>OX459113.1:115250920-117650920 GCA_949775065.1 Brachyopa scutellaris
CAGCGCAAAAAGGTTCAGCGCTATACACTCAGCCGCGTTTTTAATGTTTATCCAATTTCTCATAGTGAATAATATACTACTTATTATAAGTTTGTAAAGTGAATATAGAGTTGGTCGTTTTCGTTTTTTATGTTTACGAAACGAAACAGTTATTTAAACAAAATGTAACTTGTTTTAAAGCTACGGAACCATATGAGCGCGAGTCTGACTCGCACTTGGTCGTTTTTTTGTTATTATATTTACGAGTACACGTCATTAACTTAAAAAACCAGTCAAGTTCAATACTAATGAGAGTCCACTGGAAACTTGAAACAATCTGTAACCTTTGCTTGCTTTTTTTTAGTTATAAGTATAACATTAACATCAACGTGCGGTGTAAAACACAAAATAAAAGGGATTATAAAAAATAATCCAATTGTATGTTGACCATGTCCGATGGCTGATTTTCCGAACTGTACCTACATACGTATATTGTTTTATTGTTGCTTGTAAGGCGTTCCAAACCCTAAGGAAAATATTTCGAGACAGATTATTAAAAATCTGACTTATGCAGGTGGGTCGGAATGTATGTACAGTACATACTACATACGGTCACTTATAAATATGAGCCAGATGTATATGCTTTTCAGTCTCCATTCTCAGACTAATCATTCCAAGGTTATCGTTAAAATAATTACGTTCTGAAATTACACCGATTTAATCGTTTGTATAAGATACCACTACCAAACTACTATGTCACTGCGTAAATAGATACATCACGCAGTACACCTGTTTCTGATAAATTACTCTTAGAGATAGTGCTGCATGGACTTTTCATACTAACACACGCATGATCTCGTCCACATGTGCGTAAAGGAAATTTAATTAACTAGTGTACAGCTAATGAAGACTAAAATAATTTATTCGCCCAATGTGTGAATTGCGATCGTTGGTACATATATGCTAAAAAACAAAAACGTATCAGTTGCTTATACCGTACAGAATGATGTTGAGGGTTGTGGTTCGTCCAAAGCAATTATATCGTACCACACTCGGATTGAAATCAATGAAACCATTGGAAAAGAGGCATATCGTGATAGATCGAGATATCGTCGTAAATTACTGAAGCGAATTGTTTATTTCATGTTGGCCTGACGGTGCGGATGAGATGACATATATCAGGCAATGGATAGAGATACTTGTACCTATACAACCTCATGTTCGGTTTTCGTGTAAAATCCTTTTTAATGACAGTATTGCCTGCCAATGCTGTATAGAGAAGAGGGAGATGAATTGAAACGTGTGGATGTGTGGCTTCATCGTCAATTTATTTCATGTACCTACACCGTAATTGAAATGGATTAGGTACCTTATAAATTAGAGGCGCTAGAAATGGCTACATAAAATAGAAATAGATGTGGATATCAGGTGGGGGAGTTGGTGGCGAAGTGTTGAAAATGATGTGTCATCAGTTGGTGGACTGAAAAATGGTCGTAAAATTATTTTCCCATTTAACTCGTAGATGGGTGGTTAAGTCCTTTCGCCGCTTTTACTTTACGGTGAATAAGCAGTAAAGCATCGGTAGAAATATTACAAAATAAATTAAATCTGTCATCTCATGTGGGTGGTACTATACATGAGCAGTGTTGCCATTAACCTAAGAGAAAATGTAACGTTGTCGTTAACAATATTATATCTTACATCTCACAACCTTATTCCAAAATCATAGCAGAAAAATAACCAGTCCCAGGTTTTAGTAATAATTGAATTCACATTTGAGTGAAAAGTCACCACATGCAATTTGGACCATTTTATACAAGAACACAAAAATATTTCACTTATTATTACAGCCTAGCCAATATGATTTGAGAAGTTTTTTTTTCGACAGTCTGAACTATCGGTACGTTATATTTATGTATGTCTAAGTAAATAAAAGCTAACATAAGTTTCGAAAATTAGCATACATAAATACTGTCATGCTGGTTAATTCATTTTCGAATAAATGAACGGCTTTAAAATTATTATAAGAAATTAGTTTAATTTTTACAAGCTTTATAACTTCACTTTCTGTGAGGGCGGAATCTGGGAATCGATTTTACACCCACTTCCAGATATCCCATCATGCTGAAATTTCGCACACGTGTATAAGTCCACAGACAATACGGGTTATTTGATGACGTTGTAAATCCAATATGGCGGACGCTTTTTTAACTTAAATTTCTGTAAAATTTCTGTGAGGGCGGGATTTTGGAATCGATTTTACATCCACTTCCAGATATCCGATTATGCTGAACTCAGTATAGTATATTTCATGATTTTGTAAATCTAATATGGCGGGCGCCCAAAGATGGTGGACTACCATTATCTTTACGACCTCCTAAATATTGGCATCAAATGAAAGGATTCGAAATTCAATATGGTGGATGCCATAAGATGGCGAATTACTTTCTTCTTCACAACCCGCATGACATGGATATTAAATAGAAGGGTTTGACGAATAGAATCTCAAACAATATAGTATATTTTATGACGCCATAAGGTGGTGGATTACCGTTATCTTCACAACCTCCTTAATATGGGTATCAACCTAAAGGGATTGACAAGCAGAATTAGACTACCCAAGTGACGTCATTCTAAATTCAATATGGTGGGCGCCCCAAGATGGCGAATTACCTTTTTCTTTACAACCATCATGGCTTGGGTATCAAATGAAAGGGCGAGTAGAATCTCAAACATTCTGAGTAAACTTTCTCATATCCAACTAGGGTTACCAGATTGAAAATGACGAAAAAGGGGACATCGCGAGACAAAATATGTTTTTGAAAAATATAACACCAGCATAAAAAAAGTGAAACAAGTTTCATTCGAATTTGTATTATAAAAAACAATCATAAAATCGAAAATTATAACTTATCAACTAAAATAAATTAATGAGAAACATAAACAATAAAAAAAGCACTTTTTCTTTTAAAAATTAATTAAAAAATTAAAATTAAACGCAAACGAAAATAATTTGTAAACAAAAACTGACAAATGACACTGCTATCTGTCATTTGTCAGTTTTTGTTTACAAATCATAAACTGACAGATGAAGGAAAACCTCTGCGAGTGAAATGATAGGTATGTAGTTCATTAAGTGGATGCGTCCAGCTTTGAAAGGATTATGAACTTCAAATGGATGTGTTTACAGAGAGTCTTTTTAAATATTTTTAATGAAAATATTTTAATAGTTTTAAATTGAATATTTTCTCTTTTTGAATAGTTCTTAATAAGGGGGACAGAGGTTTGTTTAGGGGAGACAAACATCATTTTGGCATGAATAAGGGGAACTGTCCCCCTTAAGGGGGACGTCTGGTAACCCTATTTCCAACCCACCCAAGCTAATATACGCATCGACGTAAATTTGTAAGTTCTAATCTCGAGTTCTAATTAAACCGTAACAGTGACATACAATGTGTTCTGCTAATTTTTCGTCATCGTCATCGTTGCATCTTGAAACTGCAGCGCCATTTCCTTCATTTGCTGAAAAAACGATGTACAATTTTTTTCATCACATCTTCAGCAACTGGCCCTTTAACTTGTTGTAGTTTCTCCTCGATCCCGTTCAAAGTTAACAACTCTTCAATAGACCATCCTAAATACTACGCACTGCACTAAAATCAAATCGACGGTTAACTACGACGGTTAACTATGAATTAAATACACCTACTAGGACTCACCTGTTATTTGTAAACTCTTAAATTAATATGTGCTCTTTCGGGTCGACCAAAAATATCACGGAATATGAAGCAAGATAAAAAGGCGCACACTTACGAAAAAATACTTCACAGATGTCTAACGGTTACAGGCAAATAAAGCAAAGTCAACAAAATCCGTTTCCTGCTTTATTTATTTGTAATTTTAAACGATGAAAAAGACAATCTTCTATCGTAAAAGCATAAGATAGGTGAGGGATTATTATAATATACAATGATGCAAGATCCCGTATTCTAAGAACTTTATAAGTATCGGTTATTCGTTTAAACAAAACGTATAATATTTCTACAAGCTCATGTATCCTAATTGCATACTCTGTTTAAAATACTTCATTTATCTCTACCGTTCTATGATTCAGTTGTTCAAAAGAGCAAACAAAAAAAAAATCCTTTCTCACACTCTAATTTGGTTTTTGTGTGCAAGCTTAGACAATAATAAAAAGCTGCGCATTTGACCGAATGAAAAATGATCCTGTGTTGAACAGGGAAATAACAAATCGTCACTTTGTTGTTTTCCTAGTCTGCTTAGGACTTTCTATAGCATTCGTGTTTCTACAAAAACATAAAAAAAACCATCTGATGTCTGCAGCAGCCCCTCTTAGTGGTCTTTTCTGACTGGTGGTCAATTTTTTAGTGCACACATATTTCCCATCGGAGTTGAGTTCTTTCGTTTCTTGTATACAATAGATATCCTTGGAAATTTTCAATTTTCTTTTTCTGCATCGGGGGCATCCTTACTGTTTCGGGAACTGCTTGTTATCAATTTCACCCCCGTTCACATTGCCACGGCTTATTATCGAGTTGGTTCCATCCCGGGTTCTATTTGTGCTTTTCAATTTTTGTGTTTTTATTTTTTAATTTTTTTGTAGTATTCTCAATTTTGCAGTTTGAGGTAAGCAATTGACTTTTATTAGAGCAAAGGACATGTAACTAGTAAAATATACAGGAATGCTATTGTGATTGGTGAAAGGTGAGTTTGAGGACTGATATTTGAGGATTTTGGTACCTTTTGTTAAATGGAAATTATAGATTTTTTTTTTGAAAAATTAGCTTAACCGCTCATAGATTTTAATCCCATATGTTGTTCCATTGGTTACGTCCAATTTCTGTGAGGACATCCTTTTTTTGTAATCGAATTCTGACCTGCAACGACTCCAACAAGAGACTGAGTTTAAAGACGTCTAAGTAAGGCCGTGTAAGAAAATTGTTAAATTGATTCACGCTTCTTGTATTCCATCTGGTTCTGAGTACTTGCTTTTCCGCTTAAACCACTCGTCAAGCTCAGCGAAGTGATTAGTTTATCTGTGTCTTTTATGACAACCTATCCGTTATTTGTAATGAATTTTACCTTATTCAGATTTAAGACTGTACATAGGTCTTTTATCTGACCGACATCTGTCTGTCAATCATCAATCTCTTTCAATTTCTGAAAATACAAATAAATTGCTTACACGTGTAGCATAATCGAATCCCTTTGCTGGAATAAACTAAAAGCATGTTAAAGCTCATCGCACAAACACAGAGTAAACATCAAATGAACCCCCAGAATTAAGTTTTATTCCCTGTCTTGACAACCCTCCTGGGGAATTGGAAACCCCACCACCATCTTCGTTTTCATGCCGACGAAGAGAAGGACAACCTCAACAGAAAAGCAACCACAAACGCATAAAAAGAAGAAATTAATTTGAAGAAAATCTTTCGATTTAACCTTATCACACCTGTCAGCAACAGTCAGTGTACACTTTATTAGTTAAGGCCACTTTGCTCTGATCCGCTATTCGATGAAGCGGGTTATGCGATGGAAATGAAACCTTTTGCTTCCCATTATCGACCCTTGCACCGGCCTTGATCCCATGTTTAAGTCTATGGCTACGTATATATGTATGTGTGTGCGTGTTTTGGTGTCTCGGAGGGTATAAAATAGGATGAACAAATTATTCGCTACTTGTTACTTTATATGCCATTATTGATATCCTCACGTATCACAATAAATCATATCCCTAATGGAACCATGTTACATCTTACCCTCGGCGCTCATGGTGTGCTCAAATCCTGGGTATTGCTATTGCTCCTATGTGTGCTTCCTTTTCCCGTCTATCAACATCAAAACATCTCTCATCTTCCCTTTTTGGTCGTGTGTTTGCATCTGTATGTATGTTGGTGTAAATGTCATGAATAGAACTCATCATTTTTAGACCCGAGGCTGTTTGAACATGTATTCGCTTGTGTTGAAGGAAACTGTGTAACACAGTTCAATGGAATTTTATGTGGGGCCAGTAATTATTTTTGGAACACACTCCACTATGTGGATGGATGCAGATAGTCGGAGCATCTTATATAGCCCCAGGGTTAAGCCTTTCAAACAGAATGGCCCATTAAACCCAGGTAAGCATATGAGTCTGCGGATAATTGTACAAAGTAAACAATTCACAGAATTTTTTTTTTTTTTTTGCTGTGGAATTTACTCTTACCATCATCAAAAGCAAATTTCATTTCATTAGTTGAGGGGATCCTTTTCCTTTCGTTAATATTGCACACGCGTTTGTTTGTATACACACGTCGCTATTCCCGCGAGTACAAACATCATCGTGTATGCTAATTGATGCGAGTCAATTACCCCCGAAGTGATTTATGATAATTGGTTAATTTTTCGCAATAAACAAAACAAATATTGAGATTCGTTATCACAAATGTGGACAAATTACTTGCGGCTATTGTACTAGACAGTGGAGTAGAAGTGGATCTTGATAGCGGTCAACTGGCAAATTGCTTTATTAGTCCAGTTTATTGACCTTGTGTAAGGGGTCAGTAGACATGGACACATTTCCCACCGCAATTTGTTGGGAGGGAAGTGAAAAGAAAACAATTTATTCACTATTTGCTGTCATACTCATCATAACAAAACAAATGTTTTGAGCAACCCTCGGCTCATAAAAGCTTCGGCTATTTCCCTCCTTCCCTAGGTTAGTTTAGGTTAGGTAGCCGGTAATTCGAGTATCAGAAAACTTAAGCCTTTAGAAGCTCATTGTGATACCAAGAATCTTGGGAATGTGTATCCCCGTTACTCATGAGAACCATTTGCAGCTTTGTCGAAAGCGAGATAGACTTCTAACGCCTCTTTGTGCTGAGATCGTTACAAAAGTATTCAACTACGTGCAACCTATAGTTGCGTGCTTTCCTTTAAGGCAGTTTCCTGTGGTGACAGCAATAATCGTGCTTATGTGTAGTCCTTTCAGGGACAGAATTATAATTCCGTATGAACGTTGTTGAAAGCTCCTTCAATCTACCTTTTGGATATGCATGTTTGTATTCGGTCGCTGATTATTTCTTGGTAAGGGCGAACCAAATAGTTCACAATAGCTAAAAGAGAAGAAAGAATTTAAAAACGGTAAACAAAGTTAAACAAAACAACCATATAAAATGGCGAGAGATATAAAGATATAATTTTCCCCCCTTTTTTAAATTTCTTCTTTTTAGCTATTGTGAACTGTTTGAATAGTTCAAAGTTCAAATTTCGTTACAACATCAAACTCAATAAAAAAAAAAATCCATTGTTCCCGTCAGTTGCAATCATAAATCATCAATAATTCATTCTCGCCAAACAACCGAATATTATTCGAAAACGCTGAGTTTCGTGCGAATTTTGCCAGTTCAAGTGTAATACCGAAAACCTGGCGTAAATATTACCACAAAAGGCTGCCTCCCATGAGGCAAATTACCACGAATTGCTCCATGGGAACGCGGCGAATGCGTTAAACGTCGATTCCCCGAACGGGAATTTCACACTGTAGGCGAAATTACCATTCGATAGGTTGGTATAGCTGTAAGATATGGTGAACTATTTCAGTTTCATATCCCGAAGCTTTTGAAAATCGTATATAACTCCTGCCATGGTCCTGGCATTCATTAATATGTGCCATCGCCAATGCGACCTGTGTCCGTCAGGACACACCGTTACTATTTATGCAAAAGTAAATGGAATTAATTTTTGTGAAAATATATACCTTTTCATATGTTACGTGTAATTTGAAAGCCCAGATGATTGCTGGATACACAATCAATATTCGAGTACAATGGTTGATGACAAAAGAAAAACATAATAGGCGAAAAAATTCCTCAGTGCGTGAACTTAACATTCCAATCAAATAGCTGCCCTTTTCAGAAACATACTCATTCAATGAAATCATTTTCTTTTCCACGTGCAGGTTATTCAGGATAATTAGGATAATTGAGGGTAATTACAAGCAGAGGCATGTGAAATCCGAAGAGGGTAGATTAATAACGTAAATGGAATTGCAAATGTCTTCAATTGCTCTTTTCTTTGCTTACTGGAAGTGAAATGGCCTTCAATAAGTCATACGACAACTACCTATATACATATTTAAAAGGTTCAAATTGACTACCTAAGTAATTCAATCAGATCGATGTTTCTTCCTAACAGGTAGTTATGAAACTTTTCAGGTCAAGTCTCTTTATTGAATTTTCTTTTTGCCCATCTGCAGTTTATCTTACTGATTTCATCTAGCTTTAAAGACAACTTGAATGAGGACACATGACTATCATCATGTATGCGTCCTACTACATCTGGTCTGTCATCAATGCCTGGTAACAAAATCTTGGTTTATCAAGCCGTGGTTAAATGGCTTTACTACAATATTTGGATCACTTGCTGGAGGGTTAGGAAATGTCTTTTAGTCTGTGCTAAAAAAAGTATCTATTTATCTCTAGACTTCATTCATTACAGAAAATCTTGATAGAAATTCACCTCTGCACCCACATCAATATGCATACAGGAAAGAAATGTCGAGGGAAAGCGCTCTGCTAAATCTTGTAACAAAAATGAAAGAGACATTCCGTCACAAAGAGATCACATTGTGTGCCTTCCTAGATATTGAAGGTGCCTATGATAATACCGGATATGATTCTATGTATATCAGAATCCATGTCCAGGAAATCCCAGAGCTTGATATGATCTGCGCGGTAGATGACCGCCTATCAAAAACTTATTGTTTCGGCAGGAGGTTCGATACAGTGATCCCAAGCCGTGAAGCATGGAACTATAAGCTCTCCTACATTAGACCTAAAAGGTATTTAAAAAGTGGTATACGGATGGATCGAAGATGAACACCGGGATGGGTGCTGGTATAATTGGATATTTGGACCAAACACAAGAATATCAATACCAATGGGACAAAGTCCCAGTCATTTCAAGCATGAATGCATGCCATTCAAGTGTGTGCAAACGTCATCCTCGAATCGGGAATAAAACATGTCCTCATCCATATACTCATAGACTTTCAAGCAGCTATAAAAGCACTATGCTCAAACCTGATTGACTTCAAATCAGTCCTGAAGTGCTGCAAGGTTCGGCTGAATCCTTTATTGGTCCTGAGCCGTTTTGTAACTTTTCAAATTCAGCTATAAACTTTAAAATCAGTTGGGAAAACAACATGTGTGTCTCCAATTGGGAAAATACCCAGGGTCTTCGTCAGGCTTTAAGAGCCATTCCACAATAGATCCATAAAAAATTTACTCCTCCGTAGAAATGAGAAATTAAGGCATTAGTGGGATTTCTAACAGGGCATTGCCATGTTCGAAATCACATCAACAAAATAGGTCCCATTCAGGAAACTGA
The DNA here is from genome assembly GCA_949775065.1 of Brachyopa scutellaris. NCBI lineage: Eukaryota > Metazoa > Arthropoda > Insecta > Diptera > Syrphidae > Brachyopa > Brachyopa scutellaris. Next base: position 115,260,290 of record OX459113.1, read on the forward strand.
ATGTCGTCTCTGCATGGAAGACGTCGAAACTGCGGAACATATTTAATGGCAACTGGTGAGTCAGAACCTTTAAAACAAATCTCTAAAATTCAAAAGACGACATACATATTTCACCCTTAATCACCTAGCACCTATTATTGTCACACTACCACCTAACATACGTCTGTGAGACCCCGGAACAAAATTATTCACGTTTTTAAAATTTTGTGAATTAAGTTCTAGTTTTTAATTAAAATCAGTTTACTTACTTAGTTGGCGCTACAGCTCGAGGTGAGCCTGGGCCTGCTTCTCGCAACCATTTGTGTGTGCATGTTATATTTTCGCACGAATGGAAGGGACCTACAGTTTTTTGCCGACTCCGAACGGCGAGTTGAGAAGCTCAATCGTGACAAATAATACTCTTTGATGCTTGTCAGACATTCGAAAGAGGTGGGCACTGTGAAAAACTTTTGGGTGTTTGCGGCGGGATTCGAACCCAAGACCGCTGGCTCAGTAGTCCGACGCACTAACCACTTGCGCTACGGTGCCCAGTTTAGGAACATAATTTATTAAGTTATTTGTTAGAATAAGAAAGGCACAGGAAAATCAACATTTTTGTTTTAAATCTTAATTAAGTAGTCAACATTTCTTTTTTTATACTTATAAGCTAACACATTCGGAAAATTAGAGCCATTTTATAACAATCACGTAAAGTAGGTACTTTTTTGTTCTTTTTTCTAAATATGTATTCAATAATCGAAAAACATAAATAAAAATAAAAATTCTCAATAAAAATAAAATTTAAACGAAATTGCAAGACCTAAGCTTACAGTTTTTCACGACAGTGAAAACACAGTTTGTGTGAGCATTCCGGGCAAGTTCTTGCCAAAATAATTCTTCTTTCAGGGTCTCGATCGCAGTTGAGATAAAGGCATATCATCTTCAGATGATAATTCTTGCTCATCAGGTAAAGTCGAAGATAAATCAATTTCGAGAGGAGCATTTTCGTTATTTTCCACTTAATTTTTTGTCTTCGCACTCTGAGTCTGGCTCGCAAGTTTCTTCTAACACGTGCTCTATTCCTACATCGGCCTCAACATCGCTGCATTCATCGTTTGGTGTATTTTCGTCATCTGATAGATCTTGTTCCAACCCCCGTTGGATGTTTTCGACATTTAAAGCCATTATCAATTAAAGCAATAGAAAAACTCGAATGTTAAAAAGTCACGTAACCGCCTAACAGGGGTCTCTTAGACCCCCGGCAACAGTTTTTTACTTACCAGGGACAAGCGCGCTCACGCCCGAATGTGACGAGCGGTTGCGCGGCACTGAGGAGCGCGAGGAAAAGGTACAAGAGCGAACACGTTTATACGAAGCTCGGGCGCAATAATATTCACGCTTCAAAATTCGTCGGGGTCTGTGACTGTGAGACGTATGCTAGGTGGTTAAGGTTTAAGATAATAAATCAGTGTATGGAAATCCGAAAGATCGGTCAGATAGCCTTCAAATAAATGCTTATATTAATAGGAGGGAACACAAAAATTCTAGAGAGGTTATTTATAGCTGTCAACATTTGTGGTAACTGAGTTCAACGGTTCAAAGAACTGAGTTTATTATTTCTCTACAATTTTAACAATATACAAAATTGATTTTCACTTTTTAAGCCGATAATGACGAGTTTATCACCCTCACGATCTCATAGAAAGCTTACCAAATATTCGGGCTGAACTGGGGCCTCAATGTATAGACATATCCAGATAGTATGATCCCTTGAAATGTACACATTTTAAATGATGTTCTCCATGTTATTTTGTTTATGAAGATCCAAAATACGACTTTTCCGTACTATCGGTGATCAAATCTGCCTATTTCATGATAGAATCTAAAAATGTTGGGGCTAGAAGTCTGAATGTTTGTGCTCCAACTTTGTTCTTAGCACTGGTGTTCGAAGACTGCACTAAAACGGTGCAATCTATTTGTGTGTCAATTTACATTTTTAAGATGATATCCAATAAAAAATCTCCATTTTTTCCTAACTGAAGCTACCATGCAGCTATCACTCACATTGTCACTTATGCCCCTATTCCATAACACAACTCAATTTATTCGAGTTGGCTGTCATTCAACTCCACTTTCGCGCAACTCAACGAATTTTTCATATTACATAAAACAACCTTTTTCAGTTGTGATTGTAAAAAAAATTGCATACTTTTAGATGCGAATAACAACTACAAATTGACTACTAAATTGGTGGTCGAAGTAGAAAATAATTTTGCCAACAGAAACTCAATATTCAATAAAAACAGAATGAAAAGAAGTTTTGATTTGGTATTTTTAATGATAATAATGATGAAGATAATATTGTTATTGTTGTGCACATATGAAAATCTATCCGTGACATATTCCAATTCCAACTAGAAAAAATGCTAAGTAAAGAATATGCATTTGCAATGTGTAAATTACTTATGTTATTTTTAAATATTTACAAGTGTTTTTATACTGAACACAGAAGCATTTTGCTTCGTTCAAATCGAAACCGAAGATTTGTTAAAATTGCATGGACGCTCGACTGCAATTGCAATACCACTACCACTTCCGAGTGCTGAAGATGTAAAACTATTTTCTCCAACTGATGTGGACTATATGCTTTTAAACTGCACACATTTTTTTTAATTACGTTATTAATAATATTGCATTATTTTATTTGTCCGATATACGTCTTTTTGTTCATTTTCCACCTTTCGTATCTCAACATTTACTCTCAAACAACTGCTTAAACCCAGTTGTTAGTTTTTGACAGCTCTAGCAACCAAAACATAACTGCGTTGTCTACCATAATACCAGAAAAATTCCCACACAACTCTAGAGAGGACTCGGCCTCTTGGTTTTATGTTGACAGGCAACTCTTTTTTTCAGAGTTGTGTTCAGTAATACCGAATTTCAAATTTCAACCAAATTTCAACTCAACTTAACAAAAATTGTCTTACGGAATAGGGGCATTAATTGATTGTGTACAATAATATTATTGTCATTTGCTTTAAAATCAAAAACACACAAATCTTGTTCAACAACAAAAGGAATGATTCCTACAATAACTTTTTGTTGGTGCAAAAGGGTAAAATCTCCATCACATACCTTCAGCGCTCAAAGCACCGTCTTTGCTTCTCAATGCCAAGTAACTACAAGGTGGAAGTTTCAACAGAACAAAGCCTTCTCGTACATATTATACTTATACAATCAGAAGTATACCTATACATTGTTATCTCCCACAGAGGCGATCCCATTAGAAATAATTTGTTCCAGTTTTTCAGAGCCTACTCTGGTGCGAGTACGAATAGTCCTTTTTTTACATTACTCGTACTTCTATAAAATCAGTATGTTATAAGGTGTATATATGTAGATAGGTACATACATATGTATGTATTCCATGTCGTCGCCGTGGTCATGGCTATGCTCACGATATGAATTATTTATAAGTGATATTAATTACGCGAAATTCCCTTTGCCTAATTAAATATGCAACAGAAATCCCGAATGATAACGTTGATTATCAGCTGGCAGATACCAGTTCCATTGTTCAAGCATGAGATACTACCAAATCCTCTTAAGATTCCCAACGGAAGAGCATTTCATTCCACTCATGTTCCTGTCCGCACCACACCGTTCATGGACAGACAAAACCAAAAGAAATAAAAAAAAAAAAAAAAAAACAACACACTGCACAATAAAACTGTGCAAAAACTGACAAAAAAGGCACTGTGACAGCACGGAAACTCAATCCAATCGGATTAGAACACGAACTCCAGAGTAAGATGTTTAATTTGCATCCGAAATGTAAATTTATTCAACCATTCACGACGACGGCAAGGACGACGAGAGGAAATCTGCAGTTGGGTCCTTCCTTCTATATAAATAGTAGAGCCAAAAAGATTTTTGACGACTGCCGCACCAAAAACAAGCAACAAACGAAGACGACGATGGAAATTAGAAATGTCCTTCTCACCCTTGCATCACTATTCCACCAAAAGGATCTCAGGAGAACACTACTGCTACTACTTCTGCCTCCATTATCTCTGCGTGGTTGTAGAGGCTGTGCTTCCCTCGGCTTGAAAGGAACTCTACGTACATACATATATTTCCCCTCGCTCTACCCCCTTGTACGATTGTGTAAGCAAGAACTTTGGATTATTGACCCAAGGGATTAACTTAGCTCATGCTTCATTTTGTTACAATCAAAATGGGTCAATGGAATGCAATGGATTTCGATTTGGATTCAATTTTCTGCCGCTTAAGTTCAGTAAATAATAATTATTATCGTCGATGATTGTTTTTGGCCAACATCACAGTGTAGCCGCCACCATCAGTAGCCCCATGTTTCTTGCCCAAACGGGAATATATACTCGAACAGTTACATCGTTGTGTTTCATTGTTTCTAGGTGCGTTCAAGTGGAAGGGAATTTATGAGATTACTTCGCCTCAATATTTTTTTTTGTATTTTTACCAGCTATACCAGGATTGCTTGAACCAATATCTACTCTCAACAAATTGTTGGTAATCGGGCGGAAAAAGCAACTCTAAATCATGTTTTTGCAAATAATTGCCGATTGTTTTTGTTATTGGGCCCAATCGGAAGGGTAGTTACATTCCAGACGATTTGAATTATTCTAATCAAGAGAAAGCTAATCAATTCTAAAGGCAGCGTTGGGTTGGCATTTGAATGCAATGCTAGGAGAAGATACCTTAAGGGTTTGAGCAACAAGCGACAGCTGTCTATCAACTTTTGCTCTCATTCCAACTATTAAAACTAGGACCATTGTTTGTTTGAATACATTTCTTTTATATTAAGAGCTAAAGGAAAATCGTTCCTTGTCCTTTGATGATTACATTGCGTTACGCACGTGGACGACTTATTCATATTAACGAGCTAGGTACGGTCTATAGCCGAAAACCAAAATATGTAGTACATTCCCAAAACTAAAGAAGCAGAACTGTCAGTCGAGAGGGTATCCATACCTTGAAGGCTGTTTGTGACCCTTAATAAAGGAAGTACAACATCAGTTGTCGAGTTTGCTGTTCGTTAGATTAGGTTGTAAGTGCCTCTGGTTACGTAATGTAAAACGAAATACAGGACGCACAGGACGAAATTGACAAAAGCGAGGCGTTTCCCAAAAATTACTAAAAGATTTAGTTCAATTCACCTAAGGCATTTACTGGTAATTCTAAAAAATAGACTTTAACCCTAGATACCACATGAGAACGTCAAATATGTATAAAAGACTCGATGTCACCGGTTCTAATGAAACAACCAACCCTTCCTTTCATAGGAATGGAGCTATGGAATAGGTTATCTGAAGAATAACAAATAACAAAATATTTCTCCGAACTGGGCACAAAAATATCTATCTACTTGCCACGCTAAATCCGCATCCGATTTTTACACAATGACGCATATGAGTATGTATGCTAAATAGCGTTGCCATTCAAAAAAAAATTAGATCGTGCCTCATCCGCTGAAACACCGTGCCATTTTAAGCAATAGCGCGCCTAGTAAAAAAAATACAGGTTTCTCAAGTTCTTCGAGAATTTCAGTAAACGCAAACTCAAATATTTTCCCCATTTTACTAAAAATAACTTCTTTTTCGCGAAAGTTTTTTTTTTTTTAAATTTTTTCGCAATTTGTTCGGGTCAATTAATTTAACCGATATGAGTTTGGGTTCCATTCAAATAATGGAAATAAGAAAAACGTACCAAAGCTATTATATTTTCGTGTCTGCGTGCTTACAGGAAATCGCCGTGTCGAAAAGGCACGATCCAGCCCAGTGTTGGCATTTTACGCGTAAAGAATTATTTTTTTGAGTTCTTTACGTTTCGAAGTATATTACACGTAAAAAAGCGTTAACAAAGGTAAACAATTGTAAACAACTGTAAACAACCGTAAACAACTGTAAACAACTGAATAAGTGATTTCAAAAGCTTTCAATAAAGTGATGGGAACTATAGAATGAATTAGTATTAGACTAATTAGTAACTGAATGATTTCCACTATCAAATAGTTTCATTCATACAGCCATTCATGCATCCCTGTCACGGCACTTACAAAACAAGCATGCTATGCATACCTGCATACAGTGCCGTTCGAAAAACTTTTTTTTTTTTTTTTAAATTTAGCGAATTGGTTGCAATAACTACATATTTTTTTAATGAGGTTTTGTTTTATTATGTATTTTCAAACGTTTCATGAATTTAAAATTTTTACCTGCAGTCAAGGGAGCAAAATGGTCCGAGACCGACAAATGGTTTTTTTGGGTACTTGCGTCAATTTTAATAATAAATTAAAAATGCTTGATTATTGCATTTTTTTTGTTGTTGTTTTTATTGCTTTCTGGAAATATTGTCCATTGAATCAGTACTTTCTTGGATCTCGTCTTGCTCTTATAACTGCTGCACATCTGCGATTCACTGACTCAGATAAGTTTTTCCATATGGTAGCAGGTATGGTGTCAAAGAGCCGGATTAGTAAATGTTTTAGGATTTCAATTGGCTCTGGATGCTCCTTTTTACTTTCTAGCCTAAAAATTTAAAATTTAAAATACTAATATAGTTCTTAGTCACACTCTTAATCTGTAGCTTATTTAAAAGCTATAAATTAATCTTTCATTTGAAAAACAAAAACAAGTTCATACTTACAATTTTGGCTGTTTGGCAAAGAGCATTATCCTGTTGAAAAATGAATTTGCAAAGCTCTATGGCGGAGACCTCTAATTCATTTTCTAGGACCCGTAGATAACAGTGACTTTCGATTCCAAAAATGTCAATCTACCCTTTCCATCTCCAGAAAGGCACCACACCTTCAGTTCTGGGAGCATCCGTAAGAGGCATTCAGAGCTCAATCTTTCCTTTGGTTCTATTCGCTCAAGAATCCTCCCATCTCTAACATGCAGCTTAAACTTCGATTTGTTGGAAAAGATAACATTGTTCCACATGTCTTGAATCCAATTAATATGTTTCTCAGCCCATATTAAAATCCGGTTTCAGTGCTTGTTTGAGTGCTCTAAGTCCAGCTTTTACAAGCCCTTTTCTCACTGAGCCTGTAGTCGCCGTAGCCGTGGTGGTAAGTGCTTTGGGCTCGGGTTCAATACCAGCCCGGGTCCAACACCTAAAAAAAAAGTTCTCCACGGTTGCCACCTCTTTCGAATGTCTGACAAGCAATCACAGAGTATCATTTGTCAATGAGCTTCTCAACTTGCCATTCTGAGTCGGCAAAACCGGTACCTTCCATTCGTGCAAAAAAATACTACACGCACACACAAATGGTTGAGAGAAGCAGGCCCAGGTTCACCCCGAGCTGGAGCGCCACCTTAAGTAAGTACGAAAGTTTCTCACTGAGCCTGCTGAAATTATTTTTGCCTAGCTCGAAATAGTTAATTTTTGATATCAATTGATGCCGACGGATTTGGAACACAAAAATAAAACATTTCTCATTCGGAAATAAGGTGATGCCTGTTGTATTTCTATTTCAAGCCGTGTTATTACAAAACCTAGACCGACTTTCTAGGTTACCTTTACAAGTCCACCCTTCAAAGTACGCCCACGTAGTGCTGTTCCTTAAATTTTAGTGTTAAATATTACTCGTACTTTGTCATGCAAATACAATAAACTACAGGAATTATTTCAAAAATCTAATTTAAACATCTTTTGTGCGAAAAAGTCCCTAAATTCGGAAAATTCAATTATCGCCAGAAGCCGAATGAGAGTGACCCATTTGTGCCTCAAAAATGTCCACATAAATACGAGAAACAAATGTGTCGCCGGCAATTCTCATTTGGTCGCCTAGAATATTTGCTATCTCTGTCGTAGTGCTGCTATTTTGTACTTCACCATAATTCAATTTCGAGAGTATGTACTCGTATTTGCTCCACCACCCGTCCAAAAATGAAACAAAATTTCAAGCTGCTTACGCAAACAGATACCACTCGTATAGAACCCACCCACACGGCATTGCTTGTGCCATATTAATAAATCCAAGCTACCCGTATGTATGTATGTGTAGTGTATGCAATAAGGACATTCGTGTTGTGTCCTTGCCCAAGAAAAACTCTGATGCAATAACAATTCCATTTTCATTTCACATCCGTTTCATATTTTTTCCGGTATTGAAGTGAATAACGAAGAAAATGGAAGGCATACCTATATATTCGAAATTCTGCTGCATACAATATCCACAAAGCCGAGCCAGAGACACAATCCTTGTGTCAAGCACGCATACGACGATGATGATGCTGCCCTGCAGCGATGCATATGTAATCGTACATATTTCAGGTAAAGAAGAACTAAAGTGTAATTCATATGTGTAAACATTTTGCCAACGTAATCAGGAATTCGTACAAAAGTTGAGAAATTAAATTTTCACAGTAAATTGCATAAGGGACTAGGACCAGTACCAGGACCAACTGTGATACGAATACCACCACTCGAGTAGATAAAGGAAAATATCCAAATATTCGAAACGGAATTGCAGAAGTATAACTCCACTCAATATCATGTCTTGCATGCTTCCCTTTTGGACAATAACACCCTATGTGAACTGCAGTCCTTTTTTGTGAAATTACTTAATACTCGTACTTCATGGGATTAATAGTTGCATGCTGAAGAATGGGGCGAAGCTTGAAAAATGTCTCAATGATTGGAATTTTAATTAATTTTTCTTCTTCGACTTTGTTTTTCCAGTGCTACAGTACAATATGCAAGATGTGAACCCGATAAAAATGACGATATCTGAGATGATGACTACCATCTCTAAAACATCCTGAACAATAAAAGTGGACTTTCTAATATCGCATTGATGTCTGCTTCTCGGAATTGGCACGGTTGTGTTGTGAGCATTCAAAAGCATTTGACCACAACAATTGAGGACGGCTTGTTGCTTGTAAACTGCAGCAATAATCACATTGTGCCTGCGGTGTGTTATGCAGAGCAAAGCGAGATAACATGGTCGTTTACACAATACTCAAGGGATATTGGCACCATTTTCAATTAACAATGGAGGATTAGTTCCGAACATACCTTGTGGCTGCTACGGCCAAACATTGCTTAAACAAATGACACACGGCTGAGTGGTTTGAATTCGAAATTGTGGTGCAGAGGTGGTTCCTTTGGTTCACTGATTCTATGCATTTGACGTGTAGGTGAGTATAAATGGCTTAGAGGTATTGGTTTGCATGTCCTTGTCCCGCTTGGTGTCTTAGGGAAACAGATAGGGCTTTCACTGAGATTATAATTTAAGTACCTAGGTTTCGGTGAAAGCCTTCAATTAGTCTTGCACTTACGAATCAAATGTTTGGTCATACATGTAGTTTGGTGTGTTTTGGGTGGTAGATTTGTAATTACTTATAAGCTTCCGGGCTGTCAATTTCAGTAATGATGTGGCCGATTTGTAATGTTCCTCAAATAGCTGATCATAAGGATGTCTTAATGATTTCCTCTCAAGCAATGCTGAGCCTATTGATGAAACTCCTTTGTATACCTTTATTGAATAATGTCAATAGTTTATTACTGAAAATAAAAAATACCAGTTTTGAAACAGCGTGAAATCTTTATTTGCATTCCATAGATTTTCGAACACGTTCCATACAAGAGTAACCATATATTGTGCTGGCCTTTAATTTTGGTAACACAGGGATGCGCTAGGAATTCTTATAAACGTTATTACTCTTCCATGTAATTCTGAATTTTGCCACAGCAGGGTATTCGCAGAGTATGTGCTCCATCGTCTCCCATTCTCACCGCAAAGTGGACAGGAGTGCCATTTTCTAAAGGTAGTGGAAAACATTCACAGATGCTTAGGCCTTATTTGTTGAGCTTAGGCAGCCTTTTGACTTGGCTTCGAGATGGGGTTATGAATTTCTTAACCTCGCTGGCTTTTGGATTTCTTAGGTTAGGATATAGAACGGATGAGAATGGTTACATCCTCATCACACTTAGGTCCTTGTGGACCCATTGTGATATCCCTAATGTGTTCCCACCGGTGCCTTGGTTTCAACCAACCCGACGCCCTAGCAAATTCAAGCAGGTGATCCATCCGATAGCTCGTCGATATGTTCAAAGAAAAATTTGCCGGAGTTCTTTTTCTCAGTTGACAGAGGTAGGGATAGTGACAGAGGAAATGGCCTGTGTCTTCATGTGGCTCCTCATCAACGCATCCCCTGCAAATGTTATCATCATTCAGTCGTAATTTCTTCATGTGGTATATTATAGTGTTGTGCCCAATTAGCACTCCTATTACCATTGACAGCGGCTTCCTGTTTTTTTTTTTTCGTAGGAGTTTCCTTGTTCTTGTTTTGTCTTATTCTGGCCACAATCTTCTTGATACCTCACAGGTGGTTAGTGATTTCCACCTGATATTCGTTCAATTTTGGCTCGAAGATTACAGAGAAGATGTTTAACTATCCCATCTGCCTGTTCTCTATCTAGGGCTGAGACCTTTCTGGCCAATTCGTCCGCAGCTTCGTTACCTGGTATCCTGCTGTGAGCAGGGACCTAGCTGAGTTCTACATTGTGCTGCGTACAGGAGAACTTTCAGCTATTTACGGCAACACTTTAGAAGCTTAGATGTTATTTGTGTAGCAGCTATTGCTTTAATGGCCGCTTGGCTATCAATGTAAATAGTGATATCGTCTTGCGATATTGTCATCATTGACACCAATTAGGCGGCTATTGTCACTGCTAGAACCTCAGCTTGGAAAACGTCAAGGATTCGTACAGAGCTACTTATTCCTAGCTCCTCTGAAAAGCAACCCGCTCCTATTTTTGACCCATCATCGGTGTAGATGGACCTAGCGCGCTGGGGCACCTCGTTTTTCTCCCACTTCTCTCTGCTTGAATTTTTTTTTTTTTTTTTTTTTAAGGATTTTATTTAGACGTTAATTTTACATTTACATTAGTTTACCCGCAAAGCAAAGTGCTTATCTGCAGGTGGTTGTAAAAAAGAAAACATTTAGTTTTGAAGAGTTTTGAAGTGATTTGAATCCAAAAATGATTTACAATTGATTTAAGTTTAAGAAAACAAAAATTTAATTAAATTAAATTAAATTAAATAAATAAAAAATTGCAATTAGTTTAGCTTTACTTTACGAAATATAATTGAAGTAAGTTCTTTTTAATCTCTTTTCTTCTCTTCTTAAAATTCGGCATAACTTTAAAAAATTGAGGAAGTGTGTTAGTTAACTTTGGAATTGTACATCTTAGTTCTCGATTTCCGTAATTGTTGTAAGCTTCCGGAACTTCTAACATCCCTTGGGCTCGTCTTCTTGTGTTTAGCGTGTGGCGTATAGGCTGCAAAAACCGCTGATCATCCATGTAATGTAATAATGTTGTCATCTGGAAAATTGCTTTGACATCTAAGACCTTAAAAGATGAGCTACTAGGTCTAACAATTTTAACGAGACGATGTTGTAGGTTTGATATTTTATCCAGATGAGTTTTCGCCGCGTTTCCCCATGCCAAAATCTCGTATCTTATGCGCGATTCAGCTAGCGAGTAATACATCTGCTTTTGAACTTCTACATTTGAGTATCGTTTAAGATACACCATTGCAAAAATAGTGCTCTTTAGTTGAAGGCGCAGGACATTTATATGTTCACGCCACAGAAAATGCTCGTCGATGGTTACTCCGAGATATTTAATGCTTTTGACCACCTCAATTGCATTGTTGTTAGTTGATAGTGAACAGCCCTCGTTCGGGAATAAATCTGTACAGTTTCCTCTCGCTTGGATGGAGTACGTATGTGCATCACCTTTGTTTTGGCTGCATTTATAACCAATCCATTATCATGGCACCAATTAGAGACAGCGCTGAATTCATCTTGCAATGACTCCACGGCAGAATTCAAGTATTTGTGTTTTACCACGATCGCTAAATCATCGGCATAGGCATAGGCAGTACATTTTTTGAACAATCTCAGGAATTCATTGGTATAGAGAATAAATAATATAGGGCCCAACTTGGAACCTTGTGGTACACCATACTCGATAGTTTTTTATTTGCTCATTATGTCCGATACTTTGACTTTTATCGTCCTGTTAGTCAAATAACTCCTAAGCCAGTTCGTCAGTACTCCTCTCAAACCGATTCTGCTGACACTTTCTACTAGTTTTTCATGTCCTAGAGTATCAAAGGCTTTGCTAAAATCTATAAATAGCACGAATAAGCCCATGAGAAGGAATTTTCGAAGTCCAAGTATGGGATAGTGTAGTCTGAATTTATGTCACCGTTAATGTAATTGCTGAGTATCTTGGTGTGTCCATATGCATTAGATCCCCAGTGCTTTGACTGGCTTAATCTGAGAGTACTCTTCCAATTACCTGATTTGTTTAAGTGTATAGGACCCAAAGGCATACTAAAGAAGAACATAAGAGCAGTGAGCAGGCCAGAAAAGCCTCTTCTGGCAATGATAACTATATTGTCTTAGGGCAGGTCTTTCGGGGGGTAAAAGCATTCAAACACGGTATAAGGCACCGCTCGTGCGTAAGCATTCTTGAATACATAGCTCTTATGCAAATGAGACTAGCTTTTTTGTTGTTTTTTGGAAAGATACATATATTACATACATACAGATTTATAGAGGCAGAAGGCTGAGCATTGCTCCAAGCGCTACTGTTAGACACATTTGAATTGCTCCAGTTACACCATGATCAAGGTGAGCATTCTAAGTATTTAACATCTCCTGATAAGTCGATGACTACATTTTTCAGTTTGATCGTTTTTAGTTCTAATTTTCTCCTCCCCACGAGTGGTATCATGAAGTTTTTAGATGGATTGATAGCCAGTCCTGGCACCATCTGTGGATTATGTTTAGGGCCTTTTGTATAGTTCCCGATATGGTGCGTCATACTTGTCTTCTACAATAATGAGTAAATTATCAACATAGTTTTATATTTTGTACCCTGATTGAGGCTACAAGTTCATCTATGATTAACATCCAAAGCAGAGAAGAGAGTACCCCGTACTACCGACATCACCTAGTGGCTTCAGCTGTCTTTTTTGAGACACCGTACATCAAATGCTCCTTGAATGTCTAAAATGGCACTTTCATACCAATTACGCTGACGAATACATTCAACTGCGATGCACAAATATTTGGGATCCCACCAAAAGATAGGATTACAAGACAAAAGAGATTTTGAAATAATAAACATAAACACGCCATCAGATTTGGTCTACGTGCGAAGGTGCCACCTTTCACTTTTCAACATCCTTCGTCTTATTTCTTAAAGCTGGATAGATACTCACTCTTACAACAAATTTGAAAGCTGTAATCCGGTAAACCACTTGACAACGTGGGTAGAAGAAATGTGTTTCAATATTTTGATAACTCACTTCCGACTAAGATTATGCATCGCGCTTTGAAAGCGCCGACGGCCTGTCTTTACACTCCACCAATATATGTATGCACATAGGTACATACATACTCTAAATTCTATTCACATTCAAAAAGTTGAATACAAATAGCAGATTATATTTAAATCTGAAAAAGGAAGAAAATATATGAAATATCAAATAAAGTACTTATACAAGAACAAAAAACAGAGCAATGTTGACATTTTGGCATAGCATCAGTGATACATCCATCATTATTTGCAGATTCATTGATGTTTTGTTGATCATAATATCACTGAGGGGCTCGCTCTGAATGGGGGATTATGTACCCCCTCAGCTGAATACCTACCATCTCCCAATTGAACTTGTGCTCACTCACGTGTGAGATATTTTCCCATTGAGTGACTTTTGAAATTTCATATTTTTTTCTCGTTCAGTTCCGAGTTCATCGTTATTGTCATTTTCCGCAATCCTCATGGTCTTGTGCCTGGTATCTTTGAAAATCCCCGTTTACAATACGATGATAAAAATCGCTGCGAGGCATGTTGTTGTGGGTGACGATTTTGTAGCAGAACTGCCAGTCACTCTGTGTAAACTCGCTGCCAGTGCCTGTATATTTGATGCTTGTCATAGATACGTTTTGATATTACACGTACATATGGATTCTTCGACAATGTTGACATGTGTCAATTTAATGCTACTTTTGAATTCTTCACAAAATATGCTGACACAGATTGCTTTATTTTCGTATGTTGATTACACGATATAGCGGTTTATGTCAAAATGAAAAAAGTCATCGATGAGCAATTAGAATGTTTGATTACGTTGGTATATCAGTTCAGGAATATAATAAAATAGGAAACGGTAATATTGGAAGATATCTTTATCCCTATTTGTATCCAATATTATTCAAGCCAGAAGTAAAAAAAAAATCTAAAGAAAATAACACCGCATTGCACTCGTGCAAAAGTTCTTTTAATCGGTATCAACATAAACAATTCGAAATTGATTGTGCCTAAATTTTGACACCAACCATGGAACAATGTTTCGAACCTCAGTTTATACAATAGTATGTTGAACGTGAATGAAGAAAAGGGACTTACAACATGACTTACAACATGGAAATAGTTATAAAAACCGAATAACAGAGTCCAAGTTCAATAAACAATAAACAATACCCTTATAATGTTTACACACTTCGCGTGCACATGAACGACAAGAACGAGAGATCGGCATAGTGATGGGAAACTCAACTAACTCTATGTCCAGTTATCCTAGACATCACCCTTGCTAGTCAAGATGCTAGAAAAGTTTGGATTTCACTCAGTAATGTTAAAGCGGATTGCATCATTTTTAACTGGTAGGTTGCAGAAACTATGTGTTGATAATATGTATTCAAGATCAATTTCCTACACTTCTGGAGTTCCACAAGGTAGCCATCTAGGGCTGCTCCTTTTTATTATATTTATTAATGATATTGTTCAGCAGCTCAAATTTTGCCACTGCCTTATGTATGCTGATGATCTAAAAATATTTTTAAAAATAAAAGACCTTAACATTTTATCGGATTGGTGCTTTATTAATTGTTTAAAGCTGAATATTCGTAAATGTTTAGCCATCTTTTTCACACGATCTCAAATGCAACATCCGTTTACTTATTGTATTGAGCTCTTGCCACTCACAAGAGTTAATAAAATCAAAGATCTCGGTGTTCTTATAGATTCAAAACTTACTTTCGTTTCACATATCGAATTTATATTTGCGAAAGCTAACACACTAGTCGGGTTTATTAATAGAAACTCGAAAGATTTCTCTAATCCTTATACTTTGATATCGCTCTTTATTGCCTTGGTTAGGTCAATACTTGAATACGCCGACGTAGTGTGGAATTTTAACTATTTAATCCATTCGGATCGTATTGAAAAAGTACCAAGGCGCCTTACAAAATACATCTTATAAAGCAAGATGTAAGCTATTAGGCATAATGACACTTAGTGCTAGAAGGCAGGGACACGATATAATGTTTGTGAGAGACGTCTTTTGTTCCCGTGTTAATAGTCCTAGTCTTCTATCTATGTTACCAATTTATGCTCCTGTGAGGGTATTAGCGGATCGTCATATTTTATATGAAACAGAGCATAGAACAAACTATGGTCAAAATGAACCAATATCTAGATCTCTGAAATCATTTAATGAAATCAGTAGTCATATAGATTTTCAAATCTCGAGAGAGCGCTTCAAATGCATTCTGTTCTGGTTGCTCTCTAGCTAGTTAAGATATTATTTATTTAATTATTTTCTTGTTTTGTTATCTGGTTTTGTTGCTTTTTAATTTTTGTATTCTTTTATATATTGTTATTTTCTTTTACTTATACATACTTTTAATTCGTAATCTGTTAGCTTAAGAGCTGGAGAGCTGTGTAGTACTGAAAGTTTTGTCCTTGCTTATGATTCACAGTAGTTTTTTCCAGATGTTCCTTATTATCGTTTGTACAATTTCTTCAGCTATATCACCATCCTACTGCCAGTGCTATGCCTTTGCAGTAGGTTTTGATATTAACTTCTGAAACTGATCAACTTTTTTTTATTTCGTGAGAAATAATTGTTTCGGCGACATCTGGATCTGAACCGTGAATCTTCAGCACTACTACTAGTTACATTGATAATGGTCCAGTCAGTCCTTTTTTTATTTTCGTTATATCCTGATGCTATTTGAAATTGTTGAGCTGGCGGTGTTTTAATTGGTAGCTATGGATGTTGAAGTCATAATTTACGCTGATGGTATAGTTATCTTCACTGAAATTCCTTCAACTCTCCAACTAAAAATAAATGTACTAAAAAAGTATTGCGATTCTTAGAACCTATTGTGAAGTCGAAGATTGATGATCTTTGGCACTTTCCAATCATCAAGACCTTCTCAAGAGAATTGGTCACTGGGAGGCGAACCCATTGTCAAGCAGTTTGAGTACTTGGGCCTTCCTCGCTTTCTGATCTCTGATTTAATATTCAAGAAAATGCAGTAGCAGATTTAATAGCATTAAATAATCCCGAGTGAATAACAGTACCGGCGAAGGCCTTTCATCAAGAGTGATGGATTTCAGGAGAGGGGTAAAAATGAAATTTAACGTCAATTCACTACCTTCATACGAGTAGGTACATGTGGATGATTGTTTCATAAATTTTAGAGTCACAAATTCAATAAAATCATACAGTACTCGTATCTTTCTACTTGTAGCCCAAAATATCGATTCACAAAGCAGATTATCTAATGGGCTCGAAATATACTCACTAATTTCCATTTCATCATAACTCTTTGTATAACCACAGCCTATCTGTAGTCCAGAGCAGGACTGATTTATGTAAGTTGGTCCCCCAATGGAAAGTATGTTTTGTTGAAACATGTTTTGTTTTAAAATTGTAGGTTAAGGAGGCTGTCGCAGGTGGCTTCTCAGTCCAGTATGTTATTGCCGGACTAGTTATTGTGCAGGAGAGATCCTCTTTATTTGCGTTTATTGAATAAAATCTGTATGTGTCCTGTGAATGTAGTGTACCCTTATGGCAGGCTGCTATGGGGGACATTATTTCAAACTGAAATTTCGTAATACTATTGAACAATTACACATGGATCTATAAAGTGGTTTATAATGTATTTCTACATGTACGCTATGAAATTGTGCCCTTTTACTGGTGCAGTCAACACTGCGTTATTTGGAGCTAAGATTAAAATTTAAAGTTCAGGTTAGTGGAAATGGAGAATTTAAATTTTGAAGTCTAAGCCCCTTATTAATCCAGAAAAATGCATAAACAAATTGGGGTTGCAAAAATTAAATTATGCGGTGGAAAATATTTTAAAATTTCAAAATGATCACAGGACTTTGTTGTTTTACCTCAAGATTACCTACTTATTTGCAGCGATAAAAGTTGTAGTAAAAGTTGTGGTTATAGGTAACTCTCCTAACCACAACTTTTTAAAATGACATAAAAATAATGCCTTTGTTAATTTTTGTCTAGCCCACTCATTCAGTGACAAGGATGAACTATGCCAGAAGTTGGTTTTTGTAATGTGCGTAGATGTACATACATAAGCTCATATGTATGAATGGGTAAAAATTTGATCAGTGGTACAAACAAGCAGCTGTAAATGAAGCCTATGTGTACATGTGCATATGTAGTTTTTAGATGACTGTGATTCTAAAATATTACAATCATTGAAACTAAAACTGAAAGTACTATATATAAGTATAGTATATCCTTTCGGCTATTTGAGGTTCCATTTTGCAATATCTTATCTTTCTAAAAATCAGCAGCGACTATCACGTGCCGACCAAGCAAATGGCATAATTCCCGCCATACCCGTCGGTATACAAAGAACTTTCCTACAAAGGTGAGGCGTGATGCGTGAGTCACCAACCATAGCCTTTAACATAAACAAACACTAGGGTAGAGAGTGTTATTTACATTTTATAATATTCATGAATCCTTACGCGTCGTATCGAAAGGGTCTATCATTTTCTCATTTCGAAATTATAAAACTTATCTGTCTATGAAATTACATTTCAACCCTTTCCGCCGACGCCATATACACCCACCCATTATGGTTGTTTGTATTTTATTGCGAAACTTTTCATTACGAGTAGGTACACCAGGGCAGATCTTTCGCTTCTTTGCGTGCTTTTATATTAATATTATTTCTAATGAAAAGGGTTTGTCGGTTTTCGGCTTTCGCCTTTTGCCCCTGATGGTTATCTTAAGGGGTGGACTTATTGCACGTTTTTTATTTTTGCTATTGTTGGTCCTATGTCCGGATTCTGTCCCTATCCCTGTCCCTCTACCGTAGACGTTTCCTTTGAAAATAATTATGCTTTTCATTAGGTACGCTTCTGTCATCATTCTAGTGGCAATTGATTAAAAAAAAGAAGAGAAAAAACAAAAATTAAATAAATAACAACCCGACACGATGCCACACAGAAGATAACCATTTCTATTGTTGTTTAGGGCAACCGAGAATAATTAGAGTCATTTGAAGTTTCAGTAAGCCGCAAGAGGTGCCAAAGATGTGGTGATAGAAGATTTCCATGGCGTCTTCGGCTGTACCAGTTCCAATCGTGTTACAATTTCGTGATTTAAAAAAAAAAAAAAACAGCAATGACCAGAAAGAGATGGAGTTAAAATATTTTAAGGTACTCAGCTGGAATTTTAGAATGGGTAGAGATTTTACATTAGTCTAATGAGTGTTTCGTAGTGGGCCTATTCTGCCGGAAAGGTAGAGGCAATATACATACATATACATATACACTTATTGTGGTGGGATTTGCGGACGAAAATAGTCGTAGGTTCATCCAGCCGTTTAAAATTGTTATTTTAGCACATTGAGATAATTGCAGTGTTGTCACCGAAAGAGATTTTCATTTTAATGGTTCCGTACCGTGACATTTAATTTTCTGTCATTCTGTCTTATAAAGGGTGATTTTTTAGCTGGTTTGGTTTTGGCAACACTGGTTTTGATAGCTGACGTGTGTTTAGTACCTTGTGTCACTGTCAAACAGCTTCAGTTTGGTTTGCAATTTAACCATGGATCGTCTTACAAATGAACAACGCTTGCAAATTATTGAATTTTACTATCAAAATTCGTGCTCGGTTCGAAATGTTCATCGCGCGCTGCTTCCATTTTATGATCGGCATTCTCGACCTTCTGAGCAGTCTATTCGGAAGATTGTGACCAAATTTCGCACCAAATTTACTTTGTTGGACATTAAACCACCAACACGTTTACGTACTGTGCGTAGTGAAGAAAATATTGCGGCCGTATCAGCTAGTGTGACAGAAGACCGCGAAATGTCGATTCGGCGCCGTTCCCAGCAGTTAGGCCTTTGTTACAGCATACATTTTTGCCCGAAATGGAAGTTCTTGACTTGCATGATATGTGGTTTCAACAAGACGGTGCCACATGCCACACAGCACGCGAAACAATGGCGCAATTGCGAGGCGAGTTTGGTGAACAGTTAATTTCACGTTTCGGGCCGGTCAATTGGCCGCCTAGATCGTGCGATTTGACACCATTAGATTATTTTTTGTTGGGGTATGTCAAGGCTAATGTCTATAGGGACAAGCCCGCTTCGATTGACGCACTGGAAGCCAACATCCATGCATTCATTCGTGAGATACCGGCCGATATGTGTGAAAGAGTATGCCAAAATTGGACTCAGCGGATGGGCTACCTGAGACGCAGCCGCGGTCAACATTTGCATGAAATTATCTTTAAACATTAAATTGCAAGGTTCAAACTATCGATTCAAATAAATATTTCATTAATTTTTTCGAATTTTTTGTGTTTTTTTTTTTAAAAAAGTTCTCAACCTCTTAAAAAATCACCCTTTATATAGCAAAATCTCTTTTTATGAACAGCTCCCTTAGTCGGACCAATCCTTTAGACGGACAAATTTTCCTAACCAAACTTTAATTTTTTTAAATTACATACAGTCCTTGAACGGACGCGGACACGTGTATCTGTAGAAAATTATTTAATTTAATTTCATTCCTCCGCTTCGCACCCAGTTTTTGTTTTTTTAGTAACTCATGCAAACGCAAAAATAAAATACATACAACAGAAAATATTTCAAATAAAGTTGCAGTGTTTTTGATAAATAAATATAATTTTTTTCAAAAAAATTGTTGAAGATTGGCAAGCGAAGTACAGCAACAATACTTGAAATCAATTTCCTAATACACTTTATTATGATGATGATGAATAAAATAGCATACAATCTTTAAGAAAAAGAGGTGTGGATGTGATGGATCAAGAGCTTGGTCAGTACACAACTAAGATAGGAACAAACCGCTGCTGGCTCCATTTTACAATATACTAGACATATTATCTAGCTAACTTAGGGGCATACAGTATGCCGCATACCTAATCTTCCGGTCCAATAATACGAATGTCTAGGAATGTGAAGTCAAGCCAACACAGGGAGTTTCTTGATGAGTTGAAGGAGCACTTTTGTACGCCTACAATACCTAGAAGAGCTCAAATTCCTCGAAATGTGGCAAAGTTACACGTAAAAATCAGAGTTAAATGCATTTTAGGGGTTCCAATTGATCAAATTGAACACCATCCATACCTACCAGCCATTTTTGCCTTATGATGCTTCTCAGGAAGAATCTTCAGGTCGCCAGATGTTATTGCTTTATATGTTATCAGCAAACTACTAGTCTATAAATGTAACAATGTACAATGTCATAATGTACAATCTACATAAAAGAGATACTGAAATAGGGTTGGGGTTACAATCCCGAAAATCCACAAACCCGAAAATCCAAAATCCCGAAAATCCAAAATCCCGAAAAGCCAAAATCCCGAAAACGGAATCCCGAAAAATTATATAAAATGAAAAATTTGCGCAATTTTGGATTCCGTTTTCGGGACTTTTTAGTGGTCCGTCCGTACCAAAACGGAACACTAATGGAATCAGTTCGGTGTCTGTCTGTCTGTCACAGGCCTTTTTCTCAGAGACTACTTAACCTAGACTATTGAAATTTGGAACAGTTGTAGCAATTAGTGGCCTAAACACAGACCAGAACTTAGAAAGCTGAATTTCGACTTTTGGGGGGTAGTTTCTTAACAAATTTTCACAAAACGTTACAACTTGCTGTCCCGAGCTTTTTCTCCGAAAATATCGCTTAGAAAAATCTGAATAAAATCACAAACATTGAGAATAAAGTGTAGATGGAAACATAATTCTCACGACTGCCCTACTTCAACCGTTTTTTTTTAATTAATTTTTTAATTTCAACTACCCTAATGTTTACATACCCAGAAAATTATCACAACGCCTAAAAGTAGATACGAGAGTAAAAATTGAATAATTGATGGCAAAAGTGTTATACCCGCAGCGAATTTTCGTGGCATATTTCTACCGGATAACTATTGACCTAAGACTTAAGCCAATGATACATAATATAACACATAAAGGAAGCTTGATGGTTTCCTATTATAATGTAGGTGTCTCTACTTTTACTATATTGGGAAAAATTTAATTTGTGTATATACAGACACAGAGAGGGAGACAAATCGCAAAATTCTACGCAGTTAATGAAATTGAACGAATAACGAGACGAAAGATTAAATCTGATGCACAAGCGTACATTTCTTGTAAATGTAAAAATAGAAAAAAATATATGTATGTATGTACATATATACATGCTTTATTTGTTGTTTTTTTTTTTTTTACTTTGTGTGTGTGTATAACTATTCTTCTGAGCAGATGAGAAAGGACATCAGAGACATATGTACGTACATACATACATGTATAACTTGCACTTGACCGGATTTTTTTTAAAAGGAAAGTAGACAAATGTTTGTCCATTCCCATTGGTGTCAGTGTTGTAATATTTTACAATTCCCAATGTGCATTCAGGTGTGTTGATCTCATTCAGTTTGATAGCTGATAGATAAGATTTTAGTTTCACACCTTGGCGTATACTAATCGCTCTTTTAGATGAAAAAAGAAAACCAAAGAATAAGAAAACTTTATGGAAAGCAAAATTAAAAAAATCTACGCGGAACGTAACGAGCGATTTGAAATAAGTTTTTAATGGAGATTGCGTTCGATATGGACTTGTATCAGATATTGCTTTGTCAATAAGACTTGAGCTGTTTTGCTATGCTTTATTTATTTGAAGTTTGTTATCCTTATCATTATATAAATAGGCGAAGGCAAAACAGTTCAACCCCTTTTAAACTGCCTTAAACACAACACATTCGCTTAATTTCTGTTGTTGGAAAGGTTGTGAAGCCATGCAGTGCAGCATGTAATTTTTTTCAAAAATGTTGTACCTTAGCCAGGAAAAAAAGTAGTAAAATAATAAATTTTTTCTCGCATTCGGTCGAATTTCGACCACAGGACATACTAGTTTTATTTAATATGTTAAATAAGCTTTTCTCTAATTTTTTTTTCCTACAAACAAATTTTTATTTTCGTTTTCGGGATATTGGCCTTTCGGGATTATGGATTTTCGGGATTTTGGATTTTCGGGATTTTGGACTTTCGGGATTTTGTTTTTCGGGATTCTGTCCGACTCCCACTGAAATATAATAAACAACAAATCAGTTTCTTTTATTCACAAAAAAGATGTAGCTTGCAATTATCACCCAACTGAAACTGCATGTGCAACATACTCATATGTAAAAACATCGGTATATACACATGCGCATACATATCTAAAGGTTTAAATATATACAAACTCGTATGCATGTAAGTATGGGTTAATAAGGTACGTTTGCTACAATTTGACGAAAAATCAGTCGAAACACTATCAAAATTTATATTTATCTATATTTTTCGAAATATGTCAAAAATTTAGTCACTGAGTCTGGATGAAAAAATATTTAGTTCGAAAGTATCCAAGATATGATAAAATGAAAGTGCCCATATTAACCCGGGTTAATAAAGAACGTGTGAGGGTTAAAATAAATACTAAGTAGAGAATACAATTAAAATGCTGATTTGGCAACATTGATCCCCATATACTTTTCGAAATTAATTGAAACTGTCCGTAAATGGTACCAACACTAGTTAGTATTGCTTAAAAGCTTAGAAAATCTGTAAACAAAAATAGGAGTTAAAACCATATCAAAAAATGAAAAAAAAAAAAATGAAAAAGAAATTTCCAATTTCAAAACTTCAAATTGGCTAACTAAAGTGATTACATTAAAACCACACAGCCTTAGATGATTCCATTTCCACCTTCCACTTGAGTTAAGATGCTCGTAATTTTAAAGATAACAAAGTGCACACACACAACTTTGCGTTTAACTCCTGGCTGTCAATCTCAAACACCTCTGAGCCGCTACTGTTTCATTTCGACACCATAAAACTTTGTCTTCTGCCAAAATGGCTTCCCCTTGCTTCACCATTTCCTTTTAAAAATTTGCATAATCTTTGAAGTAGACTTTCATATTTAGGAAAGTTCCATTTACAGTATAATGTAATCAGCAATCAGGACATATTTCACAAAATCAGTGCGAAAGAATAAACTTTTATCACCCCGATGTCATCCCGATTCGCCCATAGCCGCCCCTACGAGGTCAGACATAAAAAGTTATAAAAAAAAAAAAAATGAAAAAAAGAAACAAGTGTTGCTCTTCCTCCCCCCTTTTGCTAGGAGGCGATAAATTCATTTTGTGATGGTTGATTGAATCGTGCACGCCGAATCGTCCTTATTTACATTCGAAATTGTTGTGGTTTTCCTTTCTTTTTTTTTTAATTAAGTCGAATATATTTTTTTTTGAGTGGAATGGCATGCACTTGGAAATATCTCCCGTTCAGTCTTGGCATCTACCTGTTAACATGTTCTGCTATGTTTGGTCCCAATTTGGCAGACGAACTTTGACTAAATACCAAGAACACATCTCAAGTGGAAATTAATTTAAATTCTTCCGCAAGTATCGTTTTTGCTATGCTCTATTGAATTCAGGGTGGGAGTGTATTAGCAAGCAACCATTGAGATTCGTATCCCTATTTTACCCACAAGTCGGTGTGGAAATCTACCTCATTTGCTTGGTTGTACGAGTAATATTGAAAAAGGTATTGTTGTCTTTTCAGCTCGCTTGCTTTTGTTCTGTAACTTGGCTAGAGAAGGATTTGCATAAAGGATCCTTGGGTATACAATACCACTTTCCGGTGAACTTCTATACGTTTATAGTGTTCGGTATGGTAACATATAAGAGTGAGGTTGAGACTTACCAATTGATGTGTGCAGACAAGGAAACCGGTGCAAAGAGATCAACATCTCTGGGTATCCATCTCTGTGTGTGGATGCACATTAAATGCGATACCTTGGAAGGGGTCCTCTTGGCAAAGTGAACAAACAAACAATGAAGGTGTTCGATGTCGTCAGTGTTGTGTGTCGTACCATGGGTATTCATTGGAATATTGTATTGTAGCGATAGGAGTCATGCAGCCTCAATCGGAATTTTAACAGACAAGCGTGAAGCATCGAGTCAATGCTGCGTCATAGGTAGTACGGCGATGACAGCCCTGATAAGGGCTTTTGCTTGGGTGTCGTATAGAGCTTATGGCAATTGAAGGTGGCAAAAGGAGCATTTCACTTGAAGGATCTATTTTCGAGGTAGTGTTTCGGTTCAATAAACCGTAAAACAAAAGCGGGTATTAGTGAGTGCCACGTGGTAAAACGGAAACGTGAACTTTGGAAAGTGTAGCTACTTTAAATTATTTATGGTAACATAGATGTCTTTAAGAGTTCTTGTCAAGTGATATTTTAGAATGTTTTTTTTTATTTGAAAGGAAATTAACAAGTCAAGGACTTTTACAGACAGGCTTGAGAATATGTGACTTTTTAAGGGTCTTTGAATCCAAAATACCCCAGCGTAAAAAAAAGATGTAGTTTGTAGAGCTTTATTTCAAATCGAGAAATAATAAAAATAAAGGTTAATACCTACATAAGTCACAGTCAGACAACTTTCTGGTCACTAAAATTTGGAAGTTGCGATAATATTTTCTTTATAAGGACTGTAATCTGTCTTATCCCTCAGAATTCTTCATATTCCAAGCTAAGCATTCAACTCCTTAT
Source organism: Brachyopa scutellaris (assembly GCA_949775065.1). Lineage (NCBI taxonomy): Eukaryota > Metazoa > Arthropoda > Insecta > Diptera > Syrphidae > Brachyopa > Brachyopa scutellaris. The sequence continues at coordinate 115,285,233 of OX459113.1, forward strand.
TATTTCATGTCCTTATCTTTTTGGTGACATTATAGTCTGTTCTCCTGCTGCATCCGCTTGCACCTTATTGACTTAAATTCGGCAAAGCATTCGTTGATAAATACTAAAACTTGAAGGTTTTCTACATAAGAAAAAGGACTTCCATAATCACTCTCCATTTTAAATAAGACTTCATTTTCAACACACAAAAATACATCTTCCTTGTGCTATTAATTTCGCCTGTCAAGATGTCCTTCTTGCATTCTTTCATTAGACAAAACTCTTCCAACAGTTAAGTTCCATTAATTGAAGAAGACCGGCAACCAGCAACAATACCACAAAATAATTAATTGATGGCTGCCAAAGACATGAAGAAAAATCTAATTTTCCACGCCCACGTCGAAAACAAAAAAAAAAAACAAACAAATTTCACATATACTCGTACTCCTTCATAAGTCCTTCTAGTGGACGTTTGGACAGAATCAGAAACTCGATCTCAAACTCGAGCGCTGTTTGGTTTCGGTGCTTCAAAGCCGTTGCACTAGAATGCGGATATATAAACGTCGTGTCTTAAAAATGTCTCTCGTAAATTATTAACCTTGTGAACGGCTGCCCTTTGCTATGTCTCTCCTTCAGGAATCCTCTCAATGACAATGAAAAGTGACCAAGCGCAGAGAGCTCATGTCCCGTTCCACCCGCTCGGGCGTTGACTGTTTATAATGGGCCAAGACACACTTAACAGGGACAAAGCATGGCGATTTTTCGTTGCCAACTTCTTGTGTAGCACTTAAAACTCTTTTCTGGAGCAAAGGGATGAAATTGGGCTTAGTTGCTAATGCTTCTGCAGACACCTTCACCGCCGGGCAGCGGGATGCATCACTCTTGACCTCCCGCTCTGTATGCTCTGCAGGACTTATACACATACAATTATTATGCTAGTAGAAGCATCGCCTCCACTTCTACGGGCGAGCAATATTTATCCTTTCAAGTGCTCTGTAGAAATTTTCAAAAACAAAAATTAACTTTCATCGTTTGTTCAGCAGTATACGAGTTTCGTATTTTTTTTCTAGGATTTCTTTCGATACAGAGGAGGAATAAAAAAGGAGTCGAGTTGCATTGCACTTCATTTTAATTTAATGGCTGAGAAGGGGATAGTGGCAGGACGATGATGATACTTGCGCACCGCTACAAATGGAGGTGTAGACAATGCTGGGGAACTTAAAAGTGGTGGACGGAACAAAATTCCATCAGCGTACAAGAGCAGGAGCAGACGAACATAATCAACATTTATTATTATTAACCTCTGCTTACTGTGCGGATAGGTGAAGTGGATCGCGACGACGATGGTAGGATTGGGAACGAGTGCGCGTGAGCTAGTCCTCACGGGAAGAGTATTTCTTTTTATTTGTGCTTTTATTGTTTTTATATTTCGCAGTGATGTTTGCTGTATTAAAAGGATGTATAAAACAAACAGGGTGAATCAGTGCTTATGGATTACATTTTAATGATAGTGTAACCCCAAAGACTTCGAGGGTCCTTTCGATTTTTCGGCTTGATATGTACATAGTACATACATTCATGTTGCCTTTCGTAAGGACTCCAATATCATGTCATTTGAAATTACAATTTTCTTAGGTACGCCAATAGATCATACATATATGTAAACTCGTGCATACCTACATATAATTGTGATGGCAAATTAAACAGGATATGATTCCATTGATTCCAAATTTTGTTTTGCTAAATTGGGTTTTATAAAAAACTTTGAAATTTTTTTCTGCAAAATTCAGTTTAGCAAAATTCTTATTTTGAATAATTTTAAATTTTATATTCCAAAAATCTGCAAATAATAAAATAAATATCGTATCCATTACCGTTTGACAGATAAGTTGGAAACATCACCAAAGACTGAAATTATTTGTTTCGCTTTTTTTTGTCTTAGTGAGTTTCACCTAAGTAACGCATTTAATTTCAAATACATAATTCGGCTCAGACCTACGAGTATCTATCGATCAATTTTGCGGCCAGTTCCAGTTCTTAAACCTCAGTTTTAAAACTTTTGTTGTATGTATATCAACATTTTCTGAGGATAAGTGTAACTCCAACGAAACACCTTGTAAATATCAGCTATTCAGCTTTGATAGCTAGGTAAGGTATTTTGTTTATCCATCGTCAAATGAATACAAATCGATATAATATATACTCGTATATGTACATACAGATACACCAACGCTACATACATGAATACACTGATTCATACATATGTGTACTATAGAAGTTGGAATGTCCGGAAGTATTTGCGAGAATAATCGTAATTCACTCCGATTATTACTTCAGTGCCTAGAGGGACGATAAACGGAGATCGACCGACTTTGGAATGATTGTTTTGAATTATTAATAAATATATTGAAAGTGTAATAGCTACATATAAATGCAGACATATAATGTAGTACATATATAAAACAAACACACACATATAAATTGAATCCAGAGGGGGAAATCTCTTTGTTTGTCTGCCAATTGATTACTCTCGTAGAACAAATCGACTATACAATCCGTAATAAATTGTTAAACTTTAAGGGAAACCAGATTGAATGTTTGTAAGATACATTAATGTATATTTGAAATAATTTAACGATTTGAGTTTACACCCGGTAGATTGAAGGGAAATATTTTGTCGGTATTTCGGACAAAAATAGCAAATCCAGTCGGACCTTTTTAGTTCATAGTCGTTAATGTAGCGAATGAAACAATGCAGTGCAACCATTTTTGAAGATTTGTACAAAACGGTTAAACGGTTGTGGAATTATGTTATTCTTTTTGTTTGAAACGCTGATTCGATGATGGATGTCATATCAGAAATACAGTAAAACTTGAGAATAGTGGAATTCTTAGGTTCACATTTTTTTTCCACTATCGGCAACCTAATTTCTTTTATCATTTTTCGATTAATTTTGATATCGGATTTCAGAATTTGAACTTGTTGAATGTTTCCGCTAGCAGAATGAGACACACACAAAAAGAAAAAATTGAAATGTCAAAATTCTCGGAAAAGGAAACGAAGCCGACATTCATATCTTGATTCTGCTATTAAAGAGTGAATTAGTGTGGGGAAAGACAAAATTCATTGAAAAATTTCCAGTATTCAGATTTCGAAGGTTTCGTATGAAGAAAATCAAAATTGGCATCCAAAAATGTCCACTATCCAGGTTTCGCAAGATTCTTTTAGTCGCAGATTCCACTATTCACAAGTTTTACTGTAAATCATAAAGACTCAACCCTAATTGTTTATAAAAAATACTTTTAAAAACTACTTCAAAAAGTCGAAAGTGCCCCATGGGTGGGACACATTCGTCTTTCTAGTGGGGCACTTTCGACACGAATTCAAGTGACACAAAAGAAAGAGCAAACTTATAGGGAACTATTTTATTTATTTGAAAAAATCAATCTTATGTCTACAAAACAAAAAAAAATCCATGAGATACTTCAGAAATGAATGTTAAAATCACATTCAATTTCATACGAATATATGAAATAAGATCACAAAGTATGTAAAATAAAGAAAAAGGCATTGCATTTTTTAAGTTAAAAGAAACGATTAATACAAAAAAAAAAAAAAAAAAATAATTGCACGTTGTAACTGCTCATGTCAACGTCTTTTGTCATTTGTCGTAGGTGCCCCACATAGTATAAGATTAACAGAACAACTGAATAAAAAGACCAAGACGATGTTTTCTTTTTTTTTTGTGACTTTATAAAAATGACTTTGGTGGATGACGGTACTGCTACATCGAGAGATCTCACTGCCAGGATGTTGCCGACCATGCTGTATTGCTATTGTGACTTATTGCACAAGTGGAGTGTGGATGCCTCTCGTCTGCCTACACCGTTCATATTTCTTCATGTACAACAATCAGTGAACACTTTTTTTTGAATCGAGTTCTGTATTCAACCCCAGGACTGCTGGGAGTTCTAACTTGACTTTTCAAAAACCACCGCCACACAGATAGAGGGAATCTTTCCAGGGGTAATTTTGTCGATAACGTAAAACCCTCTGGGGATGACAGCGGCGCGAATTTGAGTCGGTTAGATAGACGACAGAACAGTTTCTGTCGATTTGTGTGCAAATCAAAGACTGGTTCTATATTTCCAACCAAGCAAAGGCTCACCGTACTCGTGAATTGCCATTGTCATGGCAACATAAAGTCTGCCATGAGATAAACAAGTTATAACCATAAGGTACTCGGGAAATACACAGTACCATTTTTAAATAGGTCGCTTGTTGGTGAAGTGTGAAGGGCGATTTCATACAACCACACCGTAAGGGCATAAAGAACACGAATTTATTTACTGTTAACGCAAGGTGTATTCGGCGGAACTTTGCAATGGTAATAAACTATTTCCGAGCAGGGTTATTGGCCAATGAAACAATGTGTGTGTTCTGGTGTACGTGTAGGTGCATAGCTGAGTAATGATGTAGTGCAGCAGAGGAATACTTGGGGTTTAAGTTTGAACCCGTACCATGAAGCGATGTCGTCCCATTATGTTTTGTTTTGCATTTTAGAAATACATTAATTAAAATATTCTGCCATCGGCAAAAGCGGTAATACTGTTGAAGTATTGCAAATATGGTTGGTGGAGCAGAACTTATCCCTTTTGATAGAGTTCCTCATCGTTTGCTGTGCAAGAAATTATTTTGGTTTGGCTTCTCCCCGAAGTTGTATGTTCAATGGATAATGTGTATCCTTTTGTTGCGTTTTTAATATGTCAAGTTTAAATGTCACACTTCCAGATCTATTAATGTAATATAAGGCGTGCCTTAGGGAAGCCACCTAGGACCTCTGCTACACTCGCACAACGTTTTGAAATAGTGAAAATTCAAACGTAGAAAATATTGCGGAAACGATAAAGTCAGCTGAAAATATCGCCGCCGTAACTGAGAGTGTGACTTAAGACCCAGGCTTGATAATTCCAAGACGATCACAGGAATCGGGCCTATCCGTAACCACTTGGGATCGCAATTTGCATAACAATCTTGGTATGCTTGTAAGGTCTATTTGACATGAGAATTGAAGTCAGCAGACCACGCACAGCGCCATACATTTTTTATTGATTTAAAATGACACCTCTTGTTGGATGGTCCTATTTCCTTTCCTATACTTTTTTAATCGGTGAGCTGGAAACCGGTTAAAGAAATTGATCAAGTAATTCTCTCACTTGAAATATTGAGTGATTCCTGTTGACGGTCAGATTAGTGAATATCTATACTCCGGGGTGTCATCCAATACCCATTTCGGTTTTCACTAGGCTTCGAGATTTAGCAAAATTCCTCCCCTGTGATCAATTCCGACTGGATTGATAACAAACGGAATTACAAGGCATGCATTTGAAAAAATGCGTGAAATCCAATTTATCTGCTCTGGTATAGTTCACCAGGTCTTTACATCAATTAGGTGTCCGTTAAGGTAGCATCATGTGACCGATATTTTTTTTTCTAATTTTTGGGTAACAAAGGGTGAATGATCACTCCAATTCATAAAAGCTGACGTGAGAACACAGCTTAAGGGGATATACCATTAAAAATCACCCCTTCACTTGGATCAACGTTGAGTGAAAAAGTCTCCCTACATCTAATAAAAATGGCAGTTTTATTTTTCAGAGAATTTCCTCTTTTAGCAATAACCCCCTGAAGTTACCATCGTATGCGTCATAAAACACTTACTTTAAGGCTACCTCAAGCAGTTAATTAAAAGTTTACAATAACCTTCATTCTCTTCATTTACCAACTTTTCACCGTCACTGTTTATTATATCGTATATGAGGCTGATATGAGCACAACGTGCACAGGTTTTTTCGTTAAAAAAATACCTCAAAACAAAAAACCTCGCTTTCTGTTCCCAGCAAATGTTTCAACTTCTCAAAAAGTTGGACTTGAAATTGGGTAATGTTCCAAGCAAATACCAAAAAAAAAAAAAAAAAAACTAAGACTAAACGGAACACACGTTGGCTCAAAGGCAACAACCTACATACATCGTATAAATTTGTACGTAACGTCGACGTTAGACGTGCAAAAGTGCACAAGGACGAGAGCAGTGTAGCTTCTAGCTACCACTACCACCAACAGTGAGTGAACCTTGTGTGCTCCAGCTTCACTGCCGCCACCACCCACACTGCCATTCGCTTTTGCAGTTAGGAATTAAAACTTTGCCAAACGACATTTTCTGCAGGAAGTTTTCATTTTCTTCTCAATTGTCTTTAATTTCTTTTTGACTTTGTCTACTATTTATCTATATATACCTGTGTGTTGTTTTTTATATTTGTCTGTCAACTGGATTTAAATGGAATCATCCAACCGTTGCGTTTGAGTGTCTGTGGCCCGATTTGGCATTGTGTCATTAAGGTGTTCATCACGTACCCGAAATAGAACGTGCGTTTTGGAAAAAAGAAAATTTGAAAGAAAAGAGAAAAAAAAACTGTTGGCGAAAATGTCTCCATAGAGAGAGGAATTGTCTTAGAAATTCCATCCGTAGGTAAACCGATAAGAATGAAATGTGCGCCATTTCAACTCCACCATGAGTGACGCGTTGCGGTCTGGTTGACGTCGTCGTTGGTAATACCTCTGGTAGCTTTTGTATTTAATTAAAGCGCGGTTAAGTTGAGGGATTATCACTTTGGGTTAAGTTTTTCACCCAAACTCACAGTTTTATGTTCGGTTTAATTAATGTGGCCAATGGGACCGGTTTGGCGGTTAATTAAGTTTATTGTTGAGTCTTATGAAGGACACATCCACAAGCATATATGTACATATGTATTTATAGGCCGAGCTCTAATTGAAGAAATTTTTGCGTTGGCAATGATACGGCGCTGATGTGCAATTTGGACCCAATTGTGTTCTTCTCGGAGCGTGGAAAGTAATTCGGAATCATTTGTTGCTAATTCTTTCATCAGAAGTTATTTTATTCAATTGTTATCCACATCCTATAGTTTGGCGTGACAACTAAAGCCAATAAACTTAAGAAGCGGGACGTGGATTGGAATCGGAAGTAGCCTAAAACTGAAACTACCAAACGGATGTACATAGATGAGAACAGTCTTCAGCATATCAAATTTCAATTTCTATTTCAAAAATGATTGTTAACTAACACCAACCGATCGGTTTTCCTTCCTTTCCCATGGAGTTGTTAGGAAGGAATGGCTTAAATCCCGAGTCTCATCTCGCAGCTGCTACTTTTCCATTTCCAGCGATCTGATATAATGCAAATCTGACATACATATCTCAACGTTAATATTTTTGACACTAGCTCGTAACCAGCCATTTATGCATATGAAAAGTCAGCTAAATATCACGTGTGTGGTGTGTCACATTAGTTGAAAATGTTAATGAAATAAAAAATAAAACATGTAGATACATAAATATCGATGTAACTAATTCATCCGGTTAAAAACTTCCGACAAAGAAAATTATACTATTTCCGTTGACAGAAGTGTGGCGTTGTCTTTGATTGTTGTTAATACTTCACACTTTGGACCCACGTATGGTCGTGATCTTTTCATCACCCGGTACTTTCTCTATTTTATGTACAATTTACCAGTACTACTAGTTTATTAGTTGCAGGTAGAAGAAAGTCATATTTGGCAACTGTCATCTAGACAATTGGCGCGAAGTTGACTTGCTCAACAAATTTGATCTCTTAGTTCTTTGGATATCAGCGTTGCCAGTAGGGTACAAAAAGTACAAAACGTATAGTACACGTTTTCAAATTCAAATCTAAAATGATGTCAGTCCCAGGGCACACTGGGGCACACTGAAAACGCACTAATGTGTTCGATGTCAGTCAGTGCTACACTGAAAACGCACTGAAAATGCTGCCCTGTGTTTTATGTCGGCACTGGGTCTACCCTGTATTCGCCCTGGGTATTTCTTCAGTGCAAGAAAAAAGGGCTTTCAAAAATTCTATTTGTTTAGTTTTTTCATACCGCGAACTTTTTTTTGTGGTTGTTTTTTTGAATTGAAGAAAAGAAATTGTTTCAAAAAAGTAAATATGTAAATTAATTAAAATCTAAATGTAAACATGATTTTGATTTGTATTTTAGTTCGAAAATTGAAAATATTAGAATGACAGTTGGCAGGGCAAACTATTTGCGTTCGATGAAATGGGAGTTGCACTGGGTTTTGTGACAACCATGAAAATACACTGACAGTATTCAGTGCGCCCTGGGGCTGGGGACATCATACAAACCTATTATTGTACCCTATTTCCATATGGATATTTTTAATAATTTCACTCGGATATATTTTTTAATCGTGTTTTTTTTATTAATTTTGTTTTATTTTTGATTCATCTTGAATCAATTGAATACAATTTGCCACATAATAATTTCAACTACATAATTACTAAAGAAATGCAAACAAACTTATGTTAAAAACTAACTCAAGATATAAATAACTTGTAAGTTTCGATAAACTTTATACATGTACATACAAATGTATGGATAAGTAGTTATGCACATTTAAAAAAATTATAAATAAATATAGTACAGTGAAACCTCTTTATAATGAAATGCAACTTGACTGCTTTTTGTTACTAAAGGGTGATTTTTTAGCTGGTTTGGTTTTGGCAACACTGGTTTTGACAGCTGACGTGTGTTTAGTACCTTGTGTCACTGTCAAACAGCTTCAGTTTGGTTTGCAATTTAACCATGGATCGTCTTACAAATGAACAACGCTTGCAAATTATTGAATTTTACTATCAAAATTCGTGCTCGGTTCGAAATGTTCATCGCGCGCTGCTTCCATTTTATGATCGGCATTCTCGACCTTCTGAGCAGTCTATTCGGAAGATTGTGACCAAATTTCGCACCAAATTTACTTTGTTGGACATTAAACCACCAACACGTTTACGTACTGTGCGTAGTGAAGAAAATATTGCGGCCGTATCAGCTAGTGTGACAGAAGACCGCGAAATGTCGATTCGGCGCCGTTCCCAGCAGTTAGGCCTTTGTTACAGCACTTTTTTTTGCCCGAAATGGAAGTTCTTGACTTGCATGATATGTGGTTTCAACAAGACGGTGCCACATGCCACACAGCACGCGAAACAATGGCGCAATTGCGAGGCGAGTTTGGTGAACAGTTAATTTCACGTTTCGGGCCGGTCAATTGGCCGCCTAGATCGTGCGATTTGACACCATTAGATTATTTTTTGTGGGGGTATGTCAAGGCTAATGTCTATAGGGACAAGCCCGCTTCGATTGACGCACTGGAAGCCAACATCCATGCATTCATTCGTGAGATACCGGCCGATATGTGTGAAAGAGTATGCCAAAATTGGACTCAGCGGATGGGCTACCTGAGACGCAGCCGCGGTCAACATTTGCATGAAATTATCTTTAAACATTAAATTGCAAGGTTCAAGCTATCGATTCAAATAAATATTTCATTCATTTTTTCGAATTTTTTGTGTTTTTTTTTTTAAAAAAGTTCTCAACCTCTTAAAAAATCACCCTTTATTACTAGTTAAAAATATGTTATTCAATCGTTATGTTTCTTAATTGTCCTATATGGTTACTAATAATATTAGTAATACAAGACATCTTTATGTATCTCCGCCGTCGGACACAATTCACTGTTAAAAGAAATATACAAGTCTATAGTTCTGCACAGTTTTTTTTCTGTCAGAAAGGTGTTGATGTTCACGAAAGCAAAAAAAAAAAAGCCATTTGGGTATTATAGTGCCGAAGTGGCCTTACTTTCGAGCTAAGTGTTCGACTTTTCGCTGAAATTGTTTACGGGTGCTACCTACCCATTATTTTAACTTGGAAGAAAATATAAGTATGTGTTATGTTTGTATTATATGTGTACAAAAAATTCAGATGGAATGTTTTTGTATTGTTTAATTGATACAAGATTTAACAAAGAAACGAAAAAATTCAAACTTAAATTATATTTTGCACAAAAGATAGATATAAATTAATTGCAGTAAAACTTGTGTATAGTGGAATCTGCTTATAAAAGAATCTTGCGAAACGTGGATAGTGGACATTTTTGGTTGCCAATTTTAATTTTCTTCATACAAACTCACTGGAAACTTGCGAAATCTGAATAATGGAACATATTTCAATTGATTTTGTTTCTTTTCTATGAAGATTCACTCTTCAGTACCAGAATCGAAAATGTTGTCGGCTTCGTTTCCGAAAATTTTGAAATTTCACTTGATTCTTTTCGTGTGTGTCTCATTTTGCTAGCGGCTAAATTCAACAAGTACACATTTAGAACTCCGATTTCAAAATTTATTGAAAAATAATAAAAGAAATTAGGTTGCCGATTATGGAAATGAATGCGTATAGTGCACCGAAGCATTCCACTATTCACAAGTTTTACTGTATTATATATTTTTTCTATCGTACAAGAACTTAAAATTCGCAAACATATATATATATGTGGGTGAACTTGTAAAATGCATAAAACTAAAACAATTGATAATAACTAAGTATGATGTACATTGGCAGGTTTAAACCAAGTTCTTCATACTGTGATTCATTTGAAGTGATTATGATTCAAAAACATGCCGCCAAATGTTGATCTGTTAAGCGAGAACGATATTTTGCCTTATTCGACCAGTCGACCGCGATCTACGGTTTGGCCACCTATCCTATAGAGAGTGGTCGACTATTCAAGTTCACAGGGCTCTCCAAATATTCGGTCAGTCGAATACGACAGTTAAATGATAAATGTATTGAAAAGGGAAAGTTTGGAACAATTAAGGACGTGAAACCGAAAATTTTATTTTCTTTTTTTCGACTGAAAATTGCGAAATGTTCACACAGTATAACATTGTATGTATTTACTTTTTGTTTATGTTATCAATCAACAAAATATAAATCAAAATCGAGCACGAAATTCAATCGGACCCTTCACAAAAGCATCCCTTAAAAATTTGCAAATGTTATTAACATTTGGTGTATCTAAAAACTGGAAAATTGATTCACGCAAATTTCATTTAATTGCCGTCCTTAAACTTAGCACTGAAAAAACCCTCAGATGGAAAAAAATATGAAAATTGGTAGAAGCTTAAAAACTGGTGAGTTCTTCAAGAGGAACTGATTTAAGCTTTATTAACTCATCTTATAGTGAGGTTCCATTAAAACTTTCTTTTTCATTAGTTCCCAGCTTAAAGTCTTCCATAACAATGCCATGGACTGGACATGGACCGAACTTCTTCCTTTCTTCAATAATTACTACCAGTAATTAAATCTCTATTTAAGTTTAAACTTTATTTAAAGTCTGGAGGTACTTACTTCCACAGTTATAGAGACAATCGATTTGAAAAAAAAATAAAAAAAGTATCTTACCCAATTAAATTGAATTTGCATTCGCAGCTGAAGACAGAGGAAGTGTGGACAGACTCGATTTTGGGAGGAGGAACAGTTCAAATGGAAACGTGTCGGATTTGTTTGCTTGTACTTATTTTTAATGATTATTTCACTTCTCAATTAGATATGCCCACAGCCCACACAATAATTCGAGCAACATAATCATTTAATTACAACCACACAGAGCTATTGCGTCACACATAAAGATAAAAAGTGAAAAACGATGTTAATTCTCATAAGCTCACGCATATGAATTCCGCTGTAATGGCTGGAAAGACTTTCTCATTTCATTAAACGTTCCGCGTCTGATTTAATTTGTCATCATCTGTTGCTGGCTCTGGCTTTGACTGTGGCTCATTCATTAATTCAGCGTTAGCGCAAACAGAAATTACTTAGAATTCGATGCTATGTTGTTACGTAAATTTGTCAAATAATATTATCTACGCAGAGCCCAAGAGAAACAACCTACAAAAAAGAAGTGGATCGCGCAAAGAAAGAGAAAGTGCTTACCACTTTTTCTGCTGCTGGGTGATCTGCATTTTTCCGCTGTCATCGATTTGATTTTAAGGTGCGAAAGTAAAACTTCCCGAATTCCACAAGAAGAAAACACACACAAAACAGACGGGCCCTGCCGAATCTGATGGTCGAACCGTCGCGTCGCGTCGTCGTCGTCTTCGTATTATCATTTCCAATCACGCAATTCGTCATTTAAAATCACTTTTCCCTCGACGAAGACGAGAAAAACGTGTCAACGAAAACGAAACAAGAAAAGAAAAAAAAAAAGAAGTGGTGGTCATTGGTGAACCTTCTGCCGCAGGAAATACCCTTGGATTTGTGTTGTGTTTTCTTTTGGGAAAAAGTTGTCGCAGAAACAGGACTCCCTTCCCAAAACAGTACTTTGAAACTTATTTTCTTGTTCTCTCTTTTTTTTTGCGTTCTTTAGGACCGGTCAATTGGAGTCGAGTTAATGCAATTATACGAGTCAAGCCTCAAGCTACAAGTTATAATGAATGAACTCGTCAATACAGTGGGGTGGCGATATGCGAAACTATGGTTGGTTGTCAGTTTGAGTTCTGTCTACGAAAAAATATGACACAGAAATACTCGCAATCGAAACCGAAAGTACACGATGGTAACATTTCCCAGTGAATGGGTGTGGGCGCCACCATTAGTGCATTTTTTTTTTAACTTTTTATTGTTAATAACATGCAATACCGTAAGGAACAAATTTAGAAAATCGGCAGTTTCAATGGAACGTGGCGTAGATGTTAGTGCTTTGGACTAATACAGCTGCTGCCCCGATACTCTTTTTGTTTGAAATTGCGGTTTATTTTTCCTTTTTTAATATTCGCGCGATATAGAGGATATGAATATCATTCAAATATTCTGCACAGCGCGCGTCATAGAAAACATTTAGGGGGGACGAAATGGGAGATACCGATGTGCATTGGTCTTTAATGTTTGTATGTAGATCGTAAGAAAGCGAAAAATCGCGTTTGGTAAAGGATTCCACATTCATCTTAAGTAGTTAAAGAGTCTCTATATTTCATTGTACGTCCAAAGTTCAGCTAAGAACAACCGACTTTTAAGAGAAACGTTATAAGAATGATTTATTATGTATTTCTTTCTATTTGATTGAATAAATTAATGACATTGAATATAATATAACAGGAAAATATCTCTTTGGGAAATTGTTTATAGCAGCGTTTATTTAAGAGATGAGACTGGGCAATTTTAATTACTACATTAGCGTTGGCTTCACTGTCAACAGCAATAAATATTATCTTAATTAGCCATGACTTAAAATTGTGGTTATTTGTCAGCTAGTCTAAAGGCTAAATAAAAGTTAAACCAAACCCACGTTTCTTAATTGAATGGTGAATTTGTAGGCTGAGAAATTGTAGTGATGACTTTAGCATCGCATCTATCCCCTATAATCAAAATTATAGACATATAAGTACATACGTATATAATATTTATTTACCTTCCTCAGTCTTAGTTGCATGCGATTTTGTTTTGTTGCTTCAATATATGTATTGTATAATATATATGTGCATATACATATATGTTTGTATGTTTTCAAATACGAAGAATGTATTACTATATATACTTATATACGAGGGCGGTCCGATAAGTACTTAGCCTCACTGCCCGATGATGCCAGTTTCGCAAGAGAGATCGTCTAGTATATTCTCCTAGGCAGCTACTGTCAAAATTTCAGCCGAATCGGACTCGTAGTTTTGTTTTGACCACGTGTGGAAGCCAGCTTGTCCGCGAATTTTCGAATAAGGAGGTCATCGCCGCCACGGAAGCCTACTTTGCAGACCTCGAGAAAACCTATTTTGGATGGGTTAAAGAATTTGGAGCATCGCTGGATCAAGACTTGATACACTCTTAGTGTATCGAGCTAAACGGAGACTATGTTGAGAAATAAATCGCACCTTTTTCAAAATTTTTGTTTTTCTTTTGTAGGCTAAGTACTTATCGTACCGCCCACGTATACGTTAGGTAATCAATCAAGTATTGTGAATTATTATTTTAATTAAAAATCAGCTGATTTTGACATTTGCCTTTCACTGTTGCTACAAATTCTAATAAGTGCGTTCAGGCTCTGATGTAAAAATGTACTGTTTTCAACTTAACGCTAATAGTTATTTCAGAATTGAAGATTCCACGCTTAGGCGTGATTTATTTTTAAAAAAATTACTTTCGAAAAATGGAAAAAATTACACTACACGAAACTAACAGCTCATTTGTCAAATTGTGATGAAGTTATTTCTAAAAAAATATATAATAGCCTATTTCCGATGATGAGTTAGCATTCAATTATAACTAATTTTAATAACTAGTTTTTTTGACAACTTCTTTCGATTTGTTTAGCTACCTACAATCCGTTTAAATTATCGTTCAGCATGAATTCAAATTATAACGCCACCACTGTTTATCAAAACTGCAAACAGTAGGCAACAACACACAATCATGAGCTACTTTCATCGTCATCCAAACATTGACTTTGTTGTCTTGCCGGATGACGATGGTCAGGTTTACGCACGTCATTTATACACACGGTGCTGTCCGTCGAAAAGCGTCGCCGAAGAAGTCATAGCAAGTTGGTGACGTGGGGAAGAGTCAGAAGAGAGGAAAGGAAAATAAAGTAGAAATCGTCAACTTTATTGGGCTCGCCGCACAAATTGGCTTGGACGACTTAACTAAGTATCTTAAATTTGATAGCGAGAAAATGTTAAAAATGAAACTTTTTCACGCAAATTAAATTCCAATCACATCTGCCAATTTGGCCCGAACCTTTCAGCCACACTCCAGCACGAGTTCGACGAGTATTGACATACGAGTACAACAACAACAACAACAACGATATACTCGTACACATGCATAGTGGCTGAGGTTCACATTTACGGTCTCGAATATTCAATTATGCACACACATCGTCGAAAGTGTAACTCGGTGTGGTGTACGAGGTATGAGTACGAGTGCGACACTTTCAGGGCCAAGAGCTGTCGTGCGGAGGAGCCAAGGTACCGTGCCGCTTCTTTCGTTTCCGGTCGCCTGGAGTCGCAGTGGGGTTTCATCGTACTTCGTGTGCGCACAATTAAATTAGCCCAAATGTCCAAAAGTGGTTCCATTAGTGTACGTCTGTGTTCGCGTTTTATGCAGCTGAAGTGGCATATTCCTTTTCGGTTCATTTAAGCCCCAGCGTTTCAGGGGCAATTAAGCGTCTTTAGATTTTTAGCGAAAGATGTTCATGTGGTAGAAAAAAATAGCTGGATGTGCTTTCGCGGATGGGTAATGGGTTCTCGCTGGTTAAATGCTTCGAGGCTTGGGGGTAACCCACAGTTATTGGCATTAAGTCTAGTGCACGTGTGTTT
The DNA here is from genome assembly GCA_949775065.1 of Brachyopa scutellaris. Lineage (NCBI taxonomy): Eukaryota > Metazoa > Arthropoda > Insecta > Diptera > Syrphidae > Brachyopa > Brachyopa scutellaris. Next base: position 115,300,466 of record OX459113.1, read on the forward strand.
GCTCTAATAACTGCAAATGCTGTATAAAGAGAGGTGTGGCTGAAGCGTTTTGTGCGCAAAGCCATTGTCTACTTTCTAGGGTGGTAATTGCTGGAAGGAGGTACGGATATCGCATGCAAAGCCTTTATTAGCTGACACACTACGTCCATTGATTGAACTTGCACGTTTCGTAAAGAAAACAATAGGACAGTGCTGGTGTTGTTAGTTTTACTTATAAATTATTAATTTATTGTATAAATGCTTAATGTGTCATGTAATTGTTTTGCTCACGTTTAATGTATTTAGCCTTGTTGCTGTAATTGTTGTCCTTTGTCAGATTTTTTGAATCACTGTGCATTACAATTGCTATTGTTATGAGTAGATTGTTAATGGGAAGTCACCCCATAAAGGAAAAAAAACGGTGGCTGAGTAATGTTTATAATAAATTTTGTTTGTTATTACAATCAATAATACTATACCTCACGTTAAAACTGAGTCTTCTGGCCGCTCTACAAGTTTAGGCAAATCCCAGCCAGATTATATTAAGAAGTTCATTGTTGAGAAAAGTGCACTGAGAAACTTACTATGTTTATAACTTGTAGGTGATGACATTCTGGATGTTAATCACTGATACGGGTACTATCAGGTATCTGTATTTATTCCTAAATCCTTTGAACCTTTATTATCATCTCATCAATTACGTAGTTGATAGCAGTTATTGTAAGATAGTGTGTTTGAGCTTCGAAAACCTGTCCACAATAACCTCCTTTTCGAGTTGCTTCGTCTCAAAATGCCAAGTCTTAGTCTTACCAAAGTAGGACTCTGACAAAGGAAGTGCTCTGTAATGTCCACATTTTGCAGAAATGGCTTTCATGCTCTTCGGTTCGATTATCATATGATAACTACATATGCTGCGTCCCTTTATAAGTCGAGGCATCCATTGCACCCTAGATCGAGAAGTTTCGCGATGGAACTATCCATTTTTTTTTTTTAACTTTCAGAAGACTAGCCGACTATTGCAGCGTTTTCCAATCAGAAATATATGGTATTAAGAAAGCAGCACAATTTGTCTTAGCAGGGAAACTACCCGCAACGGAAATCACCATTTGCGTGGACAGCCAAGCCGCACTTTAAGCACTGGACTCCACTTCCGTGAACTCAAAATTCGTAAAGGTATTCCTCACGGCATTAAGAGCGATAAAATACAATAAGAGCGTATAGAAGGGAACGAAACAGCAGACGGACTGCCCAGTAAAGGCTCTGATATGGATAAAAAAAAATAGCTGACAGACAGGTTTTACCGGCTTTTAATGTAGCTAAACATCTAAAAGACCGCACCACCACTAAATTGAGCCCGGGCCGATGGCGCAAGGCTAGCGATTGTGCCATAGCCCGCAACCTGTGGTCCGCAGTCGACCAGAAAAGAACAATATTCCTACTTTCTATGAAAAGAAGCCAAATCCATGTACTCGTCGGTGTTATAACCGGACACTGTATAATAGGGAACATGACCAGAAGATACGGCATCCTTACAAATGACTTCTGTAGAAATTGTATGGATGAGGATGAAATAGAATCTACAGCACACCTTCTATGCCACTGCCCGGCTCTTCAGAAATGGCACGGTACTTCGACTGCCTAGATGACCTGGCTAAGATACCGCTCACAGACCTTAACAGATTTATTAAAATATCGAAATGGTATTGTAATGCATGTTACGACATGCACAACAAGGTATTCACAATTGAAATTGCATTTACTGCAAACGACCCTCCTTACCTAACCTAACCTAACCTTACCCCACCATTTCTCAATATGCTTGGACTATATATAAGAATTGATCTAGAGCCAGTAAGATTGATACTTTACTATTATAGGCTTGTGACTTGACGGTTAGGATTTCGAATTCCCCGATGATCACATCCGTTCGGTTCACCTCTTGAATGCTGCTTTTGAATGAGTCTGAGGTGGGATCACCACGTAATCCCGAACGACTAAAATTATCGACTAAATCTCGAAAACGAAAATCTAGAAAGTACAAATATCTTGAAAGACTTTATCTCGAAAAAAATTTGCTTTCGAAATTTTTCAGATCTCTTCATTTTACCTACTGCAAAAGTAATTAAAATAACTCATTTATTTAGTCAAAATATGTATGTACATTATAAATGCATTGATATTATATACATAAATATTTGAACCTCAAGTTGTAGGCAATGCCCCTTAAATATATTCTTCCCCATAAAACCTTTAGCGTCAACTTAATTTGTGTTCTTGGTAAGTTTAGTTTTGATTCTTCAGTACATGACCCAAATGAAGGCAAATTTATTAGTTTATATAAATTTTTGGTAGAACAATGTCCAAGTCGACCAGATTTTTGAATTGAGAAAACTTATTTGTATGCATGAACAGTGAATCAAACACTTTTTTATACAAAGAAATCTAGAATTGATATTAATTTTTGAGACAATGCCAACAATCCGCGCGTGCGAATTCGAGATTTTTTTTTCTAGATTTTGGTTTTGAGATTTTTTTTCTTCGACATTTTTGATTTCGAGATTTTTTTTCGAGATTTTATATTTCGAGATATCGTGGTAAACCCGTCTGAGGTTTTTCCATAACACATTTAGGTTGTTAACCATTTAGTGACTAAAGCATTCGTAAGTCAAACTGTATTTTAGACTCAAAACCACCTTGATTGCGATGTTTCTGGTCGCAAAGTTATTTATTCTACGGAGGATTCTATTCTTTCCAACTCTGAACTCTACGTCGCACTTGCCTAATGGCTTAGTTTGTGTCTTGTGTTGCATCTTATTCTGTTCAACTAAGAAGTGTATTTTATTTTTCCTTTGTCCACCTCGGACACAAAGGACCCACCCACATGCACTCACACATTCACGCATTCAGTCACAGGAGATATCAGTGGCGGCTATTCTTAGCGGTACTGCGCTCTTTGGCTGAAGTTCGCAACCGTTCTTGATTACCCCTGTGTCTACTCTCTCACATTTGCATCCGTACTGGAATGCACATGCATCTTATTTTGGGCATTCTCCCAGATTATTGACCTAAATAAAATGACAATAAAGTCGAAGGAGTTCCCTGTAAAAGAAATCCCGAATACCTTCTCAGCAGAAAAAAATGACACCTGAGAACGAGGAATCACCAAAATAAAAATATCGCGGAACAGAACCTACTCCGGTGGACCTTTGCGCAGATTTTGGGGATTGGGGACTTACAGATAGCGTTTCATTCTATACCGCGTTCCGCGCTTGAAAAAAGTGATTTTACTAACTTATTTAAATCGCTGAAACCTAATTTCATTATTGGCGGCGATTTTAACGCGAAACATACGTTCTGGGGCTCTAGATACATCTCGCAAAAAGGTAGAATGCTCTATGGGGCAGGTATGGAGTACAGTTGTGATTTTCATTCGACGGGCAAACCGACTTACTGGCCAGCTGATACTTTGAAAATACCTGACCTGATCGATTTCTTCGTGGTGAAAGGAATATCTAACAACCACATAAAAGTTGAAGAGAGCTTTGATCTGTCGTCTGATCATTCGCCAGTTATTTTGACATTGAGCGAAAAACTAGTATATAACCGAGAGCAGCGAAATTAACTGGTAGAACAACTAACTGGGAAGGCTTTAGGAACGAAATCGAAGTAAATGTTGAACTGAGCGTACCGCTTACGACACCCTATGAACTTGAGGTTGAAGTCGATCGCTTCGTTGAGATAGTACAGCTCGCCTCTTGGAATAATACGCATAATCCAAGAAAAACGCCGGACAAATACGGTCTACGATATCCTTCTGAAATAAAAGAATTAATCAGGGAAAAAAGAAAAGCGCGTAAAAGATGGCAACAGAGTCGTGCTCCACAGCATAAAGCATATCTGAATCGTCTCTGCAATTTGTTAAAGAATAGCATTAAGGATTTTAAAAATCGTGCGATAGGCTCTTACCTTGAGAGTTTAACAGCGAAAAAAGATTCCAATTATTCCCTTTGGAAAGCCGTAAAAGGCACCAAAAGGCCCAAAATCCCTGCGCCGCCACTTAAAATAAATAAAAATGAATGGGCAAGGGAAGATAAAGAAAAAGCGGATATTTTTGCCGCCCATTTGGAAGAAACCTTTAAACCGAACGTTGGTCAAGTGGTTCATGACAACATCAACATCACAAGGATGGTAGTTCCACCATCTGACGATTTAACGCGCAGATCTGCAACGCTTAGAGAACTCGAACGTGAGATCGCGAAACTAAAACCTAAGAAAGCTCCTGGTTATGATTTGATTACCGGAGAAATTCTCAAAGCCTTACCTAGAAAAGCATTAATTAAGCTTCTCCATATTATAAATGCTGCACTCAGATTAAAACACGTACCGAGCCAATGGAAAGTTGCGGAAGTCATAATGGTTTTAAAACCAGAAAAACTGCCATATGAAGTAAAATCATACCGACCAATATCGCTTCTTCCAGTCATATCCAAAATTTTCGAGAGGATATTACTAAGGCGTCTCCAACCGGTTATAGAAGCAAATAATCTAATACCTGACCACCAGTTTGGGTTCAGAAGTAAGCATTCGACGATTGACCAGGTGCATAGAATTACTAACGTAATCGAAAAAGCACTAGAAGAAAAAAAGATATGCTCAACCGTATTTCTTGACGTCTCGCAAGCATTTGATAAGGTGTGGCACGATGGCTTGAAATGCAAACTACGACAAGTACTTCCCGCAAACCTATACGAGATTTTGAATTCATATCTCGGGAATAGACTCTTCCGTGTTAGAAATGGAAACGAATACTCCGAGCTCAAAGAAATTTTGGCCGGCGTACCGCAAGGAAGCGTTCTGGGGCCGCTTCTCTATCTGTTATATACTCGTGATATACCGAAAGAAGATGGCACTATCCTTGCTACGTTTGCCGACGACACCGCTATCCTAGCGGTAGGTAAAACAATCGAGGAAACGACTGCCAAACTGCAAAACGCATTAAATAAAGTAAATGAATGGACGAGGGACTGGCGGATCGCCCTTAACGGAACTAAATCTGTTCACGTGAATTTCACTTATAGGAAAATTAATGACTTGCCCATTTTTATAAATTTGGCCCGAATACCCTTTGCAAATGAAGCCAAATACCTGGGAATGACACTCGACGCAAGGTTGAAGTGGAATTCGCACGTGAAAATGAAACGTAAAGAACTAGATATCAAATATAGAGAAATGTACTGGTTGATCGGAAAACATTCCCACCTCAGTACCGAGAACAAACTGCTTTTATACAAGCAAGTGCTAAAGCCGGTGTGGATCTATGGTATACAACTTTGGGGTTGTACCAAGAAAACAAATGCCAATATTTTACAAACCTTTCAAAATAAAGTGCTAAGAGAAATTGTCCAAGCACCGTGGTATGCTAGAAACGACGATATCCACAGGGATCTCGGAATTCCGACAATCGAAGCTGAAACTAGAAGCTTCGCGCGAAAACATAGAAACCGACTAATCGGACATGTTAATAATACAGTCCTACTTATTTTGGATGAGAGCAATTTATTGCGCCGACTACAAAGAACAAAACCTTTCGACTTGGCGAGATAAGGATTAACCGCGTCTAAATTGCGGAACATGCAGTATCTTTCATTGGAAAGTAACCTGCCAAACGTTTATATTTCGTGATAGAAAAATTGCTTGATAAGTAGTAAATTTTTTTTAATTTTTAATTTTTTTTAATTTTTTTGAATTGTGTAGCAATGGCATTGTCGTCAGCTCGGTTAGCAAATTAAATAAATAATATTATTGGTATGAATTACATTTTTAAATGAAATTTAATGAAATTTAGTCAAATTCAGTTATAAGTAACATCCTATATTTATATATGGTTTTCAAAAAAGAATAGAGTTTTTTCCAGTCGAATTCGTTTAGTACTGTGATTGTTTCTTGCAGCGTCATAGTTTCTTTTCCAAATATTGCTTTTCTGTAGGCAGCAAAAATGGGACATATACTCATGAAGTGGAAGCAGTCTTCTTTTGCACTCAAATTACATAAAGTGCAAAACTGGGTAAAACTGCCGTTGTATGGTGATCCGTTTAGGCCAAGGACTTCACATCTTGTTTTGAATATTAAAGATATTTCTCTGTAATTTAGTGCATCATTGAAGTAGTTTTTTTCCATAAGACTCAATTTCAGTTGGGAGTAAAGAAGTCTGCTTTGTGATGTTCGGGCTTCTTCTATAAGTGCTTCACGTTCAAAATTTTCATGACTTTGTATTACTTTATAGAGTTGATCTTTAACATATCTCAGATTTAGTGGATTCAGTGATACAATTTCTCCACACGCATTTCCCAAAGCTTTCCATTTCGATACCCACCAGTCCTCGTTTCTTAGCTCATAGAGTGCCATTCGTTTTGTCAGTCGGTCATCGTGATGGGATAAAACCTTGACAATATAGTCAGCTTGTAATTTAAGCGTGCTAGTAAACATTTTAGGTAGACCCGTTTCCAGATACAAAGCATAGTTCGGAGTTTTTAGAGGTAAATGAAAAAGTTTCTTCAAAAAACATCTGTGAAACTTTTCTATCGCTTCGTATTCGCTGATTCCCCACACCTGGGCAGCATAGCAAAGCGAACTCTTAACAACAGCATCAAATATCTTGTATATAAGTAGTATAACTTAGTTGCAGTATCTAACAAATTTATATCGAAGGGTGGTGTTTTTGGTCAGTAAGAATCTGACACTACTATGAGCACGCGCTTGCTATTCTCATAGTGTCTATGGAAGATTTTCACCTACCCTCGGCAAAAAAAAAAAAAAAAAAAAATCTATACAAAAGGTTACATAATATTAAGTCTTTTTAATTGAACAAGTGTCATATTTTAGTAAAGAAAACATTGCCATTGTTATTTAGTATTTATGTTGCAAGTTTGTAAATTTTATCGCTGTCATATTTATGTTGATGGTTTTATCGTTTTCTTTCCTCAGTGCTTATCTTTTTGTTTTCTCCAGTGTATAGTTTGGAAGGACCGTCCGTCACTTCACTAGGCAGTGTCATAATTCCTCGACGGTAACCTGTCTGTAGCCAATTAAAAGTATTAGAAATGTGGGCCTGTGGTTGATGGGACCATGGCTGCCCTCCACTTTTCCAATCTTGAAGAGGCTTAAGAAAAGTGATTAGTGGGGAGTCAAGGGGAAGCAGACGGGCCCTTGTTGCTGTAACATTTTACCGCAATATTATGCAACATCAGTATGCCACAGGCTTCCTTATATAAGTCAATTCAGTACAGTCAATGATTTTGGGGCTTCGATATTGCTATGCAGGTATTCTTAGAACTATTCCGGTATCAGATACAAACACTTAGGCCTTAAAACAGAAACCACACAACTTCCTAGAGTAATCAAAGAATAAACAGTTACATAAAAAAAAAAGAAATTAACCCTAAGACTATCATCAAATACCTACCACAGATCATAGATACTCATCTCAACTCGCATCTTAGAATAAAAAAGAGAATTTTTCCGATTCTAATCATCGTACCTAAATTGCTATAATGGTATTTCCGTGTTAAGTAAATAAAAAAAAAAAAAACAATTATATTACCATCTCGTGTGTAATTCAAGTTCTTTCTTAAAGTACAGTTTTATTACTAAATCTACCTACTTTCGTTGCCTCTTCAACCCAAACCTACTTAATCCAGTTATTTCATCTCACTCTCTTCCTAGGAAATAATAATTTTTCAGTCATGCAATCTTCCTCTTTAAGTAGAGATATGTACATACATTAAAAATAAAGTACTTCACTTCAAGCATGAAATGCAATTAAAGTTTAAAACATATTTTGCAAAACAGTTAACCTCACTAAATGCTCCTAATTCTAGTAGCCAAACCAGACGTATGAGTCGCTTTAAGACAAAAAAAAAAAAAAACCGCTTATTACAAGTCACCTTACGGTTAAGTACTACTTTAAGGGCAATTTTCACAGTTGACTTTGTAAGTTACTGTTCAGATACAAGTATCTCTAACCTGTTACAACTGCTTGGGGGGTCAGTACCATTCCCCAATCTCCAGTTGTTCAGTTGCTCAGCCAAAGGTCACACGCTACTAGTTATGTCCCCACATAACCTGGAAATTTGGTCACGGGGAAGTCGCGTTTCTTCTTCCACTGCTTTGTAACCATCTTTGTGCAACTTCAACATTAACTTGATCTGCAAGAAGTACTACTTCAATTATTCCCGGACTTTATGACGTGAATCTATTATGGCTCTACTGCGTACGGGTGGTATTGAATACATACTCGTACTGGGTATCTAGAATACATGAGTATGATCGGTGGGTAAGCGCTGAATGCAAGTATAATAAAGTATCTAGAGCCACATACCTTTGCGCACAATTCGATTTCACTTTGATGCCCAGAGTCTTTGGTTGGGTGTGTTTGTAATTGTGATAAGACTCACACACACACACACACACTAACACCATCTATCTCTATCTAGCCAGGTGTGTGTCTATGCTGTGGGATAACTGTTAATCCAAAAATGAAAAGCTAAATATCTTTAGCAGCGTCAACAGGTATGATGGTAACTTTCGGTTCGGCTGTTGATCAGTTCACTTCGTTGGTTCGCAAAGCGCGCTTCTTGTGCACTCAGTAAAAAATACACAAGACGACGATCAGCCAGTAATACAGAACACAATCTATACTTAACCGTCCAAAGGAAAGTTTCATACCCCGACTATCATCATAAAACGAAAGGTGAAAAGTTTCTCGGTATTCAATCGAAGTTTTAGTGGCGAAGAGTGAAGAGTGTGTTGTTCCGTCGAAGAGACCATCAGTTGATTTTTTTTTAAATTTTTATTTATACATATTTTTTTGGCTAAAGAAATTTGGCCAACAAGTGCATACAGTAAAATAAATAAAAGAAAACAAAAGTTTAAGTGCATAAAACATAAACGAGAAAGAAGCCGAGGTCGTAAAGGAACACACCAGCTTCGTGTGTACAGCGGATTTTTTATTCTTGAAATTTGTGAGTTTAAATTTAATGTTAATTTTGTTTATTTTTGAGAAAGTGATTTTTAACAACTGTTTTAGTGCAAAGGTTTAGTTATTTTTTTTTTTAATAATTTATTTTTGGGAAAAGAAAGTGTTGTTTGTCAGATCGGATCAGTGTGCAAAGAAAGAAAATGACGATTTCCTTTAGGCATGAAATCATGAGAGCTCTTGACCTACATACTTTGGACGCTTCAAACCGGTGTTAGTTGGAAGAATAAACTCGTACTTTGCTGTAGGATGTCTTTGTTGGTATCTTTGGAATAAATTGCACTGTAAATCAGTTCCAATTATTGGAGAAGAGAAATGGTCATATATTTCAATTAGTGTATCCGCAAACGATAGACGATATGAAATGCGTTTTCTTTTGTTTTTTTTAAAATTGCGAATCTCAATGAATCAGAAAAAGGAAGATTTGCATTTTCACTATGCCTTGTTTTGGATGAGAATATAGCATGACTGCTTATATCGCTAGGATTAAATATCTTTAGAGCAGCGAAGACTAGATAATCGATTGGATCAAACCTGAGTGCTCAAGTATTGCAGTCATTTCGAATCTATGTGAACTGTGCTATTGTACTACTTATGAGGATGTCCACATCGTAGCCACCATTATTTAGTCTTAGGAATCGTAATTCTGGGAGTAATTAACTATAAAACCGACTTGGACCTCTTATTCTGTATACATACGTGTATCTAATATGCTAAAAAAAGGAAAAAGTACGTTCACTGATTGGTGTAAAAAAACCATTTTTCACTTTGGCAAGACCAGGTACACCGGAGCGTGAATTCCTCTATTGGTTATAATTTTATTGGGTGAATGTACTCATCAAGCATACCAGGTGTCAGGTTTTAGTGATTCCTTGATAGGACAGCGATTACTTACTTAGGTGGTGCTACAGCTCTGGGAAAACCTGGGCCTGCTTCTCGCAACCATTTGTGTGTGCGTGTTATATTTTTGCACGACTGGAAGGGACCTACAGTTTTTTGCCGACTCCGAACGGCGAGTTAAGAAGCTCAATCGAGACAAATGATACTACATATTTGATTGCTTTTCAGGCATTCGAAAGAGGTGGCACCGTGAAAAAAATGTTTAGGTGTTGGACCCGTACTGGGATTGAACCCGGGCAGCATTGCATAGTAGTACAACGCTGTAACCACTACATAACGGTGCTCACTGTCAAATACCACTTGAAATTTATTCAAATTATAAATTTAATCAACAGATCAGAGGCTACTGTCATTTTCTGACAGTTTTTGTACAACTTTCGATCAGAATGTCCTTCACTATTCATTAACATTGGGTTCTGATTTTCCGCTTGGAATTCTTCCACGCCTATTGCTATGACGCATTGTAAATATTTTATATATATAAAACTAAGTGGCAAAATGCGTATGTTTCCCTTTACCGCCCGTAATTGTCAACCAATTTGTTTGTTTTTTTTTAAATGTGGATAATTATGGTACAACGGTGAAAAAAAAATCTGGCGAAGCGTGCGGGGTTAAAGCTAGTTTTTCATATTTCATGTCATAGTCTGTAGTTTTTCTTCTCCTGCCCCCTCTTTAAAGTAATCTTCGTAAACTTATCATATTTGGAAATCCAAAACCCAATGCCAATGGGAAGTGAGGGACGTTACCAGAAGTGGCATATTTGACGCTAAAGGTATTATGAGAATTATGTCCGGGGCACATGAAGGATAAGACAACGAAATACCTTAATGGGCGCACTGATATGAAACTCAAGTGTTTTAGGTTTCAAATCTTTCTATAGGTGAGCGTCCAGAATAACTGTAGATGTTTTTTTTTCTCATCAGCGCTATGACCATCCTCCTGCCAATGTTATATCCCGAGAGGATGTCATAACTAATATTGACAGCCAGGCGGCCATAAAGCAATTGCTGCTACGCAAATGACTTTTAAGCTTGTTAAGTATTGCCGCGAAGAACGTGAGGTTCTTGGCACGCAGCACAAAGTTAAACTGTGCTGGATCCCTGGTCACAGTGGGATTCCAGGTAATGAAGCCGCGGATGAACTGGTCAGAAAGGGCGCAGCCCTAGGCAGAGAACAAGCAGATGGTGCGGTTAAAGCCCAATTCACAAGGTCGCGTTCGGGCACTCTCGCGTTGACAGAGAAAGTAGAAACAATGCAAACATAGGGGGTGCTCTTAAATGCGACCTCAGGCGTTATATCGTTGATATCGTAAAGTTCTGGGCAATGGCCGAGTAGAGCTACTTTTTACTAGGGCGTGCGTTGTGACAACTTACAGCTGTGTTGACATTATACTTTTCGATGGCATGTTCGATTAATTTACAATTTTTTAACATTTAATATGTGTAAAAAATTTAAATGGCTAAATTATTTTTTTTCAACACAAATTAATTGTGTGGGGTCTTTTTTTAATTTTTATATTCTCACAATCTTGTTTACAAAGTAATTTCTTATTGTTTGTGTTTCTTAATAAAACAATAAAAATAAAAATAAATACATTTCAAATCTTCTTTCTATCATAAATTCGTGAATAGGAGACTTGAGGAAACAGAACATATTATTTTTCATATTCCTAACCTATGAACGCCTGAAGCTTGAAGCGGTATTTAGTTTTGCAAATTTCGACTTCGTGCGTTGGACAGAAGTTATCGTACAGTCGATATAAAGCCCATTAACGCGAGAGCGCCCGAACGCGACATTGTGAATTGGGTGGGCTTAAACCTCCACTCTTCAACCTCAAGGCCAAAATTGAATAGAAACCCTTAACTGAAGCTAATAGCAGGTGGAAATCATTAACTGCATGCGAAATGTTAAGAAAGCTGTGGCTAGAATATGACAAAGGAAAACCAGAAAGATAGGAAATCGCTGTCAATATTGATAAGATTGCTAACTGGCCACAACTAAGATACCACACGAAAAAATTATGCCTTAACGATGATGACATATGCAGGTGATGCCGTGATTAAGAGGCTCATGAGGACACGGCCCATTTCCTCAGTCACTGCCCAAACCATTGCCAACTTAGGAATTTTTTTTCGAACACATCGACGAGCTATCAGATCAAATACCATCGGGTTTGCTTAAGCTTACCTGGACGTCCAGATGGTTGGAACTTAAACATTGACACCACGGGTTACCTACACATTATGGGTCACACAATGGGTTCACTTGAACCCAAGTATGATGAGGATGTGACCATTTTCGTCAGTCCACTTACCTAAGATAACCTAATAGCGATTTGAACCAGAAATCTTTCACTGAATAAACAAGTTCGTCTCATATCACTGCAACGCGGTTCTCACTTAACACCAACATAATATACGAGTAGGTTCGAAGATGTTAGTGCTTAAGAAAGATATAAAATAAATAAAATAAATATTTGGCTTCAGCAGTCCTAGGTAGAACCAAGCCTAGCTTCCCGCAACCATTTGTGTATGCGCGTTATATTTTTGCACGAATTTTGCACGACCTACAATTTTCTGCCGTCTCCGAACGGCGATTTGGGGAGCTTTACATGACAAATAATTCTCTTGAATGCTTGTCAGGCATTCGGAAGAGGGGGGCACTGTGATTCGAACCCAAGACCGACGGCTCAGTAGTCCGACGCATTTACATTTTAATAATTCGAAATAAGTAAACATTTTGAAATTTCTGTCGGCTTTTCTTGAGACTATCTTTGGTTTTATTTTTTTTTAATTTTCAATGACATTTCACATCAAATGCATGGTCTCATTCCAAATAACCTGTCAGGAAGAGAGCATTTGATTTTATGGGGTTGGCAGTAGCTTATCATGAGTATAATCTGATGAAATGTGAATTAATTTTAAGCCGGCTAACATATTAAAAATTAATAAAATAATTAACAAATCAATTCTTAAAGACAAATAATGATGCTGTGAATTGGCATGGATTCAGCTTTTTAACCTGTCATTAAGCTTTGAAAATATACATATGTAAGTACTTTTGTTTAAGTTTCTTTTTGTTGCTGGTAGCCATGAACGCATCACAGAGAAAATACCAACTTAGCTGCAGCTGCTGATAATTAAATCAAACATTGCTAACGAAAAACATGGATTCAACCTGAAAATTTATCACAAAAGTTCGATTAATCAAAAAATCTTGCTAAAATGCTTGATCTTTACGAGTACGACTAACTTTATCCTATCAAATGTATTTGACTTCATAACTGAACGTTCGTTCGTTCCAAAGTATCCTTCAGCCATCATTATCATATTTGACCTCGAATCTTCATTTCATTTTGTAACCGTAAAAATCAAATTCTATCGATAAAAAAAATTCAATGAGCATTTGGATTACACACAAAGAATGAAAAGCAACTCATTTCGGCCCACTCAAACCACTTATCCAGCGCACAATCGCCATTCAATGGCTAAGCTTCATCATCCAAATGAACCAATTCTTCAATAAATATACTCAAATAAATATATATACTTTTTTTTCATTTTATCGGTTTTAATTAATTCTAAGAACCTTCCACTCTAAAGTAAGGCACCGGTTGGTAAAGCAAGTCCGTTAAATAAAAAAAAAAAAACTTTCCAAATCAATTTTTCCTCTTCACAATCGGGAATGTGTATTCGTCCGGGATTTCTTTTCTGCACAACAACTGTGTGTACATACTCGTATCGTACTTCGAACAGCCAGAGAGCACACTATGAAATGAATCCACTTTATTCATCAGGTTTCTCTGCTTCGACACCCCATCATCATCAATTGGTATCAGGAATAGCAAACAAAAAGTTCTACCATGCACAGTGACTGGCGTATACGTATCATCGATTCCAAACATCTGCACTTGAATAGTGTGAATGGTAATTATCCTGCTTCAGGACATTCAATATGATGGGCGCCGGGAAATGGACGCTCGTGGGCCTTTTCTCTACGATTCTTTGCTTCTAATCTAAATTAAATTACTTCTATGCTTTTGCCGTGGTGCATACTAAAGTGACCTTTCTTGCCTGCCCGCCTGCCTTCAATCGGATAAAAATTCCTAGAATCCTTAGCATCCCCTTCACCTACTCTATGCCATTTGATAGCAGCAATCGAAAAAGTTGGTTTTATAAAGAATTGGATAGCCTCCCAACATTCAAAAAAAAAAAAAGAAGAAAAAAATGTTTTATTTTTTTTCCACTTCGCTCTTACATTGACCCAGATTTACAGTGACACAGAATTTAAGCTCCATGGGTACTGGTACTGGTACCGGTACTCTGAAACGTACATACATATACATAGGTGAGTGTCTATTTACACGCATACAGAGTATCTGGAACAACAATCTTGTCCGGGTAGATTGTGCAAATGGTACACACCCAGGAAGAGGAAGAAGAGCCAGCAAAAAAAGAGGAAAATAATTTTTATATAAACCAAAGAAGGGACACGAAGAGGAGGCTTCACCTGCAGGTTGCCAAGTGTCATTTGCCACCTGCATTCACACTTTCAACTATGTAAGTACCCAGCAAAAAGTTACACTACACTTCGAGTTTAAATGAGGAAAAGTAGTTTTCGCACCCAAACTGCTGCCGTATCCTAAAAATATGACACTCGCTATACTCGGTGCTAGATTGGAACACACTCTTACGGCAGGATATTGATTTTTGAAACATGTTTTCCGTTCCATTTGTGGTTGCGGCGGCCGTAGCTCTTCGAAACGTAACCATTATGTGAGTATGCGTGTGTGTAGACCGGTGTTGGTGTTCGATTTTAATGAACTTGAAATCCGAACAAGATATCAATTGAAATATGTGTAATGAGATATGAGCCAAGTTATCCGGTTAAAGGAGGAAGCGTACAGCCTACCACATGCCGGTACTGCGTGCTCGGTAATTGAATACACTACACGGTATAAGTGTAAACTTTTGTTTTGCTTTGCTCTCGGGTTTCCTTTAATTATAGGCAGGCGACCCTTCCAGGACCCAAAGTTTATACAAACTTTTATACAACTTTACGTGGATAGTATTAATTTTTTAAATCAATTTATAGCGCAGCTACAGTGCGGAATATATTTTTAAGGACATAAATTATCCAGATAGCTTGCGGGTATAAAAAATAAAGAAATAAAAAAAAGACTTGAAAAGGTAGCAAGACATCTAATTTGTGGAAAGGGCATCTATTGATTTTTGAAACAAGCTACGTTGAATAGGGCACGGCACACTGTAGACGTCTAAAGTTTCCTGCTTCGATGATAGGACAAAAATGTTTTTAAAACACACTACGCTTTTGACAACTTCTTGATAATTGTAAATGGAACTTACGCACATACATACATACATATCTGCTTCGCTGTCCAAAAGAAAGTATACTTATAATTGGAAATAACTCGCAGCAGAAGTACTCAGCTACTTCATTAATGTTTTAATTTTGACGGATCTATCATCTCAAAGCTCATTAATTTAACGCAAATGACGTCAGATGCTGTTTCATTAGCAATCTGATAATAATTAAATTCCAAATTCTTTTTCGTGGCGTTCCTGTTTGCATAATTATTCTTTTGTTGAGCTTAGGTTCTTTGAACTTTGTTAATTTGTTTGATACACAAACATACATGGCATTAGTGTTACGCTACAGATAGTGCTTCGCAAAAATCAACCAAGAAGTGGATCAGAAACTAAACAAATACAAGATACAGAAGCGTAACGAAATGGGATACTTAAACATGTGTTCATATTGTATGGTATACGAGCATGCAGATACGCGTGACTTTTTCAGTCACTTTGTTTCTTTGAAGTATTCAACCATTTCCCTCTTAACTCCCAACAGAACAAGGAGTATATTGGTCGTGATTTTTTTTTTGTAACTCATATATGCTAAGAAAACTGCGTATAAAAAAAATAATTATCACGGCTTAAGTTCTCTTAATGTACACCTGGCAGTACTGGGCATAGTGACACTTCAGTTGTAGTACCTATTTTTTTGTTTTTTTTTTGATAATTAGAAAAAGGATATTTGTATTCAGAAAATTTTCAAATTAGCTTTTATCTCTTTTCTCCTTTGAAGACATCATTCTCTGCCCAATTTTTGTCATAATTGACATGACGTCTTGGTATATTTGACACTATTTATAACACTTTCCGATAAAAGCAGTTTGGTAGCACAGGTTTTATCGCGGCTAACTCATAATACTTGATAGCTATCCAGGCTTAACGAATTCTATATAAATATTTGTCCTGCTTCAATGCTCTCCAATACTCCAATCCATAGCCACTCAACTCACAACAAAGTCCAACTTCTGTGGGTGCCTGGCTACAGACAGAGGTATTGTAATGAGTATGCAGGCAACTGCCTAATACTTAGGTCCGGAGCTATAATTTCAGGCTTCATTACTTTACCTTAGGTGGCGCTACAGCTCAGGGTGAACCTGGGCCTGCTTCTCGCAACCATTTGTGTGTGCGTGTTATATTTTTAATCGAATGGAAGTCACCTGTACATTTTTGGCGACTCCGAACGGTGAGTTGAGAAGCTCATTAACAAATGATACTCTTTGATTGCTTGTCAGACATTCGAGAGAGACGGCACCGTAAAAAAAACCTTTAGGTGTTGAACCCGGGCAGCATTGCATAGTAGTCCAACGCACTATGGTACCGACATTAACATTAGCAGTTCAGTTTTCAGTTTTAATGCATTTTTATTACGGAATTCAAGTATTACTTACATGCTAGACAAAAGTGCTTAAAACTAGCTTAATTCACTTAACTATCTTACTCTAACTTACTGGCCCCACACGGGCACTCTAAGCTAAACTTAATACTTATACTATGTCTTTCGACGTAACCTAACTTATAATACAGAATTTTAATTGAATTTACAGTTTTAAAGCTAAGAAAAATTTTTTTGCAGAAAAAAACTTAGCCTTCATTAACAAATGGGAATATGAGTTTCAAATTTCAAATATTTTTTTTTTCTGTTTGAAGGAAATTTCCAAGGCTATGAAATTTGGAAATTGTAAGAAAAAATATTTACAGGATGTTTCAGAATCTTCTGCTGAAATACAACTTTTTTTCCAAAGGAAATGGTCTTAATATTTTACCTCAACAATTGTCAAAAGTGGGTAACTGAAGTAAATACAGTTTATCTAAAAGTCAAACAAAGTCACAGTGGTGCACAAAAGTAAACGAACAAGAATTTTTTTAAAATATTTTTGCCCTCATTATTTTATTTTGTTGCACATTAGAGTGCAAATATACTGTTTCAGTGGCATTTTTAAGTCAAGAAAGTATGTTAAGTGATTTAATGCTAGAAAAATGATAAAATTTAGCAAAAATACTGTACAGTGTGTTCCAGAATCTCATGTTAAGCAAAAGTATTTTTATCCAAAGGGGTAAGAATAGTATTTTACTTTAAAATCATATTCAAATATTATTGTTTGTAATAACTGCAGAGTATTTCAAAACTTATTCAAGCGAAACAGTGGAGAAAAAAAAATTTGTTTTTGTGCTGCAAACATTTTTTTTATTAAGTGGCACATCAACATAACAAACCATTTCAATCTTTTGTCAAACTCCGGAATAATTTCTAGTAAAGTAATAATTTCTAGAGAGTATCATGCTTTGAGGACTTCTTCAGTTCTGACATGCCTTAGCGAAGAAATAAATGGGTCCGATGAGGCTGCAAGCATATTAAATAGGTCTTCATTCTGCCGAATCCTTGAAACCTTGCACGTATTTCGGTACCTATGTATATTTCTTGTAGTCTTTATTTATGAATTCCTGAGGTTCTTTTGACAACAATTCTCTAATTGGTATACATTTTTTTACCTGTAAAGTATACGCACATATATAAATATTTAAAAACTTCCTTTTGCCTTAAACAAAAAAAAAATTTTAAAAAAATAACCAAAAAAAAAATTGGCTTGCACTAATCAAATCACTCTAGCTCAAAGAATTGCAAATGTTTGCAGCTGATCTTCTAGCACAATCTTCAGAAATACATGTACTTTAAATTTCCGTTAAGCTTAGACCATACATTATCGTACCTTTTTTTTGAACTAAACATAAAGTCAAAAAGTGTCCTTAAAACATGTTTTCAAAAATCCACTAAATTTCAAAAAATTAAAATTCCGAGAAATAAAGATAGGTTGTATTTAAATTAAAAACAAACATATATGTACCAAGAAAGTAAAACACCATTGTGTTTTTAACCACTATATCAAATTTGTACACCCATAACTAAAAAGAAAATACAAAATTGTCCAAGTTTAATAATTTTTTCGGTTTCTTGAGGTCCAAGCAATTCTTAATCCAGAATATAAGCTTTTTTGCATTATATACATACGCGAAAATTGAATTTTACAAGCACTTTTGCAAAAATGCCCCACAGTGCGCCGCCGCACCGAGCCGTTGCCGTATTGTAAAAAATACGTCCGACACTGAATTAACATAAACAATTTTAGCTTCATCTAACAAGCTTTCGAAGAATGGTCAATAGGATTGCAGATATGAGTTGGGAGTCGTTGAAATCGATAGTCACTGTTCCTGTTTTGCAAAAAGGAAAAATCTGACAGAATTTTCAGTATTGATTTAACCAAACCGTCTATTACAAAATGACTAAACTCTTATGGGGAAATCGTGCACAAATTCCAATTTGTATTTAACAAGAGATATGACCCGCCTCCACTTTTTTCCTAGATACCATTTATATTTAAAATATGTACCCGTACGTTTTCTTTGACCATTCCACATTCCAGTGTGTGCACTAAAACAACAATAGGTCAAGTTTTCTCTGTCATCTTGAATTTAATAAAAAATGCGAACAAGCAAATGAGCTTTCACTCAATTAATTCATGATCATGACTAGTTGCTGCCTGTCATGTATTTATATTTTCCTCCTCCCCCTCCCCCTCCTCCTCCTCCTCCTCCACCGCCTCCTTGTTTTCTTTTTTTCTTTCTGTTTCTTGTCTTGTTGTCTCTTGATTTGAAAATATTTATGCATCCCGCTTAGATGTACAATTCAACCTGATTTCCCACTGAAGTTAACTTTGTGCACAGGCGAAGAAAAGAAGCAAGAAAAAAAAACTTATTACTTCAATGTCCCTTAGAAAGTTTTACTGTGTTGTATCTTTTGTGTTGTGTCTCTATATCTTTCTTCGGTTGTTCGGTTGTGTTGTCACGTTTACAAAAAAAAAAAAAAAAACAAAAAACAAAAAAACAAACAACAAATCCAAACGAAATCCAATAGATACCAAAGATACAAATAAAAAGTAAAAGTTTTCGGCTATTAAAGATGAAACCCGAACGACAGCACAATAACAGAGAAGAGAGAGAGAGAGAGAGGAAAAAAAGTTTCACACCTGCTTTACTTGATTTGAATGATAAATAGATACATCACGTTTCTTGTCAATTTAATATTTGCAAACTGTTTTCAGTTGCGCGATGAATAATTGATTTTGATTTGCGGCGAAACCACGAGTTCGTTGACTCCATGCGTGTACACGGAAGAATGTTTCCTGAGAATCACTGTGCAAAGGAAAAGGGTGAACAAATGATACTCGTACTTATAAATAAAAAAGTATCTATACACCTGTATCTATTCACACACGTCCAAGTTCATTGTCGTCTTGTAGATACTTTACCATGATCACCATTCACCACATTGCTGCTTGCACTGACTTGGGCAACATGCTAGGTCATTTAAATACTAGCAGGTACTGTTGTTCCATTTCGCGTCTTCCTGTTTTGTATTTCAGTCGTTTTTCTTTGTTGTATCTTTTTAGTGCGACATTAAAATGTATGAAGCCAACCTGACCACATTCTGATGGCTGGCCATAACAGCATTGAGATACATATTCTGTGGTATGAGTGTGTGTATGGTGTGTGCAGCAGCAACACTTTGGTGTCAGAAGTGGGTTAAGAGTCCACTTTAGTTTGTACGCTGTGCGACTTTCCCGTCCCTGCCTCCCTTCTGCTGGATAGATTTTCTTCGTTGGTAACAGGTATTTCACTCGTGTTAACTGGGTTAATGTTACGCATTCTAAAGGAAAGGTAAACAACATGAAAATTGTCCACTTGTCCAACTTACATCTTCTGAATGAATGCTCTTCTAACCCACTCCCCCTGGGATCCGACTATGCGACAACTATGTTGTACTGCGCTTGGGAATAAATTTGGAGTTTGTAGAAAATATATGCAAACTCTTGTCGAGTTCTATGGTACTTATAGCTTCCTTCCCACTCGTTTTCTATTTGCAGGCTTAAAGAGGAAGAAGAGCACAAAATGAAATTAGCCTTTTTAGTCGTATGCCTTTTGGGCTTCATGTTGTTGGAGTGTCATTCGTCACCTGTCCAACTAGTGGAAAATCACGAATTGGTGGCAAAGGCCAGAGCACTTGGTGGACGACAAGCTGCGACCGGTGAAGTTGCACCTGCTGCCCCAGCTGCTGCCACCGACGATGACGATGACGACGACGATGATGAGGACGATGAACCTGATCTAGGTGACCTAGTCGACGATGATGATGGTGAGTAAAACATGAATGGTTGAACAATGGTGGTTTTCATTCAGTACAATTTCTGTCGGGATTTGCAGACGACGATGATGAGGAAGAGGACGATGATGACGATGACGATGACGAAGAGGATGACGATGATGAGGATGATACTCCACAAGGTCAGGCTGCACCAGGTGCCACCGCATCGGATGACGATGAAGATGACGATGATGATGATTACATAGACAGACTATTCGATGACATTCTTGGAGGTAGGTGCCACCAAAGGTGATTTTCCATTTTCGAATTTGAATTCATCTATAATTTTCAGATGATGACGATGATGATGATGATGACGATGAAGATGAGGTTAGCCCAGCAGTTGCAGCTGCCGCTCAGCCCGTGCCAGCTGTAGCCCCAGCGCAACCAGCTGCCGCCGTTGCCCCAGCTGCCCAATCTGCTACTGCTGAAGTTGTAGAAGAAGCAGGCACCAATACCTCTGATGCCGAAAACGCTATCATTTCTGCTGCCGATGATGCCGCCGAAGGTGAACAAAACGTTTTTTATGACGAAGAGAACGCAGGCATTGACACCAAAGTCGATATACAATCGCTGAATAACAAACCCTTAGAATCGACTACAGCGAAAGTATCCGTAGCCGCCGCGCCACTCGCCGCCAATGAAATCGAATCATCAGATGATGATGATGACGATGAAGAGGATGAGTTAACCGGCGCCCTTACCGGTGATGATGATGACGAAGATGATGATGATACCGACGATGATGATGACGACGATGATGATATCGTTGGTGACGATGTCATTGAAGCAAGACGTGCACGTGAGTCAAAAAAATCAAAAAAATCTAAAAAGTCGGCTTTACATTAACCATTTAAAAATAGGAATTACATTATTATTATTATCAAAATTAAAAAGTTAGCTTAACATAGCAAAAAAAAACTGATAGAGAGAGTTTGGTGCTAGTCAAACTATCTAACTCGAAAATTTAAGTTATTTAAAAGAAAAATCAAAATTCGACCAACAACCATTTTTGCTTTTTAGACAGTAATTATTTTATTTTTCGAGATAAACGTAGCATTTAATTTTTGTAAGTTAGTACATAAAAACCATATAAAAAAACATATCGATCAACATCATCACAACACAAAACGCTATTCAGTGGGTGGTTGGGAACCATAAAACGCTTGAAAAATGGTGTCCCATCGAAAAAGAATTTTGAAACACGAAAATTACAAAATTTTTGAAAATTTTGAAATGCCCGCCGGATTTCACCTCATTAATTTTTTTTCCGCAAAATATGCACACAAACACATCTTAACATAGAACACGTCCAACATGATATTTAAAAAAAAAATGGTTAATTTAATTTAATTTTATAACAAATGAATCTTATAATTTTTAAAATTGTCTCCTCTTGTTATATAAGCTATTTAATTTATTTATTTATTTATTTAAAACAAAAAAACAAAACAACAAATAGAGAAAGAAATTGTATAATTTATTGAAAATGTAATTGTGTTTTATTATTAAAAAAAAAAGTGGAAAATCGATATCCCTGAGGTAAAAGAGAGAGAAAAAAAGGAAATCAAAAGGCGTGGTTTTGAATAATGAATTAAGAATAAATTTGGTTAAAAAATGCATTCACAGAGAAATGATAAAGTGGGTATGAAGCTGGGAAGTCAAAAGAAAACAAACAAAAAAGAGTTCCGTATTAATTAAGACACAGCCTTTGCATCACATAAATTTAAATAAATTGTGTAGACTCGATTCATCCTCATAGCAATTAGATGTTTGAAGTTACCACATTGCAAAGAAAAAACTGATGTGAAAGTTTTCCATAAAATTGTTGTTGTAAACAACGCCTCGGCGGGCAATGATTCGAACTTCGTCAATATTGATACTTTCTGCAAATATATAATATTTAGTATGAAAGTAATGTAAAAAAAAAACTAAATATTTCGCCGGATTTTCAATGTTTTATTAATGAAAATTCGGGTATAGCGGTATTAGAAAAATTAATGCAGCTTTTCTAGTGCTAAATTCTTATCTAAAAAGGAACTAATGCAAAATTTCCTACATATTGATTGTACCTACAGTATGATTTGAATTGTATCGAAAGATGAACCGCAAAATAACGTTTGTAATTTTCAAAATCGAAATTCAATAAAATTCTTGCATTAATGATGAACAAGATTTATCGCGTAATAGAGTAGAAGATTTTCGTATTTGCAGTAAAATGGTAAATGGTATCCGAGTCGAATAACATTATTTCCACAAATCTTTTTTTTTTTCAAAAATCATATTCTCAATCAAATCTCTTTGAATGCAACCAAATACTGAGACGAAATTTTTTCAAGCGTTTGAATTTTTTGTAAATTTTTATTACACAATATTTTTTTTGTAATTTACTATATTTTGTTTTCTATGGAAATGTGATTAAGTTTAAATTTAAGAGCAAATTTTTGTTTTAAAAAAAACTAAAATTCTTTCTTTTAAAACTACGCCTACAACTGTAGATTATCCTTTATACTGTCGCTGTTCTTTCTACTCTTCTTCGCTTTTGTATTTTATTTTGTTCGTAGATAATGTTGCTGCGCTTTTCTGCTTTGTGTTTTTGTTGCTTTTTTTGTATCTACTATTTAGAACATTTTGTAAAAAAGAAAAGAAAATAATAACCAAAAGAAATATAGGGAACGAGAAAATGCTCCGCAATATCGAATTCCTCTTAAGGAGTGAAGGTGCCTGCTCAAAAGTATAGAGCTAAATTAGTTGCTAATTGGAAAAGTTTTCAGTACGACATCGCTGGTAATGTTTCACCTGCTTTTGGTTTCTTAAGACTTTTCCCTGTGTTCTTAAAACTCCCCCTACGTTCAACGATGTTTTTTCCGGTAATTTTTACTTTTTTGTTCTGCTTTAAGAAAATGCTTTCCAAAGGAGGGAACGTTTTCAAAAATAAGTTTCACTCCTTTGAGCTAAAGAAAAAAGTCAATATTATCAGATATACTCGCACCTTTGTATAAGCAATACAGTATTCAGCGGGGGTTCACCTCTACCTAGATGATAAAGCCTATACCCGGAGGGAATAAAGAAATCGTAATCAAACGAAAATATACCTAAATTGTTAGGGAAGTTCGGTTTTCCAGATTTTCCGATGTGAACAGGTAGTACGCCAGAATTCGGTTTGAACTTTTTGTAATACAAATCACTTTGAAAACCTGATAATAAAATTAGAACAAGCAACTGAGGGGAAGCGGTGGTATTGTAGCTAAAGTTACCACTAACTTGTGATAATTAAATTTCCTTTTGAAATGTTTGCAATTTGATTTATGAATACGAGTGAAAATGTGTGTCTTGTATCGATTTTTATTTTAAATATTATCTTGAAGGAAATACTGTGACAATGTGTCAATCAAGTTTTGATTTGATTGAATGTCAAAAATCATTTGCATTCACCTATTGAGAATTAATTTATGTTCCTGCGGTAATTTTGAGGTTTGAGTTTAATTTAATTGCAGCTATGACATATCTGATTATTATTTAGCTTAGTTATATTCAGTCTCAGTCTAAATGTAATATAATAAAGTCACATTTTCTGAGAATTGTATATTTGGGATAAAACCCCATGAGTCATGAAATTTCATTTGAAATGGTGCTTACTGGAAATGAATATTGAAATGACTATGAGTTGGACATATGCACTGCACATATATAATAATATGATTCCTAGTACTTGGAATGATGCCCAGTATGCATCATACTAAAATTGTATACGAGTATAAGTCACGTACATACTGTGAGCATCAAAAGAAAGTGTTGCATTTTTAAACATTTATTTCAACGAACAGTTTCTATCCTGATATGAAATATTTGTTTACATTTTATAAGTATACATATCGAAACCTTCCCGTAAGAATGTACTAAGCGACCAATTTTACAGGAAGCGATAAAAACTTCTTGCTCAGTTATTTATTTGTGTATTTTAACGATTTAGACAGATTTTATTTTCTTTCTAGCTCATTTGTATACAAATAAATATATGTATATAAATATGCACATTTGACAAAGAATTTCTGAAATTTTTGTAGAAAAATATTTAAAACTCTGCCACTTTGACGTCATTTCCGTTGAACCCTCGGACAAAAGGTGCTTGCGGGTTGACAGCAGAACTCATGACAGGATCAACTGAAGTCAAAAAAAAAAGAAAATACGTGTTTTAGCTAATACCTTAAACTAGAACTTGGACGAAGGAAAAAACAAAAAAGTGAAAATTGGATTTATGGCAGACTTTTTACAAAAAATTTAAAAATGTCGGTAAAATTTACTCTACATTTTTTTTTTTAAAATAGTTGCACTAAAAAAAAATTAAAATCCTTCGTCCAAGTTCTTACCAATAATATCTCTGCAAAATTTCATCAAGATCGGTTTAGTAGTTTTCGAGAAATCTTGACAATCGACTTTGCAAATACAGTTTCGAGAAAAACGCGTTTTAAGTTTTAAGTGACAATAAAACTGCTTTGAGCGCGCAACTTTCCAAGAGCTCTATCTCCGAAACTGTTACTCCAATAGACTTGAAAATTTAGGACAGTATTTTAGAGATGTTGTAGAATTTAATAGGACAATAAATGAATAAATAAAAATTCGATTTTTTAAATCCGTGAAACCCATGTAACCTCATAATACATTCTTGCGGAAAGGTATCGATATGTATTTAGTTTAAAAAAATAAATTTTTGGCTTCATTTGTGTGTGCGCGTTATATTTGTGCACGAATGGAAGGGACCTAAATTTTTCTGCCGACTCCGAACGGCGAGTTGGGAAGCTTTACATGACAAATGATACTCTTGAATGCTTGTCAGGCATTCGGAAGAGGTGGGCACTGTGAAAAACTTTTTTTTAGGTGTTTGCGGCAGGATTCGAACCCAAGACCGCTGGTTCAGTAGTTCTACGCACTAACCACTTGCGCTACGGTGCCCACTTGGATTCTCAAAAACTTGGCGAACAAAACTTAACAAAAAGATTAACAGTAGATAAATAAATAAATAACAAACAAACAAACTTAAAAACTTAAAATTAGTATTTTGTTTGTTTTCCTTTCGATTTCAAAACAGCTTCTTATCCTCTTGGCATTGACTCAACCATTTTCTTGGTGAATTCTGTTGGAATTTTTTGCCATTCTTCCAATAATACCGACTTTAACAAGTCTTTGCTGGTTATGGCACGTTTTCTGCATATCGAGGTATTCCCACAAATCGGGTTAAGGTCAGGATACAAACCGTTCTATATATATGTATATATTTGGCTTCAGCAGTCCTCGGTAGAACCAAGCCTAGCTTTCCGCAATCATTTGTGTGTGCGCGTTATATTTTTGCACGAATGGAAGGGACCTACAGTTTTCTGCCGTCTCCGAACTGCGAGTTGGGAAGCTTTACATGACAAATGATACTCTTGAATGCTGTGAACAACTTATTTAGGTGTTTACGGTGGGATTCGAACCCAACATCGCTGGCTCAGTAGTCCGATGCACTAACAACTTGCGCTACGGTGCCCAAACCGTTCGTTGAAATAAAATGTTACAAATGCAACATGAATGTGTATGTTTGAGCTTCAATTCCCGAGAGTACATTTTTTCATGTAAACCTTAGAGTCTCTGTCATTATTACCAGACAAAAGTGTGCGGTATATTAATTTTTCAATGGATGCGTGTACATGTTTTTTTAATCTGTTTGCACCTAAAGCGGGTAGACACTCGAACATGGTGCGAGTGAACTTGGTTCGAGTAAACTCCGCAGACAGTGAGAGCAATTTGCTCGAACCTCATTTTTCCTGGAGTGTTCACGTTCTGCAGTATGCACTCATAATCATAACTCGTGATTATTTTTAGTTGATTTGTGAAAGTACAAAGTTCCAGGTTTTATTTAAAAAGAAAATTTTTTAAAATCATAATTTTAAGTGAGTGAGAGAATGAAGAGAAGGAACTTTGGTCACAACGTAAAAAGAAAATAATTTGGATAAAGGAATCGTTGAAGCAAAGGGAAACATTTACTCATACGCAATTATTAAAAGAAATTGGAGTTTTCTTCTTCTGATGATTACAAAAATTTTGTGCATATGGATAGTGATGCTTATAGCTATTTGTTAGCCAAGGTGACTCCTTTTATAATTAAAAAAGGTACTTGGATGCACAAAGCTATCTCACCACACGAAAGGCTATCGGCAATTTTACGGTTTCTGGCTTCAGGTGAAAACTATGAAGACCTTAAATATCTTAACAATCTTTTCGGCTAGATGTTTGGGTGATATCGTCATTGAAACCTGTTAGGCTTTGATCAAAGTATTGAAACATTTTATTTTGTGGATTTTTATATACTGCACGTCACAGGTCACATTACACCAAGGCTCAAATGCAAGCGAAATGAAGTCGTCGAGTAAATAAACTAGTAAACTAGTCCGCAGACACTCGAACTTGGTTCGACGAACACGTAGCCCCGCCCTCGAACATTGAAAAATATCAAAGTACTTTTGATTTCGGTGAGACCAAATTTCTGGTTTACTCAAACCACGAAATTGGTTCTCGAACAAGCCCGCAGACATGAAAAATCAACTTGAACATGGTTCGCGTACCAAGTTCACTCGCACCATGTTCGAGTGTCTACGGCCCGCTTAAGCTACAAACTACAATACCACAATAAAGAGTATCTTAATCTCACTGTGAGTTGATACATTAATTCCCTTACTCCATCTTCGCTCTTGATGAAGTTCCACAGCACGATTAGGCTGTTCTTGAAATCTAAGGTTACTTCTCTTTCTTGATTTGAAATAGAACTTGTAGGGCTTCTTACTTTTTTATTTTTTATTTTGCATAAGTCATCTATTAGTCGAGCCTATTAATCTCCGTGCACTACAGCATTGACCAGTTACCCATTTGGTAATGCTATGTAATTTTGGTAAGTATCGGAATGAAAGCTATTTAATTTTAATTATTTTCCATAAAACAGTTGTAAAAAGAGATTAACATAAGCAATCAAATGATTGCCAGTGCTAGTAGAACGCAAAAGATAACAATGCCAAGGTTTGTATATGCAAGTTGCTTTCTTTTCTCTTCAAATTGAATTAATTTCGCTTAATGGTATGGAACTATTCCACTCCTGCTTATGCTTATGCTTATTACACTATAACACTATAACACACTGACATACTTGCTTACAAAATATACATGCTAACACTGCTAGTAGTCAGACATTATTTTTTATTTTTATTTTTTTGTTTTATTTAGTCATTAACTAGAATAATAAAAGGAAAAAACTCAACCGGAGCAATAAACTCCGTCTTTTTGGCTTAAATACCTAACATGCGAGATAACCATAAAACTGCCTGCTATAACTAAAAAAGAAAAAAAAAACAAAGAATACGTAAAACGCTTGCTTCAATGTCGTCATAACCAGTTGTAACGCACGTACGACGATATTCCACCGCAAAAAAAAAAAAATAACGGCAAATTAAAAAAAAACAAAATGCTTCCAAATATCTAAATAACAATATACTCGTAATATTATTATTAACCAATAAAAATGCAATTAAACTTTAGTCTAACCACCACCAGCTAAACCACTATTAGCACCACCACCACCACCTCATCACCTCATCGCCACCAACCACCAACATGCAAGGCTGTAGTCGGTAATAAGCTTGTTGTTCCGCTATTGGCTTTATGTTTCAAAATTATGTGTACGAGTATGTTAAGTGCGGTCTACCACACAACGCATAATCTCTCTTACAATCGATTTATTGTTCTCTTTGGATAAAAACAATTAACAAAAAAAAAAACATAACCACAGGAAGTGACGGCTCACAACGAGGACAATGATCACTGTGATTTTTCCTTTCTTTCTTCCCTTTTCTACAGGAGGTGCTGAGAAGAATGTCGTCATTGAGATGCCAAAGGATGCATTCCAGGATCGCCACAATCAATTTATCGATGCGATTTTCGCTCGCATCAATCGCATCGTATCCGATTCGTATGATCCTTTCAAAGTTCGTTTGGCTTCCACACCAAAGCAAGTGATAAAAGCAAAGCCCAGCACAACAGCGAATGCAACAAAGACGAACAAGAAAAGGTAATATTTGCGAGATTGGTGGTGATACGAAAAAAATTATTAAATGAAAGGAATCGGTTTCTACCAATTTTACAAAAAGAGCGCATATAGTTTTTTCATCACACTTTCATTTGATTCTGACTTTTAATGCCCTCATATTGCTTTATAAGAGGTCCATTTTAGTGTTCCGTACCCAAAACCGGACCACTAATGGAATCAATTTGGTGTCTGTCTGTCCGTTTGTCTGTCACAGGCTTTTCTCTCAGAGACCATTTGACGTAGACTATTGAAATTTAGAAGAGTTGTAGCAATTAGTGGCCCAAACAATGACCTGAAATTAAAGTTGAATTTCAACTTTGGGGGGCTAGTTTTGGGGGTATAAATGGGATGTTAAAAATTTTTTTTATTAATATAATTTTGAGGTCATCGTGTGGGATGTCAAATGAAAGCTCGTTAAAGCATAAATTCAAAAATGTATGAAACATTTTTTTGTGTTTTTTTTCTTAACACCTTTTCAAAAAAATATTAAAAAATGTGTTTCTGCTTTTCGGACTACATCCACATCTTGGTACAGCTCATAGAGTTCGCGGTTGTATCTTCTCCTCCATTCGCCGTCCTCGCATACGGGACCGAATATCCGACGAAGAATTTTTCTCTCGAAAGTATTCAAAATCTGCTCTGCTTTCCTGCTTATCGTCCAACACTCGACTCCATACAGCAGAACTGGCAGGATCAAAGTTTTGTAGAGCGTGCATTTCGTCTTCCGAGTTAGGAGTTTTGAACCCATTTGTTTTGCCAAACCGAAGTAGCAGCGGTTTCCTAGGGTAAGTTTTCGTCGAATCTCTACTAAGGTGTCATTCGTGGAGTTGATGTTTACTCCGAGGTAGGTAAATTCCTTAACCACTTTGAAGTTACTGTTGCCAACGGTGACGTTTTGTCCTAGGCAGTGGACAGATGTTTCTTTATTTGTTGACAACATGTACTTGGTTTTGTCCTCATTCACTTCAAGGCCAACTCGTTTCGCCTGTTTTTCTTCTACTTTTAATGCATTGCGAAACATTAAATTTGTGTACAGACAGGAGAGGTAGACAAATCGCAAAATTCCCCACATTTAATATAATTTAACGAATGACAAGACGAAGAATGAAATCTGATGTACATTACGTAAATTTCTTGCTCTCAGATTCGATCTTCCCAAAGATCTTCAGATTTTAATTCCAAAGAGAATTATGAAAAACAGACAGAGTGTTCCTTATTTTTGTACGGAAGTCTAAAAAGAAATTAAAGAGTTAAAAAAGAAGGGAAACGAACATAAGAAATATCTGATTAGAACTCTTTTACAAGCCGATTGGATCTAAATAAAAAAGTCGACTAGTCTTCTAGAGAACTTCTCCAACTCTGACTTATGATTCTTTATCTTTAAGTACTGGTTTAAATGGTCCACTTTAGAGAACAAACTTACAAGCTGGGTTCACTTTCAACAAAGCTAGCATTGGAACTACCTGCTTTTGTCTAGAGTGCTGGTATATATTCGCTAAAAGTGTCTGCGCGAATTTGGTCATCTGTTTTAAGCTGGACTCGAATCGCATTTTACCAGAGAGCAATACGTAATACCCAATACACTCTGAAGTCTTTAAGCTTGAAGATAACACTCAAGTTTTGATTGACATGAAGCTAGATATTTGTTTGCCCATGTTTTAGGATTTTGTAACTCGAAATGATCGAAATAAGAAATCTACATATTTATCCATACATACACCTCCTTGAATTACTTGTTTGACACATTATCCGGTCTTGATAAGCTGACTACCAACCTACCAAAACTGAAGGACTTATCCCAAAATTTTCAAACAAAAAGTAAAATTTCTCAGCGAAATGGCTTTTGAATCTGTTATGAAATATTTTACATTCACTCCTTTGCCGCAGACTTTTGTCATTTTGAACATGCAAGTATTGGCCAACAAAAAGTTCAAAAAGTCTTTTTATCATTTAATAAACCTCCTTCAAACCAACATTCGCTCTACTCCACTGTCTGTGAAATCATTATCATCCAACCAACCTGAATTTACATTGAACTCTGTCATCCCCTTTGCATCATTTAGCAAAACGAAAAAAGTCGCTGGCGGTTCTAAAGCCCGTTCCACGACCAACGCCGACAACAAGACCGTAGCAGATGTCAAATCAGAAACCGACGTCCCACAATCCGTTGAGCAAAGCCCTGCATCGGTATCTTTTATTCCGGCTGAGGAAACAAAGCAGCAACAGCAGCAACTAAAACCACAATCTACGGGCACCGAATCAGCTGAAAAGCGTACAGTGCCATCGTTGACTGGCACCAAAAATAGGAAAAAAATTCAACCTCTTCGCGCTACTTCCACCGTCAGCCAAGCTAACAAACCGGCAACAAAGCAAAAGCTCAAACAAAATGCTTCCAATTTGCCATCAGCTTCGACGCTAACTGTGGACAAACTACGCCGCGCTGAAGGTTCCCTTTCCGGTTTAGCATCGCTGCGTCGTGTGGGAAACGCCAAAGTGGTCAGCGATCCGGAAGGCAGAAATTCGACAATTAAAAGCAAATTCACATTGGGCCCACTGATACTCAAAGTGGAGAAGTCATTCAAGCGCGGTAACGTTCGCAACGTGAAGACAGCCACTGCCCGCACCAACGAAATGATCGGCCGGATTAAGTTCAGCGTGGTGAACGACCAGGCCACCCTCGTTTCCATAAAGGTTCAACAACCGAAACAGGTAAGCAAGCTGCGACAATTAACAAAGTACACTTTGATTATACTCAAAACTCTTATTCAACAATTCCAGGTGGAGGTGGAGAGCAAGGATAATCACGACCGCACCCGGGAATTCGTCTGGAGGCGTACACCCAAAATCGCTCGCCTAGTATCGGAGAAACTGAAACTTGCCGCCGAGTCACTGTTCCAGCCAACCGCTGGAGTCGAGGTTGTTCGGTTGTGAATAATTCATGCGGCACAAGTGTTTTAAGCAATTAGTATTTTTTTTTAAGATAAATTATTTATTTATTTATTTATTTATATGGAAGAGAAAACGGAGAAAGATATAATAGATAGGTAGAGAGACAGAGTGTGTGTCCGATACTCATGGTTTTTGGTGTATTCTTTGGAACTGTCTTAACTTAAAAGTATCCTTCAGGGAGTGGCAAATCAATTTATTTTTTATTTTTTTTGTAATAGGTACGAGTATCTTGGACACCACAAAACTTTTCTCTAGTTCTGGTACTATTTTCCATTATTTTTTGTCTGGAAAATCTGAAATTGATGAGTGGAAAATAAACGAATTTAAAATAAATACGAGTATAATTTTCTAACATTTTTCCTACCTTCCAGCGGTTATGTGAAGTTACCCGTCAGTTTGATGGTCTGACATATTTACTTCGGCACTTAAGAGTATGCAATGGACGATGGACCTGCTTACCTTGTTCACTATTCTATGCACAGGAGTATGTGTGGGTATTTGCTGAACGAAAAGTGAATTAAATGTTTTATTTTTTTCTTTATGTCGTTGTTGTCTTTCATATTTTTACTGCGGAAGGATGAAGTTTTTCTCTTCGTGAAGGTTTTTTTTTTTTTAAAAGTTAGTTTCTTGATTGTGGCACATGGACGACGACAACAACGGATAGAGAATGAAAGGAAGTATGAAAGTCGCAACGGTTCTGCGACTTGTTGTTGTAGTTTAATTCTTTTTTAGTTCCTATGAGTTACGGGTAAGTCCATCAAGGTTTCCCTTCCAAAGGAATTGATAAACGATTTAACAAAAAGTAAAATACTTATTTAAAAGATTCGTTTGTCATAATATGAAAAGTTTGCTTGAAGAAGATGGAAAATTGGTTTCATAAAGGAAACGTATTCAGTGCTTGGAAGAAGGTGATATAACGAGCTGGTGATTATGGATAAATTTAAGTTCGTAGTTCGTGACGTAATCGAAATGCGACTAATGATTTAACAAACATAAGATTGATTGATGCATGAGAGAGTATTAAGTTCATCTTTCATCTAAGTTGTACAAGGCCAACAAGAGTATTAATGTTGTTGAATAAAACACAAACCAAGTTCAATATATCTACAACAATAGGTAGTTTGTTATTTGAGAAGGTACGTAAAGTGAATGACATTGATTTGGGCAAAATAATAGATCAGAAACAAGTACAGTTAGAATTTAATAGAGAGAGAGTATTGTGTTGATTATTAACTGTTAGTCTTCTTATAACTGGCAAAAAATACAGTGGTGCAAAAAAACTATTCCAACAATTACATAACTACTAACTATCACTATTCAATGTGAAAATCTCTTAACATTGTCATCTCATAACATATGTACTGTTGTGAGAACCCTTCATCATTTCTTTGGTCATTCTCAGCGCCTTGCTGCTGGTTTTAACTTTTGGACGGTGTGGGCAATCAAGCTGTAAAGGGTGATCGAATTCAAGATTCCTATGTCGGCAGCACTGTAAATGAAGCAGCTGTCAATGAGCACAAGGTATTAAAGTTTCAAGTGATAGGTTTCAACCTCATATTTATGAAATGGCGCATCATCGGACCTTCGTTCAGCCGGAAGTGTGGCCGAAGACAGGGAATTGTCGATTCGCAACTTGTCTTATTTTGATCCAGTATACAGAGACCATGGGTAGCAGATTGAGAAATAGAGTAGCAGGATGTTGATGCTGTTTTTTCAAGGAAAATCTTCTTCTCCGATGAAGCACATTTCCACCTCTCTTGGTATGTCAAAGAGCAATATTGATGCATATGAGGCTATGAAAATCCTCATTTCATGTACGAAACATGCCCAAAAAAGTGACTTTTTGATCCGCATTGTGACCAGGCGGTGTTATTGGGCCTTACTCTCTTGAAAATAATGTGGGTCGGACTGTGGCGGTCAATGGTTAGCGCTACTACCGCATGATAACCGAGTGTTTCTTGCATAAAATCGAAGATATTGATCTGGAAGAAAAGTGGGTCAAAAAAGGCTAGTTCTCAGGTCGCATTTTTGTACGTCCTGGTGACGTCAACTGGCTGCCAACAAGATGCAATTTAACGCTGTTGGATTTCCTTTTTTGTCGGGTTCTGTTAAGAGTAGGTATCTGCCAAAATATCGTCATATATCATTCACGAAAAGTTACCGAAAATTACATCCAAAGGGTCGAGTGCTGCAGGTCCAGAAGATATTTTTTTCATAAATAAAAAAAAAAACCCGATGATTTCCTATGTATGTTTCATATATGTGCATATATTATGTACATACATACATGTATATACATATGCATACAACTAATAACTCGGCTATTATAAATGTATATATACAAAATCTGAGGTAAGGTTTGCTCAGTTTCCGTTCCTGAGGAATAAAAATCCCTAAACTAAAAAATAGTAAAAAAAAACATTACTCGTATGTACATCAGTTATATTTCTGTATTTAGAAATATATATGTATATAAAGACCGTAGCTTAAAAAAATTAAAATGTACGAGGAAGGTATACTTGTATGTGTGTAGAAACATATTTCATTCAATTAGTGCGCAAACAAAAAAGGTTTATTAAAAGCTCGTGCACAGAAAAGAAGAAAAAAATCCATTCCTCGAAAATTGTACAAACTACACTCATGTAAATGTGCGATTTATTCGTCGATTGTAAGGAAAACAAAATCAAAAAAAAAAAATTTACATTCCATTTGTGTTATTATGAGACTCTAGTTCAATTTTTTTTATCTGTAATTTTGAAATTGAAATGAAATGAATTTGTTCTTTCTTTGTTGCAATTTACCAGTAATTGCTACAATGGTGAACAATTTGTGAAACTACACGTTGATCTACGAGTATTACTTAAATACTCATATGGCTGTTGGAAAGGATTTCCAGATATTATATTTTAGTTAATATTTTAGTTAATATATATAAGTAAAACATTGTACCACCGTCCTTGCTTGGCATAAAGTTACCTCGTGTGTATCGATCTTCTTTTCCAATTTCAAACGTTCTGGGCACAAGGTAGCCCCTTACTCTTTAATTTTAAATTTAAAGATTAGACAACTGAGCCGAAATGTCTCGAAGATAAGTATGTCAAAAAGGTAGGGGAACGGCCTTACTGCAACTTCACATCAGAAGCATTGAAAAACGCTATAAGGAAGTCCGAGATTGATGGTAACACTTTCTTGGTTAGCAGGTTGGCAAAAAGTGGATTATTTTGGAAATGGCCATACAAGAAGGATAAAATTTAGTATGTAAATTTATTTCTAAAAGGAATTTTCTCCCAACGCTTTTACTTAGTTCTGTAAATAATAAAACCTTAACTTTCTGGTTACAAAATGTTTCTATGATGTGTTTTAAATGTTTATAGGGTAAGATCTAACCAGACTTTCATTTCGACAGGATTAACAAACGATTTCGTCAGTGGCACAAAGTTACCCCAAACGTGGCGTACATTTGAGCAACACTTCGAAGGCTTATTTACATGTTGAAAATCTAAGGTCCTTTCGTGAATTTGAGAACGTTTCCTTAATTGATCGATACGATCATACTTTTCATTCGGAAATAAACGTTGTTTACAAAACATGAAAATCTGGCACAAAGTAACCCCAGTTTACGGTGTATCTATTAAATGACAAAACAAAATTAAAAAATCGCGTTACTACTACGGTAAAGTAGTATACCCTCTTGGATGCAGTTTTGTCTAAACTGGACGAATTTTTTTTTTTTTTTTTTGTAAAACGCGTGAAGCAATTTTAATCATACTGTGGTGAGCGTGAAAGAGGGAGAGGGTAAGAGGGAGTGTGTTATAGGGAGTAGATTGCTTCTGAGTTGAGCCACCCTGAATTATGTGAGGGGGGGTGGGGGGATAGGGAGACAGAAAAAAAGAAGACAGGGAAATAGAGCAGAGGATATGAAGATGAGAAGGAGAGACAAGCCATTGGACTTACTTGTAGGGGCCATAACAAATGTTAACAATTAAATGTTACTTTTGTTATCCTCTGGCATATGTTTACCACATACCGCATTTCTAAGAATTCTTTCATTGATTAGCTTGTTTTTGGGAAAATGTGTTCTGATGTAGCTATAAACGAGTTACTTGGGATACCATGTTTCACCGGAGTTTACTGTAATGCTAAGAGGTATGTGCAATGTACAATGTGTGATGAAAGTATGAATGAACATGTCCCTTCCTAGGTTATTCGGTTTTCTTTGGCGGAAACTTAGAAGTGTTTTACAGTACCTAAGGTTTTTGCAATAGTGTACCTGAACACACAGTTGTGCAGATGCAAGGTTTCCTTGATACGGAATATTAGCATGGGAACGAAGATGCATCGAAAACTCAGTTTAATAAAAAAAACATTTTTTTTCAAAGTTCTAGAATATACATATTCATATAAGATGACAGCAAATCCTTGCATACTATGTTGATTCTTGTTTTCAGCAAACTCTATCAGTCATACCCAAAATAGGTACCCGAAAGCAAGCTTAACACGTTCTCAAAGTATCAGCAGTAAATAAAAACTGTACAGGATTATTATTAATTCTCTACTGAAAAAAAAAAAAAAAATATTAAAAACTTCAAAAAAACGCCAAAAAATAACTAAACTGTAACTTTAAGATTAAATCCATTTTGATGAAAACATGGTGCTCTATGCCAAGTTCAGGCTCGAATTTTCGTATTTTACCTAACGCCATAGAAAATTTGTATTTAGCTGTGATGGGGGGAATAAGCTCAAATATCTGAAGAGGTGTGTGCCTTAACTAATCTAAAGTTTGTGTTATTTATGTGTCTATCCCATGATTATGGTCTAACCTGTTTCTTCTAATAGAAAAACACAGTCAGTAACTACCATAAGACTCTTATCTATAACACCAATGCGTTCTATAAAAACCCCCACAAGCAAACATATATGTTATTAAGCTTAACGGCTAACTTATAGTCTGCTAATTACCTTTTAACTGCTCTTACATTGAAAGAAACACCTCAAAATAGCTATGATATCATTATATTATTAATTATTGTTTTTTCTCCATCTACCGACGCATAAAGCCCATTAACTTTTCCGAAGCACATGTCCTTCGAAAGAAAAAAAAAAAATTACAAACTGTTTATGTTCCGCCAGTATGTTAAACCCCGTCACACTGCTGTTTGACTGCATATTGATTTAAATAAATTGTTTACATTTTGTCAAATATACATACAATGTATGATGGGTTAGAAAAATAAAATTATATGCACGTCTTAAAGGACATGGTGCCTTCTTGATCGCTTTATAGACCTCTATGTAGATATGATTATGCAAATTTAAAAAAAAAAAAAACCATTAAGATCAGAATTTGACAAAAATGCCCAAAATGACTCGATTACTTTACTGTAATAAATAATTAATGTGACAGTTGGAATGACCCACTTTGCGCCGTACGACACAAAACTTTGCGGAATCCCTTAATAGATGGGCACAGCTAGATATTCACTGTTCCGGTTCCGCTCATATCGTTGGACCCATTTTCTTTTAATATTTTTTCCCTGCCATGCCACACTTTATGGCGGAAAATCATTTTCTGAATATAAATATTTAATTTAAACCTCAAAATTCATATAAATTAGTGTCACAAAGGACGCTCACCGGATAATGGTCCTGGGAATGATGTGAGTGCCAAAGGTTGTTAGTGGACAATTTATTTTGGATTTGTGGGCTCCACTTTTATTTTTTTATCTATCTACATTCGTGTGTGCGTGTGTAACACAATGAGTGCTTTTTCGAGTGAAAGGGTATTTGCATGTGTCGGAGTTTGTTGATCCTAAACCATGACCAGTTGTAAGGGAGGACACCCTTTCGGAATGATTTATTATGAAGTGAATATTGACGGACAAAAGCAAATCTACATCGACGTTGTTTGTGTTGGTTATTGTGTATAGCAGTAAAATGATTAACGTATTTCGATTGAGGGAGTTAATAAAAAAAATGCCCCTTGCCCGTCTAATGACATTGGAATTCAATTTAGGGACGGAATATGAACGCGTTTCGGGCAAAGGGTGAATTTCGCAAGGAGTAAGTCATGCACTGAGACGTACTATACAAAACAACCATCAATTGTGGTAGTGGCTTAATGCTACTAGGAGTGGGGATTTCAACGAAAAGCGGACCGAATAGAATGAGTTATTATGTGACACGCAATTATGGACATTTATAATTAATGCATGTTTGTACAGAGCTAATGCTTACAAGGATTGGATTACATTGTGTTATCCTTGTTTTTTTCCCCAGGTCCATTTATTTTGTTTGAAATAATAATGAATGGGGAGGATTGGAGTGTGAAATGGGGTCTACATATAGTATATTTACCATACATATGTACGTAGTTGCCACGAATTCCTGCGATTGAACGGTACAAGTTGGACAAGAGCAATGTGTCCACTAGCCATAGGAAAAATGCTTTGCTTGTCCTTTTCTCATATTTCCTTAAATAAAGAAGCTAGTCTTGGTGCTTTCCGCATGCGATCGGGCAGCTAAGCAGCTCATAAAGCTCTTAAATCTTTTACGAAAGGTATCCTTGCAAAACACACAAAAACAAAAACCAAATAATTGCTATAGCCTGGATAACAGACCACGGCCGGCTCCACGTGTGCAAAAAGCGAAAACAAACTCGCCAGAAATATAGGACATGGAACCAGAAATGGTATTGCGGTTTATCAAAAGCTTTAATCTTTCTTTAAAGTACGAAAATCAGTCAGTTAACATGTTTTTCCTTGATTTTATGAGAAATTTGATTTTTGTTTCTCATAAAAAGCTTTTGAAAGTTGAAGGTGTTGGTGTTGGTTGTTGATAAGTGCATTTGCTGGCTCTAATCTTAGAGCTCCACAGTTGAATCCAAAATACTGCTTGATTTTTTTTGTAGACAAAAAACAGGTGTTAACATTCGCCATTTAAATGCTCAAAGCATAAATAACAAAACCGATGATTTGCGCCTATTAGTTAATGATAGTAAAGTTGATATATTGTGTCTTTCGGAAACTTGGTTGAGGCCCGAGATGTGTAGTAATCTTTTTAGATTAAATAATTTCAAACTTATTCGTGTGGACAGATGCAACAAACAGAGAGAGAGGAGTCATCGCTATACATACATATGAAAAATCAACCCCGAACGAATTGATACAATATTTTTATCTCTTGAAGTTGCGACTGAATGTGGAAAAATTGTGGTAGGTACTGTTTATATGGCTCCTGATTTAGTATTCAACATAAATTAGGAATGTTCGAGAGGATCTATCTACTTCATACATTGATATTATGATTTGCTTAAACTATGTTTTGCAAATACTAAGCAGCCCACACTTTTCAAGCCTCATTGCGTACCCACCTAATTAGATGTTTTCTTAGTATCCAGTCGTGATGTGGTTTTGCATTATGAGATGACCAACTTTTTGCATCTGCTTTTTCACATCATGACCTGATATTCTTGTCATTAAACGCAGTCCCCTTTTTAACAAGTGATGTTTGTAAACAAATGTATTATTTGAATTACAATATCAACTATCTCTTTAATAAACATGTAACTGTAAGGACTAAAACCATAAAGAGAAATAATTTGCCTTGGCTTACTGAAGATATAAGAAGACGCATTAAAATACGTGACGTGATACAT
This sequence comes from Brachyopa scutellaris, assembly GCA_949775065.1. Classification (NCBI taxonomy): domain Eukaryota; kingdom Metazoa; phylum Arthropoda; class Insecta; order Diptera; family Syrphidae; genus Brachyopa; species Brachyopa scutellaris. The sequence goes on from OX459113.1 coordinate 115,339,667, forward strand.
ACATATGTACATACATATGTACATGCGAGATGGAGAAGATACATGCTATGTCATTTATAATGAATTGCTCGTAACACTACTCCATAAGTCCATATTACATTAGTCCATATTACATCGATTTAATCCTAGAGATTCAAATTTAAAATGTTGGAAAAATGTTCATCAGGCTGGACTCAGTTCTGGTAAAAAAATCAACTCTGAAAAAATAGGCATCGAATAACTTAGTAAAACATTTATTCAGCATGTTCCCTACGTCCATAATCTACCTATCATCCCTGTCCCCTCAACACACTTTTTCTTTATCAGCCGTCGATGAAATATCCTCTAAATCATCTCAAGTCCTTAAGCTATATAAGTAGAGATAAAAATAAAGTTACACTTGCCTTTCTGAGAAACAATCCGATCTGCACTGGAATATAATTGAGAGTATTGAGAAATATCAAATCCACAATTAACCAATCATTAAATAGTGCACTCTATCGTATTGCCTTTATCGCCTTCGAACAATTATCCTTCTTCAATGTGATTCCCCCTGCTGCCCTCTTCCACCAGACTCAGTTAACTTATTTTCCTCTTCATATTTCTTTTCAGGCCAAGTTTCTACTTTATCCTTCTGTCGTTGCTACCTACGAGTTTACATGCTCCTTTGTATATGAACAAATAAACCCACAAATGCCTGTCGTTCAACAAACTGCTCCAGCGTTTGCTCCATCATATCTCGATGGTCTCCTTTTGGAGCCAACCAACGGCGATAGCAGCAATAGTAATAGCTTTGGTATACTATTTTTTCTGCGATATTATTGTGTGTACCGTTTTTTCCTTCTTTTTATGGAGCATAACTTGAATGTTTCTGGCAGCGCAACAGCACTGCGGGAATCATTTATTTTCTTTTGGAAAATCATTGAATGGAACTTTATGTAGATGGCTTGACTCGAGGAGATTCGAAAACAACTCGGATGATGGGATAGAGGATCCGCTCATTAAAATAAACAAAAGCTATTGAAGGTGATTAGTCGGATTCAACTAAATGCATTTCTTATCACAGCGCGAAAATTACTTTTTTAAGGATCTACTTACTCGTTTACCCTCAATCGACCACACATGCCTGGTGGGAGGTAATTTTTAGCCACGATTTAGTAACCTTGCTTCGAGACCATCTCTCTGAGCTCAATTCAGTCAACGGTCGGGTAGTTAATGGTCAATAGAATGAGGAATTGAGGAACACTAAATTTACATTAAGTCAGGGAATAGGAATAGCGAAAGCGCTCCACATTACGCGCATGCCCTCTCTTGCGTTCCACAAACATATGAAACGAACTGAACTGACCTAGTCTGGTGGAGCTCTTATGCGGCGAATTCATTGGGGGTACTACATCAATATTCTATTTCGAGCGCACACATCTCTTGCGGCGAACTCACTACAAAAATTTAGAATCCACACAACCTGCGCCCCCCAAAGTTACTCAACATCAGGTTCTAGATTCAGTATCTTTGCGACGTTTTCTCATCGATGACGCGACGACAGTACGACAAGTGAAGTTATTAGCGCTGCGTTAACGCATTTTTGTCTGTTGCATGTTCGTTTAGAGTTCGTTCGTCAAGTGGTTTTGTTTTTTTTGTATCATTTTTTAAATATTTTGAAATTTACAAATCTCCCCCAACGGCGCGGTGCGGGCTAAAATTCGGTACCGTAAGCGGCATTTCTTGTGCACTTGTTACGGGTTAGGGTGTACACCCTCATCACTACCACCAGGTGATGATGGAATAAGAATGCGAAATTGAAAGTGGATTTTATTTTCATCAAAGAAAAGCGTGGGTGGTTCAAGTACTTGTTAAGCGATTTGTAACTTCCACTTCCAATACCACCTCGGTACCGTGTCGGTTCGAAAAATCAATATGCTTCACTGAAATTAAAAATCCAAAATATATTTTAAGTACAACCACGTTCCAGCACAACGTCAACAGCAGCCAAGTTAAAGGAACTACAGCTGTGTGCTCTATATAATTATTGTTTCGAAGCATCATCTATTAAATACTAGAGCAGGTACACCAACATCAAAATAGGACAGAAAAAAAGGATTAAAAACAAAGTGTACGCGATAATAGCAAAAGCGTCCCGTCATTTTCACTTTAACCGATGACTGTGACAAGGACGCTGATGCTTCTGAGGATGACGATGATGATTATGATGATAACGACGATGTCAGCATAATGCCACAGGATATGACAGGCCAGGGAGCTGAAAATATATAAAAAAAAAACTATTCCATTGCATTAAGAGGTAGTCATGGATTCTCATCTTCCGCTGCAACTAGTTTTTCCTTTTATTTAGTTTTTTGAGTGCTTGTCCTTGTTCGCTTAGTTAATTATAAGTGTGAATAATTAAAAAAAAAAATATTCATATGTATCCCACCGTGTGCTACACTTGATATCCTCGTAACCTTGTAATCTTTCATGTTCATCGTCGTCGGTTCTTTATACTCGTGTCTCTCGTTCGCGCTGGCATTCAGTGAAATCCTTTGTATCCTTTAGAATTTTGTATGTAAAAAAAGGTTCTAAAAAATAGCTGATGGAATGAATAATGCAATATTTTTTTCTAATTAAGTGAGCAAACAACATGTGTGCACGTGCATGAGTGTTTTGTTTATGTTCCGCCAGGATAATGGCCCAGTAGCTCTATACAATGAAATGAAACAAAGCTGTGCTAGTGAAGACAAAAATATTCGCCCTATGGCTTAATAATCTCATTTGTCAGTTTCATTCGAGTGTTAAGATAGGAATAGAGAATTCTACGAAGATATGCAAAGTGATGTGCTTGCTTACTCCTCCCACCACCCATATTCAGGCAGCTATTATAAAGTGTAATTAGTTCGTGTTTTATGGCCAGGAATCACGAAATAATCGTTTTAACTGTGGAATAAATTGGATATCGCATGGCATGTCAATTGGGAATAATCTGACAACACACACACTACAACCGCAGGACGAGACACAAAGGAACTAACGGAATTGCTTGTGCTATTTTTGTTTTATTTGTTGACGGATTAATATCTAGGACGACAAGAAATTAAGCTTAAAATTTACTATCACCACCGAGAGCGATAAGCATCACATGAGCTGTCATCATGATCGCAATTATAACATTATTCTTCTACATGACAAGTGAGTATATCCTAACTTTAAACTTTGTGTTAGTGTTGATTGGTCATTTCCAGTAAGAATCCTGAATGGGGAGTGTTCCCGCCATCGCCCATGGGTGTTGGATAATGGCAATAAAGTGGCTGTTTATTGAATTGCTTGAATAAATTTAACATTTTCAATCATATTTTGTGGTTTAGATAGGTATTGCGGATAACACAAATGGCAGGATTTAGGGACGGTTATAATCACATTTTATCGATTTATTTTCGTTCGTTGTCAGATATTAAAATTCAAATAGGTAAAGCTCCATTCAATAATTGAAAATGCGGAATCGTGGAGCTATCAATCAATTGAAAAAAGGATTTGATTGATTGACATTTGGAAAGACGTCCAAATAACTTATAATATAATATAAGTAAGTGTTTAGCTCTATGAACAAAGGTGGTAGAAATCGGATCTCAACCAATTTTGGCAATATTTGGATGGTTTTAAAAATGTTTTTTTTTTTTAATTTTAAAATTTTACATTTTTGGACAACTCTTTAGTTGAATAGCAAATTACGGGTATTTTGGAATCCATTATTATTTCATATTCTTACTAGAAAATGCTTGGAATGCATCTGAGTCTTAATACATAGGTAAAAAACGATTCTTTATTCTCTTCGACAAGGCCGTAGTCAGACAAATATTTCGGGGGGGATATGATCTCTGAAAAATATCTTTTTATTTTAATTTAATTTAATTTAATTTAATTTTTTTTTATTGGCTATTAATCATAAAAAAAATAGGAATTGGTTAAATAAAGTACCAAAACTAGATTTAATCGCCTGGCCTTCTTTGCTGCAATTACATCAATTACTTCGTCAGTATTTATTTCTATATCCCGATGAATTGACATTGAGGCTAAACCAGTAAGACCATTTTCACCGGTAGAGTTTCTTAGAAAAGTTTTTAAGCGTTTTATCGTCGAAAACGTTCTGGCTAGTGTACATGTCGATATTGGTAAGGTTGCCAACATTTTTAAAAGTCGATGTATATTGGGAAAAAGATCTTAACTGCAGTCTCCTAAAGCTGTTATGGCGTTCTTTGAACGCTGTGCCTCTGGTTGTTCATGACATTTTATCTTCCACAGTAGAAACTCAGCCTTCAATGTATCCCAATCAAAAAATCTTTTATAAAATTTAAATTTTTCTTCATTAAATTTTGTTTTGCTTTTGCCAAGCATTGACGGGGTCAAAATATATATCGATGATAGAACGGTCTTATGGGCCTCGAATCGCGTTTCGAGCAGAGTTATGAAGTCGTCCAAAAGGGGAATCACAACAACTATCCTATAAAAGTTATCAGGATCATACGCGTTTACATTGGCCCTATACCTCGATACTGTTAGTGGAATTTTCAAGGTTTCAGTTTTATCCACAATACTTAAAAGGCCTTGCGCAGTCTCAAAAATATCTTTAAATTCTAAACTAACATTTTCCAAACGTATTTAAAACTAGCTTTACGTAGTCCACAGCTGACACGAGGTCACAAGAAGCGAATTGCAAAATGTAACACAATGATAGTGTGTACGAAAACAAAATGCTTAAGCAGCACAAGCTTATCAAAAAATCACTGGCCAAAACTGATTTTAAAAAACAGGAAGCTTTAGATGAGGTCTCAGAGTCTTCATCAATAATCAACACATCCAAGGTATCCACTATGCCTCTGAAAATTTATTTGAATCTTAATAATCCGTCATGATTTTCAACCCATCGAGTTTCACACATAGCCGTTAAATTCTATCATTTAGTTTCCGGGTATTTTTTTTTAATGTTTTCCTGCAACAAATGTGTTTGTTCGTTTCGCGGATAGTTTAAAAAAAATTCCAACCGATTTTACAATGCCAATTGTATTATGTATATGCTGAATTTGACAAGATGCAATGATGCAATGATCATATAATGCTTCTGGGTACAGCTCCTGTACAACTATTTAGACACCTTTAAAACTACTTCTCATAGCGGAAGAACCATCGCACCCTTGCCCAATTAAGTTTCTCCATTTTCTTCAATTTATTCCTAAATTTTATAATGCACTGTTGCCGAATTGGCTAATTTTTGTTTGGATTTGCATTTTACTAGAAGTTCTTGGCACAAAATCGTGTTACCTACTTATTGCTGTTCTCGTTTTAAAAAAACGTGCACTTGTTAAGAATTTCGAGGGGGTCAAACCCCTGTGATTCCCCACTAGTTACGGCCTTGCTCTTCGACAGCAACCAATTTTGCAAATAAAAATAGAAGTTACTCACGTTCCATATAGGGCTCCACAGTATGCATAATCACAAATTCTCAGTATGTGATATTTTAATTTGTATTTTATCCCAAATCTAATAAATTTAAATTCAACTGCAGAGCTAGAGCTCCTAAAGAGACTACTAACATATATAAATATTCCACATAGTATAAGTCTATTAAAACCAATTAAAATTTTAACCCAGAATGTGTTGGAAAGCAAATATGTAACTACCTAATTACTGGAATATATTAAAATTTCACACGCCTTACCGACCATTAACATTTTTTTTAAAATTTTAATTTAAAAATATCTCTCCCTATATTTACATACGCAAGCGTTTAAATTAATTTAATGCCACAGCGCACATGTCCACATAAACAACAATTAATCTTGAAGCGCTTTTATTTTCATTCAACCACACCCTAACTTTTGTTCGCATTAACCTGAGGTGACACAAACACGTTATGAGTGCATGTTTCAGTTCTAAGCTGTTAGAAGTGCAATTAACAATGTTCGGCTTTTAAAAGTCATCAAGTTAATGTTTCACTCCGTATTATGTATGATTATAGACATGACGTATTTCCATCCCAGTCTCTATTGTAAAGGTAGTTTGAGGATTAGAATTCTGAATTCACCCTATGGGGACCAGGTTGGCCAACACACCCCATCACCCCTTGGAAACCTGTGGTAGGTAAAATATGTCACATTTCTGATAAACGCTGGGCTGTCTGTGACTTTAGTTCTATTTGACGGATAGTGATAGCTTAAATTGAAGAGAATAAAGAGTTCTACGGTTTCATTTGACTAGTTGACGGTACTATTTGTGTAAACGTTGTGTGGAGTTGAAAATAAACAATGAAGTCACAAAATCGCATTCAAAAAATCATTTGTGGGGGACGTAAAAATACTGAAACCACAGTTCAAGACGAACACAATAATATTAAGAAACCCCAAATTAGCAAAGACGAGTTGTCTATTACTTTAGCTAACACAGACTCATCATCCGGAGCCTTGCAATAGAAAACTAAGAATTACCCACACACTAACACCACCTACATATGTACATATCTATGTACAGTGAAATCTGTCTTAAGAGGACAGCCACGGGACCGGAGTTTTTTGTCCGCTAATGAGAGCTGTCCATTTATAAGAACGCATTTTGTATGGGAAATTAGAAATTGGTTCCCCAAAAAGTGTCCGTTAAAGCGAGTTGTCCGCTAAATAGGGTGTCCGCTAATGAGAGATTACACTGTATCACCAAAACTGGCGAAATTGAGAACTGTTAATCAACACCCAGGGACCAGATACTTCGAACAAGCCGGCACGGTCGGGACTATCCTTACGTGCATTTTTTTATGGTACTTGGGTCCATGTTGGACTTGAGCTTAACCCTCTTTAAGCGTGCTGTCCTAATTTTAGAATTGAGAACCGTGTACAAATACATATGGTATATTCATTCAAAAATGGATTATTTGCATTTATTCTTTATGATTATATTTACTCGTATAAGGTCAGTTGTCCGTCCGTTGATCCGGCAATACCTAAAAAAAAACTGAACCGTCATCATTAGAAAACGTTTAGCATGTGCATTTGAAATTTGGCTAGAAGCAACGATTTCAAAAATATTTTACTTTATTCTTGTCTCGTTTATGAGTTTATCGTTTCATATTCGTACGTCATACAAGAATAAGTGTTGCCGCTTTTGCATTTATAATTGAGGGGTATAATTTCAAAACTTTTCTATTCCACTTTTTTTCAAAATTGAGTTAAGTATAAGAAAGTGTTCTTTAGAAGGGACTTCATCTGAGGCTAAAATAAAATTTATCAAAACTTGTTATTTCCTATACTTTTGAGTACTTAAAAAGTGAAGTTGTTTTTAAAACTACGGTATTCGTTTAATTCAAAACTCATTTATTCCCATACAAACCAAATTCTGCACCAAAACTCTTCTTTTCCTATGCGAATCAAAGTAGCCGCTTTCAAAGTACGGGAACAGACATATAAGTGTTGCAATATTCTCGCGAAGAAAACATCTTTGGTAAGTTCGCAGATGAAATAAAGCTTTATAAGTTAATTTTTATTTAATAAATTAATTAAATATAATGTTATTAATAGATCATGGAGCCATCTGAAATTTCGCATTTTCTCAGCCAAAAAAGCTGAAGAAAGGAATAAAAAGTAAGAAATGATTACATGCTCCTCAAATGATGAAATGATTTCCTCAAATCAGTATTAATACCCCTAATTATTTTTAAAGGTATTCTGGTATAAGTATTTAGGTATTTAAAAGTAAACCAAAATTAATTAAATCGAAAAAAAAATTACTTTCTTTTCAAAACTCCTCTATTCCTTAATAGGTTGAATCAAAAGTCAACTATTCTAATCGTAATTTTCAAAACTCTTCTTTTCCAAATTAAATTGGATGGATAAAGATCATTCCAAACTTACAATTTAACTTTTAAAATAATCTTCAATATCATTTTAGAAGCTTTTAATAGTTTTTTTCGTTTTACTCAAAGTTCTCAAAAGTGGAAAAGAAGAGTTTTGAAATAATACCCCGCAATTCTAGATCGCACTTCAGCAACTGTGACTGTGACCACATCTATACAGCACGCAATTTTTCATATGTAGATACTTACTAGTAGTCAATAGAAGTTAATAATAACTCGCACTTGGCCGGTTTGTTTTCAGGCAGCTTAACTACCTAACTATTCCCAAAGCATTCAAATCCGCTACTGATTATGGAACAATGCTCTATCCTGCGTAAACAAAACACTTGTTTTAAACTCTTCTCTATAAATACTGCTGTAGGTCCCGAAAAATGCTGCGTATCGTTTTTCTGAATATTGGGTCTTAAATTACGCTGTTCGGAATCAATCAATTTTGTTTACGACAGAAGAAAAATATAGAAAATCTTAATTCTTTTAAAATACCAGACAAATATCTTTATCGCGGTTTGGTACTGGGTGGGTACGTAAAACGTGCTGAGTTCCAAGAACTAAACGAGAGTAACAAAAAAAGAAAAGTCCCAGTGATTTAATTTAGTCGCCGCAAACATCTAAAAGTTTTTCACAGTGCCCACCTCTTTCGAATGTCTGACAAGCATCAAAGAGTATCATTTGTCACGATTGAGCTTCTCAACTCGCCGTTCGGAGTCGGCAAAAAACTGTAGGTCCCTTCCATTCGTGCAAAAATATAACACGCACACACAAATGGTTGCGAGAAGCAGGCCCAGGTTCACCTCGAGCTGTAGCGCCAACTAAGTAAGTAAAAATCTCTTCATCGTAAACAAATATTTGTCGTTTGTAAATGTGCGGTAAATTTCTGTTTTTGAGTATCCACTTGTACATTATCGAGCTTAAAAATAAACCCTGAAGGATATTTTTAAAAACTGTGCTTTTTTTATTCATTCAACCAATTTTGTTGTCAACGTTCTCAATCCATTGCGTTTGTACGACAGATTTCTCCGAATGGAATGGAAATTAAAATGAAGGAAGTCATTTTATTATTTATGAGAAGCAGAATGGCCTCTGTGGGTATCGACTATAAGCATATTAAAAAGTATCGCCCTCATAAAGTTTAAAAATAGGACAACTAAAATTATAAAATACAATCGAAAAATACTTTTGTTTTTTATATTTTATTAAAAACTTTTACCATTAAAATTTCTATAAAATTCGTGAACAGGAAATCGGTTAAATTGGCCATCCTTCCTGCGAGTGGTAATTACATAAATCTATATACCGAAGTGTATATATTTAATGCTGTAGAAATATTGTTATTTTTGGATTTAAAATGTAGTTTATTTCAACAACTTACAGTTCCCTTGTATTAAAAGTAAATAAAGAAAATTTTGAATACTACACACAAATTAAAACAATTGTTTCGGAACCAGAAAAATAGGTACAAACATATTTCCTTGTTTATTATTCATACACAAAACAGAAAAGAAGGCGGCACTTCTAGGAATAAGAGGTAGGCACTTATCACGAATGTGTTGGAGTTTGATGGTTTTAAATGGGTTACACGCGCTTGTAATCCTATATAAATTATTTTCTTCTTTCAACAGCATATTTAAATTACATTTCTGTAAAAATGTGTTGCACTTACAAGTAAAGCATGGAATACTTTTTACGTACAGATTATATAAAATAAAGAATACATTTTCTAAGAAGATTTTAAGTCCTAAGTTAAGTTAAAAATGAAAAATTAATATACGGCGTTAGCAGTCCTATACAGAACCAAGCCTAGCTTCTCGCAACCATTTGTGTGTGCGTATTATTTTTTCCACGAAAAGGGAAGGGACCTACAGTTGTTTGTCGACTCGGAACGGCGAGTTAAGAAGCTTCTCATTATAAATGATACTCTTTGACTGCTTGTCAGACATTCGAAAGAAGTGGCACCGTTTAATTACTTTTAGGTGTTTTTGCTAGAATTGAACCCGGGCATCATGCATAGCAGTCCAACGTATTAACCACCACGGCCATGGCGACCATTAAGTAAAGTTACAAATACATATTTTAAGAATCCAATAATATTTTAATAAGATTTATTTTATTTAACGTTTCCATCGAATCAAAACCAAAATTTTTAAGTTTTATTAAAAATAAAATTTCATTTCCACCTGCTCGATTTGAAAATACAGTTAAATGGCTTTGGGTTTGCTTTACTTTATACTTAAATAAGAAAATACATATTATTTTAAATTCAAAAAAAAAAAATAATGTAAAACTCATTTTCTTGCAAATTTTTATTTCCTTTTTTATTTTAACAACTTTTAAAAATTACATGCCGAGCTCGCTTAAGGGTGTGTTCGAATGTAGGGCTGCAGCTGAAATATACGTGTAATTTCGCTTAAATTTAAATTAAATTTCTTGTCTCGAAATATAATTCAATTATGGAGCAATTTCAAAGCCTTGGGCTGATATGCAACGTTTCTGTGAAATTCGGCATTTCCGTTCATCGAAACGATACTTTAGCTATATAAAAGCATATTATGTTTGCAAATTTTTTCCTATCTGATTTATATGTATATATATCCGCTGATTCTTAATTTTTTACCTATTGAAATTCGAAAGTGTGGGCTGATATTTATTTTTAGATTTTTTCTCTGTACAAATTTCATTGAATATTTTTCTCCTCTAACTTGCTGACGAGTCCATTTCCAATAGGTGATCAATAAATTATTAGTAGGATAGCTATGCTGTTATTTTCGCCAAGTACCAACTCAAGATTCCGCAAATTGTATGGAAGCAGATACGAGAACTTGCATCACCCACTATTCAAATGGAGTAGCTGGCAGCAGCACCACAGGGCACCACCAGAAGTGGTTGGAACTTTGAACATTCCTGGAATATGTGGTTTGCTTACTGAGCTCTCACATGAAGTTATCTTCCGGAAATAAGCCCTTAGCACGTATGTACATCTGTAGATAAACAGATATTTCCTTCTCCCACTTGTCGCTGCATGTATTAGAAAATAATTTATTAAACCACAATGCTATGTTGATCGCTGATTTATTACAAAATACCATTTCCCTCGAGGCAACTCAAGGTTTCTTTAATGGCCGTAATTTTTGATTGGAATATACGTTTCACCAATGTGTCTACCCACCTAATTTTAGTTTAGGAGCTATCCGTAGAATAAATCTTTTGCAATCTTTTCTCGTTGCGATTAGGTATGCAACTTATTTTAAAATCACGAGTATGACCTCGATAGTCGATGATGAGTCAACGATGAATTCTACTTTATTCCAATTCGTGGAGTGGCCTCTTTGCATGCTAGAATTAAGCTTTCAGTCTATATTCATTAAAAAATCCAATCGGAAATGGTGCATTTCCTGGTTTCTTTTGTAAGATATCCTCTTTTTCTTCACTGAAACTCCATTAAGTTTTATGCTATGCATATAAAAAAGAATAAAAATCAGTAATTGTGTAGAGGACATGCTGCGGAGGAGCGTTGCTGAGTGTGCTCAAATAAAAGTTAGCAATGGCAAATTAGTAAACTACTAAAACACATAATTTTTTATTGGGTAATATGGCCGAAGGAAATTATTCATTTGACATACACCGCTTCACCGCTTAGGATCGCTTCACGTAACTGATGGAGGTGTTATGCATCATCTACAGATAACCAGTCTTATAGATGCTGTCCGCCTTAAACTAAGAGTTTGTATGCTTATAAGTAAGTCATACGGTGATTGTATATGGTTGTAGAATATTGTTAAAACTTTTAAAAGCGTAAATACTTCTTTGAGCCTTTTATATTTCATTCTATAAATCCCAACAATGAGTTTGCCTTTGCAATGGCGTAATAATAATGTGAAACAAAGCTCATTTTATTAAAATCAAATGGCTTACTTCATGACAACGCTAAAGATCTTGTGCAGTAAAATTAAAAGCATTATACACTTAAAAATAATGAGGACCGCTGCTCTAATTTGTTCAGTTCAGACGCAAAAAAAAGAATTTCAATCTTCTGCAAAAGTCTATTTCACTGAAATTAGATTAATTAAATTGAAATGATCGTGACTGTCATCCCCCTAAATAATATAGAAATATCATCGGGCCAAGATGGCTACTCCAGATATTACATCAATTGCCATGCAAGAAATAAAACCATTGATTTTTACCATTTGCTTACTGTTAGTTTCATAATTATGAAACCATTTTAGCATTATAAAATGATTTCAGTTTACGGTTTACCTAATAATAAGGCCTTGTACGACCTATCAACAGCTTAAGTCAAGTTAGTATAGATATAGAGTATGTTCTTCTGTCGTTATGTGGCGCTACAGTTCGGAGTGAACCAGCACCAGGACCTGCATCTCACAACCATTTGTGTGTGCGTGTTATATTTTTGCACGAATGGTCCCTTCCATTACAGTTTTTTGCCGACTCCGAACGACGAGTTTATAAGCTTCTCATGACAAATGATACTCTTTGAATGCTTTTCAGATATTCCGTGAAAAAACTTTTAGGTGTTTGTTGGGATTGAACCCGGGGCGGCATGCATACTAGTCCAAAGCTCGAACTACTACGCCACGATACTCACACTATAGAGTATATGTATGTAACTACCTACTTACTAGCTTTGGTCGAAATAAGAAATACAGTGGACGCTCGATATAGTGAACATCGATAATAGTGAACAATCCAATATAGTGAACACACAATATTTTATACAGGCTATTCTAAATAGTGAACAAAAAAAATCTGGCTACAGTGAACCTATGTTTTATTATTTTATTTGAACCTTTCAGCATACAAAACACATCTAAAACTGAATTAGTGCTCGGCAGTATGCATAAATCGTTCAAATTTACCGTTCGTTGGTTCTACTCATCGTGTTGTGCGAGAATCTTGCATGATTTTGTATGTATGTATATGGTACACAGTTTGTGGTTGTTAGTAGTGCAAATACAAAGTGCGTGTTGCTTATTTTGTTATTTTGTGAACGATCTTCTTTGTGACCATTTCACCTAAGCCCATCTTAAGTTTATTGTACTTGTACTTTTGTTTTTTTAAGTACATGGAATGTATTATTTTTGTTGCGTTTTACGTTTTTTTACGAATGAGTTGTTTTTGTTAAAGAAAAAATATTCTTTCTTATAAATATTGGCTTGTTTTTTAGTAAACAAGCAAGAAAAATTGTAATTATATTCTATTTTCGTTAAATTGTACGTAAAAACATTTTGATGAAATTTGCTTCAAGGAGTCCACGCTCCTTACAATGAATAATCTCCCTCCAGTGAACAGGCCTGGTTTTTATTAGTTCACTTTATCGAGCGTCTACTGTAAATTCTTTTAAAGAATAAAAGGTTTTCATTGAGAATACCTTAGAATAACTAAGGAATCACATAAAGCTACTACTTTAAAATATTGGCGTTATAAATAAGCCCATCTAGAAACTCACCAGCTTACAGTAAATGATTAAAAACGATCAATAACGGAATTTATAATGCACTCTTTTAATATCAATGCAGAGATCGCACCAAGATCTGAACTTGAATTGATTTTCAATTTAGCCACTACGTTGTGTGAACCCAACTCAGAAAATTCAGAATTCATGGAAAGCTTTTGTTGATATTGGTCTCTTTATAAGGAACTGATAATATAACAATAAAAATTAAATAAGGCTTGTGTACCCTTTTCAATTAGGTCAGTGACTTTATCCATTCACATTTGAAAACTAAACAAAACTAGTTCGAAGTACCTGTATACATTCTTAAGTGAACTTCTTTAAAACGGTCACATTGCGATTGGAATATTTAAATACTATTCGAAGCACACGTGTTTCAAAAATTCTAAAAGGAGTAAACTCTGCTTCGTTATTGACCTACTAGGATCCCATACGATTTTTGTCAACTCCCACAATCCTTTCGTTGTATCAAAAAAAGGTAAATAATAATAATAATAATAATACCTTTTCCTGCTGTGCCACAGTCGTTTACATCCACCGCACTAAATTTTAGGCTCAACCTTAACCACCCCCGCGCGCCGCTAACAAACTGAGTGACAATATTATATCAAAGTTTCTATTGACATTTGACGCTTGTCTATCACCGCTCTGTGGCTATACTATCTCAGGATTATGATTGTTAATTCAAATCCTGTAGAAACAGGATATGGTTGGCCATCGCCCATCATTCACGTTGGTTCGCCCGGATACGTTGCTTTAACTCTCCTCTCAGTAGCCTTGCGATACAGTTATTATTGTTGTTTATAGCTTCACCTTTCGGACATGTGGGTGTTCTACATTTGACCGCCACGTTGACATGTTGTGAATAAGCATTCGTTGTGTGTTTATTGCGGTTGTGTACGAGTACTTTTGTACGAGTATTATAAAAGATTCATGCGTGATAACTAATAAGTGAGTTGTTTTGTTGTTGCTGTATTCGCCTCCTGCTCTGCTGTTTTATGGACCTCCTGGCGTTAAGTGGTTGATTCATTTTAAATAGTTGTTAATTGCTTGCGCTGAATTATGAATTGTTTCGGGCTATCCTGTGAAGGATATCCGGTTTGATTTCTTTTTTCCCTTTTCTTTTTTCATCCGGCTAATTAATATGATAGTTATGAGGATAATTTATTTTTTATGTAAATCGAGTTGTAGTGCCACAAAATAGAATCCGTCACGGCCTACGGCGGCGTCAATTGTTGCCTTTCCGGTATTCTTGGGTTTTGTGCTTCTTAAAATAAATCATTTCGTAAACCCCCCTTGACTTGGCGCGAAATACTTATGACATACTTTAAACTTAAGGAAATCCGTTCGTGTTGTTAATTTAAAATGAAAATTCCGAAATTAAACTTTCTTTTTTGCTTGTCGCGTGCATTTTATTTAACAGAAAGTGTCAAGAGCGCGCGCACGGAAGAGACAAGCAACGAATAGGGAGGACCTGCCAACGAAAATGACACATTAATACGACGATTTCATTTGCATATTCTATATTTTTGGGGAACCGCCACCGGAATTATTGTGTAGGAGTTTGTTTTATGTTTTTTTGTCACTTGAATTTGTTGTTGTTATCTTTGTTTTTAAATCCTTTGGGATGGCGGATGTCAAAGTTTTTGTACGCAAGTGACGAATGGCAACTCAACAAAGCTCGGTAATGTCATATTGAGATTTTTATTTTTATTTATTAATTTTTTTTTTGTCACTCTTTGGGAGTTCCCATCACACTTTTATATTTATGAGGAAAAGTGGTGTGTTTTGTTTTCACATTTTGGTTTTTATTAATTTTTGGCTTAATTAAACAGGGTGGGGGGTTTTTCAATCACTCCTGGAAAGTAATAATTTATTTCAATTTAGCAGGTAGTTGATGGTGTACGCATTTTATGATTCATTTTAAATTATTTTTTTGGAAGGATTACAGTTAAAGAAAATATTATAAAATTAAATTCATCGTAATTGGAATTTAAAGCCTTTCGCGGTAAGGTGTTTTTTTTTAATTACCGCTTTTAACGACTTTTCGACTTATCTGACTTGAAGGTATTTAATTAATAGCGGTTGGTGGACTTTTTTCGACGTTATAACAATAAGTCTTTTGTTACGTCTCAGGAGATAAATATTTTAATGGGCTCTGAAGAAATAAATCAAAGTGTCTCGTACTGAAATATTAATACCTGTAGTTAAATTTAATTATAACAACCTTTCGTTTATGTGTTACTCCAACAAAAATCAAAAATTCATGCTATCAGATGATAGAAAACGGACAAGGCTCCTTGACTGGGTATTCAATATTTTAAAGTCCCTTATGTCTGAATTTAGGGCAAGGATACTAATTTTGTTAATGTATCGAAAACTAAGTGGTTTAAAATTAAATACAAGTCGTTTGTGGTACCTTTACCTGTAGAATGTGTTATCCAAATCGATTGGGTAAAAGCCCTTTGATTTCATAACAGTTCTATAGGGATTGGTGAGTAGTAGTAAGTTCGTTGGGCTTCTACGCAATGCTGCCCGGGTTCAATACCAGCAAACACCTAAACGTTTTCTCACGGTGCGGGTGCCACCTCTTTCAAATGTCTGACCAATAAATCAAAGAGTATCATTTGTCAATGAGATTCTCAAATCGCTGTTCGGAGTCTCCAAAAAATTGTAGATCCCTTCCATTCGTGCAAAAATATAACACGCACACACAAATGGTTGCGAGAAGCAGGCCCTGGTTCAACCCGAGCTGTAGCGCCACCTTAAGTAAAGAAACTTATTCCAAAATCTTCGTACCTATGCATAATTTACAGACAGACCTCTACCTTGATTGATGTCATCCTGTACACAATCCATTGGCCTGTTCCGAGTGAATACAAAGCAAAAATATCAGTGTAATCAAGAGAAATACAGTTTCTTATTAATTATTAACTAAAGACATTGCGTGGTAGAGTGGTTGCTACATCAGGAGACAGGAAATGCCTTGGTATTGAAAAAACCGAGAAAACTTCGAGCATAATGTCGTATTATCGTCCAAATTATATCATTTTAATTACATATAATGAAACACTTAAAGTTAATTGGTACTCTACTATATTTCCACTAAATTATTACTAACAGCAAAGAGAATAGAACACGCTCTATGTTTCGAATATAACTGAAAGACCTCGAGTATGTATTGCTGTAGCTACATAAGTAATAGCCGATAAAAATGCTTGTATTTGTTATTACATTTCTAAGGTGCGTGGTAGAAGTAGTATTTAGTCAAAATTTGGTCAAAATGAGATAAGTACACCATTTGGTTGCAAATTTTATATGTCAGGTTTGGTAAAAGCGGTATAGGTCTTTTGCGCACACAACTGGTTAAGAAAGGCAGTGCAAAGAAGCCTTAGGGGGGACTGGGTACGGTTGAAACAATTTTTCTTATATCGTCCATAGTATTTCCATTTATAAGCCGAGCGATTATGGAGGTATGTTAAATTTAAGATCATGTTTTTACCAGGTGCGCTATTTCTAGTAGTACACAATTATGTCATGAACTTCACGGTTTAGTAAGAGAAAATCTTTATTTAATTCTTTTATCAAATGCAAAATACAATTTAGTTCTTACGTCTAGTTGGTTTGAGTTATAAAATTAAACTGAACTTATTCTATTGATATTTTCTGCAAGTGAGAATCTTCTTGTGTGGGATGGATGCACTTGTTTATAAAGTATTCGTATGCAATGAGATATGAATACGAGTAATGCTAAAGTGCGCAAAAATGATTGGCGAGTGTATATTTCATAAACCACTTGCGCGTGGGCTGGAGTAAAGGGAAAAGCATTGTGCGACAAAATGTCGACTAAGCAAAAAGGTGTTTGCGGTTAATGGTAAATGGAAGTGACGTGTCCGACGTGACTCCTCCCATCTTAGGATTCTGCTCCGAAGAATCAGTATTTTTAATATACGAACTTTAATATTTATTTTGGGTTTTTGAAATGAGAATGAAAATTATCCAAAGAAAATTAATAATTATTATGAAAGTTATTCCAAAATTCATATATTTGTCGGCATAGCGCAGGCTCTTTCCAATAAATACTCCTGAATTTTATTGGTGTAATTACATTTTAATTATTTTATTTTTATCGCAATCAAATCTAAATTACAATATAGCCTAGGTAATGTCAATTGTTTCCATTCAATTTGACCCTCTTACCTTGCCCTTAATCAGTTTAATTTGAATATTTCGATTATCTATAGCATGTCTGACTTATTAGATCAGTAATTATATCTGATGTTATATTGTATATATTCTGTGTTTAGTGTTTACACATGTACGAGATACTCGAGTGTGTGTATTTACTTCTGAACCGATGAACTTTCATTTATACGAAACACATTTGGAATGAATATCCATTGCAGCTAGCTAAATAGCCGCCTAGTATATAAAAGAAACTATTTACTTACGGTTTACGTCCCAGTGGGAAATGATGCAAATGTATGTACAGTCAGCGCCAAAGGTGAGTAGACAACAATGCATACATTGTTAATATTCACTTTTATGTATGTAGGGGAAGGTCATGTACCTTGGACCGGAATTTACTATTTTTACTGCAACTTTTGTTCGACGTAAATGTTTCCAATTTAGTTTGTTTATGTTAAAAGTGTATTATTTTCGTTAAAACGACATCTTAAGTATTCACCGTATGCTTAGAAAATGCTTTTTTGCAAGGAAACCTCAAACGGTCTGAGGTACATACACTGAATGTACCTTGGACTGTTAGTGTATGTACCTTGAACCGAAATCAATTGTGTTCAAATGATGCAGTGTAAATACTATTTTATTTCATTAAAAAAAATTCAATCCATTTATTAATTCATTAAAAAGTACATTTAAGAGAAAATAAAAGAACAAAGACCAGAAACAAATAAGAAAAAAAAAAACGTTAGAAATTTAATATTCTTTTTCTGGCAGCTGTGAGAAACTCCGAAATCGACCAATCACTTTGCCAGGAGATCTTCTTCTTCAGGCGAAAATATTTGGCGGTGGATAATTCGGCTTTCATAAACAAAATCAGAATGGTTCGATGCTTTGTGTTTGGCGATGTTCCGCATTAAAGTAGTCTTGGAAACGTTGAACATATTTGCTGCAGTGTTTTGCATGAATTTTCCACTGTACACTACTTTCTCCACAGCTCGCCGTAAAGCGTCAACGTCAACAGTTGGTCTTTTTGATCCTGACTTACTCCTGGGCATTTTTTTGAGGAAAATGGAAAACAGAACTCTTAAAAAAATTCGAAAAGCATGTACCTTGAACCGGTCCAAAGTACATGCATGGACATAGATCCAAGGTACATTCACTACACTTTTTTTAGAAATACAAAATTTTAACACATTATGTTGCATAATTGTAGCAAATAAAATATTGAATTTTGAAATATATACATATACTTACACATTAAAACCAGTAACTTGAAAGAAATATAATAACTGAATGAACAGAACACTTTAAAAAAACATAAAAAAATATACTTTAGAGTGTGTAATTTATATTATGTTGTTTTGATTGCACGTCCGTCTCATGCGATAAATGAACACAAGCTGAAATGAGTCCCATAAACATACTGGAAAATTTATTGAAGAACTTGTTGCAACATGTTCAGCCAATTGCCAGGAATCGGCACTCGGTCCAAGGTAAAATCGGTCCAAGGTACATGACCTTCCCCTACTATTTAACATTAATATTAAAAATTAAAATTGTTTTTGTTGTTGTTTTTGTTGTTGTTTTTATAAACTTTTTGTTACCCATGAACAAAGCTTTGTTTAACCGTTTTTCAATATTTTGTACCTTTTTTGTTTTTATAGGAAAAGTGAATGTTTTTAATGTATTATATCGTCACCTCAGTATTGGAGTGACATAAATGCATTTTTGCCGTTTTTGAGTTAGGAATGTTTTCTTAGTGAAGAAAACAAGATCTTTCGATTGGTGAAATAAAATCTCTCCTTTCTCTATTATTAGTTAAGCTAGATAAAAAAAACAAAGAGGAAAAAAGTTACACCTATTTTAAAAAATGGGTTTTTTTTATACTTTTGTATAAAGCGTTCAGTATTCAAATGACACATGGGTTGGTTAAAAAGTGCCACATACCACACAATTTTTTTTTTTCAAATTATGATATAAAAAAAACTAATATCCCGATTTCCACAGAAAACGGAATATAAGTATAGCTCATCGGCCACAATTTTAATAAATTTTGTCTATGGTTGTTGTGCATAAGGTTTTTGTGTTTATTCGCATTCAAACTTCAAACGCCGTTTTCTCAAAACTAGGTCTTTGTCGTTTAGATCACTCCAATACTGAGGTGACGATATGTACCTAATATACAGCGATGTGAAAAATAAAAGGGACACTACGTTATTGTCTCATAAACCTCCAAATTACGCTGAGCGAAACAAAGGAAACTTATGCTTTTTAAAAACCGCTTCCTACCTTCAAATACAATATTACAACAGTGTCCTAGCGGTAGTTTTCAACAGGATAATAATTTTAAACACTAAGCATAGTATGCAAACGAGTGGAGTTTAAAAGACAACCTCACTGTTTTAAGCTGACTTTCTCCATCGAAAGACTTACCTAAATCCGAACCTGTGGCTAGAGGTCAATGTTACATTAAGAGATGCAATAATTGGCATACGTTAAGGCAGCCTAGAAATCTAATTTCACATAGTACTTACATAATGCACTTACAAACTTCGAATCTATCGAATTCGATGTCCCGACGTTTTTTGATGCGTTTCAAGAACAAAGGCTATTCAATGAAATATAAAAGTTAGTATTTGATCGTATACTTCACTTTTTATATTTTAACATCAATTTTTTATTATCTAAACAAGAAAACCAAAATGATTTTTATCTTTATGTACAAGTTGTAAATGGCTTTGACTGTCTTAAGTTTTTTGAAATTCAAAGCAATATATATAAAATTAAAAGAACCAACAACGCCGCGCCGATGTACCTATCAGCGGCACCATCACCACCATACATCGAATTCGTTGCGCATTCATAGCGTAAATATTAAATTGAACACAAGTATATTTTGAAATTTTTTGTTTTTTGGCGGCCGAGTCAAAAACGTATTTGTTCCCGTGTCCGCAATGAAATTTGTGAAAATACCGATGAGGGTTGAGGAAAAATACAGATAAACAAAATTGAAGTGAATTATATTACACCCTAGGTTTTCACTTTTGGCAGAAGCTTTAGGTTTAGGTTTAGGTTTTATAGATGGCTTTGACTGTCTTAAGTTTTTGAAATTCAAAACAATAACTATAAAATTTAAACAACCAAGATTTTTAGCTGTTTCATTTTTTACAAAATTTTGTCCTTATTATTGTATGTACACCACTGTATATATTGGATCGGAATTACATTAATCATT
The DNA here is from genome assembly GCA_949775065.1 of Brachyopa scutellaris. NCBI lineage: Eukaryota > Metazoa > Arthropoda > Insecta > Diptera > Syrphidae > Brachyopa > Brachyopa scutellaris. Next base: position 115,360,424 of record OX459113.1, read on the forward strand.
CGATTTCTTGAAAAAAGCAGAGCTTGTATTATAAATATTATTCGAAATTAAATCAAAAAATCGTCGTGTGTACATTAGGCTCGTCATCAGTGAAATTTCTCTGGAATTTCAATCTGCTTATTTTTCCGAGATTCTACTGTATTTTCGACTCTCTGGGAATCCTTTGTAATTCCGTGAAAAATAAACAAAATTATACCTTTTTTACTTGCTTAAAGTGTTCTGGAAAATAGCATCATTCTAGCTGCTGTTTTCTTTCTAAAGTCATCTTCATTCTCCTTTCATTCACATTTGCAGCGAAAAATCCTTTCGAATCTCAAAGAATCGACCTCTTAAACATCTCCTCCAATATATTTTTAACATGTTCATAACTGTTGTAATGAATTCAAAAGCATCGACGGTGCCTAACAGCCTATACAAAGCCAATATTAAATCAACACATCGAATCACGATATCTCATACTCTCTTCGTATATCGTAAAATCAAAAATCGAATCCCATAATCTTTTTATCTCCCATTCAAGGCGCAGACATGCGTGCGAAAATTATTTAAGCCATTTCCATTTTTATATACCATGGTATCGTATAACGAAAATAATAAATCTTATCCCATTTTTAGCATACGCCTGCGACACACGATACACCAAACAGATTAACACCAACAAAATTTATTACATCCAATTTACCCGGACCTATTAAATGATCATTAAAAGCCCAATTTCACTAATTTCCACCAATAACTCTGGCGCCCATTTCAGTTCAGTTAATTCCCTTCATCGGCACAACTAACAAGGCTGGTGCTAAAGCTCATACATGCTCGTATAAGTGTTTTCAAAGATCGTTTACCGGATCGTAAAAACAACGAAACGCAATGAATCCCCTCTCCAACCATCCATCTGTTTGGTAATAACACTTACACGCATTACAAAGGGCACCAACACCACATGAATCCAACAGATATTTCACTGCCGTGTTCCGTCAAAAAAGAAAAACATAAAAAATATGTCCAAGACAAAACGAAATAAAAAGAAGTAACCGCCTACAAAATACAAACTGGAGTTCAAAAAACATACTCGATGCGGTTGGGGCCACCCACCTCGGGAACGATGTGAAAAAAATCTGTGTAGGAAAAAAGTGAGAAAATATTTATTCTGTCCACCAGCGAAACAACAAACACGACGGGAGACACACATAGATATTCAGATACCTACAACAACAATAAAAAAAAACGCTATCACAGCGACGCACTTTTTTTGTTAGGCATTTCAGAAAGCGAAATCCAAAATCCCCAAAGTTAAACAAACAAAATGTTCAACACCCCTACGCAACGGCGGGCGGGGCAGCATGGTGTAAACACACCGTAGCTTGTATAAATAGTGAGGGTAGGTCCTCTGCCCACGGTCTTCAGTCCTCAGAGAAAGTGTCACAAAAGGGGGTGGTGGCGGAGAGACGCCGCGCCGATGTACCTATCAGCGGCACCATCACCAGCATACACCAAATTCGTTGCGCATTCATAGCGTAAATATTAAATTAAACACGAGTATATTTTTAAATTTGTTGTTTTTTTGGCGGCCGAGTCAAAAACGTATTTGTTCCCGTGTCCGCAATGAAATTTGTGAAAATACCGATGAGGATTTTAAAGCATTTTGATGGGGTGTCGAGGAAAAATACGGATAAACAAAATTCGAGTGAATTATATTACACCCTAGGTTTCCACTTTTAGCAGAAGCTTTAGGTTTATTTTAGAACAACATTTTTACTATCTGAGTAGGCAAGGCATACGCGTCAATATTCAGGAGGAAGGAATTTCCGATGAACCTGATAACCAGTCAAAAGAGTCATATTTCCCATCGGCACGGCATCACCGCCGTCTGTCGAAGTAACGCAACCTGTGAACTTGTCTCTTAATAATGTCATTGAAGGCCCGCTGTGTGGTACGTAGCCCTCCTGGTATCACATGTTGTCTCAATCAAAGTCATCCAATTCGAACAGGCGAAGTATTGGTTGTCCTTTGGGGTTGACATTCACTTTCAAATTTTGATTTATTATTGAATGCCAGGTACATATGACATTTCATTTCAAACATAACCGCAAATAGCTGTCAAAGGTCAGGTGTGGTTGATTTTGCTTTTAACCAAAAGCTTGATTTCGATATTGACAGTTTGAGTAACAAGGCCCACAGGTGTTCCTAGGTTTGGGAAACTCTTTGTATGCCTACAATAGTTCCACATAGGAAACGAGAACTTACATAGTTTACCTTGTACTGTTTCTGGTTTTTTTTAGTCTTTTATTTTTAGGGTTCCGTACCAAAAAACGGAACACTAATGGAATCAGTTCGGTGTCTGTCTGCCTGACACAGGTCTTTTTCTCAAAGACTATTTGACGTAGACTATTGAAGCTTGGAACAGTTATTGCAAAAGTGGCACAAACACAGATCTGAGCTTAAAAAGCTGAATTTCGACATTTGGGTGCTAGTTTTGGGGGTATAAATGGGATGTTAAAAAAAATTAAATTTTAATTTTAATTTTTATTAAAAATTGAATCGTTGATCCTAGAAATATGCCCCAAAAAATAGGATTGAGCTGATACTTAAACCATTGATTTTATGTACATAGAGCAATTTTAATGGTTTCCTGTAGATTATAATATATGTGTCTCTACTTTTACTATATCGGAAAAATGGAATTTGTGTACAGGCACAGTGAGACAAATTCCAAGAAGAATGAAATCTGATGCACATGCGTAAATTTCTTCTTCTATTCATCTATTACATGTATAAAAATAGCTGATAGTACGGAACATTTGTCGCGCAAGTACGACTTGCATTAACCGGATCTTTGTACCAGTACCGACAATATTCAGAAAATAAAAACTACATTTCAAGCATCGAGGTTGGTAGACAAAAATAACGATTAGCATTACAAGAATAACCCAGTTATAAACTATATCACTAGCTTAACGCACCCTATCGAACGGGACATTGGTATGGTAAAGGTCCCTGCTCTCAAAAATCTTTCCAATTGAGTTGTTCGAAGAAATTGAACGAGAGTTCTGATTCATACCGTTTAAAGTTTCATAGGGCATCATTGAAGATGCCCTCATTTGAATTTAAAATGCAAAATATGCTCCTAAAATGAAGCCAGGAATATTAGGAGCAAAAAAAAAATAAAAATATCGCAACGGTGATGTCCTTATTATTCATTTTTTGTTCATCGTTTTATGGTTGTTTCTTTGGCTGGAGTTTGTTTTGTTTTTTGTAGTATTTCCTCGGGTAAAGAATAAATTCGTTTGTTTCATTTATGCTTTCAGGAAAAAGGAGAAATTCCACTTTAATTTGATTTCATTTTCGTTGGTCGATGGGCTGCGCTCTCGTTTCGGCAGTATCCTCCTGATTTGGGCGAATACACGTACACTCACATTTTCAAATATATAATGTACATATACACTAATCAGGGGAATTGTAAATTGTACGAGTATAGCCATCGTCCTTGGGATTTTATCTATGTGCGCCCGTTTGAACTACAAAACTGAAAATGTTGAAGCATTATGAAAATGAATACCTAAACCGCTTTAAGAAATGCCTTTCAGTACTCGGGAAAGGGGAAACCCATCGTCTTGGTTTGTTATAATTGCAAGGGATTTGTGGTAGTGGTATGGGAAATTAGATTACTTTCGAGGTTTAATGAGCTTATAGCAAGTCAGAGTTGTAATCCGTAAGGAGATCTAAACTGTCATGTGGATACTGGATAGTAGATTGTTGCAGAAAAATAAAAATAAAATAAAGCATACTGAACTCTCGTTCTGTAATTAACTTAACGCCCAGGGGATTATGCGGCTGCTATGGCGACAAAGAGATAGAAAGCTACAAAAGTATGGGATGGTGTTTGCTCTTCTCCTTTTTCATCTGAAATGTCCTAAGGTGCTTAAATGTTGTTTTTTTTTTAAATGATAGCAAAAAAAATATCTCACTGTGAAATACACTGGCAAATGTCCGACGAGTTTTTTGTGGTAAAAAAAAAAAAATTATTTTCCATCAGTCTCTGTAGCTTACCGGACATATAATCCAATGTTATTTTTAGGTATTTTTAAATAATTGACTTAAATTGAAGGCGTAACGTGACAGTTAAGTTGAAATTCAAATTTCTTTACAAAACTGGGGATAAGACTGTAAGAAAAGTTATTTTAAAAATCACTGGGAACTCAATCGGTATAACTACAACAATACATATAAATATAATGTATATGTATTTATACATATTTGATTGCTCCGCATGTCGTGTGTCCAATATTTGTTGATTGACGATTTAACGGTTTTGATGGTGATGATGGTTCTAAATTGCTCCCACGGTTATATCATAGTTTATAAATTTTAATTTGAAAATTTAAAGTGAAATGTACAGCAGAAGTCTGTTATATTATAACAACTAGCTGATCCCCGTCGAAAACGACGAACATTTTTGCAGAGCTTGGGCAAAAATATAAGTTAACTACATATGTGAATATTCACCAATAAAAGCTCAGTGTAGTTAGAAGATTCAATGCCTACCTTTGTAGATGAATAATTCGCTATTCACATGTGCACGTTTATTCCTTTCGCGTACTTTTCAGCGCTCTTTCGTATAAACTGAGTTTGAATTCTTAGAATAAGCTATAACGCAGAATTGAATTGGGAGAACTGAAAGAAAGAAAAAGACAACAAATAAATATTTTTTGTTCCTCAAATTTATTTCTAAGATGGATGTTTTCTTTTTTGATTTATACGCATCCACTTTCATGCCGAATTGTATTGCAAGAGAAGCAAAACATGGGGGCGATACATGAACATATACATATATACATGCAAACACTTCGACGTTCTTTTCACATTACATCGTAGTTTTTATTGCTAATTCATTTTTAAACAGTCTTACCGATGGACTGAGCAACAGCCGAAAAAAAGCCAATTTTAGAAAATCAGTTAAAAACTCAAGTACCGTTGTAAAACATTTTAGGCAAAAACCTGGTATGACATTTGATAGCACATGTCTAAACTAACCTAAATAAGATATTTTAACAAAATTGTTGGAGCCGTTTTCGAGAAAATCCGCTTTTATAAAATCGATCCCAAATGAAGTATAGGTACCTTAATTTTGGGGCTAGAATGAAAATTCCAAATTGGTCTTGTGGTATGGTCCCACAGACCCCAGATATTAAGTTTCAAGCAAATCCGCCCAGCCATTTAGGCTCCAGTCCGAGCTACAGCCGTGTTTACAGAATGAACGTTACTGCTTTATTATATAGTATATGATAGGTACCTATCTGATATTGTGATTAACCGGATAAAACGAAATATTTTAGAAGTCCGGCAAAGTAATTTACTTTACTTTAGGTGGCGCTCAGCTCGGGTTGAACCTGGACCTGCTTCTCGCAACCATTTGTGTGCATGTGTTATATTTTTGCACGGCGAGTTGAAAAGCTCATTGACAAATGACACTCTTTGATTGCTGTCAGACATTCGAAAGAGGTGACACCATGAAAAAAACTTTTAGGGTTTGGACCCGGGCTGGGATTGAACGCGGGCGCAGCATTGCGTAGTAGTCAAAAGAACTTACCACTACACCACAGTGCACACAAATACATAGGTACAGTCCTTACAAATAAAGCTCGTTACTTCCATCCGGTTCCTAAATATATATCTACATTATGTACATATGTATGTATACAATTGTTAAATTTCATGTGCCGACTGCAGTGACTGGTCAATATATGTAGATACATATGTTCTAACATGTCTACATCTAAACCTACGATGTGATTTAAAAACAAAATAGTTTCAAAAATACAGTGGAAGTCCAATATTACGAATTATAAAATTTGCAGCCTTCGTTAAATCGAAAATTTCGTTAAATCGATCGTCAATCTATCTAACTAATAATTCCACCAATATATTTATTATAAAAAAAGAGAAATCAATTCATATAGACAAAATAACAGAAGTAGGGATGTATGCACAAAAATGACGAACTATTTTGTTTTATTCAGAAACTGTTAAGTATTTGTTAAACCGAGTGGACATTTTTTTCATCATTCGTAATATAGAGCCATCAATGAAAAAAAATCTGATTCGTTTAATTGGAAATTCGTTAAATCGGGTATTCGTTAAACTGGACGCCCACAATAATAACTTTTTATATACTAACCTAATACTTTTTTATTTATATTTTTTCATTACTTACTTAGTTGGCGCTACAGCTCGAGGTGAACCTGGGCCTGCTTCTCGCAACCATTTGTGTGAGCGTGTTGTATTTTTGCACGAATGGAAGGGACCTACAGTTTTTTGCCGACTCCGAACGACGAGTTGAGAAGCTCAATCGAGACAAATGATACTCTTTGATGCTTGTCAGACATTCGAAAGAGGTGGGCACTGTGAAAAATGTTTAGGTGTTTGCGGCGGGATTCGAACCCAAGACCGCTGGCTCAGTAGTCCGACGCACTAACCATTTGCGCTACGGTGCCAAGTTTCATTGCTTTTATTAATATTATATGTAATTATAATTATAATTATATATAGTTATATACAAAAAGGTAACTAGTTATTATATCTCACAGTTTTTTTTTTATCTGGGCCTGAAATTGATTGGGTTAAAGTAAATTTAATTGCATGCTATTTTAATTCCATATCTCGTAGATATCTGCAAAGTTCAGTAAGTGTTGATTTTTGTTTGAAACAAATGGTGCGATGAGATAGTTCTTAATCTGATGACAATAAATAAATGAAAATCATTTTCCTTTGCCCAAAAATATTACATATATTATTTCAAGAACTGAAAGTTGTGTAAGAATATATTGCACCAAATATAACGATGATTCGGTTATAATGATGAAAATCTAAGGTCCCATCGACATTCTTATAGCCGATTTCTACTGTACTTTGTATCTTAATGATTCCAAAGCTAGTTGAAGTTGAATGGCGATGAACGTGGTATGGATGCAATATCAGCGTAAGGGATTTATGGGCATCAGTCGTTATTGACTCGTAAGTACGTATGTAAGTAAAAGTGGAGGTTTCGGTGAAAGAAAACCTAAACAGCGCAAAGGGGGCGCCGTTTTGACACCATAACCTCAAGTGACCCGTTTGTTTGGATGTAGTTTGAGATATTTAAATCCATCCTGTGGAATTTAGAAAGAGGATCTTTTCTCCAATCGTTTTCTCGAATATCACTTTAGGGTCGTCGTCGAAAAGTTTGCTCAGTTTGCGTCGCCTGGCATTTGCACAGAATGTGAATAAGCGATTTTTTTCCATTTTCGTCGTTGAAGTCTTACATGCACCGCACAGCTAGAAAATCAAATTTCCATTCTCTTCGAGAGAACCATCAACTTTAACCTGTGTAAATTTTAACAGAATACGAAATTGGATATATGGATTAAATGCATCATCTCTTGTGACTGTTTCGAAGTATGTAGTTTCAAAGATTTCTGAAAGGGCATTTTTCTTTGGAGGAAATTCGCCCTAAATCTTCAACCGACCTCGTGATGGTTACAATATACAAATATCCAATAACGAGTGAGGAAATTATGGTATTTTGTAACTGATTTACAACATGTTTTTAGGAACTGTAGCATTCATTTTACGCCACGCTCAACATTGTTCAAACCAAGTCACTTTGTGGGGTTCATCACCTTGTGATTTCTCACTATTCTGAAAAAAAAATAATATAATAAAAAAGGGGAATTATGATTGATAAAGATGTTTTCCAAAACACCATGTTGAGGATGTGTTTAATGGTCCGTTAAAAGAAAAGAAAATAAATTGCGGAAATCGAAGATTAAGAGAGCACCTTAAAAAGCTAGAAATCAAGTTCAAATGAAATATATCAAATTACAGAGATGTTCGCAACAAAAAATCAACGCGTTTATTCTTACGAGATGTATGATGTGATAAGTGTTGATCTATGAAATGTATGCACTGACACATCACAGAATGTAACGAAACATAAAATTAGATTACTTAATCTTTTCCAACGAAAGTAAAATAACACATTATCCACAGAGGACGGAGTTTCCAAGTTCAGCCCTTGAACTCATGTCACGAGGGGAGTGGGTACCAACGTTTTCAATTTACAGATTTGTATTTCAAGAATTTATTTCTACGTAAACCAAGAAGAACAAATAAAGCAACCTACAATGTAATGTAAATCTATATACAAATAAATACAATAACACATATGAAACTCACACGTTGACTTACCAGGATGCACTTGTACTACGTATTTATTTTACCTCGAAATACAAGGGTTTGAATTTAACTTAATTTAAAATAAAACAAAGTCAAATAAGAGTAGCTATATGCCCCTTCATACATAGACCTCTTTGTACATATACAAGTAAGTGTAAGTACCCCTATATGTACGCATTCTTTGTGTATATGAAAAATAAAGATCTAAGACAATAAATTTCCAAAAAAAATAAACAGAGTACGAACTGGATTAGTACTCGTATCCGTGTGTGGCACTTTTGTCCCTTTGAAATAAATTACCATTAGATGCACGATATATCTTTCAATTAATCCTTGCAGGATGAGGCAGCTCACTCTTCGAGGTTTCTCACCCCGTCCTTTGTACACATTACGAATCACATCCTTTCTTACTCAACTCAAGCAATATATTTTAATCAAAAGATGAAATGTATATATGTACGTAACGTACATACGTATTTACACAACTTGTACGTTACGTAGAAATACGCGCGCGTTGTACCAGATATTTTTGTAATTTTCTTCTATTCCTGACAGATGTTAATCATAATGCACCTTTTACACCACCCACACCACCCGCACCGTCATTTATCTTGTATGAAGGTTTTCACACTACCACCAGGACACAATGTACAAGCAATACAAGGAAGAAAGTAGTAGGTGACGCGTGATGTTTGGCACGGTTTGAGAAATTGAGGAAATGAAGAAATATGATGGCACAGCTCTTGTATTATAGCTCTGGGGTATTGTTGTGATTAACCTGTCTTGGGTGCTCCGGTTGTTTTTGTTTGACTTCTAGTGTCTGTATCTTCTAAAGCTTAACCAGGTCATGCACGTCTGACTTACAAAATGGATAAGAGAGCATCTGCTTTGCAGGTTACTGTCAGATACAGATACCTAATACCTATGTACTTTCGTTTCGCGTCATAGTGCGTGTAAAGCAAAGAATAAAAGTGATGATGGTTGTGCTTTGGACTTTTTTTTTTCTTTTCTTTTTTAAGTGAATCCCGTCGGTTCAGAGTTATAGCACAATTACATTACACACAGTTGCAATATAAATTTTAAAATGAATCGTAAATCCTTTAATTTGCCAAAAAGTTGTTGATTTACGAGTGAAGCAAATGAAAATTAAATTTCGCTTGAACAAATTTACAAAGTAGAAGATCCCTAAAACAGGCTTCATCTTTACCTATATATGCAGATGCTGGTATGTGTGTGTACGTGTGTATTGTAGAAAAGTTGAGGAAAAATGTTTTGAAATTTAAAACATTTTCTCTCGAATTATGACATAATTTTAACTTTTCTGTAAGCTTATAAAATTTCAAACATAAACATCTTTCAAACTTATTGCGTTTGTGGATTATGTCGGTGACGACGACACGTCTTGAATTCATTGCCATAGAAAAGGTTTTGTTGTGTTTTTTTGTTGCCTTTTTTTAAGACGTTCATACATTAATCCTTTTCCGGATGTAAATTAACATTTTCCTCTTGAAAACTTGGGGGGATTTTTTCTCGTTACTAATTCGTGCGGGTAATTACATGATTCTTTATTTTTGTATATTGATGAGATTAAGTTTCATTGGTTTCTTATAAGCCTATGCGCATATCCTTTATCTCACTTTAAAGCATCAGATTAAAATGTACATCAAAATATACATACTTATAGCCGGGGTAGAAACGAGTCAGACGTGTTTTCTGGTATCTAGGGGTTCGACAACCAATTAACAACAACATTAATATTTATTTATGAAGTGAAACGTTTTTTTATTTATGTATACCTAGAAATGTCCGCCGTATCCAGTACAACTGTCGATAGGTATTGAGATTTTTTAATAAAATTATAGCTCCAGCAATTTCGATGGGTGTGTACAAAAATGCTTTTCCCATAGTCTTTTAAGCCTTTTATTTTTATATTATTTTGCTGATAGCTTTTTAATTATGATGTAGCACGACTATGATATAAGCGCTGTATCTCTTGGGTCATTAATTTTTGAAGCAAGGAATAAATGAAAACATTTGATACAAGTTTTTGTTTCCGGAAACTTTTAATAAATATTCGCATACATCTGGAAAACAAGAATGTTTTAAAAAACAACTGGGAACATTTTGAGAATGTTTTCTTCACAAAGTTTCTGAAATATTTTTTCGGGTTAGACACAAAATTCAGAAATTTTTTTTAACCCTTGATTGATCTCCTGAGTCCATTGGACTCACATTACAGTTTTAAACTATCACCATCAAGACAATTACTGTAATAAAGAACTTAAACTCATCGTGCATGAAATTAAGAAATAAAATAACAAATTTGTAATCACTTGTTATTCGAAACTGTAGGTCGAAATTCTACGATTATATTACTTTTTCAGAAAATTTAAATTTTTTACATTCAACTGGCAGAATCGTTATCTCTCAGCGACCGAATTTGATTGTTTATACACCCAAAAAGCCTTATAAAAGTGGTTCATTTAAATTTTTATTTATTTATGTATTGTCATTTACATGTTATTCGATAAAAAATATTAAGTTTTAGAAATTTGTAATTATTTTTCAAATTCTTAACCCAACTTTATTTAGATGTGAATAGTAAATATGAGTGGAACGAACTTTTTAAGGATGTAAATAGGGGAACCCGGGACATAACGGGCCCCTTAAGGCTCTTTTTAAATAATAACTGAAAAAATGTGTTTTTTATCTCCAAAACAATTTTATTGGAAAGAAAATTTGTTAATACATCAATGTGGAAAAGAAAAGATAAATACAAATAAATAATTCAGTATGATAAATTAATTTAAAAAAAGGACTGAATTTGCCCATTATTCCCCGGTGCTGCGGGGCACAATGGACATATGTAGGTCTAGGTAGGACTGGGAGTATAAGTACCCGTTCCTCGTCCTCTTCGCTTTCTGATGAAGATTCATCTTGTGTTGGTTTTTTTTCTTTTTCAAAGTGAGGAGCTTGGACTTGGTGTTAGTGGGCACCGTAGCGCAAGTGGTTAGTGCGTCGGACTACTGAGCCAGCGGTCTTGGGTTCGAATCCCGCCGCAAACACCTAAACATTTTTCACAGTGCCCACCTCTTTCGAATGTCTGACAAGCATCAAAGAGTATCATTTGTCTCGATTGAGCTTCTCAACTCGCCGTTCGGAGTCGGCAAAAAACTGTAGGTCCCTTCCATTCGTGCAAAAATACAACACGCACACACAAATGGTTGCGAGAAGCAGGCCCAGGTTCACCTCGAGCTGTAGCGCCAACTAAGTAAGTAAGCTTGGACTTGGTGCATTCAGTCTGGGCTTTGAAAGCAAAGCTTGTGATTATAGCAATTTTTGGCCAGCGCCTAGAAACTCTTTTCTTTGCTGGTGCTTTGGGAACAGCTACAATATAAGACGGAGAAAACTTTTGAATGGGCATTGGCATTTGTCAAAACGGGCCACAGGGATGATGTCAATGGATCCATTGGTCTCAGATTAACGGAATTTTGGTGAAACATTTTGCAATGATTCGTTTCGGAAACAGGGCTTGGAGATAATATTAATGGATTGCGGGTTGTGTATGAATTTGGTGGCACCGAATATGAGTCGACAAGGGTGGTTTCGTGGTTTCATCTAAAAGCGGAGACTTCTCCTCATTTGGCATGTCCGCGGTTTGATATGGCAAAAAGTCATGCTCCTTAAATACATTTGGATTAACCGGCAATATTCCAGTCTTTTGAAAACCGTTTATGGCGACTGGCATTAATCGAGCTAAAATAGGCTTTGCGAACCATGTGAAACAATTTCAAATTGATGCTGATAGAATTATACAAACAAATAAAAAGAATGCAAAATGATTGGGGCATAATGGATACCCATGCCCATTATGCCTCGTCCATTCTGCCCCATAACGTATTCTGCACAAATTCTATAAAAAAAATTGTTTAACCTAATCGGAAAGGAGATGTCAATGGATTCATATAAACTTTACTTACTTACTTTGATATTAAATAATGAAAATCCAATTTAATATTGCCTTTTGATTAAAAAAGACACGCTTTATTTCCCTGGTAAATAACTTCAACTCAATGAAAAACCTTCTTTTAGATAAAACACAGCACACGTGTCACTTATATTCTAAAAGGGGTTTCCCCTAAAAGCCACCGATAAATTTACTTTCGGAGCTGCAACTTTGCTCAACAGAAAAATACGGAGGGGACCCATTATGCCCGGGGTGCCTATTATGCCCCGGGCTCCTCTAATAAAAAATAAAAAAAAAATAGCCAGTATCAAAAGATTTCTCTCAAAATTTAGTTTTAGGTAGACTTGCACACAATTCATGCGAGTGCAAAGAATTTTTTCCCAACTCAGAATATCTCAAAACAATAAACGAAAGAACACAATAACAACTTTAAAAGTTTTCCTCTCTTGTTTTTTTATTTTGGTGTTGTTAAGAACCTCCTCATAACTAAGATTTTAAGTTTTAAGTTTGGACAGTGGGAATTTTTATAGCTTAATTTTTTTTTTGAAACATTAGAGAAGTCAAAATCCTTCTCAAAACCTAAAACAGCAGACTCTCTAATTACGTCCGTAACCCTGTTACTTAAATACAGCCATTCAGAATCTATTTACTCATCCCTTCCATTATACAGTGTCAACGGAAATAACAAATAATTAATCACAGAATTAGCCTGAAACAATAAATATATTTTCCCTCATTAATTTTACCCGCCAACGTTTACCAAGTTTACCCAGGCGTATCCATCGTTAGAAGGTCTAGATACTATCTACTGACAGCCGTGTAGTTGTGTACATACCCACAGATACAAACATGAAATACTTTCTATCAATCTCAAATTTTTGGGACTACAAACGAAATAACCGCAGGATACATGCCTAATAATATACTCCTTGTAATAACGAAACCCCAACACATTGACAACGGACGCCACAAGTATTATAAGAACTGAAACCAAATCCAAGCCTGAAGCCGACAACTATGGCAGAATAAGGATATTATTACATTTGCCACGAGTAGCAATGAATTATGTTAACCTCTACTGTTTGACTGTATATACACGTACTCGTAGGTCGTACTTTTATATTTTCTCAGCGATGTAATTAATTTTCCTGACATTCTTACATTTTTCTTTCCATTTTCCTTTCTTTCTGTTGGTGTTTTTTTTTTTGCCATTTGGTCGGTCTACCTTACAAGTGGACCCGTTTGTTCTCATGTATCGTTTACGAGTATTGGCTGAGAGCTGTGTTTGATTTCTATTGATTAAAAATCACGCAGAATCTATTGAAGCAAAGCATAGGCAAGTGCTGACTGTGCGGGTTGTGTGTGGGTGATTGTGTCGTTCACTTTATCCTTGTAAATCCTGCCGAATCTGTCAACACTAATAAATTTTAAGAAACAATCGATAAAGCATCCGGATCTGGGACATTTATTTCGTTTTTCTTGGTTTCTATTATTTTTTTTTTCTTTTCATTTTCTATCTCTTCATGACCCTCATTATCCCTTTTCGTTTGCTTTCTATCACTGGCCTCTGTAGCCTTTAGAGAATTCGTTTTCTTTTATTCCAGGATAATGTAATATATGGGTGCGATTGTGAGAAGATTGTAAGTATGGGCCTCTCTAAGGATGTGTTTATATACATGTGCGAGATGGAGATTGAATGGCCCACTTTCAAAAGGAAATATCCACCCATCAGAGGTCAAGCGTGGTAAATTGCATTAGCTTTATGGCGTAGGGCAGTTTGACATGATGCGATTATCGGCTTGAAATATGTACGTATGTGTATGAATGTTAAATCCGGTATGGAGTACAGTTTCGTAGTATACGTGAATTCATTTGCAAGCCTGGTAGACATTTTGGCCACGATAAGAATTTTCATAGTGCCCAGAGAAATGATTGGATAAAATAAATAAAATCACATGTATGCGTTTATCATTGTGTAGGTCGTAAACCTATCAAAATAGAAAGCTTTTGGCATTGAATTCGGCGTAGAACAGGAATGGCCTGAAGAGTGAATACTAATTGGTGGGAGGGCGCCGAATTAGCTCGTTTCACTTTATTTGAAAAAGTTTAGTTAAATTGGAAAAATACCATATTTTGTGTGCTTGATTTTTATACACTTATTTTTGTCCTTCTTTGTCAACGTATGCATGTACAAATTACAGGATTTAAAATTTCGTGTTAAGAAGCAGGTACTTGAAGGAAAAATACTTGCTAACAAACTGTCAAATGGTCCAATACACCAGGCAGTTGGTAGTCCATTTAAGTTTGCATCTAACAAACTAAACAATACATACTCCTCATCTTTCTATCCGCACATGAAAGGAGTTGCATTTGAAGTTGCATTGGAGCCAGTGTGCTGTCGCCCTACTTAACATTGGTAGTTCAGACTACCCGCAGACCGCCTGCGGCTACGTTAGAAAAAAAAAAAACACCACGGGAACCGACAGTGAGAAAATCTTTTCAGTTTAAATGAAGTCAATGCGTTCATTGAAACGCACATTTCGTGTTATCCTTTTTTATTTCATTTTTCCTTCGTCTCTTTGTACATCCTTTATGAGAGTATCCCTCTGCCTCCACATACTTTATTTAGGTGGTGGCATAAAATATTTATGTTTCTGCATAAAATTTACGTAAAAGGGTTACGCGTATAAAATCCTTCCAGTTAAATGGAAAGATACCTACACCGAGACCCCGGTAATCTGCAAATATTTATAAATGTCCTTTTGTCTTCGCTGCAAAGGGATTTGCCAATTGGCATAGCAAAAACAGAAACTAAAAGCAAAAAAAAAAAAAATCGGCTCCTTCGTGTTAAGTGAGTGAGAGAAAATCTGATTACATTTTAATTGATTGGTTGAGGGGACAGGCGCGACGGAGACGCCACACCAGAGAAAAGAGGGGAAAAATCACGATGAGAAAGAACATTCAAGGCAAATCGAATTTAGCCCCAAAATGATGTCCTTCACTGAGTGGCAAAATAATATGAATTCATTCTTTTTGTTAGTTGAAAGTGCTGCTGATGCTGATGGTGATGTGGATTATATTACGATTGTCATGTGTCATCGAAGTGGCAGTAGATTTTGGTTGAAATTGCAAATATCATCAAATATCACGCAGGATCAGAGGATTCATTATTGCTTACACGTAGAAATCTTACAGCATACACATGCATATACATATGTACACACTCGTTTCGGAATACGTCAGTCGGCTTTGTCCCTTAGCTGTTAGGTATAATTTATCCCTTTGACAGTGGTGTGGAATAAATATGGGAGTCATGTGAAATCCTCCTGTGGATATTTTGTATGTGTACGTGATTTTGCTTTTGTTCGTCGTTACTCCTATTTGGTTTATTGTGCGTCTCCTGATTTAAGTGGATTCGCTTTTCGATGTTTATCAAAATGGAGTTTCTCGGATTGACTGTATCTGTAATATGTCTTATGTCTTACTTGTGTGACCTTCGAGGGTGTAACGTAGATTTATTTTTAAATAAGGATACAAAAATGTAATCTACAACATAAGACACTAGAACAGTGTTTGTATAGACGTAGGTATCTTTTGTATGTATATGTACATACAAACGATCAGGTTATCCAAAAATACTTTTTTTTAGGTTCCCGATATCAATAGCTTAAAACATGAATATATACATACATATACAAAAAGTCAGCGCAACTATCAATAAGCTGAAGAATAAATAACACGGCCGCCGGATCTAATGGACTACGACAAGAGCTTTTCAAATATGGTGGTGATGTTTTAACTCACAGGAACTCCATAAGCAAATCGAACCCACAACCTCTGCTCGGTAATCTCGAATACTTGCCTAGTTTATGCTACTCTTAGTGTTTCGTAACCAAAAACACTAATGGAATCAGTTCGGTGTCTGTCTGTCTGTCCGTCATAGGCCTTTTTCTTAAAGGCTATTTGACGTAGACTATTGAAGTTTAGAACAGTTGTAGCAATTAGTGCTCCAAACTCAGACCTGAACTTAAAAAGTTGAAATTCGGTTTTGGAGGGCTAGTTTTGGGGGGTTGAATGGGAAGTTAAAACAAAACAAATTTTGAGGTAATCGTGTGGGAAGTCAAATGAAAGTTCGTTAAAGCACGAATCCAAAAATTTATGAAATATACTTACTTACTTTTTCTTAACACTTTTTCAAAAAAAAACGTTAAAAAATATCTGTCCCTCTACCTTATCTCCAAAAATTTCGCCCAGAAAAATCTAAATAAAATCGAATGAATGTATACGCCTAGAAATATGACCCAAAAATTCGCAAAAATGAGCTTAGACTTAAACCAATGATTTTAAGCACATAAAGGAATCTTGATGGTTTCTCATACATTACGTGGGTGGTCCGATAAGTACTTAACCTCACAGCCCGATGATGCCAGTATCGCAAGAGAGATTTACTGTCGTCTAGTACATTCTCTTAGACGGCTACTTTCAAAATTTCAGCAGAATCGGACTCGCAGTTTTGTTTTGACCACGTGTCACGTGACAGCTTGTCTGCGGATTTTAGTATGAGGAGGTCATTTTAGTATGAGGAGGTACCTTGCAGACACCGAGAAAACCTATTTTTTGGTCGGGTTAAAGAAGTTGGAGCATCGCTGGATCAAGTGTATCGAGCTAAAAGGAGACTATGTTCAGATATAAATCGCCACTTTTCCAAAATGTTTGTTTTTCTTTTGTAGGCAAAGTACTTATCGGACCGCCCACGTATAATGTAGGTGTCTCTACTTTTACTACATTGAAGGAGAAAAATCGCTAAATTCCACGCAGTTAGTACAATTTATCGAATAACGAGACGAAGAATGAAATCTGATGCACATGCGTAAATTTCTTGTATAATTTAATTATTCTTCTGAACAGATGAGAAAGGGCATCAGATAGGTAATTTTATCAATTTGTTTACTTGCATTACATACATCAACATACTCATAAATCTGTTACATTACAGTAGAAATCGGTTATAATAATACCTGATAAAGCGATGAACCAGATATAACGATATATTTTCAAAGACCAGGCTAAACTCCATTTAACTGAATGTAATTTGCAATCGGTTACAACGATGCCGGGATGCCGAATATTACGATGAACCCTTTTATAACGATGAGAATTTATCAGATCTGTTCTTACAAATACTGCTCGTTATTTCCATCCTATTTTTAAATATTTAGCTACATTATGTATGTACAATGTACATATGTAGACAATTGTTGAATTTTATCACATCCGCTGTTTTAATTAATTTAATTTAATATATCGTTCAGTAAGTGTTGATTTTTGATGAGTAAACATCTTAGCTCACGGTATGGGCAAAATTTTTGCCGTTATCCGTCACGCGTAACCAAACTTGGTATTAGTGTGTTGTCTGTATATGATTCTCCTAGTACTGTAGAATAAAAACTGTTTCAACGTGCATCACGCGGGACCCACTGGACGGATTTTGATGAAACACCGTTTATATTTTTTATCCCGTAAAATGGCATGGTTTTTAGAAAATAGTGAAAAAACTGAATATTTGAAATGAAAATAATAATTATTCAGCCCTAACTCCATAATGGCTTATGGGATGGAAAAACAAAAACATAGGTGAAATTAGTAGATTTGTCCCTGATTCATTTGAGACATAAAACATCCTCCTGTGTTCTCCTGAAGCTGAGAAATGTTCAAAAGTTTAGTTAAGCTTACAACATTCCCTTAAACAGTGATAAAACCCGAGTTTTAAGTGACTGTTATTTAATTGTGTCGGACGAATGCACTATGGCACACCGTAAGGCAGTGGAAGCCGTTAACAGAACCTTACAGGATATACGACAAAATGATAGACCGATGGGCAACAATACTATTTTGCGGAGACACTAGGCAAGCGTTATCAGTAATGCCACGAGACACAGGAGCTGACGAAGTAAACGCCTGTCTGAAAAAGGTAAGTCTCTGGTCCAGTGTTACTCAAATGTACTTGACCGTCAATCTAATCGCACAACATTTCTCTGATTTAGTGGGGAACGGTTCCGGAAGAAAATGGAAAAGTAAATTTATCTCATTATATTTCCCAAAAGGTGTCTTCTACCGAAGAACTTATCTCTTTACGATGATACATCGCAACTAAAAAACCGTGAGAACTTTTGGCTTTGTGAGCGAGCTATTTCGTCGCCTCAGAATGATTAAGCTGCAGCAATTAATAGATATTGGCACGTGTTGATGGTCAAAATCAAGAATACATTTCAATCAACCGTTATGGACCAAGAAGTAACAACCCATTTGGTCGAATTTTTTAATTCTCTATCTTCTCCATCACAAAAATTCAAACTTAAAGTCGGTTTACCTATTATTTTTCTAAGAAACTTAAGTTCAGTATTAGTGCATTCTTTGTTTATCCGCCATCATACACATACATACATATGTATGTTACACATCAAATTTCACGAGTACCTGGTACTCACGCCTTTTTTTTGAAACAATGGTGCTTGGAGATAGTTCTTAATATGATGACAATATATGTATATGCACATACAAATGAAAATCATTTTCCTTTGCTCATCTAGGTATATGACATTATTTCAAGAACTATAAGTGGTGTAAGAATTTACTGTACCGGATATAACGATGAAATTCTGAGGTCCCTTCGACATTGTTATAACCGATTTCTACTGTATACATATATAAAACTAACTGATGGTACGGAACAATTATTGCGCAAGTACGACTTAGACTTGACCAGATTTTTAAATTACTTTGGACTCTCCTACTCGCAAACTTTTTGCTAAGCCTCATTTTTCCAATGAAGCTGGATAATTCTTAAATATGCAAAATCACTTATATCTACATCGGACAATTAATTAAATCCAAATCCAAACAAGTCCCATAACAGCCTGTTTGAATATTTGATTCATTAAAAATGGAATAAATTGCTGATTTAAGTTACCTACAAAATTTCACAACACAACTATGTAACGTACACCTAATAGACATTGAATAACCTCCTATTAAATTTTGCTCAAATATTTGACTGGTTTAAGTTAACCAACGTTCACCAACAGGAAGTGTGGGGCAGGTATTTACATGGAAGTACGAGTAGTATCTTAAAATGTTTAGGGGATGAAACCAGAGATACCTAACTGTTTGCTTTTCTTTCCTTAGGGAAGCCAATAAAACGCAATTAAGAGATATACCCTGTTGTCAGGATGGGGAGAAGAGTTTCCTGAAAGATGTAATTAGGTTCACTACAGCTCGTATTACAAATTTGTATATACACAATTACAAGAACGAGGGGTCCTTCCTTGTCTATGCCAAGCAAAGGGTACCGTTTTACCTTCAATGTCAAGTATTTCATATCACAAGAGCACATCTCTCTGTGCTGGAATTAAACTGAATGTCACCCTACAGAATTGCTTGCAACCATTTCCCTCTTGGAACGTTATCTCTTAAGTATTTGAGTATTTAAAGTGAGCAATTGCTTAAATTTTCTTAAATTATGTTCTATTTTAATTTACCAAATGAAGCAGAGGCAAGGTATAGAAGATGATGAAGTACTGCATCTGCATGGTAATGAAACCTGTCATACGCAGATATCTGTTTGCATAACTTGAAATGTCTTACAACTGGAATTGTTTATGGCAATCCTTCTGGTAAAGGCATGGCATGGCGAAAATACAAAACAAAGCCTGACCAGAAATCAAAGTCGAGTTGTTGTCCTTTTGTCAATTGTTGGCTAAGAATCCTTAAAACAAAAAGTTTCCAAGAAAAATTTCATTAGTTCAGTGAAATTCAATTTGATGTCTTTTTAAGTCCTTTCACAAGGTAATATTGATCTTTAATTTATTGGCACAAAAATCCACTAACACATCAAGAAGAAAAGAGAGAAATTGAATTCAGCAAACATATATTGCAATTAAGGATACGACAATGGCTGTTCATTTAAATTGCAAAAAAAAGAAGACATGTGTACATATCCTCCTGAGACCCAAGCTAAAACCAGAATGACCATGTGCTTGATGTTACTTATGGTCACTCATTCATAGGGCTTATCTGATAATAAATTTCAACCTTAAAAAAAAGTGGGTGGGGGGTTTCCGAGAAAAGGAGGGGTATCATATATTATACATTGGGTCTATATCTAACATACAAATTAATTTTTTATTTATTTTGTTTGTTTACTTACTTACTTAGTTGGCGCTACAGCTCGAGGTGAACCTGGGCCTGCTTCTCGCAACCATTTGTGTGTGCATGTTATATTTTTGCACGAATGGAAGGGGCCTACAGTTTTTTGCCGACTCCGAATGGCGAGTTGAGAAGCTCAATCGTGACAAATGATACTCTTTGATGCTTGTCAGACATTCGAAAGAGGTGGCACCGTGAAAAAAATCTTTTAGGTGTTAGGCCCGGCCAGGAGTTGAACACGGGCAGCATTGCGTAGTAGTCCAACGCACTAACCATAACGCACTTACCACCACGGCCACGGCGTGCTTGTTTATTTTGAAGAAAAAACAATTGTATATTAAGTTGTGTAAACAAAAGAAAGAAATAAAGCAAAAAAACAATGCTAAACTAATTTATCTTTTTCGCGACCAAAAATTTTTTTGTCCGGTTTTCTTTTTTTTCGATATCTTGAAATTTAGAGGTCAAATCTTGCACGAAGTAGTCCCGAAGTGGAAAGAGCATATTTTTAAAGCATCAAAAGTTTATTTCGAGCGCGTTCCCGTAAATAGTTTGTCTTTGAATTAAATAAATAAAATATGTAAATTCTTTTCCGGAAGTACACATACCATATATGCACCCCAGGTCCGAAGAGGATATACTATATGTATTTATAAGTAGCTATGCATGTGAAATGCTGGCATTATTTGAGTGCTTTTACAGGTCGATTAAAAAAAAGCGATTAAATTTGGCTTATCATTGACATGGAAAACAATATTTAGCCTTCATTTAAGGCGTTTAAGTCCTTAAAATATATTTGAATACGAATCTTTATATATAAAAATGAGCTGTTCGTTTGATACCTCAGAACTCAGAAACTAACCATCCGATTGAGCTGAAACCTACACCTTATACTTTTTCCGATGTTTGAAGTGTTCGTACATTAAAAAATTTCAAGTTTTCCGCTATATGGCGCTGGAACTCAAACATTTTTAAACTCACCGTCATGAAGTGACAAATATTTGTAAATCAAATGTATTGTCTAAGTTTCAGCTCAATCGGACAGTACGTTTTTGAGTTTTTAGGATATTATTGTTTGGACTGTTTTCTTAAATCCAAATAGAGTTGTCGGCATTTAATTCTCCACCAGAGTCATTACTATTCACAAAAAGTCACACGAAAAAATTTCATTACATTTATGACATAAACACTGTTTTCAATGGGTGTAGCGAAGCGCACCGGGTAACCACTAGTCTATTTATAAAAATTAGCTGTTCGCTTATAAAAATTCGAATATTCAAAGGGCAATCCTGTTTCGATGTGACGAATAAGCGGAAAAATCACAATGGGCCTTCTGGACTTCAAGGGAATACGATTTCAATTATTGTTGTAAGAACCAGTGTTTCGAATCATTCAAAAACCATAAAAAAAAGTAATTAAATGTGTGTAAATTGTCAGTGGTCGGATATAATTTGTATCTTGTATCTTTCCGCTGATCTCATCGCTGTAGAAAGAGTACTCAACAAGGCTGTCATCAACGCCACACCAAGGCATAAGGTGATGTAAGCATACATATACTTATGTACCTTACTAGACTGACTCTACGTAAATAAGTGGATATCCTGAAAAGAAACTCCCGAAGGGTATTAAACTTTGGAAAAATTAATAAAAAGTAATACATATGTATTAATAATAAAAGGAAATTTGCTACACAGCTTACTGAGCACAGCACGGCGACGATGACGACGAAGGGTTAAATGATTTTAATTAAAATCATGTCCAGGCTGTAATGTCGGTAATGAGGTGGAGCACCCTTAATTATATATGTATTGGGCTTTAATGCCTGCCCAATTGTGTACTTATGTACATAAGTATGGTTGTTTTTGGCATTTTGATATGACTTCAATGTTCAATTTGCATAATTTTCCCTTTTTTGCGAGCAGGATAATAATATTTATTAAGTCCTGCATTCAAAAACGTATCGAAATCAAATAAAGAAAAACATTATACAGATATACTGGAAATTCTGTGCTCATCGAACATGTCGAGTACGGGGTCACATCCGGCGAGCGCTTCCATAATGAAATGAAAGAAATTAATTAAATCAGATAGTCAGTGAAACGAGAAGTACAAATACAAACCAGCGTTGTACGTAATTCTGATTAATTGCAGGATTTTGTTGTTTTTATCCTGAAAAAAAGGCAAATAAACAACTGTTAAGACTTGGCTCGAGAATGATTGTTCTCATGGATTCTATAGTAAATGAAATCAATCAAGCATCAGTTCAACGGTAATTTATTAATAACATATCCTGTATGGTTGTATTGAAGAGAGTAATGCAATTATTATGCAATTAATAGCAAGAGCATGGTGAAACGTTGAAATGCACTTTTATGATTACATAATTATCCAGAAAACTGACGTCTGGCAGTTGGCCTTTTTTTTGAAACCTTTTATGTATTTAACGTATTATATCGATATGTATGCTTGTTTTTACGATTAATTAATAATAATTCTCTTTTATCAGCTTGTTTATCAATTTAAATTAAATTATGGTTTAAGGGTTAAAGTTTGCATTCCATATACATACGTGTTTATATAACATTTGAAGATTTATTTAAAAAAAAATTACAAATCTTTTCAATTTTTTTTTGATTGTTATGTTAAAAGTTTAAGTAAGTAATACTAAATAAATACTAAATACTAAATACCAGCTGAACCGCCCAGCTTCGCCCGTGTACGAAAACAGTCGCGTTACTCGAATGATGGATAGGTAATTGATGTGGTCATCTGGTGATAAAAAATTTAGTATGATTTAAAAAAACCAGTTTCAAACACTATATCTCCTCCAAACACTTTGATTAATTAAACAATTGTAACACAGTTTAAATTTTCTTGAACCAATTTCAATCGCGATAAAAACTATGCATAACCACTATTAGCTCAGGATGGGTTGGACTGGACGTGGGTCTGCAAATATAATAACCCATTACTTTGGGAATGAAATGTACTCACATTAAAAGTCACTCAGTATACTTTGAAAAAAAATATCAAAAAATCACTACGCGTACGTATGCATGTTAGAAATACGAAAATGAGTGCAATGAGGGAATTGAAAAAAAAAATCATGATCAACCCCAGACTGTGATGTGAATAAAATGACTTTGGAATGCATTTTGTACTATTATTCAGCTGCTAGTTATTGCACAGATATGATTTTGGTCTTAAAATCTGCGTATTGAATGTAATTTAGCTGAAAATGAATATCAATAGCATGGAAGAAGCTGTTCTGAGGTTATAGTCGTTTATTTTAAATTGAATTTAAGCTTTTGCATTTGATGTACCTTAAACTCTAAAACCAAAAATTAATCTCATCCAAAGCTTATGGATGAACCTTCTCTGGGAAATTAGTAATCTAATACCAAACGAATCATTCAATCTGTTCAGTGGTTCTTGAAATCTTGTACCACAAACGTAATCTGATATCGACCGGGACTTTGATTTATACTATGTATATAAAAACAGATAGAAGAAGATGTATGTATGTACCTGTTGATGTAAGGTAGATGTTCAGTCTAATATACCCAGACTAATTCAAATGAATTAGTCCTTTTAAACTTTCGCACTTTCGCACATGCATGTATATTTATATATGCACTACAACATGTATGTTTGCGCTGCATAGTTGTCTAAAAATGTAGTGCCCCAAGTGGGGGAGGATGTATGTGTATGTATGTGTGTTGCTGCAACTTTAATTCGTGGCTTCGTACATTTTTCCAATTTTCATCTTGTGGCACAATTAATTGTGGAGGTTATTATTCCTTATGTACCATGGACATGGTACATTGCCAATATTCCGTAGAACTTTGTTTGAAAATCTTTGAACGATGTCTGCGTTGCTAGCTGAATGCCATACACTATTGGCTTAAGTGATTCCTTGTATTTATAATTAAAGATTACTGTGCACTAATAGTGGCGAATCCTTTCCTCTATATCAAATATATTTTTCTGTATTTTATTTGCAGTTCCATTTGTTTTTTTCTTTTTAACATGCTCTTACGATTTTAACTTATTTTCTACCGGGATATGATTTAATCTTCTGGTGAAGTCTATGTGCGTACACTGATTTACTTTTATTAAGTTTAATTTGCCATTTTAGTGTCCAATTAATAATTTTGTTTACAGCTGCTTGTAGCTTTGCGTTTATTTTATATTGGTTTTTCCTACCGCTGGGATTGCAGTGTCAACAGTAAATGTGGCCACCGGGATATGTACATATCTGTGGCAACAAGGAAAAACAGCATAAGTCGATTTTTACAACTTTTCAGGAGAGCAGTTGAAAGGTTTGACGTTATCTTACAGAAAACTATGCATCGTATAAGAAAGTTGTTGATACAGAAATAAAGATGATAAAAAAAACATTTTTATACAATTACTTATGGTTGCGTTAGTTTCGTTAGCTGTTCGAGCATAAGAACGTATGTCAAAAGCTTCCGGAAAATTTTTACTTATGCTGTTTTTCCATAAGAACATTTGCGGGAAAATTACTCATGTTGATTTTTGGTGATCTATAACTCAGCAACCGCTAGAGATAAAAATAAGAAAAAAATATGGCAAATAGAATCGAATATTGCGCATCCGTTGGTGTAAAAAACTCAATTTCGACATAAGTCGACTCATGTCGTTTTTCCTTGTGGCCACAGAATGTATATGAGATAAAGAATGGGGCCCAGAACAACTTGTCTTACACTTATTTTATCTTCCACTTCCAATGCCACAATATTAATATAAAAAGCAATATTGATTTCGAAAATCCCACTCACTGTTATGTCGTTGAATAAACATAAATTGTTAAAATATTAAATACATAATATATGCAGGTACGCTCATTAAGATGTCACATTAAATTCAATCACCACCACCACACCTACAGTTCGATTTTATTATTTTATTCTGTACAAACTTAAATAAATCAATTACATACGTATGTATTACCAAGTGCTGAAAGTTTACATCATTGTTTATCACCTCTACGATTGCCCGAAGCAGATTAATAATTCACTTATTATATTATATTGGGATTACAATGGAACAAAACAAAAAAAAACACAATTCGATATTCAAAAATGTTTATTAATTTAGTAGCATTACTAAATAGGTAATAAAACATTTTAACTGTCATATGACACCACAAAAAAAAAAGCAATTAAAAAAACCATATAGAAAAGTAGCAATTCATCCGAAATGAATAGTGATAAATAATAGTACGGATACCCGTACAAATCGAATTAAATTTTACATATTCCCCCCTACCAATGATGCTTTTAATAATATATTTATATTTAAAAAAAACCGCTTTTCATGGGATTAACGTTGTAATGTTATAAATAAATTATCGGAATCTGGTGACGGGCAAAAAAAATACGGAGCTTTTCTATTATCTGTTGACCTATTGACGTTGCGGCCATCCCTTAACGAATTTAATTAAAAATTAAAGCAAATTATATAAATCAAATATAAAATGCATTTATTTAAGTGTATCTACCAGATCGGGTTTTCACAACCTTTTATGGTTACGTAATAAATAATATTTTAAATTAATAGCATCATATAGATATTTATTAGTGTTGTAGTGTTTGATTGCAATAATTGCTAACAAAAAATAATGACAACTCTGTTCATTTAAATGAATTTGAAACCAAACTTTTATATGAAATATTATATATTAAAATATGAAATTATTAATTTTTTATTTTAAAATAACGGTTCAGTTGGCATATGTGCGCTTAAAATATTTTACCATATCACATCAGTATATTCATTCAACTATGTTATCGTTTGTGGTAATGCGGTTCAGCAGTCTATCTGCGGACAAGTATATTGTGTTTTTGTCTCTTATTGGAGGATGTTTTATTAAAAACAAATTAAAAATGTTAGCGTCTACCTTTGTAGGCCTTTGGTATGGTGGTAGGTAGGTAGAAGCGGTAATTTCGGTAGAAGAAAACTTAATTATCGCAAACGAGGGTGCCGTTTTTGTACCACAACCTCAAGTGACTCGTTTGTTGGGTTATCAAACCTGTGGAGATCCAGAAAAGGATAAGTTATCCAATCCAATACAAATAAGCCAAGGATAGCTAGCTGGAAAAATCCAGGCCTAGACTGGAACTTAACCGCTCTAACTACATTCTGTCCCTAAAACGACTATATACATATGTGCATACATTGTATATAAGCTCGATAATTGGTGTAATCACAGGGCACTGCCTTATAGGCAAGAATGCAACATGGTTTGGCGTCCTTTCAAATGATTTCTGTAGAAGTTGCAGCTCAACTCATTTCCTCTGTTCAAAGAGAAACTTTAGTTGGCAAGATTTAAAAAGTCAATATGTATTTTTTTTTTAAATTCGACTTAATTCTCTGTAATAGTTCACATATATAGATATGTACATATCATATACAGAATAGCATAACCAAATGAATTTGTTGCTTCAATTTGCAACACCGTTGAGAAATTTCTTTTTAAACTAAAAAAAAATTCTCACGGCTTTACACTCCTAATATATGTTCATATACCTACCTGCATCCCTTTTGAGGTTGTTCTTGTTGAAAACTTACCCGAAAACTTTTCAAAAAGTTTCTGTAGGCAGTACCTGTAACCTGACGGTTGATTTCTTCCAGGAATACTCGAATCTGATGTGAAACTGAAAATATCAGAACTTACAGCTAATGAGTTTTGACAATGAACAAAAATTCTTTAGATACCTGTCAGGATGTTAAAGGAAGTTTAGCCCATTACATACTCATGCCTATAGCTCGGGGTTAAGTGTAATCAATAGGATAAAGGATTAAAAGAAGAAGTGAATTTGATATTGGCATCTCCGTAGCCACACAGAAAATTGTCCTGAATTTTAAAGTTAACGATAAGTCAGTAGAAATAGGTGACGTCATGCTAGAAGGAAAAATGAACTAACGGTATTAAATCAGGACTAAGTACATTTTTCATGTCCGTGAGGGCCTTCTGTCGGCAAAGACAGGAAAGATTTAGTTTCGTACTCTATAGTTAAATTATATCTACTAGGCATTCTGAATTAGGTACAGTTTACTTTTATCCCCCCAGCAGGTTTTGGTAAACACAAAATCCCCATTCCAATCAGTTAGTTAGTTACTTAGTTTTAACTGACTTTTATTTTCATTTTAAGTATATTTACAAAAGCTATAAAAATTCAAAGTCGTTTGGTTTGGCTGATGGCCGTCTACCAGATTGACGATTATTTGAATACTTATTGTACAAAATAAAAATTGTATTTTTAATTAAATATATATATGTATATATAAACGTACAACTTAAAATCTCTCCTCTATAACATTTTTTCTATAGCGCAGGGCATAAGATGCGTAACTATATAATAAATCCCATCCTTGCTGTCCATTTAAAATGCAAATTGTTTCCTCTTCACTCAAGATGGTTGATCCAAAGAATCTTAGGCGCAGTTCTTTTAAAATCGGGCAAATGGCAAGAAAATTGCAGTAATGATCTATTGAAATGGATTATGCCTAAGCCTGATCGCTTATATTGCAACTGTGGGTGTTTTTCTTATGGCTCTTATAATCGTATTTAATTAGCGTTTACAAAAATAAAGTTAAAAAACAACAACTAATTAAAATTCTTTTCTATTTTTTCAGGTAAGTGGCAAACAAAGTCGTAAGTACTATAGATTAAAACAAAAAATGTGTGAGCCTCGTCCGAATAAGCTCACGGTGGAAGTGAATATTTATCCAATCCAAAGCAGTTGTGTATGTGTAATGTGTAAGAGAAGAAGAAATTTGTCTAGTACAATCGATAGAAAATGTGTAATAAAATTTAGTAAATATGTAAGTATGTAAACTTGACTATATTTTTGTAATGCAAATTACAGCTATTCGAAATCTCATTAAATATAGAACTTGTTAATAACTCGACTCCAGCGCCACCCATAGGGACCAGTTTTTGTAGTTTTCTCTTTCGGTACTATACCAGCATAAATTGTCATTATGAATCATTTTGGTCAGTTAATAAAGAAGATGCTAATAACTTGACTCCAGTGCCACCTAGCGGGTAGTTTTCACCTTTGTTCTTCTTCAGGTCCCAGACTATCGCTTTGCCAAATTACATTGTAATTGGTTCAGTGGTTTAGGCGTGAAAGGGTTTGTTAATAGCTTGATTCCAGCGCCCCCTAGCGAGCGGTTTTTCCACCTAAGTCCTTCCTTAGGTCCCAGACTATCTATTTGCCAAATTACATTACAATTGGTTCAGCAGCTTAGGCGTGAAAAGGTTTTGTTAAAACACGTTTATCGAAATTTATCGTAACGCATATCGTTACTCATTTATCGTAACTCGTTTTCAAAAATAATACGTCGCCAAAGAAGTATTCACTTCAAAAATTCCGTAATCTAAAATAGAAACATTAATTATGAAACAAGCTTTATAGGTTGCATACAAATAAACAAAATTACTGAAGAAACATAATAAAATGCCAAGTAAGTGTGAACCCACGCTGAATAGAACAAAACTGTGAAACAAAGAATTTTTTTATTTTTTTTAAAGCATTAAATACATACATTTCAATGCAAGTAACCCCCATTAAATAAATCAAAACAAAGCAGACTAAAGCCCGTATGACACTACATCTGTTTCCACTTTTTAATGCACTTTTTAAGTACGTAAATGTCAGCCGCGCGTAAAAGATTTTTGCACGAAAAAGGCCAATAGAACTTGTAGCAAAAAAATACACTCCTCGAAAAAAAAGAAGACCAAATTAAGTTGAGTGATTTTTTTTTTAAATAATGAGAGGGCAACCAATTGTAGACATAATATTATATTATGTAACCAGTTATTGTGTTAAAGAACTTGAAAAAAACTTGATTTAGAAGTTGTTTAAAAAAATATAGTAAAAAACAACTTTTAATCGAACGAAGTAATGATACAATCCAATAGCATAATACATACAATAAAAATATATAAAAAAAAAACAAAATCGATAACTTTGGTAGTATTAATAGCTCGTAGATGATTACTTGTTTATAAAAGTTTACTGCAAATGCATTGGCATTGAATTTATAAGGTTTTGGATTTCATTTTGATAAATTTTTTCCCTTAAATCTGGATTGCTTCTTTCAGTTGTCGAGCGCTCTCGAACTTTCGACCATTTTGGAAAACCCGCTGTGATAATATACTACCGATGTTATAAATAAAAAAAGTATTATGTTTCATTAAACACATGCCTGCTAACAGAAAATCTACGAACCATTAAAATTATTTTATTTAAAGTGCAAAAAACCACGTGAGTCCATCAATATTTTGCAGTGATGCTTTTTCTTTCCATTTAACGGAAACAGTAAATAAAATAAACAAATAAACAAATACCATTATATAGTGCCAATAAAACCAAATGATGGAATACAATTTACCACGAGCACTTATCTTTGCATTAAAACGCATAACCAACACAAGCGTTTTGGTCCTTTTTTTTTGTTTTGCGGAGTGTAAGCGAAATAACAATCTGTCAAAAAAAAGCGAAAACGTCAAAAAACAAGCTGCCAGCGGGTGGAAAAAGTGAATTGAAATGTATTTTTTTTGACAGTTTCGTATGTTTTTGATTCTTGTGTACGCACTCACACCTATTTCTTACTGCTCTAAGTTCATTTTTAATGGATTAAAAAGGGGGAAAAAGCTAGTGTCATACGGACTTAACGCAAAAACGATTTTCCTTGATTGCCTAAGTCATAAATCCCACGTGTATTTATGGGGGGCTACGTACATTGAAATAGACAAAACAGTCAAGTTAGTCAAGTTAGTAAGGCACAGGCACGAGAAGACAGTTTAGGCTTAAAAAGGCGAAAAATACATGAAATCAGATGAGAGTGCCCACATCAACTCAGTCAAACAGACAAAATATACAAAATTGATTGAAACATAGGACCGATGACTTTTCGGAATTAATGCTATATATTTTATACTTTTACTTTTTGAATTCTTGTGTAGTTTTAAGTTATTATTATAATTAGTTAATTGTTATTATTATTATGATTATTATTATTTTAAGTGCACATAAATGTCAAAATAATGTTTCGTTCATTCGTTTTCTTATTTTTGTGTAGTTAAGCTAGTTGGAGTTTGGATGGCCAGGAGAAAACTAATAAATCATGCCTATCAATAACCCACACCAAATGAAGCAAAACAAAAATGTGTTTTATTTGGTGTGGGTTACTAACAGGCTTTTTTGCTTTGTTTGTCTACGCTTTATTTGGTGTTGGTTCACCCTTAATGTAACGCCGCACCGCATTGGCTTGGGTCCTTTTTTGTAAAATTTGGTAATCTTGTTCTGTAGGCATTTAACTTTGTTTTTTATCCAATAAAATTTTCTATTGATTTTATTCCAATACACCACTCTCCATATTGGTCCACTTTTTTCAACCCTAAATGAACGCGCAGTCCAGTCATCACAATGGACTGATCTACGAATCAAATGAAAAATGGCAAACCTTCCCAATATTTTTCCCTGACTATTTTCTGGCATATTTCAAGTGTGTTTGTGGAGTTGTATTTGTAATTGTTCACATTATTGAAAAGCTATTCCCCAAATTGTCTAACCTCAATTATGAAAGCAGAAGTATCTAGTCCTGAATGTTTGGTTATTGTAATGCAAACAAGTAGCGCTTTTACAGGTCCCGCATATTTGCACAATATACCTTGTCCCCTCACCTGTCAGATGGCTGGTATGTACGTGTACTATAATCATCACTCTTGAACGCTTAGATGTAGAGTTTCGCAAACACAATGCTAGAGGGGACAGACTTCACAATGACTTATGAATGGTTTAATAGCCTCTGACCGACTTCCTTGAAAAGGCTCTTTTGTTTATTCATTTACACCTACAACTAAACACATCCGCCCACATACTCATACTCGTACTTTGAGTAACATCTAAACAATGTTTTAACTTTTCATTCGGTAGAAGGACTCTGGCGTACATCCCCATGCGCATCTGTCGTTAGTTTACCTAAATTGCAGGGGTGAAACACAGTCTTTTGTAAACATTTACTCTGTGATAATTGGGGCATCTTGTGTGACACATTTATTTATGCCATCATCTTACACATGGTAGAGTGTTGCGGAAGGAGGGCTAACTTCACTCTGGTTGATGTTTCCAAAGTAAATAAAACAATGGCTTCGGCTATTGTCTTTGTACAGAAAAAAAGATCCTATATTTGCATTGACGAAGTCGAAATCTAGGTCGACTTGACTTTTTTTGATCTTTCATTAGGAACGAGTCATCGTGGTTGGGGACAATCGGAGACGTATGAAATTGTATATTTTCCCAGATGCCGGTTCGCACGTATCATGTGCTCGAAGTTGGCATTCAACAGATTCACGTGGGAATCGCATTGTTTCTGTATGCATGTGTGTGTATGTACAAAAAAAAAAACCCTATTTAGTGTCGCTTCCTAATCCTATGCAACATGGAATTACCGGATTTTTTACGACTCATAAAAACTGCTTAGCTCTGCAGCGTAGCTCTTTGCATTATCCTTATTGGGTTCGTTACCCGTGTCATAAAAAGGTGTTTTAATAGTATTGTTTGACGCGCACACTTTTTTGGAAAAAAAGAAAGAAAAGAAACAAATTTTCGAAGGACTTCTTTATTAGATTTTGTTGGCCTGTTGCTATGGAGTATTTGCTCACCTGCCATTTTACATGTATTTAACGGAAGGTTCTAAAATTTAACCATTGTGAGTGGATACAGGGTGATCCAGAGAAAATTATGTTATATGAACTCTGTAAAGTAAGTGATGGAGTTGTATTTATAATTCAGGAATTTGAAGGAAGCTGAACAAAAAAACATTTTGTTGAGCTTTTTCAATCGATATAAAAAAAAAAAATGGATTTGAGGATTAGGTTAGGACTATGTCGATTCCCACAGGCCTTACGTCCGATTTTCACATTTAAATGCTTCAAAAAGTATCGGAAGTATGTACATACATATATGTACAGAATAAATGCTTTTTCTTTAACCCATTTTGGCCCGGTACCAGTTCCTGTGGACATTTTTTCACGATATTTTCAAAAGTAGCTCATATGGACCCCATCAAACCAAAAATGTTAACAAAACATTTTTCTCTTTAACCGTTTACCTGTTATGACCTGGGTAGTTTACTACCCACTGGGCCAATAAGTATAGAAAAAAAATTATTTCAAGAAAATCAACATTGCATAAATTAAATGGCTAAGTTATAAGTAGTACGTAGGGGTAAATAACTATGTACTTATATGTTTGTAGTATATTTTCCGAAGAATTTAGAATGCAAACTAGCTAATAATACACTTTATACAAATAAAGGGCGCCTTACTGTGACGAATTTTGCAGCGCTTTTGTCACTAATGCTACCATCGAAATATTGTATTATGCATGTGGATGGGCGATTGCGGTCTACTTTCAAAACCTCCTTAGACACATGGTCTCTTAGCTCCAATTGTGGCTTGACATTTCCCGATTTTGTGACCAAAACAAGCAATTCTCATGCATTGAGCATCATGTTGGAAGATGTATTGACAAAAAGTGGTCACCACTACTTTTTACTGTGAATACCTCAATAATCGCCTACGGTGATTGATGAGCCGTCTTATTTTGGCAAATGTATCCGATCGAACTTCGTGTTGTCTGATAAATGAATAAGTCATTTGATTGATTCAAATATCGACATTGAAAGATTCTTCGCAATTGAAACTCAAAATGTATGCTGAATTGACCAGTACATACAATTTCCATGGAGGAAGTGTATGGTATTCATTGCGGAACAGTGTATCCAAGAATCTCTTCAATTCGTGCAGTTTGAATTGAAGCTGTGCATTATGTTGTGCCGCATATTGGTTATTAAATACTTTTATGATTTCGGTAATGCCATCAGTATGGAAAAGAGAAAACAACTGAGATGACGATTTACCACCTAACCTACGACAATGATAGATAATAAAAGATCGTTTTAGCATATTTTATACTTGCTTTAGCGGAGTATAATACCCAATAGCTGTGATATAGATTAAATTCTGGCTGCTTCAGCATCCACTTCCACGTTAAGAATACTCAAAGATACGTTATTCTGACAATGATTAAAAGGTGGCTCCAATCTGGTCTCCGACTCTGCCTCATGAGCATGTAAACCACCCTCCTCTAAATATTCTAGCTCCAAAGTTCCACCAAAATCTATTAAAAGGAGTGCATTGTCGACTTTTGAAGGTACATACACAACATTTGCGTATTCCGTTCTGTGCACCTTATTGACCACATAATCTTCTTCATCAGGTGACTAAAGCAAGGCCATAATCTCCTCCATTTGCATTGTTGTTGTTTTAATCTATGATATCTACTAGTACACCATTTATTATCTTGACTAAATACTGAATCTGGATGAATTACCACGAAATGCGGAACAAATAAATAAATAAAAAACGGTCATTTCAAATTGTTTCAATGTTATACATGACTTGTCTTAAAATGAAAAAAATTCTTACATATTGGCCCGTTGGGTAGAAAACTACCCATCAATTTTTGAACGTTGATCGGTCAAGTCTGATACACGGAACACATAAAGTAATGATACAAATGTTTAGTACTTTATATTGACGTCATAGAATAGACATTATATTTTATTGTATATATAGGTTTCAAAATAACCCGTAACAGGAAAATCGGTGAGTTGTATTTAGATCAAACAGCTTATATAGAACGTATTTTACAGAAATTCAGAATGTTTGACTGCAAAATATCGAGCTCACCGAGTGACCCAAACAATAAACTTTTAAGCTCAAAACCAAACGAAGATTTATTAATAGATGTACCATACCAGGAAGCGATCGGAAGTTTACTCTATCTATCTCAGGGAACTAGACCTGATATAAGTCATGCGGTAAATACGCTTAGCAGATTCAACAACAGGCCTGAATCTCAACACTGGACTGCAGTTAAGAGAGTTATGAGATACTTAAAAGGGACTAAGAATTATAAACTAGTTTTTACGAATAATCAAAATGGAAATATAACAGGATTTTGTGATGCGGATTGGGCTTCGGATAGTGAAGATCGGAGATCATGTACAGGCTATGTTTTTATATTCCAAGGTGCTGCAATATCATGGAGTTCAAGAAAACAACAGACAGTTGCTCTGTCAACTATGGAGGCTGAATACATGTCGTTAGCTTCTGCCACCCAGGAAGCAATTTGGTTGAAACAATTGGAAGAAGAGTTATGGCCGCACTTAGAGAAAATTCCTATTACTCTTTACTGTGACAATCAGAGTGCAATCAAGCTTGCTTCAACAGACTCGTTTCATGCTCGTAGCAAGCACATTGACGTGAGGTTTCACTTCTTACGCGACAAAATAGCTGCCAAAAAGATAGATGTTAAATTTGTGGGGACTGATGAGATGACAGCGGATATCCTGACCAAAGCAACATTTAGGCCAAAGCATGAATACTGTGCAAGAAAAATGGGTTTGCATTTAAAGGGGGATGATGATAATAAATGCTAAACCAATACTTACTGCACATCACTAACTCAACTGTCAGAACTATTGTTAAAGTAAACTTATCTATTAAACTTAACGTTGTCTTTTTCGTTAAGAACATCATTCTTACACATTTGTACATTTTACTTTTTCCACTTCCTTTCTAACTATATAATAAACCACATTGAATTTCTTGAGTCAAAGTCTTTCCTTTTATTTCACAAAGTCTACGATTTTCCTACGAAAATATTCATCTAGATTCATCAATATTTATAATATTTTTTTTATTTTTTTTGTAAATGCTTTTTTGAAGCCTACATTTTAGGCCCCAATCATAGTGTTAAAAGAGAGGGGTGGGGGGAAGAATGAAAAACAAAATGGTAACTAACACTACTAAAATTACATTTAAATAGAAACATTTTACAAACAGTCATTAATCCTCTGGAGAAAAAATTATAAAAATCTGGGTAGAAAACTACCCACTCGGGCCAAAATGGGTTAAGGAGCGAAATGAGTTTCATCGCACCCTGTAGATTTTACCCATGGTCAGGCGTTTACTCAGACAAACAGCCCAGAGGTTCAAATATGATACTTCGTTAATAGGGCATAAATAATTGACCGCTTAAGGCTTACCGCGGTTTTGAAAGCCTTGATTCAGCCTTGAATTTGTTTTTTTCCATTATTTTCCTTTTTCTGTCCCTTCAAGTAAAATAATAACAAGATACATCTGCATTTATGATTAGAATGAGTATGAAACAGAGTTAAGTGATGATACACGCTCATTTTTAAACCTACCTGTATCTATAGTCCATCTGTCGTCCTTTGAAAACACCAAGTCGTATGTATTTATATGCAAACCATTGACAATTCTATTTAACTTTAGCTTGGCCACATTAGTATTCCGAACAACGTGGCCAAATCCACATCACGATCACCCCTTCATGTTAATATGTTGATAATTAAATTTGGAAATGCTTGTATTCCAATTCCAAACCAACAACGAATGAAAATTAATATTGAATGCAAATTCATGCCTTCAAATACTCATAGATGTGATATCGCACACGAAATGTAGGTAATCAAAAAATAAATGCACACACGCTTTCGCATGCATCCTGCCATCAGGAAACGTGTCGAAGTAGTTTTTTATGTTCGTGTTTCCTATTTTTGGTGTAATACTGACATGTCAGGATTAGTAGTAAAAAACCGTTATTTTTACACTGGAGCACATTATATACGTATTATTTTGCATCGACTATATTTCCACTCTATAATAATAAAAATAGTTTAACGTCCTCTACCTTTGGTAATGGTAAATCATTAGCGTTTTTCATCGCAGTTTTGTAACACGCAAAAGGACACGGAAAGCTGGTTTGATGGGTCGGTGTAATAATTTGGAAATGCAACAGGAAATTCTTGGCCATTATTGTTGATTTGAACTGTTTATAGGAAAATTAAAAATTTAATTATCACTGGTATAAAACTATTTAAGTCATTTGGAAGAAATATGTCAGCGTCAGGTTAGTTACAACATTTAAATACCTAATTTCGTTTTTTTTTTAAGTTTCGAATTGACGGTATGTGGTATTTGCGAGCAATTAATTTTTTACTACAAAGATAACACTTTATTTTAGCCTAAAAAATCGATGGCTGAAGAATTCCAAGGAATTTTAATAGCGGGTTCACTTAAAGTTGACTCCCAATGAGAATAAAATTATTGTGTTTACTTAGGGTGAAGCTTAGCAGAAATAAATAAAGGAACACTTTGTGAAAATCGTCCTGTTTTGAAAGAAAGTATACAATCCAAGCAAACTAGTTAAGAGAAAAGTGGATACGAGTAATAAAGGTGGAAAAGACCAACCGATAACTCTGACAGTTAAAGAAATATGTACACACATATTTAAAAAAAAATTATATGCATACATACTTAAAAACTGGCTGTTTTAAGAATTGATAAAGCGATTTATCAAATAAGGGAAATTTCATTTTTTAAGCCCATTTTTCAGCTGCTACTAAATGCGAACCATCTGCTAAGTAAGATATGCCCAGTATTTATTTATTTATTTATTTATTTATTTATTTTTATTTCATCAAACGGAGTACAGAAGGCTCCTACTGACTATTAACTTAACAATTAATTTTATATACATATGTACATAAACATGATTAACCACCATAGAACAAAACATTAAATAAATTTGCTTTAAAAACATCTCTACTATAAAATTGGTTAAAATCAATATTACTATTATAAGAGACTGCGTTTGCCTGTCTTAAGCATCTCGATATTGGCTCATTGAAACCGTAATTAACTCTATGGTAAGGTATTCGAAAAGTAGTATGTGATCTGAATGAATATGAAGGACAATTGATTCCGATCATATCTAACAAAGAAGGACAATTAATTTGATTATATAAGTTAATCTTTTGAAGTTATTGTTTCCTATACCATAGCTGTTACAGCTGAGGGCGGTCACAAATTTCGGTTTTGTTGGCCACCTCCCATTTGAATTGTGGTGTTCTTAACTCCGTATTACAAGGGGTGCAATCGGATATAATCATATATAATTATTTCTGTAGTATAGGTACCATTTGCGGCTCTCACACTTAACCAATCTTAACAAGTGAGGTGTCAAAAGAAAGAGAATAAATTTTAACAAATTAAAAAACCGATCAAAACAAATATTCTACCCAAAATTAACTCCCAAATGAATAAACACTTCACATGGAAATGAATTCATTTTGGTTGATATATTGGCAATATGGAAATCATATGGGTGGTATTTATTGTTTTAAAGGTTCACTCATTTTGGTTGATATATTTGCTACTGATACAAGTGGTAGTAGACAAATAGATATATCAACCAAAATGAAGTTTCAAAAAAAAACAAACACTTCCTTTGGATGTTAGATGGGAAGT
This sequence comes from Brachyopa scutellaris, assembly GCA_949775065.1. Taxonomy (NCBI): domain Eukaryota; kingdom Metazoa; phylum Arthropoda; class Insecta; order Diptera; family Syrphidae; genus Brachyopa; species Brachyopa scutellaris. Next base: position 115,398,244 of record OX459113.1, read on the forward strand.
TTGGATTTTGGGGGTTGGATTTTCTCTTGCGAGAGTTCTTGCATGGGCACACTAGTTTATACATAAATCATTGATTTGATTGATACTATAGCTGTCCTCAAAAACCACAGAAGCATATCATGGCTAAATGCAGCATATAAGATAATATCCAACATAATATGTGAACGCCTCGAACCTTTCCGCAACACATCCAAACCAAATTTTCACACTAGGACGAATGCCGAAAAAACGCAACGAATTCCAAGTCGAGACCCACCATGTTTTTATTGAATTCAAAGCCGCATTTATCGTCTTGAGCTCTTCTATAGGACGACAAGTTCTGGAGACGGCCAAATCTAGTCCAGCTATGTCGCTTCACGCGATACAATGTGCAGTTTGAAAACAATAATTCTGAACTATTCCAAACGTGTACCGAATTTCGACAAGGAGATAACGCTATCGTGTGACTTCTTCAATCTAGTGCTCGAACAGATAGTGCATTGCTTCAACGACATCGACATAATCGGTCGCTCTGAGCGTGTCGTGGAAGAAGCGTTTATAGCAGTTGAACAGCCGCAACGAGCTGCCATTAAAGTAAATAAGGACAAAACGAAGTATTTATAATGTTATCAACAAACAAATCAGCATGTGTCCACCGCCTAGAACAAAACACGTCACCCTACCTCGAAGTAAACACCAACTCTAAGAATGACACCTTTGTGGAGATTCGACCAAGACTAGGTAACCCTAAGAAATCACTGCTCCTTCGGTTTGGAGCAAAAACTGGATTCAAAATTCCTTACTTGGTGATTAAATTAAATGATTAAATGCATGCTCTACAAAACATTGATTATGAGAGTTCTGCTCTATGTGGCCGAGTGCTGGATGATAAGTAGGAAAGCAAAACAGAGTTTGAACACCTTTGAGATAAAAATTCTTTGACGAATGTTGGTCCGATATGCTAGGAGGGCAGCTGGCGGAGAAGATAGGTTAGGTTAGGTTGAGAAGGGTGTTTGATTGAACGAGCAATAATTTCTACCCGGAGACCCGAAGGTCCATTGTGAATCCCCTCATAGTCTGGGAGTAAATCCTCTTTTAACCAACTGTTAAACCGGTTTGTGCTCTATTTGAATCGTAGGAGATCCAACATCTTGGAATCTCCGAGTTCTGTTATGTCTTCCAGGAGTCTATGACCTAAAGTACGGAGGCGTCGTTCTTGGAGGGCGGGACAGTGGCAGAGCAGATGTTGGATCGATTCGCTTTCTTCCTCGTCTCCGCAGCTTCTACAGATATCGTTGGACTCAGGTGACCTATGGCACAGTGTCCTGTGATTATTCCGGTGATTAAGCGTATGGAGGATTTATCCAGATGTAACATCGTCCTTGCCCTATTAAGAGTCGGTTCGTGTGAGCCACAGAGCGTTGGTCTCTTTTTCGATTATATGGTCGATTGTGCTGAATAGCGTTTGAATCGCTGGCAGTATGGAGGTGTCAGCATCACTATTGCTCAATGGTTGTGGAAGTCTAAAAAAATTCACGTTTTTTTTTAATTCAGTTTAAATCCAGTATGCGACTTAGCAGTACTTTTCACCCAAATCCTGTTAAATTAAAAGGCAGAAAAACAAAAGGGCCTTACAAAAAAAAATTCGTAAATGATATAACGAATAGCCAGGATCCCTTGTATTTTACCAAAACCGAATTTCAACCGAAATATTTATCAACGCTACCATAAATCCATTCATTCTGAAACACGAAAATTTAGAAATACTACTTGGAGAACAAAAACAAAAAAAAAAAAAAATACCCACACAACCTGGATATGACGGGCTATAGTTAATGTCATTCAAACAGAGCCGTGACAAATGGATGCACAGTTTCTGAGAATTTCAAATTTTATAAAGTTTTTTTTTTTTTTGGGGGGAGGGGATAATCATTACCATTTTGTTTTCCGTCCACAAACAGATTACCTTGTCACGAGTGAGATAGGAGTTTACAGTTTTCGGCGAGGCAGCCGGTTAAATCGTCTCTTAAACTTTCTCAGTGACAACACTTCCGAAACACAAATTAAGCTATCACGTAAAGTCCTTTGGCTTTATCATACTCGTATTATCATTTTCAATTAAATTCATCTAAACGCTTTATTCGTCTGAATAAAACTTTGCCATAATCGCATAATCACGCGAGTAAAACTCCAGTTGAAACAATTACGAGAATTATTAATCAGGTGATGAGAAAGTTTAAGATCTTGTCAAAGGGAAAAGTTTTTATTCGCTCCCACCGCCCATCAACTCGGCCTCCACACACATTTTCACGTGTGTATGTGTGTAAGGATTACGTGCCGCATACGTGTTTCGAAACTCGTTTAGACTTACAAAGTGCATTTTGTGCCTGGTAATTAAAAGCTTTCATGTTGTATTTAAACGATTTACTAACTAAATTCGTAGTTTTATTGCGGCCATTTAGATTAGATATGAGTATTTAATTAGATTAGCGCAAGGAAAATCAATTTACCTCAACTTTACGGTCGGTTGGCTCGGCTCTTTTTATTCTCACATTACGAGTACAAGTATGCTGCGTGTGACATCTAGAGCCGAGGAGTTGGGAGTTGTACACCACAAATCCATGCGATAGCACTCCGATAATTGGGAATTCAACTTTTCAACAGCGTTTGACGACAACGATATGGTGACGACGATGACGACTCCAAACGCAAGTGTTTACTTTAGCACATTTGGAATTGCTTCTCCCTACTCCTGCTGGATGACTGGCGTGCGTGTGCTATCATCTGGAGGAGCTGTAAATGTTATCCATCCATTAAGCAAATAAATTATGCAAATTACGTGATTGGTTTGCTCTATTGAGCTCTCTCTGTCATTTGCATATCATTTTCATAATATAATAAGCGAATATTCCTCTGTTGCCCTGGAGAAGGCTCCATCTCCATCTACAGTTACAGGGTTCCAGCTCCAGCCTATATTGTGTGCCCGCTGGCTGTGGGAATAGAATACGCATTTGGTGGTGGAAAGTACGTATAATACGTAAATTTGCCGGAATTATATTTGAAGTCTTTTCGCCGCGTAAAAACAGATTGAATTATATATCCATATCGTGCTCATGCGGCATGAAGTTGATGAATATACGCAACGCAAACAAAATCTGAAGTGGGTTGACATGCATGCAAGACGGTGCCTTCTCGGCCTTGCCCGGATATCTAATTAAAATTAAATCTTTTTTCCCAGATAAATATGGTGTAATAAGCCGATGAGTAACGAGTTTCACGACACATACTCGTATGAGTGGGGGCGCACGGGTGTTCGAATTGAAATTAATTTCAACGACGCGACGCGACGGTGGTAGACGAATATGAAAGTTTAAATAGTCCTGGAATGAGAATTGGAAACTTTTGTTAACCTTACATTCAAAAGAGGTAATGAGACAGAATTGTGAGTTTAACATTCATGTGTAGATAGGAAGTTGCAATATTGTCACTGTCAAAGTAAATTAAATCTAGTTTTGCAGCCAAGCAAACGAGTCGGGGTTTTAGTTCATCTTATACCATTGCATCAGCTGTGTATTTCTCGTTGAAAAAAAACTTATTTAGTTGTTTTTAAAAACTCCTTGTTATCACTGTGACAGTGTGACACTAAAATGTTGAGCTTCGTATATAATTATACGAATGTTTTCTTTTTCAAGACTTTGACCCCGTCCCCAGGGGGACCTACAATGCTCTATTGTATCATATAATACTAATCAGTTCAGAAGGCAAAGCATTTTTCTAATGGATTCTAGTATGTTGAAGTATTTTTAACCCTAGATATGTAGATAACCCACGTCGAATCGACGTAGTCAGTTTTTAAAATTCAATGTAATTTGCGCATACATGACTCACTGCGCTCGCCGTTCCTGCGAACTTAGTCAACCAAAAGAGCTTACTTTTCATTATTTCATAGCACAATGATATGTTAAGTAATACACTACCATTTTGTATTACATTTTGTATTTTGTATATGTGCTTCCAAACATACGCACGTCGAATTGACATATGGTTGTTGTCTTTAGTGTGATTTGAAATATGGTTATCTTTCTAGGTTTAAAGTCGTAAGGGCTGAAAAGTTCATTATGTAGGGTACCTTCGCGGACTGCCCTGGAAAGTGCAGGCCATTCGACGTATCAGACTTTTCTAAGTATAGCCGGCACTTCATCTTTGATAGGCCCGGCTTGTCTAGATACCTAATATTCATCTTATTGAAATTCAGAAGTTCCCTATCCTATAATGGATGTTTAGTGTTTCGTAACACCAATAAAACACAACACTAAAAGTATTACTTAAATTATGTTTTTATTAAATAAAGATACACAGTTGTTTTTAGGTTTTAATAGTTGAAAAGTTAAAAGGCGTCGCTATTTCATCAGAAGGATGACAATTGAGAGAGATGAATCAAAAAATGAATTTTAAACGTATTGTATACTTCATGGTATTGCCAAACAAAAATATTAAAATGAAAATGAACGAATATTAGTATATGTTAATCCATTAAAAATGTATATTCACCACAATATCCCCCACCTAGTTATCGACTAACGATATTTAAGAGGAAATCTAACATGTCTTCCAGATGATGTCTTCTTTGTTTGTGGCTCGTTGTCGGTTTTCGATTGTTTTTGTTTTGCATCATTTGATGTAGTAATATTTTTCGAAGCGATGTCGTTCTTTTGTTCTTTACTGGTTTCCTGTTGAGGTATTGCTGTTGGTGTTGTTGTATCGTCGAATATGTATGCGGCCTTTAAACGATCGATCGATATTTTTGTCACTCGCTGATTTATTTTTAAAACGAAGTATTTTTCAGATTTGGATATTACTTCAAACGGACCTTCGTAGTTGAATTCCAAAGGCGTTTTTACACGATCGGTCCTGATAAACACGTATTTGGCGTCTCTTAATGCTGGCTGCACACAATATCGTTCCATCCCGTGTCGTACTGGTTTCGTCATTGGTAACTCGAGCATTGATTTTCGAAGTAATTCCACGAACTCGGTTTGGCTGGTTTTGCTTTTTCGCGGCATAAGGAACTCACCAGGGATTCGTAGCGGCGCTCCGTACACCATCTCTGCCGGACTTAAACCGATGTCGCTCTTAATGGTTGATCGCATTCCCAAGAGCACTAGTGGAAGCGCTGAACTCCAACAATTCGTCTCCGAACACTTGATGGCGGCCTTTAATGTTCGATGCCAACGTTCTATAATCCCATTAGACTGTGGGTGGTACGGTGTTGTGCGTAAATGTTTGATGCCGAGTATTTGCGTTAATTCTTGAAAAATAGCCGATTCGAATTGACGACCCAAATCCGTAGTAATTCGTAAGGGGATACCAAACGTAGATATCCAACCGCTGATTAGTGCACTTGCCACACTTTGCGCTGTTATGTCTATTAGCGGAATCGCCACTGGCCATCTTGTATATCGGTCAATGCATGTCAGACAGTACCGAAATCCATTTGAAGTTGGCAGCGGTCCGACAATGTCGATATTTATGTGCTCGAAACGGACATCGATGGACGCATAGTCGCTTAAAGGTGATTTCGTGTGTCGATGTATTTTTGCTTTCTGACACGGAATACATGAACGGACAAATGCAGCTACATCTGTGGACATCGAAGGCCAGACATAGTGATCAGCTACCAGTTGTTTTGTTGCTCTGATACCGGGGTGTGATAAAGAGTGAAGTTTATGAATCACTGTTTGACGAAAACACTTCGGTACGTATGGTCTTATTTTGTCTCGCAGAACGTGGCAGAAAATCTCATACGTCGAATCTGGAATGGATAGTTTTGATAACTTTATCGATTTATCGTTACCTTCGCTTAAAAGAGTCTGCAGTTCTGGATCTGTTTGTTGTTGTGTGGCCATCTCATCGAAACTAATTATTTCTTTTTGTACAGTATTAATGCGTGAGAGTAAGTCTGCAATGTCGTTGTCTGATCCTGGTAAATGACGAATGTCGGTTGTATACTGACTTATTAAATCAAGTTGTCGAGCTCTTCGTGGCGATGCTTTCTCACTTTTCTGCTTAAACGCGAAAATGAGTGGTTTATGGTCTGTGAAAACCATAAACTCTCTGCCCTCGAGTGCGTATTTAAAATGTTGAATTGCCTGGTATACGGCTGTTAATTCTCGATCATACGCGCTGTAATTTTTCTGCGCAGGTGTAAACTTTTTTGAGTAGAATCCGAGTGGTTGAATTTGGTCCTTGATGATCTGGTGAAGAACAGCGCCTACAGCATCGTCCGAAGCATCAGTCGTGAGTGTTATTTGTGCTTCTGGTGCCATATAGTTCAATAGCGTTGCATTTGCGAGATCGTCCTTGCAAGCAACGAAAGCGATCTCAGCCTCGGGTGTCCAATTTACAACACTGTTGTCATTCTTTTTGTTGCCATTGACCAATCGTTGTAATATATGTTGATTTTTCGTGGCATGCGGAATAAACGGACGATAAAAATTCAGCATTCCTAGAAATTTCCTTAAATTTTTTGCGACTTTCGGTTGTGGAAAATTTCGTATTGTTTTTACTTTATCTTCTGGCGGTTTTAATCCATCTGAACTGATTGTGTGGCCCAAAAAAGTTAGTTCTCGTTTTCCGAATTGACATTTATTAAAATTGATAGCCAGGTGTGCTTGACGAAGACGACAACATACGATGCGGATGTGTTTTACATGCTCTTCTACCGATTCCGATGCGATGAGGATATCATCAATATAAACGAAGATAAAATCGAGACCTTTCAATACTTCATTTATATGACGCTGGAACGTTTGAGCCGCATTTCTCAAACCAAATGTCATATAGAGAAATTCAAATAAGCCAAATGGAGTGATAATAGCTGATTTGTGAATGTCGCACGGTTCCATCGGAATTTGGTGGTATGCTCGCTGTAAATCGATCGTGGAAAAAACTTTTTTGCGATATAAGATACTGGTGACGTCGTGTAAATATGGTATCGGATATCTGTCGGGTACTGTGATATCATTCAACGCACGGTAATCACCACATGCCCGCCACTCTCCGTTCGTTTTTCTTACTAAATGCAACGGACTGGCCCAGTTGCTTTTCGAGGGTCTGCAGATGCCTTTTTCCAACAGATATTCAAACTCTTTTTTTGCCGCTTGTAGTTTATCGGTGGGAAGGCGACGAGCACGTGCATATGTCGGAGGCCCCTTTGTAGTAATATGATGCGTTACTTTAGAGTCGGTCGGTTTCTTGTTGGCGTTAATTGTAGCGAGGTCTTTGAACTCATGTAGTAATTGTGCGTAACGTTCGTGCGTATCGTATGCCACTATTTGTACAACATTACATAAGGTGTTTTTTCCTTTTGATTTGAGCATTGTCATTCGGTCGATAAGTTGGCCTTCCTTAATGTCGACTAACAGATCGAAATGTTTTAAAAAATCGGATCCAATAATAGCACAGCTGACGTCAGCCAGTAGGAACGTCCAGGTGAAATTTCGTCTTAATCCCAACGAGAGTGTTATTCGCTTTTCGCCGTATGTTTGTATCGGTGTGCCGTTGGCTGCGAACAGCTGAGTTGATTTTGTTGTTCTTCGCTTAATGGTGTTATGGGCTGGTAGCACGGAAAGATCCGCACCAGTATCTATCAAATATCGTTGTCTTGAAATGCTATCGTTAATAACTAGGCGGGCTATCCGATAATTGTCTTCAGATCCGCCCGCTTGATCGGAGGACGTAGTTAGTTTTTTTGGCGTATTTTTTCGATAAGCACACGGATCACGACACTTGCGAGCGTTTTGTCCGAATTTTTGATGATACCAGCAGAGTTCTTCGTCGGCATGTATTGACACGTTGGAGTGATCACGGGATTTTTGACGTCTAGAAGAAACTGAACGGGATAAGCGTTTGAAGTTGCTATTGTTTTTTATTAAGCTGTTTATTTGTTGTTCAATACGCCCTAGACGCTTGTCTATTTCAGTGTTACCTGAGATTGATGGTTGCACATTCGAAACGACAGCTAAATTGTGAAACTCACCAACTTCCATAATTTTGTCTGCCAATTTTGCTAGTTCGGATAGATCAGCGTCAGATGCTTGTAATATGGCTCGCACTTGTATTGGCAATCGTTGCAGCCATAATGACTTTAAAAAATCCTTGGTTATTTTGTTCTTACCAAGAGCGCTCAACTCATTTAACAATTGTGTTGGTCGTTTGTCACCCAAATCGATGTCAGATAGTAATTTCTGTGTTTTTTTTAATTCGCTCTCACAGAAACGTTCTACAATACACTTCTTTAAATTGACATACTTATCTTTTTCAGGCGGATTAAGGATTGCGTCAGATATTTGGACCAGAACATTCGATTCTATTGCAGCAACTACGGTGTTGAATTTGGATGCATCGCTTGTTATTCCGGCAACATTAAACTGTGCCTCGACTTGTGCTAGCCAAATTTCCGCATGATCAGGCCAAAAAGGTGGAACCTTAACAGCTACACGGTTCACAATTGGGCCGATGTTCATGGCTGTGGCGCCAGAGCCCGTGGACGTAGACTCTTTATTTTCGTTGTTCTGCGTTTCAATCATTGCAGATTCGGTGCAATAATTACCTTAAAACTACTGGTGTTCGTTTGTCGGGGTCACCAATTTAGTGTTTCGTAACACCAATAAAACACAACACTAAAAGTATTACTTAAATTATGTTTTTATTAAATAAAGATACACAGTTGTTTTTAGGTTTAAATAGTTGAAAAGTTAAAAGGCGTCGCTATTTCATCAGAAGGATGACAATTGAGAGAGATGAATCAAAAAATGAATTTTAAACGTATTGTATACTTACTTAGTTGGCGCTACAGCTCGAGGTGAACCTGGGCCTGCTTCTCGCAACCATTTGTGTGTGCGTGTTATATTTTTGCACGAATGGAAGGGACCTACAGTTTTTTGCCGACTCCGAACGGCGAGTTGAGAAGCTCAATCGTGACAAATGATACTCTTTGATGCTTGTCAGACATTCGAAAGAGGTGGGCACTGTGAAAAACTTTTAGGTGTTTGCGGCGGGATTCGAACCCAAGACCGCTTGCACAGTAGTCCGACGCACTAACCACTTGCGCTACGGTGCCCACGTATTGTATACTTCATGGTATTGCCAAACAAAAATATTAAAATGAAAATGAACGAATATTAGTATATGTTAATCCATTAAAAATGTATATTCACCACAGATGTATGGCTCAATTAGGGGTTTGACTTGTCTAAACTTCGGCACATTTCTCCAATGAAAAAGTCGAAGTTTATGTTCCACCTATTTATACATAAGGTTGTTGCCCAGTTTACATCACAAATAGGATCCAGGGCCTAAAAATAAGGTGATTGAGTCCATTCTGACAAGCGTATCTTCTCTTTCATTACCTTCAATGCCTCTGTGAACGGGCTTCCACCAACATTTAACTTTCTTGGAGGCCATCGAAGCTGGACCTTACAAGTTTTGAGTCCAAGAAATAGGATCTCAGAGATTTAAATAAATGCAGCTTGGCTGCCTGAGATGATATTTATACTAGCACCTTTAATACACATGGAAAGATTGATCAATGCGCAGATCTCAACTGTATAGTCGTTCGGGGCAAGAGTGCGCATTTTGGACTTCGGGCTAGATAACAAACAAAAGAGCCTATTATTTGGTAGCTCTATATTTTAGGAACAAATTTATACAAAAATAGTTAAATTTTTTTCTAATATTTCATATGTTTTGATCAAAAAACAAAAGTAAGTCAAGTTGCGCTCTCCTGCCCCGAAGTCAGGGTAAGAGTGCGCAGAGGTATAGGTAGGTATTCCAGACACACTTTTAAAAATTGACTTTTTTCAAAAAAAAAGTGCGTATGCGCTATACTATGCGCACTAACCACTCCATCACGGTGCTCACTGGACAACCAGTAGTAAGATTTTTCTAAAATCATTAAAGTTTCGCCCACGTCCACTTAGGACTTAGCAGAGTGCAGTTCTTTGAAAATAGCTACCTTTCTAGAATTCAGTACTTTTTTTTATAATCAGCTTAGCAAACCACATACCCTTTTGATACTTCCACTTCTTATACTTGAGCCACATGGCAGCTGGATTCACCTGTAACAGCGCAATGCAATATAGGCCGGTGATTGGTGAAATCAGAACTGCGAGTCGACAAAGATATTTATCGAGAAGAGAAGTGAAGGACGGAACACGGCAATATTGTTGATAATTAGGCAAGTTTATCGAATCAACATGGATTCTACAATACTTTCAGCCTTGCCATTAATTACTGTAATTATTTTTCTATAACATCGCGACATTCAGTAATCGCCTTAACTTAAAATCAACTGTTTATCTAACTCACAAAATTGATATTTTATACCCAGTACCGCCGGCCACCGCTCCCAATGGTCATCGTGAAACACTCGACGAACACAGTGGCAAACATTGTTTTTCCATGTCATTTTCCGGTCAATAGTTGACTATGAGAGCGATTCATCAATCACCCCCGAGACTATTTATTATTGGCGATAAATCACGGAAAAATCCACTGCCAATTGCCATGTTTAAACATTCTGACACGTAGTTATAATTTCGTCCTTACGAATGGCCATAGTTTTCCGCCCTAGTGGATGATTAATTAAGGTAATCATATTACACGGCAACTCCGGCCCATTCGTCATCGGCTGTGTGTCATGTTCCACCTTTGTGGAGTCCAGGACTTGAGAGTTGTTGTCCTTTAGTATTTTTAATTTTTTCTCTCACAAGATGGTGCGTGTCAGGATGGCCAACGTGTAGCTCTTTGTTTGCTCAAAATGGTAATGTGCGTGTACGGTATTTCTATCCCCACTATTCCCTTAAAACAAGTAAACAAAATGTTTGCAATTACATTTCGCCAGTCTTTCAGTAAATATATGCAAACCACATTGTCCTTAAAGATGATTAAAAATTCGACCGCGTTAATAGGCTACAAATGTCATGGGAACATGACGTTTTGCGTTCCAATGTTCCCCATGCGTTCCTGGTAACCAAACCACGCACGCAATACCAAGTATACTCGCACGTCCTGCATACGGCATACCATATTCCTACAATAGGGAACTTCTATGTACTTAGGCTGATGAAAAAGTTGCAGGACCAACGGCATGGGTATCCTGCTCTGCGTTTTAGTTTGCCATTTCGTGTTCGTCGAATGAATTCCCTTTTCATTTGAGGAAAACGCCGAAAAAAAATTGCAGGAAAAAAATGCCCAACACCTCCATTGTGCTGGCGCAAATGCTTCCTCGTGGTTAAATTGAAGGATGTGAAGGTTTTCGGTTTGTCCGTTGCAACTTGCAGGTGTTGAAAACTGAATTTTGTTCGTTCCGTCGAATTTACGACAAAAGATAAACGTAACAATGCGGTTAGCACGAGTACCTACATATATAATCAACTAAAATTGTGTTCCGTACCAGGACCTGTACCTGTACCAGTACCAGTCCTTCCTCGCACCACAGAGAAACGTCAAATGTAATGTTCTTTCATTTGGAAACATGACTTTTGGCAAAAACCCCAATCATAGAGATGTTCCTTGGTAATTACGTTGTCTCTGTTCTCGGGTGATATTAGTTTGCTTGGCAGCTCTGAGGAGTAACAAAAATGAAAAGAGAAAAGGATGTTTGCCTTTCTGGTCGGAGGGTTTCAATGAGTTTTTTTTTTTCTTATTTGTACAGTTCCTGTGAAGAACAACTTCAACTGAACTTTGGGTGCATATTTGAAAATTAAGAAATACTGTTAAGTTTTCTGCACAACGTAAGGTGGTGCAGTGGTAGTGAGGTTAATGCAAATATTTGTATTCGTAACGAACGTGCAATTACACCATGATGAAGCGATGGTGAGTCTTAGTTTAATTAAATGTGAACCAAGCCAAGTTCAGAAAAGAAAACAAAAAAAAAAAAATTCGAAAGGATATTCATTGAAACTTATTTTATTTCACAGTGTGTATCTCTGTTTTGTGTACTTCGGTTCAGTTTGCTTATGAAAATAACGTACGTAGTTACTTTGAATTGAAGCAAAAATGATTGGTATGAACTTACTAGTTGGAGCGTCCTCCTTCCACTGTCTTAAAAGTTATAAGGACCAGAGGGTTCAGACTTCTAACTCAAACTGCCCATTATCAGCACACCCTTCATGGTGATGATTGAAAGAAACAGACAAGCAAACAATTTCACATTTTATCCATGTTGTAATTATTGTATTTGGGGCTTTTAATAATTTCATAAATCGCGACAGGTGGCAATGTCAGCCTTAAATTGACTATTATTTTATGTGGTAATATTCTTCAAACCACGACATCCAAAATATAGATATGTCATTTAGTTTGTGTTTGACAGCCAGTGGAAGCATACAATTTTTGCTGGGTGGCTGTGGTGTAGTGGTAGTCGTCGTCGCTTGTCACGCTAAGGCATTTGCCACACGAGCGTCTTTTTCCGCGCTCCAATTTGGTCGCACGTCTGAGTATATAGAAAGCTAATAGATCTGTACAAATGAGTACCCGCGACCAAAAAGGCGTCGTGTGTACATTTTTCTTTATACTCAGGGCGCGCGACCAAATGGGAGAGCGGAAGAAGACGCTCGTGTGGCATTGGCCTTAAAGGTGCAAGGTTCAAATCCAGATTTCGCCGAAATATTTATTTCTCACGAAATAAAAATAAGTTGATTAGTTTCAGAAGTTAGTGTCAAAATCTACTGCGAAGGCATATCACTGGTAGTAGAATGTTGGTATGGTTGAAGAAATTCATCGCACAAACAATAAGAACAAAGATTTGGAAAAAAAGAACCTCTGTGAATCATAAGCAAGAACAAAACTTTCAACAATACACAACTCTCCAGTTATCCTGGATACCACTCATAGAGTTAGTTGAAACCTTACATCTGAGTTTTCTATATCTGCGCCGATCTGTCCCTCTCTCGTTCCTGTTCTTCATGTGCTCGCGATGTGTGTTTACATTATAAGGATATTCATATCCCCTTTAGCGTGCGTTAATAGTAAAACAAAATGCAATGTTTGATAGGCATTAATTGTACTCTGCGCCGTCGCTTACCATTTACAAATACATTAAAGTCTCGCTAATCCGAATCACCTTAAATCCGAATACCAGGCTAATCCGAATGACCCATTTTTTCCCATTATGTGTTCTACAGTCGGAACCTTCTTAATTTTTGTATTCTACAATCCGAATTCTACAAAAATTACCTAAGAATGCAGATGGCTTTTACAGTTATTTTGTCACATTACTCTTTCTATATGCATACAGGGCATGCAAAATACATCTGAACATATTCATACGCTGCAGTATCTATCTTTTCTCGTTGGTTAAACACATTTGCGTATGAGTTTCTATTCTAACAGATTGTTCTTTTAGTTTTTGTGTAAAATTGGCGAAAAAATATTTAATTAATTAATCTAATTTAATTTTTGTATGTACCTAAAGGAATAATAAATATGATTTGTTTCCTTTAAAAAAAGAAGAGTTTTTTTTTCTAATCTATGACATGATATGTACCTACTCCGAATACCCCCTTGCAATAATCAATTCGAATTAGCGAGACATTACTGTATGTTCGAAATTTCCTGTTTTGTTATGAGCACAAAGGATGCCGAACGTCCTAAACATCCAACAAGAAATGGGTGATGAAATTAATTTTATGGTGACGAGATATGCGAGATCATTAAGGCATCTCAAACATAAAGAAATGGCTTGAATGTTACATATACGCATCAAACGAAGAGGTTATAGCCGCGACTAATGGAGTTCTGAAACGAAATTATAAACGTATCGTACGTCAGTCTTAAGGATTGAAGAATTGTAATAATTGTAATTACATTTCTAGATACGGCAGTTTCAATGAATTCAATCAAAATTCAGGAGCGAAAAATAACAATTTGTATTAGCGCCATTCATTGTATAATAATAATTATTAAATCTACGGCGTCAGCAGTCCTATACAGAACCAAGCCAAGCTTCTCGCAACCATTTGTGTGTGCGTGTTATTTTTTCCACCAATGGAAGGGACCTACAGTTTTTTTTGCCGACTCCGAACGGCGAGTTGAGAAGCTTCTCATAACAAATGATACTCCTTGATTGCTTGTCAGACATTCGAAACCCATTCATTGTATACTTTTTTTTTATTGATTCACAGTTTTGATTTAAATTATTTTTTTTTTAAGAGCGAAATAACAAATTAAAAGAAAAATTCTAAGCAAACTCGGGCATTCGTCTGTAGTTCGCCATGTCCTCACTACTCAAATGTCCGAGCTGCCATCGACAGTTTGTATTGGTAGCAGAATTATTTCTACTTCCAATTTTGTAACAAAAACTATGAAGAAAATCCGTTTTACTTAATTCGGAAGAAATAAATTATGCGTAATGATAGGTTTCCACTGGTCGATTTGAAATTGTTAAATGACGTATTTTTATCAATTTCAAATCGACAAGTGGAAACCTAACATAAGTAGGAACAAAACGTACTTAAATTGTTACTCTTACTATCTTATCTGAAAAGTGGGCGCGCCGTGGTTATTGCATTGGACTTACTACACATGCTATGGGGGTTCGATTTCAGTAAACACCCAAAAGTTTTCTCTGGGTACCACTTCTCCCAAATGTCTGATTTAAGAGTATCATTTGTCGCGAGGAACTTCCGAGATGGTAAAAAAAAACACCACTCATAGAAATGGTTGCGAGAAGCTAGGTTTGGTTCTCCATAAGACTGCTGACATCTTTTTATTTCTATTATTTCTATCTCAAAACAAAAAGGAGCCTTTCAGTGTCATATTAGCTTTCAGCAACATCATTACATGACAGAATCTTTTTTCTATTTTTTTTATCAGGTACTTTTTTATGGATCTTTCGCGATTAAATAAAAATAAACTATCACAAGAGCTCATAAAGCTAAGGTAGCGTTCTGTTCGAAATGGAAAAATCAAGTAGAAATTAAATATCATTCTCTAAGTTTCTCTTTCGCAATCATCTTATAAACAATGTTGCCTGCGAAGACTCGTATTTCATTCCCTGCAAATCGTAACTCCTCCCATCGATATTTAATTAAAACATCAGATTCCAAATAATTAAAACACTTGATGACGTCTCTGCAGAACACTTCCACGTCTCATTCCAGCATCCAATACTGTCGACCGCCTCCAATCGAACACCATTCCATCCGGGTCTATCATCTGCCCTCACTCATAGTCGTTGTATCTTTCAGTGTAAATACATCCGAAGCTAACCACTTCAATTCGGTTTCGATTTATCGAGTTTACTTTTTAAAGCACTTACGAACCTAACCCAATGGAATAAGATTCGAAGGAAAAACACCGAATCATTTTACGCGCGTCCATAAACTTCAAAAGTACTTTGCCAAAAATTCTCCGCTGAGATCTTCAAAATCTTGTACCACACCAGCACCAGATATACAAGTGCGAGTATGGGTTGGATACACACAGAAGAAAATCACCAGGAACTCTCAGCGAAGCAGATAAGGCACGAATCCACTTCAACTTCAAGTTGAAGAGCGAATGGCTGGGAATAAAATGTTGGTGGCCAACTTAAATTTCGTTGCCACGGTTATCGAACGCGCCGCGCCTTATGCTGGCGATGGTCGGAGTTCTCGAGACCGTTGCCATCATTATAACATTTGCCTTGGCACCTTGACGCTGTGCTGTGAAATTCTGTAGAAATTTATAGCAATTTGAGAGATTTATAGTTTGCGGAAACTTTTCCATCCGCACATACACACATACACTCATACGAAATCACTTGGAATCAAAGCGCAAACACGCTTTGGGGTTTAACTGGAAACTGGACCGAACCAGGCAGCCGAACTTCGTTAGCGTTGAGAGTAATTTAATTTGCAGGGAACGAGGTTGAGGTATTTATGGAAATGGATGATGCCATTGCGGAAACTAAGTCGCGAAAATGGCCATTTTTTGGGATGGAGTCGGACTCGGAGTGTGGCAAAGTGTCCTTTTCCTGTGAGTGCTCAAGTGGTTGTACGTATACATAATGGTGACTTGTTTCGCCTTGAGAAACTGTTATTGTCTATGAACTCAGACGGACAAAAGTATATTTGCTTTTCGTTGTGCGAAATGTGCGGCCTCATAAAGAGGTTATTAGTAGTTGATGTTGTTTTGACACTTAAGGAGCAGATTGAATGTGGAGGAGGCAGCCCCATTAATAAGCACAGCAGAAAGTCTGGCAAGCTAAATGGAGAAAATAAGACGAGAGTGCTTTGCTGTTGACAGCTCCTCGTTGAGATTGAGATTCATCGTGTTTTTTTTCTCGTATCTTAACGGCCACAAAAAAGAAGAAAAGAAAAAGAAACCAAAATATGAGACCATAGAGTGGTGGTGCAGTGATTGCTCGAATGATGGTTTCTATTGATTGAAATGTTTTCGTTTTCTTCTTCTACTAACTTGGCAATATCAGATGGTTTGGGTATATATTTTAAGAAATTCTTTGCTCACCTCCTGTGCAATCATCTGTTGGGTGGTTAAGTAGGAACTTGACATGAATGTATTTCATTCAATTGAATTGATCTTAAGATCAATATTTATGTCAAAAATAAGGCGAAAGCTGTTCGTCAGCTTTGATTGTATGTTGGTTGGTGTTACCTTATATTACTTTACTACTTACTTACTTACTTACTTACTAACTTAACGGGCTCCCGACCCGTGAAGAGTCCCTGCCTGAGACACTCTTTTCGATTGCGAGCACGCTGCTTCCAGTTGTCTAGACCAAGCGCAGTGAATTCCGTGGTAGCTTGGTTCTTAAACCGGAGGTTCGGTCTTCGTAGTCGTCTCGAACCTGGGGGCAATGATTCGTAGATCATCACGTGGCATAGCTGGATCAGTTTAGCCATGATCCCGAATTCGGCCATCGCCTTGTAGAGCTCAAGACGATGAATGCTATCATATGCGGCTTTGAAGGATGAAGAGATGGTGAGTCTCAACTTGAAATACTTTGGTGTAAAAATTTGGTCGATCGTCGATCTGCCGGGCCGAAAGACACACTGGTACATGCCGATTAGTGTGCTGCAGAAAGGCTTCAGACGTTCACACAGTACGTTGGATAGGATCTTATATGCGACATTAAGCAGGAATATGCCTCGGTAGTTCTTACAAGACATAGGATTGCCTTTCTTGAAGATGGGGCATATATATTTGAAAAGCTCCACTGGTAGACCATCAGAGCCTTGTTGTTCTTCAGCTTTTTGATGGCTGAGCTGACCTCTTCAAAACTGGGAGGGGTGGGGGGGTGGGGGGTGGGGGTGTGGATTTTTCACTGACTGGATGCGGGTTCTCTTCTTGCCCTATCACTCACACTACCTGATGCCCATTAAGTAGCTGCTGGAACTGCTGCTTAAACACATCTACTATTCCCTGAGCTTCGGTGACTAGGTTTCCTTCAATGTTTCGAAGAGCCTGTGTACCGGGCTTGAAACCTGCTGCCGTTGATTGGCTTTGCGCTTTCTTATAAAACATCCGGACCTTATATTACTTTACTCTACGTAAAGGCTGCCTACAGTTGTATCTTAAAAATAAAAGGTTTATCCAATTTGAAGGATTTGTCGAAATCCGACGTAGTTGGAGATACAACGAATTTTACATTAACGCTTCAATGAAGATTCAGTTAAAATGCTTTTCGAGAGATGTCCACTGATCTTTTGTTTGCTGTTGTGTACAGTTCACATTTCGGTACCACAGAAATGCACCAAAATAAGGAAGAATTTGAATCCCTTGAGAATTCTTTCTTTTGTACAACCTTCATTCTATAAATCTTTTATCGGAAAATTCCTTTTAAAGCTGAATAACAATAAACGACAGACTAAAATCAAATATTCAAGCCAATCATCACCATTGATGCCAATATTCTTGAAATTGTATTTCTTATCCTACTAAATGCATATACATATGTACATCACAACAATAGAAATCCTTCAGGTCCTTCGTCCGTTTGCCTCTTTTCTACATCACTTAGGGAGAAATAAAGGCAAAAAAAAAAAAACACAAACAAAAATGAACAAAATCCTATTTGGTCCAACAGACACACTCTGCCTACCCTCTACACCCCATTCACATATGGTCAACCCCACCCACACACACTAATATCATACCGTGCGAATGTGAAACGAATTGCTAGTATATTGCAAATGATACACTTAGAAACTTCCTTTTAGTATTCTATTAGGAAAAAATCCTGAAGATGGTGTGCTGTGTGTAGCACCTGCTCAAGGACCAATGTGCAGGAATAAATCATGCAGTGAATATCCCTTTTTGGGGATTCACGTAGTTCGTAGTGTGAGTTGGTGGTGTCTAAGCCAAGTACGTAGCATCTATCTAGGAAAAAAAAAATTCATGTGATTTTCGCTTTGGTTTTCTCCATCTCTCAGTTACATCCTTTCCGTTCGATTCAGCATGGGTTTGAATCAAATTATCTTTGCCCCACTATCGTCGCATGGAACGAGTGGATTAATAACTATCAGCGGAGGGGTTTTTCTAGGGGGACTAACATTTGGCAGGTCGAATGGTTTTTCCCACAAAAAGGCCTTTTGTTGATAATGTGCACCTAATACCGGTGCTGACAGGAAGGGGGTGGAAGGCGAACATCCTTTTAAGTTTTGGAAGAAAAACAATATTTTTGTCTTCACTCGCACGATATATACTCGTATTCTGGATTGCACATAAATACTGTCTCTGTCCATGAACCACTCTGCACATTCGAAATAAAATGAAAAAAGGTACTGCCAAGCACCTCATTGCTCCTTTGTCCTTTTTTCGGATGATTGTGTTTATTTTGTTTTTATCTTCTCTTTTTTTTGAGGAAAAACAATTATTTTCCCACAGACGGCAGGAAAAGTTCTACACCTGTCAGCGAAATCCTGAAATTTTTCTTAGTTTTCCTCTGCCAATTTCCGTTTGCAGTTTTTTTTCGTGCCTCCTGGTTTTGCATTCGGTTGGATGATATCGAAGGATTGTTTCACTCCTCCTTTTTTGTGAAATCAGTGCCACGGAGTTAATTCCTTATGGATTTTTGTTTTGCTCATTTAAAATGTCCTTGGCACTTTATCTTGTCCCAGTTTTATTTTGTTGTTTTTTTTTTTTACTGTTCCGGTTCTAGTTGAATTTAATGTTCTTACTTTTTGTGTTGTTCTTTAGGTGTATGGTGGTCAGCAAGGACACACTAGGACACTGTGAACATTTTTCATTTTTGTACACATTTGTAGAGTAAAAGCAATGTCATAGCACATGTTCACATAGAAAAAAACGAACCGACAAAAAAAACAATTTACTTCGATCTTGTCCTGACTATGTCCTTGTTAGAGACCAAATGCCCAACCTCCTCTAGCTTAGACCGGCCGTTTTTTGCGGGAAGTTATTTCAATTTTCGTTAGTTTGCTTTTTTTTCTCTCTGCCGAACTTTGAGAACACAAATTTATCAGATACTGCGTAGCGAAAAGTTTAGGTGGCTGAAGGATGTCCTCGTATTTAGGGGATTTATTTGGGACTTTTTTTTGTTAGCCTTCTGGTATTTTTTTGTGTGTTCGTTCATAATTTGATTTGGGAATTCCAGCTGTGGGTGGTGTGATTGTTATGCCGACGGAGGTTAGTGGTGCTGGTGATAACTTTTTAATGAGTCTGGTTTTGTGCCAAATTTGTGTGTCATTTTGGGCGGGAAATTAAATTGAACATTGTTCTTGTTTTTATCATTCTTTCTTTGTTTTTTTTTTCTTGTGAGAATCATGCCATGGGGAGGAGAATGGCGAACAAGATAAGACTCATCAAAGCAATCAAGTAAAAGTATCTAATTCCCATCGCATTGTTATTAGTTAATTAAACTGGTTCTACTTAGTCTTCGCACTTGTGCTGAAGCGGGAAATTTCCGGACTCATCTTATTGATTGCGAAGCCCCCCCAATCAGTGTGAATCGGATACCTACGCAGGATGACAATGAGGTGAAGTAGCACATCCACTTTTCAATAGGGAATGTGGATGTAACACACTTACAACCTGAAAGTAGGGACGGGATAGGAAGGTGTGCCAAGGGTTCATCTAAATTAATTGCCTGGATGTGAAGAAGTTTTTCCATTTTCTGCATGATGGCCTTTCTCCGGTTTCCAATTTCATTTACTTTGCACCATGCCATCACCTAGAGTACAGCGCTGGACCATAGAATTGTGCCAATGGCAGCACAAAATCGGGAACGTACGTACATATTATGTGTTTGTTATTGTATTGGAGATTGCCCGTATGTATTCATAGGGTATTTTGGATGCTATGGAGACCTGTAGGGACGAAAATCGTATTTTAATCGGTTTGCTCTGACTCAGGGGAACGAAGCGCATTGCTGGTAAAGAAAGAGAATTTGAAAGCAATCCTTGTTTATCGTGTAAGCAACTGGGAACGGAACAATCAAGTTTGTGGCTGCCGCATTGTATTTCAGTTGAATAAGTTTTTGAATAGTGGTAGGTATTTGTTTTCTTGTTTTTTTTGGCTGAAAGGAATTGTCACATTAGATTACTAACTTGTTTCTCTACCTTTCGTCCTTCAACAATGGCAGGCTTACTGTTAATGGGAATAAAGGTATTGTGACCATGTCCCGCTTTGCTTAGGGTAATACATACATCCATACATCAACACGCATGTACATATGTATTACTGACAAACCTAGTAAAGCAATTCAATTCCGCACTGTCCAACGTCCTTAGCCAATTTGCAGGCATTAAAGATGTGAAGGACAGTTCATGTGTCAAAGCAAATCCTCACAACTATTTCTTTGTCATCCCACTTATCCTGTGATCAACTCCCTTGCACTACGGACTTTCAAATATTTTCAAAAACTCTGTCAAACGAAACAGCTATAGAAATTCCAACGGGCTTCATCAAGAGATTCTAATTTATGTGCATCCGAAATGCCAAGTCTCACCTAAGTAAATGTTTCCTTGCCCCACTTCCTCTTCCGTTCTAAATCCTTTTTTGAATACCATTCCACTTCAAACTCTCTTAGAAAGAACATCAAAGTCCGAAGGCTCTTTTTAACCTACCAACTGCACTCACTTAACAAAGCCACCTCCCAGCAAGAACGTAACGCATTTGAATCTATTTTCAGGACACAAAACCAAAGCAAGAATAAAAACCGAAAAAAAAAAAAAATCTGCAAAAATTATTTGCATATATTCAAAGACACCCATTCCTGCGCCCACTGCCTGTTTGTGTAAGTGACTTTAGAAATCCTTTTTCCAGATGCAAATGGAATGCCAGAATGATTACATTCATACGCGAGGACCTCTTTTAACTCGAGGTGTAAACACATAACGATGAAGCACCGGCGCCACCACCATCGTTTCGGAAAATAATGATCGTAGTATCTCCTCCTTATGCCCAGAGACTGCTGGTGACGATAAACGCATTCATCGTTCCGTTCTGCCAACGCCAACATATCTAACGTCGAAAGCTGCCATAAAGCTGACAGTCAACATGTCTCGAATCTCAATAGCTTCGAAGGACACTTTTCACTCGCATTCACTGAGCGGGGTTGGAGGCGATGGGGGTCTAAATCGTAGACATCTTTCCATTGCCATCTATCCTGGTTTTCTTTTTGTCGTTTATCTGTTCTGAATCTGAGGGCGCAGGATATGATGTAAGGCAAGAAAGAAGTTGAAAATTATGAAAAGGATGACGGCTAAAGAATAAGGAACTTTGCTTTATAGATATGACTGCATTTGAACACACTTCTGCCCGAGTCAGGGATAATGATGTGAAGTGCCTCACAACGGTGTACAAGGAATAATTCTTAATGTCCTGCAAAAAGGAATGCAAATGTCGCAAATGCCTGTAAGGCAACAAAGAAAGAAAATTCTTCTTTTAAATTTGACAAAGGAATAAAGTCATATCCTTTAAGAGATAATTATACAATGCAAACATTTTCCCTATTTAAACCTACAATGTTCTTCTCCTTTGACCTGTGCAGCTACTGCAGTTGGCAGGACTGGGGTTTTGAATTTGAATTTTTGTTGGCTTTGTTTTTAAGGAGAATACATCCTTTTTCATGTTCTTCTGTTATTTTAATGAATGTTACTTTTTTAATTTTGTGGCCTGACCAGATTATAGGTCTTAACACTACCTCCCCACAGCAACAACAATAGAGGAGAGAGAAAACGCATTTTTATGTCCCTTCGCCTCGACGTGTATATGAATGTAGGTCAATTTGCTTAGTCCTTCCACTAGGTGAAGTAGAAAATGTCCCTTGAAAGTATGCTCCTGCGGTTAATCCTTGTAAGACAAATCGTCCTTTAGGCTAGAGAGAGGGAGAGAATCGAGTTTTAGTGGTATGTATTATGAATGCGTATATACATACATGCATTATAAAGTCAAAGCACACATCCTCATCAAAGCGTCCACTTAACATGGCTAAATTGACGAAAAATAGTGGCTAGCATTGTGCTGTTTGGGATACAGATTGTTTGCACTTTTCCTCTAATACTGATGTAAGTGCCCCAAATTGACAAGCTTTTGACATGGGCAAGTACCAACTATATGCTTCGATATACATGCCTATCAAATTATAACTGATTTATAAAAGGTAGAGGTATACCTCCTGAGCTTACGCATGCTTAAATAAGTTACGTATTAATGGACTATGATTGAATACCTATTATTGGAAACTATACAAGCTCTTATCCTTTCTTTATATTGGCACAGACATGCTAGTGTGTACATATGTAAATACATTACAGTGTATTACTCCGTAATGAAGTCCATTACTAAGAATAAATTAAAAACATGAATAAAAATATCTACACTGCTACATTTAAAAGATCTATTGTGTTCCACAAAAGGAGACCGCTGAGTCTCTCTGTGTACAGAATCTCCACAAGTCCGGTTATTCTGATATATATCAGTACCTTCAGGAGCTCCTGTTTTGGCAGTTTGAACTTGCCGATGTAAAAGGCTTTATATGTATATGTATATACAATACCTGAATAGGATCATGCATCTAATATCCGTTAGAGTATCTTAAGGACTCATTTTCTCCCAAACCCAGTTTATTTTTTCAAATATTTTCTCAGCTTGCCGTATCCGGGAGGAAGCCTATTAGGATTTAAGGTCTGTTTTAATTTAGACTAATACCAAGTCTCGGATCAGGAAAGTAATTGCAGAATCTGGCTCAGAAAAATGCTCAAATAAGTTGCCCATTGATCTCGAGCTTTTGGTTCCTGGTTCAAAAATGCCTGCTCCGGAACCACTGACCGTTTTCGATTCAAGTTCGATACACACATGGTTCACATTTCGTCTCCATTGGTCCATTATTTTCCACTACGCAGTTTTGTCATACATTTATTGATTAAGCTACGAGTATATCTTCTAACAATTGTGTTTCTCAGTATTTTAAAGCTTATAAATTGAAAACTCTGCTAAGTTCACAAAGGTAACCTGGGTAACAAAAGAGCTGATGAACTAGCTAGAACGGGCTCAGCGTTGGACCTAGAACTAACTGACCCTTCAGTTAAAATCCCTCTTTGTGCCCTTAGCGAGACATAGAAAAAGGAACGTTATTTGATGCAAATAAAAGGAAGCAAGCGCTTAGCTCTTGAATAGTAACAAGAAAGTTGTGGCCACACTAAGACTAAATGAAAATGATTTGTATAAAGGAGATCACGTTCAAGTTCAAGTTAACCTCAGTTTCTTGTTCACTGCCCAGGACTATGTAACATCAGATATAAGACACTTTGAAGGAATTTCTTTCAGGTTCTAGAAGAAAATTTGGCCACCCGGTGAAAAAAATATGCAGCTTTATCAAAGCTTACTCTACCAAAGATTTAAATCCGTCTAACATTAACAGACATACAAAAATAATATGTAATTATATTAATAAAAATTCCCCTTAAGAACTGTTTTTATCTACGGGCTCTCTGTTGAATGGAAATGTAGAGCAAAGTAACTTGGAGAAGTCTTGTAACTTTTGTCCACACACCAAATATATTTCTACCAATTTTTTTTACTACAAACTGCGCCAACTTTCATATCGTGCTCCTTGCCGTTCGGATAGCCAAACACATCATAATAGGCTTCACTGTGATTTTAAAGGGAATCACCATAAATTAACTTTACGGGTTATTTAAAGATAAAAAATACAGTCGAACCTCTATAAGTCGAATCGTCACGGGATCAAATAATGATTTATAGAGTGTTCGAGTTATGGAGCACCCAGAAAACAGAGTGCACATGCTCAGTTGAATTAAAAGATATGCTTATAATTGATTGTTTTTTATTCAAACTTTAACTTTATAATTATTCCTTGACTTTGAAAAAATCGGTAATTGTTGTTTGAAGTTTACGTTTATTTATAATGGTTTTAAGAAATCCCTTCACTGGTATCCGGAAGACATCTTATGCTTTTAAATGCCGCTCTTACTTCATTAGATTTCGTCAATAATTGAAGCGATTAGAATGAGAAGGTGTTAAGTGACATTTTGAAAATTTTTACTTTTTTTAGTCGATAAAGGCGTTATGTGACAACTTAAATTTTCGTGTACTTGGCGTGCCGCTACTGTCCTTATTTAAGAAGTTGGCTTGTGATGACGGTGTTAAATACACATATTTCTTAAGTTTCTTAGCGAAAGAAAGTGTTAAGATCGCTTAACACCTTTACACCCTCTGAAAAATGAATAGGTAGGTTTTTTGAATCAAATTATTTTTCCATACAGGTGTTAAATACATAAAATTGATCAAAAAACCAAGTTAAGAACAGTTTAAATAAATGGAGTACTATTGTTCTCAATAATATAATTTTTATTAATTTTTATGTGGTATCTATTAATAACTCTTGCATTTACAAAAAAAGTTCTGTCCAAAAAACTTTAAATGCTTCTTACTCAAAACTTCGAATTTGTCACTTAACACCTTCTCATTCTCAACGGTTCAATTAAACAGTTTTTATTTAAATTTTAAGTTTTTAATTTGCGCGGCGACATTTTTCTGAACGAAGTGGTTAAAAATTACCGACGACCAACTTATGAGGTTACAATAAAAGTGACACGAGCAAACTCAATTGCAAAATGTAGAAGCTACTGTTTCGTATTTCATTACAAATACAAAAAAAAAAAACTGTGCCTTCTAAAAGTACATATTGCATTTCACGTGAAGTATTACGCATTTTAATTTCTTTTGCTTCTCATCTCTTTTGTACGAGATATGGAGAGAATTCTCTATGAAAGTAACATGATGAAACATGTCACAAAGTTCGATTTAAAGAGGGATTCGACTTACAGAGAGTCGACTTATGTGGGGAAACTGAAGTCTTGGTTCCAAGTTCCGAAACTTCAGTTCGAGTAATAGAAAATTCGACTTAAGGAGGTTCGACTTATGGAGTTTTGACTGTATTAACAACTTTATTAATTTTCCGCTTCATGTAAGTCTTAGGTGAATTTGTGGAATTTAAATTGTCTTTATTCGCGAGAATCCCTTTCACTCGAAAATAAAAATCAGTGTCAGAGCAGTTGATTAAAACATGTTCTAAAAAAACTATAACAAGACCTTCTTCAAAAAACTCACCGTCATCATTATTCATAAAGAAAATCTTTTAATAAACTTAAACATTTTTTATCGAAACCCAATTACTGAACAAAAAAAAAAAAAAAAAAATACTAAAACACTTTACAACTTCCAAATTTAATGCGGAATTATTTTTTGTTCCTATCCTTTACCTTATGGCTACCTTTTTCGAACAAACTGTCCTTAAAAAAAAAAATTGCTGATTGGGAAAAAAGGTTAAAATGTCCATCAGGAGCAATATTTTAACGTCCCTTTTTTTGGTGTGTCGATAGACTTTATCCAATATATTGGATTACCTGTAACTTTGCAGTAAATTATTGGAACACTTTCGATTGAATTAACAAAAAAAAAACAGGACACCAATTTAAATGAGATTTAAGTAAAAAAAAATGTCTGCTTTCAAAACGTCAATGAGAAAGATAAAAAAATATAAAAATGTCTTCTGTTATTTTGATTACAAGAAAATTACGGTTAATAACAAGTGAAAGCCACATTATCGGCGCCAACTTAAGTATAACCCCTTGTCACGACCCCCAAGGTGTTTTGTGAATGAGTTAGGGAAACAACAACCGGGGTGACAAGTAATGACAATAAAAGCAACAAAAAAAAAAAAAAAACAATTTACTTCCATTGTTGTAAATGGTGAAAAATGAAATTTAATTCTCTCTCAATGCCCGTTTTCACTTATTTCTCTCGCTCGATGTATACGTATTTTTTTCCCCATTTTCATCTCTCCACCCACATCCGCGCGAAACAATGAAAAGGAAAACTGTTTCAGTTTTATTGCGTTCATTGTGTTGTATTTCAGTATTTCATGACATTCACCGCATCGCTCTTTATTGTATTGTTGTATCCGAGTATCTGGTGCATGAGGATGAGTGTCTGTGTCTGTGTATCTGTTTTTGTGATTGTAGCAGGATATAACGATGAAAATCATTACATGAAAAATAACATCTTTTATGATCGTGTTTTCCATGTTCCCTGCAATGTTTGTTATGGGACTGACAGCATCGCCAGATAGTACTTTAACCGATACCAACTACTAACACCGACATTGCGGCTGCTGTCGATGATGTTGATGTTCTTCCCCTACCTACCCATCATCGGTTATATTGCGCAAAAATAATGAGACCTCGTAGTCGTTGTTATATTCCTGGTCTTGTCTCCGCACCATGTAGCGCGTTGTTCTAATTCTGAATTGTATTCCGCACTTTTGTGAATATTTTGAGTGAAGCACATGCCATGCAGCCAAGCAACACCCCCAGCCTTTGTGTTGCTCTATCGGCCTACCTTTTGTGTTTTGAATCCTTTGGGTGTGGAAAATGATTATTACCTTGATCTATTTCACCCACCACAAGCGCAGCCCCATCAAAGTGTATTCTCCCGCTTGCGTTACCTACGCGCCTACATGACGCTGCGCTGCGTCCGCCTCACCGCCAAACCTATCGTTGAGGGAGAAATAAAAATAAAAACAAAGCCTGCTATGTCTGCCTTTGCTCCTTTGGGAGTAGAGCCGAACCGTATCCAACAGGATGATTATGATAGATTCCTTTCTGGAAAATACAAAGCGTCATTGTGTTGTACAATTTTCAAAAACGATGATGACATTTTTTTTTTTTTTTTTCGAAAAAAGAATTTTTTTCCTTTTCAGTGTTTGCGAGAGTCCTTTACGCTTATTAAAAGGACTATGAGCGTTCATTCATGAATGTAAAGGAATTGATATTTGTTGAAAGGCTGGTTCTAGAGTGAACCCTTGTTGTTGGGTTCTTTTTTGGTTTCTTTGCACTCGAGAAAGGGTTAGCTAAACGGTTTAGACAATGTCGGTAGCCTGATTGGGGTCAATTGGGGGAGAGTTGGCTGGATAAAGTGGTTGCCTAGTGTGTGGGTGGATTCAAAAAGATAACAGCTACAATTCAGCCGTTGCCTTTTTATTGTTGGGTCAAGTAGAAAAATAAATGGAAAATAAGAAATTTAATTTTGAGGCAATTGACCAGAGGAGGGAGGTGTGCGTGTGTTTTTTTTTTTCATGCGATATTAGCTTTCATATGTGTCTATGCAAGGGTATCCTTTTCCGGTAACTTTAAGGATAACAGTATGCTCAGGGTTGTTCCATAACAAGGGGTTTGATTTTTTTACGGGTTTTACATATTTTCTCTAACAAAGGAGACATTTTGTAGTGAGCAATTTCCGGTTGATCCTTTTCGATTGAATAGGTACACTCTTACAATGTATGTATGGGTATTGCGTGCGTGTTTGATTATTAAAATACGACTTAATTTTATATAAAAAATGCAAATAAAACTACATACATATGAAAATTTAGAGAAGTCCTCAAGCACGTACACGTACACAGGAACTTGAAACTTTTTTCCTTATCTACATGAGAGTATTTTAGAATGTAGATTGGCTACCTACAATAATTGGATACAAAACGTGTTCACTGTGCAAACACTCAAAGAAAACGAACAGATTTTTATCACATTTGGGTATAAAAATAAATTATTTATGCTGACAGATATTTATGCAATACAGAAACAAAACTATTTCATCGAGATCAGACGTCTTGTCAGTTACTCTGCGAAAGCAAATACCTTGATTTGGAATGTTCAAAATATTTCACTGCCAAATCAACCAAGTCTAATTTTTTATATTATTTTAGCCCATATTTTCAATAATAGCATTTTTCGGGTTTATTTCCAGTTGCTCTTAAATATGCCGATATTATACCTGTTTTTAATAAAGGATCTGCTTATGAATTGGGTAATTATAGGCCTATCTCACTTTTACATTTATTTAGTAAAGATTTGATTTTTGATTAAAACTAAATTTTAAGATCTTTTCAGTTTGGTTTTCAGAAAGGTAAATGTACAGAAGAAGCTCATTCACGCTTATGTTATCAGCAGCGTTGTGCTGAAATATTCAATTGGGTAATTCGGCTCAAGTATTTCTGCTTTGGCTCAATACTCCGAGCCACAGAGAAATGGCTCACATTTGGCTCATTTGGCTCAAAACTTTTATCATAAAAAAATATTAAAAAACAATTAAAATGTAATCAGGAAATAAGAATTCGCTCTTTAAATAACATTGAGACAAATAATCACAATCGCTTAAAGTTCACTTATGAGTTTTAAAGAGCTTTTAAAACGATCACAAAGAACATGTGGGAGTTTTGATCCACCTAAAGATGAAATAAGGAAATGTTATACGCATTGTTTCTTTTTTTGGTTGTTTGTTATTTCGTCTTTATTTATATGCTATTGTTTAATATTATTTTTTTTATTCCTCAATAATTTGTGATACTTTCTTAGGGCTTTATTATGGTTAGCGAACTGAATGTTAGAATTTTCGTGAACCGTAATCACATTTTGCCAAATTTTTGACGTTACAAGCGAATTTAAATTTTCGATTCGGAAGCCATAATACCAAATTATCTTAGTCGTCATTAAAAAAAAAAAAATATTTGGCTTCAGCAGTCCTAGGTAGAACCAAGCCTAGCTTCCCGCAACCATTTGTGTGTGCGCGTTATATTTTTGCACGAATGGAAGGGACCTACAGTTTTCTGCCGTCTCCGAACGGCGAATTGGGAAACTTTACATGACAAATGATACTCTTGAATGCTTGTCAGGCATTCGGAAGAGGTGGGCACTGTGAAAAACTTTTAGGTGTTTTGCGGCGGGATTCGAACCCAAGACCGCTGGCTCAGTAGTCCGACGCACTAACCACTTGCGCTACCGTGCCCACAGCACAGTAACAACTTAATTTGTGATATGCTGTTGCTGTGTTCGTGTTTAGATATGTATGTATGTACGTACCATTTTTTTTTTGACCGTACCCCCCACTCACTTACATATATTCAGATTTTTAGTAATTTTACTTATTTGGCTCAACCTAGTGTAAAATGGCTCGAAAAATGGCTCAGCTCCAACATTTTTCCGGAACAACGCTGGTTATCAGATATTTGTCAACCTAATTTACTATAATAAAACATTTCAAAGGCTTTTGACATGGTCGACCATAACATATTGTTGGGTAAAATTTAAAATTCTGGTTTTCGGGGATTTTTATGTGAGTGATAGAAGATAGAGTAAAAATTGATAATACCAGAAGTGAAGTAAAGTTTCTCAATCAGGGTTATGTTCTAGGACCCAAACTGTTTTTGATTTATATCAATTCCTAGTTTAGGTTGCCGTTTAGAGGGTCACTGACATCTTTAGCGGATGATGTCGGTTTCGCTTATGGCTCACACACTGTCTTAAATCTCAGCGCTGATATAAATTGCGATCTTTATTTATTAAAATTATGGTTTGCGCATAAACAAGTTATTACTTCAAAGACCAAAATAATATTTTTTAATTTGTCCACACAAGCCGGTGTTAAGGCCTTCTTTCATACGACTGACTGTCCTAGATTTAAACTCTCTTACTGCAACTGCAATATAATTTTGTCCTCGTGGACTTTTCATAGTTGTCTCAGATGCAGTGATAATTTTTTCGGGTTGAACATTTTATTGAATTTAAATACTTTTATCTTGTCATTGACTAAAGGATGAGCTTTAGTAGACATACAGAAAATTTAAAAAAATATTTTCGTGGCACTTTAAGAAACTTCTATTTTCCGCACAATATTTGCTGCTCCCATTTGGGTGGTTGGATGTTGTAGAAATAGGGTAGGCACTGATTGGCTTTAATTTGGCTAAGCCCAGTGTTGTAACTGTTACTACACATCAATTGTGCTTATTTTACCTCCAAGTGGTAACCATCGGGTACTGGTCGCTGCCCATCCGGGCACGACTTGCTAAACTTATAAGCGCGAGTGCTGAGCAAGGGAAAATAGCAGCACTATAATTCACGACAGCGGATGAATTCCATCAATGGAACCAACGGTGGCGCTAAAATTTCCAGAACGGAAACAAAACCTTATCTGAGCTACTCCGACATATTCGGAGCTTAGGTCGATAAGGATTTCCAAGTACTAGTCAGGGTCTTGGAAAAGAGTTGGTGGCGGATGAGCCCCTAGTGGGCCAACGGCAGCGCTCACACCCCCGTAGTGGGTTACTGACACCGGTGTACCCGGCCCCTTGTCCTAGGGGTATACAAGGATCTGGCCCTCCAGGTTGGGGGTTGTGCGTGAGGCTAACTACCTAACCACGTAAAAAAAAATTTGTTCCGAAACAACCAAAAGCCTCGGAAAAGGACGGATCTACTGTTGACAACCACGCTAAACGAAATAAGGACAACGACGTTCGGATATGTACCTGGAATGTTCGTTCAATGAACGGCGACGGTGCATCCGAACAACTGGCAGAGGCCCTAAACTGCTACAAGGCAGATATAACCGCCATCCAGGAAGTGCGATGGAATGGGCCAGGCAGAAAAAGAATGGAAAACTGTGATATCTACTACGGTGACTGCTATACAGAAAATAAACAGCGCTTATTCGGATGCGGATTTGTCATACGCGGCAGACTTAGGCAAGAAGTCTTGAGCTTTCGGCACGTGAGCGAGCGTCTTATGACAATCCGTGTCAAGGCAAAATTCACCAACATAAGCCTTATATGTGCTCACGCCCCCACAGAAGAAAAAGACGACGCTACCAAAGATAGTTTCTACGAGCTCCTCGACCAAACATACGAGCAATGCCCTAGACATGACGTTAAAATCGTACTGGGCGACTTTAACGCCAAGACCTTATCATCCCAGTCTTGCTATATGGAGCTGAAGCATGGACTTTGTCGAAAGCGGATGAAGATCTCCTTGGTCGCTTTGAGAGAAAAATCCTTCGTAGGATATTCGGTCCCGTTTGCGTTGACGGGTTTTGGAGGAGAAGATTCAACGACGAACTGTACGAGCTATACAGCGACATCAGCCTGGTAAAAAAACTGCACATTGGGCGTTTAAGATGGCTAGGACATGTGGAGCGCATGGACATCAGCGCTCCGGCTCGGAGAATATTCAACTCTAACCCGGAGGGTCAGCGCAGCAGAGGACGACCTCGCCTAAGGTGGCGCGACCAAGTAGAACAAGACCTCAACCAACTTGGAGTGCGCAACTGGAAGCGGTTAGCTAAGGACCGGGCTAACTGGAAGAGGTTGTTGGTTGAGGCCTTGGTCCACCCAGGACTGTAGCGCCACCTAAGTAAGTAAGTAAGTATTTGCTGCTCCCAACTTTTGTTAAAAATCTATAATGGAATTTTTCATTCAAGGTTACAATATGGGATAACATGCTGGGGAGGAGATTGCTTCAATAACCTCATTTGTTACTTCAAAAACACATTTTGAAGAAAATGTCCCGGAAACCTCGTTTACCTACATCCTAGTTTTCAATTTTTTAAGGATTTGATGAATCTCCCAGTTCCCCACTTGTACTACTCTAATCTCTAAAGTGCTCAAAATATGTATTCCTTTTACGTTCAGGAAATCTAAATTTGAGACAAATCGACAATTATAGTTTGCTTGGAAATCCTTTAAATCAAGTATCGATACTTGCTTTTCATACCACCGCGTTTCGCCACTTAATGTGACTGCATGTCGGATATTAAACAAACTTCCACACTTGATCAGAGCCCTCACACATCATTATTCGTTTGAAAAACATGTAAAGAAATGGCTTTTTTGCCTCAATCTTGAAACTATTACCTCACTGTTGTTATCTCCTGATATTCTGGTGTAATGTTTCGATTTCTATTATATGGTAATATGTATAACTAGTGTGCTCGTGCGAGAACTTTCTCAAGAGAACTCTCTCAAGAGAACATTCAGTCCCCAAAATCCAAGCTTCCCATCCAACATCCAAACTTCCCATATGATTTCTGTCTGTCAACTCATGGAAATCACACGGAAAGTGTTTATCCTTTTGAAAGTGCAATTCGTCAGTGCTCGAAACAAGTATTTTTTAGAATTATAAAATTTTATTTATTTTTTCGAAAAATTGTTGGAAAAGGTTTTTTGACACTTTCAGTCACATTGTGTTATAACGTATCTCTTCAATGTATGGAATATTTTGAAGAAATTATTTTATTTATTGTACCTAACATAATGCAATGAACTAACTTAAAGTTTTGCGAAAAAATATGCAGTGGATATCACTTTCTTGTATTTTTTTTAATCACTTAACAATATTCAAACATGTGTTTTTTCACAATTTTCGCGGCATGTGAACTGCAAGCCAGACTCGAGCACCTAATGCGATTTATTTCAGCTGAAACTTACTGAAAATTAAAAGAACGGTAAAGGTGACAATACTGTAACATTGAGTTTTAATTGACTTAAGTACATTTCGTTTTTCTGAACATTGAAACGGTTTGTATTATTATTACTGATATATGATGTTATAAAGGGTTAATTTTGAAAAGTAAATTGTATGTTCCATTTTAAAAGTCTTTGGAGTGGCATTATCTCTATTTTTTTTATAAGAAATACCTACATATGTGTCACTTTAATTTGTCTTTGTTTATTTAATGTAACAAAAATTATTGTAATATCTTATTTTTTAACAATTTAATGGATCTCTAAATCACATCGTTCCTATTCGATGGGAAACTGATTTTTCGACTCGCATTTTATAAGCTCTTGCCCATAAACGTTACCTCTTTTGATATGTACCCACTCGCATCGTAAGTCACCTTTGAATCTTTTTTATTTCCCTACATTGTACTTTAACGACCATTTTGTCGAGTTTTATACTCTCAATTTTGACAGGAGTGGATTCTAGTCAAACATAATTTTATTTCCTTATTTTCCACGTAATAAAATTCAGGCGCAGAAAAAAGAAGAAATCTCCATCTTTTTATCGCTCAAATCAAATATAAATCACCTAATAACACTAATATCCCCAAAATGCCTTAGTGGGTACCTTAAACGTATTGGGTATCCAACTTGACTTCGAGGAGTAAATAAAGAACTCAGCTGGGCCAGTCATAAAACAATAACTTTCCACCCCCACATTAAAGTATAACATTAAAGCCTATATCATCATCGGGCAAAGTTTCACTGTGGCGGCCATATATAAAAGTATAGATAGGTATGTATGAACTCACATCCTATATAGGCATCTAGCCCTAGTTGGTTTTTGGCACAAAAAAAAAAAAAAAAGAAAAGGCAGCACCAATAAACACCAATTAAATTCGTGTCAACGGCAAAAATTGGAGAAAACATGCTCAAGCTTGACACCACCAGCACCTCCACCACCATGCTGAACCTCTTGGCTCCTCGTTGACAATTTTCAATTTCAATAATATTAGGTTGTCGAAAAACCATTAAAGAACACGTCTCGTTCGTTGGTCGTCCGTGCTTTCCGAAACGCCACCACGCCGCCGCCCGTCGCCTATAAGCAATCTCTTTATCGAATGCAATAAAAACATACTGTCAAGCGGATGTTTTATTCAATAAGAGCAGCTCGCGATATACGTAGACCACGCGGATATAAGAATACACACTCAAACAAACAAACATGTAGTTGTGTGCTAAAAGAAAACGAAATAAAGGAAATAACACAGGACGTCGAAAACAGATAAATGACGACCGAGAAAGAGAAGAGGAAGAAGAAGGACTTAGCAGCTGAATAGAACGCGCGCTCAATGGGAGTCTAATGCCGACGAACCAAAGTTGGCACTTATAAAATGTTTTTTTAATAGAATCACGCAAACTGTCAGCTAAAGCTTTCCCACTTTCCTGCTAGTATGAGTACGAGTAAACGTATGTATGTGAGCCGTGTGCTGCCTTTGGGCGGCCTCATTCGATTCCCGGTATTATCCTTCGTAACAATTTGCCTCGCTATTTCGTGTGTGGTGCCTTTTTGTTCCGACAGGTCCTGATATACAAACATATATACACTCCTACATATGTATGCGTGAATGTACATTTGTAAATCGTTCACACACTTATACTCGTACATCCTTGGGAATAATAATCATTTTCCGATAGAAAATTGTCATTCAACATACTGGCTGGCTCCCAGGCACTGTGCGCCGTTGTCTGTTTTATAATTTGTATTGCCAGGACGTGAGGTCCTGCCAATATGACCGTGTGCCGTCTGTGTTATCTGTTTTGTGTTTTTCAAACATATTAGTATCAAATTGAATTTTAAGATCGTAAAAAGTCAGAATTGGAGAATTTCGACAGCACACAAGTGCAAGTGCATCATAATAGCACAATTTAACTCTGACAGGCTATGAATAGTGAACGTGACTTCAACGTGCATTGCCGACATCTCTGACACACGAGTAGCAGAGGGTAACATACATATACTCGTATATGATTTTAATCTAAAAATTCTTTTTGTTTTGGTTTTAAGTTTCTATTTTATTTTAAGGAAGCAGTACGAAGCCAATAACCAAACGAGGGTAATAGAAAGAGTATTAGGACTAATAGGATGACAGTAATTAGGCTCTAGAAAGGGATGTTAAACTCAAACTTTTTAAGTGCCAATTTTTTGAAGGTATGAGAGGGGGTCAGATTAAAAATAAAATACAAATGTAATGCAATACCCGGTATAATTAAAATTTACATAAAAAATAATTCAAAAGTTATAAATTTGTTTTGAAGTTTATGAGGTTTTTAAATACGTCGAAACGCAATATTGTTTTGAGGTTCCAAAAACTTGATTTATTTTACGTTTCATTATTTTTTCGATGTTTGGTGTCAACGATGTTATATTAATTTCCAAAATAGACTATGTCTATCTATAAATATTTCATGGTAATTAGATTTATTTATCTTCATTATTGAAAACACCTGTTAATATCTGAACATCCAAACATGCATACAATGTGGTCATCATTGTGCCTTAAGTCGGGATAGCTATTTTGATTTTTGAGTACTTTATATGAAATGTCGACTTCATTGAACTTATTTTTTAAAGCATTTTTTAACTGCAAATCTATCTCTACATATAAGGCTGACTGACTGACAGACAACGCACAGACCTAAAGGGCTGACATTTTGATAGAAAATTCCTATAATGACATAGAGTTCCGCTGATTTTTTGAAATTCCGTCTCTAAGTCGGTAAATTTGAAAAAATATAATTCCCTAATTTCTTAATTCGAATTTTTATCCATAAACCATTGTCATTGATCATGAGTATGTTGAGAGACGATTGCGGGGTCGAGTCGACGGGAGGGTGTATTGCTCAATGCTGCAAAGACTGTTTTAGTACACGGGCATAGACGGGCGGGTAACAGCTAGTTCCATTTGCAAGAAAGTCGGTGTTTTACCAAATGATGTGTCAAGTAATGGGATGGCTCTAGAAAACATAATTAAAACACCTATTCCGTTGATTTTTCTGTTTCTTTTTTTTTATTCGAAATATTCTCCTCCCGGTTCAATGCACTTGTTACAGCGATTCAATACTGATGCAAATCTCTAACTCATATTGCGGAATCGCTTCCAGTGACCGTGTCGAAGCTGCCTGAATGGTCGGAATGTCATCAAAAAAGCATCATTTCAACTTCAATTTCAATTTTGGAAACAAAGGGAAGTCGCACGGTGCCAAATCAGGTGAATACGCGGATGATTTAACACACACACTTGATTTCAAGCTCAAAATTGACGAGCAACGAGTGCGTTGGAACGAGTTCTTTGTGGGTAATTCCTTTGGTATTAAATATTGTGATAAGCATTGTCTTAGTTTTTGTAGGATCTTTTCGTGTCTCCTCCAGCGTCCCTCTGCCGCCCAAAAAACTTTTATGACAATCGAAAACACCTATGCTATTCAAATAATTACCACGGTACACTTGTTGCATCAATCGGAATGTTTCTGATGCATTTTTAAGTAACTTGTGTTAATACAGCAAGTATTGTATTTTTTTGGTATTCTTTCTCTTAAGTAGTGATTCGCTAAGCAACTCGGCTTTCACTAAATAAAAATAATAATAAATATTGTACTTGTTGTTTTTTTCTTTTAACTACAGTGGGATCTAGCTAGGCACCGCCAGGCAGATCCTTCCTTATATTTATTGTAAAAGTGTGTGCGCTTAGAAGGGAAAACGACTTCCCTTCCCGGCTACTGACGCATATCCTCTTGTTTATAATTGTCAAATGTCAACCAAATCCCATGAAATCCCATGTCATGTCATGTAGAGAAAGATTCAAGCATTTTATTTTGCACACTGTGTAAATTATTTTACACACTGTGGAAAGTCGTACGTATTGAGCTCGCGAAAATCTGCAAAACGCATATCAAATGCTAGAAGATCAAGCAAACGCATAGAAAATCGGCTAATTTGGCTGCATTGCTCATGTCGATCAAACCAATGGTTGGGAAACTGCCAGATCCAAAAATTATGTGAATTAGCGGTGATCTAGTTTAATGATGATGTGGCGGGCCATAATTAATTATCTCAGGGGCCAGGCCTTATCTTTGACATGCCTGCATGGTTCTTAAAAACTACAATACTAAGGATTTCATTGGAAAGAGGATGTCGTATATTTTGAAAGCATTCCATTAGTAGATGAAGTTGTTGCTTAAGTGCTGCTCAACAGAGTGGAAACCAAGCTATGTAGGCTGTGTTCTGTTCAAAAACTGGTTTTTAAGAACACATCTGACCAGTCGCTCACTAGACTGCATATAGACTATAGATACAGTTGTAGCACTATAATAAACTAGCTCTAAGTCCCATAGTAAACATATGTACATACATACATATGTATAAAAAAAAAAAAAAAATATTTGTCTTCAGCAGTCGTTGGTAGAACCAAGCATAGCTTCCCGCAACCATTTGTGTGTGCGCGTTATATTTTTGCACAAAATGGAAGGGACCTACTGTTTTCTGTCGTCTCCGAACGGCGAGTTGGGAAGCTTTACATGACAAATGATACTCTTGGATGCTTGTCAGGCATTCGGAAGAGGTGGTCACTGTGAAAAACTTTTAAGGTGTTTGCGGCGGAATTCGAACCCAAGACCGCTGGCTCAGTAGTCCGATGCACTAACCACTTGCGCTACGGTGCCCACATATGTATAAGCTCAGATAGTTTGATAGATACAGTTACCTCGCAGGTGTTAGTGACTTCCACCTCTTATTTGCTTCAATTACTGATCTTTCTTCAATTTTGGCCCTAAGGTTACAGAGTGGTGGCTTAACCATCCTATCCGCTTGTTCTCTGTCTAGAGCTGAGCCCTTTCTGACCAGTTCATCTGCTGCTTTATTGCCTGGGTACCCGCAGTGACGAGAGACCCATTGTGCTGCATGCCGAGAACTTTTAGCTCTTCGCGGTAACTCTTTACAAGCTTAGATATTATTTGCGTAGCAGCTATTGCCTTATGGCCGCCTGGCTGTCAATGTAAATTGGGATATCGTCTTGAAATATTGTCGTCCTTGACACCAATTGGGTCTTGAACCTCAGCTTGAAAAACGCTGTTGCTTATTCCTAGTTCCTCCGAGAAGCAATCCGCTCCTGTACTTATGTCCAGTTACACACGTTTTTTGTAATTCTGGACTGGATTCGATTACAGTTCCTGAGAAAATCTCTTGAGACATACGGATTGCAGAAAAACGAATTGTGTTCAACTTCAAAACACGAAAATTTAACACAAAAATGTACTCGAAACCCTCTCGCCTGTCAATTTGCAGTTACTTATTGAGTTTTGTTAATTTCTTAATGAAATCATAACAATCAGTCATTATTATTTTTATTATTATAAATATCCTCGCTATCTGAATGAAACCATCTTGTTATGCTCACGCCAATATAGGTTAATTTGACAGTTCAACACGAACAGGGAATGGAATGAGAATCATCCTTCGATTTCCATTTCCATGGGGCATTATGGTAAAATAAAACACCCCTTTTCGATTTCCACTAGGTCTTGTTAAGTCTCAACCTCTCGGATGAAGGAGCCAAAGAATATTTACGAATGCTAATTTCAAATTCCAAATAGCCAAACTTTACTACCGTTTGACGAAAGGGTTAAATGGCGTACCCAACGGTAGGACTACTATATGTTGATGACATCGAATCACACGATGGAATGATTGAAATGGGATTCCGGTGGGTGAAGTCGATTGTTTAGGGAACATCAATACAAGTGTAGGCCCCCCGGGGTAACCATATCCAAAACTAAAAAAAAAAAAAACAGGATCAATAGTTTGAGTTTGAATTCGAAATCCAATACTACTTGAATTTTACTTTTAGATGAATAATCTGGATTTTAAGATTAATTCTCTAAAACTATTGACAGATTTGGTGGGTATCGGTTCGGTACAGTCTTGTCAAAACTTGTGTGATGATGGCGTCTATAAACAGAAAAGTTTTCCGCGAGGAACTTCGAATGTGGGGATTGAACAAACTTCTGAGAATTCACAAAGATGAGTTTGATGAATTTTTCCTTCAGATATCCTTGAAGTTTACATAAGAGCCAAATGTTTTCAAAGATTTCCTTTGGCAGGTGGTTAACACAGCCGCGTAGAAGTGTGTATCTATACGTTTGACTTTAAGATATATGTTGTATAACAATATGTTTGAAAGTTTTTTTTAGAAGTTTACATTGGTTAATCCAAACTGATTTTGAGAATGTTTTTTTTTTTTGATTCATGATTATGTATGTAACTTTGATTGGTGACAAAAAATACAGTTTTGAAGTGTTTGCTTCAATTTATTTAAGGAAATGAATTGTATATGTAAATTTAAAAAATACTCTTTAAAAGCACATATACGAGGGTTGTCCGAATAATTTTAAGAATCTGGCAGCACTGATTCTTTTGACGTTTACAAATATCTTATTCATAAAATTCGAATCTTTTTGTGGTAAGAAATAGTGCCATATTAAAGAGCGTTTAGTTGTTTCGTTTTTACAGTGTGTTTTAAGAAGTTTTAAATTAAAGTTTCTAGTAAGGATGTCAACATGTCGTTGGATGATTTTTTATGATTCTAGCTTAAGAAAATACCAGTGCTAGCGATCACATGTCTCTAAAAATAAGACATGTCAAAATTTACGAATCTTTATTCGAACAGAGACAAATAGAATAGCAACCCAAAGTGGACCAAGAGATGCCCAATAATGGTACACAGATGGGTCGAAAACAGAGAATGACGTCGGACTTATCTCTCCATATCCATATCTCTCCATAAAGATGCTACAATTTTCCAAGCGAAAGTATTTGCCATCAATACAGCCGCACAAATCCTAATGGAGAGAAACTTAAACAAAACAAAGATAAACATAATGTCTGACAGCCAAGTTGTATTGAAGGCAGTAAGAAGCCACAACTACAAATCAAAAGCTACATTCGAATGCCACTCAAACCTAAACCAAATCTAAACCATAGTTAAACTCATATGA
Organism: Brachyopa scutellaris; assembly: GCA_949775065.1. NCBI lineage: Eukaryota > Metazoa > Arthropoda > Insecta > Diptera > Syrphidae > Brachyopa > Brachyopa scutellaris. The sequence goes on from OX459113.1 coordinate 115,438,094, forward strand.
GTACCAGAGCATGAAGGACATGAGGGCAACGAAAAAGCTGATATCTTGGCCAAAAAGAAGCCAACGGTCCATTTATCGGACCAGGCCCTCACGATGGCTTCACAAGAGAAGACACCAACAAAAGTTACTGGAACAACCTAGAGAGCCTGAAACACTCAAAAAAGTTCCTCATTCAAAACAACAAAAGAACAAATGAAATCCTAAAAATTAACAGAGGGAATTAAAAAATTCTTTGCGCAGGCCTGATGGGACATTCAATCTGCAACAGCGACCTCTACAAAATAAAAATCAGCAACACGGACACCTGCAGATTCTGTTAAAAAACAAATGAAACTACGGAGCACCTAATCTCAGAGTGCCCTTCTCTAACAAACAGAAGAGCCAAAACACTAGGCATATATGTATGTACAACTACATACTAACAGAAGAAGACTACAAAAGCATTTCAGTCAAAGGGATTATGAAATTTCTAAAGATTTTGTATGATTCATAGACAAAAAGGGGGGCAGGCACAATAGACCAACTCTGGTCGCAATGCTAGTGGAGATCTCTACCGTACTCTAGCTTCATCATCAAACAATTCAATTTTTGAAGTTTCAAAACGTCGAATTAATGAGCCATCATTACCAATATTCTCTTGATTTATAACCGAATGATTTATTTGTGGTCAACGTTTTTAAACGCCAGAAGAGGCTGTAGAAGTGTTCAAACAGCAAATTTCTGAGATGTCGGGTTCAGAATGGAATAAATGTTTCATAAACTGGTTCTATCGAATGGAAAAGTGCAAAAATCTTGAAGAACAATACTTTTAAAAACAATAAACCATTTAGAGTAATAAATTTATGATTTCTCTTACCTTTTGTAAGAACTTATCGGACAATTCGTATACATAAATATTATGTAGTATGTATGTTTCATAGGTACAGGGTTCCATAAATGGTAAAAAATAATGAACATGTATGATTTATCTGTCTAACTATTCTAAAAACCGTTCAGATCCAAACAGAAACATGTATGTATTTCTAATGTTTTTTGTCATTGTCAACTTTTTAAGGATAAGTCTTGTAACTTAAAATTTTTCGCATTTATGTATGTGCTGCACCGACAGACGTTTAATGTGTGTCCAGTGTGATAGGAAAGGGCAGCCATTATTGAACATTTTTTCCAATTTTAAGTCACGTATTGGCAACTTTACTGGATCAAATGCTGCCAAGTATTTGGAAGTCTAAAAGCAGTTTTCTAGAAGAGAAAATTCGTTTGATTCCAGGAAACACTTGTATGAAAACACGTTTGAACGTCAAGTTGAATGGTCCGTTTTATCTCTTATGCGCAGACTTAGGTGTTAAAAGCTTTTTTCTATTCTGAACTTCTACGGTGGCCCTAATTACAAGGGAAAACATTCAACATTAAAATTAATTTCCTCCATTACGCTAGTGTGTGTGTGTTTTTTGCTGTATTTAATTTTTAATGAGTTGATGGAACAATAATGTCGGCTGATTTCCTATTCAATTAACGTGTTGGCTAATAAACGCAAAAGGTGAAAGCCTGTAGTTTCAATGGAATTTACATGTAAATGTAATTAGTAAAAGGATTCCCGTTAAGGCGAACAAATTTAAAGTGCTGTTCTTGCTATTTTGGCATAAGGAACGGGTTTTAATTGCTTATTTCGAGGAAATTGGCAATTGGGGTGGAAGTGCTTTCTTCACAGAAACTTATTTGTGAAATTAAACTTAACTGATTTTGGTAATAACAAAGGAATTAGGCTAAATTGACTGCAAACATGTTCTTAAATTCTATTGGGAACTTAAGTAGATATGTATCTACAGATGGAAGTGTTCCGGGAATGGCACCATCCTACCGTTATTCATAGTCTCATAATCTCTTTTATGTTAATCTTCGTAACATTATTAATAAATCTAAGGTGTGTATGCTTATATTTATGTTTATTTTGAATAATTTGCAGGACATTTAAAAAAAGCTTTAAATTATGTCAAGAAGGACTTTGTTTTGGAATGTCTGTATAGTTTTTGAGTCATCCAACAAGAGATGTTATTTGAAATCAATAGAAAAGGTACGGCATTGTGCGTAGTCTGCTGGCTTCCATTCTTGTGCCAACATGCTTACAAGCATGTACATAGTTTAAATTCTTTATGCAAAATGTGGTGCAAAGTGGATAGTCCCGATTTCTGTGATTATCTCGAAATTGACACACTCAGGTTTTCAGTCACATTCTTAGCTAGGGCGGTGATATTTTCAGCTGACCTTGCCGGACGAATACGAGTTGGGTTTGTCACATCACTTACGAGAGGTAATAAATTTGGCATTGATTAAATTCACTATAGCTGTATAAGAAGGTGGTCGCCGTGGCCGTGGTGGTTAGTGCGTTGGACTACCACGCAATGCTGCCCGGGTTCAACTCCTGGCCGGGTCTAACACCTTAAAGAGTTTTTTCACGGTACCACCTCTTTCGAATGCCTGACAAGCATCAAAGAGTATCATTTGTCACGATTGAGCTTCTCAACTCGCCGTTCGGAGTCGGCAAAAAACTGTAGGTCCCTTCCATTCGTGCAAAAATATAACACGCACACACAAATGGTTGCGAGAAGCAGGCCCAGGTTCACCTCGAGCTGTAGCGCCAACTAAGTAAGTAAGTAAGTAAGTAAGTATAAGAAGGCACATAATGATAACCTAAGGCAGTACGAATTTAACCCGTTTCGGCCCAAATAGCGTACAAATTGTTTTACTGTTTTCAATCGTTTGCTTTTTGGTGAGTCAATCAACCAAATCTATCTAAGAAGCATATTCTATCGCAATTTCTTCTGCCCTTTTCGCATCCGGGAACAGAATCGTTCTATCTGCTGCCATTTTTGAAATATGGTGGCTGAAAGCAGAAGATATGTTTTTTTCCAAACAATCGTAAATTTTAACATAAGCTACCTACGATAGGCGGCTAATACTTCGTATCTGGTGGCATAACCGATTTTCCTAAAAGATAGGACCGATAAAGTAAGGAAATTCAATATGGCGGATTTAAGATGTAAGATGGCGGCCATAAATGACGATTTTTACAAAGTCAATCGATTTGGAGCAAATTTGGTATAAAGGGGTTTTTGGGGTCGCTGATCACGAATCTGAAGTCAGATTTGCAAAATCCAAGATGGCGGTTCCGATATATCCCATATATCCGATAAATCGGATCCGACATCTTGGATGAATAGAATATGCTTCTTAGAAAGCTTTGGTTGATTGACTTACCAAAAAGCAAACGATTGAAAATAGTAAAAAAATGTATGCTCTTTTGGCCGAATCGGGTTAACGTAACGTTTCCGCGATATTTTGAATTTTTAATACGACAACACGATGTGGGAGTGCATATGGAATGGATACATATTTTATAACTTTCTAGTTTTTACATATCAAAAGTTATCGCAATAAGAGTTGCATATTTACAGTTCAACAATGGCGCCTGACACCTTTTGTTAGAAGACCTTTGAATTCAATTCGACACATGTAGATATTATTTCGTTTCTACCTTTTGCTAAGTAAAAGTGAATATGGTCTGGTATTTTGTTAGGATCAAGTGCACCATAGCTTGGCGATCCAGAGGAAAGAAATTAGCATCTGTACCTGCATGTCTGGCATCTCAGCTCGCACCACCAAGAAAGTTTTGTCGTAGCAAATTTTGGAGTTCTGTATCGCTTTATTAAACTCTATGTTTTCTGAACCAATACTTAAAGTAGTTCCATATAATTTTCAGTGAACTTGGCTTCTTTATAGTATTTTCAGTTTTCCCTACAGCCGACCCTTTAGATTCTCTAGCTTTGCCAGCATGTTTCAGAGTGTTGACTGAATAATTTGGTATTCTAATATCAAGACTTTTTTTCTTAAGCCAGCCCTGCTATAGTACTTATCCTCCTAAGACCATCGGTATCATATACGATACCTTGGCTTATTCAATTGTTTTCGGTGTCCAATCGAATATTATGAAGGAAGCCCAAGGTAACATTTATACAGAGATATGTCCTGATTAGTAGACTTTTTTTTAACGTTGCACAGTCTTGTATATTAGGTGTGTTTTTCTATATAAATCTATATAGGTTTCCGCAACATGTTTTCAATGTAAAATACAACAAAACTTTAGTCTTATTTTTACTTGGAGAGCTTTTTCGAAGTCTACATAGATTTAAAAAATAAAACGCGGCTATTATTAGTTGAATGTTGTGTTTTCAGAAATCTGTCGTTTTGGTATTTCGAAGAAGAGGTAACTATATTTATAAATTAGTTTAGCATTGTTTTCCTTACAAATTAATTAGTTTGTAAGATATGGACCCAATGTATAATATATTATACCCCCTTTTCTCGGAAACCCCCCACCTCACCTTTTTTTAGGTCAAAATTTACTCTCAGATAAGCCCTATGAGTGACCATAAGTAACATCAAACACATAGTCATTCTGGTTTTAGCTTGGGTCTCAGGAGGTTATATCACGATAAAAAATGAGTTCAATTTTAGCTTAGGACGTGACAATTCTTGAGCGCCGACTACAAAGAACAAGACCTTTCGACCTAGCGCCGTAAGGAAAACCGCATTTAATGACGGTATTAGTAGGTGCTTTCACTGGAAAGCTACCTACCTAACGCGATTAACACTACAGAAGCGTAAACTACTTGTTAAGGCAACTTAGTCGTAGTCACCACAAAAAAATGAAAAAATGAGAGGGACAAATTTCCTACTACTATGAGTACGCGCAGCCGGTTCTCATAGTGCCTCTTTGGGGGGGGGGGGGGTGAGGTTTAGCCCGTAGGCATATACCCGACTATGAATCGGGAATAACCAATGGTACGGACCATTGGTATCTTTTGAAGATTCCTGCACCTCCAGGCGCAACCAAAAAAAAAAAAAAAAAAAAAAAAAAAAAAAAAAAAAAAAAAAAAAAAATTAGCTTAAGCGCTTTTAATTTATTGCTAGAAGGTTATTAATTTGAAAATGCAAGAGTGCACAAATATGACGAAACCACCCCGTTAGCAACAATCGATAAAACACAAAGTTTACGGTTCTGAGTTATGAACAAAGCGTGCCAAGAAAGCATATAATTGTGCCTAATTTAAGGTCGATGACATATATCGTACATACATATGTACAATATACGTAAGTAGGTATTTCCTAAAACTTACTGTGAGATACAGAAAAAAAAGTGCGTGAGACTCTCGCGCGTTAGAAGTGAAACTTGTTGAGTTAGGGATGTGTAATGACAGAAAATTTGATTTTCTTCCACTTCGATCTCGAATACTCAGTTTCTATAAGCAAAAGAGTATTTTACAATATACCCATAAAATCCGCCAGGAAATGCAGATTAGTGGTTCTCGAGATTAGCCACATTTTCGGGACTTCCTTTTATACTATGTATAGATTTTACTGCCTGTTGAAGTTGGAGAAGTTTCACTTTTCGTCTGATTCAGGCAAATTTGCCCTACTAAAGAAGTTTCACTTCAATAAAAATAATGAAAAGTTTCCCTTTTTTACCTTCTAAAGACACAGGAAATAAGTCATTTTTCAAAAAAAAAAAAAAAAATCGTCTCAGCTTTACTGTTGCATATCATTTTCATTCCTACAATTATCTGAAAAATGTTAAATGTCATAAATTCACACATTTTAAACTCATATCGGTTGAAAGAAAAAAATTCTCAAAGTCATCTTACAAACCACGCCAGAGACAATCTTTTTGACTTCAAAATAATTAATAATCCAGTTTTTCTACATATTCGTATATACATAACAGCAATTAAAGTTTGCATTCATTCAGAATACAATTAGGATACGCTTACTCAAAAATTGTCCTTGCTAAACAATAAAAGTGAAGCTGGAAAAAAAAACTATCTCAACAATGTCACTGTTGGTGAGACAATGCGCATAAAAGGAAAACAGAAAAGTTTCTCTTTTCTGCATACGGATCATGAATCGTGAAAATTCAAATATTCACACATAAATACACGATATGGCGAAAACTGAGAACACAATCCAGAGTCAGATTTAACGTGAGACCAAAAAGTCAAGTGAATATCCTGCAAATGCTTTTGTTAGGAATTGAACGGGATCCGAGTGTTCCGTCATCTCTGATTGTAACCCGAACCCGGGAGTGTAAAACGAGAAAAAACGAAGTAAAGTGAAACTAGAACCCTAAACCCATGGAAGCCATTCAAAATGAATGAATGAGTTCCCTAAACATTGAAGCTCTGCAACATTTTGCTTACTTTTTTGCGTCCTGGCCAATTCTGGTGATGCCATCCGTGCTCATACAACGTGCTGAGGACAAAAGCATCGCAAAGTGAGATGCTGGCGAAAAAGTTGCATAGAGTGCGCATATACATATGTATAGGTACGAGTGTTTAGAGATTGTATCTGCGTGGTGGTGCTGAAGAATGGTGAGCTAACAAACCTCAAGGACTCTGTTCTGCGAAACGTGCGAGGAAATATTTCCTAAGTCGTTACTCTCTTTGCTTCTCTGGACTGGTCTGTTTTTTTATTTTTTTTGTTGTTTTCCGTGGAATGCCAAATGTGTGATTCTTTTGTTTTTATGTGGTATTTTAGCGGAATTCTTGTTCTTCTTCACGCTGCATGGTGTGGCAAAGGAATTTTGATTAGAAATCCGAATGCTTGTGGCTACAAGAAAAAGGATTTTCGTGGAGAGAAATTAAAATTTATTTTTTTTTAGTCTTCTGGATATTCAATTGTATGAAAATGGAGAATCGAGCGTAGCACTGGGTAACGTTTCGTAAGCGTAATAAAGTACCAAGTCGGAATGTGAATACCGTACATGTGCGGTATTTCAAGGATTACATGGGATAAATGATGTGTTCACGAAATATGGAAATTGCTGCACTGTGAATTCCATCTGAAGATTGAAATAGTTTTAATCTGGATTTGTACAGTATTTCGAAATAGTTCTATTGTTAAAAAGGATACACAGAGCTACAGAATGTATTTGAATCTTTAGTCTCCATCCTAGCCCACATTGTTTCAATTAATCTACTGTCTTCCTATTCTCTTTTCTCTTTTATCCACTTAATATCTCCAGGGAGCCCACCCCTATTTATCAGCTTTGTCTCTAATTTTTCTTCGGAAATCTTCTACGACCATGATGCTTCAAAATCTTCGAACGTAGCTATCTCGTTTGACATTTTTTCCCAACAGCTATTGCCCTTCCACCTCATATAGCATGAGTTCACTTCGGCCCAGTCAACAACCCATCCATCAAGTTTGTGTAATGTTATGGGGGCGCTTTTATTCTTTGATAATATTTAACTAAGACCTTTCGTGGCCATCAATATGCTTCAAATGAAGGATGCCACAAAATTCTATCACAACTTGACTGTGTTAACACAAAGTCCATTTTCTGTGACGGCTCAATGGTACTTCGGATTCAATTCATTGAAACCTGAAGTATGAGTGTATATCCATAGATACAGTGTTGTTTGGTGATTATTTAGAAAAGTAAATAAGCAGAGGATACTCTATGACTTATTTTAGCGGGGTCCTTTTACTTAAATATTCCCATTCAAGTTGAAATCATTTGGAATGAAGCGATTAAATACTTAGCAGTGCTTTACAAATGTATCACAACCAAGGACACAATGCTGGTGGTGTTTCTTTGGAGGAGGTTAAGAAGTCTATAATTCTACTCGTTTATGCTTTGTTTAATTTTCTCATCTCTTATCTTAGGGATGCAAGGGGAAAAAAAAAGTGTGTGTGTCAGTCACACGCGGTAGAAGTGAAACTTTTTTAAAAGTGGTGTATATATTATTTGTATTGGTCATATAATTTTACGAGATAGATAAGTACGGAGAGGTACAGATTGCGGGAGAGCAAAGATCGAAAAGGACGGACAGAAGGAAGGTATCAAATCATACATACATCATTCAACACGGACAACTGAATTTAATATACCTACAAATATAATTTAATTACTAATTTATTTTGATTTACCAAAATTACCAAAAGTTTGAATAGCTATGCACATAACTTCATCTTCAAAATGTTTCTCAAGTTGACTTAATCAACACTGCCTTGGTAGATTTTGAGATTTTGAATGATGTTTCATCATTTAAATAACATAAATACAGTCGACTCTCCCTAAGTCAAATTTTCACGGGATACCCAGATTTGTTCGAGTTAGAGAGTGTTTTGGAATAATTCGAGTAATAGAGAGAGAAACACGAGCGGCCGCCCGACTGAGCTGGGCTGTGTACAAAGCTAAGACTGAGTGTAGACTCTGTAGAGTGTAGGAATTTTATCTCATTCTAACTCGTGCTAATACGTTGGGTTCTGAAAGAGATGCTAACCAAACTAAAAAATAAAGCTTTGAAATAGTAGCACTAAGCGAGTTTCAACATATTCTGCCCATTGACCTAGACATCAAGAACTTGGTGTCGTGTAGCGCTGTGAGACTAAGAAGATCAGGGTACTGGCTCTCTAAGCGATATAGGTGCTACCGAGGGCTCTTGCTTTAACCACTACTGACTACCCTATCCCTAAGCTTGACTTCAATAAATCCATCCATGATCTATGAGATCCATACGGATCTATAAGATCAAAATACCAAATAATGATGTTCATCGATGGATCCAAAATAGATGGCGGTATCGGATCGGGTATTTCTAAAGGCCTTCGCTTTCCAGGCTTCTCTAGTGTCTGCCGGGCAAAAGTACTAGCTATCAAGGAACTTCATAGGTCTCAGCTACACAACCTTGAAGGAGGCAGCGTTTTTTATGGATAGTCAGTCCACGAGAACAGTATAAGAAAGAACTGACCTGTGCAAGTAATCATTTTAATCACTCTCCTCTGTGTTCTTGACCATAGCAACATAGAGGGAAATAAAAGAGCCGATAGGCTGTATAGACGTCCTGTCTTAGGACCCGTTAAGTTTAAAATCTAACAACACTTTCTAGCTGAAGACAACTACAGGTCGATAAACCTTAATAAGTGTGCCTTATACAGGAAAACATGGCCTGCTTACGACAGAAATAAATAAATAAAATCGAGAGCTGAGACCGCCAGAATTGTAGCAATCAGTGCAGATCACCGGCCAATAGGCACTCACGCTTCAACATTAGGTATCACTTCCCACACTGTCGCAGTTTCAAGAATGAAAATATGGATCAAAGCCTTTTCCAATTCCTGTGTGAATGACCGACATTAGCTTAAGGATGTTTCAGATATTTCTGTCATAAAATTATGTAACCTTATTAAACCTCTCAACTCTACAGAATGAATTTGAATTTTACCTCAACTATGCACACTAAGGTAATCAGGTCACTATGAACTATGTCATCAAAAAGACGTACTAGCGCTAATTGTGTGTCGCACAACCTGGCATACAGCTACTCCCACCTACCTACCTACATACATAATAGAAAAAAGGATATAGAGGCAAATTTTGAAATGAAAAAAAAAACTAAGACCTTTTTGACGATTGAATTAAGCCAAGATGGTTAAAGTCAAGTGTTCCGATTTGAGAACGGAAAACAAGGGTGAGCTCACGAAACAGCTCGAAGGGCTGAAAAATGAATCTTCGGTCTACATGTTGCCAAGGTAACCGGTGGAGCTCCATCGAAGCTCTCAAAGATCCGTGTTGTGCGTAAAGCTATCGCTCGTGTTTACATTGTCTTCAAGAATAAAAAGTACAAGCCCCTGGATCTGAGGAAAAAACGCACCCGTGCTATGCGGAAGGCATTATCGCCCAGAGATGCTAACAGAAAAACTCTGAAGGAAATCCGTAAGAGGTCGATCTACCCACCGAGGAAGTTCGCTGTTAACCCTTATGTGTGTGACGAGGTACCCGGGTACCTTTTCAATTTTCAAATACCAATTACATTTCTTTAATGGTTAGCTATACGCACGTGAGTTTATGAGAGCTCCTAACTTTATGTTTGGAACATATTTTAGTTAATTGGAAGTTAGTAAGCCGAATGGGAAGATCACTGTGAACCAAAAATAATCAAACACCTTAAACCGTGTGACAAGGTACCTGGGTACCTTTTCATGTGAGGGACGTATTTACTAAAATATTACAATACGTTTGGACTGAAAATTATTTACTAAGAAACAACACGTAACGACTGTCAACAGTAACTGACGTATTAAACGGTTGTTTTTTAATGCATACTATGCTATTTTTAATTTCAAAATGTTCATATGATTTTCGTTTTTTGAGAAATCATAGTCTGCAAGTAAAGGCATAGTAGTGTCGTCAAAACACATTAACCGTTAAAAAAAAAAAAAAAGCAACAAATGATGCAAAAATATAAGTATATTATGTACATATGTGAATGATTTTTGATCTAATTGCCATCAAAACATAAAACAAATTGTTAATATTGAACTGAATTCATATGAAGGTACCTGGGTACCTTGTCACACGGATTAAGGTGTTTTTTTCTTCACACACATAAGGGTTAAGGCATAGACTACGATCGTTTGCAAGTAAGTCCATCTTTTTGTAATAGTAATAACGAAATAAAAAAAGGAAAATGGACTTGAAGTATCGAAAGATTGGAATAAAAAAATGAGCTTCTACCGTAGAAGAAACATTATTCCGACACTCATACATCTAACAATCGCTCTGATGAAAAATATCAATCCCTTGACTGAACCATGATATAAATGATTTACTTCCATTCCAAAACCAAGTTCAGGTGTATCCATAGCAGATCTATTCATCTACGGTTAACGTAATGAAAATTCTTAAGATTACACCAAATTACGATTTGTAATTTAATCCAATTACTTATCTCAGTTGCAACAGTCAGTGGACCAAGTATTCCAAGATATATCCCAGGGAGAAACAATGACATCAGCAATTTCCACAATAATAACAGGTTATGGGATGCGAGTGCAGCATCGTCTTATTAATGGGGATAAACATTGCGTAGTTATGTAATTAAATTACAAAAGCTAAACAGAACTACACGCTGACGTGCGCAAAGGCATAACACAACACCTTTGCAGGTCAAGGATTACAATGCGCCAAGATAAATTACACCAGATACGAGTGCAAATCTATGTTACATCGCTCAGAGGGAATGCATCACTTCTATCGACCGCAATACAGGACCCCCCATACAATCGCCGGCCGTACACAGAGGAAGTGATAATGAATTGGGGAATAATTCATTGAATGAAATCCATCCGCTATCCGTTGCCATGATAATTATTGTACGGATACTCATATTAGTATGTAGCGAATGGGGTTTACATTTCGAATCATTTCATCCCCCCTTTGATGCTGAACGAGGTCTGTCGGGGTCGGTCGATGGAGGCAGCTAAATTAATCAATCATAATTATTATGCTTGTAGTATCCTCCAACGGACAAGTTGACATGTTCAAGGATTTTTTGACACATTGTGGGCTGGTGTATTATGCGCTGATTGGGATTACACTCCAATGAGAAGAAGTACCACGCGCCGCTATCAGTCAGCGTGAGACTTTTATTACTGCTCTCTCTCTCTCTCTCTCTCTCTCTGTGTGTATGCGTGTGTGTGCGTTGGACTATAGGACAGCTTCATTTTGTTGGTCCATTAACTGATGGCCGAGGGAGAAAACATTTTCATGAGCTCTTAGAAGGATATGATTTATGAATGGCCAACGCTTCGTTTTTCGTTTGAATGTATTACGAGGTTTTGGATGGAAATCAGTGGGCGATGCTACTGCCACGATGACCTTGAATCGGGCAGATACGTGACTGACATTGCCAAATGATTTCTATGAGTAAACATCAATAAATATCAACGGAGAATTTGTTGCTGCTGAATTTTATGTACTGAAAATAGATTAGTTAATCCTTGGGATCGAGCGAGCAATCATGCGACCATAAATCAAATTGGAAACACTTAATGGAAAAGTGAAAATTAAATCCATTGTGCATTTGTTTGTCCTTAATGAAAGTATTTACTTGAATATGAACGATGGTGATAAAACTGAAAAAGAGGTCCTCTCTTTCGTTATTCTATTAGTAACTATTTCCAAGGACATGTTCTCAGATTTAATGTGAATCGCATGTCACGAACACGAGTTTCAAAAATCTCGGACCTTTCTCGGATGACCCAGAATTACATCAGAACTCTATTACAACTAATTGCCGCCATTGTGACCTCTAATTAGCACAACAAAATAGCCTACAATTATAGCGTTGTATTCTCCAAATTATATCGAATCGAAACTCTGAACTTCCTGGGATACCGAACTACCAATTATGTAAGTTCGCCGGGTCCTTCTATGCGAGCAATTCACATCAACCAACTTCGTGGTCCATTCGAAAATTAGGCACATGAGTGTAACCCAATAGGCTATGAGGCTAAAGCCAAATAAATAAATGTTATTAACTTAATTACTCTCACTTCACCATACTCGAAAATGATTTCATAAACTCTAGAGTTACAAACACTTTAACTCGATTTAAGTGGTGCACCAATTTCACCGTCCCCATCATAGCCCCTATCCCATCGGAATAAAATCAGTTAAAATATTTTTCGTTATTCATTTCACCTAAAGCAGAGTACAAAAAAAAAAAACATAAATAAATAAAAAGTCGGAAATTTAATAAGGTTATGTTTCACTTCATTAGTTCTTATGATCGAGTAAGCATCCCAATAGAGGGCATCCATTTAACTTGTTTCCCGATATCGACTACCCAGAAGCGTAGCTACATACACCGTAGAACAGCAAAGGGGTCGTAAATTATATTATAGTTAAAGGATATTTGAGCATCATCAGGGTTGTTTTAGTCGTCATCAATGTTAGCCCGCTCTGAACAATGGCAACCACTCCTATTACAGTCTGCTGATTAAGTATTCCCTGTTGGGGGGCGGCTGTGTAGTAATCTTGCTTAAGGATAAAAAAAAATATAAATCTATTCACTGCTATAGCCGGCCACATGTACATTGCCAGCGCAAAACCCCTTAAAAGGATAATCCAAAAAGGCAGAATATGTAGAAAATACGAGTAAGAGGCGAAAACAAAAATGTATCAATGGACAAATGGAACTTTCTTAATTTGTTTCTTTTATGTCTGGAAGGCATGTTGAATCACATCATCAACCCTGTATAAGGGAGGATTTGCTATTTTGGTTCGGTATTTATAATATTTACCAGACCAATGGGGAGGGAAAGGTAATGCCAAGCTCGGTAAACATTGTTTGAATGGAAAAACAATGTAAAAAGATCCTTGATTGAAAGCTGTGGTTAACCAGGAAAGGACAAGGGGAACGAAGAAAACACGGAGAAATTGTTTATCGCAGTACTTGTACAAACATGTCTAGAAGTATTTCTCGAACAATTTAAACCTCTGAAATACAGACAGAAACATTTCTTCAAATTATTTTTTTCGGAACATGTAATGAAAAAATAGCACCAAATTTATTTTACAAGGTTTGATAGATTGGATACATTTTAAAACACCACAAAGCATCCAAATTTAAGGATTTTACTCTGCCTTTGCCGAGTCCACTAATTATTGGAGAGATGCTGCACGGGGCGTGTCCTTCAATTTATATTCAGGAGCACCCTAATTTCCTTCGGTTTTTTTTATTATTATGTACAAGGCAGACTGAAGGATGATTAAGGACTTTTGGTGCAATTTTTTCTATTATTGTTTTTAAGCTTACACACCTTAAAGATGAACACCCTTATAATGTTTACACACAGGACAAGAACAAGAGACAGACAGATCGGCGTAGTGATAGAAAATCAGATGTTATACGCTATGGGTGGTGTCCCAGATAAGTGGAGAGTTGAGTACTATTGAAAGTTTTGTCCTCGGTTATGATTTACAGAAGTTTTTTCCAGATGTTTCTTGTTATTGTTTGCGCGATCATATTCTTAAGCCACTATTCGTAAGAGCTATCTGAGAAACAGACACTTCAAAGTAAAGATCGATGAGAAGTACAGCGAGGAAATAGAAGCTGAATATGGGGTTCCACAAGGGTCAAAGCTCGGACCGCTTATATTTATCATATATGTAAATGACATGCTCTTAATCCTACAGCAAAGTACAGGGTATGCGTACGCAGACGAAACTGCCATAATCGTAAGCCACAAACAAGTCGAACAAGCAGTAGAAATTATGCAACAAGAATTCAATGTCATCACAGCATGGTGCCACGATCATGGCCTTGTTACCAACGCTACAAAAACTAAGGTCATGCACATACGTCCTCCGCATATACCCAAAACGAAAATACTGATTAAAATGCATGATCAGAGATGTCTACACAGATCCAGATGTCATCTACGGATACAAGACAACGACGAATGCAGTGAATTTATAGACAATGTATTAGTATATAAATACCTAGGTATTCATGTTGACTATAATTTAAAATGGAGTTACCACCTTGAAGCGCTCACGAAAAAACTGCGACAGTCTGCATATGCTCTATACCACATGAGCAATCTCTGCCCAGTATCAGTTCTACGACAATGCTATCTTGGTTTGGCTGAGTCTCATTTGAGATATGGTATCTTAGCTTGGGGCAGAGCACCGCAAATGGCTCAACTTCAAGCGACGCAAAGGGCGGTCCAGAAAATTATATACAGAGCACAATATGGGCACCACTATAGGCAGCGACATATTGGTAACGATACGAAGATGCTAAACGTATCCCAACTCCATATGATTTCGCATTTTTGGAACGATAGCAGCTATAAAATTCCTACTCAACAAACGTACAACACGCGACGAACACAACAATGCCGTTATGACATCCCAAGATCTTGGAACGAATATGACCGAAGAAGACATGATATTGTAATTCCCACGGTCTTTAACGAACTCCCTACAACTTTTAATAATATGTCAAAAACTGAACTAATTAAACATGTAAAGCAAATGTATCTTAACTCGATAGTATTGTAAAATCAATCTTTTCATCTTTTGTTCTTTTTTTGTTAGTAGTTTTTATAATCTCATTTTCTTTGTGAAGTATAAAACAAACTCACTCGATTGTAGTAATTGTTCCTTTTGTATCCAGTCTTCTGCAGACAAGCCCCTAAGGCTTTGCAGATATTCAATATGTATAAACATTGTATCGAATACTATTAACATATAAATTGAATTGAATTCAATGTAAACCAGGACCTAATTTACGCACCTATTTATGTATATGTGCTTGTTATATTTTTGCACAAATGCAAGGGACCTACAGTTTTTTACCAACTCTGAACTGCAAGTTGAGACGCTCCCCATGACAAATGATACTCTTTGAGTGCTTGTCAGACATTCGAAAGAGGTGGCATCGTGAAAAAGCTTTTGGGAGTCTGCTGGGATTGAACCCGGGCAGAATTGTGTAGTAGTCCAACGCACTTACGGTGTCTCTGATTCATTTATTTTTATTTCATGAGAAATAAATGTTTAGGAGACATCTGGATTTGAACCGTGAACCTTCAGCTTGACAAGTGATGACAACTACCACTAGGCCACAGCCATCCCGGGTGGGGTGTTTGAATTTTGTGGAGGTTTGAAATGAACTTCCGTGAAATATTTGCTCCTTATTTAATTATAAGCGTGATGTACTAGGTTTTAAAGTAAAGGCTACCGGTTAAAAAACAACTGCAATCAAACTAATGGGCTCAACGAAACAAATCTCGATTTACTACTTGTCCTTCCTTTTACTCCTATTCCTCTATTCTCTGCAAGCTCTAGTATTCGCTTAACATGTCCTAGATATCTCGCAGGTCCAATATAACTCGCATATTTCTTCGATGAATCTTCTCCTCCGAAGGCTATTAAAAAAACGGGACCAAATATCTTACTTTTGAAGCAACAAGGGTATCTTCATCCGATTTCGATAAAGTCCACGTTTCATCTGAAATGCCTTCAAAGAAATATCTATTGGTTTCATTTTTTGGTGTGATAGTAGAGTCGGAGTAGAAAAGTCCTTAACCACCTCAAATTTGTTGTAGTCTATTGTGATGCTGTATCCAATTCGTCGCATGATAGTGAGTCAATTCATCTGAAACCCATTTTAATATTAAAGTTCTCTGTGAGGTCATTACCAACCTTGATGGAATAACGTGCTTTATCCATCGATACCGTGCACAGATTGGCAGGAATGTCAAAACCAGATATGGCTCTGTGCAGCTCATCTCTACAGATGCTGTCATAAGCGGCCTTGAAATCTTTAAATAGGTGATGAGTATCGATTTAGACTTCTTTGGTTTTTTTTCAGAATCTTCAAAATGTGAAAATTTGGTCTATGGTAGACTTTCCTGATGGCCTACAACCGCACTGATAGGGTCCACTTAGATTAGGTTACCGATGCAAGGTTTAAGGTGTTCGTACAATATGGCAACTAAGATCTTTTAGGTATACATATGTATGTATTTCACCTATCTTCTGATGGCTCTCTACTTGAAATAGGTGAGGGGGTCTGCTTTCTTGTGGATCTCGCAAACGATGCTGATTTTCCGTTCATTTGGCATACATTCATCTGACCTAATCCTAGAGATGAAATGGTTTATGCTCTCTATAAATCCATCTCCAGCTGCTTTAAATAGATTAAAAGTTCAACCGATAGACCGACCAGCCTTGTTGGATTTAAACTTGGATACTCCCATCCTCACTTCATTTTGATCAGGTGAACGGGAGTTTTATCGTTTGAATCCCTTTCAACGCAGAAGTTGATTAGCAAAATGCTTTCACTTTCATCCAACGCACTGCAGGTCCGAAGAGTTCTATTTTTACCATAAAATGTTCCACAAGGGAACTTCTGTTAATTTATAGTCAAGTGTTTGAGCTTCTTCGACCAAAAATTCATCTGTACCCAAAGAGCATAATAATGAAAGCCATCAATTCTTTTAATTTTCTTTTTGAATCCATGAATATTTATGATAAATAATTGTACCTCCCTATTTTTAATTTTGTTTTTCTTTTCTTTTTTTTTTGCGATGTCTGACTCATCATATTTTGCTAAATCTACGTCCCCGCCCCTCTCTTTTAAATGGTTCTTGAGAATTTCTTTTTTCGCTAAGCCGCCATAGATTGTAACTTATATATACAGTACAGTGTACGAGGGGATGAAATGCGGTTATATTAAATGACTGTTATTATTACAGTAGGTAACTTATCCTCGCACTCCAATTGAAAGTGAATACATTTTGGGATTTTCCATGCTCGTTCCCTAAGTCGCGTATGGAAATGACAATTCAGTTGGGGCGATAGGATCCGCGTGGTGATGATAAATCGCAAAGGATAAGGCTTTGGAATGAAAATCAATTTCGAAATGTTTTTTTTTCTTTATTCCTCTCTACAAAAAGAAAAGATGCCAATCAATTTTATCTGCGCGGAGAAAAATGAAAGGAAGACAAAAATAGATTTTCGCAAATACTCGTATCTTTGCTTACAGGTTTGACGAATGGAAGCGTACTGAGGAAGTCATTAGTAGTACCTATGGATTTTTGTTGTTTTAGAATTTTTTAATGACATCATTTTTTCCATCATTCGTTTACTTTCAGGTAAGGTATAAGATTACATACAAATAAATATTTCATCTAAATCGTTAGTAACAGTACGTTTGACAGAAAAAAAGGCAAATTTTGTCACCCAAAACCACCCAGTAACTTCGATATTCCTCATTAGTTGCCAATCGCGGAATACATAGATATTAAAATAACTTTAGTTTCAAATGTAGTCTGTTAGGTTCATAAATTCATAATTCTCAAATGTTGGCTTAGTTCATGATATGCTGGCATGTAGATAGGAATCTGCTTCTGAAAATGTTGCGTATACGCCTCGAAATAATTTCCTGCAAAATTCTCGTATATTTAGGAAAACAGTTAAACGAAGGAAGAGCGAGTTAAATGATGATACGAGTTACCTTGTAATGGTAATAACAAACACATAGAAAGAAACGCACTTTTGACTTGCACATGGATACACTTGAGAGATTTTAAAATAACTTTAGGGCAACTTTGAACTTTCTCAATTATAAAAGTAAACGAAAAAGGTTTCTTAAGTGTTTTTTTGCACACGACATATAAATACATAATTTTGAAAACTGACTTTTATGTGTTTTCAGTTGAAATGTAAGCAACACCTACGGATATGGCCATAACTTCCACAATTCTTGAGAACATTGAACGGCTTGTGTTCTTATTATTTTTTGCAACTTTGAGACTACTAGAGCTAAAAAGTCAGTTCTCGCAAGTAAAAGTGATTTTAGATACATTCAATGAAGTGCAATTTCTTTAATCTATGATTAGTAGATTCTTACAAGCCTTCTGCGACAGCTACAAGTATGAGGAAAATCATGGTAATTGAAAACATTTTGTGTAAATGTGAGTTTCTTGTAGGTTTACACTAACACAACTTTTAGCTTCACAGTGCCCACCTCTTTCGAATGTCTGACAAGCATCAAAGAGTATCATTTGTCACGATTGAGCTTCTCAATTCGCCGTTCGGAGTCGGCAAAAAACTGTAGGTCCCTTCCATTGGTGCAAAAATATAACACGCACACACAAATGGTTGCGAGAAGCAGGCCCAGGTTCACCTCGAGCTGTAGCGCCAACTAAGTAAGTAAATAACTTTTAACTTCCGTTTGGAGAAATAAATTGAAAAGTTGCTTAAAACTATCTGAGGCCACGGCAGGATGTTGGAGAAAGTATCTGTTTTTGTGTAGATTTAGCCCTGCTTCATGAATATATGTACAAGGGTTTAAAATTTGGTCTCAAATCCTTTATTATTGATGATAGCAGTGAATCGAACGTTGAAGAAGAAGGACGTGTTTTTTTTTTTTACTCAGTATAAAATCTTGTTGTTTACTCTGTAGATCGAGTTAAAATATAAATTTTAGTTTGCCAACCCAAAAAATATATTCAGAAAAGACAGTGACTTTATAATTCAAATGGTGTGGAAAATTAAAAAGTAAAATGCGAGATTGTTTCAAGTGCAAAAGCGCTATCCGTGGAGAATCCGGTATTCGATGTGCGGGTGTGTGTGGAAAAATTTTTCATAATGCGGTAAAATGCAGCGGCATAGACAGCTACGACAGTGGCATACTAACTTCACATGATATGATTAAATTTATTTGCGAAGATTGTTTAATGTATATTCATAATGTCGATTTAATTTTAAAAGATATGGAAGAAATAGTGAAGAGAAATGAAAATTATCTAAAGGAATACAAGAGTGAATTTGAGGAGGCACTTAAAAAAAACGAAGTCGAAATAAAAAGTTTGTTGATAGCTGTGGAGGAAAGGTACACTGATAGACTAAAAGCAATGAAAACAGCACAGGAATCATGCGAAAATAGTGTAAAACAAATGAATAAAATTGCCGAATTAAGCGAAATCTTTAAAACACAAAGCGAAAAAATTAATGTGGGTGTTGAGAAATTAAATGTCAATAATAAAATAGTTATAGAAAGTGTGAAAGAGATGGGAGAAGGCATAGTGAACGAAATAAAAAATAAAGAAAGTAACGCAGTTTCATATTCGTGTCGAGTAAAGGAGACAACCTATGCAGAATTGACCAAAGAAAGAGAGCCACCTGTTATTGTGAAACCGAAAAAATCCCAGGAGAACCAAAAAACAAGAGATGACATAAAAGAAAAAATTGATCCGTCATCTTTGGCAGCTAAGGTAAACAGTGTGGTGAACAAGAAAGATGACACTGTAGTCATTAGCTGTGACGATAACAAATCACGAAAAGCCATAGAAAAGGAGGTAAGAGAGAAATTAGGCAGTGAATACGAAGTTTCAGTCCCCGCACTAAAACGGCCGTGCATCATAGTGTGTGGAATCAAAGAAAAATTAGATAGTGAATCGTTGGTTACTGCGTTTAAAAAACAAAATAATGTTACTGGTTCTTTAAAGTGTATCAGACTCATCGATGTTAAGAAAGACAATAAATGCAGTTACAAAGCAATAATTGAAATGGATAAGGAAGACTATAGAAAAATAATTGAAGCAAAACGTGTGAATATAGGATGGGATAGGTGTGTTGTGTATGACTTTGTCTTAGTGAAACGGTGCTATAATTGTTGGGGCTATAACCATATAGCAAAAGAATGTAAAAATAAAATTGTTTGTGCAAAATGTAGTGGAGAACATGACGCTAGAAACTGCAATAATTCTGATTTAAAGTGCAATAATTGTTTAGTCACTAATACTAGACTAGGATTAAATCTAAATGTATCCCACGACTGTAGAAGTGAATTGTGTGAAGTATATATAAAAAAGAAAGAGATTCAGAGAAGTAAAATAGCTTATTAGCAAATAAAGAACCCTGTAATGGTTTATTTCAATATATGCGGACTGGAAAATAATTTTGATGAGCTCCAAAACATAGTGGAATCGAATAAATTTAATGTCATTGTCCTCTCCGAAACCCATGTTACAAAAAATGTTGCGAACAGTGAAATATCCCTTGAGAACTTCAGTTTAATTCGGTGTGATAGTGAATCTTCCCATACAGGTGGTGTTGCGCTATATGTGAGAAATCCTATTCGCACAGAAAATCTAAAAACGTATAATAGAGATAGAGTTTTGTGGTGGTCGAGTAACTGTTTATACTTTCGGGATTATTCGTTTATTGTTGTTGCGATATACAGATCCCCAAGTTCATCACAATTAACGTTTTGCGAAGAGCTAGCTACATTGATGGATGAAGTGTGTGATATAGAGAAAGATGTAATTGTAATAGGGGATTTTAATATTAACTGGTTGAATCCTACCGACACATATGTAAAAAAGTTAAAACAAATAGTCAAAGATAGTGCATGTGTTCAGTTGATACGGGAGCCCACAAGGATAACACAAAGTTCGCGAACTCTTATAGATCTTGTGATAACGTCTAATAAGAAATTTAAAGCAAGAACGGAAAAGGATTTGATAATAAGTGATCATGAAACAATAATAGTTGAACTAAAGGGTGTTCGTGAAGTAAAAGAAAAAATGAAGCAGGTTTCAATGTTTAAATACAATAAAAGGGACTTTAAAAATGTTTTAGATATTAACTTTGCCTGTTTATGTAATCTAAATGGTGTCGATGTGATTGCGAACATGTTTTTGGAAAAAGTTAATGAATCTGTGTCAAAATTTGTGATAACTAAATGTAAGAAGTATACCGGGAATGAGTGGTTTAACAACTACCTGAGCCAATTAAAAAATAGCAAAATAATTAAACATGCTAAAGCAATACAGACCAGCTCCGAAGGAGATTGGAGAGAATATACTAGTGTTAGAAATAAATACAAAAATGAACTTACTAAGTGCAAAAACAAATACATCGCGCTAAAAGTGACTAATTCAAGAGACCAAAAATCAATGTGGAGAAACCTTAAATATTTTGTCCTTAAAAAGGATAAAAATGAAATAAAAAATGTAATCTTCGGTGATGAAATGTGTAAAGACAATACGATAATAGCGAACAAGTTTAATGAGTACTTTGTGAATAGTGTGAGCGAGATAATTAACTCAATCCAATGTGTGTCATTTGTCAATCTTGTAAGCGAGTCTAACAAAAGATTTTTCTTTACTCATGTGTCCCTAGAATCTGTTGAACAAACGATTAGACTTATTAAGAACAAAAAAGACTTTCAATTTATGAGTCCGAGTATATACTTAGACCAATTCGAAACATTAGGTCCGGTAATGCAAGCAATTTTTAATTTATCTTTGCAAACTAAGAAGTTTCCAGACTCATGGAAGGAATCGATAGTGACACCAATTGAAAAAATTACTGGGACGATAAAGTGTGAAGAATTTCGGCCGGTGAATGCATTGCCACTCTGCGAAAAGGTATTTGAGAAAATTATATATAATCAATTGTATACTTACTTTGAGAGTAACGAGCTTATTATGAGTACTCAGTCTGGCTTTAGAAAAGGTCACTCATGTGAATCAGCAGTTAATTTAGTAATAACTAGCTGGAAAGAAGAACTAGCTAAAAATAAAAGTGTGTATTGTGTATTTCGCGACCTGAAAAGAGCGTTTGAAATAGTGAATAGAGGGTATCTGCTAAATAAAATGGACAAATATGGTATAAAGGACGCTGAGCTTGAATGGTTCGATTCATATCTAAAAAATCGTACTCAAAAAGTTGTAGTTAATGGTGAGATATCGGCAGCGAAAGAAGTAGAGTTTGGAGTTCCTCAAGGGACTGTTCTAGGAACACTTCTTTTCAACATTTACATCAACGACATGAAATATGCAGTTAAAAATTGTCAATTGGCTTTGTTTGCGGACGATGCAGTTATATATTTAGCCGGTGTTGACAGCAAGACCTGTGAGAGATTAATACAAGAAGACATCAACAGAATCAACATATGGCTCAAACAAAATAAACTGAAGCTAAACATTTCGAAATCAAAACTCCTTGTTATAAATGAAAAACAGCATTACAACAACCTTACTCTAGACGGTGAGATTATCCAGAAAGTAGAAGAAATTAAGTATCTTGGTGTTGTATTAGATCATAAGTTATCTTTTGGATCCCACATTGAATATATTTGTAAGAAAGTCGCAAAAAAGATAGGGTTTTTAAAACGAATCAGGAGTAAAATCTCGATAACAAGTGCAATAAATGTCTATAATGTAATTGTAAAACCGCATTTTGAATATTGTTCGTCAATTTTGTTTCTATGTAGTGATGGTATGTTAGAAAGATTGCAAAAGTTGCAAAACAAGGCAATGCGATGTATATTGAAGTTTAGTCGGTATGTTTCAATCCAGTTTATGTTAAACACGTTAAAGTGGCTTTCAATAAAACAAAGAATTGCGATGAATGTTTTAATTTTTGTCTACAAAATAAAAAATAACTTAATGCCAAAATACCTGTGTGAATATGTTCAATATGTGAGAGAAGTAAAGGGTGATTTTTTAAGAGGCTGAGAACTTTTTTTAAAAAAAAAACACAAAAAGTTCGAAAAAATGAATGAAATATTTATTTGAATCGATAGTTTGAACCTTGCAATTTAATGTTTAAAGATAATTTCATGCAAATGTTGACCGCGGCTGCGTCTCAGGTAGCCCATCCGCTGAGTCCAATTTTGGCATACTCTTTCACACATATCGGCCGGTATCTCACGAATGAATGCATGGATGTTGGCTTCCAGTGCGTCAATCGAAGCGGGCTTGTCCCTATAGACATTAGCCTTGACATACCCCCACAAAAAATAATCTAATGGTGTCAAATCGCACGATCTAGGCGGCCAATTGACCGGCCCGAAACGTGAAATTAACTGTTCACCAAACTCGCCTCGCAATTGCGCCATTGTTTCGCGTGCTGTGTGGCATGTGGCACCGTCTTGTTGAAACCACATATCATGCAAGTCAAGAACTTCCATTTCGGGCAAAAAAAAGTTTGTTATCATCGCTCGGTAGCGTTCACCATTGACAGTAACGCTGCGATTCGCATCATCTTTGAAGAAATATGGCCCAATAATGCCGCCGGCCCATAAACCGCACCAAACAGTGGCTTTTTCGGGATGCATTGGTAGCTGTTGCAATGCTTCTGGCTGATCTTCACTCCAAATGCGGCAATTTTGCTTATTTACGTACCAATTCAACCAAAAATGAGCCTCATCGCTGAACACAATTTTTCGATAAAAAAGCATTTCGAACATTTCGAACCGAGCACGAATTTTGATAGTAAAATTCAATAATTTGCAAGCGTTGTTCATTTGTAAGACGATCCATGGTTAAATTGCAAACCAAACTGAAGCTGTTTGACAGTGACACAAGGTACTAAACACACGTCAGCTGTCAAAACCAGTGTTGCCAAAACCAAACCAGCTAAAAAATCACCCTTTACAACAGTATAATCTAAGAAACTGTAATGATTTAAGACTCCCTAATTTTTTAACAAGTAGATCGCAAAACTCACTTATATATAAGGGATTTAAATTATATAATAGCCTAGATAACAACACAAAGACTGAAAATAACATAAATGTATTTAAAAAAAAAGTAATTGAATTTGTAAAATTAAAATACTTGTAGTCCTTAAGTACCACTTATTGTAAAAAGTAATAATAATGTGTATATTGTATCTTTTTTTAACTAAATAGCTTTGCAAAGGCTAAATAAATAAACTTACTTACTTACATAGACTTTCTAAGTGTTTCCTTTGAATTCAAAGAAAAAAAATTATACCACCCGTAGCATTGCTGTTTATCTGCTTAATATGGCATAGCCACGTTATGCGCTCAATGCGTTTATGTAATTTGAATGTTAATTTAAAGAGGATGAAAAAAAAAAAAACCAAAATGTTTCATTTCCTCATTAAGTCTTGTACTCCTTCTCTACATCCATCTAATTAAAATGCAACCAAGCATTACCGATCCTGTTTATATGACCCTCCAGAGTATAATTGCCAACGAAAAATATGCTAAAACCATGATGCTAATTGTGTTTTTCTCCCTCAAAATACGATTGTGGTTCTTAAATTCTAAGACCATCCACGACAAAATTTATTCCACACCAGAGAAAATCGGACAACACAAGCTAAGGCAGCATGTGGGCCCTACATGGATTAAGCCCCCCAAAAAAAACATCCCCAAACCGAAGCTAAAGCGTAACCGAAAAAGGACAACAATCTCGTGACAAATTATAATTTCATGTTAAAATTTATGTCTTCACCAAGTGTAACTGCTTGGCAACATCCAGCAATAACAAGGACAGCGCAGGACACACCCATTTGCATTTCGACCACCGCATGATGTCCTTGTCCACGAGCATGTAAGCCACACCGCAAACAACCAGTAATCTTTACGTTTCCAAGCAAGAATCTCCACTGTTAGTAGCTTATCAGCAGCCAGAGATTATTTAGCAGCTCGCACACCTTAGCGTGGCTAAAAGTATTGCGCGCCAAATACAAACAAAATAAATGTTTGTCATCAACTCGTCCTCACATAAATTTAAAGCATGTTTCTCCGTATTTGTGCCCCAAAAATTAATGTAAATTAAAAAAAAAAAAAAACAACTATACAACTAATGCAATTTAATGAGCCCCCCGCTGGGCGGCTACCAGAGGAGGAGCTACGTTAACTAGAGAATGGCCAAGAACCGTAGTGGAATGAATAATGAGCAGAGCACCGCACCCGCATGACATTAAACATTTAAATACCCTCTGTTGGCCACGAAATATACCGTTAAATGCAAGACGAGGCAATTAAACCCAAAAAAAAAAAATAGGACATCCGAATTTGAGTTGTGATTTAAAGTGTGGCCGAGCTTCGTATTGTTCCGTTTCGTTTCGTTCCTTTTCTTTTCATTGTTTTCATTTTCTTGTACTTCCGGTGATGGAAAAAGATCGAGATATCGAAAATCAAAAAACTTCGACAAACAATTCGATGAAATTAAACTTTTCCTTCGGCGCAATTAAAAAGTTCGGGTATTTAGAAATTAATTGCTTTTTTTCCAGGAACTGGTGCAGGTTTTAGATTATTTATAGTAACAGGCTTGGGGGTCCTGAGTGTTCAATACATCTGCGATTGGTTTGGTATTCTTCGGGCGCAATTAGGATTGGTATTGAGCTTGCGAGAAGAACGAACAAGGAAATAAATTATTGACATAGAGTTTTGTATTTGGAAATTCTTTACAATGTTTCGTGATTTGAAGTCGGGGAGGAGTTAAGAGTGGGCAGTCATAACGAATTAATATTTAATGTGAATATATTAAGAACTTTTCAACTGATTGTGTGGAGGGAGAACGGCCATGTTTGTCGAATTATAACACTTAAAAATGTCCTGAAAAATATTAGATATTTTCGTGACGATACTTACTAGCCCAAAGATCTATCTCTCTGATGCAAAGAGGTGCAGATATCATTGCACCGATTTTAAGTGATAAATACGCTACAAGGTAGCATGGAGGAAGACAAAAATGTAGTTTTTGTAGGATAACATGGAAGCGAAGTCCTTCAGACCGTTCAGTATAACATAATTTCTGCTTAAGACAATAGGAAGGGTTGTGGTGGACCAAATGTATGCCTATAATGGTACAGAATATGCATACAGAGCAGGCATGTGTACAGAAATACAGCTGCACCAAGTAGTAAGCATTGCGTAAGAGGAGCTTAATATTTTGACTGTATATTGTTATAGTTTCAGCAACAACGAATCCTTACACTTCTTTTCGTATATTGAGGTAGAGACTAATAGATTTTTGAAAACGAACATAAGTCTTGATTTCAAGACAGCAGTTATTTTTCCGAATATGCAAATTGTATCTTTAGCTTCAATGGAGTCCCGATATGCATCAGTTATGTCTTTGTAGCATTTAAACTCAGGTCATTACTTTGACACCCTCCTGTTGCATTATATTTGTTGCAACTTGTATGCAAGAGCTCTTCATCATTTGAATCTAAAATAAGTTCCAGCATCAGTGTTCATTATAGAGAATGTTTAGTTTTTCGTTTAAAGCACGTTCACCTGTGTTTTTTGGACTAAATTACCAAATTCTTACGTAACAACGTTGTTGAAATTTTCCCGCATTCTTTTAAAATATACATCCCGTATTTCTTTATTTTGTTTTAAATTAATTGATACTTGAAGTCTGTAGCTATACTTCGCAGTCTGCATTTGTATCCGTAAAGAAATAACGACGAACAAAGTACAAAGCATAAATATGGGATTGTGCTCAATGAAAATAATTTAATCAGTGAGTCGCCAAGGTCAATTTCAAAAGAAAAGATGAACTCAGTAAAAAAAAAATAAAATTTTCGTCCGACTGCAGTATCTTCGAGGCAGTGATTGGCAATGCAGCAAGCGGCGAAGCTGTTTTAATATCACAATCTATTTACATCGTTAAATTGGCAATTGTGGAAAGAGCGGCATCCTTGAAATACTTAGCAGACATAACAGGGTTAATCTTTATGCAGGACACACTGGTGTAGACGGAAATGAACTTACGGATGAACTAGCAAGAAAGTGAGACGGGGGATGGGCACTGCCTATAACCGAGATGGTGCACATAGCAGCACAATGCAGCATCAGGGCGAGATCAAGAAATACAATTATTAATATGGCGGGCAACAGATGGTTAAGAATAGAGGTGTCTGAGACCACTAAGGCACCAAAGCAATCCTTAGACTAAATATCGGTATCTCCTCTTTCATCCTCGCTTAATTTCCCTATGGCCCGCCCTGTGCAAGACATTTTAAGGGTATTCATAACCCCTTTAGCTCGCGTAAACCATGAAAAAAAGCTAGGCGCCCAAAAAAGGGATACATTTTTATATTGTAAAAAAATCCTCTAAATATTAATTTACATGTCTTGTACTCAAAGGATCTCATCTCCCCTTTCTGTTCCATTCTGATCCTCCAAAGTAATTTCTCTTACCATCAATATGCATCGGCAATATTTTACTTATCCACTCCACACTTTCGTATATTCCCGTACAACTTCCTTTTGTTGCGCAGAAAGCAAGTTTCAAAGAATAGCGTATATTCCGAGATAACAGGATTACACTCACCACATACACTCTTGTACACGATTGTACATGTTCAACTTAACTAGAATGGATGTCCCTTTTCGTATCACATAACCAAAAGTCGAACACACAAATTCTATGCCATTTTCAAAAAGGACATTATTATGTGCCACCGCAGGACAAGGCAATGGAAAAGGGAACCGAGAAACTGGTCATTCTAGGGTAAATATAACTTCATTTCAACGGAAGTGGTAAATTCTGGCAAAAAAAAAAAAATAGTTTAGCAGACAGGAGACAGTATTGTTAGCCACTGTCTTGCTCTTACTGTATGTGTGTCTGTATGTGTGTGTAGGTTTGTGACTGCTGCAACTGACTAAATGGGCCGGGCTGCTGACCTGCTATGCCATTGCATCGCATTAATGCAATATTCACACATTCCACAGAGGATACATGCACATACAACATACAGTTAAGTACTCATACGAGTACCTTCCTACATATAGAGATCACAGAGGGTTCTTATGTGGCTTCCTGAAATGAAGTGGAGGTTTTCTAATACTCTTGCACTTTGAATTTGAATTGGTATCCGCCTGGTTGACAGCAACCCGCCCACTCTCCCCATCACCATTTCCAAGTGAACAGTCTGGAAAATGCTAACGATATTGTGAATATGTAACCTGAAATGACAGAGCTTGGTAACTGGGGTGGAACAATATCCATACAACTGGGGCCAGTCACGCAAAACCAGCAATGGTTTGTATTTTAATTTTTATTTTTATTTTTAGCCGATTATGTTGCACCTCGTAATCGGACTATGAACTGTACCTGGACAACTGGTGACATCGAGTACTTTCTATCAGCTGTCGGTAAGGGGTAGAAATTGACTTTAAACACAGAGATTTACTGAGGCGATAGCTGTGTTGAGTTTAATTGACTTAAGCACAATAGAACGAGGTGAGAGTGACAGTTCGTTGACATTGAAATTTCTGCAGGCGCTTAGCGAGTTAATGAATTTAATTTAATACGAAATGATATAAGAAAGGAAATGAAAAGGTCTGGAGACCCTTTATGACTGTAGGCATTTGGATTTCTTTCTTAGTTGTAAGTAAGTAAGATTTCCTCAGTTCAAATAGATCAACAACTCCTAGATAAAAAAAGATGAGTGACACGTTTTTTTTTTTATTTATTCTAACATATCAGACCCAAAGTGGATCAATGGGGATGTTAATCAGAGGGTTCGATTATGATGACAGCAATGAAATTTTCCATCTCATGTTTGCCAACTTATTTCCATCTCTTATCTCCCATTATGTCCACTGTCATTTAATTTATACCCTCTAAAACCTCTGCGGTGGCATTCCCACGATCTTAATAGTTCACCGGCAAAACCGATGAATTTATTAAATTTAATTTCCTACAGGACATGATCTATGACATTCGTTGTCCAATCCCCGACTTACTCATCACTCAAAGCCGGATTATCCAAATTATCATATCATAAGTGACTCACTAAAATCTCACCGATAATTGTAAACAACAATTGGAACAAATTAGCCCAACAGGATATTAGATTCGGAACGCTTAATTTAATTGAGCCGAGTTCATTAAGCGTAATTGATTAAATTTCAATTTCGTAATTGATAGCATTACTAGCACTCGTATACAGAACACACTCATCAATACGATAATGCGGGGATAAACTGCGGTGGCGAAGGAGGCATTCCAGCGGTCGATACTCAATGGTGCTTTAAAGGACACTTCCAATCGAATAGAAAATAAATATTCTGTCAGGTGTTGGTATACTCGTACATATATGTCTATATGTGCATTGCCATCAAGATTAAAATGCTGACACATTCAGTTAATGTACTAAGTGATTGCCGCAAATGGCGTTTCGAATTGATATTGGCAAATTGAATTCCGTGTCTGTTACATCCGTTGACATTATACAAGAACAAATACAATACGAAGGCATTACGGTGAAAGTGAGAATTGAGAAATTGTATAATTGTGTCACGGTATAGTAAAGTATTTGCCAATTATTTATGTCCTTTGGGGAAATGGAAAGATACTAGAATGAATGAGATTTGAAATTGCCATCCAGTAAATGTTGAGTCTTGAGAGTGTCAATTAAAAAAGTGGCGTGTAGATTCAATTTGGGTTTAGTACGTCACACCATTTTATGTGACAATTTTCCAACTCATTTTACTGTCATTTGGAAATTTCGCATTTGGCAACATTGCATTACTCAACCTACCCTATCATTGTGACTGTCAGCACCAGACGGTGTATTGTCTCCATCTATAATTAGGATTTCTAATAATATCTCATTAGCAGACGACTTAACCAGTAGACCTTTGATTGCGCCCATCAATTTTCCAATTTTCTTCTTCTTTTTACAGACAGGCTAGACTGATTTGATTACCGTTAATTGTATCAACGGCCATTCTGTTTTTTTTTTTTTTTCATTAATTACTGCAATCAAAGGGAATGACTGTCTGTCCAGTCATTTAATTGTGAAAAGTACCCAATTTGTTGTTAAGTTTTTCTACAGACCCATAATTGCTAAAATTTAACTTTGGTTTATTCCATACACATACACACACACACACACACACACACACACACACACACACAAGCTGATGATTACTTCGTCACTGTCGCGTCGCGTCGCCCTGTCTGAATGGGCTCCTTTCCAGCAATCTTTTTGTACAAAAACAAACACGCCACCGCCATGTGTTGTACAGGACGAATAGATGTCGAACTGTTTGGCAATTTGTCATTTGAAAGACAGATAATGTCAAATTAATACCACTAGCCGCGCCCCCGCCTCCAGAGGCGAAAAAGGCAAAATCTCATTGCAAGGACTGATGTATCCCTTGATACATTCTCTATACAATATTCCTTGGGGCTAATCAGTTGAGAGTTGTTTTTGTTTCTTTCATATTTGATTTGGGTATCCGTCGACGTTGCTTCATTTTTCGATTTCCGGTCCAATTGAGTGTTTAACGGAAAAATAACATTTTTATTCGCATTGATTTCTGGGATTTCTCTTATGTTGTATATTTTTTGTTTGCTTTTCCTGTTTATGTTTGAGGATATCAGACGATTATTAGGATAATTCATTGTTGATGCGTATTGTCGATTGTCTGTCTGTGTGGCTCTGTTGTGTTTGGCTTTTGATTAAGTGACTGATGTACGATCCTTAAAAATGTTACAAGTAAAAAAAGGATATTCAAATGATTTGTTACGAACAGTGATGGGGGTTAGGTACCTTTGTGAGTGGCAGATTTTTAAGGAATTGGTTTTATAGAATCGTAACTGACGTTATCTATGCATAAATTCTGCAGAGGTTACGGAGGAGAAAATTGTAAAATCCGAGTGATATCTTAAAAGTTTGAAGTCTTCATTCAGGCACACAATAAATAATGTTATTCCACAAAAAAGAAGTGATCCCAAATGTATCCCACGTTTTGTAGAAAAATTGTGTTTTAGTAGAAGGTGATAAATACATACATAGATCATGAATATCCCCTTAAAATATAAGTCTTGATCAGCACCTGCCTGAGTGTAGGAACATTTCGTTAAAATGTGACTCGCTGAGCTTTTGCATGTAAATATGACTGTACACTTACAGACTTAAGCTGGATCGCAAAATATTTAACACTCTGACTGGCGAGAGGATCCCTAGGGACTTCTTAAATCTTTTAATGCATTTGTTAGAATCTTGATGCTAGCTGTATTCCATAAAAATGCATTGGTGCAATGATTAAATCTAATTCCGAAGCGATACGATTTTTGTTGAAGGCATTAAGTACGGTGATCACCTACAAGGCCCAAAGGGACCTGTGAGTATCATAGAGGAAAGATTGTGGAAAATATAGGTTTATGAATCATTTTTACTCGTACTTGGCTTGGATTAGCTAATGTGAGGCTGTTGATCTAGAAGTAACAATCGGTTCTTGAAAAGATTTTTTTTTAATTTCTCAGCAATTATACGAGCTGAATTGTTAATTCTTTCCTTCTTTAGGTGGCGCAACAATTCGGGTGCTTCTCGCAACCATTTGTGTGTGCTTTTTCTATAACCTTAATTTTTTGCCGATTCTGAACCGCGAGTTGCGAAGCTGATTCTGACAAATGAATGCTTGTCAGACATTCGAAAGAGGTGGCACCGTGAAAAAACTTCTGGGTACTTGAATCTGGGGCAGTATGCGTAGATCCAAAGCACTAACAAAAATTGTTGTATTATACAATTACCAATACAGGTGGCGGATTTGGTGATAAATAACCGTACATGCTACTAACTTTTGACCGAGGAGAAAAGGCGTGCAGTGGATGAAAGATGGGAGCGATAATGAAAAGTGTGTATTTTGATCTATGCGAATGTGATGATGAGGCTGACCATACAGAAGGCGCTATTGATGAGTCCAATTTCGAAAGTGAAGATAATTATTAATTCAATGAAGACGACGAGATAGAACAGCTTCATGATGAAGTTGCTACAGCCAGTGTTGCCTGTCATCGGGCTGAGACCGACGCATGCCTAATTTGTTGCCAAAAATAACACGAAATAGCACAAAGATCCACCAACAAGTAGTCGTATTCGTCCACATAACATTGTCGATCGGTGTAAGGTGGTAAGAAGCAAGATAGGGCTATTGAAAAATAATCTTTCGCTCTCTAGTTTAGATCGAAGATATAGTGCGCACATCATAATATGAGAATCGAATCGCAAAGCCATGCCCATGAAGGTATATGGAATGAAGCAAATCTAACTAAGCAGAAACAATGCAAACTGTTGACTCTGAAAGGGGTTGATGCTTTCTTGGCTACTTATCATTTTGTATGCTGGGATGTGTAAATCAAACGGCGAGCTTGATAAGAAACAACGGAGCCCAACGCATGCTCCAATATACAAAGCCGCTTTTTCGTATAATCGATTCATATCCATTACAAAATTCATTCGCTTTGATAACGCAATAACACGGTCGGGAGATTACTCATAAACAAAACTATTGTTATTGATGATTAATAGCTTATGTTGCAGGCTGATTTGGCAACAGCTTACAAACCGCACGATTTAACTCTATTTAGCTCTAGAACGCATTCCTGTACATGGTTGCCAGGTATTCTAGAGACAAAGTAGCCGATTTACCAATAAGTAGTAGCACAAAAATCGCCGATTTTCTCCAACCACTAGTAGCCAAAAAATCGCCTAATAAATTTGATTGTCAACATCAAATATCTGACCTAAACACACATAAACGTTTTTAAAGTTTTTTTTTTTGGGAAAATTATTGTAACAAAAACACTAAACTAACTCTAAAATATAAAAATTGGACACCATTGAAATAATAAATAATACACAAATAATTTAATACAAACAAATTAAAAATCTGCAGCCTCTAATAATTCAAAAAAAAAACAAAAAATATCTTCTTCTATACCTATTTTCCATTTGGTTTTGAAGTTTCGATACATTGTTAAAAAATTTTAACATTTTCCTAGTTACCAGAAACTCCTTTCTGCACGTAATATTGCTTTCAAAGTTTTTAAATGTATTTTATTTCTGAGTTTTGTTTTGATGAAATTCATTTGCGAAAATACTCTCTCTACTGTTTGGAATAGACACATAATCATTTGACAGCAAATTTGGAAATTTTTGCAAGCATAGCCATTTAGAGCATTTTTATATTGACTCACAAATGACCAAAAAGCTATTGTCCCAATAAATTGTTCTTCATTTAAATACTGCCGCTAGTTAATTACTCGAGGTTTATTAAACTCTGCCTATATTTTCAAACTGACATCCGCTAGTTCTAGTGGAAAACTTTCAAATGAAATCGTGAATTCGCACAGAGACAGACTCATATGGTCTCAAAAAACATTCCATATATTCCTTAAGTGAAAAGAAGGAAAAATCTTTTTATTTTACAAAGCTCATTATGATCCCTGGCCACAGAAGTAAAGTGGGATTTGATTTAATTCTGTTTTGCAAATTATTCACAATTGCGATAAATCCTTTGTAACGCAAATTCAAAATATGTACGCAAGTTAAAATTAACATTTTTTTTTCATTTACAATGGAGCCCAAAAATCGCCGATTTAAATAGAAATAGTCCAAATTTTGACAAATCAAAATCTTGATTTTTTGTCGCCGGAAAGAATTTTTTGTAGCCCAATTGGCGACAAATAGCCCAAACTGGCAACCGTGTTCCTGTAGCCTGAAATGACATAGGTAAAGGTTTCTCTTGGCACATATTTTGGCAGTTTTCTACTCAAAATAATTATAAATGAAAATCATTTTCATCCAGAGTCAACATTTACATTTTATGTTGTAATATCCCTCGCTGCAGTTGATTCATCCGCAATTACACAGGATAACAACGTACGTAATTTGTCCAGTTAAGCTAAAGTATACTTACACACTTAAGTAGAATAATATTGATTTTCTGTATGACAAAATGTTCATTCGTGTTTAACACAATATCCTGAAATTGCATTTTCACACACATACAGAAAACTCCATAGTCTACAATGTTGTCCCAGCAGAGATGATGAATTCGCTCACATTGACCCTCTAATGTTGGTTCAGTAATTCCTTATATCTACCGTGCGTCGTTGGGCCAAAATGACGAATAGGTTGCTGATGAGTTAGTGTTTCACACCTCCCTCCTGTGCCAACGTATACACTACACACAGCAACAGTATGCCAACATTCACTACAATGAACCAAAACGACGTCCATAGCGAGGTGATTTGGACAAACACAACACCTCGCATTTGCAGCCGCCTAATGGCCAATGGGGGCACCCTGAGGCAAACAGATTCATCCGCAATTCGATTTTATGTGTGGCAATTTGTTTTCGTAAATTTGTTTTTCATCCCTTTTGCCATATCCTGAGCCAGCTCCAGCACCAGCACAGACAGATAGCAAGCACAAACAAAAAAACCTGAACGTCCTTCATCTCTCGTTTGCACTTTTTGATTAGTGAAAGCGGGTTAGCTTATACGTTGGCGACGTGAACTTCAGTGGAAACAACTTATGATCGACGTGTGTATGTGTGTACAGGAACGAGATAGTTCCCATAAATCACGTCTGTGTGCAGAAAATTTGTCTCCCATGATGCGACCCCCCGCACAAATACATTTTAATGGAGAATTCCGCGGTACAAAAGGAATGTATTCAGGAAAATTATTTAAAAAAAAGATATTCGCTATAGCATAAGAATACGTGTATATATAGGTGAGTGGGTAGTAAGCAGTTCCTCCCAACCCAACTCAACTCAGCAAGCGAATGCCAGATAAGAGAACAGGAATGCGAATGCGATTCAAACGTCAAATATGAAAATTATTTGACAAATTTCTTTCCGCCATTTAGATAGAGGATATCCAGGGACAAAGAGATATGTTTCTTTCCCCGAGTGGGATGCGGCGCGGCGGATAGAGGAGCATGGCGGTCGTCTTGCTATTCAAACGCACACACACACACACTGTTTCATTTTGAAGCAATGATTTATTGATAAAATTTTCCAGTTTGTTCGCTTCGCGCTAATGCTCTTGTGCGATTTTCACAATTCCGTTCGACCACAAAAAGTCGGAAAATGCTGAGTGAAAAATGTGGAGAGTATGGCGTCATTTGACGATGACGAGATGAGGATGATGGCGCAGCGGTAATGATGGGAAATTTCGAGGCTTAAAGTTGATTATTGTTCCATATTTCATCCTGTTAATTTTGATGAATTATTCAGTTCCTTTTGGCAGTTAGTTTTGCAGTGAGCTTATAATAAAGCATTTTGCGAGTATAAGGCCATGGCGTTCCCTAAAGGGGTCTAAATCAACATCGACATTGACATCATGTGTATGTATGTATTTGTAGTTTGATGTCCTCTGCTTTAGTTCGGCAAAAGAATAGAAACAGGATAAATGAGAACTGACAAGGAAAATACTCGTATATTATATCGATTAGAGAATCTATATAACCACCGCCAAGTAAATAAGAATTAATGGCGCATTAACACAGTTTTATGATGTTTCGGCAGTTCATGACATTAAGCAGCGGGTGAAGGTTTAACCCTCTTCTGATAGAGCGGATAGGATCGGAGAGATTTGCAAAATAAAAATAATAATTAGGAACATCGTGCGAGTTTATTACGCCATAGAAAATTATTAGTTTTAAATTGTTCAAAATAAAAAAAGTTTTCCTTTTCCAATGTTTTCGCATTGCTTCAAAATTGATGAATCGTTTTACCAAGATAATTCGCACTAAGTAAAGCGTTATCCAATTCGAGTTTCCGTTTTGGCTTTTAGTGTAACCCCACAAAAAGAAATCCAACGGCGTTAAATCACATAATCTTGGGGGACAGTTGATAGTACCACAATGAGAAATAATGCGACCTCACGCAAAGCATCCGACATTGGACTTGATGTGTGGCAAGTTGCGTCATCTTGTCGAAACCACATGTTTTCTACGTCAATATCTTCCATATCGTTCCAGAAATACCTGGTTATCAAGTGCCTATAGAGCTCACCATTGGCGCAATGACGACGCTGTACAACAGTGCGCACCAAACAGTAAAGTCCCATTTAGATGATGAGTTGCAGTTTTAGTTGTCATTTCAGTTAAAAAAGGTAGTGCATTTAGACTTCAGTTCGGTATTCAGTTGAGCTTTCATTTTACTTCTGAGCAGTGGTCAAACGTTGCAAAAAAACCGTACGTGGTGGACGAAGAAACTTTAATTGCAATAGCTATAGTTTTGTCGCTGAAGAAGCCTAGAAAATAAAGAAGCAAATGGGGCAAAGATTGACATTCAAAAATTTCCTACTGCAATAAAGGCATCAAATGTAAGTGCAATTATACCACTCTTGCACAAAAATTCAATTCCATTGCTTTGACAATCTGCCACGAACTGTAATCGGAAATGAG
Organism: Brachyopa scutellaris; assembly: GCA_949775065.1. Lineage (NCBI taxonomy): Eukaryota > Metazoa > Arthropoda > Insecta > Diptera > Syrphidae > Brachyopa > Brachyopa scutellaris. The sequence continues at coordinate 115,474,443 of OX459113.1, forward strand.
AACTAAACTCTTTACAATTTAGGCATCAGTTTAACTGACAACTGAACTGAAAACTGATGGGAATTCGATAAAGACTCAGTCTCAGTTTCAGTTTTAGTTAAACGCTTCAGTTTCTGCATTTACACAGCAGTTTAACTTAAAGCTCAATTGATAGCACAACTGAAACTGAATATATTCAGTCAGCTCTGACCACTGAATATATTCGGGATATAGAACTATGAATTTCACCTTCTGGAGCGACGAGGTTCACCTCAACCTAAATGGGCACGTAGACAACCGAAACTCTCGCCACTGCGTACCACGAGAACGCAATCTGCGACCTTAACACCAACGACTTTTATATTGCCCAAGATTAAGTGTTGGCTGCATCTTTTTTGACGAATGGAATCATCTGGCCCATTCAGAGAACAAGCGATAAATGTGAACGACAGATTATATTATTGTTTGTATGTGGTTTCAACAAAATGGGGCCAACTCCGCATACCGCTAGACCTCCATGAACTTGCTGCATAAACATTTCCCCCAACAACTGAACAGTCACTTTGGAGGCGTCTCGTGGCCACCAAGCTCTTAGGACATAACCCCCATGTATAGTAGAGTTTACGCTAGTACTATAGCCTGCGGTTTATCACGGAGCTAAAGGAAAATATCCGCCGTGAAATTCATGACAAGTAGCCAAGCCTGCTAAAACGTGTGGCACATAACACGGTGGTCCTCTTCCAACAGTGTGTGCGATTAAATGGACGGCATTTGGACAGTATCTATCATTTTCAGCTGGTGCCACCTGACACCCACTTTTTATCTACACACTAATAATCTTGGCTAGACATGTATATCTGATTTATTAGGTGGCATTCATGTTCATCAATCAAAAATCAATTATTGTTCTTGCCGTCACAGAAAAAAAAAAAAAAAAAATCACAGGGCACCGCTAATTTTTATACAAAGTGTTCAAATATACACAAAAATAAACAGCTATTTGGTTCGGTGTAAACAACATCAAATCAATTTAGATTTTGTTTATCATTTCGTAATTAGTATCTACAGCTACTAACATGTTTATTTGCACTAAACGCCACCACACATTACACAATCCATTAACTAATGTTATATACCAAAAATTCAACATCAAACTATTAATAAGCTGACACATATAAACGCCTCTAATAAACATGGAATCGCTTAAATCGACGACTATGGCTGCGACCCCATCTAGAACCGTTAGGAGATCTGAAAATAGCTTAGCTCCACAAAAGCGATTTCGTTTAAAGGGTAAATATTTGAGCAAACAAGATAATTGATTGCTCGCATCTGTCAACCAAGCGCCTTTCATATACGCGTATGTAAGTACATAGATACTAGTACCGACGACATAGATACGCGTACCTTTGCTCTTGACCTCCCTTCAGATACATCTTCATCGCAGCATCATCCTACCTTAGTGGCAAACACACTCATAGATCGTGCAAATTGAGCATAAACTAGGACCAGATAACACATAAATCGTCATCACTCCCACGGTGGCTAGCTCCTGCTTATTGCCATGTTGAACATGAGGGTGCTGGTGTGACACCGACAGCGACAACTACGCGAGCATTCATCGTGTCTTCGGTCGGAACACGCTCAAATTATTAATAGCTACTTAATACCTCTGGCACCGCCACCTTTTCTTCATTTATTGGCCATAAATTCGAACGGAATAACGCAATTTCAATTTACACCCAATAAGATAACGAATTTATTTTTAGTTCCTCCGACATCCTCTATCTAAGAAGACGTCAGCGGCGCGGCGGCGGCGGCCGTGAGAGATGCAAATGGAATCATATCTCTTCTCTTTTCTTGTGTTAAGTGAATTTACGGCTTAACAATTTCAAGGCATTTAGTAGAGAGATACTCGTACTCGTCTCGTATATCCAGCCCCCATTCGAGTCACAGCACCTGCCAAGAAATGCGCGCAAAATGTTTTATTATGCATGTGGGGGTTAGACGGGTAGGTACAGGAAGGACTCCACTCATTCCACACCGACACCGACAACTGTCATAAAGTAAAACATGACAGTGAGGTGCGACTCGTCGGTAAAACACTTGAGATGGATGAGTGAGTGTATTTTTCATCGGATATTTCATCGTTAGAGGATTAGGGGGTAAGCTCGTTTAATACGATACCAAGCCAACCTGATGATATTTATGATGAAAGGAATTATTTATTTTCTCACATTTTTGTTCTCACATCATAGAAGTGTTAGAAGGGGGGTGGGTGGGAGTGGTGATGTTCATCATCGTTTGGTTGCTGGTCTTCGTAAGGTGAGATATGAGAAATCGAGATCAAAAGTGAAGGATACACACTTAAATGTCAAAGTGTGAATAATATGATAACAACAACAGGTTTGTAAATATACACGTGTGCCAACACATCCATATCTCCATAAGATGATACGAATTATAACCCTATGGTTAGAGAAATAAATATGAAGATGAAAGTACAAAGTGATTACGTATACGAATAGGAAATAATTATTACGAATATTTAGCGCATATGTACATACGTATTTTATTACAATTAAATTTGATTAGATTCAAGTCGAAAAGACCAGACTGTATGGGTTTTGTTTCATCCGTCGTTAAAGTTGCTTTTATTTAGGAGCCATGTAGCCTTCATGAAGAGGTATTTAAATATTTTTGATGAATTTCACAATCGATGCAAATAAAGAAAACTGATTGTAGAAGTGTTGCACATCAGGGTCCATTGGACCTTGTCATATGTAATAATATAATATTTGGCTTCAGCAGTCCTAGGTAGAACCAAGCCTAGCTTCCCGCAACCATTTGTGTGTGCGCGTTATATTTTTTGAAGGGACCTACAGTTTTCTGCCGTCTCCGAACGGCGAGTTGGGAAGCTTTACATGACAAATGATACTCTTGAATGCTTGTCAGGCATTCGGAAGAGGTGGGCACTGTGAAAAACTTTTTAGGTATTGGACCCGGGCTGAGAATTGAACCCGAGTAGCATGCGTAGTAGTCCAACGCACTAACCACCACGGTTTCATTAGTTATCAGTCTACAATTGGTTGCCGTTCAGACTACGATAAATATAAGCCGTCAGAACTGCCGCGACTATAACCATAACCATGAACCCATGAACCAAAAATATTAGTACACGCATCAAAGGCCAGCAGAACCAAATTTATGTTACACCTCAACAGTAACGACCTAAAAACTCTCACGGGACTAGTCAGAAGACCCCTTCTTAAATGCATGCATACCTACATCATTTTGACAAGTTGTACGAACATTCAAAGTATCCAATCATCATAAGAACATTCTAAGTCTCAACTCACCGTTCGGAGATATGAAAAAATTCACTTCCAGACATGCGGAAATGAAAAGTAAGGCTCTATTAACATTATTATTAGTTGTTCATCATTCTATCTGAGAAGATGTTAATAATTGATTTACGATCAAATTATAATACATATTTGTAAATAATGTAGTTTTTGTTCTGTGATCTCTTTATGATGATGGACTTTAAATGCGGTCTTTGAGGGGAGCATTTACCCCTTATAATATAAAACAAAGTGAAAACTCCTTTGCATGGACCTACCGCAGCATAGCAAACGGCTGAACGGATTTTGGTAATTTGTGTTGATTAGGTTTTGATAATGAGCAGGTTTGTGCATTCAGAAATATTTGATTTTGAGTGTGAAAAACCAAGAAAATCAATTATTAGACTTTAAACTCAAAAAAGTAAACTTCTCCTTCGCCTTTTTCTTTTTACTTGAGGGGGCACTATAGCTCAGGGTGAACTTGGGCCTGTTTCTCGCAACCATTTGTGTGTGCGTGTTATATTTTTGCAAGAATGGAAGGAACCTAGGGGAACCTAAGGAACCTGAGAAGCTCATTGACAAATGATACTTTTTGATTGCCTGTCAGATATTCGAAAGAGGAGGCACCGTGAAAAAACTTTTAGGTGTTGGATCCGGGCAGCATTGCGTAGTAGTCCAACGCACTTACTACTACAGCACGCTGCTCACCTTCGTCTATTTTATTGAAATTTATTTCGGTTTTTAGAGCTTTAAAATACGCATCATTTAAATAAAAATTCCATTAAGTATGTGGCAAGCAGGTGAAGTCGGGCGAGCATGGGCCAGCTAGTGTATTATATAGTAAAGAGGTTATTTGGACTTGTTTAGAGCGTACTCACTCAACTATGTATCCTATTAACCGTCGGACAAAAACATGAGTCTTGATTTTAATTGTAATTAAAACATATTTCTAATTGAGCTAGCGACTTGGAATCTCATGTAGCTTCCTCAAATTTTATCTGCTACCAATCTCCACAAAAATCAGAACGAAAAATAAAATCAATACAAGGAAAATAAAATGATATGACGTTTGACGATATGATGCCTGGATGATGCCTGGCCAGACCCACATGTTGTTCATGTGAACAATTATGGACATTTTTACCTTGCGTTTTATTCTTTAGCTTTGTCTATGTGGGTTAACTTACTTTCACTCACTTACACCGTCCACTATACGAAAGTTTGTGAAGGCGAAGCAAGGAAACCTGAAGCGATTTTTTTTTATGCCGGCATGCATAACCAAAACAGCAATATTCCAATAAAATATACGTATTGGGGTCCTACATAAGTAGCTACTACCTAAGTGAATATCAAAAATGTCCAATTAAAAAGTTTCAAGGACATTGTTTTTTTTGTAATTTTACTAATAAATTTAAATTATATTTGAAAATAAACCTAATTTTGTTCTTCCTTTTCTTGTCTCTTTGCAGGTAAGGCCATTTAATATGTAAATATATGTTTAGAAGCTCATTTTACAAGAAAACTACATAATAAAAACCTACAAGGGGGAAAGCATTTCTAATATAATTAGAAAACTTTTTTCACAGTTTGTACGTTAACAGTAAGTTTTTTCTTTGAAACATTTTTAATAGGGTTCAATTTCTTTGAAACTTGAAATATTAAGTTTTGAAACTACGAGCCGCATCAAGTGTCATCTTTTAGTTTTTAAGTGCATATATTAATGAAATATGACCTTAGGGTATATGCAAAACATACAAATGTATACCTACCTCTATTGATAAAACATTTTTCTAATTAAAACCATTCTACTTAATTTGTAACCAGCAAAGTGGTAACCACCAAAACACAGCAATCCACTTAAGCATATATCATGAGAAAATTAAAAGGACATATTAGTGTTATATTTCTTTAGTAACATCCTCATCCATAACCTCACTATAAACAACACATACACTTTATGTAACATCGTTTTCCGTAAAAATAAGCGCACGTAACGCGACGTATGGGGTAGTCTTTCTTAAAAGCTCAAGTTCATAATTTGTTGCATTTATGGGTCGATGAGTCGCTTTGTATGTGCGCGGCAAGAAAAAAAAATGAAAACTCTGCGAAAGGATGAAGGACTCTTTTACCTATTAAATTGTCGTCAATTTTCTTCGCGTTTTTTTTTTGTCTCTTTTTACTAGTTCCATTGACTGAAGAGGATGAGAAGGATGTTTCAACATTTTAATTGCGTCTGCAAGTTGCCATAAGTGGTTGGCATCTATCACGGATGAAGGCAGCAGGACTATCATTTTGTTAGTTTCCATTGCGGTTCGTTCTGCTCCTGTTATACACTCTTTGGGGGGTTTTATTCGCGAAACTCTTTGCGGGATTAATGGCTTAATGTTTGGCCATAATGCGATGAAGCTTTTGTTTGATATCATCTCAAATGAAAATTTACAATTATGTATCCTTGAGTGTGTGTTTCCTTCGCATGGTGCTGACACCAGCACAATCCTTACGTATACACATCGCTGTTTAACCCATTTCATGCAATCGATTTGTCGATGAGCTTATGGTCGACAGGGTTTCGATCCTTTGGCACACACATTTCTATATTTGAGGTTGGTTTTGGGATCATCGTGGTGGTATTACTTGCTATTCGGGTGGGTGTTGGAAATTAGGTTCGATGATTGGTTATTTTCTTCTCTTCGTTCGTTTCTTGCGCGGATTATCCTGAATGATTTGCGGGAGAATGGCAGGCAGCTTGCGCGCCCCCGTAAATTAATACCAACCTTAAGTACTACCGTAGCAGTTGCCGGGGGTAATGTTGTCATCTTATACATTCCATTTGCTAAGAGTATCTCCTTCCTTAAAGGATTTCAACTACTGCAGGATGCTGATGGTGTGCTTTATTTCTATCTCTCTGTCTCTTTCTCTGTTTGTTTCGTCGTAAATGGCTTAAAGGATGATAATGGAGTTTAATTTGTGTGCCGGAATAAAAAATCAATTTTAAACGTGTTTTAAAGGAAACTTTGTTAGAGTTACACCCTAATCTGTAGATGTACCAGTGGCATGGATTAATTTGAAATTAATGAGCACCAACCCAATAGCATATTTTTTATGGGGTGTTGTTGTTGTTGTCAATTGTACAAGAAGAAGACTATCTTTGGAGTTGGAGAAGCCACAGGGGAGGTATGGCATGTGCTTCCATCTGTTTATTTTATTGGATTATATCGGATCGAGTTGGAATCGTCTTGGGTCATTCTCAATTTTATGATTTGATTACATTTTTTTTAGGGATAAGTAAGGTACTAGGTCAGTAACATCGTACTTAATTGAATGGAATTTTTACTACCCATTCTAACTTTATTACGACGGTATTATAGTTAGAGAGCTGAAGGTTGATTTCTGATTTTTATTACTCTCCTTGAGTATAACCTGATAAGTGGAGCTTTAATCAGTCTATGTTAGGAGAACTCTCTTGAAGGGATAGTTGCTATTTAACTTAGTATGCACCTATAGATAAAATTATTTCTTAGGTTTATTCGATGGAAATTCATTAGTTACAAAATCTATGGGATTGTTTTTGATTGGCCTAGACAGCATTAAATTACAAAGCCCGTTCACAAAGAGAAGTTATATACATATGTATATGTATGTGTACGTAACGTTCATACCAAGCTTTAGATACACCAAAGCCAGAGTAGAAAAACTTAACGAGACTTCCATTCAAATATTGCAATTAGACTTAAAGATATATTTTTTTTATTTTGACGAAGGTGAAAATCTCAAAAGACACTATGATGGTATTTGATTGAACATCACTAAAGGCATTTAATCCATCAGCTCGTGAGGCTTCGTTTTTATTCATCTCCGAATGTTGTTACGTACATTTAAGACGGCCTCTATCTCGGAGTTTAGGTGTATTTACAGTCTTTGATTGTGCAAAGTGCAATATAGCATGCTTTTTAACTACTTCGGTAACCCTTTCAATCTGCAGGTCACGGTGTAAGCCGTTGTTTCGTATACACCATTTACTATTCCACGTACATAGGACTTTATTTCGTCTGAATAATTTAAGCCATACGTCCAATCAGGCTTGATTATCTGTTTATATAGCAATATTTTGTTCTCAGTACTCAGCAGCTCTAAACTGCATCCCAGCAACCAGAACATTTTTCTATACTTTATGTTCAACTCTTCTCTTTTCTTGTTAATGTGTTCTTTTTACATCAACTTAGCATCTAAGATCATTCCAAAGTACTTATGTAGTTGTAATATGGAATGGTTTCGATGCTGATAAATATGGGAAGATTGCTTATCTTTCTATTGGTGAAGTTTATATGAGTTGATTTTTCTACTTGAGATTTATACGCCATTGTTGCGTCGAATCTTTAACTCTATTGACTGCATTCTGCAGCTTCTCTGTAGCCTTAACGAAGCATTTGTCTGATACAAGGATTGATATCGCGTTATTATCTAACTAAAGGAATATCTTTTGTATACAATAGATAAAGGGTTGGTCCAAAAACACTTCTTTGTGGAACACCTATTTCAATTTACATTTGTTCTGAATAGTCTTGTCCATTACTAACTGGGAACAGTCGCACATAGGGGTATTTGCATCGAAAAGTCGCTCAAAAACCAATATTTCAAAATGCAGAGTTGCGAAGTATTTTTTTTCCTAGCTGTAGTTAAATACCCATGGCATAATGAACCGTAGTTTTTTTTTTCATTTTCAGTTGGAAGTCATCGATCGTAAACTTGCATTGTGAATCTGTTGATTTATGTGTAAAATCGCACTAATATCTAAATTTCTGTTTTTTTTTATATTGTGTACCAAATTTTTTGTTATGAAGGAATCAGCTGCAGGCGTGTACTTTATTAAGAAGCTATTTTTATGTTTATTGGAGCTTTAATTTAATAGATATCGGATTTATTTGAAATATGTATATGCAATTTTTTTATTCTTTTTTTTTTAATGGTCCTTTTGTTATATAACTCGGTGTTATTCGGTAACTTTTTTGGTATCAACTTATAGAGAGGGATGTCAAGACGCAATATCAGGAAAAAATTACTGCCCATAATTGCCCCCCTAGATTTTATCGTCCCTGATGTGTGTCTAGTTTATTGAAAGTTCTGTTTATCTGTTTATCATAAAATAAAATCTTTTGCTTGAAGGAACATCTGGATTGTGCATCCTAACTAAAAGACAGTTATGATGTTATGAATGAGTATGAATCAAATGATTTTGAAGCTAAACAGGATCACTTTCAGAGATATTTGCTCAATAAAGCCTTTTGCATGGAGGAACAACCTAAAAATTTAAAGCTTACAATTTAACGTTTAAGGTATTTGACTTAAATACGCTTAAAAACGTTTCTAAAGTTGAAGATTCGGAATCAGTTGTCTTTCTTTAATGATTTTGCTAAGACATATCGTAGCTTGAAGTAAGCATTAATTATATACTGGAATTTCTTCAAGGCTGCGGGTGGCATTTCTTTTATTATTTGGGCAGTAATAAGGTCGTACCCTGGTGCTTTTTTATTAGAGAGTTTATGTCGACACATAACTTTTATTTCTCTAAGCAAGACAAAAGAAGTTTCCTCTGTCTTCTTAATTTAGAAATTCTAAACTTTCTCCGCAGCGGGAATGGCTTAAAAACATTCGACAGATGTTCTGCGAAGAGAACAGCCGCTATAAATGCATGAAATCGTCCTCTAAATGTTTTTCGCATTAACATTTCTACCCACAACCCACTAAAATACGTCCAAAGTTTAGGTATAAGAATGCAACCTAATGGTGTACCATATGGTATATTCAATCAAATTAATAAATGCATTAATGCAGCGTGAATCAGATATGGCAGGGTTAGCTTATTTAAGCTTAGTTTCAGTCTAAAATATAAATAAGAAAACCGGGATGTTCAGAGACTCACTTAACATTTGACGAGTGAGTGGGATTTCAGAAGGTTCTTAAAACTCAGAGAGTATGTACCGTGGTATTGTGGTAAGTGTATTGGACTACTACGAACTATGAAATGCTGTTCGGGTTGAATCCCAGCAAAGACCTAAACGTTTTTTCACGGTGCCACCTCTTTCGAATGTCTGACAAGCAATCAAAGAGTATCATTTATCATGAGGATCTTCTCAACTCGCCGTTCGGAGTCGGCAAAAAACTATAGGTCCCTTCCATTCGTGTAAAGATATAACAAGCACTAAAGAAAAGTAAGTTTTCTTGTAAAGCTATTTCCATATATATTCCATTTCAAGGATAACCTTATTTATTGGAGTTTTTTCGTTTCACTACCCCACCATAGTAAATATGTAATTAAATTCAGATCTATCCATTAGATTGCAATTTTATTATCCTCCATTCGCATCCCTCTTAACTTGTTTTGGCGATTTAATAAATCAAAAACAAAGAAAACTCTATCATTGAGGATATGAAACTATGTGTATTCCGCGTATACTTTTACGAGAATTATAGTAAGAAATCATCCCTTTGCAGGAATAAGGATAAAACATAATATTTTTCCAATCTTTTTCGGTTCACTGGTTTTTGAATATTTAAAGAATATCCAACAATAGAGCCAGACTTTTCCGTCGTTGCGTCTCGCATCACTGTTAATAAATCTTGTATTTGTTTTTATTAAAACTGAAATCCTTCTTCATAAGCTGAATATTAATGAATATCTTTTTACAATTCAATAAAAAAAAAACCAAAAAAAAAATAGTTGTTATCCTTTAAAACAGAACTAACACTAGGAAGAAAAGAAACTTCGTCTTCCCAACAATATAATTTGGAGCTAACACTGCATTCCCATTTGAAGTTAAGGAATTTCGAAATACTTTTCTGGGATGTGGATATTCCTTCAACGATACTCGTATGTTTTCTTTTATGGACTTTCCAATCTCCCACCCACTTTAAACCCAACACAGCCTGTAATGTAGAATGAAAATATTTCCCATTAGTAAATTGTGTTTGCCAGCAATACCACAAAACGATGGCAGACGAGGGCAATGGGAAAAACTGGAAAAGTATGTTAGGGATGCACACACACACATTTAACTGCAGTAGTGCATCATGCATCCGGCCACACACTGGTTGGAATTCTTTTAGTCCTGAATCTCTAAATGAGGATATAGTAAACGAAGTATATGTATAAAAAACAAACCCTCACTTCGCAGGAAATTAGACGCCAATCTTGGGATCACTTTCATATTGAGTCTGGCAGCTCATCTAGACCTTAAGTAGAGACAGCTAAAGTACATCCTTAGGGCACAGCAATGAATGGGTATGTTGTGATAGCAAAGTTACATTTGACTGCGTGAGCTAAGGCACATAGAATATGTACAATGGGGAAGGAGTTGTCTGGGCTGGTAATGGAAAACATACAGCTCCCTTTGACTTTGATTTGGCATCACAGTCAGACTCAAATATTAGAAAAAAAAGATCCATTTACTCGTAAGTCAGAGTAAATAAAGTTCATTGCCTTCTGCGGGAGTTGCTATTTATGGTAACGTTTCGTATTTGCTTTGGAAAGAAATAAATAGCTACTGGAGGGCTCCCTGAAAAGGAATAAAAGGAAAATAAAATTCGTACAAAAAAACCCTTATTCTAGAATGGACGTTTACAAAACGGATGCCTACTAGTACCATCATCCACTTATTCAAAAGAAATTCATAGATGTACATATGTAGTAGTGTCTGTAATCGTGCTTGAACTAACCAACCACATGTTCTCCCACAGCCCTCATAACTGAGAGTGTCCAAGTCCATACGTTTACTTGCATCACCCACCAAATCAGAAGATTTCATGAAAGGGCACTTAAATTTAAAGTACATAGTCAACTTAAAAACATTTGGCGAAAGAGGTGGCACCGTGAAAAAAATGTTCGGCGATTGCTGGGATTGAACCCAGGTAGCATTGCATAGTAGTTCAAGGCACACCACGGTGCTTATTCACCTAATCACTCATTAAGCGAAAATCTTAAAACTATATTGCAGGCGAAGAACCTAAGCGAATGTAAAAAAAACTTTTTTCAGAGGGAACTCGTCGTACGGACAGCATGCATTTTCAAATCGTGAAAGTCCATTTGTTACAATATTGCACAACATCGCATAATTCATGAAATTGGGTTACCAACTTTGTGGAAAGAGGTACTTACCGTCGACGGACACGTTAGACCGGGGCGTGACTATTGTTGTCTTTGTTGCGTCGTTGGGGGCAACCACTCAGACACTGTACTCTGTCCACTTAGATGCTCCTAATTGAATTTTTTGTCACTTTAATAAAATGAATATTTCATGTGCTAGCCACAGGCGTGGTGTCCTAAGTTTCCGTGTTCTTAACTGAGGAGAAATCTCGCGATTACATTTTCTGGACTTTTGACGAAACACTTCGTGGTTTTCGGGGAGCTAAACTTGCCCTCTATATAGGAATTGATTACATGTAAGAGAATCCAGTCTGACACCAAGAACAGAGTTAACTTACTGGATTCCAAATCGTGATTTGATAGTTTATCAGCGGCCTCGTCGCCCGGTATTCCCGTGTGTCCCGGAAACCATATAAGATAGACGGGGTTTCTTTTGGAAAGTGCGCTTTCAGCTCATACTAATTTTAGGTTAGCTTACCCCATATTCGGTAGGATTCACTAAGACCAAAGTATATAGGTCCATTGTGTTGCCACACACTGAACCAAAAAACGTTGTCATATTAACAATTTTTGTAATCAATGTGATGAAAAAATTGTCATTTTTTAACCGACTACTATAGTTGTCAATATGACAATTCACGATTTTCATTTTTCAACTTGATAACTTGTTTTTTCATATTGGCAATTGCAATTGTCAATGTGATGAAAGTAGTTGTCATATTGAAAACTACAATTTTCAATATAGCTAATTGCGAAGATGCTATAATCATATTGCAAATCTAAATTATCAATGTGATAACTGCAAAAGTAAGATAATCATATTAAAAACCACAATTGTCAATATAATAACCGCAATTGTCAACTTGATGACTTCAAAATGCGATTATTGTATTGACAACCATAGTATTCACATTGACTACTGGAGTTGCATATTGACAACTTCTTTTATCATGTTGAAGTTGAATATCGAAAATTGAAAATCGAAAATTTTCATATTAACTATCCGGTTTTCAAATACGAAGCTAGTCGGGGATAATTTTCATCATATTGACAATTCTTTTTATCACATTGACAATTTTCAGTTCAGTTGACAACCGGCAATTGTCAATATGACAACCGATATTTTTTTCAGTGCATGAACGGATTATTATCGGTAGGTACTCTTAGAACCATTTTGAGAGTTGGATAAATTTCCATATTTCATTGATATCCGTTGAGCAAATATCTTGAAGGTGTAGGAAGTATTCTCCCAGAATATTTTTTCTTAAGGAGGAGAGAGCTGGGCAACTGCATAGCCAACTTGTATGCCGATATGTGCTGTGCTAATTTTTAGCAGGCTGCAAGTTTTACGTCGGTTTAGAAGTGGCCAAGTCTGTCTGGCGCAGCTATACGTGTCAAGATTACGCCATCTTTCATCAGCCTGTTGCATTAAAGGACAACTTGAAATTAAATAATGGGAGCCTCGAGCCAGCCTCTCATCCAAAACCCAGCTGATTACCCCAAACAAAATTTCTGTTTGGAAGGATCAGTCCTCTTACAAGAAGATTTTGCACTGACGTTAAATGTTCAACTCACGGGAATGATCCATCGAAAGGCCCACCGACTAGATAACTTATTTTGGTACAAGACAACCGAGCTCTTGTTTCCAGAATCAAATATCATCTGCAGGAACCTCAGCGTCATTGGCTCACCACTCTCGAAAAAAAAAGATAAACACAACTTGGCAAGAGTATCCTGTACACAAAAGCCTTCGACATGGACTATAAGTTTGGTTAAATGCACCTACGAGTATATTTGCTCTTGGGTACAAAACAACGCTTGATTGCAAATTATACACATTTTTCCTCTACTGCTCCAAAGGATACAAACAGTGGCTTTCTTCGTTTCATACTCATATACGAGTATGTATGGGAGTATATGGATTTTTCCGGTTGCATTCAATCATTCTTGTGGTTGCTTGCTTGTTAAGAATTTTCAAAAAAAAAAAAAAAAAAATTCGATTTAAAGATTCTATGCAACCAACAGGGTGGGTGGCTTCCTCTAGTGAAAGGAAATGAAAATCGCACGTGATTTCGTTTACTAATTCAATAAGTCTGAGGTTAGTAATTCGCTTCGAGTATCTACTCGTACACAACATACATACATACATATAATCGTACGTCAAATATCGCATAAAGTGCTTTGCTGAAACTTTTATTCTTTTCCTAAGTCACTGGGTGACCTAAATTGATTTCACAAAAGGAAATAAAAAAATAGAAAAACAAACCAACAAAGCCATTTTCATTTGCGTTTTCAACTTTTCCCATTCCTCTTCGTATCGGATTCATAATTTTTTCCTTTTAATATTAATGCTGTTGAGTAACAACGCTCGTCGCTGAGGGGAAGGTTGCAGCGAATTGAACAAAGGCAAACAACGTAACAAATGCATTTCCTTGAGTACATGTATACACACATACATACTTACATACACGCATATCGCAGTATCAAACTTACTTAGAGTGAAATGTTCCAAAAGTTGAAGTTAATCCATAAACATTAGTTGAGCAGTTTTTTTTTTTTGTTTTTACTTCCAAAGGAGAACAAAGATACGCGATGGCAGGCAAAGGGGTAAGGGTGCTTGTTTTTTTCTTCCTTTGATCACTATTGAGGGATTATCGGGTAAAAGTTAAATCTGCGAGTGAACATAAAACAAAAACGAAAAAAAAAGTAATGTGGCATACCCTGCTTGCCACAACTGTTACTTGTTCGGCACGGATTCAGGGTAACGTCGACGGAAATTTGCTCCTAAAACTTCGTCCTTTCGCTCATATATGATGCAATTTAGTAGTAGCAGACGCAGAGAGTAAGATCAAACAAAAAAAATCTGTAATCGATTTCAAGAATAGGTACTACCAACTACCAAACTAATCTCCGAGTGAAGTGAGCTAGGTTGTCCCGCCCGTTCATCCGTTCGTCGATATTTCACAAAACTACTAACTGCGACTGAAGGAAACTGCAGCAGCGAAACTTTTAGAATATATTTCGTTGTTAAGTTTTCGAATAGAAAAAGCGCCAAAGAATATCAGAGCACAATGTGGGAACATGGGAAGTGAAATACGAGTTCACAAAGCAAAGGAAAATCATCTTCTACTCCACAATTCATATGATAGATTTATTCAGTTTTCAGGAGTTTTATTATTATGAGAAACTTTTTGCTGTTGTTTACTTGCATGATTCCTTTAAGTTGCTGAGTTTCATTTCAAAAGTTGATGATATACCGGAAGAACTCTCGAAGCAATAATAGTGCAGCACTATATGTAAATACATATGTTTGCTTGTTTCATTTTTCGTATCGTGTATCTTCGTGAATCTATATTTAATTTAGTAAGAAAACACAAACTGTTTATTTTGTATTCTCAGAAGCCTTCATTAGAGACCTAGGGGTCTGGTGCATGGTGTTATTGTGACATGATACCCATGACACCCATTATAGACATTTAAATTATAAGTGATATGTCAAAGCATTGCACAGGATATTTAAAGAGTTTAAAGAGGTAGATGACTACAGATCTCTGTTTTCTTTCTTTCGAAACCTTTTTAGTCGACTTGTATTTTTTTTTATATCGTTTAAGCCGATCTCTAGTAACGCGTATTTCAGTTTGTGAACTTTTCACGCAAAACATACTTCTAGGAGTCATATATCCTTCACATCAATGTCGACTTCCTGACAGAAATTCTTCGCAGTTCATGGTCTCGCGACTTCAGCTCTTATCTCAAAAGAAATTTTATATGGGTGTAGGTTCAAAATGCGCCAAAGCGAGCTATAAGACAGCCCAAAAAGTGGCGAATGCCGACGAATCGACAATTCCGGGTCTTCGGCCGTACGCCAGCATCGTGGCGTAATGGCAAGTGTGTAGTAGTCGCATGCTGCCCTGGGTTCAATCCCAGCAAATATCCGAATGTCTGACAAGCATTCAAAGAGCATGATTTGTCAGGATGAGCTTCTCAACTCGCCGTTTGGAGTCGGCAAAAAACTGTAGGTCCCTTCTATTCGTGCAAAAATATAACACGCATACACAAATGGTTCCTAGAAGTAGGCCTTGGTTCATCTCGAGCTGTAGCGCCACCTAAAAAGAAAGAAAGAAAAAAAGCAATATTTTCGACTGAATGGAACAACGATAAAGCAGCGGCCTTATCCTATCTGCAGTGCTTCGGGTGTCCTTCAATTTGTAGGACTTAAACCTGTCCCGTAAATTTCGATACACAGTTCGTATAAAATTGTTATTTCTGTAGAACAATTGAATAATTTGAACCCGATGAGTAGTGGTTAACCGATCCAACGCGAGCACATAACAGGACAAGAACAAAAGATAGACAGATCGGCATAGTGATAGGAAACTCAGATGTTGGATTTCAACTAGCTCTATGGCTGGTATTTAGAATAACTGAAGAGTTGTGTATTATGGAAAATTTTGTCGCTGCTTATAATTCACAGAAGTTTTTTCCAGATGTTTCTATTCATTATTTGTACGATCGATTTCTTCGTCATCGAAAGGTTTGTCATTAACTTCTGAAACTGATCACCTTATTTTTATTTCGTGAGAAATTAAATTTTCGGAGACATCTTAGTTTGAGCCGTGAACCTTCAACGACAAGGGACGACGGCTACCACTCCACTACACCATAGCCACCCACACAGGCCAAATCCGGTCAACTTAGGAAGCTCTGATTGGATCCCTTTGTGAGCACCATGGTATAGTTGTAAGTGCGTTGGACTAGTATGCAATGTTGCCCGGGTTCAATCCTAGCAAACACCTAAAAGATTTTTCACGGTGCCACCTCTTTCGAATGTCTGACAAGCATTCATGACTTCGGCCAATTTTACGGCTATTTGACCCAAGATTTTTCTATTTGAAGTGGCAGCCATGAGAATAATATTTATTATATTTGCGACCCAAAAAATAGCCTTTAAACCCTCATACCCTAATATCTCTTTAAGGACCAGTGATTTCAAAAGAAAAAAATTGTGTATAAACTGAGTGCCCACTTTACCTGGGTTTTTCTAGTTCTATGTACTAGCTCACATGGTAATGGTAATGACTTTGACTTCCAACACTTAAGATACTTCTTTCAGTCCTCATGAACTATACGACTTCAAAAAATAAATCTGCTAAAGCGATTCGCACCCAAATTCTCATGAACCATCCCCAACGACGTGGAAAAATAAATCTAAAAATTTGGTTAGCATAGGCGTTTACCACGCAAACAGCTTTTAATTACACCATTTCAAAATAGCAAAGCAACTCAAAGGATTAAAATATCCAGCGCACGTAATTAAAATAGCATTGCATGCAACTGACGTCGCGTCGTTTTATATGGCATTTTCATATTTAAAAAGCGTACATCCTACATGCACAGATTTCCCTTTGTAGCCAATAACGAACCTTTTAGCAAAAGTTCACCAGAGATTTTGCACCCCTTCCAGGAAGCCACTTTGTTTCACCGCACTATTAAGGTTAAATTTTCCAACTGCAGCCAGCAGCACCATTGTAATAGGTGCATGCAAAGTTTCACAGCTACTTACACAAAGTAAACCCTGCAGCGATGCGTGTTGGAACAGTTAGGATCCATATTTAGCTTCTTTGATGGCATAAACGCATTTACGATCCGTATCTCTTGGGTGACCTTTCGCGTGACTTTATCCCTTCGGATGCATGTTAGAACGCGTAAAGTGGACAGGTGTAGGCGTGAAAGTGATTATAATCAACACACAATAGCAAGCCCAAATAAATTAGGTCTTAAGTGTGGCGTAGCTAGGAACTACCACCACCTCCCCACTGAATTGCGAACAATCAACACCCAACTAGTTATCTGCTTACACCTCCAAATAAGTGCTTCCGTGTGGCTTCATCATGTAATTCATTAATAATTATTGCGTTAACAGTTTTGAAATTTCCACTTCCGACAAGTTGAATGGGAAAGGATTCACGTCAAATTTGTATCTCGGCGGTCGGCAATTTCCGACAAAGTGTTCCTGAATTCCCATCGCTATGCATAATAGATACAAATACACACCGACACCGATGGATGTGGAGCATGCACGGTGCAGTGCAAAATGATGGCCATCAACAATCTAGATACAAATTTTGTGTTGATAATTAGTGTCGCCGCAGAAACCGCAGAATCCGTTCATTCATCCATTTCATAGGCGCCCGTGGTACTGGTCTAGATACATTTGTATCTCAGAGATTATAAATATTTTTTTTTTTTAAATTTGGCTGAAATTTCCCATTATTAACGAACTTAAAGAGGGATAATTAAAATAACTATTTATCTGCACAGGGTGGGAAGGGGTGGGTGCAGGATGAATTTCGCGGCTTCAGGATAATTCACGCCTATGCTTTGTGGATTGTGGCCACACACATGCAAACGTATACCGTACACATATATTCCTTGTTTATTATTGCCCGTTGGAATTTGTTGAAAAAAAAAAACGCAGATCTGAAGTGCTGTTGATGTTAAATGTTTAATTCGAGGTTTAATGTTCAACTTTTCACTGTTATGTCTCGTTACGCGTTAAAGTTGGAAATAATTTATTAAAGTCATAAAGTGGAAAATTTCGTTTATTTCGAGTAAACATTTTGGACATTTTATTGCAGGGGGGGAAGTCCCAATGTCACAACAAAATGTTGTGCAAAGAGGAGAATGCGAGTAGATTGACACTTAGTGTTATGGATTATGGTTTATAAAAAGGAAGTGAGTGGATTTAAACACTTGCATTTGAGCTGTTAGACAGATTATCCTTATTTAGTTAGGGAGAGTAATATATATTTTAATACCTGCGAATGTGTGGGCAGAATATATTACCATGATTGTGTAATATGTATACATATATGTAAGAGCATATTATGGCTTAGGAATGAGTTCATTTCGAGCATGAGTAAAATATGTACATATATACTAAGTGGATAATATTTTTTTCTCAGAATTTTGAGTGAACTTCCTTTGTAGAAAGACAACAAAAATATTAAGACTATGTATATTGTATATAGCGTGTTTGGTCTTTGGCCGCTACTCATAAGAGTCATTTGGAGCTATGTATTAAGCGAAATAGGCTTCCCACGTCTTTTTGTGCTAGGTCACTAAGATCATAGAAGAAGTATTCCCCTTAGTGTAGTTTTCTACTACGGGAAAGAGCTACAGAGGAGATGCGTTGGATTTCCCTCCTCTTCTTCGCAACTCCTGCAGAAGTCATTTGAAATGATGCCAAGCCTATTTACATGTTTGTCTATAAGGCAGTGTCCTGGAATGACACCAATATTCGTACTTATATGTAGTCTTTTTAGGGACAAAAGGTAGTTAGAGCGGCTTGGATCGGTTTGGTGGTAAGGCAGGTAGTTCCACCTTCCCATCTAGCATTGATTTCATTGAGTGTGTCAAGTTTGAGTGGACACCGTAGCGCAATTGGTAAGTGCGTCGGACTACTGAGCCAGCGGTCTTGGGTTCGAATCCCGCCGCAAACACCTTAAAGTTTTTCACAGTGCCCACCTCTTCCGAATGCCTAACAAGCATTCAAGAGTATCATTTGTCATGTGAAGCTTCCCAACTCGCCGTTCGGAGATGGCAGAAAACTTTAGGTCCCTTCCATTCGTGCAAAAATATAACGCGCACACACAAATGATTGCGGGAAGCTAGGCTTGGCTCTACCTAGGACTGCTGAAGCCAATTTTTTTTTTTTATTTTATTTTTTAAGTTTGAGTGTTAGCTTGTAAGTAGCGAGGCGCATACCTTTATTTTTCTTATCGGGTAGAATAGGTATTGTTGTTTCTAGTTTAGCGAGCTCATTGGCTTTGCAGTTCCCTAAAATGTATTTGTGCCCCGGTACCCAGAAAAGGTTAATATTAAACTGCTTAGCCATCTCTTTAAGAGATGATCGGCAGTTGGAGGTGGTCTTAGAAATGGATGAGACTGATTCCAGAGATTTTAAGGCCGCCTGGCTATCCGAGAAGATGTTAAAATCATTAGTGGATATTACATCACTCTTAATCTAGGACAGTGCTTCTAAAATCGCCATTATCTCCGCTTGAAACATGCTACAATGATCAGGGAGGAGAGATTGAGTTTTGATCTTTCTGAGAAAACATCTCCTTCCACACCATCATTGGTTTTAGAGCCATCAGTGTAGAAATGTTTCGACTTGTCTGCTATAGCACCTATAGGTCATCCCAGAAGGACCTATCGGGAATGGTGACCTTAAAGTTTTTGTCAAAAATAAGCTTTGGCACAGTATAGTCTATGTTTTCGGGGAGAGTTCGGTTATCTGGTATTGTGGAGTGACCAGTGTAGTTACTTGACCGCTGTGAGATGATTTTGAGTCTTACGGCAGCACTGGCTGCCATTTCAGAATCATCAGAATCGGTATGATGACAGGTACATAGAGCCAATGGGCGATGCGGTGTTGAAGACCCCATTTTCTGTCAATGGATTTTTTACATGAGTAGAGTGCTATGGTAGCTTTCTTTACTCTTTTTTGCATATTTAGCTTCTAGCTAAGTTTTTTGTCTATGATGAGACCTAGGTACTTTGCTTTGTCGGTGAAGACTAGTTTGGTACCGTATAAAGAAGGGGGGGTCTATCTGAGGGATTTTGTATTTCCTAGTGAAAAGAATCAGTTCTGTTTTCTGGGGGCTAATCCCCAGACCGCATTTTTCGGTTCAATTCGAGAGCTTGCTTTGTGCATTTTGCATGAGTTCATTGATCGTGTGAAGATGCTTGCCGGAAATAGCTATGGCGACGTCGTCATGCGATTACTTTGCATTCCTCAACTTCCAGGGTTAGCAAAATATAGAATGCCCATAATATTTTTAAGAATGCTGCGACAGTCGGTCGCGGTTTTAACCCTAAGTTTAAAGTCCCATATATACGAGCGGCATATTCAAATGACCACAGAAAGATCAGAGCCGACATGGTTTGGTTTTATAAAGATCAATGAGAATACATCATATAGTGATCAAGGACCACGAAAAAAGGGAAAAAAACTGCATATCAGTAAGGAAAATTAAAATTATTCAGCCCTAGCTCAATAACAGCTTATCAGATTGAAAAAAAAATAGGTGACTTTAGTAAATTCTCCACTGATTCATTTGAATCATCATTCGGCGCTATCCCGGGGCTGAGCTATGCTCAAAATAGTTCATAAAATGTTCGCCAACAATTTTCCATCAGCTGTGGGTGACGTCATGGTATGTGAATGCGCGCTCAATACATCCTATACAATAAGTATGTGTATATATATATATATGTATATGTATGTATATGTATACTGAAAGTAATGTTTGTGTGTTCCTCTTTTATTTGTTCGCGCATCGCTTATCCGATTGCGGTAAAACTTGGGGAATGTGCAAAGAAAACATTGTTGTTGTGTGCATGCCGGGGAAGACCCCTTCTACATTGGGGGAAGATTTCTATTTCATTGCAATCCAATTTTTTTTATTTTTTTCCAAAAGCAAACGCATTCATCATGATCTCGAATCTGCACTCAGACAATACAGGCGAATCCCTCTATGTAGAATTTTCACGGGCGATCAAAATTAGTGCAGGTTAGAGGGATTTTTGAGGAAATCGAGCCAGAACGATTAATCCTTTTTTTTAAAAACCCATTTATTCATAGTCGATGTTAACAAAAACAGAAAGAAGAAAAAGTTTTAAGAAACGTTAATTAATAAAAGAATAATTTGTGATACAAGGTACCTGTCTATTAGAGTTTCCAATTTCCTGGTATGTCAGAAAGTTAAAGAACATTTTTTTAACAGTTCAGCTTCGAAAAATCATTTGGACCTACCAAAAAAGCATTTAAATACGAGGAAATAGGTCAAGTTTTGAAAATCAGACGTGGAAAAATAAATCTAAAAATTTGGTTAGCATAGGCGTTTACCACGCAAACAGCTTTTAATTACACCATTTCAAAATAGCAAAGCAACTCAAAGGATTAAAATATCCAGCGCACGTAATTAAAATAGCATTGCATGCAACTGACGTCGCGTCGTTTTATATGGCATTTTCATATTTAAAAAGCGTACATCCTACATGCACAGATTTCCCTTTGTAGCCAATAACGAACCTTTTAGCAAAAGTTCACCAGAGATTTTGCACCCCTTCCAGGAAGCCACTTTGTTTCACCGCACTATTAAGGTTAAATTTTCCAACTGCAGCCAGCAGCACCATTGTAATAGGTGCATGCAAAGTTTCACAGCTACTTACACAAAGTAAACCCTGCAGCGATGCGTGTTGGAACAGTTAGGATCCATATTTAGCTTCTTTGATGGCATAAACGCATTTACGATCCGTATCTCTTGGGTGACCTTTCGCGTGACTTTATCCCTTCGGATGCATGTTAGAACGCGTAAAGTGGACAGGTGTAGGCGTGAAAGTGATTATAATCAACACACAATAGCAAGCCCAAATAAATTAGGTCTTAAGTGTGGCGTAGCTAGGAACTACCACCACCTCCCCACTGAATTGCGAACAATCAACACCCAACTAGTTATCTGCTTACACCTCCAAATAAGTGCTTCCGTGTGGCTTCATCATGTAATTCATTAATAATTATTGCGTTAACAGTTTTGAAATTTCCACTTCCGACAAGTTGAATGGGAAAGGATTCACGTCAAATTTGTATCTCGGCGGTCGGCAATTTCCGACAAAGTGTTCCTGAATTCCCATCGCTATGCATAATAGATACAAATACACACCGACACCGATGGATGTGGAGCATGCACGGTGCAGTGCAAAATGATGGCCATCAACAATCTAGATACAAATTTTGTGTTGATAATTAGTGTCGCCGCAGAAACCGCAGAATCCGTTCATTCATCCATTTCATAGGCGCCCGTGGTACTGGTCTAGATACATTTGTATCTCAGAGATTATAAATATTTTTTTTTTTTAAATTTGGCTGAAATTTCCCATTATTAACGAACTTAAAGAGGGATAATTAAAATAACTATTTATCTGCACAGGGTGGGAAGGGGTGGGTGCAGGATGAATTTCGCGGCTTCAGGATAATTCACGCCTATGCTTTGTGGATTGTGGCCACACACATGCAAACGTATACCGTACACATATATTCCTTGTTTATTATTGCCCGTTGGAATTTGTTGAAAAAAAAAAACGCAGATCTGAAGTGCTGTTGATGTTAAATGTTTAATTCGAGGTTTAATGTTCAACTTTTCACTGTTATGTCTCGTTACGCGTTAAAGTTGGAAATAATTTATTAAAGTCATAAAGTGGAAAATTTCGTTTATTTCGAGTAAACATTTTGGACATTTTATTGCAGGGGGGGAAGTCCCAATGTCACAACAAAATGTTGTGCAAAGAGGAGAATGCGAGTAGATTGACACTTAGTGTTATGGATTATGGTTTATAAAAAGGAAGTGAGTGGATTTAAACACTTGCATTTGAGCTGTTAGACAGATTATCCTTATTTAGTTAGGGAGAGTAATATATATTTTAATACCTGCGAATGTGTGGGCAGAATATATTACCATGATTGTGTAATATGTATACATATATGTAAGAGCATATTATGGCTTAGGAATGAGTTCATTTCGAGCATGAGTAAAATATGTACATATATACTAAGTGGATAATATTTTTTTCTCAGAATTTTGAGTGAACTTCCTTTGTAGAAAGACAACAAAAATATTAAGACTATGTATATTGTATATAGCGTGTTTGGTCTTTGGCCGCTACTCATAAGAGTCATTTGGAGCTATGTATTAAGCGAAATAGGCTTCCCACGTCTTTTTGTGCTAGGTCACTAAGATCATAGAAGAAGTATTCCCCTTAGTGTAGTTTTCTACTACGGGAAAGAGCTACAGAGGAGATGCGTTGGATTTCCCTCCTCTTCTTCGCAACTCCTGCAGAAGTCATTTGAAATGATGCCAAGCCTATTTACATGTTTGTCTATAAGGCAGTGTCCTGGAATGACACCAATATTCGTACTTATATGTAGTCTTTTTAGGGACAAAAGGTAGTTAGAGCGGCTTGGATCGGTTTGGTGGTAAGGCAGGTAGTTCCACCTTCCCATCTAGCATTGATTTCATTGAGTGTGTCAAGTTTGAGTGGACACCGTAGCGCAATTGGTAAGTGCGTCGGACTACTGAGCCAGCGGTCTTGGGTTCGAATCCCGCCGCAAACACCTTAAAGTTTTTCACAGTGCCCACCTCTTCCGAATGCCTAACAAGCATTCAAGAGTATCATTTGTCATGTGAAGCTTCCCAACTCGCCGTTCGGAGATGGCAGAAAACTTTAGGTCCCTTCCATTCGTGCAAAAATATAACGCGCACACACAAATGATTGCGGGAAGCTAGGCTTGGCTCTACCTAGGACTGCTGAAGCCAATTTTTTTTTTTTATTTTATTTTTTAAGTTTGAGTGTTAGCTTGTAAGTAGCGAGGCGCATACCTTTATTTTTCTTATCGGGTAGAATAGGTATTGTTGTTTCTAGTTTAGCGAGCTCATTGGCTTTGCAGTTCCCTAAAATGTATTTGTGCCCCGGTACCCAGAAAAGGTTAATATTAAACTGCTTAGCCATCTCTTTAAGAGATGATCGGCAGTTGGAGGTGGTCTTAGAAATGGATGAGACTGATTCCAGAGATTTTAAGGCCGCCTGGCTATCCGAGAAGATGTTAAAATCATTAGTGGATATTACATCACTCTTAATCTAGGACAGTGCTTCTAAAATCGCCATTATCTCCGCTTGAAACATGCTACAATGATCAGGGAGGAGAGATTGAGTTTTGATCTTTCTGAGAAAACATCTCCTTCCACACCATCATTGGTTTTAGAGCCATCAGTGTAGAAATGTTTCGACTTGTCTGCTATAGCACCTATAGGTCATCCCAGAAGGACCTATCGGGAATGGTGACCTTAAAGTTTTTGTCAAAAATAAGCTTTGGCACAGTATAGTCTATGTTTTCGGGGAGAGTTCGGTTATCTGGTATTGTGGAGTGACCAGTGTAGTTACTTGACCGCTGTGAGATGATTTTGAGTCTTACGGCAGCACTGGCTGCCATTTCAGAATCATCAGAATCGGTATGATGACAGGTACATAGAGCCAATGGGCGATGCGGTGTTGAAGACCCCATTTTCTGTCAATGGATTTTTTACATGAGTAGAGTGCTATGGTAGCTTTCTTTACTCTTTTTTGCATATTTAGCTTCTAGCTAAGTTTTTTGTCTATGATGAGACCTAGGTACTTTGCTTTGTCGGTGAAGACTAGTTTGGTACCGTATAAAGAAGGGGGGGTCTATCTGAGGGATTTTGTATTTCCTAGTGAAAAGAATCAGTTCTGTTTTCTGGGGGCTAATCCCCAGACCGCATTTTTCGGTTCAATTCGAGAGCTTGCTTTGTGCATTTTGCATGAGTTCATTGATCGTGTGAAGATGCTTGCCGGAAATAGCTATGGCGACGTCGTCATGCGATTACTTTGCATTCCTCAACTTCCAGGGTTAGCAAAATATAGAATGCCCATAATATTTTTAAGAATGCTGCGACAGTCGGTCGCGGTTTTAACCCTAAGTTTAAAGTCCCATATATACGAGCGGCATATTCAAATGACCACAGAAAGATCAGAGCCGACATGGTTTGGTTTTATAAAGATCAATGAGAATACATCATATAGTGATCAAGGACCACGAAAAAAGGGAAAAAAACTGCATATCAGTAAGGAAAATTAAAATTATTCAGCCCTAGCTCAATAACAGCTTATCAGATTGAAAAAAAAATAGGTGACTTTAGTAAATTCTCCACTGATTCATTTGAATCATCATTCGGCGCTATCCCGGGGCTGAGCTATGCTCAAAATAGTTCATAAAATGTTCGCCAACAATTTTCCATCAGCTGTGGGTGACGTCATGGTATGTGAATGCGCGCTCAATACATCCTATACAATAAGTATGTGTATATATATATATATGTATATGTATGTATATGTATACTGAAAGTAATGTTTGTGTGTTCCTCTTTTATTTGTTCGCGCATCGCTTATCCGATTGCGGTAAAACTTGGGGAATGTGCAAAGAAAACATTGTTGTTGTGTGCATGCCGGGGAAGACCCCTTCTACATTGGGGGAAGATTTCTATTTCATTGCAATCCAATTTTTTTTATTTTTTTCCAAAAGCAAACGCATTCATCATGATCTCGAATCTGCACTCAGACAATACAGGCGAATCCCTCTATGTAGAATTTTCACGGGCGATCAAAATTAGTGCAGGTTAGAGGGATTTTTGAGGAAATCGAGCCAGAACGATTAATCCTTTTTTTTAAAAACCCATTTATTCATAGTCGATGTTAACAAAAACAGAAAGAAGAAAAAGTTTTAAGAAACGTTAATTAATAAAAGAATAATTTGTGATACAAGGTACCTGTCTATTAGAGTTTCCAATTTCCTGGTATGTCAGAAAGTTAAAGAACATTTTTTTAACAGTTCAGCTTCGAAAAATCATTTGGACCTACCAAAAAAGCATTTAAATACGAGGAAATAGGTCAAGTTTTGAAAATCAGAAAAACATGGCAGGCGGGCGAAACAAGGCGAGTACGGGTCACCTAGTTGGGAAATAAGACTGGGAAGAAGAACAGAAAGGGTTCTTAAAACGCTAGGCTCCGTCATAAATAATTTTTATTTCACTTAGAGCTATACTTTTCTGAATTCCCAGTCACCCTGGAGAGTAAAGTAATGAAAAAGCAATGGAAGATTTGATCCCATATAACATGGCGCTATGGGCTTTCAATGTAATTATGTGTTTGTACATAATAACCTAACCTCACCTATACTCGTATGTCCATGAAGGGTCTTGAATTTTATCTTCCCATCGCTGTTAACTCGAAGATTTGAATTACGATCGACAACTGTTAGCAACTAATACGCACCTTCTCATGCAGTGTTTTCGAACCAAATCACCGAATCAGGAATAAATTCGTGTTTATAGTGCCAACCAGCTATACAGTGTCGTTTTGCTACAGTATTTATTCAAGAGCTTGTCTCAGGTCAGTTACGGAATGTACATATTTTAAGTACCTAATTATACCAATGGTACTTAAGCTTTCCCCATAACAAGATCATGCCATCCCAACTAGACCCCCATCGGATAACGGATAAATGTACAAAAAGAACAACGGTCCAAATGAATAAATCAAATTTACATCACGATTGTTAGATCTCTCACCAGTTAATCCATCGTAAACAAGTTTTAGTCTAACAAAAGGAATGATTTCCCGAAGCCCCATCTCACCCGCCCCCTCCCGTTACATTGTTTAATTCAGAGATAATTTTGGATTCCTATAATTAAGTCCTAAGCAAAAACAAAACACGACAACATTTCTGTGATGTTGTTCACCTTGTGCAAAATCATAACTTTCTCTTCCGCACTTTACAGTGCGCATCTGAGAATACACAGTATACTACTTTAAGTAGAAACAATAAAAGGCGAGCCTATAAAATGCGCCGGCAGCACTGCCACCCACTCGCAACCCTTTTTTTAAGGTTTTACTTGGCAATAACTCGGCTCCCCGTTCCATTTAATTAAGAAAATATCCCCCACTCCCGCCACTGCCCGAGAGGGTATTTCTGTCTTTGTAGCAGTTGAAATGAGCATTGAAAGGTCCTTAAGATGCTCTCGGGGCACATTTCAAATGAGAGTTAAAGTCCTTCCATTAGCGTCGGTAGTTGGTAGGTAGTGGCTGTGGTTGTAAAACAAGGAGTGGTTGCTCTTGTTGTTTTGGTTTTTATTTGCAATGCGTGATTTCACAGGACATTAGGAACTGATACAGAGAAACAGCGCTATGAAAAAGTTGGTGTTCTGTTTTTGTGGACAAGTCAAAGACGCCCATGTTGATCTTGCATTCGAGGCTAATGCTAATGGGAAGAAGGCCTAATTTATCTTCGAGGTTAATCGAAGACGGTAAAGATTGCTATAGTATACGAGGAATTTTATGCCTAAAATTCTGATAAATTGATTGAAGTTCAATTACCTTCCCTCCATTGAAATCAGGAGAAGCAATAATAATATCTTTTCATCTCCCATCTGGGAAAACATCTTAATGCACTCTATTCATTGTGAATCGTACTCGGTCACTTCGAAAATCCTTTACTGGGGCATATCCGATTCGATTAATATTTTATATTGCGTCAGCCAACCCCCAGGGGTAATTGAATCCATTCAGTTTTCCATTTGGGTCCATTGAAAACTCCGCCTCAAAGCAAATATTTAATATAAAATACTCGTAGCTTTCCTTCCGAATTATTTCACTCACTAAGAGTCTAAGAAAAATACAGAAATACAAAACAAATAAATCGAAAGGACACTCTGTGGCGTCAGATGAGCAAATATTTCCTTATTTTCATCCCCAATGATTATGGTAAAGTGCTTGAAACCATCTCAGCCAGGACATAAAGCTTGAGAGAATCTTTATTTCTCCATCTTCAAACGACATACAATACCATGGATAAACACAAAATGAACTCCAGAGGAAATAGGATTTTTAATAACAACACACACAGTGAAAAGGCGGCGAACGAATGCAATAAGAGCGATAGGACCTGCTGGTAGTTTTTTGCCCAGCCAAACTCAGCCTGGATTGGCCCGCTCCCGGCGCGTGGTAATAGTGGTTAAGTAATCTGCACTAACAATGGTTTTTATTTAAGTGAAAAAGAAAGCAGAAAGACCGCAAAAAATAAAGGAAATTAAACAGAATAACAACTCAAATGTCCTTGACAGAAACAAAAACGCCACCGGGGGTAATTCTGCAGCAGCAGCGGGTCATTAGTGAAACTGTGCTCCTTCATGCTCCTGTGTGTTTGCATCACCGTAGGGAGTGCTCTTTTCCGTCCGCTAATTAAGTGCATTAATTTCATTTGTGGGAAAAGTTGTATAATGGGGGCCACATCGCGTCGCGGTGCGGTACCGTTGTCATGTCAGTGTCATTCCGCTTGCATTGCGGTACATAACCGCATCAACTTCAAAGTTGTTTTGTTTTTGTCGTTTACATTTGTGTGACGTGAAGGGACACAAGGGACACAAGGGACGCAAGAGACAAGAGAAATATGAATTCAGTGTAGTTATGTAGGTACTTGGAAATGTTGTAACTTGAGTGGTTCACCTTTTGTCTCTTGAAAGTCCATAAATTAACAGCATTGCTATGCTTGTTTGATTACACAAAGGCTTTTCTTCATAAATACATTCATAGCTTAAGAAGAGTTAAGACTTTAAAGTAAGATCACTAAATCTCGATCGAAAATTTGAGTAAGAAAATAAATAAATATACGGCGTCAGCAGTCCTATATAGAACCAAGCCTAGCTTCTCGCAACCATTTGTGTGTACGTGTTATTTTTTCCACGAAATGGAACGGACCTACAGTTTTTTGCCGACTTCGAGCGGCGCGCGAGTTGAGAAGCTTCTCATGACAAATGATACTCTTTGATTGTTTGTCAGATATTCGAAAGAGGTGGCACCCGGGCAGCATGCATAGTAGTCCAACGCACTAACCACTACGGCCGAAATTTGAGTACAAGTTCTTAAAAAGTTGTAAGTTATTGGCCACAGCAGAGGGAATATGGTTTAGTATGGCAACATTGGCAACAATTAACAGTTCTTCTACTTGAGAATGTGCATAAAGGGCGTATTTGGTATAACCGCAGTAATTAAAACGGAAATGGAACTTACTTGCAACTTGGTTCTATCATGGCCATGCTTCCAACTTTGGTTGTGTACTACCAAATTCGTCCTGTTCGATTTTTGTATGCACCGAAGTTTTTCCTTAGTAAGTTTGTTACAGGTAGGTAGGTGGGAAAATATACATAGGTATATATAAATATAAATATATCATAAGAAATTCGGTCCCGTTTGCGTTGACGTGTTTCGGAGGAGAAGATTCAACCACGAAGTGTACAAGCTGTACAGCGACATCAACCTGGTCAAAAAACTGCACATTAGGCGTTTAAGATGGCTAGGACATATAGAGCGTATGGACATCATTATGTAAATTATGTTAGTGATGTTCAACCATATGCTTTAAGAAACGAGCAAGATTTTCAACTTCCTGCTACAAGATCGAGTGCAGCCCAGAACTATTTAACTCTCTTCCAAGGAAAATCAAAGAAGACTCAAATATACGTTCATATAAACGAGCTATTATTGATTTCTTAAAAAACCAAATGTAAAATATACCCGCCAATGTTTGTCTTGTTAAAATTATTTATTTATTTGAAATAATTTATTTATTTAAAATTATGTATTCATTTAAAATTTATTTATTTACTTATCCATGTAATCTTTTTAAATCATTTTGTAATTCATTTTTATCATTATATTTTTGTAAATGGTGCAAATGTACTTAATAAAATTATATCTCTCTATCAACGCTCCGGCTCGGAGAATATTCGATTCTAACCCGGAGGGTTAGCGCAACAGAGGACGACCCCGCCTAAGGTGGCGCACACAAGTAGAACAAGTCCTCAACTACCTTGAAGTGTGCAACCGGAGGCGGTTAGCTAAGGACCGGGCTAGCTGTAAGAGGTTGTTGGTTAAGGCCTTGGTTCACCTCGGACTGTAGCGCCACCTAAATGAGTAAGTAAGGCAGCTGTTAAAATAAACATTTTCAGGAAAGTTTACACGCCAAAAACGATCTATTCCGCAAATTTATTGTGGCAAACTAACATTTGACACTAAGCTTTGTGTGCTTATTGACAGCTGCTTGATTTACAGTTCTCCCAACATAGGAAACTCGAATTGGATCACCCTCTCCATACTTAGAACTTAAATCTGCTCAAACTGTTTTTCTCTGTTGTCTTTTGAAATCATCCTTAGCGTTTGATCATTGTGCACTGAACTCACTTTTGGATTTTTGACAGTATATTGTAGTATGTATTTTGCATACAAAGGTATTCTTTAATATATTACATTTAAATTACATATCAATTACATATTATGCTATTTTTACTTTCAAAATTTACCACATATTAGCCGTGTTTGCACGCGTATATAAAAGTGCACAAAAAAACGCCAATCGCCACTTAACGAATTCATCATATATTTATGACAGATAGCGACACTTGAGCTGTCAGTTGTTGACGAATAAAATAATAAAGATGAAAAACTCAGGAAATTCACATTCTAATATATTTAATAAAATTTAAAATAAATAAAAAAAATATTTATTATCTAAAATGAGCAATTTATTGCTTACTGATTTATCCAATCGTCGCACAGTGGAGTATTTGTATGGTAAAATCGATCAAAATTATTTTATGGCTTTTTTTGCAAAATAATTGAATAAAACTCCAAATCACTTCCAGAATGGTTTTAAATCGGGTAATTAAATCCAGATAGATGCCAGAGATATGGGAAGAGCATTCTGGATCAGCGAAAAATCTTCTGGACGTGTTGCCATCATTTGTATTCCCAAATCCCGCTTTGGGGATATCTACTAGGATTCCCATTTGCTTTTTGAATGTTCCCCTTTGTGTATTTAACAATTTTGTTGTCTTTAGCAGATCATGCTTGCCACTTTTTTAATGGTATTTTAAAATAATTCAATACTTGACTCATAATCTTTGAAGTGACATAAAATAAAATGGCGGACGTGGGCGGACAGACTAAGGTCTGTGCCCATACAAACAATTTAGCCCGACAATGCCCTACATATAAACATAAACACTATTTTCAAGAAAGTTTATGTTAAAAATGAATACTTAAATAGGCATTCATAACCACCATTCATTTACACATTAAATATGCAGAGAAAATAGTTCAATTATATTTAAAACACCGAATATACATTTCACTTCCATGGTTAACATTTTTTTTTATTTCCACCACACAAAAACATATATGTAAGTCGAAATTGAAAAAAAATGCAAGGACGTAAGTGCCGATCACCAAAAAGAGCAAGTCGAACAAAGTCTAGGTTCTGACTGATAATGCGGCAACATGCAAGACAGGTGGGAATTTTTTTGGATGACGCTTGATGGTTATTAACAGCGCCTCCTAGATGTGAAACAGGCAGTAATGCTCTGGGAAAATGTCAAATGCCACGTGCACCTCTTGGCTTACAGAAAATGTAAACAAATATGCTACGGAAGCCAAGAGTATTTTTCCATCTTATTTTTTTGAATTTCTTGAATTAAAAGTTAATTGATTTAATATTCTAAAATAAAATAAAGCAGACTATTCAATTCCATAAAAATTTTATTTGATTTTTAAGTGAACGTAATATATTTTGATTAGTTAATATTACTAGATAAAAGTATACCAATGATATGGAAGCCAAGAGTAATTTCAGATTTAGATATTGTACAAAAAATGACGTGAAGGATATATATATGTTTCGAAACTAAGGAAAATAGCTGACATTAAATAAATATTTTCCTTAACTTTCAATGGAGTGGTTACGATTTTGTTTGCTAAATTGAAATGATCCACATTTCAAAAAAACCTATACCTAAAGTTTACCTCAGTTGAAACTGTCTCTATGGGCAAAAATAAATCTTCTGGATATAGGGAATGATATAAGTAGCATACTTACTTATTTTATGTGTACCTAAGCGGAAAAGAAAAGCCACCTTCCAATAAGAGAATGCCATTCCACGACCGAGAAGATAATACAAACAGCATAAAATAAAAGACATGAATTTTGTATTTTAAGTACACTCATATGTATTTATTTGAATAAAAACGAGATACAAAATACAGTGCATTATATATTAGGTACCTACTAACAACGTGTACCGAAATTGACTTCATTAGTTTTACTTTACAGATACATACATATTTACAATATTTCCCTGCTAACAAGAGTTTGATTATTTACATATATATTTATTTATAAAACGCATGTATTTTGTACATGTTAACTCAAGATAGGTACTATACATTTTAGAACATTTCATATTTTTTTTGTTTAAATGGAACAATAGGGATAATACTATTAGTAAGTATGTATGTACATACCAAATATGCAACAAAAATAAATGGCAAAATGTAATTTTTTTTTTTTTTATAATCTACACACGCTAAAGGGGATATGAATACCCTTTTAATGTTTACACACAGCGCGAGTACATGAAGGACGAGAACGAGAGACAGACAGATCGACAATTACATACGTAATTTAGATATGTATTGTAGATTATTTGAAAATAAATTAGATATACGCGAAAACATTGCATCCTTTTAGATTAAATCGGTACATACATACTAACTTCAACTTAATCAATTAAAATAAGTCAGGATAACCACTTCACGGAAACACAATAGGCACATTTATCTACGATTATTGAAAGAAAGAGAAAGAACGCGAAGTACATGTAATTTCGCATTAAACTAGGAAATCCGAACAACCAATTTATACTCATATACCTATTCAATATTAAGAGAAACACACGCACCTTTTAAGCACTATACTTTTAAAATACAAACAAAGGGAACGCCTAGATGGAAGCCATTAAAACATGAAACAAGCATGAGGCCAACTTTATAAATGAAAAAAACACATAACTGCAAAATATTTTTGTATAACTTTTTAGCAGATCGTGTGCATTCTTTATTTGTGAATATTTTGCTACCACTTTCACTCTTTTATTATATTCACAACACTCTAAAATTTTATATTTATTTTCCCGAAATACTATTTCACCCGATTTTCCTATACGAAATGACATTTGGCAGCCCAAATTGTAAGCCAAGAGCAAGAGCACCACGTGTAGTTTTGCTACATTACGGCCTGTTTCACATCTAGGAGGCGCTGTTATTAAGCTTGAAGAATAACGGCGGAACTTGATTTTTTCACTTTTGAACGCTCTTATCATATAAATACTCCACTGAACGTCGACATAATAATAAATAAAAGCTGAAAGGATTATTTTCGATGGTTTGTTTTTTTACGTTTGGGTTTCTCCGGTTGTCAAAATAATTTTTTTCTTGGGAATTCATGGCAAGAGTCAAAATTTGGTTTTGGTATCACTGTATGTACGCGTGCAAAAAACACGGCTGTTGAACGGTTGTAGTCACGCATGCAGTGCGGTTTCCGATAAGTCGATTTTTTCATACCCATCAGATTATATTTGCAAAAGTTGGCTGCACTGTTTTATTCGCTATAACACATTAGTGGCATGAATTCCCTATAATGTAATTGTTTTTTGAATCGTTGATAACGATTTTTTTTACATTTGGTAATTAGTATAGGTACTACAGGAAAAAAAAAACATTAGTAATTATTGATGGCAATACAAGCAGGGTGTTCTTTTTGTTTTACATGCAATTTAAGCTGTGCTATATATAAGGTTAGCTACATAAATTGCCATTAATTATTTGTATGTGAAAATAAAAGAAAACCTTACTTTGGCAGCACCAAAAAAAAAAACAATATAAAGGTCAAATTGAAATTACATTATGTACGAGTATCTAAACGGAAATTCAAATGCCATTAAGTTTTTGCGCAGAAACCTTTCACTGATTACAAAAACGCATTTAAAGGTTGATTACGGTGGATTTAATCTACACTCACACCCTTTCACTATACAAAAAAACAAGTTGGGTACGTACGTACTACATGATTATCCTGAATACATCCACTCAGCACAGGGTGGGGATCAACAAAAAAAAACACAAACCCTACTTAATAATTAAATGTTGCCAAAATACCTAATTGCGGTTGTTGGCTTCAGCGTAATCAACACTTACTGTATTCGTGACATGCCAACAGGAAAAAAATCGGCTTACATTTTTTGTGTGTGAGTGTTGTTTGTTTTGTTTTTTTTTTGCAAAATGCAAACTAATTAATTAAAAACAACCACCATCACACCAGTGCTCCATATATAATCAAGAAAGCTCTGCACTGAAATTCGCAGCCGTAGCAGAAGAAAGGGAAACTCAAAACTCGAAGGAAAAACATTTCCTTCTCAACTTTCTTAAATAATTACACGAGAGAGGTATATACGTACCAAGCAAATAACAACAACAAAAAAAAGGAAAAAATTAATTTAGACAAAAATGTAAATGTAATACTTGCTTAACTTCACCAGAGCCAAGTTAATTAATGTCATGCAAAACAAATTAAAGCATCTTGCTTCTCGTTTCCTCGGCTTGTTGGTTAAATATTTTTTGTTTCCACTGCCACTTGCTCTGCGCTGTCTGGCAGACATTCGTGTGTTCTTGTTTCACATAAAATACGTGCTAATTAAGAGGGTCGTATAAAACAGGCCGGGCCGGGCCATATAGCCCGCCTCTTTTGGCATAATTTCTATCAAAAAGAGCCGGCCGAAGAGGGTGGCAGCATGCATACTCGCACATAAGTTGTTCTTCTCACATTAATTGTCCCGCTGCCGTGTATTTAAATCGCGCGTGTCGCTTTGTGTCTTCTTTGCATGTACGCGCAGTGCACAGATGTTCTTCAGATAGATAGACTATCATTTGGTCGGTCCTAAGGAGAGCCTCCTTTGTAAAATAATCGCCTCAAGTCACAGAAGCTATATACCTTATGCCCCGATTCATCATGCTCATCATTATGGAGGGACTGGCGCTCATCCAAGTGCCGATCATGCAAAATGCATGACACTTAAAAAGTGATATAAATGTGATGTGGCATTCATTTGACAGACCCAAATCGGTCATTAAGCCGTCTGCCTAAGAGCATGAGACTATAATAATCGTTTGTTTTACGAGTATATGTGTGTTTTTGAAAGAAATTAACATACTCGTATCTATTTTCGGCACCTCAGAGGCAGGGAATTCAAATGAAGAGGAATGCCTTCGGGACTACACTACAAATGGTGTATCTGTGCTGTGTATCTTTTATCCTAAACCATTGTGTTTTGATGAATTTTTTAGGTCGTTGAATTAATCGTTTCCTCTTCTCAATCGCAGACGATAATTGGCGAAGTTCTCTGTAAAAAAAAGGACTCCTCCCCATTTCGGAGGAAAACTAATGAATGCCTAACATATCAGGAGGAAAGTGAGGTTCCTTCCTACGAGCATACCATACATATTGCCAAAATCATTGTTTTAAAGTTTTTGCAGATACAAGTATCTAGTTGTAGTGTTCGTTTGCATGTTTACACGAATCGACATTATAACTTCCGCAGTAGAGGATGGGAAAGGACAACAGGGACAATGAAATGAAACACAATATAATCGAATATGATCGCCCTGGTGGTGGTGCCAGTTGGAAACTGCTACAAGATGGGATTCCCAACAACCCAGATCATTTGTTCTCGCAGAATATTACAGAACATTAAATTTAAGAGCCACTCTAAAGGGATCGGAACTTATTGTCTTACAAGCAAAAGGATACTAGAAACTGGATGCTGTTGTCGGCAGCAGAGTAACCTTATGGCGTCGTTAATAATTGAAGTGGCTATTGGATAGATACATGTGTACATAGCAGAAAGTTCCTCAAGTGAGAGATATACTCGTAATAAAAATAGCAGTTTCCATATTGTTACATAAAATAACCTAACTCCTTTTTACTCTCCGAATACCTCCACACATTCTATGCTCTCCTTAGGTACACTCGTCGTTTGTCTAGCAAACAACAGGTGTGCCATCGAAGTTGCATCATTTTAATCTCGCTCTCTGACTTTCGTCTTCCAGAGAAGAAGAAGGTGGAGAGTTCGAGCCAAGCAACGCCACTATTGCATTATGCTTTATTTTTAGGTTTAAGTTTAGTCTTAAGCTGACCACTGCGAACATCAAGTCAATAAACTTATAAGTTCTTAAAAAAAACGAAAGGAAACGGTTTTTTATTTTTCGATCCAAGATAGAGATAAAACTGGCGCAGTCGGAAAACTCGGCGTGGTGCGACTAAATAATAAACACCAAATAAATAATTAAAATTATTAAAAGCTTAATTAATAAAGAACTTGCACAAGGAAAAAAAAAGTGATACACATACATAAAATTATAATCAAGATACCTAGCATCTCTAAAGGAAAACTGTACTAATATAATAAAATTGATCACGCTGATAACTCAAAAGTGACAAAACAAAAAAAAAAAAACCCTTGGTTCAAGTTCACCAAAAAAAAGAGAAAAAAATACGAAACAAAAAAAAGCCAATCAAACTCCTTTAAAAATATTGTAAAGAATCTTATCAGTGATAAAACGAGATAATTAATGAAACATCTTTAAAGCAAAGTTCATTATTAGAATTGACCACGCTACTATCATAATACATAAAAAAAACACGCAACAAAGCGCGCGTTTTCTTGTGAGAAAAGGCGGTACTCCGATTCAGCGACGCTAGCAACAAGCAGAGGAAAAAAAAACAAGAATAAAAGAAACAGCGGAACGGTACGGGACAGGGTAAGCCAATCATCATGGACGCTATAAATACAGTTGATAAGTTTAAGTTAGTATTAGAATTAATTGATAAAATACCTCAATACGATGGTAATGTAAACTATACGGTAGATTTCCTGGACAGGGTAGATTCTTTCGCACCCCTTCTCCAAGAATTTGAGGCAAACACTCGAATAATCCTTGCCGGTTATATTAAGGATAAAATTGTAGGAAATGCAAGGTGCGAGCTTCAGAAGCATGGTCGATTGGAAACGTGGTCGCAGGTTAAAGAAGTAATAAAAAATAATTTTGGGGAAACAGTTCCCATAGATAAACTTATTGACAATATAAGAACGGCTAGGGTCACGACAACAGTCGAGGATTACTACAATAAAATAAACCATCTTCTAAGTAGAATAAATAATTCATTCTTATTACAAAATAATAGGGATGACCAGCAGTTAATTGACTCCAATAATAGAATTGCTCTGGAAGCTTTCAAAAACAATCTTCCGGAGCCAACGAGGACAATTGTTCTTAGTAGAAACCCACAAACCTTGAGTAGTGCCTATAAAATAATAACAGAAATTAATCAGCAGTTTTTTGGACCCAATAGACAAAATCAGGGATATAACAGCTATAATAGAAACCATTTTGTTCCGAGAATTAGTAACCCAATTCAGAATTATACACCGCGACAATATTATAACAATAACTACAACAATAACAACTATAATCACAACCCCAACAATACCAACCACTACAACAATAACAACAACTACAACAATAACAACTATAATCACAATCACAACCCCAACAACACAAACAATTACACACACACTGGTCAATCAAGACGTGACTTTAACCATACCCAAAATCGTCAGTCGCGTCAAAATAACAATAATGCACAGAGTAGTCAATCACGACAGACAAATGGATACGGACGCCAAAACAATTTGGAAGCTATGGACATTTATAGCGGCCGATCGCGGCAAACAAATAGGTCCAGACAACATACCAATACCGAACCCATGGAAATCGCGATCAATGAAAATGGATCATACAGCGGAACCCAGGTACAGAATCATCCAAATTTTCAGAGAGGCCGACAAAACAACTTCCTTATATAATTCTAAAAAATCCTTTTCGACCCTTAAGATTTGTCATTGATTGCGGTGCGGAGTACAGTGTTGTTAACGGAAACGTCTGCAACCCAAAGTGGAAAATACCCTCAACAAACAATTCTCTTAGAGTACTCGGCCGTTATATCAAAAGCAACCAAGAATACAGTATCCCCCTATTTAGTGAATTTAATAAAGACAATTATTTTGTTAAATTTTTAGAGTACCGGTTTCACGAGTATTTCGATGGCCTCATCGGAAACAATATTTTAGTTCCTCTCAACTCAATCATTGACTTTAAAAATAGATTACTGATAACCGACAACGCGAACATTCGAATTTATTTAAATAAAGAAGAAGAGATGTACGAAAAATATTGTAACGATAATTCGTTAGAAATATTTTGTAATGAGGTCTTTGAAAATGAGATTAGGGATAAAGTCTTAGCAAACCATCTCACCAAAGCCGACGCCTGTAAGTTAAAGTCGCTGTTGTATTCTTTTAAATCAATTTTTTATAGAGAGGGTGACATCTTAACTTTTACAAGTGATATAACACACCGAATCATTACTAAAAATGAAATCCCAATTTTTACTAAAATATATAGCTACCCGGAAATACACATAGACGAGGTCGATAGTCAAATTAACGAGATGTTACAGCAGAAAATAATTACCCCAAGCAACAGTCCATACAATTCGCCCCTCTGGGTAGTTTCCAAAAAACCAGATAAAAACGAAAAGAAACAATGGCGAATTGTAATAGACTACAGGAAGTTGAACGATCAGACGATAGATGATCGATTTCCCATGCCCAACATCGATGATCTGTTCGACAAGCTTGGTAAATGTAATTATTTTTCGACTATAGATCTCGTGAAAGGTTTTCATCAGATCGAGGTCCATCCCTTCGATAGACCAAAAACTGCGTTTTCTACCAAAACTGGCCATTATGAGTTTCTGAGAATGCCGTTTGGGCTAAAAAATGCCCCAGCGACATTCCAGAGACTAATGAATAAAGTGCTAGAAGAATTCATTAACAAAATTTGCGTGGTTTACTTGGATGATATTCTTGTTTTTTCGACAAGTTTCGACGAACATCTATGTTCATTAAACAAAATTTTTCAAAAATTAAAAGAGAGTAATTTAAAAATCCAAGTAAACAAATGCCATTTTGCCGATCTCTCTACTACCTATCTGGGTCATATAATCATAAACAACGGGATCAAGCCAGATCCCAATAAAACAAAATCAATATCTGATTTGAAGTTACCTATAAATGTAAAAGGCATAAAACAATTCCTGGGAATTACCGGATATTACCGGAAATTCATAAGAGACTATGCCAAAGTAGCTTATCCCATGATTAGGTATTTGAAGAAATCCGAAAAAATTAATAAGTCGGATCCAGATTATATTAGAGCTTTCAGTACCTTGAAAACATTACTTACATCAGATCCAATTTTGAAGAGACCAGACTTTAGCAAAACATTTGTGCTTACCACAGATGCCTCAAATTATGCACTAGGAGCGGTGTTGAGCCAATGCAACCACCCCATTTGTTATGCGTCACGAACTCTGAACAACCATGAACGCAATTACTCAACTATTGAAAAAGAACTCCTGGCAGTCGTTTGGTCAATCAAATATTTTCGGACCTATTTATATGGCAGAAAGTTCATCGTTCGAACGGACCATAAGCCCCTGGTGTGGTTGAATGGTATAAAAGAACCGAACATGAAGCTACAGAGGTGGAAGATCGCCCTTAATGAGTACGATTTCGATGTCGAGTACGTCAAGGGAAAGGAGAACTGTGTTGCCGATGGGTTGAGTAGATATGTTGTTGAAGACAATAACAATAAAATGATGGTAAATAGCGACGAAGCTATCGATATTTTTAACAATGAAGCTGTTAATAGCAACTACAGGTGCGGTAATAACGATGAAGTTATATCTGCAACTGGACTTGATGTCATGTCTACTCAGGCAACCATCCACAGTGCAAACGAAGACGAGACTCGACATATTTATATAATAGACAAGCCTATAAACTTATATAAAAATCAAATTTATCTGTCCTACAGCACAAACGAAAGAGTTTTTATAAAAATAATACATAAGAAAATACAGAACCACGTCCAAATAAACAAAGAAAATAATAACTTGTTAAACATAATGAAAAAAATACTTATAAATAAAGGTCTAATATGTGTATACTGCGATGATATACCATTGTACTTAGAATTTCAAGATTTATACGTGAAATATTTTTCTATGAACAAAAATCTAAAATTATTAAAATCTAGTATAAAATTAAAAGACATTGTGGACAGAAACGAAATAATAACATTAATAAAAGACGAACACCTAAGAAAAAACCACAGAGGAATCAATGAGATGTTTACTGAGTTGAAAAAGGCATATTTTTATCCAAATCTTCAAGTTGAGATCCAGAAGTTTATAAATAATTGCGATGTATGTAATACAGCTAAACATGACCGACAACCACTAAAACTTCCACTTCAAATTACAGAAACCCCCGGATATTTCAACAACATAGTGCACATTGATATTTGGTTTCCTGAACGAAACAAAATGTATCTATCGACAATAGACAAATTTTCCAAATATGCCACCCTTCATAAACTGCATGATAGGAATTGGATAGCAATTTTGAGCGCATTAAAGGAAAGAATTCAGTTCTTAGGGAAGCCCATACAGATCGTGTCCGATGGGGAAACGTGCATTCTACATTCAGCAGTTGTAGAATTTTTGAAAGAAAATAACATAGCTTTCCACAAAACAACAGCATGTCACAAAACGGGCAACGCTGATGTAGAGAGATTGCACGGAACCCTAAATGAGCACCTAAGACTTATGAATGCAGCTAATGACAACTCGGAATTAGACGAAAAGCTATTCAAAATCATCTCTATTTACAATAGCACTATACACTCTACAACAAAGCTAAGACCAATCGATTTTATTTCCAAAAACCTATGCAAGGAAGATATTACTGCATTAGCAGAAAAATATAAAATGGATAAAGAAATCAAAATAAATAACATTAATAAAGAAAAAGATATTATCTTGGATCAATGCCCGGACATCGTTCAAAATAGAACTGTTACGAAAAGCCAGCCAAAATATAAAAAATTAAATAACGCTACAGTAGAAGGAAATTATATAATTGACAAATCCACTAAAAGGAATACAAAATACTACAGAAAACAACTAAAACGGAGATACAAATATCAAAATACGTAATTCTTCGGGAAAAAGTTCACTTAATTACATGGACAAAACAAAACTTAGTTCCATACCAAACTGAAGTCGAATTACCTTGTTTTTCTCTGCTTGTTCCTTAAATTTATAAATTTCTTTCCTGTCCAATTAGCTTTTCCGTTCTGGTGTAGGATTATCCATTGCTTCTTTTTCATTATAAAATATTCTCAGCTCCTTTTTTAATTTCTAATTACTTACAAATTAAATCCGAACGACTTTTTTAAGTCGCCATAGCAGGAAATGACATTTCGATAGAAATTGATGCGTACTGTACTTGGGTTGCGTTGAATTGCATTCACGGTAGTGTGCATTCAGTGCTCAATATGTCGATAACGGCCATGTAGGTTAGGTAGTTTAGTCCGAAAACTTGAGGAATTATTTACGGACATTTAAGAATCGCGGATGTTTAAGAATTATTTGATAATTGAAATTAAAATGCCAGCACACTGCATTTCTGAAGACTTAATTTAGTTTGCAAAATAAGAGAAGTGGATGTTAGAAAGATACCCGTGTCCAGGAATTAAACCAAAATAAATGATCATTTTGTTAGCTTTAAGTAGACCTTGTACAATTCTTAGCAAGAAACAAAAAAAAAAAAAAAAAAAAAAAAAAAAAAAAAAAAAAAAAAAAAAAAAGTAAATAACAAATGCAAATATGTACAACATACAATTAAGATGACATTTGTCTGACGTTATTATGAATTTCAAGGTAGAGCGGCAAATTAACCGTATCAAATGTAAATAAAGAAAACGCAAAATTCTAAGAAATCAAAAGAAGAAATTCAATGTAATTTAACTTATTAAGTGAAATGAAAGAAATACAAATAATTACAATAGCTATAATAATAATTGTAATAGAATTTGGAAAAACCTGAAAAAAAGTGAAATTAAAAGAAAAGAATGTGTGTAAGGATACAGGAAAAATGCAAAAAAGGCATTCATAAAGAAAAACTAAGAATAAAAGAAATGAAATGTAAAGCAAAGAATTGTGAAAAACCATTATAATTTGTTTCTTCTGTTTTTAAGGAATTGTGTTGTAGTACAATATTACTTGTTACTATTTAGTAATAATAAAAATGTATTCTATTAAGTACTTTGCTATACTATCATAAGCTAATGTTAGACATTTTGTGGCTTCAGCTTGTTTTCGGAGACCGAAAACACTTGGTGGGGGAGGTGTTACATAAAATAACCTAACTCCTTTTTACTCTCCGAATACCTCCACACATTCTATGCTCTCCTTAGGTACACTCGTCGTTTGTCTAGCAAACAACAGGTGTGCCATCGAAGTTGCATCATTTTAATCTCGCTCTCTGACTTTCGTCTTCCAGAGAAGAAGAAGGTGGAGAGTTCGAGCCAAGCAACGCCACTATTGCATTATGCTTTATTTTTAGGTTTAAGTTTAGTCTTAAGCTGACCACTGCGAACATCAAGTCAATAAACTTATAAGTTCTTAAAAAAAACGAAAGGAAACGGTTTTTTATTTTTCGATCCAAGATAGAGATAAAACTATATATACTGGTACAATGCCAGTCGGTCATATGGTAGAAGTAGTAAATTCTATGGTTGGGTGATAGATGTCATGTGTTTCCTACATCAATTGGAGGGAAATTAGAATATGTATACACACATACCTACAAGATAATGAAGCATCACAGCTTGCTGTTAATAAATTCTATGAATGGGTGGTGGGTATAGAGCGTGGGATGATTTTCCATACAGGTCGGGTGTGGGCTATATTTGTATGGTCCGTTTGATTCGGTTTGTAGATTCTGTTATAAAGAAAGTGAAAACAAACAAATAATGGCTTTTGTGTATCTAGATAAATACATTCATGAAAATTCTGGTATACCGTAGCAAAGGATGTTAGAATGCGTTGAATTTTTATTGTATTTTAGATATCAAGCTTACAAGAGTCTACATTTAAAAAATACAAGGTTATAACTTCAGAACAGCTTCCTGGATTTTAATGGAATTTCCTTTAACTATTACATATGTACCCAGATTTAAAGTCGGTTTTCTAAACGCTGATCAATATTTTTACGATACAGTGAAACCTCTATTAGGCGGACAATCACGGTGACAACCTTTGTGTCCGCTTAAGGGAGTTGTCCGTTCAAGGGATAAATAAATACAGTGGAATCCGTTTACTACGACTTCGTTTATAACGACTAACAACACGTTAGGTTTGCATACTAATTGTTATGAACGAACATCCGTTCGTTTTGTGCTTTGCAGAGTGGGGCAAGATACCTCAAAAACTGGAATTAATTCCTGTGATGCCCTAGCTTTGCTAAAATTATTTTTTTTATATAAAAACCAGCTACATATGCATAGAAAGACGACATTAGATTACTTCATGAAGTTTTTTTTTTAACATTAACCTTGGGTGGTCCTCAAGGCGTGTCTTTAAAAATAAAATTTTTCAACTAATGTTTGAAATCCTGATTCCTTCATAAGGTTAAATAACTCCATTTTTGTTAA
The DNA here is from genome assembly GCA_949775065.1 of Brachyopa scutellaris. NCBI lineage: Eukaryota > Metazoa > Arthropoda > Insecta > Diptera > Syrphidae > Brachyopa > Brachyopa scutellaris. The sequence goes on from OX459113.1 coordinate 115,518,108, forward strand.
AAACAAATTTTTTGAATGCGAACCTACGCAGAAATAATGGACATTTAGAAATATGTAAGAATCCACTAAGCATACATGTTATAAAATAGTTGATTCGGAAAAACTAAATAAAAAAAAGGAGTACATATTATGAGCACCGGTTTTTTTTTGAAAATCTGCACACAATCAGTCAAGTTATATCAATATACAAAAGTCGGCGTGGAAACGCGTTGAAACTAACTTTTACTATAAAAGTTTATGAGCTTACTTTAACTTTCATTGAAATTTGTATATATGCATGTTTTCAGAAATTCATAAAAAAATGGATCTTATAGTTTATATATCAAATGAAAAACACAAAATAAATACATACTTTTAGCTATCGACTTAATTTTAAAGTAAAGCTGTCACATGATTTTAACAGAAATTATCGTTATGCAAACACTAGCCAATTGAACCACTTGTTTAGACACGCGTCGCAAGAGAAACTAAAGTGCCATTTTCAATTTGACTGTATGGAGTGAAAAAGCATGTAAAATGTATAACGGTTTTTGCAACTGATACAATGCAATGTATACTAACGGAAAAATAACCTTGTATATTCTACTCTTTCATTTCATTTTTTGATTTTTGTCCGGCTGTGATATATAGGCTGCCCCAATGTACGTCGTTCGGTTAGAACGACTTAATGTCGCCAGTCCCTTGACCGTCGCTCTATCCGGATTCTACTGTAAATAGAAATTTATCCAACTTTTAAAATACAGTAGAATCTCGGAAAGATGAACTATTCCAAAAGATGAACTACCCAGAAAGATGAACGGAATTTTTCCACCATCACAGTATTCTATTTCAGATGAACGGGTTGATTTTTGGATACTCGAATAAAAGAACGCTTTACCCACAAATTTGTTTTTATTCTTTATTCGTGTTTTAGTTAATCGTAGTATGTAGATTCATATAACCGTTATTCTTTAAAAAAATATTCTTTTCTGCTTGATTTCACATTTTGGCATTTCATTTCGTTTGTTTGCATAACAGTTTGAAGTGAATTTATGTAGAGAAAAGATGCCACCAGTAAAAGGCCGAGTAAAGTTTTTAAATTTAAAAGAAAAGTGCAAAGTGTTGAAAGACATCTTAACCAAAATTAAGTACCTACTTAAAATTAAATACCTATTCAAAAAGATGAACATTTCGAAAAGATGAACAGGACCGGTATTTTATTCATCTTTCCGAGATTCTACTGTAACTCCAAGCGCGCTTGGCAACAGAATAGAGCGTACTGCACTCTATGCGTTATTTATGGTGTATTTTGTCTTCTCGTTTGCAATTGTTGTTACTGTGAGCAATTTAGTTTCTTTCACATTCAAATCAAAATAAAAACAAAAACTCAGTGCTTAAGTAGAAGGTACGGTGGATTTTTCTGTTTCTGTCCGTCTAATGGAATTAAATTAAATAATTTCTGACAGATTTGCGTGTCCGGGTCCGATCAAGGAATTGTCTGGTTCAGGGAACGTAAATTGTATGCAATCTGAAACATAAAATCTAGGTAAGGAAAAGTTGTCCATCCAAAGGATCGGTCTGTCTAAGGGAGCTGTCCGTAATGGAAGATTTCACTGTACCTACTTATTAAAATAAATTCTAAGCATTGTTCCAATTTTTTTTCCTTTTCTGTCTCTCTTCCCTCTTAAATAGCGTACATAATATCGATTTCACGAATTCACAAAAAGCCTTATCTGAATTAAAAAAAAAAAAAAAACAAAACACAGAAACAAAATCCCAATGAATCTTGATACTTCCTTCGATTTAATGTAGAACACATTTCTCGTAAGACTTCGTTCGGTATTACCCAATCCACAGAGTACCCTTAGTAATCACATTACTTCCATTATTTTATGACCAACCCAAAGCTTAATCCAACCGAAGCTAACACATGGCTGCCATTTATGCCATCTGGGCGACGAAGCACAGTTCTGTAATAGAAAGCCTGAACTTATTTGATAAAAAACAAAAACAAAAAACCCTATGAATTCTAAAAACCGTTTGTCAATAAACGCCTCACAAGTTGAATTAATGGCACGCCATCAGTATGTACACCGGTACCAAATAAGCTTGAAAGCAGCCCCCAGCCACCCACTTTTTCCCAAACTCCACCACTAGGAGTCCTTGCTATGAATATTTAATGGAGCGAGCATCAGAGAATGCCTTCACAACACTGTTTATCCTGCAGCAAGAGTGTACAAAATTTTCATTAATTTATTTATAAACTTGGCTGCATTTATGTACTATCTGCACACACCAGCAACATACTTCCTCCTTAAGCCAAGCTAATTATCTTCAAGCGTTTCCTTAACGATTAACAATTATGTGGCTTCTCTCGTATGTGTGTACCCATTGAAAGGAAATTCCGGGCACAACACTTGGTGCCGCAATTACACCGGGGATCGGTGGGGAAAATTTCAAAAATGTTCCCATTCCCACCAAAATTCATCGTTGCTCCAAATATTACGGTAAAACTAACCCAAGAAATTATTTTAATCAAATATTTACCTCCAGTGGTTGGACCGTGCTGGCGTCTCCTCATATCATTACATTTGCCATGTGGCGGCGCTGGCTTTGGCTGGGCTACAAAACCATCATTCAATTATAGAAGTACGTCGTTAACCCCTGAAGGCAAACCGTCTTGACTGCTGGATGTACATACTCGTCCTGCTGTTGTAAGTCGAACGTAGCTAGGTTTGTTCGGTGCATGCAAGCTGCCTCGCCTTTAATTGAAACCGGTGAGCAGATCAACATTTCACCCAACGTAACGTGTGATTTCTGATGACTGGAGCAACTTGACCGCGAGCTAGTAGAGATAAGCAAACACGGGTAAACCTTTCCAAACATTCACCAGGATGTAGGAACGTCCCAGATACTTTATAACTGGTGCTATCAGATTGAGACAGCACCGAATGCGGAGCTTTTGGATAGGTGCACGTGTTTTATGGAGGAAATGCCACCTTATGTCCGCCCCAAGAGGGGGGTGCACAGCACTCTGGAAGTTACTTGCATTTCATGAGGTCATAAAAGTGCCTGAAAGGAATGGAAACTCAGCAATGGTCTGTGCATTTTTTCTTCTATGTGAATGTGAATGATGATGACGACGATGAACTGTTGGTGCAAATGCAGGTGAATTATTTATGGACGGAAGCAGAATGGAAAGTAGAAAAAAAAGGGTTGAGTGAATGTTTTATTGCCACACCGAGGGGTAATTGCGCTAGGCGTCAGGAGTCCCGGCCAGTGGGGTTTACGTTTATTACGCCACGATATACCTGCGAACTGGTTATATGGAAAATCTTAAGTGCAGTACTTTGGAAAAATGGGAATGGATTACCAAATTGTTGATGACTTAGGAAATGGAATCAAGTATGCTTGGCATTGTGTGGGTGTTTCCTTTTCACCGTGGTTTCGGAAGTGAGTGCGATTGAATTAGGTTGGTAAGCTGTGAAAATGTTTACACAAAGTTCAGTGACATTGTAACTAAGCTTGTTTTGTTGCTTTTTGTGAACTTGTGAGGGCGTTGTTTTTTGTAGTTTAAAATATTCGTTTATAATATCCTGAAACAGAAAACATTTTACGGGACTACTTATCTGCGTTCAAGGTATGCTTTAACATTGAATTCCAAGAAATTAATCGTTTACCGAATGCGATAGCCAGAAATCTAATAATGTGTTTATTGCTTATTTTATGGACATTTAACAAAGTAATTGTTCTTAAGTCCTGTTCTTCAAATACCGCTTAGAATGGAAAACGGTTTTCAGTTTTCAATTTTTGGAAATATTCTCTTGCGTGTAAGGTTATTTCTAAATTCTGCATACACGCGTACATTTTCACTTGTAGGAAGCTTAGTGTGCGGCGCATGTGGCGTGAATGAGTGTCCAAATAGGTTTTTTTAAGTGAAAATTAGTACTAATTTTTTAATAAAATTGAGTTAGAGAAAATATTTTGATATTCGTTTATTTTTTGACTGTTGATTTACGTTCAGTTCTCATTAATCGGAAATAAATTCTTTATATAATACTGTTTTTTTGTAATAATTCATATATGAATCACCATGCATTAGTACCAATATTTTTTTCGAACAATTTTCGTTACTTTTGTTAAATGCACCAATACTTGGCATTACACTGTACTTGGGATAGATGCGGTTAGAAAAGCTATGACCGTTTACTAATTCAAGAGGATTCGAGCTGGTTTACATTTTAACAACAATATGTCAGCAATAACTGACCAAAATAGCCCGGACTTTGTTAAACTACACAAAATTCGACCTGCCATCAAGTCCCTTCAGGGACTTTCCATGGGAAGTTCTTGTCGGTTCCCATGCAAGAGTGATTGTCAGTCGAGCAAATTTGTGCTTCTAAAGGCAAGCATCAGTTAGAACAATATCTTCCAGCTAAGCCACATAAATGGGGCCTCAAACTTTTCTACAATTTGCTGGATGTTTCCATTTTAAATGCGTGGATTTTGCATAAGGCAGTTCGCAAACAGAAAGGTCATAAAACTAATTGAATTTCGAAGCTTTCACGTTGTGCTCTTTGGGTGCAGAAACGACAGCGACAAAGGAAGACCATCGGCTTCTGATTCAAATTCGGCACTCTAAAAAGAAAGCGACCAACAGAAGCCATACCACCTAATGAAGTCTGATTGGACGGCATAGATAATTTTCCTCTATGAGCGATAAAAGGCAATGAAAACCCTTACTGTGTCGGATAGACGTTCCTAACATGCTCTAGATGTAAAAGTGATCTATGCGTCAACAAAGACAGGAATTGTTTCCTTAAATTTCACACTAAATAATAAATTTTATGCGACAATGTGATGATAAAAAGCTATTTATTCGTGTATTGATCATAAGGAAAGTAAAACTTCACTTGAAAATATCGCATATCTTGTTTTCAATTAATTTTTTTCTTTGTTAAAGTTTTCGTTTTTTATTTAGACAAGTATTATTTATTTACTTTTGTGACTCTTTGAGTTGAAGAGTGTCCCTAATGCATAGGGACGCATATATGAATCAGTACTTTTTTTTTTTGCATTTTTTAATGTTATGAAAATATTTTTTTTTTCGAAAATGAATAGGTGGGTATAGGGTATATTAGACTCTTAGATCCCAAGAGGACAAAAGAAATTTTTGGACTAAGCAGGGCCAAGTTAAGAACATTTATATGTATCCTGTCCGGGCACTATTTCTTGAGAAAACGTGCTAAAAGTCTGGAACTTGGAAATACGGACAAATGCAGATACTGCAACTATGCATATAGGTTCAGGCCAGTTTATCGAATATATCATTTGTAGATGTCAGGCCATTATTACTCGTCATTACTCGTCCTCGCAAGAAATTTTAAGGGAGCTACTTCTTTAGGCACGGAGCTGGCCAAGCTGGCCACAGTCAAATTATTTATTTTTGCATTTCAGTTTATGTACAGTCAGCACACAGGGGATCGGAATTGGCCGATTCTTAATCATTGCAAGATAGTTGATAAGAATCATTTTGAATTTGTTCTTGTCTTCTTAAATAAGTCCTTTTGGCCCTGTTATGATTATGATTATGATGAGTCTGGGGTGCGGTAAAGATGTTCATCAGCACTGCGACCAGAGTTGGTCTATTTGACCCCTTTTTGTTTAGGAATCATACAAAATCTTTGGAAATTTGATAATCACTTTGACTGGAATGCCTTTGCTGTGTCTTCTTTAGGTGGCCTACTAATCGGTCAAGCTGTTATCATGCTGTGTCTTAATTTTTGAAGAGAAGGGATTAGTAAATAATGTCGGTAAGTTGTGTGCAGAAATAACGTAGAGCAAGGAAGCTGGTCGATTTAAATTATGTTAAAAAAACGTCGGCGTACTTAACAAGAAAGTAGCAAACTACAAAAATAGATGTTCGATGGTAACTGTTCTGAGTCCTGTAAGTGGAGTCTTTTGTATTGAAGGGAAAGTTATAGTACTATTAATATACATATGTAGGTATGGTGAGCCATTAAACTATGGAGGGATTCGGTTTGACACGAATGAGAGCCGGACATTCGCAGATAATTATACTCGTACATTTTCCTCTTCTAGATGCAATTTAAGCTCAGTTCCAATAAAAAAGTTAAATAATATTCCGTAGTCATCGTGTGCTGGACCATTGTTTAAAGGCCAGAATCCGATGGCACGGCTTTGAGAAGAAAATATTGGTCTTCTTAATTTAACTTAGTCTCAAAGATACACGCTGAGTCTCTGGCATCATCACTGGGCACTATACCATTGGTATCCATGCGGAACAACTCGGGATATTTCACAATGACTATAGCAGAAGCTGCCCTGGCCTTGGCTGACAGAAGAATAATAACTCTTGGTAGTTATTTCCTCGATGAACTTAAGCAAAGTTCAGCTAACGAATCTTCGGTGATCCGGTCTATTCACGGGTTTCAGGTTAAAATCGAATGTAAGCACAATTGAACAAACCCTTTGTCTAACTAATCAGTGGCTACTAAGTCACAGAGTACTCGTTTACTAAACCAAACCTAATTAATATTCACATTACTGAATTTAAGTTGGGCTTATCTAACAAGACCTTAGCATCACGTTCTGAGTTACTATATTTGGGATCTGTTATTGTACCATTCTAGACATCTGGGTTCCTACAGCTACGATTGATATTGTGTACTATTTGGCCGAAATCAATAAAGTTTTAAAGTTAAGTTCACGTGATTGAGAGAAGAGAGAATCCTTTCAAATGGAGATATACCGTAAAATATTTGCATTCTTCTTCTTGATCGAATTGTGCAGTTTTGCACTCTTGTACAGCAAATTCAAATAGAGCTTATTTGTATATCATTTATTTTTACTTCTAATGAACTCAAATCTGGAACAATTTATGTGCACCCTTTGCATCTACCGTAGACTTTTACACAAATTATTAAAGAACAACAAAAAAATCACTCACTCTCTGCCAAGTCATTAAAATGAAAATTGCCTCTTCCGCTTTTTTATTGTTTAATCAGTTCCGTAAAAAATGTATAGATACATATTTATATTTTTTTGCAAGCAATAACAATAATATCGTGATGAAAATGGGCATCCACAGTGGGGTTTGGGGCAAAAATTCAGCAGATACTCGTATCCCTACTAAATCGACAGAGCGTCAGTAAAAAAAACAAATCGTTGCAACACCATTCCAAGCAAACGCCATCACACCGACATACAATACAGCCAACAAATTACGGGCACTAACATTTTACGTACTGTTTGAACTTTTTTAACGAACTTGTGTGCCAAACGGGCTTGATGGTGGGTGCCATACCATGCACTGGATGAGTGATTTTTTGTTGTTGTTCCACTCCTCTTTCCATTTTGCGTGCATTATTTAAATTTCGGTTTTTTTTCTGGATTTTATGCTTCAGAAGGGTCTCGCATACTCGTAGCTGTGTGTGTACACATATGGATGATTGCTGAACCTAAAGAAACATATTTCATCATCAGGAATAAATATGGAAATGCCGATGCTGCAACATTGGGATTGCAACTATATATTGCGTTACACATTTTGTGTTGGATGTTATGGACGAGTATTTTCGGAAAATTTGCATTCAGATGCGGAAAATGTGTGCAATGAAAAATAAGGTTCTGCCAGGAGGTAGATGCTGAGGCTGTTGTAAGGGGCAGATATTAACGCAATCATTGCAGTTTGATAAATTCGGGTTGGATGTTGGGGATGCTATGCATTCGCTAAACGTTGATACATTTTTGACTATTTCCTGATGATGCTGACGATAGATGAGTCATATAGAGTAAATAGAAATGGAAAATTGATATTTTAAAAAAATGTGATGGGCGTCGTGAATGTGTTACTGTCAATGTCTGTCAATGTGCCAATGATTATAAAAAAAATTAAAAAAAAATATTTTAGGGTATTTTTAGGTACATATGTACGTAGGCTGTTCGATAAGTCAGTGACTTTGAAACTAAAAACTCGTTTTTTTTGCCAAAATTTAATTTATTTTTCAGCATAGTTTTATTTTAGTGCGATACACTTTTTCCAACGATTTTCCAACTTTGTTTACCCTTCCAAAAAATATGATTTATCCAACCCTATAAAATGGGCATTTGTTGCATCGATAATCTCATCATTCGATGAAAGTATTTTTCCGTCGAGCCATTTTTTTCAAATTTGGAAACAAGAAATCATCAATAGAAGCCAAATCTGGAGAATAGGGTGGATGAGAAAGCAGTTCATAGCGTAATTCAGAAAAATTTTGCTGTTGCTTCTGCAGTGAAAGAGCCGGTGCATTATCGTGATGAAAGATCTCTTTTTTCTATTTGAATTGAGGCCGTTTTACCATCAATTGTGCACTTAATTTATCCAATAAATTGGAATAGTACTGTCCGGTAGTAGTTAATGAAGATTACGCCGTGGGAATCCTAGAAAACCGTTGCCCTGACTTTTCCGGCAGATGAACCCGATTTAGCCTTTTTGGTGCATGTTCGCCTGAAGAAGTCCACTGTTTTAATCGTTCTTTCCTTCCTGGCGTGTAGGCGTGTATCCAGAATTCATTAGATGTTACGAACCGCCGCGCTGTAAAAATTCACTTGAACTACGCTACGAAGAGTTCCAAATTCTCTTTTGAAAACTTCACCCGAATCCGTATTTGATCAATCGTCAGCAAACGCCATCTTGCCGATAATATTTTCATACCCAAATGGTCATGCAGGATTCGGATCATGCGATCCGAGCGCCATCTTGCATCGAACAGCCATCGTATGGTGGTTCTGTTCAAAATTTCATTCGAAGACAAAAAAAAAAGAAGAATTGATCTTGACATCGGATTGAACAATCTGATCTTTAGCTATTTTTGGAAAGAAAATAAAAGAAGGGGTTTGTTAAGTTTCCTGTGAGTTAGTGAATGTACAGTATAAATAAGTTATAACTTATAACAATACCCGATATATCAATGAACCTTACCAAAAACCCCAAAACTCCATTCACCTCAAAGTATAATGCGCAATCGGATAAAACGATGCCGGTTATAAGTTAACATTTTGTTTATAGGATGTTAGAAGAAACCTTCTTACATTTCTAAAATATCATGGCATCAGCCAGTGTTGTCACTTTACCACAATTGTCCTAGATCTACCACAATTTTGAGCGTTTTACAAATTTACCACATCTACCACGGAAAGCAAAAATTCTACCACATTTTAAAATTCTGTCCTTCTCATATTAAACCAACCAATTTAATCTGTTCCTTTGGAAAATTATGTATATAAATGCTTCCAATCTGTTTCGCACAGTCAAAACATACTCACTTTCAATGAATTTTTCATTCATTTGTGTGGAAACCCTTTCCGAAATCTTCATTCGCGCATCATTTGATGCAATGTATTGTACATACGTTTATACTAATTTCAATGTTATCAAATATAACACCGTTTTTTAAATCTACCATATTTTTTTGTCCAATCAACATATGTATATATGAACATTTTATTCTATTACCATAAAATCTCATTCAATAGAAATTCATGGCTTTTCACATTTCCTTAATTTCAATCAGCGCCAGCTAGCAGCTACCATCAATAAATCAAACTATGCTAAGATCCTTCCACACACCAAGAAGAACATACACACAAAATTTTATCAAAATCCGTCGAGATTTGACTCCAGCGCCACCTATCGGATCCAGATTTTGTAATTTTATCTTTTGCCACCATACTAACATACATACCTATTTTATGAGTATGAGTCATTTTGTAAAAACCTTATTCGGACTATTACGAACACGCAAAAAAAAAGTCAGCCAAATCGGTCGAGCCGTTCTCAAGCGATGATCTTTCATACGTGCGGCAATTGATTTTTATTAAAAGAGAAGATTACAGTAACTGGTCCATGCACGTGCTGATATGGCAATGCATGCACAAAAAACTTATGTATGTATGTTAGTTTCATTACATGCCTGGTTCGATTTCTATATCTAGTATCTGAAGAGTTCATAATTTTCTGTCTGAAACAAGTGGTACCTCCGTGAAGAAAGTTCTCAGGATGGTGATTGGTGACAATAAGTAAACCAGCACTTAGCCACAAAAAACCACGATAATCAGTTTTCACAACTTTGGAAGAATTTATACATAGAAGCAGAATTTGAAGGAGGAGGCCTTTTCCATACCCCAATTGTTTCCAATTACCTTGATTTCGACTAATTTATATTTTAAAACTGTAGATGGGCCAAAGGTGATATCAATTCTCAGAAGATCCATTCACACCAACAAATTTTTATTGCTCATATTTCGCATGCAAAATGTGAGACATTAATCATTTAAATGCGAAAAAATACCAAGACAGTGGAAATAAATTGCAAACAAAAAAATATGCATGTACATTTATCCGATCTAAGCTTATCTACCGGTCTTCCTGCAGAGCTTTTTAAAGCAGCTGGAGATGACTTGGTAGTGAGCATACACTTACTCATCTCTAAGATTTGGTCAGATGAAAGTATGCAAGATGAATGGAATTTCAGCATCGCCTGCCCGGTCCATAAGAATGGAGACCCCCTCAAATGCTCTAATTACAGAGGCATCGGTCTCCTCAACATCGCCTACAAAATCCTATCTGCCATATTTTGTGAACGCCTCAAGCCTTTTGTCAATAACCTGATTCGCCCCTATCAGTGCGGTTTCAGGCCAGGAAAGTCCACAATAGACATGTCGATTGAGACCTTGGTCCACCCCGGACTGTGGCGTCATCTAAGTAAGTAAGTAAGCTTACCCAAATCATTTTGTTATTTACTCTTGGTTTTCGAACAAAACGTGAATTCAGATAAATGTTTTCAACCATACAGCGCCTACTTCGCAAATGAACAACGAACAAAAAAGTGACGCAATTTGATTTCAATAGCTGGATTTGCATACTTCAGGTATTGATTGGATTCCGTTCAAACCATCTTCTGATTGTGTGAAAAAATCGATGACGGGCCTATTTCTACTTATCTGGACATATGTATTATAGACTTCTTCATTTGAAGTAATTTGAAGCGTGAAGGCTACCTAAATGCGTCACCAATTGTTTTCGCATCAAATCTCACTAAAAGTTTAACCCAAGAAATTATACGGTCATGCATTTAAAAATTTAGTTATAGGCACAAAGAATTTATGGCTTAGCCATATTGTATTAAGATCTTAAACAATCAGACAAAGAATTGCCAGAATGATGAAATTGTCTAAAACGACATTATCCACCTACACCAGAGCTAAAACAACTGAGTTCAGCCGTTGGGACTGTTATGCTTAGCGCAGCTCACTGAGTAATCATGCTGAGTTCGAATGGCTGCGAATATTTCACGGCCATCCCAGAATCTTGAACCTTACTAATAGCTACAAAAAGTACAAGTAAAGTATTCTTGAGTTACATGTCACCCCATGACACTGATCTGCAGGATAATAAATTCAGTATCGATTTTTATTTCCATCATTTCTATTTTTTCAACATATTTCAAAAAAATAATCCCCAAAACTTCAGACAGTACGAGTACCTACTCACACTCACGCATGAATAAACTTTCTGCAAGAATTGTTTCAACCTCCAAATATTTAACATAATAATAGAAACTTGAACGAAGAAAAAAAATACGTTATTTTCCCAGAGATTGCCTCAACTTGAAGAAAATTCAAAAATTCCCTCACACGCAGTACACATATCCATACATACATATATTATATGTTTTCTATTCCCATTACACTCGTTCTTAACATATCGTTTAGAAGATATTATCATTTCAACACAATAGAGAGCTGTCCCTACCATCTTCGTACAGAAGAATAAGTCTAAGAAAATGATCCAGAATAACATCCACTCTTGGGAACAAAAAAAAAAGTTCAACAAACTTGAAAAGTATTGTATATGCATAGCATAACTGATAACGGCATTCATGTACCAAAAATCTAAAAGGCATTGTTGAATGTTGAATACCTACCATAAGAAGGCAGCAAACTTAAGGATTCAGCCCGACAAAAGTTCCCCAAAGTACTAGTCTGAACGGTGAACACAAGAAAAAAAACACACAACTTACCCAAAAGTTATTATACAAATTATCAAGCTCAAGCCGAAATGCCTGGTTTCAACCGCCACCCCTCAGTCAACTAAAGTGTACAATCCAAGAAAAGTTTAAATGCGCACACATGGCAAGTGTACGTAACGTAACGTAACGTAACGTATATATTGTATAGACGGGTGTAGTTTCTTAGTGCGAATTGCGAATTGCTCTTCCACAACTCATTAAATATCTTCAAGTATTTTAGTAATTAAACGAAAAACGTGATGATATATAGAAACGGTGGTGGGAGGATTCATAGCACATAAGTTTCAAAACTACAATTGTACCATAGTACAAGTATATTCTCACTTGATAAGCAGCAATTATCATAACAAGTGTAATAGTCCTCCTTCGGGCACGGGCATGGTAAGTACTGAGCACAGAACTCCTGCACAGTAAATGAGTATCTATAGCTATGAGTTGTTGTGGAATTTCTTAGTTCTTAATGCAAAGGAGTATCACATACATACATATCTTCATGATGAACATATGTATAAATATTGTGTGGGCGTTTGGTAGCGTGTATCCTTGTGAATCTACCAAATGTATTTAAGCTTTATTTGTTCTTTGTTAGTTCGTGGGTATAATATCGTTCGAAGGATCGTTTGTGCTAATTGCGCATTTCCTCCTACTTCAAGAGGAGTATTCAAGGAAACGTAGTTTAATGTCCTTTGTTTGCTTTTTTTTTTTTAGAAAGAGCACACCTCCAGCACTTTCCCATTTGTTATTTTATGTGATTCTGCCACGTCACGTGGTATCAGATTACCACCACACTACTTTTCCCTTTGCCACACTATTATACACGTGAGGCAAAGAATATCCCTTCGAATGAGGACATTACCAAGAAATTGCCTACAATTAAATACACGAGGTGTGAATTGAAATATGTTAAATTTATACATTTATTCCATGACAAACAAAACATCGATGCGTTGAATGACAGTCAAGTGGTTAGGTAGTCCGTATACAAGATAAAACAAAGCCAAGAACAATTCTACAAACCACTTTTGTATAGAAAACAAAAAAGGGGGAAAAAAAAAAACGTTTATCTGAGCTAAGCTCTTGATGTGCAATGTTTTCTTCAACTACGTCTTCCTCCCTAATGGGATAAAATGCAGCCATTAAGGATCGTTCATTGCACTTAAGTTAGATAGAGGGAGAGACAAACATCGTAACTCCATTCAATTAGAAAACTTTTACTTTAAGACCAAGTTTTCGTATTCCTTTCTCCTTTTTTTTCTGCGCTGATGTCCTTAGATTCTACTCTGGTTCAATCGATAGCTATTCACTTAGAAAGGACATTGAGATTTGGGAATACATCTACCTGGATGAAAGGCCGAACTTTAGGTTTATTATTGAATTAAACTATTTCGCTGAGTGATGGAAGACACCCTGGGTGAAGGTAGAAGCAACGGTAAAAAAGGAGCCACCAGGTGAGGAAGAAACTTTTTCGATCCCTCGGGCTAAGATGGTATTCGTATTCTATTTGGGGAATATGATTCGAATCCTTTTCGGGATTGAGGAAATACTCGATTGACTTTTGTCATTTCAATTTGATGGTTTACCTTGAGGATAAGACTGATAGCAAACGGGTGTCGTTATGGTTTAAAAGCATTAACTGATTGGAAATGGCGAATTCAAATTAGTTTGAAAGAAATATGCTAAGTTCAAGTTGGGGATTAAGGGTGGACATCGATAATAAAGTGGTTAGAAGGTCGTGGACAATGTTTGGCTTTTGTAACGAAAACTTAGGTGGCAGGTGAAGGTTAACAGAGTGTCAGGTGACCCGTGGTATAGGGCTTCCTTTATTTTTAGATTGGATTGAGTGAGTTGAAGTATAATTTGTTAACTTACCCGTGGCCGTAAGCAGGTTGTCAGTCACCGTTTACCAGTGTCATCATAGAATTGCTTCTAACAGACCCAAGTTAATGGTAAAAATCCCAAATTTAAGTTTTAGTTTATTTAGAATTGTGCGATCGAGGATATTGAGAGATGCTACTCCAGGAACAATGTACGGAAGTTTTACCACAAGGTAAAAAAGTTTCCAGCAAGTCCCGCACAGAAACATGTAGAGATGACGAAGGCAACCTTGTAGTTAAAACACAGTCGGTGCTGAGAATATGGAAAAACTACTTCTGTGGACTGTATACCGGCGATGAAGACCAACACTCCGCTGTCAGGCAGAATTAACCATACAATTTAGATAATGCTAGCTAACGCTCCCATCCACCTGATCAAAACGAAGAGAGGACAGCAATATCCAAGCTGGACCTGACGGTCTACCCGCAGAGCTATTTAAAGCAGCTGGAGATGACTTGGTAGTGAGCATACACCAACTCATCTCTAAGATTTGGTCAGATGAAAGTATGCGTGATGAATGGAATCTCAGCACCGTTTGCCCGATCCATAAGAAAGGAGACCCCCCTCAACTGATCCAATTACAGAGGCATCAGTCTCCTTAACATCGCCTACAAGTTAATTGCCATAATGTGTGAACGGCTGAAATCTTTCGTCAACAACCTGATTGGCACTATCAATGCGGTTTCAGGCTAGGAAAGTTCACCATAGACCAAATTTTCACACTTACGCAGATCCTGGAAAAAAAAATGAGAAGTCCAAATCGGTACCCACTACCTTTTTATTGATTTCTAGGCCACCTATGACAGCATCTGGAGAGATGAACTGTATAGAGTCATGTCTAGTTTTGACATCGCTGCTGCTCCATCAAGGTCGGTAATGACCTCACCGAGACCTTCAATGTCAATTAAGGATTCAAAGAAGGTGACGCATTGTCATGCAACTTCTTCAATATCAAACTCGAAAGAATTGTTCGAAACTCACAAGCCAATACACGAGGAACGATCTCTCAAAAGTCCGTTCAACTTCTTGCATACGCTGACGCCGAACACAGCGAGCTGTCAGCGGTGCGTTTGCGGATATAGAAATGGAAGCGGCTAAAATCGGTTCAGCCATAAAAGAGGGCGAAACAAAGTAAATGCTTTTAACGAAAAGGCAAACTCAACATCGACGAATTGGACAAAACGATAAAATAGACAGTTACAACTTTGAGGTAGGTAGTCAATGATTTTGTCTATCTCGGTTCTGCTATAACATTACAAAATGACATATCGACGGAAATCAAACTAAGGATTACTCTTGTCAATCGCTGTTTCTTTGGGCTAAGAAGGCTATATGGAGCTGAAGCATGAACTTTATCAAAATCGGATGAAGATATCCTTGGTCGCTTCGAGAGAAAAAAAAAAGAGTAAGATATTCGGTCCCGTTTTCGTTGGCGGGCTTTGGAGAAGATTCGACCACGAAGTATACGACAGCTACACTGCGCGAAATAAATCGGACAAGCAAAAAACTTAAAAAAAAAACAAATGTATTTTATTATTATTTTAAAGACTTTATTTTTTTTAAATTATAGGCATAACTAGGAAGAAATCCATAAAAAAAATTAAAGTTGCTCATTAATTAGAAAAACAGAACGTATATTTTGTGTAACTTCGAATGAAATAAGTATAACAGACAAGATCTTAAAAGTCAATTCTGCTGTAAAAATTTAAGTAAAATATTTTGAAAATAATATTCAAATATTTTGTTCTTCCTCCTTTTTTACTTAAAACTACTACTAAATCGTAGTCGAGGCATTGAATTGAGTAAATTTTGTAGAGTGGATATGTTATAGGATAGCGGTTTTTAGCCGCAAAAGTAACTCGAACTGGCCTACACCTGAGTAAACTCGCTTCGAAAGTATGGCCCATGATTTCTCTATGGGATTTAAGTCAGAACGTACTGTAGGGATGTTACGCAACTTAAAGTAGTTGTTTCCATATGCCGATGTACAGCGTTATCGTTCTGGAACGTCCATTCTTCTCCCCACAAATTTTCACCAAAATCAATAAGAACATTGTCCAGCAATTCCACATATTTCTCCGAATTCATTTTATGGGAAACAAAACAAATTGGAGTTTTTCCTCTGTACCCAAAACCAGCCCATACTCCCAGCCATCCTTGGAAGTTCCTCGAGTTCCGAGTTTCACGATTTCGATGTATATCTCTCCACTACTTGTGTTCTCCGTCAGGATCATCCATATTAAATTGCCTTTCATCACTGAAGATGACAGATTGCCATTTCGTGATGCAAAACTGATGTTTCTTAGCAAAACATAACCTTGCCTCCTTACACATTAAGAGAAGCTTAGGTGTCGGTAAGCGCTTTTGATATATAATGGATTTATTCTCCTTTAAAAGATATTGGACTCTTCTTGTTGTTACTAGAAGAGACAACTGGAGCCTTATTTGGGAAGGACTGATTTGCTACGCGTTTAATTTGCCTTTTAACTCTTTCCTCAACTTTTGGTGGACGACCAGTTTTGCTTTGTTTCCCATAATTACCAGTTTCCATTCAGAAGTTTTAGATACTGTTTTTATTCTCCGCTATTTGTCTAACGGTTAAGGCATTCCTTCGAAAATTCGGGATTCCCAGCCTCTCGTCACAGACAGTGCTTTTCCCCTAGTCATTTTCTGTTGGTTCTGTTGGTTCAAAAAAAGGTGTATTTGACTAAAACTTAATTAAACACATTAAATGTTTTCAACTACACACCGATTTATTATAATTTGTGGGCTTTTAATTAATTTCACCACCTAAACGTGCGACTAAAACTCGTGTCTGGTATATTTATTTCGCACCGCAAAACTAATAACACACGAAAGAACAACCCGAAACAAGAATATAAGGACATTGAGAGAGTTAAAAGTACCGCTATGTTGTACCTCAAACACTCCATTTTCAACGCAATGCAACAAATTATGTGTTAGTTAAGACATTTTTATTGTTTTTTGAGAAAATGCAAATGGAAATGCTTGTACGATATAGTTATTTCGCGCAGTGTACATTGATTTGGTCAAAAAACTGCGCATTGGGCGTTTAAGATGGCTAGGACATGTAGAGCGAATGGACATCAACGCTCCGGCCCGCAGAGTATTCGAATCTTGGGGTGCGCAACTGGAGGCAGTTAGCTAATGACCGGGCTAATTGGAAGGGGTTATTGATTGAGGCGCCACCTAAGTAAGTAAGTAATTTGAAATACTGTCGAAAATCCAGATTGAGAAAAAAAAAACTCCACGCGCTGACAAACAAGTCCAAAATACTGAGAAAGTCCACAATATATCAACACTGCCACAAGCTGTTTGTTATACGAGCATATGTGTTGCTTCCCCACGTTTCCAAAACAAAAATTGTTTTCCTAAGAGACGATGATCGAATCTGTTGTTAAAAATAAAAATATTTCCACATGAAGTTCGTATCCTTACCCCATAGAACCCCCATTTCTCGCATACATACGGTTGTATCGTGTATCGCGTAATTCAGTGTTCCACGATTGTTTGATATGACATTCCACCGTTTATCAGAAAAACAAATTAGTTGTGTTTGCTATACAGTTTCATGATAATGTGGAGTGATGATTTATAGTTCAAATTGTTTAAATGTGAATTTTTCGACCTTTCTTTTCAGCACCTACATACCTATGAGGGGTACAATAGTACAATAGTTAGTGCAATCACCTACGCCATCGTCACTAGCTAACAATGCTTTCTTTTCCTTCGTTCTATGATCAGGAATGCCAGTCCTATTCTGCTCTTATATGTATAGCAGTTGACGACATCAATTTTATAACCTCTTTAGTTTTTACCTCTTCTCCACACCAAAAACAAGGATTGTGTGTGTGTTATATAAATCAAATTGAACTGTCACACCCCATTCCTTCGCTTTCACTTGAACATTTTTTCGTACCCTCGTAAAAAAGTGTAAAAAAGTATCCAAACCAAAACTGAAAATAAAACAGAAAAACAAAGAATCAATGGAATTGAATAAATTCCTGAACTCCAACAATTTTATATTTGATTCGTTAAATCGAAAATCATTTCACTGTATCCCTCGGCATGACCCCAAAGCACAGAGCTCACAACTCTTTGCCTGTGAAATAGAAATAAAGAAAGGAATTCCTTATTTTTACCTTCTTCATTCTACCGTTATCGATTGAAAGTCCTAAAATAACTAAATTAATTGATTCGGTACATGAGATCGAACAAACGAACGCCCTTCTATATATGCAGAGGAGGGGCACATTTAATAGACTCATTCTGCATCAGAACCCAACCATTCAATGGAGTATCCCTATCCATACCTATATTATTACACCAAAAAAAAAACGATTTTATGTCACGATACGAACAATCTCAGATTGGTTCATGCTGTCGGTTGAAGTAGAGAAAAAAACATTTTTATTCAGCTATTCATACCGAGACTAACACCTTTTTCACTTTTTCGTTGTTCACTGGAATAGGTACTTCCTTTTAATCCTTTCAGCGGTATTAGCAAATACATAATTACTTAAGTAAAAATAAATTTTCAAAGTCCTTCTGATTTTCACTCGATAATCGATGTACGATAATGACATCATCGTCATCGTAATTGCCGTCACCTTCATCGTCATCCGCCTCGTTATATAAACACATATGTACCTATGCGGGCATAACTCGTCCTTAATGAGGCTGAAATTTTACGCCTGCTTGCATCTAAGAATGCGTCGTACGTAGTGATATTCCTGAAGGTCAATGTTGTCTGTGAACATAGCATAGCTATTTTTGGATTTGATTAATTGGGCGAGTTTACGGTACTTGTGCTGTTAATATTATACATTATCTCATATGTAATTCATTTACATACAGCTCCTACTGATGTAACCACTTCGATGTTATGCTAATTGAACTGCTTTTCAGACGTCGATAATAATCAGAAACGTTTCTGCTCGTTAGCGTACGAATGACCTTCTATCCCATATGAAGTGAATAACTTTACAGGAAAACCAGAGTCTTTTGTGTGAGTATAGGTACCATGCTTGTAATTAAAACTCTTTCAAGTGTCTTTTTATTTCCTCGTAATTGCAGAGTACCTTAAATTAGTTTCATGAATCATATTTTCCAAGTTCGAGTAGCTTTCTGGGAATGGCTTTAATATTTACTTTTGATATACACTTGTGCTCATATAATTAAGCCACTTAAATACGACCACACTATTTTCAGTAAAACAAAGTTTTATTAACAAATTCAGATCAATTAGTTAAAATAGAATGTTGATAAGTATTTGTTAACACAAAAGTGTTTAACAAATCATTAAAATATAAATTTTGCAGAGCTTGAGCTCAGTGACATATAATTAAGCCACTTACTAAAAAAAATGGTTAAAATTAAATATACATTAGTTATTGATGTTGATGTTGGTAAAGCTTTTTGTCCAATAAATTCGGTGCATCTATCGTTCGTAGCGCTGACCAGAGCTGTACATTGAGTGGGTGTGATCTTGTTCCATACCTGTTAAATAACTTGCCACAGAGTCCTTGTTTGCAGATTTTTTTGCAGCAACTACCTTTTTTATAACCCCCCATCAAATTTCTATGGAGTTTTAATCGGGACTTTGAGCTAGCCGCTGAATGAGATGGATGCGGCTTGACTTCAACCAAAGTTTAACGATCCTGGATCATTGCTTTGTATCTTTATATTGTTGATAGATCCATACTAATGGAAAATTGTCGACGAATTTTTCATTTAAATGATTGTTTATGATGTCGTTATAAATCTCACAAGTCATTTTTCCATTTATTAAGACAATCGGCGAAACGCCGGATGAGGTTAAGTATCCCCAGATTATCACCGATGAGCCACCAGGCTTGACCATTTTCTTTGTGAACATATGGTCCAAATTTTTCAATTGGAGACGCCTCAAATATGGTGTTTGACGTTTCCTTACGATGGATGGCTACATAAAAGGCGCACCCCTTCCAAATATTGGACCAAAAGGTCACCAAGAGAATGATCATGCCTGGTGGGTCATCGGCGATGGCCTGGGGATACTTTCCCTCATCTGGCGTTTGTCCGATTGACTAAATAAATGGAAAAATTATAAATGAGATTTATAAAGACATCATAAACAATCATTTAAATTAAGAATTCGCAGAAAATTTGCCACTAGCATGGATCTTTCAACAATATAACGATCCAAAACATTGCTTCATGATCGTTAAACATTGGTTGGTGTCCATCTCCTTCCGTGGCTAGCTCAAAGTCCCGATTAAAAACCCATAGAAATTCGATGGGGTGTTATAAAAAGGGCAGTTGCTGCAAGAAAACCTTCAAATAAGGCCTCTGAGACAAATCATTCCACAGGAATAGGACAAGATCACACCCACTTAATGTACAGCCCGGGTCAAGACTATGGACGATAGATGCGTCGAAGTTATGATACAAAAATGTTCGCCAATAAAGTACTGACTCTAAAAGAGACAGAATATATTTTAAAAGCTACAATAAATAGCGCACATTTAATTTTAAACTTTTTTTTTGTAAATGGCTTAATTATATGTCACTGAGCTCAAAGCTATGTAAACAAATAATCTGCAAAATTTATATTTTAATGATTTGTTAAACACAAAAACCAAGAAGAATTAATTTTAACAAATGCTTATCAACATTCTATTTTGACCAATTAATCTGAATTTGTTAATAAAACTTTGTTTTACCGAAAATAATGTGGTCGTATTTAAGTGGCTTAATTATATGAGCACAAGTGTAAGTACATAAATGTATGTAAGTTGGAACGGGATGATATTCACAATTGGAAAATTGAGTTTTAATAAATTTTCGATTTTTTTAAAAAACATTCGTGTACAATGTGCAAAAGTAATTTAATCAGAATTTCTGGTGTTCAAAATGCTGCTGATAAAATCTATACAAAAAAAAAACGTTTATTTTAATTTAAACAAAATACATACAATGAAAAGTCAGAATTTTTTAAAAGCTAGTGTTCTCGTGCCAGAACTCTCGCAAGAAAAAATCTAACCCCCAAAATCCAAACCTCCCTTAATACTTCCATCTATCATAGAAATCCCATTGAAACCATATAGGTATACATAGCTAGAAAGTGTTTCTTTTAAACCCGACTAGGCTTGTTTGTTTGTAAGGATGTCACGGTCATCTCGTACAGGCTAAACTATCGAACCCATTTCAATCAATGAGATGTCGTTGGATTCTTCTTGATCCGTAGAGTGTTATGTGGTATCACAAAAAATTCAATATGGCGGACGCACCAAGCAAGATGCCGGATTACCTTTTTTTTGACTATACAACCGCCTTGATAGTGGTATCAAATTAAAGGGCTTGGTGATTAGAATACGATACGCTATGACGTCACTCTAAATTCAATATGGCGGATACTCCAAGATGGCAGATTACCGTCATCTTTACTACCGTCTTAATATTAGTATCAAATGAAAGGGTTTGGAAAGTGGAACACGACATTGCTTACCTACTTATTGTATTGTATTGTATTTAGAAGGGGGTTATCCCATAACAACAAGCACGTAGACCTGTATGCCCATTGTACTCATTCACTGAGTTAGCGATTTGTTGCTGAGCTATACATCGATCTAAATCTGCCCGTCGCTTTCGCAAAGCGAAGCAATATGGTAAGATTGAGCTACAGTAGATCAACGTGGCCTTTCTGATCCGAGCAAAGGTCGGACACTCGCTAATGAAGTGCTCAGCTGTTTCGTCTTCTTCCAGGCACATCTCACAAAGGCCCGAGCTTCTGATTCGAGTTTGTTCAGCTGCTCGTTTAAGGGAGTGAACCCAGTGACCAGTCCTGTGAGTATTTTGAGCTCATTTCTGCTAAGGTGTAACAGAAACTTAGTTATGTTTGCCCTGGGCGCGTCTACTAACATTTCGGCCTGTCGGAATGACCTAAGCTCGTGCCAATAGTTATATAGTGTTGTAGTCGCAGCAGTTCAAGAAGATTGTTTTTAGCATAAGCTGAATAACAGTCAATAACAGGCTGAGGACCGATAAAAGGGGTCGCTGATCCAACTCTAGCTAGAACATAAGCTTTATCGTTTCCCTGGTTATCAGAATGTCCCGGTTCTCAGACTAATGGGATTTTATTACACCACCCAAGCTGGTTCGGTGTAGTGACAGCTTCCTCAACAATTTTGGTGTTGATCAACGCTGCTCAACAGGCCTTAATAGCTGCTGGGCTATCACATCAGATGTAGATGGACTTGCCTTTCCATCTCTTGTTAAGTGCAATGCGCGCTGTGCTAGCGATAGCTGTGTTGTAAATCTGCCAAGTGGAATAGATTGATCAACATGGCATTCTTCTGAGTAGATACCTGCTCCGGAGAGCTCTCATCATCTCATTACCTACATACTTACACTTTACGTATTTTCTGAAACTAAAAAGTAGTTAATAAAAAATTAAGCTAAAAAAACTAAAACCCGACTAAGGGAAATACTTACTAAAATGTACGAAACAAGACGAAACGAAACGATGATGTTCAGAGTTTAGCGGGTATCGCATGCCGCTTTGTTATATGAATGCTTACTTACATATATAGTACGTTATTATAACGGCATATGACCACGGCTATACTCTGAACATCATCGTTTCGTTTCGTCTGGTTTCGTACTTCTTAGCAAGAGTTTTCCTAAGGCTGTGTGTCGATTGCGTTAAGATTTTATCCACTGACTAATTTTTGACACTAGTTTAGTGAATATAGACTTCAAAAAGAATATAGACTTTTAAAAGATATACTGAAGATGCTGAAGCCTCGTTGTTGAGGACTTACAACAGCAAACTTAACTATCATCTAAATGAAAAAACATACTTCCTTAACAGCTTCTCCGTGGACAAAATCAGTACAATCTTTAGAATGAGAAGTAAGACAGTTAGGTAATCTAAATTGTAAACCCCACCGCACCGATCTACCAATACTCTGCGAACTTTGTAACATGAAAACTAGAGAAGATGTGTTCCATTTTCTGGCAGTTTGCCCAATTTTGAAAGAATTTCGATTTATGGCGATTTCAAATGATGCTCTTAGAAAAAGGTGAAACATTAAACATTTTAAACGGTGAAAATGGATGGGATATTTTAAACAATTACACAGTAGCTGCACTTCGATATAGAAAGAGAATTTTAGAGGGAGATTTTTAATATTTTTGTATTATTATAACTAACTTTTGTAAATTGTCAACCTGGTAGACGGCCAAACCAAATAGACTAAGTTATTTAATCACTGTTAAGTACTAATTTGAAATAAAAGTCTAACTATACTAACTAAACTATACTTCAAAAAATTAGCCGGCTCTGGAGCTGCATAAGAATTTACCCAGTAGCCATTTTTTGGCATTTGTATATATGTATATACTTATGAAGGAATGAGAGAGACGACGAGATCTTTGTGTTTGTTTCGGTTTTCCCAATCGATTGTCGGTGGACAAAATGTAGTGCACTAGTGTTCACATACGATGGGAGAACTACCTATCGTGAAAATTATGTTAAAACAAATTCATCAGTCTTTTTTTTTAAAGGAATTCATAATATGAGCGATATCGTGCAAAAACAAGTAAAATTGATTGTTTGGATTTTGCATTAACAATCTTCAATCGTGTACATAAATAACATGTTATTTACAAAGAAAAGAGTTAACACCAAAAATAATTACTAGTTTAAATTTTATGTTATATTTACATTTAAAACTGTGAAAACAGATTGTTAATTTAAGTTATAATCATATGTAAAGACAGAGAAAATTTTCAATTTTAGTAAATTGAAATTAATGAAACATGAAGTGTTTAAAAAAATTCCATTCGAATCGACACAGCAAAAAGCTAAAATTTTATTAACCTCTGTACAAACGTCAAAAATTAGCCAGGGGATACAATTTTAACGCCATTGGCACACGACCTTAGTCGGGTTTTAGTTTTTTTAACTTAATTTTTATTTTTTATTTTTTGAAACTTACTTTTCGTTGATATTTATACATTTGTCCACTACCACTTGCATCATCGCAAAAATACATATTAACCAAAATGCATTCATAAAACAACAAATACTTCCCTCGTCGACTGATGGAAATCCCATGGATATCATACGGGAAGTGTATATTCTTTAGGGAGTTCATTTTGGGTAGAATATTTTGTTTAGATCAGTTCTTTAATTTGTTAAATATTATAATGTGAAAGTGCGATTCGCCGTGAATTCGACGATACGTCTTATCCAGCAAATTAAGAAAAACAAAAAACTTAAGAAAGAAAGAAAACTTACTTAGTTGGCGCTACAGCTCGAGGTGAACCTGGGCCTGCTTCTCGCAACCATTTGTGTGTGCGTGCTATATTTTTGCACGAATGGAAGGGACCTACAGTTTTTTGCCGACTCCGAACGGCGAGTTGAGAAGCTCAATCGTGACAAATGATACTCTTTGATGCTTGTCAGACATTCGAAAGAGGTGGGCACTGTGAAAAACTTTTAGGTGTTTGCGGCGGGATTCGAACCCAAGACCGCTGGCTCAGTAGTTCGACGCACTAACCACTTGCGCTACGGTGAAAGAAAACTTAGTAATTTCAAAAGAATTTTCATTCCAAAATATTTTTATCATTTGCTAGGTTAAAGTTGAGCTAACTGAAGCTTTTATTTATATCAATACATACTTGGAGAATTACTGGAATTGTGAACTCAATGATTTTGATTTTCCTTTCACATTGGATTAGAGGACTCACTCCATTAAAGAAAAAAAATGGACTGTCTTCCTCCTGGATGTGATCTCCAGCTTCTTTTATAGAAAGATAATGAATATTGATTTTCGGTCCATTGAGGGATATATGTATGTACATATACCTCCTATATACTCGTATCTAACTCAAGAAGGCATAAACAGGAAAATCCAATTTCAAGTTGACCAATCATCATCATCATTGTCAGCAATTCCTCAGAGGAAACAATTTAAATTAAAAATTTCACCCAATGAGTGAGAAGTGCTGATGAATTTAATCGAAAAACTCGAAATTAAATATTTATTGAACAAACTCTCATTATTTTTCCTTCTGTCATGAACAATTTCTATAAATTCAATCAGTGCTTCGGGGAATAAGAACAATACGGTATACGTATAATACAATCTCAATCTGCATTATTTTTTTCCTACCAATATTAAGATTTATATTGTTATGTTACGCAACCTCCACCTTCCTTTATGTGGAATTTAAAAATTTACACGGCTTTGAGCGAAAGGGGGGAGGGAATATCGTTATGAGTTTTGAATAATAGCACACGGTTCTAAGATTTAATTTGATTTTCTTAAACACTGATCAAAGCAAAAAGTTAATGTATTTCAAAGAATAAAAAAAAAAACAGATTGTTTTCATGACGCTGTCCAGGGAGACGCTGATTGAATACGATGCGTAGCCATGCTTACGAATGCATATTTTAACAGTTAAAGCACGTAATTTTTTTTATTTATTTATTAATATTGTGGGATCTGGAATCTGGAATCCGCCGTCCCTATTTTGCCGCTTCAAGGATTTTCATCATAAAATTGAAAACGTAAGTTGCTGCTTGTTGTCCTCCATCAGAGCCGATCCTTGTTCATAATATATTCGATGGTGGGCATGGGTATTTGAATCGCTCCGGTGAACTGTGAATATGCATTTTGGGTAGACAAGACCGGACCACCATGCAGGCACAATGGAACCTGATTTGTGATACCATTCAAACAGATTTTAAAGGAATGTCAATTACGGCACACGGCTAAACTTGGGCTTAGGGTTGGTAGGATGTTGAGCAGATACTCGTATGAAATATATCCAAGACGTGTCGCATGAGAGTTTCGTTTTTTTTTTTTTTTGGTGCTGTCGACCAGTTTATTTTGATGAACAGCGATAGGCGTTTTCAATATCTCAATAAATTTAAACTCCTAAGTGAACGAAAGTCCAGGTCCGCATATTTATTCTTAGGTCAGTAAATGTTAATTTATTTGTAGCAAAAATTGTTTAAAGGTGGAGTGCCATTGGATACTTATCTTGAGCCCTTATTGTTTGTTATATGGGAAAATGGCTTCCGTGCAGTTGAAGGTTGAAATAATAGGGTTTTCTTATTCTGCTGAGAGAATTGGCTTTAAAAACGAGCCTTAAAAAATTTTTGGTTTATTTCTACTCAATAACAACAAAAAAAAAAAAAAAAAAAAAAAAAAAAAATGGATACATCAGTGAATTGACAAAGATTCGACAGGAGAATATCATTACCCTAGGCCTAAGATATTTCTTGTGTGTGTATGGGAATAGACCCGTAAATTTATGTTCAGGAGCCTAATTACTCGTTTTCGAAATATGGCGATTTGGCATTACCGCTCATGTTATCGAGTAGATATTATTTTACTCGAAATTTGATATTGAGTCTCTATGAAAAAAATTATGTGTAGCTATCTTCTGTCACATGATCGGTATGCAATGATCATATTTCGATAACGAGTGTCATTGGTGCGATGACCAGCCAATACGCCAACTAGGGTGCCGATATGTGTTCTATTAATTTTTGGCATGCTTCAAGTTCTACGTCGATTTAGCTGAGGCCAAGTCTGTCGAGCATAGCTACACGTATCAAGATTATGACATCTTTAAATGGGCCTGTTGCAGTGCTTGCGAAGAGATTTCTGTAGTAAAATTGCCCAGTTTTGGACCTTTTCTGGCTAGCTCGTCGGTTTCACAGATACCTGGTATACCACTATGACCAGGAACCCAGCACAGGGTTAGCATGCAACTGCTCGATATCTCGTTAAGAGATGAGCGGCAGTGCCTAGCCAATTTCGATCTTATAATTGGTGATTCGAGTATTTATATAGCTTCTTGGCTATCGCTGCAAATGAAAATATCGCAATTGTACATCGATTTCATCGAAAGCCACTCAGCGGCTTCACGAATGACTATAACCTCCGCTTGGAAGATACTACAGTGATCTGGGAGTGTAAAGGACAAGTTCCATCAAGCCGCTAATCGTTGGAAAGTCTCTTCCCTTAATAGCGATAGCAATCTCATCGACATAAGCTGTAACTTTACAGCCTTGTTTTACCAGGGTGAGCAATATTTCGTTCAAAGTTAAGAGCAACAATTGTGGCAACAATAGTACTCCCTGTGGTATTTTTCGCTTCACTGATCTGGAGTAACCAATGAGGTTATTCGATCATTTGAAAACGAGTCCTACTCACTCACTCGTTATCGAGTGTAGTAATATGACCCCAGATTCATTGAAAACCGTACTTTAACTCGGGTTTGAGAACACACCGATTATAAAATCGAAGAACACACATTTAAAATTAAATAAAAAAAAAAAATACATTTTAATTAAATTCCATGTCTAGGTGAATATTTCTTTCGGGAATAAGAAAAAAACCTGACAAACATTCCAATAAACGTTCATCTTCATAAATAGCTTCATCTCTTAATTTTTATTTTATTTTACCTTTTTTATTTTCGAAATACAAATTCGTTACAAGTGTTTTCCTTGGAGGAATTTTGTTCAAACAAATTTTTTGTCACCCAAACTGCCAACGAGAATGACATCTGTAATTAGACATGCGTTTTCAGCTACGGACAAAAACACGAAACAAATGTTCGGAGGCGGATCCGATGTCAAAACATTTCACAGTTCTTTATGATGGACAGAAACAAAAAATAAAAGCAACATAAATACGGTCTTCTAAGTGTTTTATTTTTAGATTATGATACTATTTAATAAATAAAAAATAAAGTGAAAGTCAACATAAACAATATCTCTCTCAGCGCGTTATAATTTTCTTATTTTATAAATTTTAAATGTGACTGTAATTATCATGATTGGTGTCTCGTAGAATCTGTGCACGAATTATTCAATCAAAATTAATGATGATAATGGGGGTGGTGTGCCCTTCAGAAGCTACGCACTACGGACGGATAATGTGTTTATTTTTAGCCTTTCATTAGGAATGCAGCAGAAGTTGAGGCGTGGGATTTACCTTTCTAGGAACTCCAATCTTTTTTTCCACATTCTGCCTACAGACATTGACATTCCATTTTCAGAGTGAAATTTATTCGTGAACCAAAAAACCTGGACAGATTACATAATCGTTTGCGGCAGGTTGGAGTTAAGTTCACTTTCAAATTGTGTGTGTTATCTAAGGCAAGGTCCTTTCTCTGCTACGGTGAGCCTCTAAAATATATTTCAAGACACTGCGGTCATACCGTTGTATCCCGCCAATGCGCGCTTAAAAATTACTCGAAATACTTTTTTTTGAAGTAAATGGCAACTTGAGCCATTTTATCGGAACATAGTCAAGATTGAAATCGTTGAAAATAGGCCGAGATGGCCAGCCTTTTATAAATGTATAATTTCTAAGCCATATGAGATGTACCTTTCGCCATATGAGCAAAACCTTTGGCAGAGTACATTGGAAAAAAAATCTGGTCAAGTGAAAGTCGTACTTGCGCAATAAATATTCCGTACTATCAGTTATTTTTAAATACATAATGTAATAGATTTACGAGTATGTTGATAGATTTATGGACAGAAATGTAAGCAACTTGATAAAATTATCTATCTGATGCACTTTCTCATCTGCTCAGAAGAATAATTTTACATCCACACAAAACAACAAATAAAGTATACAAGAAATGTACGCATCTGCATCAGATTTCATTCTTCGTCTCGTTATTCGTTGAATCGTTTTAATTTCGTGGAATTAAAAAAGAAATAGTAAACCATCAAGATTCCCTTATATTGATTAAAATGAATGGTTTAAGTATAAGCTCAATGCTGATTTTCGGAGCATATTCAAAGGATCAACCATTCAATTTTTACTCTGACACATACAAATTTCCCTATCCACTTTTATTTGATGTGATAGGGTCACGTCACTTCTGGGTATGTAAACAGTTGGATAGTTGAAATTAAAAAAAAAAAAAAAGCTAATAAATAAAAAACTGTACAACGTAATGCAGTCCTGATAATTTTGTCTCAATCTATACTTTATTCTCAATGTTTGTGATTTTACTCAAATTTTTCTGAATGATATTTTTGAAGATAAGGTAGGGGGACAGTAATTTATTAAGTTTCTTTTAAAAAAAAAGGGTGAAGAAAAAAGTAACACAAAGGAATATTTCATACATTTTTGAATTCGTACTTTAACGAGTCACTCCACACGATGACCTAACATTTTTTTTTATAATTTCCCATTTGACCCGAAAGTCGAAATTCATATTTCTAAGTTCTGGTCTGTATTTGGGCCACTAATTGCCACAACCTTTCCATACTTCAATTGTCTACGTCAAATGGTCTCTGAGAAAAAGGCATGTGATAGACAGACACCGAACTGATTCCATTAGTGTTCCATTTTTGGATACGGAACATTAAAAATACACCGTGTTTATAAATAAACACAAACAATTACGAGTACTGGTGAATATTACTACATGCTCAATCTGTACAAAATCCTAACTTAGTTCACTTTTTTTGCAAGCATAACATATCCGTATATGCGACCCCTTTTACATCAAAACAACCCCTAAAGTGTACTTAAAGAATTCTAAAAATAGATTGCACACCCCTCCCTCAATCATATCCATGTCAACGGATATTTCGGTAATCAATTAATGCCTTCAACTGGTGCCTGTTTAATCTTCACTTATGTTCGGATACAAAACATACACAAACGATTGATGGCAAAGTGATTGATGAGCCGAACCACCTTGTATATCCATATGTCCATATGCATTCATATTCATAGATTTTATCTCACTCGCTAATATATGCAATATGCAATATGGTTATTCATAAATCGATTTTTTGTTTTTAATTTCAGGTCTGACCATGTGTTACCAGAGACCATCGGTGAATCACAATAATTTGGATCAAAAACCAACACATTCACCACCGTTGCACTCACCACATGGCCATCGATGGAATGAGCCGTACTTTGATGTCACTATGCCAAAGAACATCACGTCCCTTGTGGGAAAATCTGCATATTTGGGATGTCGTGTTAAACATTTGGGCAACAAAACGGTGAGTTTTTCTTTTGTTAAGGCTGAAAAGAAAACTTCATGTATGTTCATATATGAGTCATTGTATTGAGGTCACAGAAAAATACATACATATGTTAGCACTTATACTAGGAGATACAAAAAATAGTATGACAACTGATTCCGTAAAATTGAACTATCCATCGCTTAAGGAAGTTGGTCCATTAAACGCGGAGAAAAGTATCCACGGAGTAGCAGTGAGGACATCAGAAGACTAATTCATTTATTTTTAATCATTTTTCTAGTCAGATACAGAGATCCATTGATTGTACGTCGCGATTCGTGAAACTATACAAAACCCCTTCAATTAGGGGAATACCGCAAATGAAACCATCATTCAACGATGTACATAGGTTAGGTTAGGTAAAAAGGGGTCACAAAAAAATACCAGGCTCCATAATAGGTGCTTCGCGATCCCCTGGGACCATCCTGTGATGGATGAAAACATTTCCGTCTTTCCTGAAACTCTTGATCATTTACTTATGGCCAATCTGGCCGATCTCTTCCTGTGTAGAAGAAGAAGTATCTCCATAGTTCTTGCGAGAACGAACAACGGCTTGACATTCTCAAAGGATATGTTCGACATCCTCTGCTGAACCCATGTCATTGCGGTATCTGCAGTCGTCCGTGTTTGATAGTCCCATTATTTTGAAATGTTTTCTTAGAATGTAGTATGTACTTACTTACTTAGGTGGCGCTTCAGTTCGGGATGAACCTGAACCATTCGTGTGTGCGTGTTATATTTTTGCACGAATGGAAGGGACCTACAGTTTTTTGCCGACTCCGAACGGCGAGTTGAGAAGCTCAATATTGACAAATGATACTCTTTGATGCTTGTTAGACATTCGAAAGAGGTGGGCACTGTGAAAAACTTTTAGGTGTTTGCGGCGGGATTCGAACCCAAGACCGCTGGCTCAGTAGTCCAACGCACTAACCACTTGCGCTACGTTGCCCACCATTGAACGCTATATGTTCAATGTTTTGCGACTGAATAGTCGTGCGACTGCAATCGCATGCGTGCACCTAGCCTTATTCGCCACACTTCTTGGAAGTAAAAAAAGAAGTAAAATATCCGTCAAGTTAGTATTCTGCTTGTAAGTTTCCAATCCTACCTAGTAAGCCCTTTTAGAGTTTTATTTAATCTTCTTTCTATCTATTGAACATATTCATCTTACAATGCACCTCAATTGAAAGTTATAAGGATTACTTCTGCTCAAGACTAGAAGACGTCTAAGCTAAATAGAAATGAATAATCGAATTTGCAATAAAAAAAACAAAGCTTAGTGACCTTATTCCGAACCATAAAAAAAAAATTCTTACAAAAGTCCTTCGTCCTTTAAAAAAAAAAAAACTCAAGATGGAACTGGGTAGGTATTTAAAAAAAAACTCTAACAAAGTTTCATTCATTATCTTCAAATTTCGACTTAAATGTCTTAGAAGTAATCCATTCGCTCTAAAAGTAAAAAAACCTTCCCACGCAATGACAGTATATCCAACAACATAATTAACTTCTCTAGGACAAGTAGCATCACTTAACGACGTACCTACACTTAAACCAAAGCAATAAAAAAAATAGCAAACAAAAAAAAAAAAACTACTAAAAAGGATAAAAGCTGAGTTCACCATCATTTATATTGGCAGACAGCTGCTTAGATTGGCACTACTTCAACAACCCTACACTCTGTATAATGTACGAGTATCTTCGTATAACTGTCTAAGAACAAAGCGTATAGAAGCATGATGAAGAAATGATGATGGCACAAATTGATGGACAAGAAGGATAAGTCGCGACAGCAATTTCCCTTTCGTCAATTTCAGTGTACAAAGAAAAAAAGGATCTCCTTTCCATTAGGATTCTTTTTTTAGCTACTCATGTTTGCTTCTCTTCCATGCTTATGTTTAAGTTAAAAACAAACAAAAAGATAGACTAAGGTAAATTGACACTGCATAATAAATATAATTTAATTTATATTTAAAAATATGCTATACAAAATAAAATGGACATGAATAGATAAATAGCAATGGATTGGTTTCTTTTATTTTTTACCAATTCAATTAAATTGATACATACGACTCTATAAACAGCTATCGTTCGATTGAATATGAACGAGACTATTGATTTATTTTTCTATTTTTAGCATTAGTCATGCCATGCATCACTCACCTTTTTATAAACATCTATAGAATCAATTCCAATTGCACTTTTCCATTTGTAGTTAGTTGAAAAAATCGCTAATTAATGCGAATAAATATAAATATTTATCTGTCCAGTTTGTGGTAACAAATTCTATTTCAAGTTTTTGATTCAATTTATTTCGATTCTTTGTTTATTTGATTTAACGCACGGCAAAAATAAAATTGATTTTTTCATTTTATTTATTTTTTATTAAAATAAATATTTAAAATCATTTGGTGGGTTTTAAGGGACTGGATATTTTTTTATTATCTATGACAGGATGTGGGTCAATTCATAATGTAAACGATATATTAATGAGTACTGAGCGTTATTGTCAGAAAAAATACAAAGTGAAGTCCCAAAGGCAAATATTATTTTTAATTGGTCTTTCTGTATAATGTACATGTGTCTGTATCCAACTTACTTACTTACTTATGTAGGTGGCGCTACAGTCCGGGCCTCAACCAACAACTACTTCCAGTTAGCCTAGTCCTTAGCTAACTGCCTCCAGTTGCGCACTCCAAGTTGGTTGAGGTCCTTTTCCGCTTGTGCGCGCCAACTTAGGCGAGGTCGTTCTCTGCTGTGCTGCCCATCCGGGTTGGATGAATACTCTGTGGGCCGGAGCTTTGATGTCCATTCACTCTACATGTCCTAACCATGCGCATTGACCAGGTCAATGTGGCTGTACAGCTCGTATAGTTCGTGGTTGAATCTTCTCCTCCAAAACCTGTCAACGGAAATGAGATCGAATATCTTACGCAGGAGTTTTTTCTTGAAATGACCAAAGATATCTTCATTCGCGTTCGATAAAGTCCATGCTTCAGCTCATATGGAGCAAGACTGGGATGATAAGTCTCCCTAGTCGATCGGGAGAGAGCTTTACCACTCAATTGCCTCCTTAGCCAAAAGAAACAATGACTGGTAAGAGTAATCCTTCGTTTGATTTCCGACGAGATGCCATTTTGTGATGTATAGCAGAGCCAAGGTAGACAAAGTCCTTTACTACCTCAAACTTGTAACTGTCTATTGCGATGTTCTGTCCAATTCGTCGATGTTGAGTGTTTTTTTTCATTGACAGCATGTACTTTGTTTTGCTCTCATTTACCGCTAAACCCATTTCAGCTGATTCCATTTCTACACTCGCAACGCACCGGGGACAGCTCGCTATGTCTTAGCAATGATTTCAATGTCATCGGCGTATGCAAGTAGTTGAAAGGACTTTTGAAAGATCATTCCTTGTGTGTTGGCTTGTCAGTTTCGAACAATTCTTTCAAGTATGATGTTAAAGAAGTCGCATGACCGTGCGTTACCTTGTCTGAACACTTTATTGACATCGAAGGTCTTAGTAAGGTCATTACAGACTTCGATGGAGTAGCGAGCTTTGTTCATCGTCAACCTGCACAGACGGATGAGTTGGACAGGGACGGTAAGACTTGACATGGCTCTATACAGTTGCTGTCATAGGCGGCCTAGAAATCGATGAAAAGGTGGTGGGTATCGATTTGGACTTCTTGGGTTTTTTCCAGAATCTGCCTAATTATGAAAATTTGGTCTATGGTGGACTTTCCTGGACTAAAACCCCACTGATAGGGGCCACTCAGGTTGTTGACGGATTCAAATTATTAATTTTTTTCATAACTAAATTAAAGTTTATAAATGGTGGTGTACCTACTACATATGTACATGGAAATATTATTTTCTCCATTTTTGAAAGGCTACGAGAAGAGGCTGATAAATATTAGTACTGAAGACAAGAGAATTTTTTTTTTTTATTTATAATTAATTAGTTTTTAACATACTATGTGTGCCAGGAAACTGTTTTGAAAACGTTTTCTGAAATTTAATTGCATCCACGGGGAATCCCCATCATTTGATGCATGAAAAGAGAAACTTTTTTTTTTTTGGCTGTAACGAAGTCAATATTGTAAAAATGCTTTTGACTCCACCCAGAGTTTTTTTTTTCTTTTATTGAAATCCGTTCTTAAATTTCGTATATTTCTGAATATCGCCCGAATACCTATAATATTTCAATTTTTTTAACGACATTTTTTTACTTGTCAAACATAAAGTTGGGACTATGGGACAACTTTCAATAAAAACTATGCGATTTAAGTAAATGGTTCTCGCCAATTAATCTAGAAACATTGCTGCTAGGACTCCAATTTTTTTTTTGTTTTACATAACTCACTCACTCATTTAATAATAATAGGCGTGTTTTTTTTAAGCCTATATAGAATAAACATGTTTCAACAACATGTTTTCAATATAAAATACAACAAAACCTTGGCCTGGATAATTATCGAGGCTAAGGTTTTGTTGTATTATGTATTGAAATTTTTATTTTTATTCTATATAGGCTAAAAAAAACACGCCTAATGTTACACACAGCGCGAGCACATTAATGACAGTTCAATTAACTCTATGGGTGTTGTCTAGGATAACTGAAGAGTTATATATTTGGATTATTGTTGTCGTTGCTTATGATTCACAGTATTTTTTCCAGATGTTTCTTATTATTATGTACTCGTTGCTTGAACGATACATTTCTTCAGCCATATCAACATCCTACTGCCATGCTAGTGTTGTGCATTCGAAATAGGTTTTTTGACTATAACGTCCAAATTGATCGACTTTTTTATTTTGTGAGAAATATATTTTTCTGAAACATCAGGATTTAAACCGTGAACCTTCAGCGTGACATGCGACGACTACTACTACTACGCTACAGCCACCCATGAATTACCACAGGTGTATCCATTACAAGTCATTCACAGGATTTGCAAATGGACTCTTTTGTTCTAGTAGGAATACGTTTCAAATTCCACATTTAGGCAACAACCCCTGCATAACTCTCTGATAAGGTCATAAATAGGTACATTAGGTAATTTACTTTTTTTCTATTTTTTAGTACAACATTCCCCCAACAACATACGTCGCATAGCTCACTGATGAAATTAGCTTTTCATGTTTTCATTCAAACTCTACTACGAGTATAAAACCGATTATTTTTCCTAATAAAAGTTAGGCATATGTATGCTATGTACTTACTACATTTTCGGTCTCAACTATTTTACATAATTTTTGTCAACTTCATTAAAATATTTTTTGACACCTTCCTAACTACCTATACCTACTTGTACATACATAATAATAATTATTATTTACATGCGAAAAAAGATGTGTGCCTCCAAACAAAAGGCTGCCCACACCACGTCGTTAATTTCAACCCATGGGTCAAAATTCCTTTATTTATGTATATGTGTAGTGTATACATACATACATATGTATGCATGTGTGTGTAAGTATATCCCCACTTGACCTAAAAACCAAAAAAGGCAACAGAATCACCCTCAACGGCATTTGGCTGGGTCGACACTAAATGTGCTCAGTTGCACATTTAGCACTCCCCAGGTGCAGTGACAAGTAGTCCTAAGTGCATAAGTAATAGATCCTCCACAACACAATGACTCATCCTGTGCATAATGTAAAACTCTACTTGAATCTCTCTTTCGTTTTTTTTTTGTGTTTTTCTACTTTGATGGTTTTATTTTTTTAATATTTTATTTCCAGGTCGCATGGATACGTCACAGGGACCTGCACATACTCACGGTTGGCACATACACGTACACCACAGATCAAAGGTTCCAAACATCCTACCACCGAGATATAGACGAGTGGACGCTACAAATAAAATGGGCACAGAAACGTGACGCCGGTGTATACGAATGCCAAATTTCTACCCAACCAGTTCGAAGTTTTTCGGTCAACTTAAATATTGTTGGTAAGTTGCTTTTGAATGATTTTTTTTTCCTTTCCCCTTATTTTCTCTTTAGCTCTTTATTTATGAAACTAGGAGAGGAATGCTGATTTTTTTATGAAGGTTAGGAAGGACAGCAACAAAA
The DNA here is from genome assembly GCA_949775065.1 of Brachyopa scutellaris. Classification (NCBI taxonomy): domain Eukaryota; kingdom Metazoa; phylum Arthropoda; class Insecta; order Diptera; family Syrphidae; genus Brachyopa; species Brachyopa scutellaris. Next base: position 115,554,221 of record OX459113.1, read on the forward strand.
ATAAGAACGAGAAACGGCACGGAAATGAGACTAAACCAACTTACTCTTTTCAGTATAGAACCGTCAGTATTAAAAACAGGGGCGGATTTACGCAGAGCTACATACAATATTTTTCCAGGGCGCTTAATAGATATGAAAATCTATGTATGTATATAAAAATGGTGTGAAAAATGTATAGTAATTCATCAATTGAGAACGGATGGACCGATTTCGCTCAGTTGTTCGTAATTGCCAGGAGAAAATTTTGGGAAAACCCTCCGGAAAAGTCAAGAAATTGAAAAAATCGAAAATTGAAAAAATCATTGTGAAATAAACGCACGCCGGATATCCGCTAGTAAAATATAAGGATTTGGTTTGAACTTCTGAGCTATGAAGAAGATTGTGCGCCCTTACAGGTACAAGAAATCACACTATGCCCGAAGTCATACATGGCCTGACCACACATATTGTCGTTCATGTTTAACAACAGAATTTGACCCATCAAAAGAAGATACCGAGACTGCAAAGCCCGAGAAAATTAAAATCAGACACCGCCAAATTCATTATTCTCTTCGAGATCATGAAACATAATGAGGAGTGTGTGATATAGTCTCGCTCTGGATAGACCGCAGAAATGGTTTTATAAATAGAAAAAAGAAAAAAAGAAGCGTGAGTACTAAATGCATCAGTGCCAGCGTATGGGGTTCCTGGGCTACCGGCACAGATTGAAGATAAGATCTAAGGTGCGCCGTAGAAGGAGTATAAGTCATTTGGTCAAAATGAGATAAGTACACCATTCGATTGCAAATTGTATACATATGTCGTGTTTGGTAAAAGCGGTTTAAGTCTATTGCACACACAGTGGTAAGAGTAAGAGTAGCCTTACTGACCCAACACAATGGTGAAGCTGCAGTGGAAGTAGAAAGTTGAAGTTGGCTGAACTTTGCGCTTCACCATACAATTCATACTACAGCAGCAGCTTCGCATTGTGTTCACGCTATAGGGTTAACATGTATTTTACCTTTGACAACGCTGTCTACTTCCACTAAAGCTTCGCCATTGTGTTCAGGCAGTATAGTCCAGTGCAATTAGGTTTATACTTTGGGACCCAGCTATAGTGAATGGATTTAGATGTTTTGGGATTTTTTGAATCTCTTATACTATAAAGTAAAATGTTTACCTTTTGCAATCTTCCGCTAATGTTTTTTTTTAAGACCTGTCCCATGAAAATGATGCTACTTCTATTTAGAATAGTACATTCCTTTTACAGGTTCTTATGACTAAATTAGCTTAATACCCGGAAAACTGTAAGCCCCAAACACAAACTTTGTATGGTGGAATTGTAGGTGACGTTATGGTACATGAAAAAAGTATTTATAAAAAAAATTATAAGCACACTTTTCCGAGAAAAATACGATTTTGACTAAAATTGGTTAAAAAAAATTATAAAAATCTGCGTTTGAAGACCAATATCTCGAAAACGAAATAAAGGATGGTAATAGTTTTTAACTGTGATAAGCACTAATCAATTGTCTCCGAAACAATCCCACCTTGGTTACTGTAAGTTTAATACACTAGAAGTTATAGTAGAATAACTGTTGGTACCTACTTCAATGATCTTTTGTAAACACCCTGTAGCTCAGTGGGGTTTCAAGATAGACCCATACGATTTTTTTCATAGCATGAACCATTGACTGATCTCAAAATAGCTGTATAGTAAAAAAAATATCCTGTATTGTAAGAAAGAAAATTGATTTTTGATTTTTTGCTTTCAAATTTTGATTTGTTGCTTGAATCTACGGATTTTAAGAAATACGTGTAGAATAATTATTTATTTATTTTATATTTTTATGAATACGACCTTATCGTCTCACGGTTATCTTTATTCTGATATTATATTTTTGATTTACAATCAACTTCTTAATTATTATTATTTTTATTGACTCATCAAACAGAGTGATGTTAGCTTAAATCAAATAGATACAGTGATTAGTAAAATACAGTACCTACAAAAATAAACATTGCTACATGCGGTAATTTTTAAATGGGTAAACTTTTTAGTTTATGGTATAATAAATCCAACAAAAAAAAAAAATCATTCAAATCCATTCACTATAACTGGGCTTTTTCATTTCATTGCACTGGACTAGTAACTGTTAAAAAAAATCGGAAAATTGAAAGTTTTATTAAGTTTTTCCCTCTCCTAAGAAATTGCAATTTTTGACTTATGCGCCTTCTACCGCGCACCTTAGAAATATTCCCAGACAAGGATAATTTTAAAGTTGCCGGCAATATGATCTAGGATATCAACAGCATCGGCTTAAGAAAACATGGAGGGCAATTATTGATCTAACAGGTAATCCTTCAGAAGACTGTAAAAAAGGACTCGTTTGAGAAAAATTAAAACACAGTTAAGCCAAGTGAATTTAAGGGACTCTTCCTTCTCCGTGATAAAATCCCGGACTTATGAAGTTGAGAATGATTAAATCCGCTCCTGATACTCATAAACCTGTTTTTGTTCGCGATTCGCCCAGCCACGACCTCGACAGCCCCGATGGCACAAACAATAACTACATATTCACGCGAAAATAAAGGATATCCAACACCAAAATGCAAAATGCAGCGCGAGGATGAAATTTAAATCTGATTATGGATTGCAATGTGGTAACGATTATTTCGAGAAACTTTTGCGCGAATGTACTCGCATACTCATTCGTTCGGATTTTGCAGCTCCCACCCTCCCTTTTTTCGTTCATCGGGCTGCACTTGAAATAAGGAATCATCCCCTGAAGTACCATTCTCGTTACCATTACCATCGTCGTCTTTTCTCTCGCACTCTTTAAAATAGCATAAAAAAGTACCCTCCACTTTGGTAAAACATTGTTTAACTGGGACGGAATAATATGACAGAGATTCCAGATATGGACGTGCAAGCGCATTGAAATCATAATAATTATCACGCTGAATTAATAATAATTATTCACACATTTAGCATAAAAATGTATCTGTATTGTTGAAAATCATTTACAGACTATATTGACGGTGAGAAGAACAGTCTGCTGCAGCAGTACTACAACGATGATACGTTCTACATCAGTTCCGATCGTGTCTACCAAGGAAGCGACGACGAATTCGCCGGACTCTATGGACCAATTCAAACCGTAGCTGGTCGGTGTTCCTAGATACTCTCCTCCTATCTGTGTGTTGATGCCGCTATTACTAGAGTTTTTGCTCCATCAATCCCTCCACCCGCGCATAGAAATACCAACTAATGTGTGAATAGCGTAACAAGATTGTTTGCGGTTGTGGGCGAACTGTTAACACGTCTTTTTATTTTGTGCTAATCTGATTGTGAGAGTCCTGTTTTGCCGCTTGTAATGCTTGTTCTTTTGCAAGAAATAATAACAAAAAAACATGCTCTTCCCCATCCCGGCCCCATTAGTGCGAATGTAGTTACAATGTAAATGGGGGTTTGGTTCGGTTCGGTTGGGTATTAATGAGATTTTAATGGCATCCTGCTGCTTGTGAACTAATGTGTGCTTTTTTTCACCGCGTCCTCCTGCTAAATTTTATTTTAAATACGATTGAGGAGGAAGTTCTGTTTTTCATTCAATTTGATCCTTTTTCTTTTGGTATTATAAATGCGTCCGTCCTTTTTGCATTGCAAAGTTGGCAACTCCGAAAAAGTTACTCGTAGTTTGCTCGATGGATGTATTAGTAGATACTCGTATCTATATAGAGTATTGTGGTTCTAAAGATACGAAGTACGAGTACAAATTATCTAGCTAGGGCATCCATTTAAATTTATTTGGGTATGTGTGTGTGTGTGTAGTGGAGTCTGGTTTTATTATGTGAATTTCATAAAATATGATAGGCGGGCAACGGCAACGGCAGTGGCAGCGGTAGCTGAAAGTTAAATAGGATCAAGTCATGTTTGAGGAAGAGGTTAATTAAATAAGCGGTGTCGTAATGGTTGACATTATTATGACATCACACACACAGAACATAGGACATAGAGAAAGTTTTATACTTTCGGTGAAATTATCAACTTGTGTACTCGTATACCTAACGAAATTCGAGTGCTCATACGTTGTTCGTAGTAAAATGAAATTATTATCAAGTCCTACATAGGAATATACTCACATGTGTGTAGTTTTGTATTCTGTTGGTTATTTAATAAAAAATTTACTTGAATTATTATGAATTGCATAGCAAATTGAGTTATGCTATTCACATTTTATGGTAAAAGTTTTATTTTATTACTATGAGAATGAGATATGTATGAGTTTGTCAACTCTAGGCAAATATTTAATGGACTACTACCACAGTGAAATGGACGCAAATATGTTGGGTTGGGATAAATCATTAGTTTGAATTAGTTTAATTAAGTATTTTTCCTCTAGGTAGCCGACTGTAGGTACATACTCGAATGTAGGTCATGGTTCATCCAATTAGATTTTATACATATTTTACCGAGACTTTTGTTTCATGAATTTATAACTCGTTTGGAGGTCTGAATCTCTAAAAGATACTAAACGGAAGGTTCAACTGAGTTTTGGCGGCTTAAAACATGTTTCGGACCTATTTTCATCCGTCAAGCATATAGTGAGCACCGTGGTGTAGTGGTAAGTGCGTTGGAATACTAGGACTACACAATGCTGCACGGGTTCAATCCCAGCAAACACCTAAAAAAATTTTCACGGTGCCACCTCTTTCGAATGTTTGACAAGCATTCAAGGAGTATCATATTTCACGGAAAGCTTCTCAACTCGCCGTTCGGAGTCGGCAAAATACTGTAGATCCCTTCCATTCGTGCAAAAATATAACACGTACACACAAATTCTTGCGAGAAGTAGGCCCTGGTTCAACCCAAACTGAATCGCCACCTAAAGAAGAGAAGAAGCATAAATGTGAGTACTGGGTACCCTACGTACACTGCGATTCCCTAGATTAGAAGCATCTCCCGTTATATGGTAGTTTCAGAACAAAAAATGATGGTGAAAGAAAAAGTGGTTTTTGCTGAATGCAAGGTGAATTCAAAAATGTTAAGAAAACAGGCTAACTGTACTTTTGGGACATTTTAGCTGAATCAGTCAGATTCGCATGCATTTAAATCGGTTCATAAGATTACACAAACCACTCTTTCTTTCACCATAATTTTTTGTTCTGAAACTGCCATATATCGGAAGATAGATCATTTTCATTTTCCGAAACTACCTGCTTCTAATCTTGTGACCCGCAGTGTAAATGGCCTGTTCATACAGGGTGCTTTTTAAGTTCCAGGTCAATGTTTTTTTTCAAATAACTTTTAAATGAAATACAATTTAATTGATCGAATATAATGGTCTTTAAGATTATGTATGGAATATGATGTCGGTCAAGTGGCCCAAAGCCACATGCTCGTTTTAAATACATTTTTCATAACATTTTCTTAGACTTCTGGTGTTATTTTAGCAGTTTCATTTCGATGTTGTCCTTAAGCATCAAGGTTATGGTTGGTTTCTTGCTGCACACCTTTTGTTAACAGTACCCCTATAGGAAAAATCGTGAGGTATTAGGTCAGGTAATTGGGGGGGCACTCAATATCACCACTTTTGGATATCATAAGGCCGCCAAATTTGCATCGTAGCATGAACTGTGTGTGATGTGGCACCGTCTTGTTGGAACCACATGTTCTGTAGGCCTAATAGATCCAATTCGGCCACAAGGATGTTTTCCGACATGTCCGGAGAGCTGTTACAGCATTGCCACTAGCATCCTCAAAGAAATATGCGCACCATGCAGTCACTTCACGAGGGTGTAGTGGTCTTTTGAGGATTTTGGGTGCCTCAATAGCATCTATCAGCCAGCCAAGTCGAAATGTGCCTCTTCGCTCATAATGATTTCTTGCCCAATATGTTATATTATAAATTGTTATCGACCACTCTCTACGACTGTTAAATGCCATCTGACAAATATAATCCAAACCGAAATGGCAGTCAAACAAAATCCATCTGGAACATAAAAAGCACTCTGTACTTGCCGCCACTTTAACTGCATTCCATTGTGGCTTCAATCTGCAGTGCTTCTTCATGCTTACCACGTTTCAACCAATTTCAATGTAAGCCATCTTCTGGGTGATCAAGAATGAAATGTGTAATGAAACATAATATATTTTGTACGTCTTCAGGCTTTTCTGACGGATTCTACACCTTATCTGTCTAGCACAAGATTTTGTAAATGGCACATCTCCTTGCCGAATTACGGTTCATGTTTGAATAATATCAAAAGAGCTATTCAAGATGATAAATGCAATAATACGACTTTCAAGTCGATAAAAAGATGGCAACACCTGACTTAAAGCTCATTAGTTAATATGTACTTCAATTCCATTAGATAAAGTTTTCAAAGCTGTAAACAAGTTGTGTGGTTAAAATTTGAATTCTATTTGTGTGGATAAATAGAAAATTCTCTTTGCAACACCGTCCCTAGATTTAACATTTCAAAGAGTCGAACAAAAAAGTGCAAATAAAAGCACGATTTTTTTTTTAAAATTAAGAAATCCAGCAACGCAATCTGTTCAAATACAATAAATTTCCATTCGATTGCCAAAAGCAATGGCACAAATATTGAATTATATATTTTATAAAGAAAAAAGCAAAGAAACATCCAACAAAAGGAATACAGATAAAAAAAATGAAAACCCGTGTCTACACAGCTTAACAGCAGAGTTAAGATTACAATCACAATGAAACCCACCGCAAAATTTTATAAAAAAGACGACTTCATTCTCCCACAGAATATTGAATTGCTTTTCTACTACCACCCGCCACCCTCTGCCTAGGGCAGTCTTAGACAACACAAAATCGATGGCAATCCACAATTCACATCCAACAAACGAGAACTAATAGTTCGAACAGAGGAGAACAAAGCAAAGCAAAGCGAAACTAAAAGACAACCATATTGGCTCTGTAATCCTTAAAATTGTCATCAGTTATAGATAAACAAACCAACAGACACCGACCTTCACCTCATCCTTTCAACCTCCCACTTCTACCCCGCCACCACTCATGTCGACTACGAGTGTTATTGCATTGAACTTGTTACACATACATACAGTCATCTCCACCCTACCAACCATACCAACCAAGGAAACCAAGCTTTATAGTTCTGTTGTACCGTATAGGTACCGCTATGAGAAATTTCAATTAAAAACCGAAAGGAGGTAAGGATAGTTTTACCCATGTGTTGTTGCATTTCTTAATACCACCAGCTAAATACTAAAACTTGCTTCTACTCCTCTGCGCTGTACCCATGTAGGGATCCAAGAAATACTAACACCCTACATCAATCGAATTGTAGTCTAATCCTTAATCCCTTGACTCCATTTACACACACACATAGCATAAACAAAAGAGTGAACTAAACAACAACTAACTGGGAAAAAAAAAATAATCCAAATAACAAAAAGTATCTTTTTCTTCTCTCACAAATCCCTTTATATGTATCTAATTCCAGTGCCAACAGCAACAATACTTGGAGGACCAGACCTGTATGTGGATAAAGGGAGCACCATTAATCTGACATGTGCAATAAAATTTAGTACAGAGCCACCGACACATATATTTTGGTATCATCAAGATAAGGTAAGTGCACAGATACGTACATACATATGTGTGGTACGTACTTTGATACAAATGCAGAGTTATAGTAGAGATACACTTTAGACACAAAGATACACTACAACCAACCAACCATCATTGTGCGAGATAACGTGTCCCATTTTAGAGGAGAGCTTTCTTTTGTAATTTGCTGTCCGTAAAGGAAAACGAATTGGACCTTTGATTGGTCCTTCGTACTCGTATACGATCGAGGGCATTAATTCCATATGAATGGGTTTTCTTTGTCATTCCTTGGATTACTTAGATTATTATTATTTTTTGTCGGAGGATAACTAGGAAACTCGGTTTAAACGTATTTATAAACTTCGTTAAAATTGTTAATCTTTTAACTCTAAAAGTTGTTCTTTGAGCGGATTTTAATGCTTCTATTTTTTTTTTTTTTTTGGAATAGAAAGGACAACAATTTTCCATCTCGCAGAACGTAGCCAACTGCTGTATTTCACATTCATTTGGCATTTAGAATAAATTTGTCCGCAATCCTCTCTGGATCAGTATTTTCGTCATTGGAGTGTAGATCATTTTTGCAAGATTTGGATCGAACTTCCAATTAGTGAAATATGGCCTTCTTTGGTCTGTATGATTCAGTTTAAGCTACACAGATTCGTCTTGATGGAGAGTGACTTGAAGCTACACACACACAAGTGAGCATTTGCAATTGATCAAGTTCTAGTTCCCGGATTTTATTTTAAAAAAAATAAATACAAGTTTATTCATTCAAATCGATAATGTCGCCTTCAAAGTTATCCCCATAGACTGCAAGACACTTATTCCAGCATTTGGTCCAACCGTCGAAAAATCTCTGGTACTAGTACTGGTACTTTTCCTATTATCTCCTGCTGGCGTTAGCTATACTATATTCATCGGATATATCGAATAAACCGGATCCGCCATCTCGGATTTTGCAAATCTGACTGCAGATTCGTGATTAGCGACCCCAAAAACCCCTCTACACCAAATTTGGTCCAAATCGGTTGACTTTGTAAAAATCGTCATTTATGGAGTACCTAGTTATGGCCGCCATCTTTAATCTTAAATCCGCCATATTGAATTTCCTTACTTTATCAGACCTATCTTTTAGAAAAATCGATTATGCCACCAGATACGAAGTATTAGCCTCCTATCGTAGGTGGTTTGTGTTCAAATTTACGATTGTTTGGAAAAAACAATTTAAATTTCACACTTTATCTGCTTTCAGCTGCCATATTTCAAAAATGGCGGCAGAAAATAATAGTAATAAAGTGCTTTGACGAAATTCTGGCGGTTTAGGAGGCATTCCTGGATAGATTATTAGGGGATCGCGATGGGCCTATTTTGGTGCCTAATGTTTTTTGGAATGGCTCAGCCTCTCAACCCCGCTCAACCTAACCTATCATAACCCAACATGTAGAAACAATTTATCTTAAATTTTTCTTGAAATAGGGAACTTCAACATTTCTATTTGCATTTTTGCTTTAGAAATGGGTGTTACATCACTGAATCCGGTCGATAATGATTCAAGCGAACATCGAAAGGGTGTCCCAAAATTCACGCAAGATTTAAATTTTTCGCCATTTGTTCGAGCCTTCATTATTTTTTAAATATTGCTCAACAATGAAAATGCGTTGTTTTCTCGTTCTCCATTTTTATAACCACTGAACTGTCTTTTTTCTTTTTTTTACGTTGGCAAAACTTTACCGCACAAATGACTAAAAATTTTAATCTTGCGTGAATTTTGGAACACCCTTTAGAAGCCCGCTTGAATCACTATCGGATTCAGTAACGTTAATCTGTAGACGGTGGCTTACGGTCAACTTTCAAGTTTTAAATGATACTCGCATATATTATTTTAGTTTGAGAATCCTTTCGGAACCGTTTAGTGGCAGCGTATAGTTGCAGTTTAGCGATGGGTTTCAAAACGGTGTAACTCACCTTTTGGCGGATTTCTTAGCAAAGCAACTTAGAGAAAATTTGCAATGAAACTTGGTCGTTATCGATATCCCATTCCAGTAGCTGACCAAAAGTCGTGTCAGAAAATAGCTCCGTTACATTGAGCCTTATCCTTTTTTATGTCACCATTAGCGAAACATATGATTTCCCATTTCATGCCTAAGTATAAACCATTCATCTATTTTTTTCTCTCAACATAAGTAGATATTTCTTTACAGTTTAATTTAAACTTCTTTATTTATTTACATTTCATAGGTCATCAGTGAAGACTCATCGCGCGGTGGCATCACTTTTATAACAAGCAAATCGGATGATCCAAAATCAATTTTACTTATAGACGATGCCGATTTAGCTGATTCCGGCAAATACTCATGCTATCCATCGAACACTGAAATAGCCAGCATACGCGTTCATGTGCTCCAGGGTAAGTTGAGCCAATGATTATCTTTTGTTTTTGTCATGACATAAGCTTGCACAAGAACCTTTATATCCTTCTTATAGTTTTATTGTTTTAACGATACGACTTCACTTCGAGTACAAACAAAGTATCCACTTGCACAGTTTCCACATTAAATCTATTGTAGTCGTAGATCTGAGATATCGTAAGTTCTTAAACTTTCCTTAAGGAATGACACATGCAAATGGGAATACACTTGGTTACAGTGGATACCAGATTTTAGTGATAAACATGTAGTGGTTATTCGGCACCATGACTGCATAAGACAATATCAAGATTATGCATCTGCGATAAGACTATTCTCCTATTCAGAACGTATAACTGCAGATATATGCTCGCAATTCTGAATCAGCGAAAAAAGGAGGATACGGGGACGACGCGACGGGTGGGCTGAAGGAATTCAAGTGAATTGAATTTCACCCCAAAAGCTATAACGTATGCATGCATGGACTTATTCAACAACGGGTGGTTTCCGTGTTTGGATGCATTGACGGGGATCTCAAGTATGTAGTTAGATGGGATGCGCGCGATGACCCACATTCTTCTTTAGAGACCCTTATCATCGAATGACATTTTCATCGAGTGAAGTCCAAACGAAAATGTGAATAATACGTGACTTTTATTCGAAATGCATAAATCTGCAAAAGTGAGTGCATTGCAGGCCAGGATGCTTGATGCGCGAGTGTTGAATGAAGTAGAAAAGGTGACAATTTGAGTAAATTTTCCCGTGATGCAATAATATTTCGAAACAAAAGCCTTTAAAAGCGATGACATCAACTATTCAGTAGACGCTAATTAAAAAAATCGGTAAACATGAACACATTCATTTAAAGATCACCGAGTACCTTAATTTTGATTACAAGAACTTCACTCACTTTTTTTTAACATGTTGGCTGCCAGTGTATTACTAGTGATCACAACAAAAATCATTCCCCAGAGGCAAAGCAGGAATATATGGGTTAGGATGAATTAACGGCTGGGATCTTTTGCACCAGTAATAGTAGGCATATTAAGATATGTTTGAACATGTTGTTTCATAGTGATCACCGGTGATACATTTGCGTTTAAAACTAAAAAATTTCTATTTTTTTTTTCACGTATATCACCCATGATCTAAAGCATGCAGATGCAGAAGTTATTCAGTACGAAGCTTACCATCTGAATATTACAGAAAATTTTTGACTGATACGATTATAGATATCATTGTTGAAGGAAAAAGTAAAAGTGCGTACAATTACGTCATATATCGGTCCAGAAATCGAAGAAACAGTAGGATGAATGAGTGGAAGGATACTGATCGTAAGGAGACTAAGAAGTTTTTGGCCATAGTCATGTATATGGGTGTAGTAAAATATCCTTCAATCATAGATTACTGGAAGCAGAAATTATTTGCAAATGCTTTTGTACCATACGTTATGCCACGCAACCGATTTCAGATTTTGTTGAGATTCATGCACTTCGAAAATAGTGACCAAGCATTTGAAACATCATCCAAAACTTTTAAAGCTGACAACATTGTGCACGAAGTAATTAGAAAATTTAAAAAACACAGACCAGCGAGCAAGAACTTAGTAATTGATGAGAGCATAGTCCCGTTATGGTCGCTTAGGATTTCGGCAATATCTTCCAGTGAAAGCAAATAAGTATGGTGTTAAGGTGTTCAAACTGGCGGATTGCGAGGAAAAAGGAAAAGCTTGTAGATACATATTGTTCAGAATGTCCTCAGAATCCATTTCTATGTCCCAATCGTTTTCAAGACATCATCAAGGCTCATTAGGCCAGATTTATTTATTTTTTTTTTATTTTTTTAATTTATCTTCATAACTTTTGGTTATTTTTATTCTAAGAGTAGGTACAATGTTTCTTTTTTCATGTAATAAAATATGTTTACTTTTGGAATAAGCTTATAAATTTATTTAATTTCTTTCCGTTTTGTTGTAGAACTAAAAATCTAGAGGTCTATTAGTGTATCACTCATGATACACTGACCTCTGGGGAATGATTTTTGCTGTGATCGCCAGTAATACACTGGCAGCCAACGTGTTAAGCGCTAACTTGTTCTTCCAAAGAAATATGTATAAAAATAGCTGTCAATTTAATTTTTACTTGAAAATATGTAATATTAACAAAATTAATTCCATTGTTGGGCGCCATTTCGTTTATTATTATTATTGTTGAAGATGCACCGCGACCTTAATGTCTATTGTACCCCCTACAAGTCCTAGACGGAGGAACATCCCTCTCGTCATTATTCCTATTGGAACTGGTTAGAGAGAGCTTTGCTCACACCTAGCGCACGTGAGAATTGCCTAGTCCATAGCATCTCATACAGGTCAATTTCCCTGAGAAATCGCAGCAGGAGACTAGGTGCAATGAGTGGCAGATTCTATACTGTAAGTTGGTTTTGATCTTTTCTGGGTTAATACCTCACATTCCGCCAGTAAAAATATGTTCACTGGACTCATTGCAGAATCTGCATGAGTCTTCATCTGATAGACATTTAAGTATAAAATGCCCAGAAAGGAACGCAGTCAGGATGCGAAGTTTGTTTGCGTCCGGGCTAATGCAAACTTTGAATCTCTTCAGGTTGTAATTACCCTGCAGTGCAATGATCGGAGTTCCACTTTTATGGTGTGCTCCCCTATTCAGCAGAATGGTTCAGAATTCACGAAGCGTGTATCAGCACCTTTTCTGGCAAGTTTGTCCGCCTCTTCGTTACCTTCTATCCCCAGGTGTCCTGGTACCCAGTAAATTGTGACATTGTTTCCTTCGCCAAGCCTATTAAGTTTTCCCAGACAATCCTAGATTTGATAACATGAGCTCCGATTGCCTTGATTGTGGCTTGTCTGTTTGCCATTATTGCTATGTCGCATCTATTGTAGCGTTTTTCAAGATTGAGTTGGGCGCATCTGTGATTTCGTTAAACCTTCATTTTATTTTTTTTTTGATTTCATATAACATCTTGTTGAACATAATTCTTCAACAGAAATGAGCCATTGTTCAGTCAACGAACTTTTTATAATACCTATGTAGTAAGCTAGCGTCAATAAACATATCCATTAGCTTCTCTGTGGCAGGGACTTTTACACTCACTTAACTTATTAAGAGCTCTTATCGTCATCTCTGTGTGCAAACACTAATTAACATTACTCTTTGAGCGTTGCGTCATGCTTGCAACATAAATCACTTAGACCAGAAATTCCAGGTACTAACGATTACCTCCTGTTTCTCCTATTTTTTTTTTTTTAATTTACTCAAAAAACGATTGTTACATCGGTAGAAAGTTTATTTTAAAGCCCACAAACCTTTGAGTCATTTTACAACTACCCACCTTACCGTAATAAGCGCTTGCATTGCTGACTTTTCGAACTACGAGTACTCGTATGTATAGCCAACAAGGGGCCAACTCCGAAGCAAAGTGATTTCATTAGCCTACAACTTTCCCATGCCTGGTGGCACCATATCCCTGCATCTAAAAATCATCCACACACTGTTAGCTACTCCTTTCCATTTGAATTATTTTTTTGAAACTCTCTACGATTATGAAGCGAATAGGTTGGTGCCGTTTTTATTTTTTATTATTATTTCTTTTATTGTTTATACTTAATTTCCATGTTGTTTCCGCCTTGACCGAACGACTATACAGGCCTTAGCGCTGTACTGAACCGTTAAGGATACAGTTGTATAGTTTTCTAGAAATTGGATAGTAGTTCTTAGGATAGGTATACCTACGTACGAGTATGGTATAATGAGTTGTTTTTTTTTTACAAAAAAAGTTTTCATATTTTTGTTTGCAACTATCTTTACAGGTGAGCGACCAGAAGCGATGCAAACTAATGCTGCCACAAAAACATTGCAAACATCTAAGCTAACAACCGGCGTAACTCAAATAACAACGTTCCTGCATTTGTTATTGTTGCTGTGTGAGCTGCTCCGAATAACGGTGGGACTCAGTAGCGTTACGGACCGGCAACGACAACACCGAAGTCCTTCAAAGTCAACACTTAGTGGTTGCACGAAGCTGGTGCATATACGGTGATAAATTTCTCAGTATAGTTAAACTGCATTTTATATATTTTAGGGATTTTGTTTTAATTTTTTATAATTTTATATGGATCTTACGTTACATTATGTTTAAGCAGAGAGCAACAGCAGTGGTATGTAATACCACTCGCGTTGGTAGTGAAATATGTAATATTTAAAATATTTTTATTTTTTGTAAGAAATAAGTTTAAATCTATTGTACATAAGATAGTAAGTGAAATTTTAAAAAATTTAAAAAGATGTTTATCTAAATATATATAGAATTAATTATGTATGTATTTTATTGTTAGCTATGTAGATATGAACTAAATTGTTAAAACGAAATAATAAACATATAAAAAAACAAGCGACAAGCGAATCTATTAAGTAAATAGTTAAAGATAGAGTAAGTCACGTTTTTTTACGGTTTCTTTATTTCCCGTTACGTTACGTTATTTTTTTATTTTAGGAAATTTAATTCTTGAATTTCAGAATTTGTGTTCGCATTTACAGACGTTAACACCTACAAGGTCATGTCCATTTAAGAAATTTCAGTAGAGTCGCAGAGGACTTTTGGTTATATCTTTTTGCTTCTCGGAACCAAGAGTAAAGCAATTAAGGCGATTTAAGGTTAAATTCAGTTCAGAGTTCAGACAAAGATGCGGAATTGAATTCCAATTTTGAGTGATTGTAAATACTGATGGGTCTAGAAAATGTGCGCAGGATAGAAACTTAACCATTAACATTTGATACAATGGGCGCTACATTTTTAGCTTAATAGCTACATTTTTAGCTTAAAAATATATGTAAGGTATATTACGAAAAAAGAAGTATTGTGAAAATTAGTCACCGAATTCATAAAATGTATTATCAAATAAAATTTAAAAACAATTTCTATATGCCTTTCTGGGAGAATGCCGCAATAGTTTGAGAGAAACAAAATGGTTTTGTTGTCTTTCCAAACCTTCGACGAGGCTCATTTACGGTCCCAGTATACTCAAAGGCCGTTCCGCGTTTACTGGATTAAAATATCTTATCTGTAGGAAGCTTATAGTTGGGTAGGTGGTTGCGTCTTACAGTGCCAATGCTATGCATTCCATGACGTACAAGATGTTGTAGAAATAATTTCAATATAATCACCCCAATTCTCAATGTCGTATTTGTGAGTCGTATACGACTATAGTTGCATTTTGTAATAGCAAATACATTACAAAATACAGTTATGCAGTTATGTACAAATATGACATTGAGAATTGGGGTGAGTATTCCGATATGAGCTCCTCGACAATGTTGTCTTCGCCGGGAAAGCTATCTACGTCAAAATTGTCATCAGACAGAATCTTTGAAATTATCCTCACTAGATGACCATGCCTCGAATATATGTTCGATTTCAGCATCAGAAACTACACATCTTCTGCCCATGCTTCAGGGCCAATGTATCAGAAATGAGACAAACCTTCTTTTTTTTTGTAATTCAGGAGAATTCATTTTATCCGATTGAATCTAGTGCTTATTAAAGTAAGAAAATATTTTCATTGATACACTTGAATTTTTTTGGTATCAGAAAATGGGTTGGAAAACCGTTCAAAACATTATTGAAATCAACGAACTATTCACTGACATTCCCTACACGACCAACTGTCAAATGTTTGGTATTATTTTAATTTTAACATAAAATTGCATACTCTGAGGCACTTTGATATTGAAGAGCTTGTATTTAATATGATATGAAGTTATCCTGGACACCACCCATAGAGTTAGTTGAAATTGAAACCTATCATCTGAGTTTCCTACCACTACGTCGATTTGTCTGTCTCTCGTTCTTGTCCTTAGTATACCCGCGCTGTGGGTAAACATTATAAGGGTATTCATATGCCCTTAAGCGTGTGTAGATTAAAAAAAAAAAAAAAATTGAATATATATACAGTTAGAATATCCAAAAAATAGATTTTTTTATTTCGTAATTTATACACGCGCAGAACATTTGAAGTCAATCCGACGAATATTCCGGCAGTTAGATGAATATTTGTAAAGACATCAGAGAGCTTTCCTTACTCTACGTAAAGTGCTTTTTAAACTTCAAACACATTTTTCTCAAAACCATGTTGTTACATTTCTTTAACGATATCCGTTTGATTTTTTTTATTTTCTATGATCCAGTTCAGAAATATCGTAGTCACCGCAAGACGTCTTTTTTGGGTGGAGCTCCGGGAGATGAGCTATAGCAGCCTTCATAATTATTATTTTTGGAATACAAAAATGTTGAAATGCAGTTAAAACTTACCAGAATATGTGTACAAAATTTTACATTAATAACCTTAAAAGTTTTCTCAGGCAAAATTCTTTTTTTAGCCCTCCTGACTGTATATAACCCCTAAAGCGTTCACTTATTTTACTTTTGATGGCCTAACAGTTCGGTATGGAACGACGCTTAGCTTCTTGCAATCTATAGTGTGTGCGGCAATTCGTCTAACTTTTAATTTATAATAATCGTACTTTCTGTAGCCAATGAATTAATTTCGACCTGGGTGGAGCATTAAACGGCTTCTTTTTCTTTTCCTTATTTGCACTATGCTCTTACTTTACACTGTATGTGTAACGGGCTTTCATACACATTCAAATCCTTAAATTGCAATTTATTGATTAAATTTATAATAATTTTATTTTTACGTTTTTTTTTTCAAATATTTATTTAGATTTATCCACTTTTTTTATTTTTTAATTTAAAGATTGTAAATATATTTATCTTATTAAAAAAGTAAGCAAAATAAAAACAACCCACATGCATAGCTATATGTGGTATGAGAGAAAAAATATAAAAACAGATGAATATGTCAAGTGATAGTGTAGTTTTGGAATATAATATTTATCAGCAAATATTTATACAAAAAATTGTATAAATTGTAAAATAATTGAGATAAAATTAAAAAATACATAAAAATCAACATCTACGATTTATTTATCAAGTTTTTGAAAGTTTAAATAAATAAGATGAAGTCATGTCTAAGAAAATAATATTAAACGTTATTGTATATTAAGAAAAACAAATATTTAAAAATGAAGACAACAAAAAAATATAAAATAAAATAAATAAATAACTATATGAAATTTATGTGAAAGCAATAAGTAAGAAAATTAAATATATAATAAATAAATTAATGTAAATTGGATTTAATTTTTCATTTAGTTAAAACAATTTTCTATGTGTGAAGTATTCCCGTATAATCAGGTAAGTTTAGCTATGGAACAATAAGGAGCTAAAGCACTTCTGTATATTAACGTATATATGCGCATACAATGGATCTACGTTTGATGCACCACATTAGCCTGCGACATTCCAATCACATATGTACATATTCTTGGGGTCATAAAAAATTAACCAATATTACTTATTTTTCTGCAATTTAAGAGCCCAATTGGTCCACTTTTCATACTCAGCTCTAACTCTAACCCATCACTTAAATGGACATTTTTTTCAAATTCTTTATATCCGTTTAAATAAATCCCTCGCCATTTTGAATGTCGTATAATATATTCATCTCATAGGAAAATACAAAAATCCTGCATATTCTGGCCCAAAACAAAAAAATATGTATTCCCCAAATTCAATACATCACTCGTTCGTTGACAGAATGTCCTTTTTCATCCATTACTTGGGATTTCCATTTCACAAGTACACACACACTGGTTAACTGAATCTAACACTCGAGCATATTTTTGTATTTGCATTTCACTATTAACGGCGAATTGAACAAGCATGGGGCGGGTCGGCAAAGGACTGGTTTTTCAACAATAGCTCAGCCGACAGCGCGTCAACTAAAGTAAACTCAAAAAGTGATGCCCTATCAAATGAAATGTTGAAATCTGTAAATGTACCAATACAGACAAAAAATAATACAAAAACACACACAAAACAAAGGAACAAGAGGAACCCAATGCATTCTAGGGGCACTGTCATGAGCACGAAACTACTACCGTGCAGGATAAATAGTTGCCGCCATGTGCCAGTTCCGGGGTCATGTGTTTCCACCCTCACGACTGTGTTATGCTGCCTCGCAAATAAATCAGCCAGCACTACCGACATTCGGAGCCTCGTCGTCGTCGGTGTTATGGCCTAGGCACCTGCGAGTAGATCGTAAGCTCTTTTGGTGGGCGAAAAATGCCGTCCAAAATTTATTATCATTTTGAAGAAAAAAAATTCACAATCATAGCAAAAGTGTTACCACCCATGGTTGAGGTAGAACTAAGCATTCTCGATTCAAGAGATGTTTATCGCAGCGACTTTTTGGTAGGTAGGTGGATATTCGCATTAACCGCCGCAAAGGTGGCAACATACAGCCAAGTTGATGGTCTCTCTAGAGGACACGGTGCGCCAAAATCTGTGTTTGTTCCAAAATTAAAGAAAATTTTATATAGTTTGGGGAACGGGAAAATCCGTAGTACCGCCACCACAAACTATGGCCGAAACTCAAAACACGACAACTTCAGTTGGGCAATATATTTGCAAAGCTTTCAACTGAATGTGCGCCTGGCGACTTTGGCGTTTTAACCAGCACGGACAGGAAGGACTGAATAAATCGTCCCCCGGGGGACATTTGTTTGTTGTGTACACAGCGGTTGCCCGATTGCCAGGGCGGCAACCGACAGAGGGTTGAATCAGAAACAATTTCTGGTATTTATTGTTTGCTTGTTTTTATTTTCGAAAACTTTATTAGCGTTTATTGCGAATGAATTGAAAATTGGGGCTATTCGTGAAAGTTAACTAAACGATTGCGTTAAATGGGTGAATTGGGATTACTCACAAAAAAGGACCTCCCAATTCAATTTCTAAATTGGCAATATAAGTTACGCTTACGCACGAAGGCAGCAAGTTCACGGGGTTGTGTTGAAAGGAAGTTAATAACCTTTGCACCTGGCATGAGAAATTGTTAGCTCATTACAGTTGAATTAACCAATTTTCATATCGTTAAGGAGCTGGGCGATGATTTACGTATTTTGATTTATTTGTAGAGCATCGTTGTTTCGTGAGAGAATGTATTTCTTTGATCAATCTTATGGATTGATTACGCGTACAAAACTCGTTGCGCTTTATTTTTATAGATCCTGATGTGTTTTTTTAAGCAAATTACACTTTGAACTTAAAAAGGAAAGGCACTCGAAGAGAACTGTCTAACTGAGTACACCCGTGGCGACAATGAACCCTGCTGAAGCTTAGCTTAATCCCGCTAAATACTTTCTGTATTAGCATAAATTCATCGAGCAAAGTCAATTATCGATGGATTCGCCGATATACTCGTAAATATATTTCCAATGACTTGTATTCATCTTAAATTTGTTAATGAGTTAACATATGCAGGTACTTGAGTTTTAATATAAGACCTCATGAAAAAAGAGATCTGTCTGAACTAAAACGCTAAAACGCGTATCAGATTACTAACAAGTTCGACCGCAGAGAGTAGCGAACTGGAAGCCGTGTAACAACAGAAAGCGAGGGATTGTCTACAAGCTTTTGGACGCTTTTCCAATCATTATACAGTCGACTCTCCCTTAGTCGAATTTTGACGGGATACCAAGATTTGTTCGAGTTAGAGAGAGTTTTGAAAAAAATTCGAGTAATAGAGAGAAACATTTATTTTTGTTTTAAAACGTTTTTTTATAAAAAAAAGAAGGTTAATGTACTTACAAACAATAAACAAAATTTTTGACCACACAGTTTACTTCGCAATAATTCATGTAACTTAAAAATTTGTTTTAATTGATCTAGCTACAAACATGCACATAAAGGCTTCATCAGATCTGTTGAACTGCCTAGAATCAACTGATTTTGAAATTCCAGCTTTTTATATACATCAGGGCTGCCGTTTTGAAAATTCGAATGGGAGTATTTTAGACGTTTATGGGGGAGTATTTCGTCTCTAAGGGGAGTACAAAAAAGAAACGATACAAATCCAAAATCAAAAACAACCATTAGCCTGTTGAAACTCTAAAACTTAATTATTTTATTTGAACTGCAGCCTAAAGATTTTTTTAAGAAAAGTTCACTTTTTTCCATAAATAGCAAATCAACAGAAAAACAAAATTTTTGATGAATGATGAATTAATGAACTCCAAAAACATTAAAAAAAAAAATATTGTATAAAACTATAACAGTAAGAAATTTAGGCATTAAAATAACTAAGTCTTGGGTTTTACCCATCAAACTGAAACTCAGTACTTCGTACAACCTCCTCGGCTCTACATAACTTCGAAAATTCTATTATGCATGGAATTTATCAAGCTCTACAGAACTTCTCCATTGATCTCGATTCATGCCTGGGCTATTTGTGTTTTTAGCTCTTTCACATTCCAGTACTGCCTCTCATATACATTTTTCAAGCCGTGATCCCCCACATGTTTTCGATTGGTTTCAGATCAGGACTACATGATGGCCATGGCAAACATCTTGTTCTGCTGAGTTCCAACTATTCGCGGACTATTTTTGGCGTGTGAATTGTCTTGTTGGAAAAATAAAGTTTTCACCCGCCGAAATTCGTCTTAAGCATATTCGAGCATCTTTCTGTATTTCACACCATTCATTTTGGGTGTTAGCCATATCAAATTGATTTTTCCATGATACCCAAAGGGATCCCAAACCATTGCACTTCCACCTCCGGAGTGCCGGGTCATTTTCACTGCTTTTTCATCTCGCAAATTATGCCAATAAAAACTTAAACCATCTGGACAGTTTGCTTCAACAGTTGCTGCACTCTTCTTACAGTTACGGGAAGTTCCAACTCGCGCCTTACCTGACCGGCATTCGGCATGTTTCACCTGAATTTGCGTGAAATAGCTTGGTCGACCGGATCTAGATGAGAGAGCAGAGCCATAATTTTTACCCAAATTGAGGACATTACACACGACGTAAACAGATCGTCCTACCTTCGATGCAACTGACCGCTTTTCATGCTCTCTTTGTATAGCAATAACTGCCCATCCTTCCAGGGTCAAATAGGTTCCGCGGGGCACGACTAGGTTAGATTAGGTTAGGTTGTCGGGAGTTCTGAGGCTAAGCCATCACAAAACACGAAGCACCATAATGGGACCATTTTATGATGGTACCTAAACCAAAACTTTTCCCCTTTTTCTTTTTTCCCTTTTTAAATTTTATTGTAGTAAGTTTGGCCAGTCTCTTCCAGTGTGTTAAAGAAGTCATCCCCTAAAAAATTCTCTAGAGAGCGAGCAATAGCCTGACAACCACAAAGAATGTGTTCAATATCCTCCGATATACATACTTATGTCATATACCTATGGGGCATGGCTAAATAGAGGTTGAATAATTATTATCATTTCGAATTACTAGGAGTGCGAGTCATCTGTGAAATTACCTTTAAAATATTGTAAATATAAAAATACTTATCAATCATCTGAAATATTGTAAGGTAAACACAATGTTTTTATACTGAAGTATTTCGCCTCTTGTGCATGGCTTCTTTAGTTAGTAGTATAGCGGCCACTGTATTTCATTATCGTGTTAGTATTTTAACAAAGTACTATTCAATAAAGACAAAGGTACTCAAAGTACTACTTGTTTTAAAAAAAATGGAAATATTTAATAGGGGAGTACAATCAGGGCGAGGGGAGCACGGGAGTACAGTACTTGAGAGAGTAGTACGAATACTCCCTTAGTACTCACTTCGGCAGCCCTGATATACATACGTAGATAGATCCATTGAAAAACCTGTTTTGAATGCAACCAACAACACAAAGAAAAGATAACAATGTTTTTTGTTTGTCTTTGCGTTCAACTTTTTAAAAACTGTATCTTTTTATAAAGACACCAAGAATATGAATATGAAGAAACACAACGAGCTGACGATGATGGCACACGCGATGCTACACATATTTGGGGTATTGAAGTGTGTAGTGTGTACTTGATGGTTAGTAGTTATATACTCAGTAGTTATATACTCAATAAAAATTGAAGGGAATGATAAAATATGGCGAAAAAAATCGAGCTAGAGAGAAATTCGACTTAGAGAGAGTTCGACTTAGGGAGAGTCCACTTTATGTAACCAAATTCGAATTGTGTGGTGGTAATTTTTTTTTATTTTCTTTTACGCAAAAAAAAAAAACCGACGTAAGGGGTAAAAAACGGGGCAGAGAATGCCTACGAGTTAGAGAGAGTTCTGACTTAGAGGAAGCTCGACTTAGAGAATGGTTTTTGTATGGAAAATTGAAGGGAATGCTAAAATATGGCGAAAAAGTGCGAGTTAGAGAGAAATTCGACTTATGGAGAGTTCGACTTAGGGAGAATCCACTGTATATTATTTCTTTAGTAAAGGTACCATTTGCGGCTTTCATACTTAACCAATCTTTACAAATGAGGTGTCAAAGGAAAGAGAATTTCCTGGAGCACTGACGAATTGCACTTTTACTTTATAAATGTTAACTAATTTTGGATTTTCTCTTGCGAGAGTTCTCGCACGGGTATACTAGTATTTCAATAAGAGATGAATATTTATTTATTTATTTAGCTTACTACAAGCAAAGGCAACTTAAACAAACTAAAAAATTTAAAGCTAACATTCAACTTAATGGGAAGAGGTAGCGAGTACTTAAATCTAGAATTTAAGGTAAGGGTATTGAGCTTAAAAGCTACACTCAGAAAAAAGTGTCATATTAATTTTTTAATAGGACAGTCATTGATTTAATAGTACGGATAATAATAGTTTTTTCCTACGTATACATTTAATAGTTTCCTGTTTGAATGAATAGTGTGCGTATTATTGATTTAAAAGTATAGAGATTATTATTATTTTAAAAGTATACAGAATTAATCTAAACAGATATACTTTAGATTTGGTATTATTTCTCTTATTCAATCAATAAGATCGTCCTAATATTTTAATAATCCAAATTAGTAAATTATTAATATTACCATCATATTAAGTTAACAGTAAGAGAAATTCAGATATCATATTGGTTTAATAGTATAATACTATTATAACACGTTTTGTCTTGTTTTCAATTAGACAGCCTATTGATTTAATGTGATTATATTATTGAAGTAAACTATAACTTATAACTATCGAGTCCTGACATTGGCCGTGGCCGTGGCGTAGTGGTAGTCGTCGTCGCTTGTCATGCGGAGGGTTCATGGTTCGAATCCAGATGTCTTCGAAGCATTTATTTCTCACGAAATAAAAATAAGTTGACCGCGAAGGCATAACACTGGCAGTAGGATGGTGGGTATGGCTGAAGAAATTGATCGCACAAACTATAATAAGAAACATCTGGAAAAAACTCCTGTGAATCATAAGCAAGTACAAAAATAATACACAACTTTCCAGTTATCCTGGACGCTGGTTGAAATTAGTTAGTTGAAATTGAAACCTATCACTACGTCAATCTGTCTATCTCTCGCTCTTGTCCTTAGTATGCTCGCGCTGTGGGTAAACATTATGAGGGTATTCATATCCCCTTCAGCGTGTGTAGATTATAAAAAAAAGATGTAGCTACTATTGATAAATAATAGTGTAATACGTTTAAAGTAATAGGACGATCCAAGTGGTTGTTAGTAGGATGTTCATATCATTTTAATAGTTTTTCCGAATTCTTCTTAATGTTCTTTGTCACTTTAAATTAATAGGATGTATATTTAAATTAATACCGTATTCTATTAAAGATTCTTAGGACATACTATGAAAATAAAATGACAATGGCATTGAAATAATATGACGAGTACAGTGTTGATATAATAGTTTTGAAAGCATTAATTTTAAAGTACGAATCCCATTGACCAATTTTAATAGTAAAAAACTATTAAAGTAATTGGAAAAATCATTAATATTATAGGATTTGTTTCTGAGTGTAACAATACGATTGTGCGAACGAAGTAGAGGGTAAAGTGGTGAGGCGGTAAGTAGATCAGGTGGAGGTATAAAGCGCGTTCTGTAGTGTTAATCTACTGCAATGGAAGTTAAAAAGGTTTGGAATGCTGTTGGCCTTTTGCAGCATTCTGGACACTGGTGCGTTTAACCCATAATTGGTACGATTTTTACCTCTCCATAATTGAAATATTTTCAATCGATAACAATTTACAACCACTGAATGCTAGCATTCAATTATAGAAGACATTAATGTTATGTTAACTGAAAATGACAGATATACTCATATGTGTAATCGTAATCGATATCGGATAAATTGATAACAATTGCAATTGCATCCATTGACCAAACCCCCCTTCTGTATCCGTGCTAGGGCAGTTCTGAAAACCGAGCTTAATAACCTCTGATGCGTAGAATTGTCCATTAAACAATCTTTGAAACCTTGTATGAAAACAAAACAACACAATGACATAAAAGCAGATAATGCACAAGGAGATTTTGTGTGTGTGAGTGCAAAAATCGAACAGTTGCGCATAGAACTATGTAATTTGGGGTTTGTGTTTGATAATGTCTTGCAAGTGTATAAGTACCTTATTGAACTTTTTTAAAACGTGAAAGCTAGACTGTTGTTAGTTTAGAATTGTTTAACTATCGGGAACTTAAGACAGAGTGCCAAGAAAATTTAGTGTATCGGATAGAGAAAGAACATATTTTTCGCATTTTGTGCACTTAAATTTAAATGCGACTGACCCTTTAATCATTGAGATTCGAGAATAAGTAAAACTTAGTAATAAATATTAAAAAAAAAAAAAAAAAAAAATTAAATATTTATTTTAAAACCGTTTCAAGGTTATTTGTTCTGCTGTTTCAAGGTATTAAATTATTCCAAAATAAGTAATATAACTAGGTACTCGCGTTCTTTAAGGTACAGTATTTAAAAATATCGAGTACTTAGAAGAAGAGTACGTATAAGAACAGTACTTAGACTGCCAAGTAGTTCACCCATATACATGCTCCACTTAGAAACAGGTATAGCTCCCTTGTTCCTGGACACACTTAAGCTTCATTTGGACTATGTAGTACGAGTAATGGCAATGGATGAACACAGAATACCGAAAATGGTCTTATCGCATATATTATTGACCAGAGGAATTTGCGTAGAAGAGTGGGAAAAGTCAGCGTCTGACTGCGAGTTCAATCAATCGGTTTATCTATAAAGAAAAAGTTCAATCAGGTAAAAGATTATATGACAAATTCGTAAGCGACGCCCAGGCATCGCAATACAGACTATACTATAGCAGACTGGACCACTACATACGGGATAGAACATATTTTCTAGATGGTACATCAACCGATAAGATGAGCACAATCTTTAGAATAAGAGGGAAACTCTTACCCCTTAATTATATCCCGCACCGCCCAGAACTTCCCATCCTGTGTAATCTATGCTACCGGAAAGAGCGCGAGGGCGTATACCACTTTCTAGCAGTATGCCCCAGCCTTAAAGAACTCCGTGTAGGTATACTTGGAGTGCATGTACTCTAGTTGGAGGAAGCGATAAGCATACTCAATGGAGATAGAGGCTGGGATAAATTATATAACTATACATCGAATGCCCTACGAAACAGAAGCTGCATAATCGAAGAAATTTAAAAAAAAAAAAAGAAATCTAAACTTTATGAATAGGTATAAATATTTACTTTATAAATTTTCAAATGTTAATCTGGTAGACGGCCTTTAGCCAAACCAAAAGGACTGAGAAATGGTTTTTAGCATTGTAAATGTATCTATATTTATGTAAATATGTATATAATTTTTCATATGAATAATAAATAGTCTACTACTACTACTACTACTATTTAAAAATATGTGTCAAACAATTTAAGTGCGTAAAACAGGAAACGTGCAGCCAATTTACACTGCAGGAAGCAGCTCGTCAAGTCAAACACATCTATCAGCATATTCAACACAATTTACTAAAATCCGCATTGTGTCACTGGAATTCCTGTTGAAAACATGGTAATGGTAATTTGCAGGAGTTCAAAAAGTACATTTTCGGTCATTACTCGAACGCTACTGTTGTTTAAATAGATGCACCTAGGTAGGAGTGGTTCGTATAAAATGCGTTTTAATCACAAATCACGTCGATCCCTAAATTTCCCGAATGCCCCATTAAATGTCATCGACGAGTTTTACTCGACTGGCAACAAAAAATCCCCCACCGCAGTGTCATGCTTTCATGCGGTGAAAAACAATCCCAACACCGATTAATAAGAGTTAGTATTCCGAGTACCCAGTGCAACCTGGTAAAATGGTCATAAATGGGCCTTTTGTGCTGGTTCAAATTATTAATCAGGATTCATGCCGGAGGACTTGTGGTGCTTCCAATTCCACCGTTCCTACGCAAAACCATTGAATCACCACACTGGACCGGACTTAACCCCTTTTGACATCTCTCATTAGCAGATGCATTCGACACGCAGACCACGATGTCAATGGTGCGAATGGCCAATTTTGCGCGATTGCACAACAATCAACGCAGAATGGGGAATTCAATTAGAAACCGTACCTACTCCTCCCGGTCAACGGCTGTACTGATTTGCATTGATGATTCATATTGAATGACGGCAAGTGTGGATGGAATTAATTTTTAAGCAATTAATTCTGCAATAGTCATGAGGTCCATGGAGGCTTAATTGCGTTCCATTTTTATCCGAGTCATTTCGTCACCTCTACCAAGTGCACTTGAATCATTGGATGGTGATTTCAATTTTCGCCTAAATCAAAGCACATTAATCTGCCTATAATAAATACTTAAGAGCTTAAATGAGCTGCAGGGCTCTCATTTTGTCGTTGGTATTCCTACACAGGAGTGGGAAGGAGGTTACGACCTTTTTTGATAAAATACCTTGGCCGGGAATGTTACAGAGGATTTTCATGAATCAACCAAAGTGGCTATATACTTACATACATATAAAATGATGACGTAGGCAGAAGGGGAGATATAAGGATAAAATGTCCTTTGGAATATTTATATGGTTCCTGGAGTAACCCTTGTCCCATGCCTCCTTTATTGGCTGACCCAGCAGTGAATTTCCAAACTTAGGTTGTTTAAAGGAATGGTAATATGACGTGGGAATTGCCCATTGATAATAATGAGGTTGAGGATGGTGGTCGCTCAGGGGGAGTGAACCAGAGAATGGGTTATGAATATGAAATTCGGTATTCAAATTGAAATCAATTTAAATGGAACGAGGGCAATAGTGGGTTATAAAAACCCGGATGAATGGGATGAAGTTGGATCCATTTTTGTATATTTGATTTGAGCAGCTGTACTATTAGTGTAGTAAGTCAAGCGAAATTAGTTAGTTACCAAATTTATGGTTTCATATTAGAGTATATTTATATTTGCCAGAAAACATCTCTTCTTTCATATGTCATATGCCAGAGAAGGTTGAAAGGGGTATGAAGCCATATCATTATAAAACGGAAAATGGCAGTTGATGTTAACTTTGTCCTGGAAAATATCTGCTGGTGGTTGTTGCTATGCTTGTATGTATGTATGTATGTATGTATTCCCACAGTCCACGACACAGATTTGATAGTGTTAAAAAAACTTAATTTTGCTGCAAAATTTAAAAGCCTGTCTGAGAACTAAGATCAACACCCTCTGCTGCACTAGACATTCTCCCACAATATTTTTCCCCTAAAAAATGTTGGCAAACAAGTGGCAAAGACTGCAGCCATAAGACTTCGAGCTTTTTTCCAGTGGTCCCAGCAATCATACTTGACAGTCCACAATCATTGACAGTTAAACTTTCATTCCTGAAAAAAATAGACTATAACCTTCCCAAGCTCGCGTTCGACAGGAACTATAAGGTCACTGGATCTGGTCTGTGACTGGGGTAGTGATGCCGACGGGCGTAAGGGAAGATAGGTCAGTGCACTTCTAGATCGATGGGTCCAAGACCAAAGACAGCGTAGGAGGCGGTTTTTTCTCTAGTAGGTTAAGTCGAGCCATCTTCTTCCATATTCCTGAATAATGTAGGGTGTTTCGAACGGAAATCATTGCGATTAAACAACCCTTTTTAGCTGAAGTGAAACGTAATATCTGCGATATCCTGAACTATACCTAGACCTTCATATATTGTTGAATTATTTGCAAACATTCTTATTGATGAGTCCGAGCCTCTTGGCATGTATTGTTGCAATATTTGCAAACATTTGTATTTATGAGTCCGAGCCTCTTGGCATGTTTACCCAAGAGGTAGGGCCCTATTAATACCCCTTCAGTTGTTCTAAGCTGTATCCTTTTTGATCATACGATTTCTTTAGTTCGCAATTTCTGCAAGTCTTTTCCGCATAAGGGAGGTAACTTTACAATCATATCGGTTAGTGGCAATTTTCTTCCTTTCTTTACCAACTCATCGGCATGCTAACTACCCTGTATTCCAGAGTGTTCAGGCACCCAATATAGTTTTAATTCGTTCTGTGTTTATAATGCCCCAAGCATTGTACAGATGATTCTAATGGCTTCAGCGCGGCCTGACTGTCGATGTAAATATCAATATCGCTGCTAGATTTAAGTACGGCTAGAACTACTTACTTACTTAGTTGGCGCTACAGCTCGAGGTGAACCTGGGCCTGCTTCTCGCAACCATTTGTGTGTGCGTCTTATATTTTTGCACGAATGGAAGGGACCTACAGTTTTTTGCCGACTCCGAACGGCGAGTTGAGAAGCTCAATCGTGACAAATGATACTCTTTGATGCTTGTCATACATTCGAAAGAGGTGGGTACTGTGAAAAACTTTTAGGTGTTTGTGGCGGGATTCGAACCCAAGACCGCTGGCTCAGTAGTCCGACGCACTAACCACTTGTGCTACGGTGCTACGGCTAGAACCACTGCCTGAAAATCGCTAAAGCCGTTCGGGAGTCTTGAGGATACTATTAGATCTAGTCCCACACAGAATATTCCGTATCCCGTGCCCATTCGTCAAGATGGCAATATCTTGACGGCCGAGTTAATGTGTCTTGAGGATACTATTAGACCTAGTCCCACATAGAATATTTCATATCCCGTGCCGTTTTTTAATATTTTAGACCCATCCGTGAAGATTGCAATATCTTGACGGCCAAGTTAATGTGTTACATTGCTGGCTTGAGGCTCCATGTTTTCTTTTCTTGCTACTTTTTTTTTTTTACAAAATATGAAGACCGCAGTATAGGCTTTCCTAATTCTATCTGTGTGTGTGTTCAAGTTCCAGTTTAGTTTCCTGTCCAGTAAAATTCCAAGATATTTCGCATGTCCCGAGAAGTGGCAGCTTACTAAAATTTCGCAGCTTAAAATGAAAGCAAAAAAGAAAACAGCTACTATATATTAAAGTGAAAGTAATGATGAACACTTTGTGATTTAAACAGCATTTAAGACAATTTAAGGACCAATAATAATGCTAGCATCAGTTGAGAATTCCGGGGTAGTTACATATGGCTATTGGCTATTCCTTTCGATAATTTGTTATATCTTGTATCTTTTCCTCCAAATTTCATAAATAACTAGATACACATGGGACCAAACAGTATTCGGAGATATTTTTCTTGGGAATAGTCTATAAAAACGTCTGTATAGTATGTACATTTTTATTCTTTCTTTCTGCACCGCAGAGCATGGAGTATTCCCATGAAAAATATTTGAACCCACACGCAGCTTTAATTTACATACATATGCATGTACTTTTGCTTGCTTCAATGGCCATTTATATACAGTTTTAAATTCGACATCTGAAAAGATATGTATTTACCTAATTTAAATAATCTGTTGATTAAAATATGAACAGCTGAATATTGCAAGTAGTTTGCATGAAGAAATTTTAAATCCGCCATCCTAGTCTGCCAAATGTCAAGTGACTGACAACTCAAAACAGAATAGCATAGCATTTAAATAAAAGACTAGTTTGGACTTACATAACCCGTTTATATGACAACTCAATGCGCATTGAATCGATGCGTATTGGTTCAATCCGCATAGAAAAGTTGGTGTTTACAGTGAAACCTGTCTAAGTCCCCCCCGGATAAGTGCACAGCCCGCATTACTGCCCGCAATTTGTCGACATTAGACTTTTAGTATTATTTATCATATAAAATTTCCCTCTTAAGTACTTCCCGCTTAACTACCTAGCCCGCTTATCTACCTCACTGTTTTTTTATTTTTTATAAACATTTACTTCAAATTTTCCCTCTTAAGTACCTACTTTTAAAAATATTGCAATAGAAAAAAAATGCAAAATATACTCTTTAAATACTTTTTTAAACTCATTTAGGCTGGGTTTGTTTTCAATAATAACGAAGAAAATCTTTATGAAGACCCCATAGAGGAAGTGCTAGGAATATGTGCACTGTGATGATAATATTGAATGCTACGGACTTCTTTCGGAGGATGATATTGTTGCAGAATTGTTGGCAGATAGATATTTTTAGATATTTTATTTATTTATTTTAAGTGACAAAAATATTTTTATAAAAAAATAGAGTTGTTGCCACTCTTAGCACTTAATTTAACAATTGATTTAAAATCGGGTGGGTGACCCTTAAAAAAAGAAATACAAAAAAAAGTTAAAATATAATAATTTTACATAAGACATATAAAAATTGAATTGAATTGAAAGTTAACATTTCAAGAAAACATCAGATAGAACCATTAACTAAGAATTCGATACTATTATTATCAAGACTGAGGAGGAGCCAGTATTTTACTTGTTTAATAAATACCAAATGAGAAATTTGCATTCTGATAGATTGAGTGAGTTTATTAAATATCCTACACGATGAAACACTATAGAAATCTCGAAATGCAGTTGTTCGAAATACCGGTACAGACACTCTGCTCAAAAAATTTCCACGTATACTGTAATTATCAATTATTCTAAAATTTAGATTATCTGATCTTCTAAAGAAAATTTTTAAAACTTTAGGGAGGGAGTTTATTAAATATCCTTCACGAAGAAACACTATAGAAATCTCGAAATGCAGTTGTTCGAAATACCGGTACAGACACTCTGCTCAAAAAATTTCCACGTGTACTGTAATTATCAATTATTCTAAAATTAAGATACCTGATCTTCTAAAGAAAATTTTTAAAACTTTATAGCCGTACTGAAAGAAGAGATGAACATGAATCAGAACAATTGACTGAGGAAAATGTAGACGAGGGAGATGCTGTTGAACCGCCTAACTTTGCTGAAACTCTAAATGCACTCACGACTGTAAAAAGATTTCTCGAGCATAATAATATCGACGATGGTGAAATAGAATTGCTGGAAGAAAAGTTGGCAAAACTTAAGTTCAAAAACAAAAGCAAATGGAAAATCACAGACTTTTTTAAGTAAACAAAGAAAAATTGTTGCCAAATATATAATTGTACTTACATATATATGTAGGTAATCTTCTTTGGTAACATTTTTCATATTTTTTTTATATAACATAAGTATGTGCATATCTATATAGATATTGAATATCTAATAACTCTATGAAGAAGACTAAATGAAATTTTGTTCCTTTTAAAATAAATAAATAAGTTTTTATAATTATGAATTAAATGTTGTTTCCTTTTAAAATAAATAAATAAATATTTATTTACACATTTGTGTATGTATCAATGTGCAATTTTGAATTTTCAACCTTTATGCAGTTTCATGGAAGATAAGTGCCTCTAAGCACTTAATCGGGTTTTTTTAAGTGCCCATCTCGGATAAGTACCCTACTTTATAGGTAATATACCCTAAGGTACTTATCCGGGTTATACTGTACATGAAATTATTCAAAACCAAATCCAAAATAGGTATACGTGAGAAAATTGTGAGAGTTTAATAAACAGCTGATTGAACTGACAGTTTGATAAAATAAAAATGAATTAATTAAAAATTACACTAGGTGTGTTTGTTAACTTTTATTAACACAAATGGCACATCTGTCAAATAGTAAAAGTGGGGGAAAATCCTCTCTTCTTCTTTTTTAGCTATTGAATATTTTCACGAAAAACTAATTTTTTTTTATTTTGTTAACAAGAAGTGATTGACATTTCACAAATTGTCAAATTGCTGTTTGACGGATGTGCCTCGGTGACTCCATGAAAAAGATATAGCACGATTTCGCCAGAGGGGAAATTTTTTGAAATTATCATTTGGCTCTCTCTTCTCTTGATTTTTGACAGTTGGATGTAAATTTTCATAAATTAACAGGTTACCAAACACACCTACTATTGAATTGCCTGACATTAGATGACAGATAAGAGAATGATGAGAGCGCGAGAGAGTAAAATGTTTCAATGCGATTTGAAAGTGTTTATATGATATTTCAATTCGGTTTATAAATAGGAATGCACGAATGCGGATTGATTATTTCAATGCGGTTCGAAGTGGTGTTTATATGAGCGGATTGAACCAATGCGCATTGAGTTGTCATATAAACGGGGTAACAGACATTCATATATGTATGTATACTTATATATGAACCTCGCTTACATATAACATACACATGCTTTTATTCCAAATTTGAACCACTTCTTAAAGCATCACACGATTTTGACGGCGGTATTACAGGTACTTTCTGCAGATAATCTTTTTGCCAAATTATTTGATTGTTGGAGTGGCAGTATGACATGGAACACAATCTTATTAGAAGCGCATCTCCTCCAGATCAAGAGACACGTCCAATATTATAGAGGCAGCCGTTCAGCCCTCGGATTGACACATGTTTTGGTTGTCACATTCGTAACACATGAGGTCTGGTCAGACCCCAATACATTTGTACATATTTATATTGGAATATTACTGTTTTGGTGACGCACACTTTCTTTATTCGTACTATAATACAAAATCCTTCAGGTTTCCTTGATTCGCCTTCACCAACTTTCGTATAGCGTACGGTGGAAAGCAAGTTGCCAGACTTATTCTTTTTTTGGAACTTAGCTGCAAATTGAAACCAAATTTGCATGAAATCCGAATAAAGTTGAAAGAAAAGGACGAAAGGGTTGCTTTTTTTAGATCATCGTTTGTTGGATCGGATGGTACCAACGAATGCGACATCAAGACAAAGCGAAAGTACGTGAGGTAAAAATGTCACATTAGCAACATAATTTTTTATATGAAATACATGTGGGTCTGGCCAGGCCTTTTGTGCAAGGAATGTGATGTGTGTATGAACATATCGTTGGGCGCCATTATTATGATATTCTCATGAAAGGTCAAAATCTTCTCCTTCATTGAGTATGTAAACATCTTGTTCTCTCGGATAGCATGTGCGTCCACCGAGTCAATGTTTCGAGAGAGGAGCTCTATGTCATGTTCCTCGACGTCGGTCGTTGGCTTACAAAGTCTTTCTATACCTTGTCCCTCTAATTCTCTCCTAAATATTGCCAGTACCGTCGTTCTGCTGGTCCTCCTGTTAAATGCTAGGTGGTGGAAATTTACAGATAGCTGCTTCTTAATTATGCCACTCTTTTTCTACAGCGTATTTTTCTTTTCTTAGGTGGCGCTACAGTTCGGGGTGAACCAGTGAGCTACAGTTTTTTGCCGACTCCGAACGACGGGTTGAGACAGCAACTCTATTCTAAAAATAAGACTGTGATTAGTCAAGCCTTATTCCCCACTTGTAAATATCTACCCGCTTGAGTATTTATAGGCAAAATTTGTGGTCTTTAGTGTTCTGGTCATCGCGGGGTTGTGTCAATCATGAGTCTGTTTTTCATCAGGTCTTATCGAGTCGAGGTGGCTCTACACTGGATGATCTCCACGACTGATATTTTCTCGCTGATGACCTTACGCTGCGTTTATGCTGCTATATGCGACAGGAGGTGTTTATTAATTTAGCGAATCGCGCGTATATTGTACGAAATTTATTGAACTTGTACGTGAAAATCAATGTTGGTAGAATCTTCGTCATTCCGAGGACGACAATAAATATTAATTAGAAAATCTTGGGAGGAAGTGGAAAAAGAATGTAATTTGGATTTTATAGGTACATATTATAACATTATTAGTTGAGTTACTTACTGTAACGATGTCACCTCGTACAGCCTCCTAAACTATCAAACCGACTTCAACAAATGCGGTATCGTTGGATTTGTCTTCATCTGGAGATTATCCTAGGCTATGTGACTTGTGTTTCCTTTAGTCGAGTTTAAGTCTTTTTACCTTAATATTCAATCAATATAACTAAAAAATTAAAATTTCCAGGTCGCTACGTACAACTGGAGGAAAAGCTATTTAAATGTCAAACTTCGTTAACACTCCGTCCACAAACATCGTGGCTTTTCGGCATTCACTTCCATATAAATGACGCTTTTATGGTACCAAGTTTTTTTTAAAGGTACATACTACACATACTTATATGACACTCGATAATATTCCTTTTACAAAGAGTGTGTCCGAAAAATAAGCATTTATCATTTTTCGTCTGACAGTTAGAAGGGTGTACCGTGTACGAGTCTCGTACATTATTGTTCCTTAAATTAAAAACTCTTTCACGTTTTAGAGTAGGTACGGAGTACTCGTTCAGAAGGACAACAGATGTCTATCCCCTGTTGACGCTTCTGTTTATTTTTTGTTTTTGTTTTTCTGATGGAAAAAAAAAAACAAATTACGAAATAAAATGGATGGTATATTATTTTTGTGGACACTATGTTCCCATTATTGTTGCGACTTCATCTCATGGCACGTTCTAAATAATAAAATGGCGTTCTGTTTGCTTGTGTATCGTAGTACGAGTATATCCTCTTGTGGATTTGGAAAAAAGTTGAGTGTCCAATGAATGCAGAATGAAATAGTTAAACTTGAATAAAGAATCATGCATACATATGTATGTATATATACCCACATTTACATTGGGAAATATTTAGTGCGACTTATTTGGACTGTTTGCACTTGGATTGTAGTGTATTTTCAGAAATTCAGCTTACGTGATTAATTGCTCTTTTAATTGTCAAAGTTTGTGTGAAGTTTTGAAATGAAAATGGTGTCAAAGGCAGCGTCAAAAAGTCGACAAACTTCCTTAAAATTCGTATCTCTGTACGCAAGCAACTCTAGTACCAGCATATAATGCTGTGTGCGTTTACCATTTTATTCAAGTGGCTTATTTAACATTTATTTAACGGGCAACAGAGAAAGAGAGACAGAGATAGAGAGAGAGAGAGAGAGAGAGAGAAAATACCCAACTCTAGTGTAGTTGGAATCGCATAAGCGTGAGAAAGAAGTAATTGCCTCTAAAGGACCAAGTGCAGTGGAAACACCATTAAAGAAAACCCAGTAGGCACGAGTACAAGTACGTAAACTTAATTTTTTATTTATCCACTACACGTATATGAGAGGACGATGACGACGACGACGATGATGACGATGACGACGATGACGACAATGATGATGATGATGATGATGATAGTATATTAATTATGCGTTTAAACAAACTATGCACACATACTTGTATTTAATACACACAGAATGTGTGAGTGTAAAGTCACTTATCACACAATGTACAATCGCTGTAGAGCGTACGATGCTACTGCTGATGATGATGGCGGCAAGGATAACGATGATGTGCACTCATACTTGCAAGGATGAACTGCAGTAAGGCGTTCTTTTTATGTCAATGAACTGTGCTCGTAATACGACAAATACGAGCTTACACAATGGTTCTGTACTATTTTGATGGCACATTTTGCTTTAGCGGGTTCTAAAGGCCATAGAAGTCTGCTAATAAAATGAGGAAAAATCGCTACACAGAGTTTTACGTCCCTAAGGGTTGAAAGTAGATTTTACGAAGCAAACAAGCCTCCAGCGACGATAAAAAGAGAGACATTCGAGTACTTGTGTGTACGAGTATCTTTAAAAAAAAAACTGTCCAAAATGAATATTTAGGCTCCATGTGGAATCTCTGTGGATTGAGAATTTTATATCGTCTACGTACCGATGCCATAAGTGATTTAATATCTGATGGATTGTATTTTGGTATCTACATATTTGCATTTTTCGTATCTATACTGTCAAATGGTGGCCGTGTTGAAGTAGGGGATCGGGATTTCAGGCGCCATCTATCTGAAAAATAAACTGCAAGTTCTAAACGCTATTTTAAGGGGTTACATGAGTTTCCTCAGGCTAAGACGGCTTATTTTTTAAAAAAAAATTTTAATATAAAAATGAAATATTTCATTCATAATTTTTACTGCATTAAATATACACATTTGACAAAGAATTTCTGAAATTTTTGTAAAAAAATATTTAAAACTCTGCCACGACGTCTTTTCCGGTGACACCTCAGAAAAAAGGTGCTTGTGCGTTGACAGCAGAACCTATGACAGGATCAACTGGAGACAAAAAAAATACGTATTTTAGCTTATACCTTACTAGAACTTGGACGAAGGAAAAAACAAAAAAGTGAAAATTGGATTTTTGGCAGACATTTTAAGAAAAAATTTAGAAATTTCGGTAAAATTTGCTTTACATTTATTTTTTAAAAATAGTTGCATTTAAAAAAAATAAAAATCCTTCGTCCAAGTCCTTGCCTATAGTATCTCAAAGACGTGTACAAAATTTCATCAAGATCGGTTCAGTAGTTTTTGAGATATCTTGACAACCGACTTTACAAATACAGTTTCGAGAAAAAAATGTTTTAACACTAGAACCGCCGAAGTTCTATTCCCCCCGTAAACCGCCGGCGGGACAAATTTGACCCACTTGAATTATTGCAAAGATCATCCGTTTAATGTACGAAGTTATCATAAAAATACATAGTAAAATACTTTTTATTGTTTTCTTAATAATTTTAAATCATATTCTGTATTGTTTGATTAACAAAAAAAAACGTAACAATATTAATTAATATTTTTTCTGTGAGTACTAAAGACAAAATCTATGCACTAGTTATCATTATTTTTATGTATCATTATTTGAAATGCAAGTAAGTAGTAATAACTTTTTAATAATACATTTATTGCAGACAGTTTTTTTTTTGCATATTTGACACTTCACAGAGGATCTATTATTATTTATGAACTCTGATTTGTCTTCGTCAAGTTTCTCGGGCTGTTCCAGAACTGCAATAGGAATACCTACATACTCGTCTTTCTATTTGTAAATACTTTTTGCTCGATTCCTCTACCAAAGTTTTTTTTTCAAAAAACCAGTTTCTATTGCTTCATTATATTGCTTAGCATTAGGACGTTCTTATTAGCCTTACACTGATAAATATTCAAAGAATTGGCTTTTTTTTAGGTAGATAAAGGGTGATTTTTTAGCTGGTTTGGTTTTGGCAACACTGGTTTTGACAGCTGACGTGTGTTTAGTACCTTGTGTCACTGTCAAACAGCTTCAGTTTGGTTTGCA
The DNA here is from genome assembly GCA_949775065.1 of Brachyopa scutellaris. NCBI lineage: Eukaryota > Metazoa > Arthropoda > Insecta > Diptera > Syrphidae > Brachyopa > Brachyopa scutellaris. The sequence continues at coordinate 115,591,504 of OX459113.1, forward strand.
ATTTAACCATGGATCGTCTTACAAATGAACAACGCTTGCAAATTATTGAATTTTACTATCAAAATTCGTGCTCGGTTCGAAATGTTCATCGCGCGCTGCTTCCATTTTATGATCGGCATTCTCGACCTTCTGAGCAGTCTATTCGAAAGATTGTGACCAAATTTCGCACCAAATTTATTTTGTTGGACATTAAACCACCAACACGTTTACGTACTGTGCGTAGTGAAGAAAATATTGCGGCCGTATCAGCTAGTGTGACAGAAGACCGCGAAATGTCGATTCGGCGCCGTTCCCAGCAGTTAGGCCTTTGTTACAGCATACATTTTTGCCCGAAATGGAAGTTCTTGACTTGCATGATATGTGGTTTTAACAAGACGGTGCCACATGCCACACAGCACGCGAAACAATGGCGCAATTGCGAGGCGAGTTTGGTGAACAGTTAATTTCACGTTTCGGGCCGGTCAATTGGCCGCCTAGATCGTGCGATTTGACACCATTAGATTATTTTTTGTGGGGGTATGTCAAGGCTAATGTCTATAGGGACAAGCCCGCTTCGATTGACGCACTGGAAGCCAACATCCATGCATTCATTCGTGAGATACCGGCCGATATGTGTGAAAGAGTATGCCAAAATTGGACTCAGCGGATGGGCTACCTGAGACGCAGCCGCGGTCAACATTTGCATGAAATTATCTTTAAACATTAAATTGCAAGGTTCAAACTATCGATTCAAATAAATATTTCATTCATTTTTTCGAATTTTTTGTGTTTTTTTTTTTAAAAAAAGTTCTCAACCTCTTAAAAAATCACCCTTTATATACAAATGTACTATACAATTTTTCTTGTGCAGTCTTCACGTATACTCTTATTTCTCTGCGAGCTTAATTGACTGTACCGACACGATAGTAGTATTTTTTAGATTTCAAATATTCTTGTAATAGATTGTATTGATATAATTTTCCATACATTTTTTCTCAAGCCGGATGCTCATCTTGAAGTTTTTTGTCATCTCTTCCGAGGTAAGGAAACGCATTTACCACAGAATTTTTATCTTTATCTACTGCCATCCAAAATGTTTGTCAGTGTTTATTTAGTCTAAAGGTCAAAAACTGATTGAATCGACAACGGCACTTAGAACGAAAAATCTGTTCATCGATCGTTATGTAGGGTCCGGGTATATAGCAATATTCATGAAATAATAAAACCAAAATTTGTGTACTAGCTTACTTTTACATAAATAGCTAAGTAAATTTTCTTGATGCCAACTATAAATATATTAGACTGTATTAGATAAATTAGAATATTAAAGGTACAATAACTAAAACTTATAGTCATACCACGGTGATTTATCGTAAAGCTATTCTTGTATTGATTGGGAGAAATCGAATGTAATAATAATAATTAATATATCCTATACCCGTAGGGCCGTAGGTAATTGGTAATAAAGTTTTTTTTTTTATACTGATAGTTTATACTCATGAACAAAGTTCAGTTTATTAGCTTTCGATCAGTGTTAGAATCATTGAAATCGGTGTAGAAATAAACTCTAAGGAGGAATCACACGCCCTTGCGCTAGCGATTTAATTATATAGACAGATAGATAGATTCTCTTCATTTTATTATGGTGGGACAAAAATGACCCAGCGGCGGTTCTAGGTAAATCAATATTTTTTTTAAAACCTATGATAATTACGAAGATGAAAGTATTAACAATTATTAAAATATACCAATTGAGTAAATGTCAGGAAGTTTAATGACTCTAAATTAAAAACAAACGAAGTTTGAGGTGATTGAAAGTGTCGGTGGGACAAAAATGGGACGGCGGCGGTTCTAGTGTTAAGTTTTAAGTGACAATAAAACTGCTTTGAGCACGCAACTTTCCAAGGGCTCTATCTCCGAAACTATTACTCCGATCGACTTGAAAATTAAGGACAATATTCTTGAGATATTGTAGAACTTAATAAATCCATGTAACCCCTTAATTGCTAGAGTTAGATTTAACAACAACTGTACTTTGAGATTCAAACATATAAGCTTCTCCATCCAACGAATCAACACTTCGCCCGCATTTTATGGGAAACCATCGTCGTCGGTACGAGTATCATCATCCATATTTTGTAGAAAAGATATTTTTCATATACATAGATAGGGAGTAATTTCTATTAACTTCAAAATGCCCTTCAAGATACCGCTACCGATTGGTTTTTATGGGAACCGCCTTTGAATTTCAAACATTATTAGAAATATCTACCAACTATAGGTAGACCTACAATCTTAACACAAGTTCCATGGCTACGGCATGACCATTTTAATTATAATCAAACCCATAACTTACAACTGTTTTGGAAAGTAATCACGTCCGCTAAACGTACCAAATGAAATTCAACAAATATAACACCGAACCCGCTGAAAAGGTCACGAAAAGCAGATAAGGCAGGTAATCTCCTTTCCTTCATTTCCATAAATTATTTTCATATTCCCAAAAAAAAAAAAAAAAAACAAACAAAAGCCACAAGGATCTACGAGTTGGAATTCTAAAATTGTGCTCAATAAAGAAATACACGCCCATGGAGGAACCCCTTTCGGAGATCTATCGCCATTGTACTCGTAGTACTCGTTTAAAACCACCTCAATCTGTCCAAAGTTTTCGACATGCAAATGAATAAGACAACCGGATACGACCACTTAAAACCACTCCAAGAGGAAGGACCTTGACCACATCAATGCCATCTCGTTGACGTCGTCCTTTCAGTATTATCAAATTAGCGCGCCGCGGTTGCATGCGAAACTGCAATCCTTTAAGTTACTTTATCCTGATGTACGTTCGGATTTGTGAACAGGCGGCTGATTAATAGCTTCCTGTGGCTTACATCCATAGATGTACGTATACGTACGCCACACATACAAGAAAAAGGAAAGGAAGCGGCAAAGTTTACTTCGAAACAATTTGCATTGGATTCCGTTTGGGAAAGTTTCTCCAAACAGCGACGACGTCCCTCCCCATACCCTTCCAGTGCCTTCAAAGTGAACAGATAATAATGTAACCAACAACGGCTGCCTTATGCACTTCCGGATAATCACTGCCAAATGCCAGGATGACAACCATAGAGCTTGACGATGTCGACATGGAAATACTCATTTCTTGTTTGTGTGTGTGTGTGGGTAGTTACTTAATTTTATGTTAATTTCCGCAACAGCACCACATGCCATCGCCACACCCCACAAACTATATTTGCATGAATTCTCCTATCAAAGGAATCAATTTCAGGATATCGTTGAAATTTTCATTACGGCGGGATGACGTGAATTTATACTCGTATTTATTTTTTCCTCCTTCTCCTTGTGGGACATAAGGAACAGGAAGTGAAAGATGTGTGTTTGGTAGCCATGGGTGTGTTACTTTCAGGTAATACACTTAACCTGGTGTGTACACGGAAAGGAACTCATTCCCGGGCTCCCCGAAAGAAGTGGGACCTTGTCCTCCTCTGTGCACATATTTGCAAAATGATTGCCTTCGTTGGCGTTACCGGCTTCTTTGTCGAGATATCGATGTGAGCTTCCTTTTCTTAGGCAGCGCGGGGGTAGTACGAGCACTCATTCAGGCCAGAGTACCCATGAGGGGGATAAAATTCAAATCGAAGACAAATATTTGCCCTACGTTCTCCTTTTGCCGTATTTGAACGTGGCTGGAGTGGATGACTGGTACTGGTTGTTGGAACCGGTAGATTGTTAAAAGGCTAAAAAATGGGAAAAATAAGTTTTTGGAATATTGGGTAAATAAACTCCTGGTGGAGAGAGCGCGAATATTGTTAAAAGGAAATAGTACCGGCATTGGCCATTTTCATTTAATTTTTTGGTTTTTTTTTTTACCGAAAATCATGAATTATTGTAATTTGAAGGGAAAGTTCTTAGAGTTTCTAATAAAAAGTTGATTGCAAACGGATGGGAAAACATATTAAATCAGGATACCTACACATACTTATGAAGAAAATTATTCCTTTGGTTTCATTTTTTGTAAATTCATTTATCCTGGTCGATTGGGAATTGTATTTGCTTGAATTCGTTAAGAAACATCCAGTTTTGATTACTCAATATAATTTACAAACATTATCTACAAAGCCATGGCACAGGATGACAAGGACACGGACTCTGCTGTAATCAAGAATTGAAAAGCATCTCTTGGGGAATACTCTTCGTTGATGGGGTGATAGAACTATCGGGAACGAAAAATAACGAAATACTTTGTGGGATGTATTTAAAGAGACAAATGTGGATTACAGTTTCTTCAAAATTAGTCTAACGCTTTGGACACCGTAGAAGAAATTCTGTTTACTGTCGTATTCATGAAGATGGTAATGAGCCAGTCACTATTACATACAAATACATGAAATTCAACATGAAATGAAATGATGAAATTCGAGTTTCCTATATTGGTAGCACTGTTTTTAAAGTGCCAAGTGTTAGTTTGGAATAACACTTTTATAATTGCATATAGCGTAAGGCTCCGTACGATTTAAAATATTGCTGCTGTATACGCAAACAAAGCGAAAACGTTAGAGTAACTATGTACTAAGTTATGGGTATGTACACATGTACATGGAACATGGGTAGGTATGTAGTACAAGTGTTGCCGTTTTGATACCACAACCTCAGTCAGGTAAACCGTTTATTCGAATGTAGTTTGAGACATGTATGTACAGGGTGGCTGATGAAAGCCGCTACCAAAAAAAAAAATTTAAAAACTTTTTTTCTATTTAATGAATCTGGTTAGGTTTTTTTTATTTTGTAGATTGATTTTTAGATTTAACAAAAATGGATAACTGGGACATTGAAACTAGAATTTGGATTATCCGCCGCTATCACGCACTGGAGTCCGTAGTTTCGGTTCAAAGAGAGTATAGGCGCACGTTTGGCGGCAATCCTCCGAGTAGATGGACCATAATGAGACTTATTAACAATTTTGTCGAGCATGGGACAGTCGAAAGAAGACCTCACCATCGAAACCCTTCTATTCGGACGGAGGAAACAATCGCTGCTGTAGCTGCTGCCATACAAAACAATCCAAGAGTTTCGACAAGAAGCTTATCTGCTCAAATGGGTATAAGCAGACAGTCATTGCAGTCAATTATGCACAATGATTTGGACTTATTCCCATATAAAATTCTAAATGGCCAACAAACTGAACGCAGCAGACTTGCCGATTCGCTTGGAATTTTGCCAGAAGATGCTTCAAATGGTGGAAGAGGACGGAAACATGTTGAACTGTCTTTTTATGTCTGACGAGACCCATTTCGATGTAAACGGCAACATAAACAAACAAAACTGTCGACTATGGAGTGCTTCCAACCCACAGATACTTCATGAGACGGAATTGCATCCACTTCGTGTCACAGTGTGGTGTGCAGTTTCATCACGCTGCATTGTCAGGCCCTACTTCTTCGAAGAAAACGGTCACACCGTTACGGTTACTGGAGACCGTTACTTGAGCATGTTGAGAGAGTTTTTCTTTCCAGAATTACGCCGAATAAGAATTATTTCTTTCAACTCTGTGTGGTTTTAGCAAGATGGTGCAACTCCTCACATAGTCCGCCCTGTTATGGCAGAATGGCGATGAAAATTTCCACATTCCGTTGGCCCCCCAGATCGCCTGACCTTACTGCAACTGACTTTTTCTTGTGGGGTTATTGCAAACAGGAAGTCTACAAAGCAAAACCAACAAATTTTAATGAACTTAGGTAATCCATTCGAGAAACAATTGCGGCTATTCCTGTCTCAACTCTCCAAGCAGTAATGAACAACTTTTTGGTAGGATGCCGCACATGCATCAACGAGCAGGGGGGGCATTTAAAATCCATTATTTGAACTAATTAAGCTATTTTTAATAAAATTGAATGAGCTTTAACATGAATAAAAGAAAAATGAGTTCCATCCACTGAGCTTCTTAATGTAGCAATATTCATCAGCCACCCTGTATATCCAACCTGTTTAAGAGAGGAAGTCATTTCTCGGATATCTGTTGCCTGACTCTCCTAGGTCCGAGCATTTGCACAAGAAATTAATAGGTAAGTGACTCTTTTTCATTTTTATCTTTGCAGTTGCGGCAAGAAATATTGTGAGCGATCGCTAATTTGTCTGCATGGTACTCTATTGGCCACTACTGCCACTACTCTTGCTAAGTTTATGCGAGTTCTTTGTAGCAGCTTAGGTATTTGTTTTCGACTTGTTGTTATGTGGCCATATCTTTCTGGATATGACACAGATTCTCAGGCCAGAGACCATCCAGTTTTAAGAAGTGTGAGAGTATATTGCCCTTATAGTAACTTCGGGTATTGTGGAATATGCGGGTAATGTTGAATGGGCGGTTATCTCGAAAATTAAGCTCAGTTTGGTTACTCTTTTTAAATCAGCAGTTAGTGACTGTAGTGAGAGGAGCATGCTAAATACGCATCATCAAGTTCAAAAAATTAAATGTTCAAAAAGTTAACAACCTTAAAAGTTAAAAAAAATATTCAGTTTCGGCTAATGTGTAATATAGTATACCACATTACCCGTCTCAAAATTTTTCAGCTAAAAAAAAGGTATACCACATTGCCCGCAACTTTTTCAAAATGAGGTTTTCGAGGTCGTAACGAATTTTTGTCAAAATACTCTATTGTAACGATTAGAATCCCACCAAAGGATACGGAATGGTAATTTATATTTCTATATTGAACCTTACGAAATTTGGATGCAAATCTTACACTTTGTCCGTTAAGTCCAAAATAGAAATGGGTATTCAACAATACCCGAAGTTACTCTAACAGCACTTATAGGAATATGGTTTCGTATGTTTTTTTGTCTCTTCAAAATACAGTCTTAAACCTGATAATCACCAAAGATTCTTAAATATGTCTTTTTAAAAGCTGCTTTTTCACACATAAGCCGATATCTCTTGTCGCAACAAAATTGCTGTTCAAAAAGGTGATTTATTATTATTTATTATGCTTCATGATTAATTTTAAATTGTTTTTTTTTTTTTTGCGTTGACTAGGCATGTATACCGTTTTACTATTTATCAACAGTTGATTATAAATCTTGAAAATCTGAATCTAAATTCAAAACAAATTTGGAACAACGACATCTAGTAGGGATTTTTAATGTGGCTGAAATGAGTGTATTCAGCAACAGCCTATAGTTTGACAATCACTGATTTCGGTTGAAGTATTTGATATATTGCATAAGCTAAAGTGTTGAGTTGAATATACTGTTATTGTGAATGGTGCTTGTTGGTTTTATATTTTTCGCAGATTCGTGTCTATGCTATAAATGACTGGACTTTGAAAAGATATACCAAGCTTTCTAAACTTTGTTCAAGTTAAGTTTTGTAAAGCTAGGCTGTTTTTATAGCAGAAAAAAGATTTAAACTGTTATTCGAACTCGGTTTTCGTTAAAAAAAATTCTTTACAGTTTTGATTCGAAAGTTAAGACTTGGTTAAAATTGATTGATTAACCCTTAATAATACACTAGGTGAACATCAGTCGCGTAAATACCTTTATAAGTCCCAGGGACTCACAATTGCGAAATCTTGTTTTTTTTAATGGTTAGGAAAAACTTTTCAAAAAATCGGTTTTTTTCTTATAGCTTCAACTACCTGCTGACTAAATAAAACAATGACATTTATAAAAAAGTAACAATATCTTTATTTTATTCAATGAACTTTCAAAGTCTTCTAAATTATTCTTTTTGAGAACTCATTTTCAAAAAAACAAAAATATATATGTTAAAAGTAGAAATAATATTGAGATAATTCATTTAACAAAACAAAAAATTAACGGTTATTTCACTATAAACACAAAAAATACATGTCGCCATATAAAAAAAGAGAACGTGCAGGGACTCAACTGCCTATCTGTATTTATCAGTTTATACCCTCTTTGCATATTTTCCTTAAGCAATCCAGACAAACTTGCTGCTTGCAAGTACAACAAGTGCAGGCAGTTTTAGTTCTTTTTTTATAGTAGCATACGTAGCAGTAGTTTCGTTCATCTCTGGACAGTTATTTTTGTATAGCCCTTTGCCCGGGCCCTATGTAAACTCTAACGCAAATACCTACCTGAGTCCATGGGACTCACTAGGCGTCTTTTTTTTGTAACCTATATAGACTTCGAAAATGCTTTTAGTGCAAAAATAAGACTCGATAATTATCCAGGCTAAGGTTTTGTTGTATTTTACATGGGTAAACATGCTGCTGAAATATGTTTAGCCTATACAGGTTACAAAAAAAACACGCCAACTGATCCTCTAAAAGTCACTCTTTCACTTCCTGAAAAAATACGCGCGACTAGTATCGCGTTTATCACAACACTACATGAAGCTACTGTAGGATTGAGATATGTGTGTGTAGAAATATAAGATCTGTGCGGCTAGAAAAGTAGAACGTGAGTCCCAGGGATTCAGATAGTGAATTGAGGGTTAACCAGCCTTGTGTCAAAGGCGAAAGATGAGGAAGTTGACCCAAAATAGATTACATACTCTTATTATTTTCGCAAGGCATAAAGTTGATTCAATTACTTTTCAGAAAAAAGCCTTCAAAATTTAAATTCCTGATGCAATTTGCAAACGATTTCTCCGCATATTACCTACGGCTTCTAAGATTTGCTTAAAAATAACAACTCTAAAATGATTGCGGTATTAAACTTTGGATGTTATGTACCAACGAGAAGTTGAGATTTTGAAATTTCAAAAAATACAACGACTGACAGTTAAAGTAAAAGTATTCGCTGATATCGATATTCAAGGTAGGTAGTGAAGATGTGCAAACCTGTACCGAACGGCGCGGCGCTGTTGAATTGGGTATTTTTGAGGAGTTTTCTTTTTTAATATGACAACACTCTGACAGCTGACACCATCTTTTTATTCCGAATTATTTGGCAAATTATCATGGAATGACTTACGCCCGAGAACGTTTCCATTTTTTTTTCAAAATCTATGTTCGTCAAATTTTGTTCAGTGATAAGGCTCACTTCTGCTCAGTGGCTTCGAATTTTCACATTGTGGTGGAGAAAATCCAAAGCCACCGACGCACCTCGAAAATGATTTGGTGAGGTTTATGAGCTGGCGGCATTAAAGGCAACTGTACTTCTTTAAAAATGAGGAAAATCGAAATATCACCGTCAATGATGCCGAGTACAAAGCCATGATTGATTTTCTGTTTCCAAAAGTTCGTGACCATGATTATCCTGGTTTGAATGTCATACTGCCGGCGAAACTATCGAGCTATTGAAGGAAGTATTCGATGGCAACATTATCTCCCAAAATTGACCTATGTCCTAGTCTCTAGGATCGTGTGCTCTTACTTTACATGTGTATCTAAAAAAAACAAAACAAACATTGTTCACACCAGGCATGTTCATTGTCTGTACACACATTTTAGTTTTTCTTATTGAAAAAAAAATAAGCAAAAAATTCGCCCCTGAAAAATTTTACTCAAAAGGTACTCATAAACTTTTAAAAACATTTCTCACTCCTGATTTACGATAAAATATTTGAATTTCCCTTTATGCTAGACAAGAACCATACCGGTTCGATTTAGTACTTCGTGTGTCTCATTCTTATCTTCGAAATAATATGCAAAGGACATTTATTTATGTCCTTTGAGTTCATGTCGAAGTTCGAGATTTCATCTGCTTTACTCCGAAGATTCGACATAGAAATTGTAATGGGTTTCGGTATAGGCTATCATCCATGACATAACCCTTTGGAAGTTTCTCAAACTGTATTTTGCATTCAAAGGATTTTTTTTGAATAAGAAAACCCAGCTTTTTTAAATCTACCACAGCGGATGTAGTGAAATTTATTGAATTTAGTTGTAAATTATGAAAAAGGAGTTGGTATCTCATAAAAAATACGACCTTTTATTGAATGTGAGTGCAATTTTATTGAATTAAACTATATACTATAATTAGCTAAATTACCCAGGCTAAGAAACCTATTATTATAAATGGGCGAAAGCATTTTGGTTCGGATTTATGATTTTTAACCGCAACATATAGGGGTATTTGCCTCGAAAAACCGATCAAAAATATTTTTTGGTCCTAATGAAGTGATACTTGTCTGAAACAACTTTAAAAGCATTATTAAGCTTATTTCATCACTTTAAGGTAAATATAATTCAATTTTAAGCTTAAAATCTATTAATTTTTCCTACGTGCAAGAGCAAATAGCTCTGAAGATGATCCAGTTTAGCTTCAAAATCTCTCTGTTTACACTCATTCATAACATCATATAACTGTACTTTAGATATAATGCATAGCATAACCCAACCGATCCTTCAAGCAAATAATTTATTTTATGATAAAAAGTTTTGGATTTTTTTATTAAACTAGACACACATCAGGGACGAAAAAATCTAGGGGGGCAGTTATGGGCAGCATTTTTTTTCTGTTATTGTTTCCTGGCATCTGGCTCTATAAGCTGATACCAAACAAGTTACCGAATAACACCGAATTATATTTATAACAAAAGGTCCATTAAACAAAAAAAAAAAAAAAACACGAAAAAAAATGCCCATTTGCATACATTTCAAATAAATCCAATATCTTCTAAAATAAAGCTCCAATAAACGTAAAAGTAGCTTCCAAATAAAGTACACTCCTGCAGCTGATTCCTCCATAGCAAAAAACTTGGTACACAATATAAAAAAAACAAAAATTAAATTACTTAACAGTGCGATTTTTCGCACAAATCAACAGCTTCAAAATTCAAGTTTACGATCGATGAATTTCAACTGATGCTGTGGCGAAGTGTGTGCATGAAAATGAAAAAAAATGTCGGTACATTATGCCATGGGTATTTAACTACAGCAAGGGAAAAAAAATTACTTCTCAACTCTGCATTTTGAAAAATTGATTTATGAACGGTTATGAACGGTCAGGCACTTTTTCAATACCTGTAAAATGTTTGCGAAAAATAGTGCACGAAAACGACTCCGTTTGCAAAGGCGCTGTTTTTTATTTTTTTTTTTTTTTGGGTCAAATCCGATAAGCCATTGTTGCGTTTGGTGTGATTACAGAAAATTTGACTTTCTGCCACTTCGATCTCAAATCCCTATAAGTCCCTTGAAGTAATAGAGTATTCTGAACCTATAAATACCGCCAGGAAATGCAGATCATATTAGTGAAAACCGCATCCAAATCTGTTGAGTGGTTCTCGAGATTAGCGAGTTCATACAGAAAGACACATTTGGGGACTTCTTTTTATACTATGTATAGATAGATAGATTAGCTATGTAATAGGTAATAATGACAGTTTGTCGACTTTAATGTTTAATGAATCTAATGACTCCGTGCACAACCAATTATTCGTGCTAAAAACCGCAGGTTCTTTTAAAAGTGCATACAGTCATCTCCCTGTCATTGGGCAGACTAATAAGTTGAGTCATTTGCAATTGCCTAGTATTATGTTTCGTAGAAGTAGCATCTCCCGATAGACTTGAGCACAGTGGTCCCAGACTTTCTAAATGAGTTTCCCCTTTTTTGTAGCATTTTGCCATTTTTCCCCCTTTTGTTCTGTCTATTTTGCCCTTTTTTAAACAAAGGAAAAAACATGTATTTTTAAAAGAAATAAAAATATATTGTCATAAAAAACATTGCTTTAGTAAATAAAATTAAATTCAAGGCATTAACAAAAACACGGAACAAACATTTTATTCAAAGCATAAAATTATATACATATGTACTTAACATACAGAAAACTAATAATAAATAACAAACCGTTGCCCGTTAGACAGAAAATGCCTCCAATGTCAGGTTTTTCTGACAGACTTCAATGTTGGGACTTAGGACCAAGATTGATTCTTTTTCCGTACGTTTCGTCATTCGTCTTTTTGACGGTCTGATTATATGCTTCCTTATACGACCATTCGTGATTGTGACGTTTATTGAAATTCACATTATATTTTGGAAGGGAATATGTCCCTTCCAAAGATCATCCTTTCTGTCAAAAAGAAAAAAGACGACGACGTTGGTGACTTATTACCATAAGATTTTGTGATTTCGAAAATAGCATTCCAAATAAACGCGTTTTCCCCTTTTTTTGAGACAGTTTCCCCTTTTCCCCTTGCGGCGCTTTTCCCCGCAATTTGGGAACACTGCTCGAGCACATGAATATACGAACTTAAAAATGAATTGATGTCCTCCGAACACCGTAGCGCAAGTGGTTAGTGCGTCGGACTACTGAGCCAGCGGTCTTGAGTTCGAATCCCGCCGCAAACACCTAAAAGTTTTTCACAGTGCCCACCTCTTTCGATTGTCTGATAAGCATCAAAGAGTATCATTTGTCACGATTGAGCTTCTCAACTCGCCGTTCGGAGTCGGAAAAAAACTGTAGGTCCCTTCCATTCGTGCAAAAATATAACACGCATACACAAATGGTTGCGAGAAGCAGGCCCAGGTTCACCTCGAGCTGTAGCGCCAACTAAGTAAGTAAGTAAGTCCTTCGAACCGGATGTTTCGTGTTTTTCTCTCAGATTTTGTTTGGAGCTTGAGAATACCAATAGTTGACCACCAACAAGCTAACATTTGAAGTTCAAATACCAAACAATTCCAATAATTCGAATTTAATCGGTATCTACTCGTCCCAATCGTTAAAATCTTCAAAGAAAATCACTTGCACCATATGTTCGCAGAGTTGAAATATAGTGTTTGCATGAAAAATTAAATTCCGAATACAACAACGTAAGTTTGCCATTGAAAACAGCAGCAGCAGGGAGTAGAATGCCGTCCATTGTGCACATGTCAAATGTTGAAATCCTTGCAAATAGGAATACGTCAATACGAGTACGTACCTACGACTTGAGACTACAACGAGTGCATTACTATACAACAGAAAAGCAAACAACTTTAAAACTTTGACACATTTATAAAGTAAACTTTTACGACTACCAAAATAGCTACTAAATGCGTTATATTATGCTTTGGAATGGTATACGAGTATGTACTCGTATGCGTATATATGTACATACGGACGAGTATTGTATGTGCTCTACTCGAAGGATTCGAAAGGTTATTTTCTATTTATTTGGAAGCAACTCTGAAGTGCTATGGCAAGAGTAGCACTCACTTTGCACTAGCAAAACGAAAGGAGAAACAATTGAAGATTTGTTTATCCTGAGCGTAAATGTTTTTGTGCTATTGACAGGATTATGGGTTCCATGGATGCAATAAAACAAATAGATTAATCTTAAATGGAAGACAATGTTGCTTGTTATGATTTGTGAGAGTAGCTGAAGGATGAAAAGAAATATTCAAGCAAATTCTGTCCGATGCGATGCAACGCTCTGCATTAATTTTAAAACGAAACCTAATGAACGTGTTAGCTGAAAACAATTAGTCACATCTTAGCGCCACAACCAGCGAATACACGATCACATTGTATTCGTTTATCCGTATCTTGTAATGAACGATTTAAACCAGCTGATTAGTATTACTTGTCAGCAAACAATAATTTAATTACATCTCCCGTGCTGGAGTGGCGCCAACGTTTGCGCTGCTACCAGATGCGCATAATAATGGGCTCCAATAATTTTTGTATCTGATTTTATGGCACGGTAAATCAAATCTTGACTTTCGAATGCACAAATGAATTACGATTTTCTTTTTTTTGTAAATCGTTCTCAGAAATGTCATTGTGTTTGCATTTTGAATGAATTCGCCTCGATCTAATTTTGACAGGCGACGATGTTTTGTTGTTTTGTTTTTGTGTCTGGCAGCAATGCAATAATTTTCAACTCTGTCTCGGTCTGACATTACACAGTTGTCAAATCCGTTTTAACCCATTTTGGACCAGCGTGTGGTCTACCACACGGCTAACTTTGCCCAAAAACTAAAAATATTAAAAAAATAATATTGAAATAATTGTTGGACTTATAATTAGGTTTGGTATCTTGGCAATATAAAAATATATGTTTTGGACATTTCTCACCTGTACATTGGTACACCTGTGCAGGCAGAAAAAGTGTCCCAAAAAAGCATTTTTTTAATTTAAAAACTAAAAATAAAAATAAAAATAAAAATTTAATTATTTGTTTTGACATATGTTGGCAAAAGTCCAAATATACTTTTGGTAATGTTTGCGGGCCCCACAGGTAACTCTACCTACCGCCAGGTGTCGGCAAAAAATGGCGTGTGGTTGACCACACGCTGGGCCCCATAGTACTTTTTGTACATTTTGATATTTTATTGCTTGGCGCAACTTATATATACATATTACAAGTCCAACAACAGTAACATTTTCTGTTTCACATCTGTTTTAGACTGTTGAAAATCCCCGTAATCAAGTGTAGGTGTTTTCCACTTGAAAACAAGGTTCCAATTCACTTTGGGTAAAACCTATGGGCCTTTTCTTCGGATAGTGGCTGTGTGTATTATATTGGGCTAGTTCGTTTGCTTTACAATTACGTGCGATGTCTCTATGACCAAGAACCCAGTACAGAGTGAGCATTTGAACATGGATCTGCTCGATATCTCGTTCAGAAATGTGCGAAAGTGCTTAAATAATTTTGAACCCATAATTGGTGATTCGAGTGCTTTAATAGCCGCTTGGCTATCGGTATAAATGACAATATCGCATTTGTACATTGACTTCATTGATAACCACTCAGCGGCTTCACGAATAGCCATCACCTGCGCCTGAAAGATACTACAATGATTTAGAAATCTTAGATATAAGTTCAGGCTGAGCTGGCCTGAGAAGACACCTGCTGCTACGCCATCACATGTTTTGGATCCATTCGTATAGATCTCCAGCACGGATTTGTCATTAAGACATATATTACCTAGACTTTTGTTTGATATTAAAACCTAGGAGCGGAGTTATATATTCCGTAGTTCCTATATTAATATTATTTATTGAAAGTATTCTGGCGTGCCCTAAGTTAGAAAATTCCCATTGTGAGGTTTCTTTTAGTCAAAATGACGTTATATCCCCACCGTGAATGTCTAACGGAAGCATGTTGAACATGGTTTCAAGAGCAGCGTTGGGGTGGTTCGCATAGCTCCACTAACGCAGATATACTTATTAACTTAGTTGGCGCTACAGCTCGAGGTGAACCTGGGCCTGCTTCTCGCAACCATTTGTGTATGCGTGTTATATTTTTGCACGAATGGAAGGGACCTACAGTTTTTTGCCGACTCCGAACGGCGAGTTGAGAAGCTCAATCGTGACAGATGATACTCTTTGATGCTTGTCAGACATTCGAAAGAGGTGGGCACTGTGAAAAACTTTTAGGTGTTTGCGGCGGGATTCGAACCCAAGACCGCTGGCTCAGTAGTGCGACGCACTAACCACTTGCGCTACGGTGCCCCACGCAGATATAAGCCAATGATAAATGTGCAATGTTATAGCAGAGAAAAAAAGGTTGGTTCCACAGCCACATATTCAAAAGTAACAACCGATACATGGGCGTCGACAATTTACACGATAATAGAATCTCTAATTAGTTTATCGGTGTCAGAGGAAAAAGTGGCGGTGGCAAATATGGGCACAATATTTGGAAAACGCTGTGGCGTTAAAATTACAATGTTTCTTTGTGCCAGTTAGATCTCAAGAATTACATTCAAAACGATGTATTAGGACTCACTGCACAAAATCTGCTACTACCGAAATCAAAATAATAGCGCACCAGAAAATCTTTACCGTCGTCGGAGTAATCTATTTACTGCTCTTAATATCTACCTAAATACTTTACATTTACAAACAAAACAAACAAAAAAAAAATTGTGAAAAAAAGTCAAACATACTATGGGGACCAGCGTGTGGTTGACCACACGGCGAGCAGAGAGAAAACTACTCGATGTATTTTTTTAATTTTTTTCAGGAATGCTTTCTAGCATAAAATAAGACGATCCTGAGAATTTCAGCATAAAATTCCAACGTTGACATTTTCCGGTCCTTAATGGGTTAATGAATTGAATATTTGAATAATCAATAGTGTGGCACCGCGGTAGCTTTGATTGATTGCACTGCGGTTGGGTGGTTAAATTTAAAAAGATTTCAGATGCATGACAATACAATGACAGATGTGTAGTGGCCTATGCGCCATGCGCTGTGCCATGTCGGTCACGAACAGTTTTTAATATTACTCTGAAGTAGCTATTGAAAAAATTGTCTCTGTAATATTGTTATTCATTTTGCTAAAAATATGAAAAGTTGAATGCATTAAAACCAATCGATGGCAGCACTGTCGATTTATGACTGTTACTGAAATATAATTTAAATCCCTTGTGGTTGATACCTCTGATACTTTGACAGAATGCATAATAAGACTCGATGAACGTTTAATGGGGATTGTTAGGAAACTCCGTTGGGGAAAAACGATCTTTAATTGTAGACGTCCAATTAGATCCTAAAATTAAATAAAAATGCCCTTTATTTTAAAATCAATCCGACTCAAGGCAATTTCGGCCTTCAGTGGTGAAGTTACCTTATAGTATCAATTGTAACCAAATGTGAAGTGTATCACCGGCCGGTGTCCCATCATCAACACAGAGAGGAACTTAAGAGGTAACACTTGACAGCATAGAACTGTCTGTAAAAGCGAAGAGTATTTCTGAGATGAGATGATATCTGGAATTACAATTGATCACTTCAACTAACGATCGTAGGCCCGCAAAAGTCGCCAAAAGTTTTGAGTCTCGGGTTTTTGAAACCATTTGGAAAGGTGGATACAGATAAATAAAAATGAATGAATAAATCATTGATTATTATTATTATATGATAGCAGAGTTATAATAAATTAGTGCATAAATAAATAAATGCGGAAGAGAGGGTTACAACAAGTACTGCAGCCGTATAGTTCTATTACGCCCACTATACTGGGGATAGCCATGTTGTTCTTAGAAAAAAAAAAAATCTTAGAAAACTTGGCATCTTAAAGTCGGTATTCACGCACAATATAAATAACCTGGGTGATTCCTAAAAAAAATTGCTGCATCTCTCAGACACTTTTTTAGGAATGACAGGGTCAATCAAAAGGTAATTCTCTTTGGTTTTTCACTCTAGCTTCCTTTAACACATTAAAACCATCGAAATAGGTGCTTGCTATCAGCAGGTCTGTTCCTTTACTTGAAAATTGTTACTGATTCTTACTGATTTTAGACAAACCGCGTTCTTTTACACAAAAAAGTAGTAAAAGAGAGAGGCAACGAGAGAGTACAAATTTCCTCTCACTAAAAAATCTTACTATTTCTTACTGGACAAATTTCTTCCGGAAGAAATTGAACTATCTGTCAAAGTCAGCTGTTTCACTTGTTTGAATTTTTTGCATTTTTTTATTTTAATTCAAAAAGTAAAAAGAATGGAGAGAAAAGGAACGTAGATGAAAGTTGAACGTTCTGAATGTTGAAATTTGCATTTCGTAAAAATTTTGTTTCACATATGTTTATGACATTTCGTTTGTTGCAACTTTTGTATTTAAAAGCGTTCCTTTACTTTTTCGTAATTTTGCCTTACTCTGAGAGAATTTTACCCCTACTCCTTGAAATTCAATAATTTACTATTTTTGGAGCAGAAAGTAAAAGAACAAACCTAGTATCATCTTGTGCCATGCCGCAAGGAAGTCATCTTGGACCATTGCTATTAATTTAATTTATAAATGTCTTCTCTATGCCGATAATTTGAAACTCTGTCGCAGGACATAATTTTTCAAAATATCAAGTAAAACAAAGACCTTTGTGTCTGTAAGTTCACATTACTTCCAACTTGATGCTTGGCTTCATAAAAAAAAGTAGGGATGTTTCCCATCCCTATGCGCTTAAAAAGCTTACTGGTCAGATCTTTGCTCGATTACTGCAGCTTAATTTGGAGCCTTTATTATAATGCATCTGACCGGCTTGAAAAAAAACGTTTTTATTGTTCAGCAATATTTTCTAAATAGTAAAGTTTTGGCAGCTATATCGACATATTTGTACAATTGTAAAGAGACACTTTGGCCGTCTTTCAACAAGCAGTTCAGGAACATCTATATTCAAGGGAATGATTTGTCATCAGATATTTTTAAACTATCTTATCCATGCTTGCGAATTTGTCGAGTTTGATCTATTGGTCAATTCTGAATTATTTTAATTTTTGTTAGCTGAGCGAAAAAAAAAAACATTTACCGAATTAGAAGACTTGTTCTTATAACAAGACTAAGCAACAACATCACAAGACGCAGAGCAATGTATCTACACATTTTTTAGGCTAGGTTTGGAGTTGCGAAATAAGAAGAATGCTGAGGTTAACAAAATATGGTTAGTCGAACATTATTTTCCACTTATTACATATTCAAAAATGGTGTGCATAGCTGATTGCATGCCTACTTCTTCAAAGCATGCCATCAATTAGCCACTTCTGTGTAATGAAAAACAAATGCTTTTCACAGCACTGCCCACTTGTCAAATGAATGTTAAATGAACATGAACGCGGAGAGCTGTGTCCGAATCATGCACTGAAGTCCTTTGAAAGTGGCAATTAGTAGGTTAACGTAAAAAACACACCTCTTAACACGTAAATAAGTGTTAATAGATTTCAATTCAAAATGTAGGTATGCAAATTTCGCATTTGTACTTAGTATTTGTAACAATTAATTAAAAAAGGAACAAAAAATCCAATTCATCTAATGGTTTCTGATAAAATCGACAAAAAAATGCATTTTAAAATGCAGGACAACCTTGTTAGGCTTTTAAATCCTTTTTACGAACGTAATCAACCATGTGCTGGTATTTTTTAGAACCAGCAACAACAATCCCATTCAAAATTGAAACTGCAACTAATTTCGTATGCAAAAGCCATGCCAATGCCAACATGAAAAAAGGACTGCAGTCAGGAAAACTTTTTCTTGCTTCCATTCCATCACTTACTTCATCATGGTGGCGATGGCGACAGGAGTCGAGAAAAAAAAACTTCTTAGATACCGTTGTCGTGTGGTAGAGTGTTGGAAAAGTTTTGTTTGCAATTTTGAAAATCACCCGGACTTAAGATGCAGTCTGTGCACGGAATTAAAACTCTGCTGTTGGTGTCGAAGGATGGAGATGGGCTATTTACTTACATATGAACATGTACACATGTGAATTTCTTCTACACCTGCTGTGAATATTATCATTAAGTGAACGGGTATATCCTCTCTAATCAACTTAAGTAAGTATAGTGCCTGGGAACGGATGGTCTTTATTTTGCCAAACATTTTATGATAAATCAAAAAGGATTAAGTTTGTCTGGTATTTGGAGAAGGTGTAGATTTAACGAGATGGATATTCAAGCTAATGTGAGTGTCATCCATAAGAAACCCTTAAACAAGGGTGAACATTTAACGTTTTTATAAAGAGTTTATTTGAATAAACCTAAGTACGTCCACGTAATTTAATTGCTGGTAAAATAAAATTAGCACCGTGGCGTAGTGGTTAGTGCTTCGGGTGGTTAGTACTTCGGGTTCAATTCCAGCAAACACCCAAAAGTTTTTAACGGTGCCACCTCTTTCAAATGTCTGACAAGCATTCAAAAAGTATCACAAAACAGTAGTTCCCTTCCATTCGTGCAAAAATATAGTACGCATATAATACAAATGGTTGCGAGAAGCAGGCCCTGGATCACTCCGAACTATTGCGCCACCTTTGTGTGAGCGTGAGATACTTAGGCACAGTATCAAACAGGCAAAGTGTACTGGATACTAGAAAAATGGTTGAACCTCCGTAGGGCAAAGCCGCACGAAACACTGCAGTCAAGTGTCGTTTAAGGCCGTTGATTCTACCAAGAATCCCTCAGAAAAGGGGTCAGGATGTCTATCAGCAACATATATTTGAATACTAGCTGTCCCGCCCGGCTTCGCCCGTGTCTAAGAAACTATAGTGTCACTTACAATACATACATTGTCATTTTGTTCGAAGAATCAAAGACAGTGCGAACGCACCCCAAGGTTTGCACAAGTGTGGATTCTAAGTATTTATAGTTTGAATAATGACATTTCGCAAGAAAGTGGCATTTGTCAGAATGTTTTTATCTTTGCATTAATTTAAATAATATTGCGAATAAATTAATTTAAAAATCGGCCTATAATAGGCACAGGATGTTAATGAACTGGAATACGAAGTTTTACTTCATTGTGTGCATTTGTTTTTGTATTGGTCTAACCGTAAGATTGACAGCTAAGAGCGTCACACTGAGTTTTATATATATTAAGATAAGATAAGATAAGATAAGATAGTCAGAAGAAATATGTTAGGGAAAGTTAGGAACCTCAGAACTAGGAGGACCAACCGAACGTAAATGGTTTTGCTAGCTCGTATATAGCGAGCATGCCGCAGGGTTTTGTCTTCTCACTGCCATTGTGTCTAATGTGCATAACTAAACTATCGCAATCGAAGTCGATATCAGCTGCACTCTTGACTTGACACTACCCTCAAAAGATTAAACTATCATGATTCCTCATTCCACAATGACTTAAAGTCAACATTCTATAAGCCTACTTGATGTACGATTACTTATGGCAAATTAAATTCGAGATAAATGCGTTTTCGTGTATAAAGGTCTACATATCGATGAATAATTCTCATTCATTCTCAGTTTGTCGTGAATTAAAAACGATCTAATGAAAGTGTCCGCCAGCCAACCATCTGTTCTGCATTTGGTTAACCAAAATCACGACAACGTTAGTTGACCCAGTAAAATTGCATTAATGTTACACGTTTACCTAACTATTTCAACATTTACAGAACGTAACATGATTTCACAATCGCATTCAAATTTCTGTGTATCTATCTATACATTATTTTGGCCTGTTCAACTAGAACAGCGTGATGCATTTGCACGTTCCCAATTCTGCTTCAAGACAGAATGTCCTTAGCCTCTCGTTGCACGAATGTTTCATTAACTAATCATCGCATCGATCTTATCAACAAATTAAAAAAATTCCAAAACACCATACGAACTCGAATGTAACCTCATCGGTCTAAGTCACCACAAGTCGATGTCTCATCTTTGTTGAATGCGTTAAAATGTCTTCGTACAGCATCGCACGCTGCTTGCAGTTTGCGAACCTCAAATTGAAACTATTAATTCCGAACTGCATTACTGGCTTCAACTAGTACCAGGTGCGGCATTCTCTTAGTCCCATGGTCCCAAGGAACTTGCACAGCAGACACGTCACCTTTTTGGGTTAGGTCAGTGTGACTGGCGCCGGAAAAAATGTCGCAAATCCACTGTACCGGAGATATATCCGTACGCTGTACCTCGGCAGAGGAATAAGAAAAATGTGGGTTAAAATTCAATAACGTCGATTGCATAGTTTTCCATGTTCGTCGTCATCGTCATGCTGAATATAAGATATAAGATACTTTTACAATGCAATTCGCTTGCCAATGAACTACAGAACCATATCGTTCATTCTGGTTTTCACTATGATACATCTCATATCTGATTCATCTATAGGTGCATCTTCAAGTATTAGATGTACGTGACTTGTAATTTGACTTCAAATTTATCCAAACCCAACCCAATAACATTGAGCACGATAATCCAAACTAAACATTCTCGCAAAAACATCGAATTCGTGCCAAAAAAAGCACGTGGTCATACATATGTGTGCACATTGAAAGATGTGCTTTGTGTGAGTCAGGGAATACAAATGCATTTACAGCTTCACCAACACCATAGGCCACACATAGCACAAGTTTGGATACGCATACGATATACGAATTTGTTGCCGTCGCGCGCCGGTTCCAATTATGTAGATATGGATGTGGTGTTTACGTTCAGTGTCGTTGACTTTAGCCATAGCCACACAATGAGTTGGATATCGCACAAACACGCACACTGTAAGCGATGCGATGTTTTTGAGAAGCTTTCACAATTCTTCATTCATAAAAGCTCCGCTGTTAACTTAAGTATTTATTTAACAGAGTTGCGAAATACCACGCAGCCACGTGAAAAATTTAAAAAAAAACATAATGGTATGCGTAAAAATTTATGTAAATTTTTGTTATGGGCATAAAAAAGGCTTCGATGTAAAATACAATGACAACTAAACCCATATAGAATTAGTTTAGCCTAGTTAGCTATCGGGTATTATTTATAAGCTAAGCCGCTATAAAACCTGTACTTAAAAATTACTTCCGGGCAGATCTTATCGAAAATGTCAAAAATTACAAGACGTCACTTTTTTTGGTTTTTTTCTAATTTTTAGTTAAACTATTAATCATTTCAAAATTTTAAAGTGATAAATGCAAAGTTATTTAGATCTGCTGTCATTTATGTGCAGTTTTTTTTTACTTGTATCTACTCATTTGAGTACAGTGGGCACATTTTTTTTTCTAAAATGCCTTAAAGTTAATTAATGAACTAGAAAATAAAGTTATATATTTAAAAATATTTTTTTTAAAAACAAGCTTTAATGAACTAAAAAGTAAAAAAAAATAAATTTTTTCCGAGTCACCAATGTGTGACTATAAATTAAAACTTGGGGCGCTTAGGCACAAGACAACACATACACTTTGTGCAACGAGGGCGGAAGAAGAATTAGCAGAACACATTTTGTGTCACTGTTACTGTTTAGTAGACCTCGTCATCGTCATTTGGCCAAATTTTACTTCTGGTATAACTGAGAAGCCTTGAGAGTTATATTTATTTTACATTAGTATTTAAGAGAAACGAGAGTTACAAAACCGCCTTTTAAGAAGGACAATACGATGAAGATGGACAGCTAGACACGTCGACTTGTTGAAGAAGATTGCTGTGCACATTACTTTTTGCAAGCAGAACCAATTTGGTCGCTGAATAGTAAACTACTTAACTACCTTGGGCCTAGCTATAACACAATCCAACAAGTCAGCAAGTGTACAAGAACAAGTGCAAAATATTTGGTGATACAAGTTGTCTAATTGCACTTATTCTACAAGTATTTGTAGCATTGTGTTATGTGTTCCTGGTTTCATTTTATGTATTTTCACAATTTAAAGAAGTGAGTTGCTTAAGGAGACACTCCTGAACACTTATTGAAAGCGTATGTTTAAAAAGTTTAAAAATCGAACTCTATGGGGCACTCTATCATTACATGCCAATTTTTTTAGAAAATGACTATTCAAGTGTTGTGCTAAGTTTGTATAGCCAGGTCACACCTTGGATTTGTCTAAGATTGTTTGTTTGCACACCATGGCACAGTGGTTCCACTCTCGCACAGAGGCGGTCATAATTGCTTACGCATTGGAAAATAACCAAAATGAATTCATGTGGGAGTAATTTGGGGGAACTGATTCCGAATCTGCAATACGTTTTGCTCTATCCAGTCCCGTTTTTGAGACAACCGTACGGTGCGGTTCGGTACGGTACGGTATACACGGTGGTCCGGTTTGGGATACAGATATTTTGGGTATTTCGTACAGAGGGAGGATCTATCTTGAATACCCACTGAGCTACAGGGTGTGTAGGAAAATTTTTTCAGAGAAGTAGGTACCAACTGATATTCAATTATAACTTCGAGCGTATTCAACATAGAGTAACCAAAGTAGGCTGGTTTCATAGATAATTGATTAGTGGCTGTCATAGTTAAAGAATATTACCATGCGTACCTCATTTTCGAGATATTGGTCTTTAAACACAGATATTTTTTTAATTTTTTTAACCAATTTTTGTGAGAATCGCAGTTATCTCGGGAAAGTGTGCTTACACCTTTTTTTATTAGTATTATTTTCGTGCGCCACAATGTCACCTACAAATTCCCCATTCCTGGGACTTATAGTTTTCTTGGTATAAAGTTAATTGAAGCACAAGAATCATTCAAACACGGGCGATAATCTTGTATGCCGTGTCCTCCATCAGACTAAATGCTAGGCTATTAGAAAAATTAGGCGAAAAAGTTTGCAGACCAGATATTTTATATTCAAGCAGACGCCTGGCTGTATGGCCAAGTAAACACAACATTCTGGTAAAAGAGCATTTACTGATTGAACCTGAAATAAAAATAATAAGAGGTATAAGTGGCCATTTATAGCTTAATTAAATCTGAATCAGCAAATTTCCGCAGCTGATCCAACTTGTACCAAGAAGTACAGAATTCAGTCTTTCTGGCAATACATAAAAAGTCAGGGGTCTTAGGGGGAACACAGTTAAAAGTTTAACATAAAACACAGAACGCAAATTTATTTGAATTTTTATTGAAGATTAATTGAAGAGGTAGTCTACGAAATGGTCTGAAGACTTAAAGTGCAGCTTGATGCAGCTAATTTATAATTTTCAATAAACTATAGATTCTCAGCTTTCTTTTGACACTAAATATATCTTTGGCAGAGGCCGGCAAAGTTGTTAAAAGTCTTATCATAAATCAAAAATAATTTAATTTACTATACTTAAGAAGAAGTTTCTAATTTCCGTCAAAAATACATTATATTAATGGTAAAGTTATTATTAAATTTTTTATATTGAAAGACAGCACATACCCTGTTCTTTGAACTCCATGACCAAACACAACCAAAACTTTACATAGAAGCGTACGCGTTCGGCAAGCTTGCATGACTAATTGGGTCGTACTGACAAATTAGCTCAGCAAGCAAGTTTTTTGTATTGTATTTTATTTCGTTTGTATAAATTTATAATACGTTATCGCACAATTTACAGATATATACAGAGATTTAATATTAACATAATAATATTTTTCTTCTGAAGCATTGTATGTAAGATTTTAATGGGAAATATGTAAGATGTAGTTTTTGAGGAAAAAAAAATCGAGAAAAAACCTGAATTTACGCGTGGAGCAAGCAAGTTGATGCATTCACTTTCGTTAACAAAAACAAAACTACCGATAGAGTTACACAGTTAATTCTTATCATTCTATTTAATTTTGACATTTCTTGTTACAGAAACGTTAATAATGTCTCAAATTTTTATTATTGATTTTTTTGAACTATGGCCTACGGCAGGACCATTATGCAAGGGGTTATACATAGTTTGATATCTTTAGAAGCTTGACCAAAGTAGCAGTACAAATAAATTCGGCCCGAGCCGAAGATGCTTCAGTATAGAAATAAGGCTTTTTTTCTATACATACTATGGCCAACATGGAACCGTATGTGAATGCCTCTGTTGGATACTTTTTTTTTTGTGAAAAACAATGAACTCATCCAAAGAAGTAAGATATTGCCGAGGAAAATGCGTGCCAATAAAAGTTTATTGCAATGGAAAGGAATTCGTATACTCAGACGTTCAAGAATTATGATCTTCTACTTGAGTGGAACCACCCGCAAGAATGTATTTTTATTCCTTTTTTTCTTTTATTTTGCTCTTTTTGTTTGATTGCCGAAAAGAGCAATTTTTGCGGTCCTTTTTCAAAGACAGATTCAGAACTATATAATCACACAAATTGATTATTCCTCTTTCTTCGGCTTTCTACTCAATTTAACCGAACGTTAGCTGTCGGTCGATTGTTGATGATCCTAAATCAATGGACGAGAGGCAAAAATCAATTCAACAATTCGCCAATTGATTGGGAATCTCTGAATGGCATCGCCATCACTGGATCTGTATGGAGTTTATTTTGGTCTGCCATTGTCTTTCCCAGCCACAGATCATGGATGATGGTAGGATGGCATCGAACAATCGACACAAAATTACAGCTTTAGGGCAGGCTTTTGAGTTAATAAAAGAGAAAAAAAAGGATGAAACCATTAATGTAGGGATTGGCTCCGATAAAGGCTTTTTAATTCTGTCAACACTGATGGGACAGCATTGAAGGCGCTGCTCCTTTGTCCGATGGACCCATGTGAAGTTCTGTTTAAAGTCACAATGTAGTGAAAGCACTTTTCAAAATGAAAAAAAGCAGCGAAATAATTACTTTGATTATTTGATAAAAAAGAGTTAAAATAAATCATTAAATGGGGGACTGTACGCACTTAAAGTGAAATTGAAAAATTGAATGGTGGCGGTGAGGTTGATATGTTGACAATGAAAAATTTATAATGAACAAGAACTTAACGCAATTGACGGCAGCTTTTTTTTCAGCCACATGGTGGCGTACTTAATGGGATGCTGTAGAAGAGTCTATTATGACTTTTGTTAAAATTCATGTAAATGTACATGAGGCGCGCGCCGTGGCTCTGTGGTTAGTGCGTTGGACTTCAGAGCGTAACCCAAATACCTACCGAAAAAGTTTTTTTCATGGTGCCATTTCTTTCGAATTACCGACAAGCATTCCCAAGAATCATTCATTGTGAGGAGCTTCTTAACTCGCCATTCAGAGACGGCCGAAAAATGAAGGAACCATCCCTTCACATCATGGCTCATTAGTCGACTTAAAGAAAACAATATATATATGTAACAGCGAACAACAGCGAGTAAAGATTTTTTACCTATTTTATGTACCTATTTTTTCTTAACCTAGGGTTGCCAGAAATATTTCGAAGAAACAAGTTAACGAGCATGAAAATCCCGGACATTGCCGGACAAAATTGGATCCAAAAAAGAGTACAAAACTAGGACCAAAACGCAAGACAAAGACACTTTTATTGCTGTACTTCATGTCTCAAATATTAAATAATTTATAGTTCTCACATGATATTTGGTTCGTCGGCTTATTGGCATAGACATAAGACTTCAAAGAACCTCAACAAAAGAAGGAAGAAAAAACCAAAATCGCATAATCTGGTCGGCCAATTCTAATCACCAGAACGGGAAATTAAGTGTAATGACTCATAACTAGGGCAACCAAGAGCATGCACAACCATATTTTTTTTAGCAATGATATTGAGATGTGACTAAGCTTATTATCCGTTTCATGAGAAACTAAGCCATTTGAGCGCCATTTGTTAGCGTATATTTTCAATATAAATGTATATAATTGCATATTTTATCAAAAATTCATATATCAAACATAAAATAATTATTTGTACTTTATTGAGCGCATTTGAGCAAATGAGTCCAGTAACCAATTTCAAATCCAAGTCAAAAACAAAAAAACCTCGCAAACCTCAGAGCATACCGAAAGGATTTTACCCAGCATATTTAAAAAAACAATGTTGCAATTTGCTGCCTACATTATGTACATATGTACATCCACAATACGAAAATGCGACTCAATACAATTTGATACAATTTTTCTTTGCTACGAGTAACTACTATTTCTCTAACCTTTGCAGGTCTATCGGAAATACAGTGCACTCTCGATTTTTGCAACTAATGAAAACAGACGTTGTTGCAAATATCGAAAAGTTGCACAAAGCGAACAGACAATTTAAAAACGCCTACACGATATTCTCTGAATTATCAAAATAAAACTGGCACTTAAGACTTTTATTTTTATGTACATACACATGTATTAACATATATACAGCCTAAGTTTTACAAAAAGCAGACATTTTAATTTGCACTTGTTTTGCAGAAGATCGCTTCGCAACAGCAACATTATTGTATTGCGACTTCTAATTTAACTTTGAGTTGCGTATCAATAATAGGCCTGGATAATTATCCAGTCTTATTTTGACTTGCAAAGTTTTCCGAAGTCTGTATGGATTTGAAAGAAAACGCACTTTTAACAGAAACTTTTTCTTCGAAATCGAGATTTTTTTTGGATTTGTTGCAAAAATCGAAAAAAGGAAATCCATTTATATCGGTTACTATAGAGGTTTGCAAAAATCGAGAGTGCACTATATACGTTTTTCCTTACTTTCCAAGAAAAATTAATGATGGCTGGTTTTTTTAAGAACACAAGTAATTTTGAATAGACTTCTAATATGGCCTATTTTACTTATTTGACTTTGCAGTGAAGGAGGTTTTGCATCTATTCTTTGGTTCTGTTTGCTCCTTTAATTCATTTATTGCTATAAAATGCATTTTCATAAGCATAGTTAAAAATTTATAGGGCATATTTTAAGGGCATAAAAGGCACTTTTTAGAGCGCTGATGATTGATTTTTTAGGGCATATTTTTGGTTGCCCTACTCATGACTAATGTAGTAATTGAATTGTTACTCGGCTTGTATGGCATGTGGAACCGTCTTGTTGAAACCACATGTCTTCCACCTCTATATCTTGCAATTTCGGCATTAAAACCCTGGATTATCATATCGTGATGGCGAGCACCATTAACTGTTATTGCCTGACCCGCCGCATTTTCAAGGAATAATGGTCCGGCGATGCCTTCAGCCCAAGGCATCTGAATCACAAATTCGACACTTTTGTCGATTAACAAAGCCATCAAGATGAAAAGAGCCCAATCGCTGAAGATAATTTTGTTTTAAAAGTCAGCATCCCCTTGTTGTTGTTCCATAATCTATTGAACGAACTCTCTTCGCTGTGCATGGTCAGTAGGCATTTTATTTGCATGAAGATGCAAATCTTTCGTGAGAATACGCTGTAGAGAGTTTTTAGAAATATTCTCGGTCACAGTGCCAAATTGATGTTCCTGGGCTCTCAGCAACGTTCTCACAAACTGCTTCAATATTTTGTATTGAATGACTTGTTGAAGAGAATTTTTGAATTAATCTCTCATTAAGTTAAATCACTATTTCTACCATATTTTGTACGAAAATTGCGACCAATAATTGCCAAACTTTCATTATTTTTCAAATATTGCTCAACAATGAAAACGCGTTGTTCTTTCATGTAGTACTCCAATAACAATAACCCTGTTAGCTGTCATGCTGTCGTTTTTTTGTTGACAACAATTTAGCGCAATAAGTGGCGAAAAATCAAATCTTGCGTACATTTTAGGACACACATTACTTAATAGATTTTCTATTGGTAATAAATTATAAATGGAGTCAGATATGATGAATAATAGAAAACCCGGACAATTTAGAAAAACTATTCCGGACGCTCAATTGTGCTTTGGCGCTCGTTTAAGCGACTATGACTTGTCTCGTAGGGGTTTATAATTCACTTCAATTTAGGTAAAACGGAAATTTTGTTGGTCTTATCCGCGTCAACTAACATTTTAACTTGACGAGATGTACTGATCTTATGTCAGTGGTTGCATTATTGTAGTTGCAGCAATCCTGGCATCTTGTATTTAACGTGATCTGAACTACAACCAATTGGATTCTGAGGACCAATGAAAGGGATCGCCGATGTAGCTCTAGCCGGAGCATCAGGTTTTTATTTTCCAGGATAACAGTATGCCCCGGACCCAGATCAATATGATATCATTACATTGTCCAACCGGGTTCAATTTGTTGATACTATAATAAACGTTGTTGAGAAGGCTTTATTAGCTGCTTCGCTACCAGAGCATAAGTATATGGATTTTTCCTTCCATCTCCTAATCGCCATGCTAGCGAAAGCAGACACCTCTGCCTGGAAGACACTTGTGAACCCAACGAATGGGATAGAATCTGCTACATAATATTAGATACCTGGTCCAGAGAGTTCTTACATTATCGAAGGTGAAGAAGATTAACCCTCACACGGGCGACAATTTTTGCCCCTTAATCAGTACCTTATTAACCCAGGTTAATATTTTTATTCCATTCCTCTTTCTATGGGCTCTATGGTCTACAAAAATAAAATTCTTACTTCCTGCCTTCCTTTTAATTGTTCTTTGTTGTTTTTTGAATAAATTTTGCAAATTATATTTTTTACGCACCTGGAAAATAACAAGGGAAATCCCCCATTAGTACGATTTACATTGGAAAATTAAATTTTATGTGAATTGAGCGAATTTCCTTATCAAATTTGTTTGACAATTATATTCAATCAGTACTTGTGAATTTCATTTGTGTGAAAATGGATCAAAATAAAATTTAAATTTCTTTCAAGTGTGGGCATTATCCATGTAAAGTATTAACACATCACATACAATTAGATAGGCAGATTTAGGGTGTGCAATTTGATACATGATATGATTTTTTTTCAAGATTGGCACACGAAGTACAACAACAATACTTGAAATCGATTCTTGATACACTTCATTCTGATGATGAAGAAGATAGCATACAGTCTTTAACAAAAGGAGGTGTGGATGTGATTAATCAAATGCTTGGTCAAAACACAACTAAGATAAAAACAAACCGCTGGCTCTATTTTACAACATCATGGACATGCACACATATTCATATGTAGCTGACTTAATCTTCTGGTCCAATAATACGATTGTCTAAGACAGTCGAGCCAACGCAGAGAGTTTCTTGAAGAGTTGAGGAAGCATTTT
The DNA here is from genome assembly GCA_949775065.1 of Brachyopa scutellaris. Lineage (NCBI taxonomy): Eukaryota > Metazoa > Arthropoda > Insecta > Diptera > Syrphidae > Brachyopa > Brachyopa scutellaris. The sequence goes on from OX459113.1 coordinate 115,621,643, forward strand.
TGTACGCCTACAATAGCTAGAAGAGCTCGAAATCCTCGAAATGTGGGCAAAGTAACACTAAAAATTGCATTTTAGGTATTCCAATTGATCAAATTGAACACAAACCTAGACCTTCTAGCCATTTTTGCCTGATGATGCTTCTCAGGAAGAATCTTCAGGTGGCCAAAAAATTAGAGGTTCTTGCTTCATATTATGTTATCAGCAAAAAAAAAATGATTGAGAAGAGCAACACGAAAGAGTTGCATACAGTGAAGGAAGCCTAAGTGCGTAGTTTGACAATGACGAAGTTCGAAACTACTAATCTATAAATGTAATATGTACAATGTACTGTACATAGTACCTTACCTATGCATGTTCATAGAGGTACTGAAATGTAATAAACAACAAATTGGTTTCTTTCGTTCACAAATTTGAAGATGTAGCTTGCAGATACCACCCAACTGAAACTGTATGTGCAACATACTCATATGTAAAAACATCGGTATATACATATGTGCATATATATCTACATATATGTTTATATATATACATACAAACTCGTAGGCATGTATGTATGTATGTATGTAGCTATGTTTTCCTAAAAAAAAGTAGAACTATAGGACAAATTCAGAATTTTTTCATACAAAAGTTAAAATGTTAACCTGGGTTAATAAGGTATGTTTGCTACAATTTGACGAAAAATCAGTCGAAAAACTGTCAAAATTTATTTTTTTCTATATTTGTCGAAAAATATCAAATATTTAGTCACTGAGTCTGAATGAAAAGACATTTAGTTCAAAAGTATCCAAGATATGATATAATGAAAGTGCCCATATTAACCCCGGTTAATAAAGACCGTGTGAAGGTTAAGGAACAGCTGAAACTGGAATGGAAATTTGTACTTAAATAACAGCCAAAACCAGGAGAGCTTTCGAAATGTCTTTTGATTTGAAAAATTTTACGGGTCTGAATAAGGCTTCTAACGATATTCCCCAGAACGCGCCCATGTCATTACATTGCCTAATTTGTCTTAAATCACTTTACCCGAGATACATATGTGTACATAAATCGTTGAGTCTAACAACCAAAAGACACCAAACTATCTAATTCCACTGTTTAGGCGCACGGCTGCCACTTATCTTTAGGTTGAAAATAAACTAAGAAAAAAGACTCAAATTCGGGGATTCAACACTTTATTTTACTTTTAACAATTGAAATGAGAGAAATGCGACTGCTCGTCGCGCTATCCAATGATTTTATAATGGCCGGTCGCCTTTTTCGGAGTTTTTCGCGCGAACACACGCCAAAGTTAAAAAATATAGCGCCATCTCGTGGTGAACACATAAATATAAAAAGATCCGAGACTTAAGGTCAGTTTACACTTAAACATTGCCGCCCACCTTGCAACAATAGGTGCAAAACGGCAAGTAACTACAATATCTATCCGTAAGATAATCAAATGAGATTTTTGTAAAATACTAGGGATATGATACAAGTATGTACTTCAATAGATATAGATTGAAATGAGAATAGTAATTTAATATGTATTTAACTTATAAGTTAGTCAAGTTGTACAATACAAAGGATATGATATAAAGACTACAATAGATCTAGATAGAGATGAGAATAAAAATACTATAGTTAACTTATAAGTTAGTCAAGTTCATGAACTTCAAATTTGATCAATAATTAATTAAGATATAAAGGCACGAGCTCAAAGTGTGTCGGATATGCAATTACCTCTTCCATTTATCTCGCTATTGTAAAGAATCGCCACTTAAAATGCAAAGTTTTACGATGGGTCTCGTAATGACACCGGATTGAGTTCTAATATCTGCGACGCGAGTTCTACCATCAGGACCCGGATAAAGTTTTACGACTCGACCTAAGCGCCATTCGTTTGGAGGAAGCCTTTCATCTTTAATGACAACCAAGTCATCATTCGCGATATCCCTAGTTGGATATTTCCATTTATATCATTTTTGCAACTGTGTGAGATATTCTTGCTTCCATCGCTGACAAAAAACCTGATGAAGAACTTTCACCCGTTCCCACCGCTTAATAACGTTCCAAGATAGATCACTGAGATCGGTTTCAGGAGGCGACAGAAGTGGACCGCCGCGCAAAAAGTGTCCTGGGGTTAAAGGGAGAAGGTCGGTGGCATTTTCTGAAATTGGGGATATCGGACGTGAATTCAGGCAAGCCTCAATTCGTGCTAAGAGGGTAGAAAATTCCTCAAAGGTAAATTTAAAATCACCGGCAATTTTTCTAAAATGCTGTTTAAAACTCTTGACCGCAGCCTCCCATAAGCCACCCATATGCGGAGCGCCGGGCGGAATAAATTTCCATTCTAAATTATGATCTTTATACGTATCCGTCACGTCTGAGGAAAAGGTTTTTAAGAACGTTTTGAATTCTTTAGACACGGTCCGACTGGCGCCGACGAAATTCGTTCCGTTATCGGAATAGAGCGTCCGGGGCAGGCCGCGTCGGGCAATGAACCGATTCAACGCAGCCAAAAAGGAAGCTGTGGTGAGATCACCAGTTGCTTCCAAGTGTATGGCCTTTGTGGCGAAGCAAACAAAAACGCAAACATATGCCTTGGAAATTCGACAGGAGCGACCGGTAATGGTTTTGATTGTGAAGGGACCCGCATAGTCGAGACCCGTACAGGTAAATGGTGAAGTGATTGTAGTTCGTTCAGATGGTAATGAAGCCATTAGCTGAGTCTGAACTTTACTCTTATGGATCGTACAGATTTTGCATCCTCGGATACATTTTTTAACTAGATTTTTAATCCTTATGATCCAAAACTCACATTGAACGAGGCGGATCACCAACTGATTGCCGCCATGCATGGAAAAGATATGATTAAAATTTACAAGAAGTGTCGAAAGAGATGCCTGATACGGCAGGATAATGGGGAATTTTTCGTTATAAGGCAAAGTAGAACAAGCTAATCTTCCGTTGACCCGAAGGATTCGGTCCTTGTCGATCATGGGGTTGAGACTTAGAAGACTGCTGTTTTTCGGGACGGGTTTGTTTTGAACAAGACAGTCATATTCCTTACGGAAATAAAGCTGCTGAGTGGTGCGGATTATGAACTTTTTGGTGGCTTTTATCTCGTCGTGAGATAGAAGGAGAGATGGGCCAGAAACCTGTTCGAATCGAGAACTGATCCGAGACAGAAACCGAAGAACATAGGATAAAACGTGAAGGGCCCTGGGCCAAGAGGAGAATCTCTGAAATAATGATTTCAGGATTGGGCACTACCATTGTGAGACAGACATTAACCGGGCGACTTTCCATATCGTCCTCATTAGGGGTAGAGAGTATGGTGTTAGGCCATTCGGACTGAGGGCGTTTAAGCCACTGAGGGCCACTCCACCAAAGGTCGCTGACTCTGAGTTCACTGGGGGGCACCCCCCTCGTCGCGAGGTCCGCCGGGTTGTCAGCTGAACGCACGTGTCTCCACTTAGAGTTTGGAACGTATGTTTGAATCTTGGAGACTCTATTTGCTATGAACGTTTTCCAGAGGTGGGGTGATTTACTAAGCCATGCTAACACGATGGAACTATCGGTCCAGAGGGTGACTTGTGGATCAGATAGATTTAAAAGTGGAAGGGTGCTTTGCACTAGTTTTGCTAGGAGCAACGCACCACACAGTTCCAATCGAGGTAGTGCGATTTGTTTGACGGGCGCTACTTTACTCTTTGCGCATAACAAATGAGAAGACCAATCTCCTAGACTATGCTGAACACGAAAATAGAGAGTGACGGCGTATGCCTTTTCGGAAGCGTCGCAAAAGCCATGAATTTCCGATGGGCAGTCGGGAGTATATTGTACCCAACGGGGAACATGAATATACTGAATATCTGATAACGTTGCAAAAAAGTTCTGCCAACGATGACACGTTAGGGGCGTTAATACCTCGTCCCAAGACGTCCCATCCCGCCAGATGTCCTGCATGATTATTTTTGCGATTATTAGGACCGGGGCCAACCAACCGACAGGGTCGAAAAGCCGCGCAATCACCGACAAAACTGATCTTTTCGTCAGCAAATTATCACGATCGTTGGTTTTGCAAAAGAAGTTAAATGAGTCTTGATGAGCGTTCCACCGAATACCCAAGGCCTTGACGACACTACTTGTGTCAAACTGCAGAAAATCCTCATTGTAAAGAAAGGACTTCGGGAACCGTTTAAGAAGAGCAATATGGTTCGCAGTCCATTTCTTTAAACAGAATCCTGCGGTGTCCAAGGCCATCAAAAGTTCGGATTGAGCCTTAGATGCAGACTCGAGATCATGTGATCCGGACAAAACGTCATCCACGTAGAAGTCGTTTTTCAAAATCGAGGAGGCCATAGGAAATTGCTGTTCAACGTCCATCGCTAATTGCTTTAAGGTACGTATCGCTAGAAAAGGTGCACAATTTACACCGAAAGTAACCGTTTTTAGCTCATAGTCAACGCATTTTTGAAGAGTAGATGCGCGGAAAAGGATTCGTTGATAAGGCGTATGTTCCGGATGGACGAGAATTTGTCGATACATTTTCTCCACATCCGCGCTAAAAACATATCGATATAGACGCCATTTTAAAATTAAGACCATAAGGTCAGCTTGTAAAACCGGGCCCACATGAAGGAGATCGTTAAGGCTTCTACCATTGCTGGAAGGACTCGAGGCATTGAATACTACCCGAAGTTTGGTAGTAACGCTATCCGGTTTTATAACTGCGTGATGGGGTAGATAGTATGACGCAATCTGTTGGTTTCGAATAAGTTCAGCGGATGAACAGACCTGCATATGGTCGAGATCAAAATATTCTTGCAATACTTCGTTGTAGTTAACCAGCAGTTTGCAATCCTTTGCTAACACCCTTTCCATGCGTAAGAGCTGCTTGAAAGCTATGTCTCGCGAGGTTCCCAGCAAGGGCATAGGACTCTTGAAAGGCAAACGCACGATATATCTCCCAGTCTCATCTCGAGTGGTGGTTTCGGCAAACAACTTCTCACAAATTTCATCTTCTGGGGAGAGTGGCTTTGAATCAGACAGCTCCTCAATTTCCCAGAACTTTGCGATCTGCTGTGCAACAGAGGATTCCGAAAAATGGGACAAAAGAGTCGAATACGAGTGAATTGTATCCCTTGTGAGAGGACCGGAAAGGATCCAGCCAAATATGGTATTCTGGGCGACTAGAGTGTTTAAAATATTAGACTTTACCCCCTCCAGGATGATTGATGGATATAAGTCAGCTCCGATTACGAAGTCAATGGGAGAACTTTCATAAAACTTGGGATCGGCAAGTTGGAGATCGAATGGTCCGGACAACTCACCTTGACTCACTAGACAAGAGGGCAAATCACCAGTCAAGCGGGACAGAACAATAGCATTCGCGGTTATGTTTACCGAATCTGATAAAGTGGAACCCACAACTAATGAACACATCTTTGAGGAAGTCGTAGTTACTACAGCACTTATGCCCGTAATATCGGCTTGGATTGGTTTAACTGAAAGGCGTAATCTTCGTTGAGCCTGTTCAGAGATAGAACTAACTTCGGATCCAGGATCTATAAGAGCGCGTAAAATGAACTTTTGTCCAAGGTGATGAATCTTTATGAGAGCAGTGGCGAGTAAGACCCGTTTCTTGTTTTCGGCGAAGAGAGAGTTAAGTTGCATTGAACTCGATGTTGAAGTGGACTGTAAATTTGTGTTGGGATCTTGAGGTGATGAGCTAGGGGGAGTAGGGATGGTAGCCTTACTCGGAACTGATGTTGGGGGAGTAGGAATGGTAGCATTACTCGAAACGGATGTTGGGGGAGTAGGAAGGGTAGCATTACTCGAGACTGATGTTGGAGAAGCAGAATGTAGCAGAGTATGATGTCGTTGACGGCAGTGTATGCAAGTGTGAAGACTACGACAACTCTTTTCAAAATGCGTATGAGCCAGGCAATTCCTACAGTACGAGAGTGAATTAACTTTAGACCACCTATCTGCGATCGAAAGTTGTAAAAAGTTGGGGCAAAGTCGTAAGGGATGCGTTCCTTTGCATAATTTACAACTAATATCATTCGCTTGAACATGTAGAGCTTGATGATGAGATTTGCCTTTGGGAAATGTTGGTAATTTGGATTTATGATCGTGGACACCCACCTCCTTAATATCAGAGACTGTCTCAAGGATTTGGTATTGATTTGTGAGGAATGTGTCCAGTTCTGACCAGACTGGAATCTCCCGAGGCTTATTAATTGACTGTTCCCATAAGGACAAAGTCTTCTCTGGTAAACGACTCGAGCATAAAAATACTAAAATCGGACCCCACGATTCGGTCTCCACTTGATATGCTTTTAGTATAGAAATGCAATCGTTTATACTACTTTGAAGCCTTTTAATTCCTTGACTGGATTCCGTAGTGATCATGGGTAAATTGAAAAGTGTTTTGAGCTGATTGTTTATCAATATCCGTTTGTTCTCGTATTTATCCGATAAGGATTTCCAAGCGAGATCGAAACTGTCAGAAGTCAGCGGGAATTTGGCAACAACGTTGTTGGCCTCACCTTTGGTCTTGGACCGGAGATAAAATAATTTTTGAACGGCACTTAGCTTGGGATGATTGATGTAGAGTGCTGAGAACAAGTCTCTGAATGAGGGCCACGATAAATAATCGCCATAAAACGTTTCAGTGTCGCAAGCAGGTACACTTAAATGTGTCATAAACTCAGAAGCTTGAACAGAACGCTGCTGCTGCTGTGTGTCCGTACCACACCCGCTTGAAGAAGCGTTCATATTCGACCGTGCTCCGTTTATTTCACTTGAAACCTTTGGCTCATCTTTATCGCTAGCTTTCGCACCTTCGTGTACCGAATCAGCAAGAATCACCTCAAGCTTTCTAATAGATTCGATTATTTCATTTAAACACGAGATATAAATACCCGATGACGTGATATATTTTTGTTTGATTGCCTTTGCATCCTCCTCTGATAGAGATTCATTCGAACGCACGCAGAAAATATAAGAGTCTCTAATTTCCGTCCATAAGTCTTTTAATTCAGACTTTGACTTCTGCAATGTGATTGGGGTTTGATCTACTAGCGGAACTTCCTGGACTTTACGTTGGAATTCTGTCAGCAAATCGCTAGCAAGAATAAATTCATCTAATCCAATCATTTTATTGCAAAGCGTTAAATCACGTAGTACAAAAACGAAAACGCGAAAAACGAACTTTACCTTCCTAACTACTGGCACTTAGAATCTGTCTCTATCTGAATCGCAGTTTGGCGAACGGGATATGAATTCGAATCCCACGTGATGGATGGGAACACGCGGTGCAAATATGGATTTTTGAACGAAATGTAACCTCTATCGGTACATATAGCTCACGTATACACTCGTATTAAAAAGAAAAATGCGAACAAATAATCATACGTTATATGTACGTAATTTAAGATTTGTATGTAATTATATTATAAGAAAATGGAAAAAAAACCCAACCACACTTTATATGTAATTTAAAAACTTTGATTTTATGTTATAAGAAAATGACTTGATCAAATGAGAAATTCACGTACCTGTTACACTTCTTTATTGCACTCCGGAAGTCTTCTTCTGGTGGCTGAATCGTTGTTTGCAGATGAATGCTCCTGTTCAATTTCGATGAAATGCTTTGTGGTGTGTGGTGGCGTCGGAACACCTGCGCTCCGATGGAGTGGCGTATCGTTAGCGGCAGAGCAGCCCACGTGGCCGATAACAGTGAATATGTCACGATGTTGTTGTACGTGACTTTCGTATAGCTGCGTATATGTACTTGGGATACCAGCGCTCCGGTGGGGCGGCGTGGTATATGCGGTTCAATGTTGCGTATGTCACTTGGGGTACCAGCGCTCCGGTGGGGCGGCGTGGTATATGCGGAACAATGTTGCGTATATGTACTTGGGATACCAGCGCTCCGGTGGGGCGGCGTGGTATATGCGGTTCAATGTTGCGTATGTCACTTGGGGTACCAGCGCTCCGGTGGGGCGGCGTGGTATATGCGGAACAATGTTGCGAATCCGGTTCGTTTGGACCAAATGTTTAGGCGCACGGCTGCCACTTATCTTTAGGTTGAAAATAAACTAAGAAAAAAGACTCAAATTCGGGGATTCAACACTTTATTTTACTTTTAACAATTGAAATGAGAGAAATGCGACTGCTCGTCGCGCTATCCAATGATTTTATAATGGCCGGTCGCCTTTTTCGGAGTTTTTCGCGCGAACACACGCCAAAGTTAAAAAATATAGCGCCATCTCGTGGTGAACACATAAATATAAAAAGATCCGAGACTTAAGGTCAGTTTACACTTAAACATCCACTTTGCAAATCATAAGGAATTTCAAAAATAAAAAAAATTAATAACAAATACTCGTACTGTTCTATGATTTATGGGCTCATTAATGTTTAAGTGCTTTTAAATTAAATCGATTAATAATAAATGGAATTGAAAAAGCAGTCACAATCATAACCCTTTCGGGCTTCCCGTCTTTTCCATTTATAGCTAGTAGCTACTTACATACTCATAGATGAGCAGAAAACAAAAACAAAAAGTAAACAAAATCGAATACATTCAAAGCCGAACGACAACTTGTCTGTCACTATTCCATTACCAATGTCGAGAGTCGCTCTCTTTTTGTCCGAGATACTTACATTTAAAGTGAGATTTTATGCGGCCCATTAGATGCTTTGCCCCGCTCCGATGGCGGTGATATTATGGTGAATTGTTTTTTTTCTCCGAATTTTTTTTTTTCAACAGATTAAAACATTACAGAAATGCTAAAATTAAAATGATTCGCTTCATAAAACTTTGTTCGTACAATGAACGTGCACTGTGTGCGGCTTGGCTGAGTGCTGTTGGCTGCTGGCTAATACATTCCGTTGATGGAGATGTCAACACAGCAATGCAATGTGTGTGCGTGTGGCAGTGGGTGCAGTTGGTTATGACGAGCATGTTCAGTGACCCAGAGTGTATGACGTTTGTTGGTTATTAATTTTGACAGATTTATGGCAAAGAAAATATTTCTTTTCTTTTTGTTTCTTCAAAAATTAACCAGATAAGTGGTTGTGGTTGCATACGTAAATGATTATTAGACTTTGTGGGTGGGTTCAGAAATGTAAAACTAATAAACTTTGTAAAATTTGGAAATAAATCGAAAATGCAGAGAAATATGATGTTTGGAGTTTTTAAGTAGAATTTCCGGTTGATTCGTATCTTTGGGGACTACATATGTATGTATGTATACTCGAAGGTATGTAGGAAGCTTTATGTCCAACTGAATGTCATAAGAAACGTGTGTTCAATGTTGCTATGGTGAAGGTGCCAATGGTTGGATACGTCAATCATAATTCTGCTTTCTTATACATATTCATATACAGTGTACTCTCTGCTTACGGACACCTCTTATAACCGGACAGATTTTAAAGAACGGAAATAAATACACGATTTTCCATATGAAAAACTCTCCCATGCCATAACGGACTCTCTCATAACCGGACACGGACACAAATTTTTGTAGCCGCAATAGAATGTCGCTCTCTCTTAAATGGACAAAACACATCTACGTATGCAAACTTTTTACATACTTTTTTTTTTTGATTTTTATTTCCTCTTCTTTATATGCACTTTGCAAAGAAACGAAACACAAATGTTAACTGTGGAGTGTGCCTTTGCGTTCACGGACACATGATTTTCGGTGGGGAACGCTAGAATGACGCATACATATCTCCGGCATTTTGAGAGATATTTTATATTATTTTGTGCGGATTTTGTTTAAAAATACAAATTATTCCGCTGGTTACAGTGAAGTGGAAATTTGTCTCTGGTAGAACAAATAATGCCGGAATATGGAAGTTAATTGTATTTCTCGTCAGGGCTCCCGTCTTGTCCTAACATATGTAAAATTGTCATGACCCGCTTATTTCCTCAACCATTGACGACATATGCTGTATTGTCTGCGAACGTGTTATCCAACAATTATGTGCATTAATAAATCCCATTGCATTTTTAAATAGGTTTGTATGTTAAGTGCTTGATTGTCATATACAGTAATTAGTATTTTTTGGTAATTTGTGTTTATGATATAAAAATGAATTACTTTATAAAATAAAATTAATACCACATGTCTATTGGGTTTCTTTTTTAAAGAACGTCAATTTATTTTTTTCTTTCATAGCCGGACACCTGTCATAACCGGACAAATTTCTCGGTATCGTCAGTGTCCGGTTACGAGAGAGTTCACTGTACATATATATGTATAATCTTGGGGCCTGGGGGTAGTGTCCAAAAGTTTTTTCATTATTTCTTTTGAAATGTCGTCTGAATAAAGTCAAATCACTAAGCCCTTACATGCCTTACATTACCTAATAGTTAAAGAAATAAGCATTGGTATCTGCATTTGCATCAGCGTTGCCGTTGCTATTATTACGATTTTTGAAAAAAATAGCAAAAGTGTTGGAAATAAATCACAACTTCCAAGCAGGCACAAAAATCTCCGGCATTGAGTTCAAAAACTACTTCCAACAGATCCTAAATCCCGACTAAAATTAAAATGAAGAGTTGCTTAAAGCGATTATGATAGCAGAAGTAAAAGATGCAAGTGAAGTTTAATAACAGAATCTGCTACGGGTTATGTATTTAGTAATGCTTCCGATGCATTTCTGGAAAAATAATTAACGACCGCGCATGATGCAATACTTAACAGAGGCATATCGGATGAGAAATTTACGACAAGCGTTGTACCTATTTCCCATATTTGAAGAAGAAGATGTTAATGATCTGAGAAACTATCGAGGAATATCCTTTATGAACCGCATCGTTAAGGACGTTAAGGTCATTATGGGAATTCTCAGTCAAAGTTTATATTCATGTGTATTAGATGGCAGAATACCAGGCATGTTAATTCTAATTCTAATTCTAATTCTATCTAATTCTCTTTTCAACGATTTACTCTTTTTTTTTTAGAAATCTGCTGCTATTGCAATGTTAGCAAGCAGAATAAACTAATAGATTACATAGAAATATTTGAAATTTAAGGCTTGCCGACATTAGCCCTCCGTCCTCCATCTATGTTTTACTTGCACTTTCCTCCATCTGCGGTGTGACACACCCCAATCACAAATATGTATTAAAAAAAATATGTTTATTCATTAAATTAATTGTTTATTCGTTTTTAATTTTTTCGGTATATCCAAATAGTTTTTAATATATATTAATAATATAATACTACGCTAATCAAAAAAATTTATTCAAAAAATAAATGGACAAAAAAATCTTAAAACAGTAGGTGCTCAGAAAAAGTCAATTTTTTTCAAAAGTTAGAAACAAAAAAAAAAAAATAAAATTACATATGTTTTTCGAAATAATATTCTAGAGCACATGTGCAAAATTGTACGCCTTTTTTTGCAAACTAGTGTTAGCAGTGTGCTAGAATTCATGCAACGCATATTCCAAAATTTGCCTGTAAAAAAAAATACTGAATCCTAAAAAAATTGTTTGTTATGAATAAACAAATCTCACACTAGCTAGATCAATTTATTTATATTATTTTATTCAAATGCTGGATAAATTACTAAAAACGAGGTTACTCTACTTTCAAATCCCTATGTACAAACTGTAAAAAATACTTACGCGAACTGAACAGTGCAAACTGGGGTGTATGATACCCCATAGAAACTTTCGAAGCAAAATTAAATACTGAAAATTAATGCAAATTGTGCGAAACCACCGCATACTGCTGCAGAAAATGTTAAACTGAATTTACCTAGGCATGTCATGGTTACACCCCAGAGGGAGGACGGGAGGTTAAGGCATTTTGTTTCGAAGTCATAAAAATTAAATACATACTTGTGATAACTATAACTTAGAAACCCCAACACTTCTTCTCCATGTAGGATAAAAAGTATGCTGGTCAAGTCGGTAAAGTCAGCTTCTTTGGATATAATATGAGGGACATGGGTATTTTTGTGATTTCAGATCCCAGGTAATTTTTGGAAGATTGACTTACCCTCTCCGGTAAATTTACTTTTTGGCCTTCGGGTTCGCCTTTTGGGTTCCGATGTTATGGAGATAAGGTTAGCTTAAGTAAGGTAGGGTGTGTGATTGTACGAGCAGTCATTTCCACTCGGACACCTGAAGGTCCATTAAATTCCTTCATAGTGTGGGAATTAATCCTATTTTAACCAACTCGTAAATTATTTTGTGCTCTTGGCGATTCTTGGAAGATCCGATGTCTGCCAAGAATCTGTGCCCTTAGCAATAGCAAAGTAGATATTTGATTCATTTACTTCCTTCGTCATCTCCGCAGCTTCTACAGATATTGTTGAATATGGAGATACCCCTGGTTAATTTTTTTCATCAAAAGAAATTGGATTTGGAGATTTCAAGAGGACAACGGAAAATATTTGGCACAGACATAATCTGATCTATACTAAAGATATAGGTACTCGTAGTGCTCTTCAAAAATATGGCAATCGTAAAATCACTTCATTTCGGTTTTCTTCTATAATCTGAACAGAATTAAAAAAAACAAACGCGACCACACGCACAACATTCCCATTAATTCCAGATGAAAGGAACGCGCACACATTTTTAATTTTATTTTCTCAAATCTGTTTATTTGCACGAGATTAAACCGAAATCCCACAAAAACCATCTAAACCACCACCAACTCAATTATTCAAAGATACGAGGTATCAGAGGATGATGTATCATGTTTGGCAACTCAATAAAATCAAAATCCACATACCGCAACGCGATTGCTAATTGGCGTTAGATACTCGTGTAAAAATAACACGCTTCCTCTTTCCCTCTTCTGATTAGGCCGCATTTTGTATTGCGATAACCGCAACAGCGCGCTTATGGTATTTCATGTCATACAGCGCGTAATTAAGACCATGGATCGCCACAGAAGTTTTATCGTCACCGTTAATTAATGTCCTCGCCGATTAGTGTCGTGAATCGAGATACCAAAATCCAACAGATACCTACATACATAGTTAAGCCATTAAGTCCTCGGGTATATCGTAGATATAGATACTCGCTTAGGACGATCGATAGAAAAGATCTACTTGTATATCGGTGGAATAATTGATGTGTGAGATCGAATAAATCGCTCTGAGATACTTCTTCTTCGAACTAGTTTCAGCGTTCAGATACTCTGTTGGCCTTAAATCATAGATAAACGATCGGAAAACCTGCCACCGGAAAACCGGCTTCGATTTGCATATAAAGTGAATGTCAGCCTAATGGCGAGTAAGTGAACAAGCGCGGCGGCATTTAGTCGATCTTAGAAAAGAATCTACATCCATAATGATGTTTGCTTAATGAACAAAAAAAAAATACTGATTTAAAATACTAATATGCTGCGGCGCCCTGTGCACATCTTTTTACCATAAAAAAACCGTTACTGGTCATACACGATATCTACGACGATCGTGGCTTGAATATTTTTCGCATACTTTTGAATTTGCTTGACAAAATTTAGTTCGATCCACAGATAGTTCTTTGCTAGTTGGCGCCAGCAAACATCTGCCAATTTGGTGTCGGCCCGGACGTTTGACAAACCGTCTAAGAATCTCTAATGTTTTAATAAAAAAAAAATCAAATGGTTTTTCTACGCAATTATCACTTTAATGGAAGTAATTATATTTAATGATTTTGAAATAATTTTTTTTGTTTTACATATTGGCGATGTGACATTGATTTCGAATGAGCTGTCAATCTTGTATCTGATTTTTATCATCTCTCTATTATAGAGAAATTATAATTATATAACAATAGTGGCTCGTGTCTACATTGAATTGCGAATCATGTTGTGGCGCCTTTTTTTGGGAGAGATTTTGGTATGCGTAGTGGCCAAATGCTAATGGCAAAATTATGTGCTACGGAAGTGAAATCATTTGCAATTGCTTTTCGCCGAAATTTATTTTCTCTCTTGGAGATACATTCCAAAGTTAGTTGTGATATTTTTAGCCTTGAGTTTTGGGGATTTTTTTGTTTTGTTCTTTAGACAGCTAAAGCTGCAGCACTCGGACCTTCACTGTCTATGAAGGCAGCAAAAACAACTCCATGGAAGAAAGATAATCCTGGTTGGGGAAATGTGCATCTGTAGGAAATGGCATATGTTCTAGATTTTGAATCTTTTATTCCATAACTTACCTTTTATAATTTTATTTTGACAAAGCACCCAATCATGATCATCGAATTTGCAGGTGATATATGTATTGTCATGAATCCTACTTCATCGGAGTCTGTGTGTATCTTGGAATGTCATAGTAGGTTCGCCTATTTCAAGAGAATTGATTTCCTTTTGTTAGGCAATATTGACTGTAACAAAAAACCATTTCAGGCAAGTTAAGGGAACTTTTTCTGGTCCTAATTGAAGACCTTGCATCAAAAGGGAGGCAATTCCAAATTTAACTTTTTGTGGGAAATCAAAAAAAACTCTATGAAAAATTAATTACTACACGAATGTTTTAAAATGATATGCTATTTAAAAGTTTGCATATTTGCACATTGTTTTAATCAAGTTTTAAGTTAAACAAACAATATTTGTAATTACTGTGATTTTTTAAAGTCTGGATCTGCCCCTCATTTGCACCAAAAAGTAATAAATTTGCTCCCAGATTTTGATTTATAAATAATAAAACAAATAAAAGTTATATATTTAGTATATTTCGAACTATCAATCAATACTTGGATATTTAAACAATAAATAAAAAAAAAAGAAAAACAAATCATGCATTGAGAAAATTAAAGGGCATTTCCGGACCTGCCGCCTTTTTGCACCAAACGCACTAGATTGGCAGATACATACATATTTTGCTATAACGCGCTTATTTTTAGTCGCAGCTTGCTTTTTATTTGTTCAAATTATTAGTGAAAAAAACGGGAAGGTTAAAAATATGGACTTGCCCCCCTTTTGATGTAAGGTCTTCAATTTTTATCAGGGCCAAAAGAGTTAAAGTATAAAAACGGTCATCCATTTGTACATGAATCTTGAACTACTAATGCATGCATCCGTACAGGGTCCAGGTTTGTGGATGAATCTGCTTTTTAACGAAATTTCTACCACAATTTTGGAGATACAAGTCTGTGAATTCGGATAATAAAAATACCCAAATGAATTTAATACCCACTCTGATATAGTGTTTTTCCTGATTTTTTCACACCAACAGCCAACTCGTTTTGATATTTTAATTTGTGTTAATCTTTTTTCTTTAATATGTCCAGCATGAAAACCCAGGATAAATATCCTGTCAAGTCGCCAAGACAGCAAACGCCTAATATGTGGCTGCACATGCTAAAATGGAACCAGGTGCCGCTAAATTCTTCGAATTCCTTCAACAAACTTAGCCAATTTACTATTCCCACATGTATGACTACATTATGGCCACAATCCCAAAAGCATACGAGTACATATATACATTTGTCAGAAACAGGAATATGAATGTTATCTGGTAGAGGTAGGTAGCTCCCACAATATACTGAAGTTTAATCGATCGTATATTTAGATCAAGTGACAAAAGTGATTTAGATTAATCGGTGATCGTTTGCAGTCAGATTCGTTCATTTGAACACCTGGGTAGTGTAAAGTGGGAATTCAAAATTTATATATACCAAGGAATGTTTTTCGTTTTCACTTGCAGGTGGATCTTCCAAAATCTAGTACTAACGAATATCATCGGCAGAAAATGCGAATTTGGAAACTTGAAAGCTTCTACACTTCAGGAATATAGGAAATAGGACTAAAGGAAAAGAAAAAAAATTAAAAAGGTCACTTGATTTGCACGAAAGCCAATTGATCAAAATTCAGGAAAGAGCGAAAAATAACGAACATTTACTTGGTTCCTCAGAGCCATCAAAATCGTCTGTTTTCGACCAAGTAGGTGTTTTTTTAACATTTTCTAGTACGGTTTGTGGGGAAGCTGTTTCTTAAGACATTTCAATTACCACGGATCGCAGTGCCTCAACATGGCAGCCCTCTATCCTTTTCGATCCTCGGCACGCCGATACCAGTTTCTCAGACCAAACGCTCTGGCATCCGTAATAGATTGGTTCTTAAAACAAAGTTTCCTTGTCGTCTCGAACCTGGTGGCAGAGATTCGAAGATCCTCTTAGCTGATGCATTATTTTCCATTCACTCGATGTGGTCGAGCTAGTGTAGTCGACGGGTTTCCACATCAACTCTGCTTGTCGTGTAGTACTCAGCACCTTAGAGCAGAACTGATAGGATCAATGTTTTTTAAAGGATGCATTTCGTCTTCCGAGTTAGGAGTTTTGAGCCCAGTTGTTTCGCCAAACCGAAGTAGCACGGTTTCGCAAAGTTAGTCTTTGTTGAATTTCCACTAAGTTGTCATTTTCTGAGGTAGGTAAACTCCGTATCCACTTTAAAGTCAGCTCGTTTCGCCTGTTCTTCAATTTCCGTAAAAGCTTCTATGTTGGCATGCTGATGATGTTGATGTCATTTCCAAGCAGCTGGACGGATTTATTAAAAATAGTGGCTGCGATATTAATACTTGCCCCGCATAGTAAAGCTATGTTCCAGCACTATATTGGAGGAGTCACAAGATAGCGTACTTCCTTGCTGAAATCCGGCACCGGTTCAAATAGTTCAGAGTACTGCCAACAAGCTGCACATTGCATCGCATGTTTTCTAGCGTATGGCGACACAACTGAATCAATTTTGGCGGAATTCCGAATTCGGCCATTGTCCTGTAGAATTCAAGACGATGAATGCTTTCATATATGGCTTTGAAGTCAATGGAAAGGTGGTGGACTTCGATTTGTAATTTGTCGGTCTACCGTGGATTTGTTGGGCCACATTGGTACATGTCGATAAGTGTGTTGAATAACGACTTGAGGCTTTCCCAGATTACCTTGGATATGATATAATACGCGACATTTAGCAGCGATATGCTTCTATAGTTCTTGGAGGACTTACTCGTATGATTGCCTTTTTTATAGATGGGGCGTATAAAGCTGATTGCCCAGTTATCGGGCATGCTTTCATCCTCCCATACTTTGTTGAAGACTTGGTATATGTACCCTGCCAAGATATAACCCCCGTATTTAAATAGTTCTCCTAGTAGTCCATCTGAACCGGCGACCTTATTTTTCTTCAGCTTTTTGTATGGCATACCTAAAATCAGAATCTGCTTTTCTACTCTTGATTAAAAAATCATCAGCTATTTGTTCCACTCCCGAACGTTTTAAAGTTAACGCCGTAGATTCCTCCTTTATAACTACAAATCAGTGCCATTTAGTTATTCCGCTTTTTGTCAAATCCCTTTTTCATCTTCTAGGGATTCCTATCACCCTCTCCAAAGGAATCAATCCTCCACTAGACGAGCACATTATAGAACCAAGTGTTTCGAGGGTGCTACCATACAAAACAACTTAGCACATTATAACCGTCCGATAAGATCAGGCAACAACGATGCTGATGATGGAGCTGCAAAGGGTGGCAAAAACACACACAAGCCCCTAGTTACTGTTGCCTTAGCGATAATCATTCAATCATGGAAGTGATTTTCTCACATCACCTTCAATCGATAACTAATCAATTTCTATGGATGGTGTTTATCGTCCCGCCATCTTTAATCGTCTATAGCGGCAATAAAACTACCACTTGTGCTATTATCCTAGCAGGAAGTCCGTTGCCGTCGACGCGACGTCATCTTTGTACACGAGTATATATATCTAGATAGTTATCTGAGAAGCTGTATGACTTTAAACCACAAAGGTGCTGTAAATTACTTGTTCAACCGTACATCGGCAAGTAGTGTAAGCGCCCGTGAGCCACTGCACACAGACAGCTGTTAATGTACTTCCTTTTGTGTTAAACGGACTGCACTTAACCAAGATAAATGGACTTGAATAATAAATTTAATTATTTTGATTACATCGCCTTCGCCAGTCACCTTAATGCTGGGAGAGTGGACTAGTGGAGTGTCTCGGCCATTTTAGTGCAATGAGCGACGCGACGGTGATGGACCGCGCAGTTATGGTGTCGTTCTTCTGGTGTTTTATGGACTGGTGACAGTTTACGTAATCCTGTCACTCTACCAGCCATCAATGGGCCTACACGTTTTATTGGGAAAGTCTTTAATCAAACATATACGAGTACACACACAGAGATGGGACTTGAAATGGAAATTTATTTTTATCGGATGTCAGCCATTATGTGGTCCTCTTTCATTAATGATTTAATGACATTGACATTTAAATGATGGGAAGGTTGGGGATGTTTTGGAATTTATTTAATCGTATGGGTGTGCCAGTCTACGTGCTGCAGTTGGGTAAGAAACAATGGCAATAAAAATCGCGATAACCGATTATCAAAGGAATCAAATTTATTAGAATCAAACCTGTAGATTCGTATCTAAACATATAAAATCAAATGATTTAAATGCTATCTGGTCTGTGATTCCTGCAAAAGTTTTATAGCTTATTAAAAAAAAACAAATACTCGTAAAATATCGCAGTTTATTAGACATAATCGTGTCCAGACTATGGAAGTTCAATTAGAACGACTGCCATAAAGGGAAATCAGACAATTAACTTATAATCGTGCTCGTACTCGTATTTTTTATCTTCCTTTCACAAGAGCAGCCGAATTCAAAGTATCGCATTGTATGCATTGTATGCAGCTTGATTTTCAATCAATATTTGAGATTTGAAACTAATACTTCATTGAACGAATTCTACCGACCATAGCTCGAAATTGGTGACAGGTAAGGTACCTCCCATCAGTGAGTAATGTTTAAGGTAAAGAATCAAAAAAAAAAAAAAAAAAAAAAACGAAGAAACCTTTAAAAAAACGAGGTACGAACGCGTCTGCAAACTATGTAAAGGGACAACGCAGTGAAAGCCTAAGCCCTAAACCTGGTTATGCTCGGCATACGAATTCGAACGATTGCAGTTAATCGGTCTTCAATAGTCAGGACTGCATTTTAACAGCCGACTGCGGTTTGAAATGCTTCAACAACTAATTCAATTTATTGTAACAGTACTCTGCTCATATCAAACGATTGGCGCCCTTATAACTCCAGGCGCCTGCCTGACAGTTGTTGATATCCCCTTATCGGCAGACTTTTGCAATGCGGGATTTCATTTTACAGTTGAGTACGTTAGCCTCGTCTTTATTTACATAAAATTCAATTTATTAAAGACACAACGCCCAGAGTGCGCTGTATATTCACTGACTAGGCACTGGAGTAGTTGCAGATAGTTCTCAATTTTAGTAAATACAGTAGAATCCGCTTAAGACGCTTAAGATCTTAACGCTTTTTTCTCCGGTCCCTTCATTTTGATAAGAATTCGTAAGAAAAAAAATCCGGTTAATACGCTCTATTTTCAGCTTAATACGCTCACACAACTAAACGATACACTTCGTAAAATTTGTATTTTCTTGTTTTTTAATTATTTTTTTTGCAGAAAAACCATTCGGTGCATTGGGATATGCGGCGGCGCTCACGGCAACTGCCGTCCTTATAGGATTTTTTTTTGTTTTTCGCAAACAAACCGCGCCTTACGTACATACAGGTGGTGTCAGTGCATTAGAATTTGATTGCGTACAATGGTTAGTATAAGGGATGAAAGGAAAACTAGCATAATGCATGTATGATTTCAACTCTTTTTATAAAATAACCATATTTTTAACTGGATGTAATGTTTGACTTTTTCTGCTTAATACGCTAGCCCGCTTAAGTCGCTATTTTGTGTCGGTCCCTTGAAGAGCGTCTTAAGCAGATTCTACTGTAACTCATCTTCAGCGTTAACCGCATTTTGGATTGAATACCTCTGAAAGTAAGTTCACCTGTCGGATCTGGGAAGTTGCCAATCCTGAAAAATTATTGGTATTGGTGAATTTTGGCTTTGATATATAATAAATACATAGGGTAACTTTGGGCATCATTCAATAACTTTTTTTGTTTCTCAAATAACCTCAACACGAAAACCTTTTTTTTATTTAACAACAAAAACGTTTATAAAATAAAGGAAAATCAGAATATAAACAAGTTAAAAAAAACTAAAAATTCAATGATTTTAAACAAAGAAAAAGTAAATCTTAAAATATTTTATAGAAAACCATAATGCTCTATGCATAGGGCAATATGGCGAATCCTATTGGGCCACATGGCGTGATGCTTTACTTGCGGTTTGATTTGCCACAGCTGTCGCAAGTGTTTTTGAATTGAGGACACGAGTCGTAGGACCACTTGCGACTTATTAAAATTATGATTTGACCCGTATTTGTCTGTCAGTTGACAGGCCATATTGCACAGCTCTTTTCTGATAGGAGCAAATCCATGCGCATGTAGTTTCCTTATGTGAGCCAAAACTTGTCTGCTCATTTTCCACCTCTAGGCACATGGGCGTACCTAAACATGGTTCTTGTATTCATCGTTCTGGAGTCTCTATGGAACACACTCTCTCTCGCCCTACAGCAAGTTGGCCATATTCAAAGAAAGACGCGTGCGCATAATACTTAAAAAAAGACGGATTTTCATTAACTGTTATTAATCAATGCCACCAAAGAAAAAACAAAATGATTCACTTCATTTCACTATACACACTAACCACGTGCGCTTTATACTTACGAAGGCACACGCAAATGAAAAA
Source organism: Brachyopa scutellaris (assembly GCA_949775065.1). Taxonomy (NCBI): domain Eukaryota; kingdom Metazoa; phylum Arthropoda; class Insecta; order Diptera; family Syrphidae; genus Brachyopa; species Brachyopa scutellaris. The sequence goes on from OX459113.1 coordinate 115,642,275, forward strand.
GAGCCAAAAATATACATACATACGTACATAATGCAGATGATAAAAGTGAAACATTTTTTGTTTATTTTTTTTACTTGCAGAAAAATCGCAATTGCTTTACAACTTGGCACGGCACTCTATCAAGGAAGACTCAAGTTTTCTCATATCTAATTTTCTATTCTATGAAAAACAAAAAATAAATATACGGCGTCAGCAGTCCTATACAGAACCAAGCCTAGCTTCTCGCAACCATTTCTGTGTGCGTGTTATTTTTTCCACGAATGGAAGGGACCTACAGTTTTTTGCCGACTCCGAACGGCGAGTTGAGAACCGTGAAAAACTCTTTTAGGTGTTGGACCCGGGCTGGGATTGAACCCGAGCAGCATGCGTAGTAGTCCAACGCACTAACCACCACGGCCACGGTGACCACTTTTCTTTTCTATAAGCAAATCGTAAATGTAATATTTACAAGGTGCACCATAATACCCGCTGCACCATAATTCCCGAAGTTAACCTACATATCTTCTTAAATGATTTCTGATGATAATAAACATAGATGTGGCTTAATAACTCTGGCTCAATGGGTGAACTTTAACAACAGACCATTACATTAGGACCAAATTTATCTTAAGTGATTTTCAATCAATTGAATTTGATCTATAGATACATGTGGTTTTAGTAAGACGGTGTTACCAGCTAATCGGTATGTTTTTATGTATGCATGCATATGAAAAAAATATCCAAATTGAACCTTTTGGATCACCTCCTGGAAACGATGTCATTTCAACAATGTTAAAACTAGGGATGTAACGATACATAGTTTTGCCGATACGATACCGATACCGATTACGTAGTAAAAAATCGGCGATACCGATATCGATAGCTTAGTAGATAATAAATTAAATATATAATAAAGAATGTAACTCGGGCGTTTGTATATATTTTTTTTGCATGTAACTTACCTATACTTAACAGAAAGTCAACCTTGAGTGTAAAAATAAATAAGTTAAAATTGAAAAATTCAAACTGTTTGATATCGGATAGAATTTTTGTTTAGGAACGAGTGAGAGTGAGATGGCGTAACGTCATGCGCGGCGAGGTGAACCAGGCGCGAAAGAATACAATGCTCAGCAAAAATTCTCGTGTTGCCACGTCGCTTCGTTAGCTTTTTAAACTGTCTGATATCGGCTGGTAAATAATCGGCGATACCGATATATCGGTATCGGAATCGGAATCGTTACATCCCTAGTTAAAACTGAAGAGTTTTCCCATACCTTACACGTATATGAGTCTTTTATTCAATTTTAAATATCTAGCGCCATTTTTAAAATACACTGTTAATCATGAAATGACCATAAATTTACGTTACCAATATTATAATACATATGGACAACGACTCTACAGATCATTTCTCATTAAATCTCCATTACTTGTATATTTAATCATACTTACACCTTTTTTTTTTTGTTAAATTTGATAAAAATGGAATGTATACAAATAGGTCTATGTAATTAAATAAACATCACTCTAATTCCAAACAAGCACCAAAGGTCCACAGTTAAGTAGTGTCAAATGCTTTATTTTACCATTGTTACCATTTTAACAACCGATCTATATAAGCATAAAATAAACAATGTCTAATTAATGGACATGTTGGCGAAGGTATCCAATTCCTGTAATAAAATAATAATAAAACAAACAAAAAAACAAATTTTTATAGTCTCTCGTTTATATCTCTTTCGTCACAACATACAAATTTTAAATCGCATTAAAATGCTATCTCAATTAATTAAGCCACCCGACGCCAATAAGTGACTCAAAAATAAAAAGACATTAAAAATTAGAACTAAAGGGATATAAAAGCAGGGGAAAAAAACAAACGGAATGACAACTTGTAAACCATCAGATAAAAGAAATGTGTAAAGGAAATCTACGAAACGCCTCTTTGCCTATTAACAATCCAATTAAAATAAAAGTAATGAAGACCGAAACGCAAACGCCATGGCACAGTCACAGTCGTCACATCACTTGATGAATACGAAATGGAGAAAAAAAAAAATCGTGCGATGTCACCACTTCAAATCGCTGTGGCTACCACAGGCCACAATACGGTGTAGGTCAATCCGACATGGTACCCGGCAGATACAACTAGTTGAACAATTTTAGATTTATCGTCGTTTGACAGACAAACTACGAATGGGGTTGGGGTGTGAATATACTCGTACTCTTTGGTTTATTTTTTATTTTTATCGACACGATGATATCTTTATGCGTCTATAGATCTAGAAGGTGTCTTATGCGAAGGAATTTTGTTTAACATTTATTCCGGTCTCGTGCTGTGAGTTTGACAGTTATTGGCGTTAACTGCGTGGATAAACGCATTAATTTGGGATGAATGGTTATACGTCATAGTGTCAAATATAGGTGTTGACATAACGAAGAGGTGCAGGCTTGAGCCCTCTGTTTTGTTGGACAAAAATAGTTTTTTTTTTTTAAATACCCAGTACTTCGTTTTGATAAAGGATAGTAGTTCTTTTAGATTTGGTTTCAATTTCCAAAGTCTCGACGGTAATAGATACATTTTATATTTAAAATTCGCAAAAATCGACTTATACCGCACGAGTCAATATAAATAAGCAAATAATTAAAGTCAATTGCTTTAGTCTGAGTCAATGCAATCACCCATCACTTCAGTCCTTATTCGCAGGGCAATTATAATCCCCGCCAAACCGAAGTCTACTTACATTCAAATTACATGGAGCGAATTAAAAGGATCAACAAAATCCGTCGAAAAAGATTACAGGCTAACGAGACTGACAAAGTAGCTGTGGAGTACACCAGGATAGAACGAATCTAAACGAGAGGGTATTTATCTCGACTCGGCGATATTCAGATTTCCACATTCAATTGCACCACACACAACACACGTGAGTTTTCTTTTGTCCCTTTTGTATACTATGTACTATCACTGGCTACAGGCACCACAACAAAATGGATGCCAACATTATTTCTCCAACTTTACTTGGACGATGATACCTCTACTTGCCAGTGGCAAACAGTTCGAAGACTTCGGAATACGGCATTCTACGAGTACCTACATTTGTGGACAGAGCATGCAAAAATACCCCTCTTGCGGGTTTTAGTGGTATTTGTGGTGGGTAGAGGGAGGAATAAAGTCTCACTTGGAAAAGAGGTGACAATGCGGGTTAAGCGAGTGCAAGTCCTTGGCAATTGGCAATTGAGGGAAATTGCAATACAATTTTGTCACCAGCAGTTCTAGTGCTATTTGCCACTACGAACTTGATGCATTTAATTGCTTTTACAAGGAGAGAACCTCGAAATGAATATGAGCAGTAGTGACAAGGAAATTTAGGATCAATGGCCCCAACTTTCTGGAATCATTAGAGCTCACATTTTAAGTTTATTTCCTATTTCAAATAAGGTCCGACTTAAAAGATTGATTTGAGTTGACTAAAGCATTCGTTTATCTAGGCTGTTCATAGAGAGACTTATGTTACTCCTCTTAAGGGACTCTATTGACACTTTCTTTTTGCAGATAGAAATTGAAGGTTTTGAAGTGCAGTTTTTACCTGTAAGATACATCTCAAGCCACCAAATATTACACATCTCTTGACAGTTAATGTCTTGGTCGCTTAAATCAAATAGGAGAATATTTTTAAAGATCCTAATCATTCATGAAATACGTCCTTACGGGTTTTTTTCTGAGCATACTGATAACAGTATAGTGCATTTTTGCTGCTATATTGAATGAAGGCATTTGTTTGAGCAGAGGAGTATGGTGTCGTCAGCGAATGTAGCGATCATCGATGTTGTCTGCGTAGGTAGGGAAATGTCTCTGGTATAAATGTAAAGTGGTCCAAGCATGCTGGCTTGTGGTACTCCAGCTCGTACTGGGTATAATTTTGATGATGCGTTTTTGTACTTTACATAGAAGTGTCGATTCATTGCGCATATAAGAACCTATCCAACGTACTGTGTGAATGTCTGAAACCTTTCTGCAGCACACTAATCGGCACGTACCAGTGTGGCTTCCGACCCAGCAGATCGACGATCGACCAAATTTTTACACTAAGGCAGATCGTATTAAATTCGAGACTCACCATCACTTCATCGACTTCAAAGCCGCATATGATAGTATTCATCGTCTTGAGCTCAACAAGGCGATGGCCGAATTCAGGATCCCGGCTAAGCTGATCCAGCTATGCCGCGTGACGCTGGAAAACACGCGGTGCAACGTGCAATTTGGAAACAGTTCCTCCGAACTATTCCAAACATGTACCGGATTTCGGCAAGAAGATGCGCTGTCGTGTGACTTCTTCAATCTTGTGCTGGAACAGGTGTAAACACGGAAGGCACTTTCTTTCACAAATCTGTCCAGCTACTGGGATACGTGGACGACATCGACATCATCGGTCGATTCCAGTGCGCCGTAAGAGGCTTTTATGGCAACTGAAGAACAGGCGAAATGAGTTGGCCTTGAAGTAAATGAGGACAAAACCAAGTACATGTTGTCAACAAACAAAGAAACATCTGTCCACCGCCTAGGACAAAACGTCACTGCTGGCAGCATTAACTTCGAAGTGGTTAAGAAGTTTACCTGCCTCGGAGTAAACATACACTCCACGAATGACACCTTAGTGGAGATTCGACGAAAACTTTCCCTAGGAGACCGCTGCTACTTCGGTTTGCCAAAAAAATGGGTTTAAAACTTCTTACTCGGATGACGAAATGCATGCTCTACAAAACATTGATCCTGCCAGTTCTGCTGTATGGAGCCGAGTGATGGACGATAAGTAGGAAAGCAGAGCAGATTTTTAATACTTTGAGAGACAAATTCTTTGTCGCATTTTCGGTCCCGACATTTCCATTCGTGCAAAAATATAACACAAATGGTTGCGTGAAGCAGGCCCAGGCTCACCCCGAGCTGTAGCGCCACCTGAAGAAAGAAAAAAAGAATCTTTTTTCTTCCAGATCTGTTGAAATTTTATTGTTGTATTATCTATGGATCTGCTCTTCATCTCCAGTATCTGAGAAATATTTTCAATTCAATGATTAGACTTCAGCACTTTCCGACAGTTTGATAAGTTGCTAAAATAATATTTACATATACAAAAAACCATAAAAGACGCAACCATACCTACTACATCATATAGGCCAATAAGCTTACTTTCAGTACTATCCAAAGTCTTTGAGCGACTATTCTGTGACTGCATGGCACCAATCCTAACAACACTTAATGTTACCGGACCACCAGTTTGGATTCCGCAAGCAACGCACAACGATACAGATTAGATACTGCGTTTTTTTTTTGTCCGACATCCACTTCTCAATTTACTTAGTTGGCGCTACAGCTCGAGGTGAACCGGGGCCTGCTTCTCGCAACCATTTGTGTGTGCGTGTTATATTTTTGCACGAAAAGAAGGGACCTACAGTTTTTTGCCGACTCCGAACGGCGAGTTTAGAAGCTCAATCGTGACAAATGATACTCTTTGATGCTTGTCAGACATTCGAATGAGGTGGGCACTGTGAAAAACTTTTAGGTGTTTGCGGCGGGATTCGAACCCAAGACCGCTGGCTCAGTAGTCCGACGCACTAACCACTTACGCTACGGTGCCCACCACTTCTCAATTTCTTACACCAAAATCTGTCACCGATTGACATGTCCAGTCCTATAAGAAGTTGCTTTACTTTACTTAGTAGAAGACAGATCCGACCTGAGTGATCTCTTGTGTTAATTAGTCCACACAATGAAAGAGAACAGCTATTAGTATACCCACGTATGGAGCTTTAATTAGAAATATAAATACGAGTACGCTCTGCGGTTAAATGAAATCGAAAAGATTTAATGAGTTCATCACGGTAATAACGAAAAAATTTGTTTACTTATTGAATATTCAACTGACAGTAACAAAGATTACCTCACTATCAATACATAATGGTAGTGTTATTGTATCATTAACAAAACAGGTGCTAAGGAACCGCCACCTACCGCGTATGAAAAGCGGTACGAGTAGTCTAGTCCCCGAATTAATTTTTTTTTTATTTTCTTCTTTTGTGTGTTTCTATCGTGACTCTTTTCCCCTAAATTTTTTTTTATAATAAAAGAATAATTTAATCCGTTAAGACGCCGCAATATGTTAACAAGACTTTTGTGTGGCATCGGGCGAGAGAGAGAGTGAGAAGAGATATTTTCGTTAATGGGTTCTTTCAGAAGATGATGTCGGTATCGGTACCTTCTGTTCCCATATCAGATGCCATACACGTTTCCTTAATTTTGTGACACCGATCGATTTTCAATAACAATGACCTATTATAAGGCAATGAAACTGGTCATAAACGGATTTTTCAAAAGGAGGTCTTTAATATGAGAACTGGGAAAATTCGAACAGTAACAATAAACACCTAATTAAACTGGAAGTATGGAAACGATTCAAGACTTCTGTTATGTATAAAAAAAGTCGATGTATAGTTTAGGGAAACAGGTTCAAATCGGGCCATTGGTTTATTGGAAACCTTTGCACATCTCTGAGTAACATAGTTGACTTGTCGAGTTTTGGACGTATTGAACAAAAGGGGACTTTTATTTATTTTGTTTTTTATTTATCTATATACAGTACACTCTCGATTTTTGCAACCTCGATTTCTGCAAACCTCGATATTTGCAACCGACATAAATGGATTTCCTTTTCTCGATTTTTGCAACTAATCCAAAAAAATTTCGATTTTCGCAACATACAAAATTTGTGTGTGTAAGTTTTGCTATGCAAAGTTGCAGATAAGAGCAAACCTCCGCAATGTAGTAATAACAACACGTCTAGATTTTTTGTGTGTTTTAATTACAGCGAATCCTTCATAGATCAAAGTCTAATAAGGTTGATTAAACTCTTTCCGCAAACAAATTTTGTTGAGCCATCCAGTTTCTTCTTGCAATTATGAAGAAGCACTGAAAAGCCTAGATTTAAAATATGCCATCTTTTTTTTGGCAAGCGCTTGGAAAGAGTTAAAAGCGAATACAATTAATAAATGTTGGAAAAAAAATCAAAAAATCAATGGGACGAAGTAGACTGTGCTCCTTTACTTCTGATTCGGGATAGAATTTTGTCAGAAAGGCAGCGATGACATCTCTGAATGGATCTACGAGAAATGGATATTATTGATACACAACCCAAATTAATTTAGAAGACGCAATATACGCTCCAGCACATACTAACAGTGGGCAGAACTTTAATTACTTCAAAATTGAAGAAATGATGCAACTCCAGTAAATGCGCAATATACTGTTGCGAAGTGATCTTATGCCAAACAAGTGCAAACCATAATTTCTACTTTTTTAAAACTTAGGCTGTATATAAATGTATTTGTACACACTTATTTATTTACCTGCAATTAAGTTTCGTATAAATAAATTTCTTTTTTTTTTTTTTTAAATATGTTTAAATGCATAATTTTTCTTTTTAATAAAAATAAAACTCTTAAATGTACAGGCAATTTTATTTTGATAACTCAAAGAATAGCGTATAGGCCTTTAGTGTTTTTATTTTCTGTTCGATTTGTGCAACTTTTCGATATTTGAAACAACGTCTGTTTTCATTAGTTGCAAAAATCGAGAGTGTACTGTATTTATTTTCGTCAAACGAAGTACAGAAAGCTCCTGCTGACTAATAACTTAACAAAAACATAGAAAACCTAAACATGATCGACCACCATAGACCAATACATTTAATAAATTTACTTTAAAAACATTTTTGTGCTATAAAATTGGTTGAAATCAAATTACTATTATTTGAAACTGCGTTTGCCTGTCTTAAGCAGCTCCAAATTGGCTGATTTTTTTTTACAATTTACACACTATAAAGGAGATATGAATACCATTATAATGTTTACACACAGCGCGATCACATGAGGAACAAGAACGAGAGACAGACAGATCAGCGTAGTGATAGGAAACTCAGATGTTAGGTTTCAACAAACTCTATGGTTGGTGTTCAGGATAACTGGAGAGTTTCGTATTATTTAAAGCGTTTGTACTTGCTTATGATTCTCAGAAGTTTTTTCCAGATCTTTCTTATTATAGTTTTGTGCAATAAATTTCTTCAGTCATACCTCCATCTTACTGTCAGTGTTATGCCGTCGCAGTAGTTTTTGATATTAACTTCTGAAACTTTTCAACTTATTTTTATTTCATGAGAAATAAATGCTTCTGAGACATCTGGATTTGAACCGTGAAACTTCATCGTGACAAGCGACGACGACTACCACTACCACAGCCACCCACATTGAGTCATTAATTAAGTCTATGGTATGGTATACGAAAACTAATACCCACGGGATCTAAATGAATATGAAGGACAATCAATTCCGATAATTTCTAACAAAAAATCCGGTCAAGTGCAAGTCGTACTCGTGCAATAAGAAGTATTTTGCACTATCAGTTATTATTACATAATGCATACAATGATACAAAAAATACGCATGTGCATCAGATTTCATTCTTCGTCTCGTTTATTCGTAGAATTGTATTAAATGCGTGTCTGTGTCCATAGGTAACTATCCGAATTCAAGTTTTCTCATTGAAGTAAAAGTAGAGACACCTATATTATAATATACAGGAAATCATCAAGATTCCTTAATGTGCACAAAATCAATGGTTTAACCCTGGAAGTACATGATTCGTCGAATCGACGACGTATTTTTACGTATTGTAAAATATGCCAAATAACATACAGATTTAAAAATTAATTTTTCAAGTGAATATTATAATACAAAATGTCCATTGTTGCTTTTCTTTATGCTCAATGAACTTAATAACTAATTACAATCGATTTTCAAAGTTTTTGTTGCATATGTCATTTGTGAAACTACTTTTAATAATGCCGTCGTCGATTCGACGAAGCATATCCTTTACGTACAAAAAATAAGCATGTACTTCCAGGGTTAAGTATAAGCACGGTTGCCAGGTTGGGCTATTTGTCGCCAATTGGGTTACAAAAAGTTCTCGTCGGCGACAAAAAAAAACAAGATTTTGATTTGTCAAAATTTGGGCTACTTCTATTTAATAACAGCGATTTTTGGGCTCCATTGAAAATAAAAAAAAAGTAATCTAGAACATTAAATTACGCACATATTTTAAATGTTTGTTACAAAATATTTATCGCAATTGTGAATCATTTGCAAACCAGAATTAAATCAAATATAACTTCACTTCTGTCGCCAGAGGTCACAATGAGCTTTGTAAAATAAAGAGTTGTTCAGCTTCCTTTCTCTTTTTCACTTATGGAATATTTAAAATATTATTTGAAAGCATATGTGGCTGTCTCTGTACAAATTCGAAATCGAACTTTACCGTAATCTCACTGCAAATAATCTTTGACTGTGTTCCTCTCAGAACATTTCAAATTGGGTATAACTGGCGATTGGCGAGTACATATTAATATCTGTGGCCATAAGGAAAAACAACATAAGTCGACTTATGTCGAAAATGAGTTTTTTACACCAAAGGATGCGCAATATTAGATCCTATTTGCCATATTTTTCTCTTATTTTTATCTGAGTTATAGACCAGCAAAAAACAACATTAGTAATTTTCCCTTATAATAAGCATAAAGGAAAAACAGCATATATAAAGATTTTCCGTAAGCTTTTGACATAAATGTTCTTATGCTCCAATAGTTACTGAAACTAACGTAACCACAAGTATTTGTGGAAAAATATCTTTTTTCTCATCTTTATTTCTGTATCCACAACTTTCTTATACGATGCATAGTAAAAAACCACTCATGCTGTTCTGTCTTTTTGCCACAGAATTATTTTGCTAAATCGGGTGCTTAAATTTAATTACATACGTGAGTAATTCAAATGGGAAAGTACTCAAAATATTCTCAAAAAATACACCAAATCTGGGAAAAACTTCCAGAATTTCAAGGTAAGAAAATATGAATTAAATTAATAACTATTAGTGACATATATTTATCTTTGAACTAGGCTAGTTAATTCTGTAAGGAGTTTCCGGTAACTAAGAAAATGTTACAATTATTTAACAATGATATGTATCAAAACCAAATTGAAAGTATAGAGGAGGAAATGTTTGGAGACGACTTTTAAGAGGCTTTGGATTTTTAATTGTTTTTTTGTATTAAATTATTTGTGTATTATTTTATTAATTATTATTTAAATGAAGGCCAATTTTTGCATTTTTGAGTTTTTTTTTTTTTTTTATTTTTCCAAATTAATACTTTAAAATACGTTTATGTGTATTTTAGTTCAAATATTGGATATTGTAAATGTCATTCAAATAATTATTGGGCGATTTTTGGGCTACTTTTTGTTACGCCGATTTTGGGCTACAATTTTTGGGAAATTGGCTCCTTCCTGTCAGGAAAACCTGGCAACCGTGAGCATAAGCTCAATGCTTGTTTTTCGGGCATATTTCTAGGATCACCAAATCAATTTTTACTCTCGCATATACAAATTTCCCAATACGATTTTATTTGATTGTGATAGGGTTACGTCACTTCAGGATATGTAAACAGATGTTGAAATTAAAGAATAAGTCATTAAAAAAAACTGTCGAACGTAATGCAGTCCTGATAATTTTGATTCCATCCACACTTTATTCTCAATGTTTCTGATTTTATTTAGATTTTTCTGAGCGTTATTTTTGGAGACAAGATAGGGGGACAGCTATTTTATAAAGTTTTTCTGAAGAAATTTTATGAAAAAGTAACACAAAAATAAATTTCATACATTATTGAATTATTGATCTAACGAGCTTTCATTTAATATCCCACATGATGATCTCAAACAATTTTTTTTAACATCCCATTTATCCCGCCTTAGCCGAAATTCAACTTTTTGAGATCAGGTCTGTACCAGAGGGCAGAATAGATCAAACCTAGTAGTCGTTGTCTACTTATTTTTTTAACTAAACGCCAGATAAACATTTTTTTTCAACGCTGCTAACGGTCACTTTTTCGAATTTTATTCAAACTGCAGAAAAAGTTTGCTTTTTATGTATCCCCAACAAAAGTGAAAAAAAAACCCACTTAACTAATCCCCTTCATCATCACTTCATTTCACATTTTAATTGAAGTATATCTCTTCAAAAAAACATTTTGATTGGAATTCTCAGTTTTGAGAGTAAACAATCTCAGCTCTGTCCAAAATGACCGCCATGACAAATGTCCATTTCGAAATCCAATTAAAAAGGAAAACCCATTCCATTCCAATTGACTTCCTTCAAAGGGTAGAGGACATCGCATGCCAATCAAACTCATTCTCCTACTCCACATTAAGACCAACAGCGACCAAACAAAAAGGTCAAGAACATTTATTGCGCGCCCATAAAATCAATCCGCCAGAAAATAAAACAAAACAAATAGAAACCACGTTCCAAACCATCAGCCCTGGATATTATATTTCCTTTTTTTTTATTTATATTTGCGTGTGTTGCGACCATTGCATATTATAAATTTCCCATACAACCCCCAGTCGGTGGGAAGAACGCGGAAAACCACCAAAGTAATGACCTCCATTTGCACACACACACACACACACCACAGCCACCGATGAGGGTCTTAAAAAAAGAAAGGAAAAATTATTTCCCATCGCTGTTTGTTTTGTTTTCCCATCCTTTTTTTTTCTTCATCAAAATTTTATCAGCTAGCTACGCTCTACGAATTGCGATACGTGAAATTCCCTTGCACGCAGAACAGTAGTAGTACTAGAAAATAGCAGGAGCAGCACAATGTTTGTCCTCCGTGTTTCCTTAAGACCGTGTTGCGCAGAGGAAGAGCCAACAAAACACAAAAATTAAAAAAAAAAAAAAAAAAAAACATATTCAATTACATTCGAAACCATATTCGGATGCTCGTATGTGTATCTGTGTATTTGCCGAGGATTCCCTGTTTCCCTGTTTTATTATTTAATTTCATTTTATTACACCAGAGTGAGATTTGAATACCACACTACACAACACTACTAGTACCGCCACGCCGGACCGTCCTTTCCGTTTGCTGCATGCAATCGCAATTCGCTAGCAATGCGATGCGATGAGGTGTTTATATGATTTCCTCTCTAGGGGATGATGCCCTGGCTACAGTTGTGTCGGTGGCATGCAAATATTTGCGACAATAACACATGTGGTACACAGTGCCACCACCCCAAAAGGGCAATATCATTGTCAACCGTGTACACAGCGCACCGGCTGTGCTGCCGCCAAAATGAATATTTTATGCCATTCGACACGTTGTTGGGATGCCGAGGCTCAGAGGCTCAGATACTCGGATATTCGCTTGTTTTTTTCTTTCTGTTTTTCGGGAAGGCCCCGCCAGAAAATTGTTGTTTTGGGTACGATTATAGTTTTGCGCGTGAGTCTGTTGTATCTGCTGCGGTAGATGGTGCATATGAAATTGACCAAAGATTTTCGCATCCTCTAATGGTAGATAGAGAGCAAATACACATATGTCTGTACCTCATTTAACAGTGTGTGCTGGATGATGGCAATTGTTGTGTTTCATGGACATTTTCCACTGTCACTGCCAATGTTTGTGGTATGTGTGTGAACACTCAGTCCACTCTGACCTCCGGAAATAATATCCCTTAAGTGGCAGGTGGCGAGGGTAGCTTTCTCATGCGAAAGGAACATTTCTTGATTCTTTTGCTTTCATTGTAGATTCGAGTATGGTGGTACCTCCCTGCAGCTCGCAAACGAGACTCATTCAAAGGCCATTCATAACAAAAAAAAAATGAACGGAGTAAAAAGAAAACCATTTCAAAGTGCTCCCCACCCACGCGTGCTCTGCGGGTAGTTTTATGCGTGCCTACGTGAAGGTTGATGAGTGCTCACCACCAAAACAGCAAGTAGTCACCTATTCTGCCAAACCACCATAACACCGGTGTGGAGATACACTTGTACTAGACCATTCTCTGACACTCTCTAGAATTTTCCGTTTGTTTGCCGGTACCTCAAATACTTGGTAGCAGCACATGCTACACAGTGGGGCAACATTTAATTTCAGTATTCAGACTTTTTTACTTCTTCCACGGACAGAAAGGGACTTGGATTTCTAAAGACACACAAAGTAGGTTAGTGGTGAAAACTTCAATATGTTTTTCTTTCCATATTTGTGTGGATAGAAAGAGTTGATCCTTCTAAGCTTGCAGCTTCCAGAATTTGACGAGCGTTGGGGGTAACTTATTCTTAAAACATGTGACTAAACGTATTTGATCAGCTGGGTGATCATCTGCAGAATAAGTCAAATTCGTTTCCTATTATAACAACTCTCTTACAAAGCGAAAAAGCGTCTTTTTAACGCAGAGTGTGCCTATCAGTGAGCTTGTCGGTGTTTCCTACTGTTCCTGCAATAAGGGCACTGAAGCTTCATAGCACTTTGCAGAAGGCGTTAAACAAGATTTCTTACCTTCACATGTCAATACCGATTCTAAGTAATTGCATTTCTCATGTACTGCACTCCGAAACTGCTTTCATAATGGCAACCAACTATCGAGACTGTTATCAGAGCGCAGCGGTTAAAGGGAAGTTAAGATTCGCACTATTGTATGCCCTTGAACAGTGTTCGATGAGAACAAGGACTGAATTCTTTTTTTTTTTTTGATGAACCGCTTATTGAGATGAGCAAGTACACCGATAGCCTAATGGTGGTATTCCACGATTTATTCGAGAGGATATTTAGGCTTAAGTAACCCCTTTTGTTTTAGGTCTTCGTTAACATATTCAAGCTGTCATTCACAGTAGTCAGTCCTTGAATAAGAAACACGAGCTCCTCCTCGATTTCATCGAATTGAAGCAGATTATCGTCCGTGAGTTACGAGCTGTGATTTTCAACATAATCGGCAGCAGCAAATTGTTATCATTTGCCCCCTATATGCTGCACGTGCTGATAACTCCATTTTGAATCGCGAATAGGCAACGATTTTCAAGCAACCAAAAACAAAAAAGAGCCAGAAAAACTTAATTTCATCTTTAACGATTTTCCTATCTCGGATTTCGGCACCAAATGTGAAAATAAATAAAAAGCCCATGGAAAATGAACAAATAAAATTATATTCTTTATTATTAATTCAAGTTTAGGGGTAAGGACTACGATTGCAATTAAAAACCTACACAATGTTCTCTTTTTTTTTTTTTAGAAGCGTTTACATAAATATAATGGAAGTACAGTAGATTCCGCTTTATTGGGACGGCGGATAATCGGGACAGCCGCTTAACTGGGACAAATGGTCAAGAACAGAACAGAACAGATTGGTTTTTTACTTGATAGTCACATCGCATTATTGGGACAGCTGCTTAATTGGGACAAAATCGGTCTGGACCGAAGTGTCCCAAATAAGCGGAATCCACTGTATAAAGAAATGGTGCGTTAATAAAAGATAGAGAAAATAATTTCGAAAATACAGGGTGGCTATTATTTTCTAAGTGTTCATTAAGTGAGACTTTTTTGGTATCAAGAAATAAATCAATATTTAAGTTCAAAATTCCACCTATTTCTTTATCTAATTAATTCAACGACTTCAGCCAAAATAAAAGGATAAGAGACCCCGATATACAGGGTGTTCCGGTTTGGGTTACAGACATTTTGGGATCTGATTCATTGGTTCATGTTCTGAAAAAAATCTTGCAGAAGGTGGGGTCTATCTTGAACTCCTACTGAGCTACAGGGTATTTAAAAAAGTTCCTTCAGAGAAGTAAGTATCAACAGTGGGGTAGGGCGAGGAGGTTCTGACACGTTAACGGATATTGTCAAAAATCCTTACCCTACCTATGTACGTACTTTTTACCCGCATTTATTCTGATGGAGGACACGGCATACAAGGTAATGCTCGTTTTTGAATATTTCTTGTGACTAAATTAACTTTATACCAGGAAAACTGTAAGCCCCAGGTAAAAACTTTGTAGGCGCTGGAAAAAAATAATAATTATAATACAAAAAATTATAAGCACATTTCCCCAGAAAAATGCAATTTTCAGAAAAATTGAATTAAATTTGAATTGAATTTAATTTTATTGGATAAAAAAGTTGCATATTACATTAAGTTTCCTGCAAAGCCTGAGGGACTTGTCTTCAAACAAGGCTTAATATATTAAAAATATTTTTGTTTGAAAACCAATATGAAGGTATGGATGGTAACGGTTTTTGACTGTGATCAATTATCAATGAAACGAGCTAACTCTGGTTGCTCTAAGTTTAATACACTAGAAGTTATAATTGAATAACTGTTGGTACCTTCTTCTTTGAAGTAGCTCAGTAGGTGTTCGAGATAGACCAACCGCCCCTCCCACACTATTATTTTCATAACATGAACCAATGAATCAGATCCCAAAATATCTGTATCCCAAACCGGACCACCCTGTATAGAGGATGAATCGGCTTCTGAACCTTATCGTCGCGTCGATCGCATAATTTGCGTATTGCTACAATATGAGGACAGTATGTTATGTAGGTAGTAGTGTCCGGCCAAATTTCGTTTTGGTTATTGACATATTTCGATCAAATTTTGATTTTAGCCAAACTGGCTTTCTAGCCAAAAATAAAGAAAATGTTTGCTTTTGGTTTACTTGCATTTTTATATAAAATTTATTTTTTTTGGCCCAAAACGCCTACAACGCTCTTAGCGAAAGGCACCACTGTGCACAACTATTGTTAGTATTGCTCCCTACATTGGTGGAGGAGCAATTGTTATTAAGGGACCCTTACTACCGCCATTGGTTCATTCCCGCTGTAAAAGATGAAGCTTATAACATTGTTGTCATCGTTCGTTGTTGTAATAATGTCGCTTTCATGTTAGACAGACAGACAGATAGAAGCCTAACACTGTATGACATCGCCATGCTTCGTCCCTCAAAAACACTTTGCTGGTTGCCCGAGAATTTGAACCCCACTATCCAGTACCAGAGCACACCCATCACCCATCACCCACCACAGCCAAGCACCACCACCACCACCACCATCACCACCACTGCCACTGCCGCTGCCGCTGGTGTCGTCGTCAGTCCAAATGGAAACCAACAACAAATGGAGGCAATTCTCTTTGCTGGTATAGTGGTATCATCGTTCTAAAAGTAAAATGCCTGCTTCAGTCTGTCGTTTGACGTTACCCAAAGCACAACGCGTATACCATTTATCCGAGAGATACCATACCGGTTGTCGTCGAAGTCAAAGTCGAAGTCGACATCTTTGTGTCGATTGCCTTTTGCCGTTTGTTGCTTTGATGTCGTATTATTGTGTTGTGTTTGTGCTTATTTCATCTTTTTGTCATATCTGCTGCATCAGGGAGATGCCAGATTGGAGCACACATCGATGAATGGTGCGCCTATAGTGATTTCAGTGTTTTATATTCTGCATCCAACTAAGATTAATGTTTATCTAAAAGCAAAAAAAAAGATACAAAAATAATAAAAGTGCAAAAAAAGGATCCGTAACGATCCATATGAGCTGCATCTGTTGATATCTAAATTCCGCGCTGTGTACGAGTATCTTTTGCGCGCATTTGAAAATTTATCAGTGTATCTTTGCATCCTTAAAAAAATATCGGCATCTTTAAAATACTTGTGGATTATCTCTACTTTGTCACGTGGTTTACAGCGCTGCCACAGGTAGGTACATAGTAGTAGGTGGTATTAAGTTTCGTGCATGCCTCTGCCAGGGAGAGGAGTTGGGCTGGAATTGTTTTACGTGCACCCGGGCGTATGAGTTATGCATATTAATCGAAAATTATTATTTTTTTTTTTATTAATGATCTCTTTTGTGCGGCATGTAGTTTATTCTATAAATATGTTGAACGTTATGGAATTTCTAATAGTTTGCTCGAACATTGTCACCTGTCAATGTAGTAACATGGAAAGGATCTGTTTGTGGTTAAGTTCGCTTTTTCTAGATTATATTTCAGTACATATCTGATTTTTGTTTTGTACTTTCCTTTTGGAATAAAATGTGTTGCCTTTGTGGTTGCCCGGTTGGTGTGGCATAATTTATTAGCTGTCCAACGGAATACGATGACAGTGTGGGTACGGGAGTATGTTCGCCCGTAACATGAGGAATGTTGCAGGAAACATTCAATCGTTTGTTTGTTTATTTATTGCATTTTTGAATTTTCAAACCATGCTTGCACATGATAAGCATGGGAGTGCATTGGCGTTGTTGCACATGCGTGATAAAAAGGGAAAAAAATCGCGCAAGTGTTTCGGTTTCGATTCAGATTCGAATGAAGTCATTTCTCGCTTTGAAATCGTATTACGTATATTTGTGTATGCGGTTACATGTGAAGTTTTATTGTTTTTTTGTACAAGCTATTGTTTTCTTTAGTTTTATAAGAGATAAGAAATTGCAAGTAGCTATGCTAAAACTGGCTTTACATTCATGTTTGTCTAAGTGTAATGCGATCAATCTCGCAAGTATTTTCGGTCTTATCGCTGTAACAATGATAGTGACACCATTATTTTTTTTAGGTTATTTTTATATTCCCCTTCGAGACGTATTTACACGACATTTATTATTCATACCAATCCGATGGAAACTTGTTTGACTTTAGTGGTACACGTGGTTTAGATGCTAAAACTTCAAAATTGTGTCTTCCGTCAAAAGTGAAGAAGATTATTCAAATTATGGTCAATATTGACTGTGAAATTTAAATTGCATTTTTTTTTTGTGTTCGCGGTATTACTAATTTCATTTTCAAATGTCACATTTGACCATGATTGTTATTGGCATATCGGGGGTTCCACTGAACTGGGAGTTCGAGTATGCGTACCACGTTGCTGAATGAATGCTTTTGTTTATGATGAAGCGGTGCCGAAATATTTTGTTTATTCAAATTTTATTATGGGCTTATTGTCTGATGGTATGTAACTATTTTTGGTTTTTGCATAATAACACAGGAAGGAGATTTTTGCGACTTCAAATCGATTCTGGATGATGCGTTTCCGGAACACTTTAAGAGATGATATGTATGCAATGGGTAAGTCTTGCATTGGGAAAGATAGTTTCTGTGAGAGAAGTAGTACAAAGTTAATAACTCGAAGCCATGAAAGCTCCAAGGTAGTAGTTGCTATATTGCTAAATTGAACAGCTAATTCAAAATAAAAAAAATATTTTTCAGAACTACCACGGCCTTGAAACTAAAAAATTGGCTTTAGAAATACTTTGGACCTATATACCTATGTATACTTGTTAATGTGTTAGTTGGTAGCCTATATTCGACACGTATATGTACAATCGAAGAAAACAGCTGCTTAAATTGTGTTTAATAGTATGTTCAACTTAAACAATTTAATTAAAAATTATTTTATTTTTCATAATTTTATAGTATTGCCAATAATTAATTTTTTTTATTACAATTTATAAAGATTGTATCTTCACAGCTGGCAATGCTCTTTCAAATTTTGCCAGTAAATATTCAGTTTTATGGCCGAATCACAAGGTGGAGCTCGCGCGGTGGGCCTTCTATCGACTTAACGATATCTTTTGTCTAACGTGTGACCTCAAAATTTGCACACACAAAATGTGGCTTCAGACGGTCGGGCGTTGAGAGGTTAGATATATGGCAGAATAAAGGAAATGTTTCCTCAAATTTTCACTACTATTCAAGAAATCGTTCTCAATTTTGAAAGTAGCTCTACTTCGGCGTTGCGGTTGGACTTACGATATTATACGATATTTACGATGAAACGCCTGAGGTTGAGGCCACATTTTGTGTGACACCATAACAGCACATTGTCTCTACTCGACCTGTCAACGCACAAACAAGCGAATGCCATATTGTGTTGTGATTCGGCCATAAATTCTGTGAGGACTTTCAAACGCCATATAATAAGTTGTCTACGCAACTGACAATCTAGCGAGGCAACACTCTGTGGAATTTCAAATGCCATTCCATCAGGGTAAATTTAGTATTTAGAATTTACTTAATGCTTATTATGGTAAAATGTTATCTACTTTGTGTTTTTCTATCATACAGCTGATAAGCTACCGACGACAGTGACAGCAAACATTTAATAAGTGGATTCTGTGGTACGTACCGTTCATGAAAAAGTGTAGAAGACGTCTAGCAAATTACTTGACTTAGATGTCAAAAATATTTAAAGAGAAGATGTCAAGTCAATTTTTGTTTAATTTTTATTCAAGAGCGTTTTCAATTTATGTAAAAATGAATACAGTAGTGTCTCGCTGATCCGAATTGATTTTGCAAAGGGGATCGAACTATACGGATTTATAAGTACAGAACAATGTTTGTGTTTTATGCTTTCTCTTGTTGGCCGTGGAAATTAATTAAACACATAAAAACGTATCACCTTGAATAAACGTCTGAGCACATGTTTAACCGGCAAAAACAAAATAATGAAAATGTGTACGTGTACACAGTACAGTTGTATTTATGGTGCTTAGATTTAAATCTCCAGACGGCGAGTAACGACTGAAGAGTTAAACATAAACAAAATTACAGTAAAATCTATCCGCATTCTCAGAAAATTGTTGTGGAACTCGGATTGTAGAATACAAAAATTGAGATGGGAATAAAGGTGTCATTCGAATTAGCGAGACATTACTACTAAGAAAATATTTACAACATCGTGTAATAAAAATCGGTTACTATAGCATTGTCGCATATAAATAATTATTTAAGCTCTTCAAAAACTAATATAGCCAAAATAGACTCTCTCTCTATATTGGTGGGCGATTTTGCAGTATACACTTTATCCCGTTTTGTGTGAGTAAATTACATCTAACAATCTGGAATCAGTCTTACTCACTTCTAAGACCAACACCAACGGCCGTTCATCTCCTTTAGAGAATCTCTTATAGAGATGGCTAATTAGTTTAATGTGTCATCTTTCCAGGGTGCCGGAGCAAAAAGACATTCCAGCGAATTGCAAAGCTGACGAGCTCGCTAAACTAGGAACAACTACCTGCTAAGAAAAATATAGGAATACCACTCGCCGATTTCCAGCTAACACTCAAACTTGACACAGTCAATAAAACCAACGCTAGATGGGAAGGTGGAACAACCTGCCCTGTCATCAAACAGATCTGGCCCAGACTAGATCTAAGCTGCTCTAGATACCTTTTATCTCTAAAAGCCTACATATTAGTACGACCTTCGGTGTCATTACAGGACACTGTCTTAGGCAAACAGGCAAGCACGGAACTAGTTTTGGCATCATTTCAAATGACTTCTCTAGAAGTTGCAGAGACTAAGAAGAGAAGAAAAGCCCAACACATTTCATCTGCTCATGCCCAGTTCTTTCTCGTAGCAGAAAACTACACCTAGGAGAATACTTCTTCGACGATTTTAGTGATCTAGTACAAAAAGACGTAGGAAGCCTTTCTCACTTTATACAAAGCTCCAAGTGGTCCTCATGAGTAGCGGGATAACTATCCTAAGCCTAAGTGTGCTGGTTACCGGCAGCCACTGCTACCTAAATTAGCCTAACCAAAAAGGTGGTCGTCTATACTGAGCTGTAAAACTCGACCACTCTAATTGTTGCAACCACTCTCTACGACTGTCAAATGTAATCCAAACCCAAATGGTGGTCAAAAAAATCGATCTGGAACATAAAAAGAGCTCTGTATATAAAACAAAAACTAGTTAGTCTTGAGCCGCCCAAATTGGTTCTCCGACAAGACATCCCTTCTAAACATTGATCTTATCATCTCCCGCTAAATTTGGCACAAACCAACATAACGAAAGGTATCTTCTCTCTCTGTCAAATGACACATGCTGCAGAGTATAGGAAAATCATCTACATAAATATGTGGTAGATAATAATTAACTTTTAGGAGTTCTCCACGCAACTTAAGCACTGTTGATATTTCCTTGATGCTATGCTCATAACGAAAAGAGTTTTATTTCCTCCCGATTGACATGTTCGCGGACAAGACGGTATATGCCGTCAATGGTTGCGGAAAGTAGCAGGTCATAACGGCATATGCCGTCAAAGAATTTTAATTTTGTTAGAACAAAACGGGATACCCCAACGAGAAATACAGTATACTTCCATATTCCAGCATTTTTTGTCCAACCGGAGACAAATTTTCACTTCACTGTGACCTGCGGAATTATTTTTATCTTTATACAAAATTTGCAAAAAAAATCATTCAAAATGCCGAGACATGCGTGTGTCATTCTAGCGTTCCCACCGAAAATCATGTGTCCGCGAACATGTTAAGACATACTCTCCGGTAAACTTCTCTGTGGAGTCCGTCTGTTGCCTCCTCTAGATACCTATCTCTGAGGAATTCCAACTCCTTGCATTCTCGAGACTGAGCTCTGTTAAAACGAGAATTATAATGTGAATAGGCGGATCATATTAAATCATTATCTTCATTTAAAAATGACGGCGACCCTCCATAGTCAAAAACCCCTTCAGTCCATCATTTAACTTAAAAATTCGATTATGTATCCCTTGAAGGAAATCCAATTTTCCACGAAGTGTTCACAATTTATTTTATAATCCGTCACTAATGACTGCGTTCACAAACAAAAACAGTTCCCACAATTTTCAGGTCTGCAGAGTGACATACGAGTACATTATGTCAGTCTAGCCATGGGCGTTTTTTTTTTTTTGTACTTTCGCTGCTTTATTGAACTTCGTGTGTTCCAATTTTCATGGTTATTTGTCAGTCTTTGAATTGGAATTAACTTAGCAAACAAAATGCATTTGTTTTTCTTCATGCGGGTTCATTGTTCTTGCACTTTCCCTGCTGATCGATGTGACACATGTCACACATAAATGACAGACAAATAGTCTTCTATCCATATGAGATACAATAATTTTCTTTAACCATAAATCACTCAGTATTTCTATGTCTTTCAACTGGAGATGATGAAAATGATGAAGTCATCAACTCTAAAGAGTTTAGATAGCACCACATAAGTGCAATTAGAAGGAAACTTCTTTTCAAGGAAACTGAACATAGTTCCATCCATATCATTCGGTTGTCAGTGTTAAAATGTCAGTCGATTAACAATTCAACAATGTAGACATCGATACCTTTCGGATGATCCCACTCAATTGTAAATGTATTTAATGATTTGCTCTGTCAATAACTAATAATGTGGCAATGCTGTTAGTATCAGTTAAGCCACACGAATTTGTTATGTTAAGAGAAATGAGTGGGCCCCTTTGAAAACTATTTGACAAAAATCCATTGTGAAACGTTTTGATGGAACGGAATAATAGCAAACATGTGCAATATAGTTGTTTAATGATCCTACTTTGTTGCTATCTAAAAGCAAAAAATATCTACTTGACTAAAACTGGGATACACTGCGGTGGTCAGACCCATACTTATGTATGGAATTGGAGTTTGGTGGACAGTACAGGACAGCGTTAACTACGTAAATATACTGAGTATTCTGGCGTGACCTTTGTTAGAAGGTTCCCACTGTGAGGTTCCTCTAAGTCACAATGCCAGTTTTGCTGCTATGTCCCTACCACAAAAATCCAACGGAAGCATATTTAACACTGTTTCAAGAGCAGCCACTGGTTGGGGTGGCTCGCATAGCACCTGTAACGCAGATGCAGATTACTTTAGATTATGATCTAAAAACAAGAATAACGGCCTATATGACTCCGCTCCTAGATTTCAATATAAAGTATAGGACATAGGTATATTCCCAGCCGACAGGAATGGTAGTTAATATCTGTCTAAATGACAAATCTGCATTGGAGATCTACACGGTTGGATGTAAAACAAGTGATGGTAAAGGAGCGGGTATTTTTTCGGGCCAGCTCAGCCTGAACTTGTCCTTAAGACTTCCAGATCACTGTAGTTTCTTCCAGGCGGATATGTTGGCTATTCGCTGAGTGCCTGTCGATGATTTGATGCTTAAAATTAGCAAAGCACATATCGGTACCCTAGTTGACGTATTGACAGGTCATTGTGCAATAGGCAGAAATGCCAGCAGGCTGGGAATCCTCGCCAATAACTTCTGTCACAGCTAACTTTTATCCACGGGCAGTGTTGCCGCGGGCCGAAATAAAAAGACACTAGGCCCACCTCCAAAAGTCACTAGATTTGCTGAAATTCTGAAGTCAAGTCACCAGAAAAAAAAGTTGCAGAAAAAATAAAATAAAAAATACTTTTTCTCTTTTTTATTTTAATTTTTATTATATGTAGTTAGACAAACAAAGAATAACTTAACAAAAATAAAGTATTGAAGCTTATGGAGGGCTGCATGTTTATGGAATTAAAACTTAAAAGTCGTGTCCAGCGAGACAGTTAGCTTTTAAGTAAGTTGAAAACGGAAGGAGTTCTCGATACAAACTTCACTTCTTCTTCCAACTCCAAACAAAATCGACTTGACTTGCTAGAAAGGACCGTCATTCCCATGAACGTGTGTATGGCTACAAAGGTAATTAAACTCGTATGTCAGGGATTTGACAGCACCAGCGCCTTAATATTAAAAAAAAATATATATTTTTGCTTGCCACAAAAATCTAGTGACATGGAAATTTTTTGTCACTAACTGAGTGAAAATTACACTATATAGTGACAAAGTCACCAAAACGGCAACATTGTCCACGGGTGAAGTTAGATCAGCAGTTGTAAAAAGGCGTCGCTTTATGCGTGAGACATTAGGTAGACAATTATGTTGAGTACCAGAGCACTCTGGTGTGAACTTTCTGATGACTTTGTAAGAAAATAAGGTGCACTGTCCTGTCAATAGCTCCGGTATAGAGGCGCAACTAAAGAATTCAATTATAAGTATGGTGGACAAGTGGTCAAGAATAAGAGGGCATATAAGACACTTTGTGCGACTTAAGGCAACAAGAAGACCAAAGAAATCCTCGGATGCAAAGTTGAGAACTTTAATAGGTCTGGGCACTGCCTCTTGAGAAAACATGTCAAAAGATTTCTACTTTCAGACACGGTCGAATGCAGATACTACAACGATAGGTTATCGGGCAATATCCAGTCTACAATCTACAATCTATCACCTCCTGTGCAGCTGTCCAGCACTCTCCTCCTGAAGAAAAAAGATTCTGGGAGAATACTTCTTTATAGATCTTCAAGATATTTCCTCAACGGATATCAATAAAATATGGAAATGGTTCTGAGAGTACCGATAAGAATCGGCTCATATGGCAACAAAACCTTCTTTGGTCTAAGTGAATCCTACCGAATACGGGTATAGTCACCTAATAACCTAACGTAAAACATGGATTTCCCATCGATCACGGTTGTTCTATATACAGACATGGGATCGAAAGAAATATGAAAAGCCGGATATAATGGGAAAACTGGGGATAGCTTCGGAGTTTTAAGTTCCTGACACAATTATTGCCCTTGGTCCACAACCAAATGCATGCGGACTCTAAGCATTCTGACGGAAGTAGAGATATGAGAGGATGTATCTCGAACTATGATGCATCGTGATGTAAAGGATGAATAGAAGCCAACCATGAAGTTTGTTTGGACACAAATATCTCTAAGAATACAAGACACTTGCTTAACCCAGCCTGCTTCTTGACTTTCGCATGGATACTTTTCAGCATATCAATGAACTGATCTTTTAATTTGGACAGCACTTAAATCGCTAAGAAGTTCCAATGTTATTACATAAACCACAGAATATCGATGATTATATTTCTAAGACGATTATAGCCTCGAAGCTCATTCCAAGTCTCGATACTAGAAGACGAAATGCTCCTACCATAAGTTTCAGACATTGCTCGTATCTTACTATTTGTATTATGTCACTTTTCTATAAGTAATCAAACTGCATCATTGTTCCTAAATAATTTAGCCATAAAGCCGGTTGTCGGCTCTGGTATCTTCGGCTCTATTTTAAATGGTATAAAATCAGTAATTTGGAGACTTTCATTAAAAGTATCAAGAATCTCTTGGGGATCATTGCGCTGATAGATACAAAATCTAAAAAGAAAACAACACCAATCAATACAAACGAAAATTCTGCACATGGGATCCATAAACTTAAGTGCCAATAAAACAAACTATGCTAAACAACCTTGCAGTGCCACGCCTTAAACAGATGATCATACGAGTACAGATACTTGATCACTTCATCAGGAAGTTGATCTTCTCAAAAAAGGTCTGTTTTTCTAAAATGCTTCACTTCATCTATTAATAACACCAAAGGCCAAACGCGGCATTTCAATTGAAATAAGCTAAAGCACCCATAAATATAATGAGTTGCGCTCTTCAGATGACGCGTGGCATACCAATGTTCACTATTACTTATCTCATCTCTGATCATGCAAAAATTTTGTTATTTTTATGAAATATTTTTGCTCTCGCTTTCATAAAATCAGCACGTATTTCTTTCGTCTATCGTTCTGCTTTTTGCACACAAAAAGAAGAAAAACATCCATCAAAACATAGAAAACAGTAACCAAGCATTTAATTGGCGAGTACAATCTATCATCAGATAATTTGCGTTTAAAAATTTATTTCTCACGGCCATTTGTTTAATTTTCACTTAAAGAATTCCTGTATCTAAAAGCGTGTTACCTTCTGCATCCCTATTTCTGTGTGAGATTCTCTGTGTCACAAAAAATCCAAAAAACTAAAATCAACTGTTGGACAAAAGTCAAAAACCGCATCATAACGCGCTGCACTGATATGCATCTGTACCTGCTTAACTCGTCTGTATAGATGGACTAGACAAGTGCCAGCAACCAAAGCCTAATGACTCAACAGACAGATGTACCTGATGAAGAAGATACTGCGGATGCATGCACCGAATGCCATACTGCAACTGCAACTGAACAATCCCCTTACACATGTTCTATTCACCACTAAGCACGTGTAGATTGTCTGACATGAGCAGTGGCTATCGGAGATCATGTTTTGCTTTATCTTTTAACTCATTCATGGTGTACGGTATCCGTATCTACATACAGTTTTGTTTGGCTGACCAGTGGAACCTGAATGTCGTATTGGCGGGGGGTGGACTGGACACAGATAAACATGTAAAAAGCCGATTTCCTGGCCATCTTCTTTATCATATTTAATTAAATTGTTCGTGGAGTATTCGATTACAAGTCGAAAACTGAATTAATTTTAATTCATTAATTAACATTTGAGTTTCCGGATAGAGAAAAAAATATGTATATGATACAGTGAAGCTAGAAAGAAAATTCTAATATGGTGATTTTTTTATGTTGGAACTAAAGAGACTAATTTTTGGTAAAAATAAATTTCATTTTGCCGTCAGTTATAGGACTTAAGTTTTTAATATAAAACATTTCAATCTAAGCGAAAAACGATCTTTCAGGCCAAATTTGAAAAAAAAAACGGTTGTATAATACCACAGTACACGTACATATAATAAGGTAGTATACTCAGAGTATTCATTTTCGATCAAGTTCGCGCACCTGTCAAAAATTCAAGAAGATGGCCGCCGTACATGCCCTGCAATTATTTGTTTACATTCAAAAACAAGAACAAATGACTTTGAATTAAACGCCAAACTCATAAATTAATTTGGATTAAATTTAAAATTATAGACAGGGCACGAATTGCGGCCATTTTTCCTGCGCAATATACATTTTTCAGGTGTTCGGAATCTCAAACTCCGCAGTTTTTCAAATTAGTAGCTACAATTATTTTAAATGAAATGTTTAAATATAAAATAATAGTTTCCTACCTAAATATTATTTTATTATTTCCTTTTTTTGAGTTTGCGATAATTAAATAAAAAGTGACTAATTACGAAACATGTTATTTGCATTAATGCATTATATTTATAAAGCAAGTACATACATAGATTTATTTGTTTCGTTTCATGAAATAAAAGTGGAGACAAATGTATTTTTTTCTCGCTATAACGAACAAATTGGATTTCGTTATAAAGGGGTTTCACTGTACTTAGCTACAGTTTTATTATAATTGAATGGCAATTGAATTACAGTTGAACTTCCCTATAACGAACTTCTATACAACGAAACTCTCCCTATTACGAATTTTTTTTAAGTACGCAGCTTTTTCGTTCTACTTTTAGTGTGTTTTGATCTGCTTTTAACGAATTTCCATGCAGCGAATTTTTTTCTACAACGAAGAAATTTTGTAGCTGGAAATCGAACTCTCATGCGTTTTTGTCGCCATAACGAATTTTTCAAATAATTTTCTGTTTCGCACATTAATAAAACTTTGTACCGAGAGAAAAGTAGGATATAATAAGGGGATTCCCCAAAAGTTGAAATAACAACAGAATGCTGATAAAGTGTTACACATGTTACAAATACTTTACCTACCGTCCTAGCCAACAGAAGACTGTAACTGAGCAATTTATTCTCAATCATCTATCATCGCGTTGGCACAGTTAATATGGGGAAGCCCCTATTTCAGTATGTACCGTGTTAAGCGAAAATATGTCGCAAAAAGTGAACCGTGTTAAAACGAGGACGTGCTATGTTATAAGAAATACGTGTTAAGTGAGGCCCACCTGTATTTGCAAAAAACCAAATAAAGTGTGGATTGCTGGGTGAATGTCAAATTTAATGTTAGACAGGAGATAAGAAAGACCAATAAGTGGAGTTTTAAAATTTGCACGTTAGGTGGACGCCCTATGTTTAGTTTACGCAGTTTTATTTGGCCGGCATTAAATAAAAATAGAATCCATTTTGTTTCCTCTTTTTATTTTTCTTTTTATTTTTTCTTTTTATTTTTATTTATAAGCTTAATGCAAGCAACAACTTAAACAAACTAAGACTTAAAAAAACTCAGACTCTTTCTCTGAATGTTAAAGGACTTCACTGATGTAGTTTTTCCACCGAATTTGGCTAATTTGAATCTAAAGTATGCAATCTGTAGGAGGAGATCAATAGATCGACAAATGAGTGGAAGGTGTATGCCACCTTTTTGTAATGATGGCACGTCGGGGCAGTTACTTATTTGATCACTCAAAGTCTATAGGTCAAATTAATAGATGTTCCAAAATTCTTCAGGTTTATATTACTTGTTATTCATCAACACTCCATCACTCTGAGTGCGTTTTATTTGCTGATGATCTTAAACTACCTCGCGCCATTAAAACTAAACATGACTGCGGATTATTGCAGGAATATTTTGCTACAATAAAAGCCTAGTGTGACCAGTAAAACTTGTTAATCAATTTTTCCAGCATCAGTATTTACACGATCCAGTGTCCTTATTTGTTTCGAATAATTTGGGTATTCTAGTCTAGAATTTTGAAAAAAACCGTTTATTTTTATTTCATATTTTTAAAGATTAGACCTTCAAAAATGTATCCTCCAAACGTGTCCTGATTTGAGGACCGTTTTCGCAAAACTCAACAAGCGCAAAAAGTGAAAAATGAGATATGGGTAGCAAAATTTTTGTAATCACAAGGCGCGTTGACTAAGCCAAGAAAAATTTCACAAAACTCAACCAGTACCATACAAAAAAATGTTTTAATCGTTAAGGTTTTGCAAAACTAATATTAAAAAATACTGTTGATTTTTAGGACTTAATATCTGGTAATTTCGATACTTCAGTATTAGTATTTTTCCGTCCTTCAGTGATAAAGTACCATTTATGGGCTTACCACTTTTACATTTTTAGTAATCTTTTTGTTTTTTTATTAAAGCACAAAAACCCTTGTAATGCAAAATAAGCAAAGTGCACTTGTTGAGTTTTGCGAAAACGATCCTCAATTATCCTACAGAAAGTCTCTTATACACAATGAATTCTCAGAAAGTCTCTATGTGAAGGTCGATGTAACATAATATTTCTTTAAACGCGTTTTTCTCGAAACTACTTTTTCCAACACGTCTGACATGATTTCTCAAGTTCTAATAAGCCAATTAACTTGAAATTTTGCGAGGATTTTCTTTATATATCCTTCTATCGCAGAAACTAGAATTATGTAAAAATTCTGTTTTTTTACTATTTTTAAAAAATTAAAAACTTTGAAAAAAAGGTAAAAAAAACTTTTTTTCAAACAGCCGCCATTTTGTGAATAAAATTTGTTTTTTATTTCCGTAGTTCAGGCGATAGCGACATTCTTACTGATTAAGAATCTTTTTGTTGTTTTTTCGTATCACCAGAAGGGTTGGAATCATGTCAACAAGGACTCACCCTTATCTTTCACCGCCCCACTTTACCAGCCTATAATTTTTTAAATGTTCAAAAAAAAAGTTTTCTAATTTTTTTTTGTATTGTTAAAATATAAGTAAATATCTAGTAAAAGACTGACTACTACAAATGTACTTAGTTTTTTTTTATCTAATTTTAAAAAACACCCAAAATTCGACTGGAATAGAAGCAATTTTCGCTCTGGCAAATTTCATAGATTGAAGCTTATACCCTATTTTATTTATTTTACTTGTACTGCTATCTCTAAGTATGTACCCATTAAATCTAGTTTAAGTTTTTATTTTCACAATATTCACTTCGACCCCCCCTTCGTTCGCACACCTCAAATGAACTCGCTTCTTCAAGACACATCATTCCATTCAACCCAAAAACTAAATCTGGCAATACTCCATGACAAGGTCAAAATGAAAGTAATAGCCAATAGGAAAGGTTCAGATTAATCCCTTGAGATCTGATAGCAGATCCGAAGGCCATGCAAAGGGTGTTCAATTAAAATGTCGCATTTAAAATACATATTAACCTCACCTAACCTGACCAGCATCTCAACTGTCATCAGTTTCTTCGTAATCACCACTGTACCACGCTATAAAAATCAATAGCCCGTTTTTATGGCTATTTTTTATATCCTCGTATAATAAAAAAGTACAAATTTTCTATTTTGAATTGTGTTGTTCAGGTTGAGTTTCATTTCATTCGAATATTTTAGTCAACACGTCGTTAATGGTGATGCAAATCGCCCAATAAATGTGCATATCTCCAATCAGTCCTATAAAATTCACGCCCGCGTTCTATTTCATCCCATTTGCCGCTTAGCCGCCACCGGCTCATAGATTTTTTATTTGTTTCATTTGAAACGGCAATTAATCATCCGCAGTGACCCATAAGCCTCATTAATAATTGTACATTGTTTTTTTTTTATCAATTTCTAATCGAATAGCTACGTAGAAAATAAAGTTAATAGAAAAAATCGTATTGAGCAACATTTTGTAAAAACAATGACTGACCTAATTATCAGGCGATTTCATCATCGTCTGTCATTCTAATGCCTGCAGAAACGTCAATGCCAATGTTAATATTTTACTCAATCTGTCTGACTGTCAATTCTCAGATTTTAAAAAGTAATATTGTAATATGAGTACATGTACTCTTTAACAAGTTCGTCATCCCATAAATAAAAAAAGTACATGAGATACGAGATACGAGATGACTTGGTGTTGTACTTGAAATTCATTGGAAGCATAGCAACTAGGTACTCGTCATTTTGAGCACATTATCGGATTTTTTTTTTATTTACAAATTCTTGATTGGTAGCACGAGGTAGTCCATATGTAGTACGTATGTCGTCACCATTAAGCTTAAACAATCAATTCAAAATATAATTTGAATTTGTGTTTTGTTGAAATAAAAACTTCGCATACACGGTATTGTGACGTCAGACATCAGATGATTTTCATCTGTTTTTTATACAAAAACGCTTTTAATTGAAATTAAGTATTTATCTTTCTTTGCATGCATAAATTTAACAGCTTTTTTCAGCTGTTGGTAATTTTCATTCTTTGTATATCTACGCTAAATGAAATGAAAGATTTAATTTCTTTACAAATTGGAATTTGTCAGGGTGAATGAGTCGAAAACAGCATTGAATCTTAAATCAAGTTCTATGATTTTAAAATGGTCATACAAGACGCATCATTTTCGACATACCGCAGACAAAAAGTACCCAAAAACAGGCATATTTTATGTGACATTTATAAATAATTTGTAATTTATATCATTCTTCCCTTACTCACTATAAATTGCAAAACCACACAGGGATTGTACCCAATGCTTTACGAAAAAATTATGTACAAAGAAAGGCATGGAAAGGCCCTTGATTCATCATCGAAGACGGGAAGCTAGGAAATACAAGCGTCTTTGTGTATTGGACCAGCGTGTGGTATACCATACAGCTAACTTTGGACAAAAATTAAAAATATTAAATAAAAAATATTTAAATAAATGTTGGACTTATAATAAGGTTTGGTATCTTGGCAATAAAAGAATACATGTTTTGGACAACTCTCACCTGTCCATGGTTACACCTGGGTCAGTAGAAAAAGTGTCGAAAAACAAAAATTCTTTCTTCTTTAAAATCAAAACAAAATTCCACCAATTCTTATACAGTGGAAGTCGCTTATAACGATGGTGAAGAGACCGAGCAAATGTGGCCGTTATAACCGGCGGTCATTATATCCGACTGCCCTCCATAAGTATTCAGAGAAAACTTAAAAACATTCACAGACAAAATGAATTCATTTTATTTTTAAATTAAAGGACATTATACAGAGTTCATAAATTAATTAAATTTAACAAAATAAATCACTCCAAACTCATGTGCTATTACACTATTTTTTCACCTGACTCCAAACGGAAGAAAATCGCTGCCTTTTCCTCTACACTCTACAGCAAAGTTCCTCCGTTTTCTAGAACTCATGGCTGCATAAGAAAATACAATCGATAAACTTAACTAATATCCTACTTTTTAATAACATGCATTAACTCAAATAAATACACAAAACACTAGAACTAAGATCAGCTATCCTGGCGATAATAATAACATGGAACAGTTACACAGCTGCACAATGTTAGAACGACCATCATCGGCGGCGCAAAAAAAAAAACACTAAACAATTGTGTAAATTCACTAGAATGAACAAGAAATCTTCAGACTAACGTACATACAAGCATACATATGCATATACGTGAATATGTATGTAATTTTTTGTAAATTGTCTCTCACTTCGTCATTATAAGCGACGAAATCGATTCTTTCTTCTCGAAAATTGGTCGTTATATCCGAACCGTCGTTATATACGACGACGTTGTATCCGACGGTAGAATAGCTCAAAATATAAAGAAACCAACCAACTGAAAGGAAAATGGTCGTTATAAGCGGCTGGTCGTAATAAGCGAGGTCGTTATAAGCGACTTCCACTGTATATCTAGTACTCCTAGATAGACCTACTTTGGTCACAGTGCTAGCGGACATCTCAACTACACCTCCGATTCATCATATCATGTATCATATATGTACCTTACCTAGTACTTCTTCTTGTTTTAGGCTTATATTAGTTAGCCCTTATTAGCTATCATGAACAGTTCTGACTCAGCAATATTATTAAAGTCAGATATTTGGACATGTCCTTGATTCCGAAATGAGGTTCGTATAGTTCACAATGCTTTAAAAAGATTCAATTGCTTTAATCTTAAGTTTTCGTTCCTCGCATATTTTAAGCCTTTAACAAAATATCAGCAATATCTTAGGTAATGTTAGGTTAGGTAACTATCCACTGTTCTCGTTAAGATTTGCTGAAATTTTGAAGGCAAGCCACCAGAAAAAAGTAGCAGAAAAAATAAAATAAAAAATACCTTTTCTCCTTTTTATTTTAATTTTTATTAAAGTTAGACAAACAAAGAACAACTTAACAATAATAAAGTATTAAAGCTTAGGCTGCATGAAAATTCCACTAGATAGAGTAAGTTAGGGTAATATGGAATATGTGGATAATATGGAATACCACTTTTCCCCCGTATTTACTACAATAACATCTCTTTATTTACACTCAGAACTTAGATTGTGTAAGAAATCTTTGGAACCTTGTGCTCGATTTTAAATAGCTGCCAAACTTTAAAAAAATAAAAATTTAATTTAAAAACCGCTGCAACCGGAACTTTGCAAGGTGCGAAGTTTTTAAATGAACAAATATTTGAGGTATAAATAATATTGAAGTTAAAGGGTGTGTTTTGTAAGCAGTTGTATTGGACTTCCATTTATTGCTGATTTTCTGATAAAATTTATAAACCTAATGCAACTTTTTACTCTTTTTCTTAAATGTGCCTAAACGAGTTAATATGGAATAACTTGTTGTTGGTAATATGGAATAGTATTCCATATTGTCAGCATTTTTTTCCTTTGTTATGTCAAATACCATACTAACACATGAACTCTTAATGCAATAGATGGCTACAAAAACCAAAAACAAAATACATTGGAAAAGAGAACCGCTTGATTGTTGGTAATATGGAATATTCCATAATGCATCCAAATTTTGATAATATGGAATATTCCATATTACCTGCACATTTTTTTGAATTAAGATATTCGCATTTTTTTAAAATAAAATCCATAACTTAAAAGTGGTAAGTTTTAATGTATTGGAAAGTCTGACTTAGATACCTGATTATACATCGGTCATTTTAAAACACTTGATGGGTACTTTGGTCCAAAAATGTAGGTTTGATTTTACAATAATAAAGCTGTATTCCATATTACCCAAACTTACTCTATAGTGACAGTCACCAAAACGGCAACATTGCTGCTGGCGTGTCTGCCTATTACACAATGACTTGTCAATACGCCAACTAGTGTGCCGATATGTGCTCTGCTAATTTTAAACAGGCTGTAAGTTTTACATCGATTTAGCCATGTCTTTGAAATACGCAATTTGTTCTCAACTCCTTTATACGTGTCAAGTTTAGTTTGCGGTTGTTTACAATGACAGGTACCTACATAATATAGATGATGTATGATGAATCTGAGTGCGGTAGAGATGATCACTAGCACTGCGACCAGAATAGGTCTACATATTGTGCCCTCTTTTATATCTAGGAATCGTACAACATTTTTAGAAATTTGATAATACCTTTGAGTGGAATATTTTTGTACTCTTCTTCCTTTAATTTGTTGGCTCTTTTTTTTGTGTTAGAGAAGAGCACTCTGAGGACAGGTGTCCTTCTTTTTGTTGGTTGACAAAATGTCGCATTTTGTAGAGGTGGCTGGTTTAGTTTTAGGTTTTAATTTTTTCTTTTGTTTTTGAGATTAAAAATTTTTTTTAAGTGCTTTAGACCCTCTATGCCTATTCTTGTGAAGCCATAGTGAGGGCCTGGTCCAATAACTGGACTGTTAGCTCCTTTTTTGGCCAGAATATCAGCCTTTTCGTTGCCCTTATGTCCTTCATCCTCTTACACACATAACAGTTTAGCTATGTTTTTCTCTTCCAGCAGGTTTCGGTTTGCGTGGCATTCGAATGTGGCTCTTGACTTATAGTTGTGGCTTCTTAGTGCCTTTAGTATAGCTTAAGTTTCCCTCCAGTAGGATTCGTGCGTTGTATTGATTGCAAATAGTTTTTTGATTGAAAGTTCTGGCATCTTTATGGAGGGATACATGTGTGTGACATCTAGGTCCCACTATTTCCGCTCCGATTGCTTAGCCCTGATCCACTTTAAATTGTTTTGCCATTCATCTCAGTTCGGGAAGAATGTTTCGTAGTTTTTTGCGAGGCTTATTTTTGGAGAAAAATGACAGGTAATAGATGGAGATTATTGGAACATGCAACGTTCGATTAGAAGCAAGATTGATCCTGATTAATTACAAATGAATTATTCTTTTCTTTTTGTTACATCTGTACTACGAAGAATTTTTTGTTTTCATATTTCGAAGGAAGACTTTTAGGCGCCTCCAGTCTGGACAATCATATAGAAAATAACATTTTGTTTAGTCCACCTTCATCTTGGAGAGCCATGTTACAATCAGTTGTGCTTCGTTAGGTTAGAAAGTGTGTGTGATTTAACGAGCAATCATTTCCACTCGGACAC
Source organism: Brachyopa scutellaris (assembly GCA_949775065.1). Taxonomy (NCBI): domain Eukaryota; kingdom Metazoa; phylum Arthropoda; class Insecta; order Diptera; family Syrphidae; genus Brachyopa; species Brachyopa scutellaris. The sequence continues at coordinate 115,676,987 of OX459113.1, forward strand.
TCGGGAGTAAATCCCCACTTTTTACTAACTCGTAAACCAGTTAGTGGTCTTGGTGAATCTTAGAAAATACCCATATCTTTGAATTTCCCAGCTTTGCAATGTCTGCCAAGAGTCAGTGGCCTAATGTACGGAGGCGTACTACATGAATGGCGGGGCAGTAGCAAAGTAGGTGTTGGAATCTCCGCAGCTTCTTCAGATTAGTTGCACTCAGGTATGCAACAGGTTTTAAATAAGCAATTCCTAGGGGTATCACTATAGATCTGAGTGACCGCATTTATCTAACCTTTCATCTAAATTTTCACACAGAAAATAAAATGAATCCAAAAATCTCGGAAGCTACGAGTAGCATATGAAGTTCAACTCTCGAAAACCTTTAGATTTATAATTGCCTACTTGCTCTCAGAATATCATCACTATTCATAAGAGTTTTTTGTTGACTTTGTATTTGAAGGTACTCTGGAATTTTCTTTATGACTTCCTCTACCAATCAATCAAAGCTATAAAACTGTCCACCTTATTTGCGTTTTGATGACATTTTTTCAAGTCAAATTTAGAGGTTAGATTGCGTGTTTTTTTCGACCACAATAAGTTGAACCGAAATTTCATTGACAAAGAGTTTTGAACACAAGACACATGCATAAATTAGATAGGTAATTAAATTCCGATCAGTATCGACTTTTTAAAATTAGGAAAAAAAATACCATTGATTTTCTTTATTTCAGTCAGAACCAAAAAAAGTTAATTCAATATACATATGGGTCAACATGAACGATTTTATGGCGATTTTATGTCAAATTCAATTTCCTTAGACATGTTGGAAATAAACATTCTTATGATAACGATTTTTAAATGAATATTGTGTGTTGTTACCGTTTCCATTGACTTTTGGAGATAAGTGATCAATTAGTATGACATAAAAGTTGAAATTTGAATTCGAATTGAGACTCTTCAACGGCAACAAGAAAGACTAGTTTTCAATTTTAATTTGCAAGGATTATTAGAGCAGAACGGGAATTGTTTAAAACTTGACATTGTGTTATTTTCGTTCGAAAGGTGTGCTGGCGCCAGGTGAGATTTTATGCCCACGACACGTTTCAATTTCCAAATTGGACTGGCAAGTCTTATTCCAGAAGTGATTTCATCATCATTTAAGAAGTGTGAGTATGTTGGTGACATGTGAATAGACAAAGCTGATGCAGGAGGTCTTAAAAACAAATTTCAACCGAATGTCGCTTCGGAAGTCTTTCAACGATATTTCTAAGTACTCAATCCAAACTGAAGTCTAATCAGATAAATGGAGCTGACGAACTTGTTCTTCTCTGTATATGGCTTAAGGGTAGGGTAATACCATCAAACAGATGATCTACAAATCCATAGCCTATCATAGTAGTTGAAGTTCTTTAGTTTGGATATCTCTGTAAAAAAATGCGAAAATAAACAAAAATAGCAATTAGTGGCGAATGTTATTGTGAAACAATTAAATTTCATTTTATTAAAACTTTATTCATACAATTTGCTACAAAGCAGTAGATGGCATCATTCTGATGCGGTTACTCAATCATCTGATCATGGATCTTAGTCACTTACCCATTGCCGCTCGGTCACCGTGCATTAAAATGTCATAATAAATTAAGAGATACAAAATAGGAAAGTAATAAGTAATCCCACATAGCTGCAGCCATCAAGACGCAAATTCATCAAGTTTGGGCGAGAGCCAAACTCTGAAATGTCAGATATTTAGAAAATGATCCGCAATTGCGGCGCCTTTACCGTAGGAATTGGTGTGCTTCCAAACAAAACCAATCCCACTGCTGCTAGTTGGTCTACACTTTTGATTGAAGTGTTGTCAAAGTATCTTAAAGAAGTTGATGATTTTTCATCGACATTATAATTAACGAGGCCAATCATTGCGTTTTGTCTGATTATGTCAAAATGCTCCTGAGCTTCTTCATGTCGAGCTCTCTAAAGGCATTGATAAGCAAGTAAGCTGACAGCAGGTACATAGATAGATAGGTATGGGTGAATGGTGTGTCTCGCCATACTCAAATAGCGCAAGTGTGCCTTTAGGCTATCGCAGCTATTTCCAAATGATTTCTTGGAATGTACCAAAGAATGTAGTTTAACCAAAATGAAATATTATATTTGCGAAAATTCAATTACAAACTTTATTATCCAGTTTAAATGATGTTATAACCTTCCAACAGCCAAGACAAAAAAGGAAAGACAAAAAAAAACAATGCTTCTATTTATACAAAATCTACCGCAATACACTTGGTAGCGGGATCGACACTGAAGTTCTTGCAGCAAGTGTATTGGACGTCAGGTGTGTAGAACATAGTGTTCGCGCGCAAGTCATGTCTTTGATGTTTTGTAGCACATTGCAGCTTGGTTGAAATAAGTGTTAACAGCAGCTTAACCGACCTGCTGTTCGTGTTTGCTCACTCGATTTTGGTCAAATTGTTGATGAAATTTCTGAAACATCTCTTTAAAAATATTTGCTAAGTGTGTGCTGTCCGACAGCACCGGGGATTCATAGAGAATAAGAAATAAGCTTTCTTCCACAGATGCGAAGTTGCAGCTGCATCAGTGGAAATTGAATTCGGACGATATGGTTATTTTAGTATTAGGGATGCGTCTTACAGTCTTACAGTTAAATCGCTGACCGCCTGAGCCACAAGAAGTCCGAGTTAAACTGAACTATTTCTATTTACCACAAAAGACCAAAATATTGACCTTTTAGCTTTCATGGCTCAACAACTAACCACTATAACTATTATCCAGCGGTAGGTTTCATCTTGGACCTTACCTTACTTGAAACTGAATATACTTGTATGTAGTACACAGAGTGTGGAAAGCATGCACTGCCTCCAACTACCGCGAAACGACTGTAGTAAAACGTTTGGCAAAAAAAGGGGACTGACTGAGTATGAATTCTTGAATCTTCTATGTGGTCATAGTAGAACCATCGATATGCTACCCAGAGATCTTATCCTGAACACCATAGACTATACAACCCCCAGACTTGATTTCAACAAATCCATTCATTTTTTTTTTTTCGACCAGAATGGAATGGAAAAGCGACTCAATCTTATCAAAGTATAAAATTAGGATATTTGCCGGCAGATCCAAGATGGCCTACGGACTCGGATCGGCTATATCTTGAGCTAAGAATCTCAAAATCCTACCGCCTTCAAGACTGATCTATTGTCTTCGAAGAATGAAAGGAACTTAGACTCAGCCCGGAACCATGAGAGAAGTAGCAATGCTAGTTGATAGTGAAAGCCACACTCAACCATAACGTCATCTAAGTCAATGGAACAGGGCAAATAGCATCACTCTTCTATGGGTTCCTGGCCATAGTAACAGAAAGAATCGATGAACCGGCTACAAGTGATTCAGTTATTAATGACTCTTTTGCAGAGGAAGTCCATCCTCCATTCTGTGTCATATAAAGGGTGATATCTTTCAACACTTTCTAGTCAAAGCCAACTCCAGGTAAAGAAATCTCAATGACTGCAAATAATTGGCCCGCATACAATAAAAACAGATCGTACGACCTAATTAAGAGTTGAGACCGCCAGTATACGGGTCACTGGCCAATCAAGGTTAGGTTCAATTGAAAGTCCACCACTACAACTTCTTCACAATACCGGGGGCAATGTGATAAAAGGTATTCAAATCTCCAACAATCAAAATTGTTGTAACATGTTGAAGCTATCTTCGAACCTGGATTGTTTTATTTTAAATCTGGGAGTTTCGATAAATCTCAGATTAAATTTCTTTGTACTTCTCTTCACCGAATTGAACTATTTCCTTTCACTTTAATTGGGTGGGTTAAATGGTTAAACGCTAGAAACAACCAAATTATTTCGTAAATGAACGTTAATTTTATCATAATCAACTTCTGACAATGATCTTTACAAAGGTCTGTCATTCATTATGTAAGTATGTAATAAAACGTTTTATTACCTATCTCTCTGTCAGTAGATTGCAAAAAGAATAAATAAACATTCGGTTTACGATCGAAAATTATTTTCTGGAATGTACTTGCTGACACGCAGACGAGACAGTAGGTAGTATTTTTCTCTCACATGACACACAGAGACATCTGTTTTTTCGAGATTATTACAATGGGGCATTTCTTGAAGTGATTCCAAATTGCTGGTAATTGACCTAGAACAGAGCACGTTGACCTCTTTACCAGAGTTGATTTAAACAGCCTGTTTTCGATTAGACTTATCCAAATTTAATAATTAATGTTGAAACCAAGAAAACAATACTTCGTTACAATTCTCAATTAAAAACTCACTTGCTAAAAGATGCTTGTTAGGTTTCATTACAATTCAAACTTGTTTAAGACGCAACTTCGGTTCGACTAGCTGTTACGTTTTACATAAATTACATCGGTCGATAACTTCAAGATCCATAAGTTACTAACATTTTCGATAAACAAACAAAGATACTAGGCATGTTTTTTTTTTTTTGGTAATCGATGGTAATCCATGTGCCTCAAGGTTCTATAATTGGTCCCCTACTGTTCTCATTATATTTAAATGAACTTCCATCTATTATAAGAAACTGTTCATCACACATGTCTGTGGTCAAAAGGAAAAACCGCTGAAGTCTGTTTTACTCATTTTTCAGGAGAGCAGTTTAAAGATTTTGACAAACGCGTGAAAGTACAAATGACTCTATTGGGCGATTGGAAACTTCGATCGCGTTGAAAAAAAGTAAAATAAAGATAATTTTACTCTTAGGTAAATAAATTAATTTTTTGGAAAAAGAAAGAGTAAACGATTTTATTGACAAAACTAATACTTTAGTCGTTAGGCCTTTAAGGTTTTTCTTCATAAAAAATCCTATCTGGAGTTTAGTTGTTTTTTTTCCATTTTAAAGAATTACAATTTAATTTTGGAATAAGCGCTAAACAGCAGAAAGGAAAGTCTTTTTACTTTCTCTTCCTTTTAAAAAATGAACAAAATAAAAAAATATTAACTCGAAAAAACAGCTTAACTCAAGCTAAGTCTTTATTCCTTGTTGTAAATCTTACAAAAAAATTATCTTTAGTCAACTTTGGACAGTAAATTTCGTTTTTTTGTAGTTAGGTTGTTTTTCCTTAATCTCAACTAAAAAAAGTGACTAAGCTATTAGGTTTTTTTTTGAAACTATGGCCACATTTTTAACCCTTAACTGATGTCGTGAAAAAACTTAACACTTCTATAGTCGTGGGGTCCATTGGACCCAGCTGTTTCAAGAGGTGATTAAAATAAAAGTATTAATTTTTTTAAATGTTTTTTTTTTTATCAAACTTTAAACTTAGCAATTACAAATGAAATTTTTAAAAATTAGCGACAGGAACATTCGTTTTTATTCCAAATTTGCACTTTTATTAATAAGTTTCAATATACTTATCATAAAAACATGTAAGTTCAATTGGTCCGTCCACTGGACCCACGACATCAGTTAAGGGTTAACCCTCCGATTGGCGAAAGTCCCGATAGCAATATACAACCTGTAAGGTTCCTAGGGACCTAGAGGCATTTGTGTACAATTTTTCCAAAAATGTTCTGTATTATCATTATGCTAGTTTTGCCTTAATAGTTTTGCATATTTGGTTGCTGAAAGTGCGCAAATGCATATTGTATAAACAAATTTGTAAACATTAAAAAAATCGAAAGGTCCCTAGGGACATTTTCGCCAATCGGAGGGTTAAAGATAAAAAGCTGCAAAAATTTACAAAATAGGTTCGAGTACGCTGAATCTAATGGCTAAAGTTTAAAGTCGACTTTAGCGGTTATGGTTGGTGGCCACAGATGTATGCCGATGATATCCAATTGCATATGAGTTGTTCACTTATGGCCTTATTGAGAACGGAGTCTATGATGGAAATGAAGATCTAGAGGGAGTTGCACGTTAGTCTGAATTAAACGGATTTTCAATAATCGCGAATAAATCGAAGTGCCTCCTTGCCTAGTCATATCCAGGAAACCTTTAGATCTTTGCTACTTCCCTCTATTTTATTGAGGAGCTCTCCAATAGAACATTTTGAGACTCATAGAAACTTTCGGATTATTTTTAATCGCAATTTTACTTGGGATATTCATATCAATTCTGCCGTTAGAAACGTATATGGAGCACTGCGTCATTCGTGGGTAACACAGTCCTTCACCCCCCTATAAAGACGCGATGGCAACCTTTTGCAGTTGTAACGCGGTCAGTAAAAGAAAGCTCAATGTTGCCCTTATGGTATATTTTCTGTCTACGTAAATATGATAGGTTATGTAGTTTTCCTTCGCGCCTGCTCAACATGCCTTTTGAGAGCTTTCTAGTTTCTACTATTTCGCATTTTAACACAACAAGGCTTAAAAAGGAATTAAGACATTTTTTCTCTGGAAATAGATAAATAGTAACTTCAATGAAGATTTTGTATACATATAATGTATTGGCTTGTATCAGGTTGCAATCCTAATCAGCCACATTAAATTAAACTCTGGTATTGTGCCTAGTCAAGTCACTGGGGCACTGAAGGTAATATTGCTTACACCGGGCTCACACATATTCTATGAATCGTGATGATAGAATAGAAAGTTGTTTCCTTTGGTTTTTTTTGTGTCTTTTCTATTTATTCCTTTAGTTTAGTTTAGTTGTTGTTTTTGCTTACTTAATATTTTTTAATCGTGGAGATAGGACTACTGTTCTGATAACAAATATAAAAGTACATAAGTTTGCAACGGTTCTAATTTTCATGTCTTTTCTATTTTTCAATCGTGATGACAGAAAATAAAGTTGTTTCCTTTGGTTTCGTTGTTGTTTTTTATTTCTTTTCTATTTTTACCCGGCTATGGCAAAGCCAACAAAATCCTGTACGGGAAGAGTGGACGAATAATAGTAACTCGGCATACAGACACTACAGTCTTCGCGGACGGATCTAAAGCTGTTAAAGAAACGGGGACTGGTATATTTTGCATGAACACAGGGCTAAAAGTATCCTTTAGGTTCCCGGATGCATTCAGCCTCTTTCAGGCAGAAGTTCTAGCCATAACTAGGACTCCAGTGGTCCTGATAATGCAACAAATAGTCATGAACTGCCGAGTAATGCTAAGGGCATTATGCAGAACCAGGTAAGACTATGCTGGGTGCCTGGTCAGTTTGTTGTAGAAAGCAACGAGTTTGCTGATGAGTTGGCAAGGAAAGTGGGGAAACTGCCGACTATGGCCAAAACTAACTGAAAAGTACGGCTCAATAGTAGCCCTGATCTCAATTTTTCTCAAAATCTTTTACGATTATTTTAATGAATGATTTTAAAAAAATAACTACAATTACATATTAATGTTCCTTATGCACTTCCGTGCAGCGGAGGTCTTTGTCTTTTTTTTGTCAATACACTCGTAGCATCCTCAAACGGCAACACACTTTACAAATCGCAAGTTCGTGGATCAGAAATCTTAAACCTGAGACTCATAGGTTGAGTGAAACATAGGTAGGTAGGTAGGTAGAAGTGGTGGTTTCGATGGAGGGAAACCCAAATAGCGCGCGGGGCGCCGTTTTGATACCACAACCTCAGGTGACCCGTTTATTAGAAGGTAGAGTTGTGATATTTATATCCATCCTGTGGAATTTAGGAAGAGGATCAGCTCTCTAATACTTTTCCCAGATATATCTTTGAGGTCGTCGAAGAATAGCTTGCCCAGTGTGCGTTGCCTGGCTCTCGCCAGAGCCGGACATTTGCACAGAAAGTGAATTAGAGAGTGAAACATACGCATAACTGTGTTGAAAAGAAGACAAGGCCGTTTTGGGTTGCGTGTTATGTACTCAAAACTGAAAGTCACCTGGTGGCCAGGAAACACCGCTTTAAGCTACAATATTTTGGTTGACAGCATTTGACACATTGTCAATTAATGCAGTGCATATAAAGAGAACATCAGAGAACACCAGAATATTTTATCATTCAGCAGCAACTGGATGATATGATACAAAATGAGACACCCCTACTATCAGTATATAATCAGATATCTTGTTCGAAATCACATGAATCCTAAAATTAGATAAGATCTAAATCTCGTTTTAGCAGATACATAAATCTCGGCGGAACGTCTCACACCCAGCCGGACGATGACTGAGATCCGGTTCATAATTTAGTTGTTCTTTTTCCGCATAAGGTGTATCACAGCGGGAGAGTCCTGTCTGTTTATGAATTTTGTTTTCGTCTTCGCAAGTCGTAAATATTTTTGTGGTTTGATTAAATTATGAAAATATCTCGTTCTACTTGATAAAACTTTTAAATTTCAAATTAATAAAGCTATTTCATTTTGACGCTTAAATAATTAGGTTAATTTTAAATCACTTTCTGTCATATCGTTCTATATTTTTGTATTATAACCTGTTTGAGTGGCTTCACAGCTTAATCAGTGGCCTTTCCGGATAAATATACATTCAGTTGATACTGTTGGTGGTTAAAGTTATTACAATCATTCTAGTGGCATATTTATTTCAATTGCTTCTTCTTCGAAAATTTAATGGACTGTCTATGGTAATGATATGTTAATTTTTTTTGTCCATGTAGAAACAGAAATCTCAGAACGAACTTTCCATCTTTGCTGTATCTCTTTTTAAAATCTAGACACTTGTCGTTAGTTGTTATAGCCACTCATGCGAATGAGTCTTGCAATGGGTTGTCGCTCATGAGGTGAGACCTCTTGCAATACGCGTGAAGAGTAATGTCGCGATGAAATTATACTTTAAAGAGGTTTCAGTTATTCGGCGCAATTATGTACTATTGGTAATGGAATTTTTGTAGTAGAAAGTGGTTTACAATGTAGCTGCAAATTTGCCACTTTTTGACACTTATTACTGATACTAGACCCAAAGTCATTGAACTTAATCATAAGCCGATTAAGAGTCATGCAAGGGGTGTACCACAAGCTCGCTTAGTTGGTTAGAAGAGAAAACTAGGCCAAGTGGGAGTCAGACTCGCATTCAAAGGGTTCGCACTTCTTATTTATTTATTTTATGATATAACGGTAGATGTAAATAACAGTTTTGCTATTGGAAAATATAAATTTGGATGCATCGAAAGATCATAATAAAGAATGAATAAGCCCCCAACCGAATCTCACCTGAGTCACGGGAATTGGACAGAATCCAGAAAAACATAATCGCGAAAGGCCAAAATCCCGAAAATCAAAAATCCGGAAAATCCACAATCCCGAAAATTTAAAATCCCAAAAACCAAAATCCCGAAAGGTTTAAACAGAAATTTGTTTGTAGGAAAAAAAAAACAAAACTTTTGGCCTTTCGGGATTTTGAATTTTGGATTTTCGGGATTTCAGTTTTCAGGATTGTGATCCCAACTGCAGTAAAACATAACAAAAGAGTTTAAGTCTTATCGACAAAAAACATTTAAGAAATTATTATCTAACCAATATCTACCCAATTTCATATTGAACGCAATTCCAGTTAACAACGATATTGAAATTTATATATACCCCCCTGTTCTGCATTTCGAGTGAAAGTGGATTGAAACCGAAATTGAAATTCACTCGGAATGGAATTCAGTGTTCTGCATTCCGAGTGATTTCGAATTTTTGGAATCCACTTCGAATTGATTTGTTTGAAATGTCAAACACAGCTGTCAAATCATTTCAAAATCATTGGAGATTTTCAGTTGTTGGTTTTTGTTTTGTGCAAGTGAATTAAACATTTAAGAAAAAATAAATTTTATTAAAAAAATGGAAAAAATTTAAAACAAAATTTTTAAATGATCGGTGAAAACCGCGAAGAAAACCGAATGGACAGAGTTCGCAGGAAGATTTTGCGAGATATATCTAACATTCTGGATCTTCCCGAAGCATTGTAAGCAGAAGTTAGACAACTGAAGAAAAATAATTTATTTAATGATTTTTGCATTTTTAAAACCCCAGTTTTAGAGTGAGTAAGAAAATATTTGTTGATGTCCTGCGAGAAGTGGAGTCAGAGAAATCTTGATCTTGGAAACCCTTCTTTCATGTAATTCAAGAGAATACTCTCTTGCCTCTAATTTTTGTGTTGTACTATATTAAACAAAGGAATTATTTTAATACGCTAATGGAAAGTTTTATTATTCTACTCATATTTCTCAAAATGATTCTTCTTACAACGGCATGTGAATTCAATTCACGTCAAGAATCTCAAGTGAATTAAATTCACTAAAATCACAGGATCTTCGGAATGCAGAACACTAATTGTCATCTTGAGTGGAATGCAGAACACCAAAATATTCACTTTCGAACATACAATCCACAATTTATAGTTTCGTTCCCAATTCCACTTTTGGGGGTTGAATTCACTAAAAGTGGAATGCAGAACTGGGGGGATAAAATGAAAAATGTGTGCAAATTTAGTTTCATAGTTTACATACATATGTATGTACATATTATGTATATAAATGTAAAATACATAAACATATGTACATACAGGTGTACATACATATTACAGTGTTTGGGCACGGACTTGTTGGGTACGGTCTAGTTTTCTTATCGATACAAAGAAACAATTTCACTGCCAAAATCATGCGCAGTGCTACTTAGTTAGGGGTGCAGGTTCGAGTCACATCAAAATCACGATTTTTTCCTTTATTTTGACTTAAGTATTTTTGACTCGAAAAAGGGGGTTGGGGGGGTATTCTTTTTATACATTTTCAGCAATCCTTCCGTAAGTTGATTTAGATTTAGATTCAGCATGTCAAACTCTTTATGCTGATAATATTTTTATTGAAAGCAGGATTTCGTTGTAGACCAGTGTTTCAGATATTCTTTTTTTTTTTTTGAGTTTACATTTTGCCACGACCCTATATGTAGTTGTTTCACAATGTTTTTGAGTGATAAGTAGTGGAACATATGTGGAGCACCGTAATGTATAATTATTATCCCAAGGTTAAAATTCTAGATAGACCCGTTCCTGAGATACTATACGTGACAGACATTATGAGTACGGGGAACCCTAAAAACAAACTTTGAAAACTGTTTGAGGTAATTAGATAATGTAACTTTCATCTATTCTCATATATTTTTTCAAACAGCTTTGTAACCGTTTTTCAATATATTGGCATTGATTGGTCTCTCGTTTTGGTTGTTTTGTATTCTTTGGTAAGGTCTGGATCAAGGTGAAGATCCATAATCTTAGGACTTGCATCTTGTGGGCTGCTGTTTGCTCTCCAGGTTGTTGAAATAAAATCAAGATTCATTCACCATTTTGTAATGGTTGCAAGAAATGAGAATGACAAGGAAGTGCCTTCTTTTGGTCGTATGTAATTCGAAATAAGTCAAGCCAATCAAACAGATTTGTTCGGGTGGTATAGGCAATGAATTAAATTCATTATGAAGACACAGCTATGAAACTCAAGCCTAGCTGTTCATTATTTATGATTTGATCCTTTGACCTTTTTTAACTTTTGTTCTCGCCAGGGTGAAATTTGTATCTTGTATCATCGTCGATTGAAGATTTGGGGCGCCTCTAACGATTATTGTCCTCTGCAAATAATTTCCATATGAAATCCTTGGAAGAATTCGCAAATGATATGAAGAGATTGTACATTAAAAGTGTTAACCTTTGGCATTAAACAATATGAACTGATCGATAAATTGTCAATGTTCGTAAGTCGATTTCACGTTGTCAATTTCGAAATTGCTAATGCAAATTCCCACCAAAAAAAAAAAAAAAATACATATTCCAATATAAATCTCTTCGCAATTACTCGTACTCGCTGATAGTACTGCCACTGACAGTATAAGGCGCATGCAGTAATTCACTGTATAGCTACATAGAAACACCAGATTATTAAAAAAAAAAAAAAGAAAACACAACCAGAACAAATAAAAATATCCATCTACATCAATAGCTGCCTTCAAAGATTGATTTTGCTTCAGGCTGAGACGCTCAGAGTCAACGCGAATCCCTGCAGTCAGCCAATTGCTCCTGCGGTGTATAAAGTAATAACTTGCAACCGTCACAACACCTCATATTTTATCCGACAGTACCATTGCGCCGAGACAGAGGGACATATTCAAAACGATCACATCACTTCCAGGAGTAAGTACTCCTATACCAACCAATATACACTGTGGAATATCCTTGGTGGAAGAAACCAATTTCATTTTGAATTACCATCGGAAAATAAAGCGGCATCTTCTGTATTACCTGCATCCCCATTTCACCCACTACTCTGGGTACAAAATGTATCTACAGTTATTGCATAAAGTATCGAAAAATCTGAAATAGGAACAAACGTGAAATATTTACAATTTTCCATTCCCGTAGCTGTGGCTGTATACACTCACACTCGTGAGCTTGCAGCGAAAACAAAAATGAATGAATTTTCCAAAAGGAAAATTGAAAAATGAAACCAACAAAGTTGCCCCAGTCTTTCGGTTTTCCATTGCAATGCACTTGTGGTTCAGAGAAAACAGACGACCGGGTGGCATTCATAATTTCTTCTTTGTTGTTGTAAGGTCAGTTAAAAAATATTTTATTCGACACCACTTCAAAGTCGAACACTTTCATGGTGAAGTGTTGTGACGTAAGAACAATTCCCTTGCTGTCTGATTTTTTTTTTCATGAGATCCTCCCTAGAGACGTATATTTCGTATTAAAAAACTTTGAATACTTCTAACAGACATCTGTTACAGGCGTCAGAGAATTTTTTTTATTATAATTTATTTAATAAATATGCTCAGCATTGCGTGCGTAGGAAATTTTGTTGAAATTCTAATTGCTTGGAGGATATTAAAATTGAAACTCCCACATTTAATAATTAATACAACCTTAAACCTCAAAGCTGTCCGGTATTCTGTCAGAGAATAGATACAGAGAAGGCATTGAAAGCTAAATTTGTGCTGGCGGATAGCCCGTCCCTTCCTTGCTATCATGAAACTGCGATGTCCTTTGCTGTCCTTGATATGATATGATAATGGATTATGCAGTTTTCCGACATTCTTTACTTATGAGATTTCAGGCTTTTGACAGCGGAAATATACTGATAAACTCCTCTGTTGATGCCCAGCTCTCTTGTGCAGGACAAAATTACACCGAGCTGAATCAATCTTAGTGACACAGCACGAAAAGATACAAAGTAACAAACGATTCTCCTGAGCATCGGGGTCCATATCTCTAGAATCCTTGACCATGGACTAAGTGTGCAGCCAATGATCCTAACGCAACCTAACCTTAACTAGCTTAGAGTAATTATATTCAAGTATCCTAAAATGGCGGGACTTTCTCATTATATACTTATGTATGGTTTCTGGCAATATGCCTTAGCTCCATTTACCGTAGTTCGTGCGCAACGTGGTTGGCTATGGCGTAGTCGTGTTCGTCGTCTCTGGCCACGCTTAAGGCTTATGGTTAAAATTCAGAAATAAAACAAAATCGGTCAAGTGCAAGTCGTACTTGCGCAATAAGTGTTCCGTACTATCAGTTATTTTTACATACATATACGTAGCAGATTTAAGAGTATGTTGATAGATTTATGGACAGAAATGTAAGCAACTTGATAAAATCACCTATGTCATCTACTCAGAAGAATAATTATTTTTATTTATTTATTACTTTATTTCAACTTTTAACTTTTTTCAACTTGTTTACAACTGATTAATATTTGTTAAATATAACAAAAATAACTTAATTATAAATATAAATTTCTTAATTATTTACAAATTTCATCATAATACATTCAAATTTATAGCCATGAATTGAGCAATAATTGAAATAAGGATTAATATGCACTATGTGGTATGGAATACCAGTGGAAAGTGCATTGTTTATTTAGCTAAAATTTAAATATTTGATAGCCGTGAGAAGAACGAAGAGTTTGTTGCTAAGAGTATGAGGTAGACGTGCAATGAAAGGTAGACAGAAATGACAAAGGTGAAAATTTAAGGGTTAAAAAAGATGAGTATAGGGTTATAATTAAAAGAGTAGTTACGATACACTTTAAGTAAAATCAATTTTAAGATATAGTTGATTTTAGATGTAGCTGATTACGTTATTGTCTCCATAAGATTTTCTATGCTAGACCTGGACAGTAGCCAATGTCTTAAGTTTCTTAAGAACCTGGATTTGCATTCTACATGACTGCATATATCCGGCGGTAGTCTGTTAAATATGAACGGTGCGGCAACTGTTGCAAAGCGTCTGTAGTGTTCTTTATTGGCTCTTGGTACTATAACTACAGAAGCTTGCCTAAGTGAATACGAATAAGTATCACCTCTTCTGGGACACGAATAACCGCCCCGCATATAAAATAATCTCAAAACTTTATAAACATACAGGTGTCTGAGTGGCAAAATAAAAGCAGACTGAAAAAGTGGAAATGATGATTTCCATCTTGGTTTGAACATTATTACACGGATGACCTTCTTCTGAGCAGTTATAATTGGTTTAAGATTTCTTACATAAGCATTGCCCCAGCACGAAATTGCATATTCTAAGCGAGAGTTCACTAGCGCATAGTAAATAGCAATCAGTAGGTTTGACGGAACTAATTTGCGAAGATGAAAGATCTTGTTTCTTTGCTAAATATACAGATTTTTTTACATTGGAAATGTGAGCTTTCCAATTTAACTTACTATCCAGGGTAACACCTAGATACTTGAATTCAGTGACACATTCGATTGGAATGCAAGCATAAGTACAGTTTAAATTACTACAATCTGAATCATGCAGACAAATTCCGTCGATGGTAAACTGATGCAAAATGGAGAAGGACATTACTTTAGATTTACTACTTAACACCATTTGATAATATGAAAACCAATTTTGCAGCCTCGAGAGGTCGACGAGCATTTCAGATTTGAGTGTGTCCAGAGATGACCCAACATATGAAATAGCCAAATCATCAGCAAATGCCACCACTTTCCCATTCATCGGCAACTTGAAAATTGAATTTATGTATATAAGGAAAAGTAGGGACCCAAGGATAGATCCTTGAGGAACACCTTCAGCTGGACTAAGTAATGACTGGCACAACGTAGTTCCTATGCGAACATGCTGTTTTCGATTTTTAAGAAAAGACATGAACCAGTTATGGATGTTACTTCTGAAGCCAATTCTATGAAGGATTTTAAGAAGTAGTTTATGATCCACTAAGTCGAAAGCTTTTGTTAGATCCAGAAATAGACCAGCAGTTTTCTTGTTTTTATCAAGTCCCTCATGTATTTTGCTCTAGAAATGATAAAATTGCATCTTCAGTAGACTTTCCTTTGATAAAACCAAACTGATTTGTACTCAATACTTTGTTTTTATTCAGAAAGCTGAGCATTCTTTTCGTAAGAATTTTCTCAAAAATTTTAGAAAAAACTGGTAGCAATGATATAGGTCTATAGTTATTTGGATCAGTTTTGTCACCTTTTTTATGTATCGGAACTATTATGGAAGTCTTGAGACACTCGGGAAATATGCCACTTTCAAAGCTTTTATTTATTAAAAATGTTAATGGCTTAATAATATTATGGCTGATTTTTTTTAAGATCGAGCTACTTATGCCATCAATACCGCAAGAATTTTTAGACTTTAATTTCTATACAAAAATAGAAACATCAGCTTCAGTCACTGTACCGAAGAAAAAAGATTGAAGGACAACGTTATCTAGGATATGTTCAGGAGGATCTATTTCAATATTGTTGAGCCGACTAGGTATTGAATTGTTGGCAATATTTGTAAAGAACAAATTTAGTCGGTTCGCCATTTCTAAATCCCCAAAAATGATATGGCTTTCAAAACTTAGACATTTAATAGCTGTATCTTTATTTTTCTTTCCCAGTAGGTCATTTACTATGTTCCATTGCTGTTTAGGTTTAAATTCATTTTCATTAAGTTTACGTTTGTAATATGTTTCCTTTTGAATGTTTATTTGTTTGAGAATCTCCCTTCGTAATTTGTTATAATAGTTCTTTATAGAAGGTATTTGAAATTTGTGCTTATTTTTAGTACAGAACTTATTTTTATCTTTAATCATTTTACACAGCTGGTCTGTCATCCATGGTTTGATTTTCTGAAATGCTCGTTTCCGATTGATAGATTGACTTGCTGCCATATAATCAGATATGATTTTTAAAATTAAGATAAAAGACTTTGAGGGACAGTTAGAATTAAGAACGCCATGCCATGTTTCCTGTGATAGAAAATTATTTAACTTAGTAAAATCAAATTCATCCATATAAAACAATAAAATAAAGAGTAGATACAAGAAATTTACGCATGTACTCTGCATCATTAAATGCGTGGAATTTCGGAATTTGTTTCTCTTTCTGTGGCTGTACACAAATTAAATTTTTTCCAATGAAGTAAAAGGTGAGACCATTATGTACATACATATATTATAAGTATAGAAAAATATTAATTGATTTGATTAAAATCAATGGTTTAAGCATAAGCTCAATGTTGATTTTTGGGGCATATTTCTAGGATCAATCATTCAATTTTTACTGTCGCACATACAAATCTCCCTAAAAATATCTGCTTTTAGCCGATTGTGATAGGGTTACGTCATTTCTGGATATATAAACAGTGTGGTATTTGAAATTACAAAAAAAAAAAAAAAAATAATTAAAAAAAAAAAGCTGTCGAACGTAGTAGGGCAGTCCTAATATTTTTGTTTCCATCTACACTTTGTTTTCAATGTTTGCGATTTTATTCATATTCTTTTGAGCGATATTTTCGGAGATAAAGCCTGGGACAACAAATTGTTAACCTTTTGTGAAAAAGTGTTAAGAAAAAACTAACACAAAAAAATATATTACATTTTAGAATTCGTGCATTAACGAGCTTTCATTTCTCTCTCAATTTAATTTCCCTTTTAATTTCAGCTGATTTGGTGTTAGATTTGGTGTTAGTTTAAAATTTCAATTGTCTCCACACGTTTGATAATATCGGATACTGTTGAGGTGACATTTTCTAGCTGAGAAGACCAAGTTTTCTTAAGTTCTGCAAGTTTTGATTTCCGTCGTTAGAAAACCTATACCTAAGTGTGGCGCTTTGTTTATTTAGTCGGTCATCCAAATCGTCAAAATTAATAGCAAGGCTAGAGGTGATGAGCATTTAAAGAGAGCCCTTCAACGATATTTCTGTGGCAACAATATTGTTTTGGGTGGTATCCGTAGTTTATTTATTTAGCGTATGGATAACATATTACATTAATTATTTTTTATATTAACAGCGTACGTATACATACATGTACACAAACACATATTACATATATAATCACATTAAATCATTTTAAATTAGCAAACATGAATAATATTGCAGTCAAAGCTATAGTACAACATCTAAGTTTTGTAGCCAGTCAATCACAGTTGAGTTGTTGTTGGCATCCGCGAAGTCTTGGATATCCCCTGGGTAGGATCGTTTGTTGCATTCCGCAACAATGTGGTAGATAGTCTGGCGTTGAGCTCCGCAGTCGCAAGCGGGAGAGTTTGAGCTTCCCCATCGAAACATCGTGTCTGCGCACCTTCCGTGGCCAGTTCGGATCCTGTTGAGCATAGTCCAGGTTTTTCGCGGTAAATCGAACCCAAAGAGTTGGCATGGTGGATTCCGAATGATGATTTTATCAGCTTGCATTGATGCTGCCCATTTCGCTGCCCAAGTAGAGTTCAGGTTGAAAGCAACATGTCCTAACTCTTGGGCGAGCCTTATGGTTGGGTTCCGAGACCTAAGTCTCTGATGGCGTGAGAGGAGCTTAGCAATGTCGTCGTGGATAGGTAATTCAGCGTTGGCCAGCACTTTAGAGTATTCCCTTAGAAGTGTGTTTAATCGGCGCAGCTGAGGTGGGGCGATGTTGCTCAGTACAGGAAGCCACCGTATTGGCGTTGATCTTATGGTGCCGGATATAAGTCTCACGGTGTTGTTGAGTTGGCTGTCCACCTTGCACGTGTGGGCACTGTTTAACCAGACTGGAGCGCAGTATTCCGCAGTGGAGTACACGAGCGCTAGCGCCGCAGAGCGGAGCGTTGATGCACTTGAACCCCAGTTTGATCCAGTGAGTTTTTGGATGATGTTGTTGCGAGTTTTTAGTTTTTCGGCAACATTTGTTAGGTGTTGTTTGTATGTGAGCGATCTGTCTAGCGTTACGCCTAGGTACTTCGGGTTTCGGCTGTGCTTAAGTGAGGTGTTGTTAAGCTGAACATTCAATTTATGATTGGCTAGTTGGTTCGTGAGGTGAAAGCAGCAGACTTCTGTTTTGGCCATGCTTGGGCACAGTCTCCATTGTTTTGAATATACATTGAGTCGCTCAAGGTCTAGGGTTAGGGTTCTCTCTGTATTCGCGATGTACTTGTCCTGAGTGGCGATCTGCATATCCAAATTTCTGCGATGTGGTTACTGGCATATCACTGATGTATAGATTGAAGAGCAACGGGGCGAGGACGGAGCCCTGGGGCAAGCCGTTGTTGAGTTTCCTTACTCTACTTTTATTCTGGTTGATGAAGACTTGGAAAAGGCGGTTTGAGAGTAGGTTGTTGATGAGACGCGATATCCTCAGACACGGGATTGCCTTCAGTAGTTTGAAAATAAGCCCATCTTTCCAGACGGTATCGTACGCTGCGGTCAGGTCAACAAAGGCAATGGATGTTTTAAGCCCTTCTTCGAATCCTGTCTCGATGTGTGTGGTCAATGATAGCACCTGATCAGTGCAGTTTCTACCCGTACGGAATCCAGCTTGTTCGACGGTGACGATCGCGTTGATGCTATGGTTTATCCGATTATAGATAAGGCGTTCGAGTAGCTTATAGCAGGTACTTAAGAGCGCTATCGGGCGGTAGCTTTCCGGTGCGTCGCTGGGTTTGCCAGGTTTTAGAATGGCTATCACTTTCGTTCGCCTGAACGCCTTTGGGATTACTCCTGATTCTAGTATGTTACTATAGAACTCCGCTAGCCATCGCCTTGTATTATTACCGCTATGTGCAATAAACTCTGGGTAGATACCATCGAAGCCCGCCGCCTTTCCTGTTTTTACTGCCGAAATGGCGGTGCTAATCTCGTTGAGTGTAAACCTGCCCGAGAACTGTGATGTCTGAGGGGTATTGCTCTTGATGTTCCTTAGCGCGCGTTTTATGGTGACTGTGTGTTCCTTATCCACGGGGGCACGAGCAACGTTTACGATGCGGTTGGCCACTTTGTTCGGGTCCATACTAGAGCTTGTGATTTTGGAGCTGCTGCTTCCTCCGAGTTTGCGTAGGAGACTCCATGCTTTCCTACTAGAGTGGGTGAAATTAAGGTTGTTGACCGTTGATATCCATTTCTTTTTACGAGTCTCGTCAAGCGATCTCAGCAGCTCTTTACCAATTTCGGCGTCTCCAGACGCCTCGAAGTTATCATATAGTCGTTCACTTTCTGCGGTCCATCCAGGAATGTACTCTTTGCGAAAACCTCGGGGAATATGTTTTTTGGCAATTGCCATGACTATTCCTACAAATCTGGTGTAGTTTGGTGGCAGAGGGGGGATGAACCTTAAACATGAATCCAGCTCTTTTGAGAAGCTGTTCCAGTTTGCTTTGGTGAAGTTCCAACGCGGCTTCTGTGTGGAGGTAGTAATACGAATTTGCATTCCGACGTCGATCACGACTGGGCAGTGCTGGCTTTGCGGGAAGTCTAGTAAGACTATTCTCGAGGCAGGGAGGGGATGGTGTTCCGCATCACAGGTGACGAAGCATAGATCCGGATTGTAACCTCTTTGCCATCTCCGGGAAAAGAAGGTGGCTTTGTCTTTTGCGTCGAAGATGAGATGCATTTGGTTTGAATCTGCCCATTCCATGAGCTTGTCACCATTGTCGTCATTATTTTCATATCTCCACATATTGTGGTGGCTATTGAAATCGCCAATGAAGACTGTGGGTTGATCTAGAACTTCGGGAACATTAGATGGCCACGGTGTTGCGGGGGGTTTGTAAATGTTTACGATGTGGAGGCCCCCAATTTGAATTTTGATTGTGAAGATGTTGTTGCTGGAGTCTTCGGTTATCAGTTTTACGTCCTCGATGCCATTTCTGACGTAGGTTGCTGTCCCGTATGATTGGTGGTAAGTGGATCCGATCCGGAAGTAGCCGGCGACTTCGCCTCTAGTCTTTTGTGCAGCGTCCGATGCAGTATGTGTCTCTTGGATAACAGCTACGTCGATGTTGTGCGTCAATAGTAGTTTCGATAAGTAGTCGCTTTTTGCTTTACTTATACCTTCGATATTAAGTTGGCATATTCGAACAGAAGGTCCAATGCGCCTTGTCAGTTGGCGCTGAAGAGTGCCGGTTGTATAAGTCATGGTGAAAGAATAGTGATGACTTTAACTGTTGTTATGTTTAAAAATTTAAATGAATGATTTGTAATATGGCCAGGAGAGTTGTCTTGCTTGTCTGGCTTCCTCAGGCGATAGATCATTTAGCGTTATCCTGGGTGTACCACGAGGAGGCGATCTATCATTACACCCCGGGTGTAGTGACGGGAATTTAGGAAGAGCATTTCAGTGGCTCTGTGGCAGCTTCACCAGACAGGGTTTCTAAGAGTTGCTGTCAGTAAGAGTTTATCTTTGGCATTTTTCATTTGCTATGGAAACTGAAGAAGGGCGGTTCAGCGTATGTTTTGCGGCAACTGCAGTGAGCTTTGTAAGTGGTGGTGTAGAGAGGCCGGTTGGCATGTTTGTGTTATATTTATGTATGTATGTTTGTATGTGGCAGAAAGCAACAAAAAAGTATTTAATCACTTTTTGCGCACTTTATTCTCAAATCTTATTTTTACTTGAGTTTAAATACAATAAAAGACTCAAAGCATCTGAAAAAAAACTTCGGTGAATCATAAGCAACGACAAAATTGTTCAATAATACACAGTTCTCCAGCTTTGTTGGACAATACCCATAGCCTTAGTTGAAAATCAATATCCGAGTTTCCTATTACCACGCGCGCCGATCTGTTTGTATTTCGTTCTTGTCCTTCATTTGATCGCGCTTTGTGTAAACATTATAAGGGTATTCAAACCTATTTAGCAAATGTAGATTGTAAACAAAAGTATTCCCATTCGACTCTCTCCTTCCCCATCCTGGGGTAGCGGATTCCAAAGTGGTGCGTTCCCAGCGATTACCACTAAAAAGAATAGTGTCAAAATAATGCAACAGTGAGTTATCCCATTACAGTTCCTTTTATATTAGCAATACGGGGGTAGGTCTCTGGCAATGCTCTTCGACAGTAAATAAATAAAAATCATTCAATGATCAAACAAAAAAAAAGTTTAATATTTAATATCCATTCATTGTCCACTTGACACATAATAATGATAAAAAAAAAGTAATATGTACTCCTCAAGTGCCGTTTTGAAAAGTTGCCACCCTAGGCAACACATAACAGTCATTGCTACCTTGTTACGCCACCTCGTAAGGAACAAACAAGAAAAAAAAAACTGCCATCCCAACCCCAAATATAAATGGCAAAGTCAAGTATTTAATTCCCCGAAGAAGGTCATTACATTTTTATTTCATCCCTTACTTTGTTATCTCCTCCCCTCTTCTGCTGATACAAAATCGACAAAACTCCATAACGGGGCACCCTCTTTGGTGAAACATCTCCACAGGTTAAGGGGCCATACAAACGTCAAAGTGATGGAACAAATAAAGGAAAATCAAAAGGAGCCACTTCCACATTTAGCAACCCCCGAGATAAGGATACAATGTCGAAAGGCCACGAAACCGATGTGTGCTGTCAGCCGGTGTTACAAAAACACCAACCAAATAGAAAGTCACGTTTACATACTTCAGGCATAACGTAGGCACTTCATAGCCCGTTTGTACTCTGTTGGCACTCAGTACGTGGATAGTGCTACTGCCATTGGCAATAATTATTGCAGTGAGCCTTGAGGAGCCATGGAATTGAATTCCTGGGAACTTCCTGATGTATCGTCGTCGATCAGATTGCGCACAAATGACATGGGCATGATAACTTCTTCATTAAATCAGGGCGTTCAGGGAAGTGAATGTGTGCACAAGTTCCGGTATGCGCATCAAAATGACTAAAGACGAATGTCTGCGTAGGAGTGTCCTCGGTCGTATCTTTGCCTGTTTAGTAGGTGAAAATTGATTTACATCAAGACGTAAACTGTTCAATATTTTCATGTATAACCAACATTAGGCGATTCATTGAGTTTGAAGGTCGGGAGCTGGTTGTTTCTGTCTCTAACTCGATTTGTATTTAAATATCTTCCGTAATATGTGACATTTTGAGTGATAGTGAAAGGAGTAAGGGAAAACAAAGGAGCTTTTGTTTCAAAATCTCTTTTTTAAATAAATAATAAATAATAATAAATAAAATACAAAATACAAATACGAAATACTTTGTGAATAATAAACGCACAAGAAACCACGACAATACATGCAAGCGTGGAATCAATTATTCGTCAACACGGTGACCCAAGCGTTTTCACCCTTATCCCAAATATTGACCTTAACTTCATCCGTAGACTACCGACCAGCGTTGCCAGGTTTTGGTGAAACAAATTCCCTTTTTTTTTGCATGAAAACATTTTTTTTCCCCGATTCAACGTTTCATTTTCCCCGGTTTTTTCCCCGTTTTCCATATACTTTCGATTTCGTTAATTTGCCAATGAAATACTACTTTTATACAGTCTAATTTTTTTTTTCACAACGTAACAGAGTAAGTCTGCTTTAACATTTAGACTTGTGAGTCTAGACTCACATGGGTGCAAAAGAGTAAGAAAGTTCGAAAAGATGAGAAGGAAAATATTTTGCCCTGTGAGTCGAGGGTAAAGTTTTTGGCGACTCTTTTTGACGTTTTTCTTTTCTCTTTTTCGTTCTATCATTGTGTTGCTTCGCACCCAGTCATCTGCACAATACAAGAACTGCAAAATAAAAGAAGAATGTCAAATTTTAATCAAGGAAAAAAGTCTGAAGTGTAAAAACACAAGACTCACGGATGTAAATAACAAAGAGATATTCGAAAAAAGCCTAGACTCACAAGTCTTAAGTGTAAAAGCAGACTAATAGCACTTACAGTACTATATATAAAATAACTGAAAAAAATTGTACATACATACTTTATTCAATAATGATCCTTTCTATGGGTATAAAAGAAACAAAATACATATAAAACTAAGAATAAAAAACAAAAAATTAAAAACTTATGAGGAACTGCATTAATCACTTCATTTTAGTATTAAAATACTTTAAGGGTGCAAACACACATTCTTAAATGAAACAGGATATCATTTGTCAAATACATAGAAAGGGTTGAAGTCAGTGCCACATGCGCTGTGGGCAACCTTCAGCCAAATGCAAATGTGAGATTATGTGACTGTGATTGTTTGCATTACGTACTGTATTTCTGTGATATTTTCAATCTATTGCTTTACTTAATAGTATTTATTTATTGAAAATGTCAATGAATGGAAACATTTTTTATTACAGTTCATTTTCCCCGTTTTAAAATCTTTTTCCCCGTTTTCCCTTTTGGGTTGAAAATCCCCGAAAACGGGGAAAAATCCTGCAACCTGGCAACGCTGCTACCGACTTGGAAAAAAGGTAAACATCCTATGCAAAGGAATCCACAAGAGTGGATTATCCAACCAAGAAGTTTTGGACAGCAAAAAAAAAAACAGGCATTATGAGCAGAAGATTTATGCAAAAAATATTGTATTGAACTTTTGAAAATTTTTTTATTAATTATTTTATTTTTAAGAAGTTATAACAGAGTAGAATATTACTTTCCACTCTGGTCACACTGAACACAATAGGTTTGGGAGCATATAAATAAGAGAGTCCATAGCAGTGTTGCCATAAAACAATGTTGTGAACTGTGACAATTCTAAATAACGTCACTCTGGCAATGCTGCTTTATCAGTAAAAAGCAAATTCTGTTCCGGTACAAACATTTTTACCTTTAATGTATTCTGCTAATATTTCTGGGTAAACACCGCTATCTTAACTTATTTGACTAAAATCAGTGTCTGCTGCACTCTTATCTACCTACCTTCTGTACCTGGTGACGACCAAAGTTATAACCAAAGCCCTCCACATACTAGGAAATTGCAAAAAAAAGTTCAACATCCAACGTCCATCGCGCATTTTAATGACCCGCTTCCTGCCGAATTGCACATTCGAATTCCACCTAACTGCACTCTTGACATCGACCACTAACTACTAACTGTGTAGCGCCGTCATGGTTCCACACAAAATCGCTGTCCTGCATTCGTAATTTCCTCCGTGTCAACTTGAGGTTCAAGCGTCATCTTTTTGATTCTGATGTGTGCGTGTTCCGACGACGGTGGATCTTTCAACAGCCGCATTTTGTTCAAACTCACTTGAAGTTCAATATCCTCCGTGTGTCGCCATGCGCACGATGATTGATCACCGAAATGTCAATTCCATAACCAGTCGTGTGGAAAATGTGTGCAAGGCACCTTGCGAAACACAGCAAATCCATCGTTTGTTACGTGAAGATAACCTCTGCTCTGTCGAATAAAACAAAAATCCTTCCAAGTAGATCCTTTCCATGTGTTGCCACTAAAAGTGTTTTCTTATGTGTTTTACTTTCTTATCATTCTAGGAGCAGTTTCCGTGTGATTACCTCTCCTGCAACGCTGCCGCCCCCAAAACCAAAGCAATGATGGCCGATGAGGTGGCATGCAAAGTGTAAAAAGTAAAACAAATTAACTATCCCCGCAGAGGGACTCGGTATCTAATGGAAAACTATCGAGAAAATTTAAATCTGTAAGAAAAAAGAAAAGTGATTGACCAAGTGAAAGTGCAGTGAGATTTAACTTATTGAACGGTGTCTCTGTACAGCGTGATCGGAAGAAGAGGCTCACGGGTACACTCGCAGCTGTTGGATTAAAACGACAAATTGGATTGAGATACCAAATACTTGCAGAATGGATACAACTTTTAATGCAAACAAAATGAGGTGAGTTTCGAAATTTGTATTTGTCTTGAAACAAAGTAACCAGTTTCGAGTATCTTGAGTGAGTCACCACGCGTACGGGTAATGTGGGCAGAAAAGATACAATCTGAAAGAGGTTCGCCAGTTATCGATTCGCGAGATGTGTGCAGGTGAGTGTGAGTTTAAGGTGTTACGCTTTCTGTAATTGCAAATTGCTGGATTGAATAAACAGCAGGGAAGTCCTCGCACAACAGGGAGTCAATGGAAATTCAAAAATAGGTTGTTGCAGTCAATTTATTTGTTATTCAAAATGTCTGTGAGCTTTTATGGAGATACTTTAATTTATCGACGGACATATTTCTAATGAGAAAAGATGAAAACGAGTCTCTATATCTACTCGTATGTATCTCAGAATATCGGGGTTAAAATTTATTAGACTGTTTAATAGACGCCTAAGTAGCTCGGCACTATTGGTTGTTAAGTACTTACGAATTCACTCGACTTCTACTAAAGTTTCCAGTTTAAGTCAAATCTATTCTGCTGAAGACATTAACGTATATAATACCTCATGATAAAGAACACCTCTTTGTGAAACTATAATTTGGATATTTAGCGGACAAGCAAGTTTTGCACAAAAGTCGAATTTGTTAAACTTGCCTTAAATAGTTACTAAGACTCACTTGTTGATTGTTTCTAGTCTTCAACTCAATGAAGATGAAACGTTTTTGGGAATGGACTTAACCCTAATCCTACCACGTTGTGACTTTGAGTCACATTCGAAATTATTTCGGTTGTATTTCTGTTAACAACGTCGGTAATTTACTTTTGGGCTTGTGTATTCTACTTTTAAACAGTTCTTAATAAAACGCGCTAATTTAAATTAATTTTTAGTTCTTGGTTTGAATTGTTTTTTACCGTTCTAAAAATACTAACGTTAACTACCACGTTGTGACTTACAGACACACAGTCATTTTTAATGTAGCCAGAATTTCAAAACATAGCATGCGTTTTCAAAATGTGGCTGTACGTGTATTTGGTTTCCTAAACGACGTGTATCATAGTAACTACATAGTGAGTGAGGGTAATCCGCCCATAAAAAAGTTCATCCGCATGCAAACTTGGTAAAACGAAAAACAAATAGATGGCCAGTAATGCAAAATTGAAATTTGGTGGATGTTTGCGAGGAAGCTTTCAAATTACTCTAAAAATAATTGAAGATACAGAAATGATCATGTGAAGTATCTTCTTTCTTTAAGTTGCGCTACAGTTCGGGTTGTACCAGCGCCTACTTCTCGCAACCATTTGCGTGTGTGTGTTATATTTTTGCACGAATGGAAGGGATCTACAGTTTTTTGCCGACTCCGAACGGCGAGTTGAGAAGCTCCTCATGACAAATGATACTCTTTGAATGCTTACGAGTATCAGACATTCGAAAGAGGTGAAACAGTGAAAAAACTTTTACGTGTTTGCTGGGATTGAACCCGGGCAAGCATTGAGTAGTAGTCAAACGCACTTACCACTACACCGCGGTGTGAAGTATAGTCTTTACTATCTGGGTATTGTTACTTGGGTAAACACGCCAAGATGCCCAAGGTCACAGGCACACATACATTTGCAGAAATGCACGTGGGCACCGTAGTGCAAGTGGTTAGTGCATCGGACTACTGTGCCAGCGGTCTTGGGTTCGAATGCCGCCGCAAACACCTAAAATGTTTTTCACAGTGCCCACCTCTTCCGAATGCCTGACAAGCATTCAAGAGTATCCTTTGTCATGTAAAGCTTCCCAACTCGCCGTTCGGAGGCGGCAGAAAACTGTAGGTCCCCTCCATTCGTGCAAAAATATAACGCGCACACACAAATGGTTGCGGGAAGCTAGGCTTGGTTCTACCTAGGACTGCTGAAACCAAATATTTATTTATTTTACGTATAATATGGGTATACCAGAGGATATCGCGCATATGCTATGCAAATGTCAAAGCACAGCATGCTATCTTAGGAACATATTAGGGATATACTTCTTTAGTGGTCTAGAAGAGGCAGGCCTAATCAACTATAGACTCGTTCTAAAATTTTGCAAGGTTATGAAATGCTTTAAGGAAATCCATCCTGGTATGGAGTTAAAACCAAGCCACACAATTGTTAAAGCTACCCCGCAAGGTTAGGTTGAGGGGTCCCGATGGACTCACTCTGATTGCTCAACCTAACAACACCTCTCAACCTAACCTAACTTTGGGTTACTTTAACAGTTGTGTGGCTTTGTTTTTACCCTGAATTCATGAGGCCAATGGAAAATATTCGCCGCAAACTCTTCTAAAAGGGTTGGATTAGGATATGGTTGTATCTAACATTCAACGAAGAAGTCAGCGATATCTTAGCAGAGTAAATGCACACATTGTGAACTTATTTCTGACCATTGCAACAACATCAGCAAATAGTGATACCAATACGCCACGCCGTCATCACCATCGAGATCGACAGCATATAATATTTTTAGTCGATGCCACATGTATCCATTAAAAACAAGGGCGTACGAATAAAGTTCTAAGGAGTGTGGTCTAAATGTCTGCAATACGCACTATCAGAAAATGTTAGTTTATTGAAAATGTATAAATAAGTAATTAAATTTATAATAAAGTTCCTGCTTTCTATTTATTTGCATGTACCAACAATTTTTTTATATTAGCATTCTTAAACATACACATGCGACTGAGAGTCACAACGCGGTAGTTTGTGTAAAAAATATAACCTGGTAGAATTAGGGTTAATTATGTACTTAGTGTATTGTTCTCGTAAGAAAAAGACAAATCGTCGCCCCAACATTGGGTTGCCGCAAACACCATTTTAATGTTTTTGAGAAATTCCATTTAAAGGGTTGACGGCCTATTGCATGAAAAGCAACCGCTGAGATTTTCTAATTTTTTGACATGATATTCATACGGAAATCCTCTTTCAAAAAATGTAAGAAGTTATCCTAAAACGCTTTTAGTTTTTAAAATATTTAAAATTTAGTACAAAATGAGTTTGTCGTATACGCTACTAAAATCAATATTTTCTTTTACTCATACACATATGTCAAAAATTCTAGATTTTCGCAAACGTTTACTAAGGTACTGTTTCCACATTTCAAAATTCCTTTGTCTTTTTCGGGTAGAGCTTTTTGGAGTTATATCACTTTCTATTAAAAAATATTTAATGTAAGTACAGTATAATCTCGATAATTCGTACCCCGTTAATTCGTAAATCCCGCTTATACGAAATAAGCTGCCGGTCGATTGAAAACATTTTCAATAATTCGTAACCCCGCTATTTCGAAAACCTCTATAATTCGTAATAAGCTCTAGGTCCCTTGGCGCTACGATTTATCGGGATTGTACTGTATATGGAACCAGTTCCTATGTCACACTCTGATGGCATACTTCTTACACTCTCTGTTAAAGGTTGTGGCAAATTTGGTTCATAAACATAATAAGGGTCATTTACGCTTTTATCTGACCCTACGAACATGAAACAGCGACATTTAAGAAAATGAAACTCAGGGTCTTGTTCCGATGAACTTGATGAATCACTGTTTGTTTCTTCTCTGAAATCTGTTTCATTTGAACTAGCTCGCCTAATAAACTTAAAATATTAGAAACATTGAATCAAAACTTATACCTACGTAGACTATATGTAAGTTCTTACGAAAGAAGGGATTCATACATAATGGGTACTGGAGAATTCACTTTTATGATCTTCAATCACGTCCTCTTACGACAAAATATGGGACATGGGAAGCAACTGAAATATTTTTCAAAGAGAACGTTATTTATACAGTAAAACTTGAGAATAATGGAATCTGCGAATAAAAGAATCTTGCGAAACCTGGATAGTGGACTTTTTTGGATCTTACAATAGTGGAAACCTATGCAATCTGAACATTTTTCACTGAATTTTGTTTTATTCCCATGCAAATTCACTCTTCAATAGCATAATCGAGAAATGAATGCGCTAAAATTCAGTAATATTTTGTCGGTTTCGTTTCTTTTTTCGAGAATTTCGACATTTCAATTGTTTCTTTTCGTGTGTGTCTCATTATCCTAACGGCAACATTCAACAAGTACACATTCTGAACTCCGATATCGAAACTGATCGAAAAATATTAAAAGAAATTAGATTGCTGATAGTGGAAAAAATTGCGGATATGTAGTAGAAATTTTGCGAATAGTAGAAAAAAAATGTGCACCGAAGCTACGGTCATAGTAAAATCGTATACACGTACGGCAAAACCAAAAAAAAAAAATGTTTTCTTTCTAATGACGTACGTGTATACGAATAAATAGTTTTTCCTGGCATTTTGTAGGCACATAAGTCAAAACAATACTGAACAAGCATTTGAAGTTTGATGGCGTACGTTGTACTTGTAGGACAACAGGACGTAAATCAAAACAATTCTTAATCAAAAATTGGCTTAAATTTGAATTTGTTATAAATGCCAAATTTTGGCGTTTACTTCAAAACAATACGTGAACTTGATGAATTCAATGGAAAGAGATAGAGCAAAACGCATATATTCAACTTGTGACCTATTGCTCAGTTTTTTTAAACTTTTGTTTGAATATGTTGATTATTAGAAGTTAAGCATTTCTGTTGAGTAACATAAGTGATTGTTATATCAGAATAGGAGCACTGTATCTTGTGTTGCCAGACATAGCTTCACTTGTCGAACTATGCTTGTCCGACAAAATAATTCTGTTACAGAACTCAAACCATTTCATTTGTCAAAAGAATTATTTTCACTTAACTTGTCGGCATTCTTCTACAAGTGTTTACTGTTTAGCAAGTAAAAATGGCAAAAATCACGGCGAACAAAAAATATTTATTTTAAGTAGTAGAGAAGAGTATTTCACTCTTTAGTCTGGCAGCAAGATTATGTGCAATTGATTGAGATAAGTGACATTTTTCAATAAACAGATGATAACGTACATCAAAATTAATATTTAGCTTAAAATCTTCCAACCTATGACGATGTTCGCTGTAATCACTATCAAACTCAGAAACAAAAAAATGCATTTTTAATCAAATATTATTTTATTTCTATATTTTTTTGTACATTCTGCTTTTTCAAAGATATTACATAAAAAATGCACTTGTCAGCTTTTGACAACATTCAAATCCCTTGTCCTCATTGAACCACAATTCTACAAGTGTTTCTTGACACTTGTCGTGTACTGTTACAGAAAGAGGGAAATTATATAATTCATATATATTTCATATTTCCTCGCGACATTAGGCGTGTTTTTTTTGAAACGTAGCTAGCCAGTCGTTCATTAAAACGATTCCCAGCCAGCCGAACCCAGCTGACTTACCTCCAAGTTGGTGTGTGTGATTTCGGTCATATGTGTGTGATTTCGATCAGCTGTTAAGTGTGAACTGTCAAAGTATTCGGCATTCAACCAAATCGATTTTATGTTATTTGTTGTGAAAACAATTAATTTCGGTAATTTATTCAATGGATAATTTACATAAAGTGGCAGTCTGTCAAATGTTCTACAAATCGCTTTAAGCGCCACCTTGCCATGAGATATCTCAACATTCCTAGCCAGCGGCTGCGGATAAAATCAAAAGTTGTAGCCAGCTGGTTGTTGTATTTATTTTACGTGTGAAATTTGACTTTGCCAGCTGACTACTGGCTAGCTACGTTTCAAAAAAGCACGGCTAATATTGTCGAAACGTTCACGGACTTTTTGCTTTGTATTACACAAGTGGTCGAAATTGACTTGTCCCACATGTAGTTGCCGCGTTGTGTTACAGGTCCCTGGTCTCCCCAAAGGTACCCACGTAGCGCCTTCGCTCTTAAATATTTTTAAGAATAGAAATGAAAAAATAGGTAATTATTCCAGAGATGTGATCCGATAAAAAATTTTACTATTTGGTACGATTCTAAACAGTTTCGGTTCACGAAACCATGGTCCGAAACTGGTACGAAACCGGTACGAAACTGCGCGGTACGGTACTAATGCTGTGAATAGTTTAGTTTCGGTTCAAGATATGATTGAATCACGAAACCTATATGCATTCATGCTAGTTAGACTGTATCAACTGTATCAACTGTGTTAACAAATTTCACTTCTATAAATGCTCGGTATGTAGTGAGTGCATATAAACTAACATCCGATATTATGAAGGATATTTTGCTAGTTAAATGTAGCAGGTTATTTGAATGAAATTGATTTCAAGTTTTTATTTCTATTAGAAACATAAGAAACTTTAATTTTATTCTGGTACGAATGTGGTACGAAAGTCGGTACAAAACGACAGAAAATGTACGATCCTAAACTAAACTACACAGAAGCAGTTCACGAAATGGTATGAAATGTGACAAACAGTTTTGGATCAGACCGCTACGAAACTGTATTTGCACAATTGAGTTCAGTTTCGTACCGGTTCGAAACTAAACAATGAGTTCCATACCGGATCACATCTCTGTAATTCGACGTCAGCTGTCCTACACTTGTTGATGTTTGCTGGGATTGAACTCGAACAACATATGAGGTATAGTCTAATAAGTGCTAACCACTACGTTAAATATGCTCTTAGACTTATACATTCCCGAGAATATGTAGATTCAAGTAGATTCCTAACTAAGTAAAGCTTCAAAAACAATTAATTGACAAAAAATGTTAGTTGTCTGGAACTTTGAAAGCTGCTGGATTTTATCTTTCTAGTTCAATCTTCTGGGGCATACAAATAAACAAACACCGAAGCAAACCATGCCTAATCTTTCAACATGTGCATCAAAACGAATAGATAAAAACGAGCCGATGCGCTTCCACCCACTACCAAATACAACTTAATCGAAAGACCCGCCCTAATCTATCATCATTAACAAATCGTCTAAATGATTTTTCATTACACTTCAATTAAAATCACATTTGTTCCTCAATTCACCACAGGCACACCCCTCCCCCGCCTTTAATTTAGGTCATATTATGATTATTCTCATTCAGCCTTTTTCGTTTTCCATTAATTTCGCAAAGCATATCCGATAGTATTCATTCAACAACAAATATCTCTGCTTTCCAGCGCCACTCAATTATTCTCGATTAAAATTCCAATTGCCAGTGAATATAAATTACCATTTAACCCAAAAGAGAATTTTGTCATTTAATTGTAAATAAAAATAAAACAAAAAATTCAGAAAGGTCAGTTGTTGTGTTATTTTTAACTTAAGCTGTAAAAAAAAACTTTCAAAGACAATGACATATTGATAGGCCACAACCACAGTGTGTCATTAAATGTCAAACACCTCTTGTCAGCTATTATGTCATTGTTACTTTGAGCACTTACTACGAAACACCACCGTGCCACCGTGTCGTACGTTTGGAATGTGGAAAAAACTTTTAGCGTATTTGGGGATCTCATACTCGTAGGCCACGGATTTATATAGCTTTCACGGCGGGCGGCGGTACAATCAATAAATTGAACAAAAAATCCCCCAATGTGTCACCGAAACGAACCGCCAGCGATTTAACACCATTAACAGCCTTAAAGTTGGCAAATAAAATTCAAATTGACAACTCGTTGTTAGAATGGAATATTGTCTGACTAAAGTCATATAGTCAACCAGAAGCCGGCATGCGGGGGTGTGCAGGCGTTGAAATAGAATTAATCACCCGTCTCGATTGCAAATTGATTCCAGCAGTTTGACTTACTAATCGACACTTCAGCACTGAGTGCATGTGTAGTAATCCAACGGCTGTCGCGTAATTATCGCCCGCCAATTTGATTAAGTCGATTGTAAACAGATAGGTAGCTTAAGGAGAGTGGGGAAATCCCTCCTACTCTCAGGATAATAGATAGAGATAGGTAGTTAGGCTGCAACTGCAGCTCGGTGGATGGGTTGGGCGCATTGAGTTAAGATCACTTTGCGCATCCAAGCCGGAAGGGCGTCCGTCCGAGTTCGCCTTGTAATGTTGCGAACGACAAGATAGTTTTTTTGTACAAAATGTGTAGGTAGTGTTACATTTCAGAAGTGGGATACAAATATCCATGTGCGTAAACAAAAAACAAAGGCAATCGGCAGCCTGAAAAAAAACAAAAAAAAAATATTTTGTGGTGATTAGTGATCATAAGTGTGTGCCAGGAAAAAAAAACAAAACATAAATCAATACCCTTTTTCTACTGCGTACGTAGGCGCAGATCTGTGGCTGAATATTTACAAAGGATAAGATCCCGTACTATCTGAATATAGGAATGTTGAGTGGTCATAAAAAAAAAGGATAAGTCCGTAAGCAAAAGAGGTCATAAAATACGTCAACCCTTTTTTCCACTGCGGATACAGGCACACGATCAGTGTGCTGGGTGAGTATGTACACAGGGTAAGATCATATATTTGCACCCTACGAGCTACTGCGCCACTCATGTTGTATATATATAAGTGTGTAGTGCGTATCGACTTGTTGTTTTCGTAGATCGGCCGGCCGTTTTAGCTAGCACGTACATCGGTTCGGGATAATGCGTTGCTAGGAATATCCGGTTGTTTGTTTATGTCGGAGGATATCAATTTAGGATCTACAAATGAGTGATGGGTCGTAAAAAAGTATTGCGTTGGTTCGCGAGTAGTGAATAAAGGACCCCAGCTGGCGTATGCGTAAAAAAAAAAACATTACTGTTTCTCATTTCAACCGAGTCGGATGTTCTTACGCGTAGTTATCCAGATAAAAGTAAAGTGCGAGTAATTGTCGAGATAAAAGTGTGTATATGAAAAGTTACTGTGAAATAGGATTCCAAATTTGTAAAGTGATATAAAAATAATCCTACTAATACTAAAAAAAAAAAAAAGTAAAATACTAACGCTCGAGTAAAATATACAGTGGTTAAAAAAATAGTGATTTTAACAAAACGAGCAGAGTGAAATAAAATACTATTGCTCGAGTAAGATATATAAAAGTGATTTAAAAAAAAAACGAGCAGTGTGAAATTAAAAAAAAATATTTAGATAAATAAACAGTGCATCGACACAAAGACAGAAAAACACATATGATGGAAGGAGTGACCAAAAGGAAGCGAGTGCCACCAAAATCCAAAGACCAGAGCAAGGGTGAGTTAGATTCAATAAAATCTGAATTAAAAAAATTAAGTGAAAGGAATAGTGAACTAGAGAGACAGCTTGCACTAGTACGTCGCTCCAGCAGCGTAGACACCCATGCAGTAGGCACCACATCGAGCAGTTTTGGTTCGCATTCCTTCAGAATGGGTCCAGAGGAAGTTAGAAGAATTGTTCCTCCGTTTAATCCCTCCGATAAAAAGGCATTAACAGCATGTCAATGGGTTGAAACGGTAGACAACATTCGTCGGCTTTATGAATGGGATGATCGAGCCACCCTTTTTTATGCCTCACTTCGTTTAGAAGAAGCTGCGTCGCATTGGTTTATTGGGCACCGTGGTCACATTAGTAAATGGGAGGATCTGAAGACTAGGGTAGTTGTTGATTTTCCTAGTTTCGAGGACAACGACGATGTATACGCACAAATAATGAAAAGGCAAAAACGGGAAAATGAATCATTTGAAAATTACGCGTACGAAGTTGAGTCCATAGGAAAGAGAGGAAAGTTAGGAATGAAGACAATTATTAAATATATTATATCCGGCCTAAACGATAGAACGTTGATGAATAACTTAACAACTGCCAATTGCTCAACTATTCCTGAGCTTTTATCTACGCTTAATGCGCTTAATGCCATTCAAGAACAGGCAAACACGCGCGGTAAATTTATTACTCGACGGACAAATAATTTCTCGGTGGATCCGAAATCAAAATATGGCGAACACGGTTTTTCTAAAAGAAATCCACAAGGAGATCGATTTATAAGAAAAAACAATTTTCCTCCAAATCCACCTAATGGACGGTGTTGTTTTGTTTGTTCCAGACCCGGACATTTTGCTCGTGAGTGTAAAATGCGCCCTCAGCCATATTTTAAATCGCGTTCCGACGCATCAAATCGGAAAGTTCTGCGATTACTTAATACTGATGACGACAGTGGATTGTTTCAAACTATTGAGGTGGGAGGCAAACGCATTGATGCTTTCATTGACTTAGGAAGCGATTGCTCCACACTTAAATTGTCTGAATTAAGAAAATTCAATTGGGACATGCAGGCGTGTAGGTCAAAGTTGCAAGGATTTGGTAGGGGCTCTGCCCAAGCTATTGGAAAAATTAACAAAAATGTTAAAGTTGGAGAAGTGAGCATGATGACCGAAATACTTGTCATAGAAAATCATGTTCAAGATGTTCCCATGATTCTTGGTCGCAATTTCCTTGATTCACCAATGGTTTGCGTTATTAAGAAATATCGTAGTCTAGAAATCAAAAAGGTGGATGATTCTATAAATAAATCATCCTGACTGAAGGAGTGTAAATCCGTAGAAGCACATAATCGCCGGCAAGCAAACAAATCTACGATTGTTGAAGATGACATTTTACTTGGTGACTTTGTATGTGAAAATGCGGATAAAGAAAAGCTGTTAGAAATACTGAATCATCATCGCGATTGTATTGCATTTGAATTGAATGAACTTGGGGTAACAGATATAATACAAATGCAAATTCAATTAAAAGAAAATAGGATAGTTCGTTATAAACCTTACCGCGTCCCCTATCATGAACAAGAACATTTAAATACTATCATAAGCGAGCTTTTGAAGTGCGGTATAATCGAAGAATCCTCCTCCGAATACGCTAGTCCAGTACTCTTAGTTAAAAAGAAAACCGGTACTTATCGAATGTGTGTAGACTATAGACAGATTAATGGTATGACAGTGCGAGAGAATTTCCCTACCCCTAATATCGAGGAACAGCTGAATTCTATGACAGAAGCACGAGTATTTATTACGTTAGATTTAATGAGTGGTTATTACCAGATTCCTGTAGATAAAAATTCAAGAAATTTAACCGCGTTCGTGACACCACAAGGGCATTACCAATTTAAGCGTGTACCGTTCGGGCTAACTAATGCACCTTCCGTTTTTATGCGTCTCATGAATATTGTCGCCCGCCGCGTTGCTTCGAAAAATATATTAATTTATATGGATGACGTCGTAATTTTCGCAAAAGAGACAAAAACTTTATTAGAAATGTTGGAACGATTAATAACAGTGTTGAAAGAACTACACCTTACATTAAATATCCAAAAGTGTAAATTCTTCGCGAGTAAAATTCTGTACCTTGGTCATGAGATAAGTGCTAGTGGAGTTAAAGAGTTAAACCAGGAAGCTTGAAGGTGGAATCGGTTAAATCTTTCCCAAAACCGAGTGACCCTAGGCAAGTTAAGCAATTTTTGGGTCTCTCGGGTTATTTCCGTCGTTTTGTTCAAAACTACGCGAACATAGCTGCTCCGCTTAATAAATTGCTTAAAAAAGATACCGTATTCAAGTGGGGTGAGAATGAACAGATAGCGTTTGATACGCTTAAAGAGAAACTGATTAATAGTCCAATTCTAGCAGTGTATGATCCTAAACAGGAACACGAACTTCATACCGATGCGTGCGCATTAGGGCTTGCAGGTGTTCTTATGCAAGTAGATGTATCTGGTTTAAAACGTGCGGTATCGTATTTTAGTCGGGCAACTTCAGAATTAGAACAGAAATATCATAGCTATGAGCTAGAGGCATTAGCTGTAGTTGATAGCTTAGAGAGATTCAAGTATTATCTGCTGGGAAAACAATTTACAATATTCACCGATTGCAATAGTTTAAAAATGACGCAAAACAAGAGGGACTTAATTCCGCGAATAGCGAGGTGGTGGCTGAGAATACAGCATTTCAACTTTCGATTAGAATATCGACCTGGATCTCAAATGGAACACGCCGATGCATTAAGCCGAAATCCCGTTGAAGAGTCGATGGAATTAGAAGAAGCTGGAGTAGACATGCGAATAGTTCAACTCGAAATAGAAGATTGGATAGCAGTACTTCAACAACAAGATGCACAATTGCGAGAGATTAATGATATCCTTAATGGCACGGAGAAGGATAATCCAAAACGAAAGAGTGTAGAAAAAGATTACGCGCTACAATCTGGACGTATCTTTAAGAAAACTTCGCATGGACTTCGATTTGCCGTCCCTCATGGGGTAAGGTGGCAAATAGTCAGATCATCGCATGACTCTATCGGACATTGTGGAGCCGAACGAACAATTGAACACATACAGAAGAACTACTGGTTTCCTAAAATGAAGACTATCGTGACCAAATACATAAATACTTGTCTACCATGTCTCTACAATAAACGAGGAAAGGACGAAACCAGATACGAAATACATCCCATAACAAAAACTCCAGTTCCATTTAATACAATTCACATTGACCATTTAGGCCCTTTTCCTAAAAGCACAAAGGGTAATAGTTATATTCTTGGAATAATAGACAGCTTCACCAAATTCCTTATTCTCCGTCCAGTTAAAGCTGCAAACACAAAAGCTGTTGTTCGTTCATTGGTTGAGTTATCCCAATTTTTTGGATCTCCGTTGCATATTGTGAGTGATCGCGGTACGGCATTTACATCCAAACAGTTTAAGAAATATTGTACTGAGAATGGAATACGTCATATACTTAATGCAGTTAAGACACCGCGTGCGAATGGACAGATCGAACGTTATTTTCGAACTGTCGGAACATCACTTTCGTCAATGACAACACGCCAAGATGGACGAGATTGGGAAGACCATATTCTTGCGATCCAATGGGGTATGAATAGTTTAAAACATCGGATAACTAACCAAACACCGCAAAAGTTGCTTTTTGCATTTGAACCAAGAAACATTTTATCCAATCAACTCAGCAATATTATACACGGAGAAGACACTGATGATGAGGAAAACATACCACTGTCCGAACTTCGAGATAGAGCCAGTCACCGAGTTCACAATCTGCAGAGCATACAAGCAGCTAAGTTCAATGATGCTCATCGCAAGCCACAAACTTATGCCGTGGGAGACATGGTGCTTATCCGGGCTGAACATGGTGCCACAGGAGCTTCGAGGAAATTACTACCGAGATACAAAGGACCATATGAGGTGAAACAGATAGTAGGTAACGATCGTTATGTCGTCGGAGATTCAACAGCGCTCCAGATCTCGCAGAAGCCGTATTCATCAACTCATTCGGCTGATCATATGAAACCTTTTGGGAGACTTGAAGACTTCGCTTGGGACGAGTTAAGTGCCGATGAAGACTCAGATGGCGAAATATAAAGTTTAGAATAAAGTTAATTTTTTTTTACGTAATGAAATAAAATAAAGGCAAAATAAAACAAATATTCAAATAATCGTAAAAAAAAAAAAAAAAAAAACATGAATAATTATATGCATTACAAACCCTGATTTAACATTAATATTAATAATATTGGTATATCAAACATACATAACATACATATACATAGATATTTGAAGTTGATAAAAATGTAGTTGGTAGAAATGCTCTAATTAAATATATTTACAAAATACGTACATAAAAATATACA
This sequence comes from Brachyopa scutellaris, assembly GCA_949775065.1. NCBI lineage: Eukaryota > Metazoa > Arthropoda > Insecta > Diptera > Syrphidae > Brachyopa > Brachyopa scutellaris. Next base: position 115,715,382 of record OX459113.1, read on the forward strand.
GTAAATTAAAAATGAATTCTGCATACTTTAATTAAAAGAAGAGAAAAGTTTTCTTTATTTCACAGTTTAAGTGAAGGCGGTGCTGGCCAGTACGAGTGATGCAGACACGAGTGGAAGAATTCGAACGTCGAAGGTACGACTGATGAATTGTAAAAGCAAAGGCGACTGAGTTGTATCTCAGTGTGATAGTAAGAAACTATCGGTAAGACAATTATAGGCCTTGACCCTGAAGCTACCGTTAAATGGTACGGCCTTTTAGGGCCAACCCATTTTCTGAGTAATTCGGAGGATCAAGTAACCCAAGGTAAAAAGACAACCGAAGGCCCTTACCCTGAATCTACCGTTAAATGGCGCGGCTTTTTAGGGCCAACCCGTTTATGAGTAATTCTGGGGATAACGTAACCTAATAATCGGTTAAAGCGTGTGTCACTGAATCTACCGTTGACTGGCATGGACTTTTTGGTCCTATCCTCTCACTGGGTGGTTCTGGGACCGCGTGTCTTATGTGAGAAATGTAGGACCGAAAGTCCGAGGAAACACAAAGAATGTGTGTGAAAGTGTAGGACCGAAAGTCCGAGGAAACACAAAGAATGTGTGTGAGAAATGTAGGACCGAATGTCCGAGAAAAGAGAATGAAATTGAAGTAGTTACTTCAAAGGGATCCACACTGAGGACAGTGTGAAGTCGGATGGCCGAATGTAAACAGATAGGTAGCTTAAGGAGAGTGGGGAAATCCCTCCTACTCTCAGGATAATAGATAGAGATAGGTAGTTAGGCTGCAACTGCAGCTCGGTGGATGGGTTGGGCGCATTGAGTTAAGATCACTTTGCGCATCCAAGCCGGAAGGGCGTCCGTCCGAGTTCGCCTTGTAATGTTGCGAACGACAAGATAGTTTTTTTGTACAAAATGTGTAGGTAGTGTTACACGATGATTGAGTGCGTTTGCGCCACCACTGGTGCGCTATCTGTGAGCGCAATCAGAATAATTAAACCTTACAAACAAGTACGACGACGAGAACGACTCTCCACTGAACTGGGGCTTGGCTGTGACTGCTGGAATTCGATTTCAACACAAACACACACACACACTGTTGAATTGAATTGAAACCCCGTAGAGATACTAATTGATTTAATCAATTTCACGATCATTACCATACCATGTGCTCAGCGCAGACAAATTTCGAACACATGTGTTGTTGGTGTTTTTGGAGGCGGTGTGTATACCCGCTTCAATTGTGTCACGCTGACAGAAGACTCCTAGTTTTTGATGGCCAACGCCAAATCCAAAGCCCAGGAGAGGAATTCCTTTTCGGTAGATTTAGATGGAAAAAATATCCCATTGTGTGGGATCGAAAAATGACCGCAGATAATCCCTGTCATTATTTTGCGGCTTTACGCACATTCTTAGAGGAGATATGACCGCCCGCCGCCGGCAGTGTCAACCTGTACCGGACCCGAATGCGTTTTGTTTGTAATTCGGTTACGGTCCGCAGCTTATCACTCTTAGGCTTCAGATTAGTTTTGGGTGTCACTGGGACTCTTTTGGGAGCTGTGTGTTTTTACGACGAGATAAGGCAACTAAGCGTGCAACAAAAAAGTAAATTGGAGTCAAAATAATTTTGGGAGATGTTTTTTTTTTTTGTATTCTACCGAAAGGTTATCTTGGGAGAGGACCGTCTTTTCTTTTTGTTTTTCTTTTTCATTCTTGTGTGATCGTAAACGGGAGTTGGTCGGAAATAATTTTGGTGATTTTTTTTAGATTTTGTTTACTACCTGAGTGATTTGTGAATGAAATGACATTTTGTGACGGGAGGTTGGTTTTTATTGTGTGAATAAATTTCACGAGAATTTTGTTATTCCGGTTTTGTGTGGTGAAAATATGTTGGCGCCAATTTCTTAATACGTTTCGCAATAAACAATGATTTTTGTTTTGACATAAACACTGCTGTGTGACATTTAATTAATTTGCAAGGAAAAATGAAAGATAGCCATGGGAATACACAAGTTTTTTAAGGCTACTGCTATTTTTAAAAGGTAAAATGTATTCAGATTGTTTATCACATCATATTTATAAAAATACGAGATTGAATGAGTGAAAGGTTTTATATCCATTGACACTTAAAGAATACCTAGAATAGGTTACTCTTTGGAATTAAAGTACCTATCTTCAGAGAAGATTTGTCCTCATGAGAAGTTTCAGAAAATAATGCTTTATCTTTTGGTTTTAAAATCGGAATAATGAATAGAAATGCATTGATCCGCGGTCGCGACTCATAACGTATATTAAGAATATTTCAGATTGTCGCAATTTTTTAGTAATCGGACCAAAAGCCTTTTAAAATGGGATAAATGCCTTAGTACCTACTCATTTGTTTTAGTGATATTTTCTATTCCCATTAAAGAACCAGGACATCCAATAGTAATAAGTACATATGTTTGTAGCTACATAGGTATGTCCGTTATTTAATTTCCCATATGTTCTTTGTGGATTGGTGGAACATGATCATATATCGGAGATTAATATTGTCTGCACAGCAGCTAGCAGAACAGTGCCCTTTGAGTGTGGCCTATTTCACCAACTACAAGTTACAACCACAATTTTGTACTTGTAAATAAGAACAACAAATTTGTAATTTTCGTTCTGTTTAGCATGGTACATATTTTTGGTGAAACGACATTAATCAAATATTTTACAAATTTCATTAAAAAGCAATTGTAAACACAAATTTGTATGTTGGTGAAATAGGCCACAGGTAGTCTGAAAAGATGAAATTATTTGTGGATAGATTTAGGAACAGGGCATGGTAACTTTAGAACATGGACATGATAAAGACTGACTGAAGGGTACAGAATGGGCGTCACTGAACTAGGTAAGGTTAGGTTAGGCAGCAGTGGCTGCCAGTGACGAGTACCAGCACACTTAGGCCTATAGAGGCCAATTTTTGGTATCAGATCTTGGGATATTTAATCCCGTTACTCATCAGAACCATTTGGAGCTTTGTGATCGTCGAAGAAGTATTCTCCTAGGTGTAGTTTTCTACTACGAGAAAGAGCTGGGCATGAACAAATGAGATGTGTTGGGCTCTCTTCTTCTTCTTCTTCGTCTCTCTAACTTCTAAAGAAGTCATTTGAACTGATGCCAAGCCTAGTTGCATATTTTCCTATAGGGCAGTATCGTGTACTGACACCGATAGTCGTACTTATACGAATGTTGTCTTTTTAGGGACAAAAAGTCTTAACCGAACCGGTCACTAAACTAACAATTAAATGAATAGACATCTCGGATGGCGAGTAGTTTTAAAAACAGAGGATAAGTCAGATGTAAGTTAAGGAAATTCGATCTTTGAAAAGAGGCATCGAAGGCAGTGTCTCTCAGCTTCCAAATTCTGAAAACTATTCGTCAGTTGCATATTTTCAAAATATTTGATATTCTATTACTGGAAGTAAAGAGTCGAAAAGTGGTCTAGCAATATTCTGGCATGATATCTATTAGGTTGTTTAAAATATAATGTCAGCTTTCAACCTTCAACTTTCAAAGCATAGATCTTAAGTGGTACAAAACTTTATTAATCAACATAAGAACCATTATAATCAGCACACTTTTGCCAACAAGAAGTGCATTTATTCCTCAAGCATACATTTCTGGAAGTCTGGACGCTATGAACTCGTTGAAGGCAGTTTTGGTATCTGAAGCATGTCTCACGCAAGAAGTTGTCGAGATCCTCGAATAAGTGGTAGTCGGTAAGCGAAAGGTCCGTCGAGTACGGTGGATGGGACAAGGTTTGTAGCCTAGCCCGTTTAACTTCTGTTAGATCAGGCGTTGTCATTGGGAAGAATTGGCCCATTTCTGTTGACCAAATCCGGATGCACGCGTTTCAGTTTTTCATGGATTTTGTCGATTTGTTAACAATATTTCTCAGCCGTGATGGTTTCGCCAAGATTCAGGAATCTGTGATCGATCAAACCAGCTGCAGTCCACCAAATAGTCACCATAATTTTCTTTTGGTGTAATGCTGGCTTTGGGAAGTATTGTGGTGCTTCAATGCGATGCTACCATTGAGCTGAGCGACGTCCGTCGGTTGTCGTACAGGATCCACTTTTCATCACACGCCACAATACGTTTCAGAAAAGAATCAGTGTTATTGCGCAAAATGAGGGAATATGCCACTTCGAAACGTCGATTTTTTTTTTTTGGGTTTCATTCAATTCGTGCGGAACCCACCTGTCGAGTTTCTTTGATTTTCCAATTTCTCGCAGGTGGATAGAAATGGTTCCAATCATCACGCATAGTTCTTCTGCAAGTTCTCTAACTATTGTAGGTGGATTTGCCTCAACTAGAGCTTTCAATTGACCATTTTCCACGACTATGTCTTACGCCTACGGCCCTTCTCATCTTTGAGCGACTCATCTCTATTTCGAAGTTTATGGAACCAGCGTTGCAGCATACGTCGTTTAGTCTTTCCATCGCCGAAAGTGCTGTTGTTACGGCTGGCCTCCGCTACTTTGTGGCCTCATATAAAAAAAAAATGTGCGCAACTACTTCTTTGCCATATTAAAACCTATAAACATAAACAATGTCATATTTGAACTTAAATGATAAAGTATTAGCACAGAAATATAGAGCGACAAATGCACTTTAAAATGATATACAATAGGTATGTATATAAATGATAAAAACCAATACATAATTATAGCAATCTGTAAAATTCGTAGTGCATTTATGTGGCTTGGTTCACTTTCTGTGAAATTGCCTAAAAATATTCTCCATGCCACGGTAAAGTATCTTCTTAAAGTCATGACCAGTGGCCAGTGAGGCACCTGCAGGAATTTATGAGCAATAAAAATCTGCAGTATATTTTGTTGGAAGAAAAATTCGAATGAATCCGTTTCTATACCAATTGTTTCCGTTTTTTCCACAGATATTTGTCACTAACTTAAGTCAAAAGCTGAGTCTCTGGAAGTAGCTTCTGTTCTAGAATCAGTTTAAAATCATGAATCAATTAGATCAACGACACAAATTCCAGGGTGTATTGTGCATTATTGGTTAAAATAGGACATAATGATTTATGGGATTTTAATGTGATAATCAAAATTTTTTTGTGAATGTAACTCATTGATTATTCTACTAGCGAATATATGTTTGTACCTCCTACCGGTTTTTGTTTTGGGAAAAATTACACAAAAAAAAACTTTAAAGCGCATTCAAGTTGCGTATTAATGGAACATTTTACGACAAACAACAAACAAGAATGCCCGCTTCATGTTCAGTTTTTTTAAAACATAAAAAAGTCATTCAAGCATAAAACTGTGAACATGCAACAAAACAATAAAAGCAAAATACTCGTAGTAGAATGCGATTAAAGCAGTTTTTGTCATCGTTCAACACCTACGTATACGGACACTAATTTTCTCGGTTTCGTTTCGTTGTTCCTGCCGATTGAAAAGATATGCAAATATTTACATTTAAATTCATTAGTAAAACTGTTAAAGCACTGTGTTACATTACGTTTTATATTGTTGGTTCTATTGCAGTGGAGTGACACATTTTTATTTATTCTTTGGGTGTCGTTTTGCTATGAGCAATGTATTCTTTTGTAGGTAGCCAACAATTTTCATATAAACTATATTTTCTTTTATTGTTATTTTACAGTGGCACGGCGTCATAGCTAGTGGTTAGTGCGTTGGAATAATACGCATGCTGCCCGCGTTCAATCCCAGCAAACACTCAAACGTTTTGTCATGGTGCCGCCTCGCTCGAATGTCTGTCAAGCAGTCAAGAGTATCATTTGTCACGATGAGCTCGCCGTTTGGAGTCGGCAAAAAACTGCAGGTTCCTTCCATTCATGCAGATATATAACACGCACACAAATTGTTGCCAAACTGAAGCACCATCTCAAGAAGATAAACAATTTAAATGAGTTTTTTGTTAGCAAATTAACCCCCTTCCATTATAATATATAAAAGGTTTGAACTTCCAATTTGATCGTGTGACATTTTCATTACATCATTTCATCCATGTTATACCTCAATTGAGACTACTCCCTACAGTGTACAAGGAAGCTACTCCAATTTATCTATCTTATTCATAAACCATTATATAGCAGCCTATACACAAACCATCCCCCTTTTTCGTAACATTGTGTCGCTGTAGAAATAGTTTCATACCTCATACAGTCATGCACGTAGCTACTCGTAGATGAATAATCCCATTGTAAGTTTAAAAATATGATATAAAGATACAATTTTACTATCTCCCCTATTGCCACTGATATTACTCATTACTAGAAACTATAGTCTATGATAGTGATTTGCAATAGATTTATTACTGGCATTTGCATAATTGCCTTGTTTTCTATTATCTAAGAGCAGAACAGTAGAACTTAATATGAAAGTCACGGCAGCAACAGCGCCAGTGCCTTGTAACCGGTCCTGTTCACTTTAAGATACATTCATTGTCATCGTTTAAAAAGCGCGGTATTATAATTAATGAGTTTTCCGAACTCTATGTAATGGCATGAGTAAATATGGAAACCCCTTAAGGCATATTTATGCATGCGTGCATACAGTCATAGAACACAGGAGGCAAATAAGGTGATTAAAATTCACATCGTAGGTCAGAAAGAAAGCAAAAGCGTGCCGTTTTTCTTTTTTGTTAAAGCCCCGAGCGGATAACCCTGACCATCAATGCGAACGCTCACAGAGAAATGCAAATGTGAAAATGAAAATGAAAATGAAAATGAAAATGAAAATTTATTGATTTACATTTATGTAAATTTTCATTGAATATTGCAGTAAATCCAATTTAAAGAGTTTTCCATGAATGAGGAACAAAGTGTGGGGTAAAAAATTCAAATCAAGGACGATTTATTGCCTGCAGACATCAGAATCGTATCATTTTCTGGAATTCACAAGTCGATTTGTGGTGTTGTGGAACAAGAAACATCTGGGAGTTTACTTAAATAATATTGACAGAGGATATTATTCTTAGGAAAGACAAGATTTTAATCAATGTCTACACACTTATGTGACCCTTTGAAAATGAAACAATCAAAAAGAGCCATTTCTAAAGATTAATACACTAAGGTCAAAACAAATGACTAAATCGATGGTTTAACTTCAGATGTTGAGTTCCAATTTATTGGAGGAAGATTTTGACAGTGTATAATTTTATTGAACAGTTTTAAAAGATTTAAAGCCAGGCGATACGCATTTCCGATAGTCGTGCTATCTTAAAAACAATCACCGCTTCAGAGATACAACATAGTTGTAATGTCTGGAACACTAAAATCTACTACAGGTGGACTTAGCTATTCGATGACTTGTACCTCCAGAAATCAGTGGACAATTCACTCCAACCTTTCATACTCAACGTAGACCTCAGTTACGGCTACAAAAAAGCTTTTAGTTGTATTAAATTGGAAACATTTACTACGATTAGAAAATAAATGCAAACAGTTAGTATAGTAAAAAGACCACCTGAGTCGGACAATAAAAGACCGATCGAATTTTTTTTGGACAAGAGACAGGTTGAAATTGGAAGTCTTTGGGCTTATGCTCGTCGATCACCGAATGAAAATATGAGCATATGAGCTACATTATTGCGGTAAGCTTAACTACAACAAAATAGTTTGACTGAGAAAACACGAATTGATTAGCTCGTTGGCCATCCTTTGATCCTAATAACTTCTTGTGAAATGGACTTATTTAGAGGTCGTATCTGAAGTAATGTTCTACCATTCATCAAGGAAAATAGACTTCAGCTCATTTATGTGGGAAATCGTATGCCGGGGAAGTTTTTGATCCCACAGATACTCAATTGGCTTGAGATCAGTTGACTATTTTTGTACATTACCAACCATTCCCTTATCACAATCGACGAAGGTTTTTGGTCATTATATTGCAGGTACAGACTACTGTTCCCAATGCGTAGGTATTGGCACTTTAATTAAGGTTTTCTTTCAATATTTTCAATTACCCATCTTTATCAATCGAACAATCTATAAATGTAAGGTGTAAGTAGTTTCAGTGTTGCCACTTCAAACAGTTATAAGCTGCTGTACGGAGACTTTTGGACGTCGTGCATGTGCTCCTATGTGTATTGAGGCTTCCTTATTTCGATAGTAAAAAACTGGGAGTTACAATTGTAATTCGGTGGTAATTTCGGCACTCATAGAGTCAAGTAAGACAAAACCATCTGCGTTTTAAATCACTTGACAAACAAAACAAACATTTACTTTTTTGAATCTTTCTCTTTTGTAATATTTTACTATAATGAGGACTGGAGCTGTCTTAGGTGGGAGACAGACTGCTGGTATTGATACCATGGTATAGCAATACTATGTTCTATACCACATGTCTGTCACTACAATACCACGTTTAAAGCTAGTATACCATGAAACATACCTGGTATTGAAATTCGAATTTTGTTGGTGGTATACCACCATCTTACTGACTGCAGCGCCGCGTTCTCTCTGTTGGCGATTCTTGGTAGCTTCTCTGACAATTCAGGAAAAGAATTTGCAGGAAAAAGAAAATTGTAGCATTCAGTTCTCAGATACATACAACAGACTCAAAAATAATTATTTTATCCGATAACGATACTTGCACCATAGCGCAAGTGGTTAGTGCGTCGGACTACTGTGCCAGCGGTCTTGGGTTCGAATCCCGCTGCAAACACCTAAAAGTTTTTCACGGTGCCCACCTCTTTCGAATGTCTGACAAGCATCAAAGAGTATCATTTGTCACGATTGAGCTTCTCAACTCGCCGTTCGGAGTCGGCAAAAAACTGTAGGTCCCTTCCATTCGTGCAAAAATATAACACGCACACACAAATGGTTGTGAGAAGCAGGCCTAGGTTCACCTCGAGCTGTAGCGCCAACTAAGTAAGTAACGATACTTGCACCGATATTTTTTATTTTGTTGTGATTATTGTCTTGAAAACGCAAACGTCAAAGTATACTACCTAATGCGAAAATCGGGGTGTACTACGAAATGCAGTCTGTCAGGGGTTGTGGTATTCACTATACCATGGTATTCATACCTTATCAATACCAGCAGTCACTTTAGACTTTGGTCTTTGTGTACGTACTAAATGACGCAAAAAAATTGCTTCTCTCCCAGTAAAGCGTACGAGTATCAATATTTCCACACTAATAGCCGGCCATCGATTGCGAAGTACTATCAATAAAAAACAGAAAAAAAAAACATTCTAAAAAAAGAATCGAAACTCAAATACGAAAACTCCCAAAAATAACCACAAAAACAAAAAGCACTTGAAAGCATACACTTTATACTCGTCCAACCCCAAGCACATGGCTATGCCTAAATGTGTTCACCTTGTGTATACGCATCGATAAGGAAGCAGCAGCGCCTGGGTTGAATCTGTCTATAAAGTCTAGGAAAAGCGTATCATTGACATTTCCACTCAAAGTTTACTCAAAATTGGGTTAAGTGGCTCATACACATAAACACACACACGTGTAAACACACAGAAAGAAAGTCATGGTAATCAAATCAAGTTCAATGCTGCCTCTTAACTGAGAAAGACATGAAAATGAAAAGGAACTTGTTTCAAAAGCAGCAACAAGACTTTTAGAAGGAATTCAATTTTAAAGAGCACACACGCACACTCTAATGATAAATATTTGTTTCATGTTTGCTCCTTTGCTATAGAACATCAATCAATGGTGGACGAGTAGATAGATATGTTACACGATTCAATATTCCATGTTCACTCATCTGTACTTTCGATTGAAGAAGGCAATTTTCCTTCTGCAGTATTATAGAGTGTATAGTGAAAATTAATTTCCAACTGACATCTGTAGTTATGGGAAACTCATCAAGACTTCATAGAGGTATAGAGGGTTTTTTTTCCTTGTTTTTTGTTTTTGTTTTTTTATTACGCTGGATAAGAGTCAAAAGTAAATAAACAGCAATGCGACTTTCAAATACGAATATTCGTGCAAGGTTGCGGATGGAATGGGTGGCTTTGTTATTTTTTTTTTGTTTAAAACAAATATAGCATAGTATCTTTGAACTAAAGGAAAAAAAATAGAACGGTCATTAAATTAACAATTAAATGAAGAACCAGATATTTTTAAAAAAAGATTTTAAAATTGAAAATAATGGCGCCCAACAAGGGACTTGTTATATGTATCTGGACAACGCTACATAAGCATCTTCGATAACTTTGAGCGATATTAAGGTTGACGTATTAAAATCCTAGGATGAGCTCAATAGTTGCATTGGTATAGCTCTCATTATCCATAACGTAACTTTCTCCTAGTGGCTTTACCTTTTTTTCATCTATTTCCAGGCTGTAAGTTATTAAGGTGATCTAGTGCAAAAGTATGTTTGTATATGTACATACATATATCACTAGCAAGCTTACTACGCAGAGGTTGTGGGTTCAAATCCTACCAAGGGTTTGGCTACTTCATGGCTAAATCAGAGTTCAATGGACCGCATAAGTTTTTGAGTGATCGGGATGGAAATCCCCCACCACCTCAACACAACAAGGGTCTGAAGATCATTTGGTGTAGATGGCTGGTATGTTGCACAAAGCTTATTTTGAAAAGAAGTCCTATACAGTCCGAGAGGACCTGGGGCTCTATTCCATTTTTACGTTACGCCAAAGGATATGCAAAGACACTAGTAACCCAGACTTCTAGCATACCATTTTTAAATAAGGAATAAATAAAATCAATTAATCAAAAAATCAATCAATCAAAATCGCAATAGTGAATAATCGATGCCAGGAATACGCCTACGTACTAATCCATACCCTGCACACTTCACACTGCCGTTGATTATTATGTACTTCGCGGGGCTGGATTTCTCAGACTACGTCTCCTTGTCTAAATGTATGGTATTTGCGGTTGCAAGCTCCTGCACTGCACTCTGTTGTCGCTGCTCTTGTCGGTGCTACAATATACTAATCGCCGCTATGTCACCGAGGCCAAAACGACATAATATGTTAAGCATTTTCAATTATTTCTGGGCAGGTTGGGCAATCGCAATTGTCGTCGTGTCCAAGCCGTCGTGTATGCCCTCTAAAGCATCCATGTCCTGTGAAATCTGCGTCAGATAGAAGTTCAGATCTCCATGTTTTCTATTGATCTATACTTCGATGTTGGATATAATCTTATGCGTCCAGCGTCCTTTTTCAAAACGATTCCATCTCTGTTGCCATTTCCAAATTGATAAATGTGGTGGGTAGATAAGTAGAAGTGGTGGTTTCAGTGAAAGAAAACTCATATAGCGCAAGGATGGTTCCGTTTTCATACCACAACCTCAAGTGACCAGGTCGTTCGCATGAAGTTTGGGATATTTACATACAATCCACCCTGTGAAGTTTAGGAAGAGGATCAGTTATCCAATCCTTTCATCTTTTTTGCGGTAAATTTTTATCAAAGAGGAAAAACAGACAGCTGACAGGATTATTATTTAATGGAGTGCTACAACTATACGAAAAAACAACCCGCTCTCATTGTTGAACAATATTTTAAAAAAGTATGACAGGTACTTTCCAAACAAAATCAACTCCAACTATGAGACTCATTTTTATCTTGATGGCTTTGTTAATTGTCGAATTTGGGATTTAGAAAATCCACCAGTGATAGTTGAGAAACAAATGCATTCTTAACACTGCTTGGTGCTGAGTTTGGGGCTGGAGGCATCATCGTACCATTCGGCTTTAAACATGCGGTTAGTCAGGCAATAAGAGTTCAGTATGCTCGTTATTGCGACTTGATAATCCAGTATTTTTCTGCCTATATTGCAAGATATGGATGTGAAAAAAACATGTGGCTTCACATGTTACACATGCCATTCAGCCCGGAACCATTTCAATTACTGCATGAGTAATTTTCTAGTCGAGTAATTTCCCATTTTGGTAATCAGAACTGGCCGCCCAGATCATGCGTTGGACTTTTTGCTTTGGGGTTTTTTTTTAAGTCTAAGGTTTATGCCAATAAGCCCACGACCACCTCCGAAGCAAGTATTTTTTATTTTTTTTTTGGTTGCGCCTGGAGGTGCAGGAATCTTCAAAAGATACCAATGGTCCGTACCATTGGTTATGCCCGATTCATATATCTGACAATGCCATCAGTCAGTATATGCCTACGGGCTAAACCTCACCCCCCCCCCCCCAGAGAGGCACTATGAGAACCGGCTGCGAGTACTCATAGTAGTAGGAAATTCGTCCCTCTCATTTTTTCATTTTTTGTGATGACTACGACTAAGTTGTCTTAACAAGTAGATTACGCTTCTGTAGTGTTAATCGCGTTAGGTAGGTAGCTTTCCAGTGAAGGCACCTACTAATACCGTCATTAAAAGCGGTTTTCCTTACGGCGCTAGGTCTAAAGGTCTTGTTCTTTGTAGTCGGCGCTCAAGATTTGTCACGTCCATAGTACGGATTATTTCATTATTGCAGTGAACATGAAGACGGGTACGAAGTTGGCGAGTTTGTTACTTCGTCCCTCACGGTAGCAATTCCTAGATCTCTGTGAATATCACTATTCCTTATATACCAAGGACCATTCACGATTGCTCTTAGTATTTTGTTTTGAAATGCTTGCAGTAGAGCCATATTGCTTGGTTTGGTACAACTCCAAAGTTGTATACCATATGTCCAAAACGGTTTTAGCACTTGCTTATACAGAGGCAGTTTGTTGTATGTGCTTAGCTTCGAGTATCTCCCGAGTAACCAATACATTTCTCTAAATCTGATTTCGAGCTCTTCGCGCTTCTTTTTAACGTATGGTTTCCACTTAAGTTTTGCATCTAGGGTCATTCCTAGATATGCGAAGCAAGTATAAAGTGAGAAATCTAATATTTAAAACATGAAGTACCGCCATAAAAGTGTCTTTTTGTAATAAATAGTACATGCGTTTTGGTCCAAGTTTTGTACTCTTTTTTTGATCCAATTTTGTCTGCGAAAGTCCGGGGTTTTCATGCTCGTTAAGTAATTTTTTCAAAATATTTATGGGAACTCTACTTTAAGGTCGTTAGACACATGCGTAAAATCTCATACGCTGCCTGGCTCTCGCTAGAGCCGGATATTTGCAAAGAAAGTGACTAAGCGACTCTTTTCTATTTTCAAATCCAAATCGTTGTGAGGGATCGCTAGTTAAGCTGCAACGTTCACTATTGGCCAGTACCCTGTACTAACTGTCACTATTCTTGTAAGATCTACTAGAGTTCTTTCCAGCAGCTCATTTGTGTTTGACTTGTTGTAACTTGGTCATATCTTTCTACAGTAGATGTGTCACAATTTGTCAGACTGGTCTACCTGAGACCAGCTAGTCTTAAGCAGTGTGGGAGTATATTGCCCTCAACAGCGCCTGTAGGAATATGAACATTTTCCGCTAGAGATGTGTTGAGGGCTGACCCTCGCCTGGCTAGTTCGTTGGCTATCTCATCCCACCTATGTTCAATTGGTGAGGCCGAAATATTCCTTCACCGTGTTGTGTTGTCTTCACTAAGCTCTATATGCATGTCGATCTCAACCGTTATATTGGCTTTACTTTTTTTTGTTCAGGTCTTTAAAATTCACTTGAAGAATTTTCTATCGAAGCAACCACAGGTATATTAATCTACACTGGATAAAGTATATATATATGCTTTCTGTGATATCTAGTCACCCAAAAAGTGGGTTACTTCCGTGAGAGTGGAATTGAGCTCGAATTGAAAAGTACTCAGGCCTAGTAAATCGTAATTGTATCTACGGATACCTCTACAGTGTATGCCCCTATCTGCATCGCAATAGACACGAAGCATACATATTTCGCTAATTTGCACTAAAAACATTAGTCCCTACTTTTCCTCAATCAGCTGTTTCAGTTAATTAGATTTCTGGAATTTCAAGGAGGCATCTCGCTATAGAGCATAGAAACAGTCAATTCACATACCACATGGAAGCAAAGCAAGTAATCTATCTGTGTCAGAGTTCCCGCGTAATTTCTATTCTAAAACCAAAACACCTACTGATACTGCTACTGCATTTTCCACCGAACCACACATACATACATATGTATGTATGTATCTACTGCACATAGATACGTTCTTTTGGCTTTGTTTGCCGTCAACTTACTGTGTCACTTGCACTTTCCGTCTCCGACGATGTCGGTGATGCGGAAGCGAACGCGCGGTGTAATGCACTGTTGCTATTGAATCTGTGCACTGCCTTGTCTTGAATTTGTGCGGGTTTGGTTCATTCCGCGTAGTGTACTGGCGTACCAGTTCAACATGGCTTCACAGCTTCTTCGTAAGCTTTTTTGTTAATTTGGCATTGTTCCAATTTGTTTGTAGGAATATACCTACTCGAAAGGAGTTTCCCTCTGCGCGCGAATAAGTGAAGCTAATAAAATAGCGAGTGTAGTGTGTGACGGGCATGGAACCAGCTACGAGTATTTATAGATACAGCTCAGCTGTTAGCGTAGCTCGGTGTAATCAAATTGACTGTGGGTAGTCGGGAATTGAAGGAAGAGTGGTGCACTATTTTTGGGAGTGGAAAACGGAAATTTTCTCCCGGTTGCTGTGTGACTGTGAGAGATGTAAGCGGCGGCTAACTATGGGGGAATCTTGTGGCGCCCATAAAATCGTGGCCCACTTAAATCAGCCAAAATGTTCGTCCGCCTAAAGTGGTCGGGCCTATTTTGGCGGCTGATTCATACGATTATGAGTGTGGTAGTCTTTGCTGCAGCGCAGTGATTTTAGAACAAACATTCTAATGGATAACACTGCTGATGGGGATTTATTTTATTTTGGATGCGCAACATAAATTTAGAAATGTCTGTGGAGGAGGATTCTCTTTTTTTTTGTTTGGTTTCCTCATTTACGGTGATGACATTTTTTCCTCTTGTTGTTAAAATTGGAATCGATAACGCGCCGACTTATTGCAAACACATTTGTGACCTTTCGAAATTGTTATTTTGAAAAAAATATTTAAAAAAAGGAAACTGTGGTCTTGTTTTCGTGTTCGATGTCTGCCAGTCCGTCTGCGCTTGATTTGTCTCGTGTTAACATTAATTAACTTCACCCAAGCTTTGTGGTAGACATTCAAGAAATGTGTGCGTTTAACGTGTTGGATGTTAGGCTACATCGTGATTAATGTGGGGGGTCTTGGTGACATACATTTATATAATATGTTACATTTGCATGGGTCTGTAGATATTTATGTGATCTTAAGATAAATGGTATCTTTCAGTTAAGTAGCAAGTCGTATACAGGGTGCTCCAGCATATGCAAAATTTCTTAGGTCTTTGCAAAATTGAACTCTCTCTGACAGGATAATGCTGTTTGACAGCAGTTTATACGTTTCAGCGTCTTGTTGGAAGTAACTGGCATCTGACGAACTTTACCTATTTGAAGGGGTACATAAAGCCGATCAGTGTTTTATCTCAGCCTCGGATCTACACAGTCTTCCATGTTCATTCAATTCAATTTCAATTTATTTAAAACATTATGGCTAAGACTTGGTCTTTTATACTAATAAGATTGTAATGTTGAATTCAAACAATTTTAGATTAACATAATAATTTAAAACTAGAGAAAGAGAAAGAAGGAAGTTAGAAATGATAGTAGAGAGAACGATGTGGCAGTAGGTTAAGAAGCGAAAGAAAATTCCTATTGCTGCGCTTTAAAGTAGTCTAAGAGGGCAGTTTTGAAATTGGCGGCGTTTGATATATACAGTGAACTCTCTCGTAACTGGACACTGATGGTATCGAGAAATTTGTCCAATTATGAGATGTGTCCGGTTATGGGAGAAAAAAAATAAATTGACGTTCTTTAAAAAAGAAACACAATAGACATGCGGTATTAATTTTATTTTATAAAGGAATTCATTTTTATGTGATAAACACAAATTACCGAAAAATCTTATTCTATCTACCTATTAAAATCAAGCGTAAAATTACACATTACAAAGGCCCGGATTTGTATGCACTTAAAAAGCATGTTTTAGGCGCATAACCATGCTACTAAAAACCTCAAAATATGCTCTAAAAATTAAGGAAATTTGCATTTAAAATTACAAAAAAAACAGCAAGAAATTGAATTTAAAGGTATTTATTTATACAGTGAAATCTCTCATTAGCGGATATTCTATTTAGCGGACAACTCACATTAACGGACACCTTTTCGATGAACTAATTTCTAATTTCCCATACAAAATGCGTTCTTATTAACGGACATCTCTCATAACCGTAAAAAAAACTCCGATCCCGTGGCTGTCCGCTTAAGAGAGATTTTACTGTAGTATACAATGTACAAAGAACAATAGAGATAGAAAAAAAAAAAAAACAGACGCACCTTTGTAGATATCAGAAGTGAAACTTCTTAGCTGTAATCGTGGACCAAGAAAGAAGAATTTGTGAGAAGAAGGAGATATTTATACAATTGTCGATTTGGTCTATTTTGCACCGAACTAATTTTTGGCAATTTTAATTTCTTAAAAAAGTTTCGGAACATTTTTGGAATGTCCGTTTTACCCCACTCATATGGGGATTTTTTGGGTGTCTACACCTTGCAAAGGTGACCTTTTACCGTCACAGCAGGTATTTCTCCAATAATGCCTTCAAATTTAAATGTTTCAATTTCCACAAGTGAATATTGGCGAAAACCATACGTAGTTAAGGTTACTTTAAATTTCAAATTGAAATTTCCTTTCTGTCTATGATTATAAACTAAAGAAATATAATATGTATATGCAAGAAAAAACTTAAAAATCCGTGGCAACAAGGAAAAACAGCATAAGTCGATTTTTACAACTTTTCAGAAGAGCAGTTGAAAGGTTTGACGTTATCTTAGAGAAAACTATGCATCGTATAAGAAAGTTGTTGATACAGAAATAAAGATGAGAAAAAAGATATTTTTATACAATTAATTATGGTTGCGTTAGTTTCGTTAGCTATTCGAGCATAAGAACATATGTCAAAAGCTTCTGGAAAATCTTAACTTATGCTGTTTTTCCATGAGAACATTTGCGGGAACATTACTCATGTTGATTTTTGGTGGTCTATAACTCAGCAACCGCTAGAGATAAAAATAAGAAAAAAATATGGCAAATAGAATCGAATATTGCGCATCCGTTGGTTTAAAAAACTCAATTTCGACATAAGTCGACTTATGTCGTTTTTCCTTGTGGCCACAGAAATATGAAATATGCAATATATGCATTTATGTATAAGCCAATTTGCATTTGCATGAATTTTTATGCATTTTCATAAAAATCCGGGCCCTACACATTACATATATGTACATATGTACATACATATACTTAAGATACAAAATTACAAAACTATTTAAAAATGCAACGGGAGTTATAAATGCACATATTATGTAGTTGTTGTATAACACGTTCGGGTAATGACAATTTTAGGTATGTTCGGACAAGACGGGATACCCTGGCGAGAAATACTTTCATATTCCGGCATTACTCGTCCTAACAGAGAAAAATTTTCACTTCACTGTGACCAGCGGCATCATTTTTATCTTTATATGTACCTACAAAATTCGCACAAAATAATATAAGATATCTCTCAAAATCCCGGTGATATGCGGGTGTTAGTGATAGGAACTATCGTATAAAAACTATCGACTTATTCGATAGTAGTAGAATATTCATTCTTTCGATAATTACTAAAAATCTATTCATTAAAATATCCGTTCTTTGTACAATTTTTGTGCGCCCGAATTTCATATAAACGAATTAAGGTGCTTCTACATATTTGCATTCGATAGTTTCGGTAGTTTTCATCAGAATGAATAAATTCAGTTACTTTTTCCAGTCGATAGTCTATTCGACTGATTTCATATGAATGAATGAATTCAGTTGTTACTATTTTTAGTCGATAGTCCAAAACAATTGAAATGATTTCTGTATGAAAAACTTTCATATTTATGCCTATACTAGCTGTTGCCTGCCCGGCGTTGAACGTGCTTAAAATCAGTCGCGTCATTTGATTGTAGTATGATAGAAAGGAAGTAGTAGGAAGCGATATTATTTAAATTAAGATTCTAAAGAATTCTGGAGCCACTACATTATAATCTGAACTTAGTGGTTGTTCTCTATAGAATAGATGAAACGATTGCATAAAAAATTGATGGAAATGTAGTATACCTGTGTACAAACACGTCTGCACACATATGTACATAATATGTATTTTATGAGCATCAAATAATGGTACTTTCTAGTTTCGTGGAGTAGCTGGTAAGGTGTGTCTGAAATCACCAACTATTTACTAATTTTAAGACTCAACATCGCCTGCCTACCCCTACTACAATATATGTTTGTATTTGTGAATTGAAATAAAAGGTAAAACTTTATTCTAAAGTATCTACTGACTTAACCTTAAGGTAACCAAATACCGCTCTAAGGTGACAAAAAAAAAAAGAAAGTAAAAAAATCGTGCATTTCCCCCTTTCCGTCGATCTAGATCCGCACGCTGATGAAGTAGAAACACAACTAACTAACTAAAGTCGATAGCAGATATCAGCGAAGTCATCTCTCCTCTACTTTGTGTCACAATCCCACAAAGGAGCATTCATTATTAAACACGAACAACCCTCTCCCAACAGAATGACGATCAATGGCAATGGCGCAAATTTATAGTCAACCCCACTTTATCAGTTTAACTCCGTACTAGTTATACGCAACTTTAAACTTAAAAGCATACTTTAACTTTTGTTCAATAATAGACACTTTTTAGTATGCTGCTAAATAATTTCTATTTCACAACGTTCCTATCAGAAATTTTAATCGAACACACATAAAAGTGACCGTTTCGATAAAAAAGAACTTAGTAGTCTAGCTCCATATTAAATATTTAATACGAGGTTCGGGTGATTTTAACTTTAATACGAGGCGCTAACGATAAAGTGGGCTTTATGACGACTATAATTATGAAAACTCTTAGTTTCGTGCTAAAATAATTTTAAAGTGTACTTTAATCGACTATAATTTTGCGCTTATGGTTTACCTATCATTCAATGCGCGTATGGGTAGAAAGAAAATAAGCGATTGCGATGGATTTGTGGCGAAGAGAAGAGCATAACATCTACAAAAATAACCCTCTCCCAGCAGACTGACGATCAATGACAATGGTGTACCCAAAAATAATGACCAAATAATAAAAGCGGAAATTGGAATAATTCGAATTATGGAATCAAGGAATTGTATGTTTTGTTTAAAAAGTAGCCTAATCTTGAATCCAGGAAGTAGACTATCTATTCCCGAAAGTTTCATTCAAGTCTGTTAAACCGTTATGGTGTTATTGAGCAACAAACATCCAAACATCCAAACATCCAAACATCCAAACATCCAAACTTTCACATTTATATATTAGTAGGATAGGATAGGATAGGATAGGATAGGATAGGATAGGATAGGATAGGATAGGATAGGATAGGATAGGAAGGATAGGATAGGATTAGTAGGATAGTAGGATAGGATAGGATAGGATAGGAAGGAAGGATAGGATAGGATTTAATGCTAGTTTTTGTTGTTGTTTACTTTTTTTTTGATAACGGTTTAGCGTCTCCTGCTTATATTCTATTTGGAAGTTGGATTTGGAGCTGTTTCATTAGGCGTGTTTTTTTAAAACGTAGCTAGCCAGTCGTTCATTAAAACGATTCCCAGCCAGCCGAACCCAGCTGACTTACCTCCAAGTTGGTCTGTGTGATTTCGGTCATATGTGTGTGATTTCGATCAGCTGTTAAGTGTGAACTGTCAAAGTATTCGGCATTCAACCAAATCGATTTTTTGTTATTTGTTGTGAAAACAATTAATTTCGGTAATTTATTCAATGGATAATTTACATATAGTGATATGAAATCATAATATAGTGGATAATTTCTGTGAAACGTCATTTAGTAATTGAAATTATACAATTTTCGTACACGGAAGTCTGTCAAATGTTCTACAAAAGGTTTAAGCGCCACCTTGCCATGAGATATCGCAACATTCCTAGCCAGCTGCTTTTGGCTGCGGATAAAATCAAGAGTTGTAGCCAGCTGGTTGTTGTATTTGTTTTACGTGTGAAATTTGACTTTGCTGGCTATTGTTACGAGCACATCTGACCATTACGCATATCATCAATGTACTTTTTTGTTGTTGCTGTTTTGGATAATAGTTCAGCGTCTCCTACAAATATTCGCTTAGATTTCTGAGTTGATAAGTCAGGTGCGAATCGTGTATGCAAATAGCACGGGCTACTTCCATCTTTTGAAGATCTCACATCCGGAGGTGTCACCCAAAATGAAAAAAAAAAAAATATTAAAAAAGGGTGCATAGAGAGCTATGCGACAGAAGTGAAACTTTTACGCTACAAGTACAAACTATGATAGCGACATCCTTTAACGACTTAGCATCGATGATTCAGTCTCAGTGTGAGGTAAGCCGATAAAACTCGCTTATAAACATTTTATTCCAATTGTTTTAGTGTTTAAATCTTTTAAGCGTTTTTCCCACAACTCACGTTTTCAAAGTTGGTGTCCCTCATGATTCCAAAACTACTACACCGATCCTTTTGAAATTTTGAACACTATTTCTGCACATTATAATTTACGAGGCAGCACCGGAAAGTTTTTTTTTTTCAATTTTTTTTACAGTAACAGATTAGCCGATATTTTTTCGCAAAAATCGCGTTTTTCACTTCAAAGGGTTCTCAAAAAGTGAAAAATTTAAATTTCAAAAAACCCTCCCAGCGTTACCTGGGGAAAGCGATTATCTAACAAAAGAATATTTTTTGATTTCCGATGATCCAGTACCGAGTTATGAGGACACCGCAATAATTGTAATTTTTTCCGAGTCGCTTCCGAATAATTGCTGCCATTGCCGTATTTTTTAATATTTTCTCCATTTTCACGCTTTACACGATATTTTGCGAATGGTGTTCTTTGTTAATATGCCATTCCTTTTATTAAATAGATTTTAACTGTGTCGTCAAAAAAAAATTAATTACAAAAATGTGCCTTTTTTCGACCGAATTAACGTTACCCCGCCCTTAATGTATGGCTTTCTGTTAGAAGACCTATTTAAATTGATTTTGTCTCTATAAGCTCTTTAAATATCAACCATTTGCTTATCACTCCATTACTCCGCATTGTACTTCAAAGTTGAATGACCTTAGATATTTAAAAAATACGATAAATTGTGAAAGGTCTTTTTTTGTAGATAAATCGCTGTAATCCTCAAAAGTAGGTATGTACCTACTCTCTATGATGATCCCAAATTTGCAAACGATTTTCTTTTTCATTATGCTCTCATTCAAATGTCTAATGTCCAGGGGCTTTGAACAACCTTTCTATATCTAAGCTCTGCAAACACATTTCAATTTCCATTCCTTTCTGAATGTTGAAAGTCTGAGAAATCCTGTGCAAATAAGCCATTCAATATCAGTACCTCCAAGTCCTTACGCAAATTCCTTAAGGTTTAAAAAAAAAAAAAATACAAATCCAAAATCCGTAATGAAAAATAAGATGCACGGACACAACCGAAAGAAAGATATTAGCACCGATATCATAATTTCACCTTTCACCCTCCTGAAGGAAGCATTCACTTGGAACTTGGAATGGTATAGTGTAGACAACCCATAGGGTTTCTCTTCAACTATCTTTCATATTTTTAATCTCAACCCTGTCTTCGGGCAGTGGTCATGTTTTGTAGATTAGTCTGCGGTTTGTGGTCGACAAAAGGAAGAGCTTTGTCAATAGCACACCGTCGTCGTTGTCGTCGTTGTCGTAGTACATAGCTGAATGGGAATGAAGATATTAAATTTCCGGATAAAGAGTGTTTTCTTATGTTTCCCTGTTTTCATGCGGCCGGCGTGTGTTTTTGTGTCGAGCCAAAGGAAAATAACGCCCCGGGTGCCTACGTCAAAAGACATTAATAAATGGACATTTGCCTGGTGGTAGTAGCTACGTGTATAAGTATATGCACACCATGCGAAATCACTTCATCTTCAGTGCTAAATAAAGGATTTCCTATTCTGTTCTCCTTTTTCTTTTCTTCGAATGGCGAAGAAGACAAACCAAACCACAAGTTACATTTTTTTTTTACCGTGTCGTCGGTCGGGGTGAAGGATGACAAACGCAGAGAGGATGGAAAAGTTATTCAGATAATGACACCAGAGCCTTTGGCGTAAAAAATCCTTTTTTCGGCCAAAGAAGGACGCCTTATCTGCTGATATTGACTCTTATCCGCTAAGAAGTTTCTGTTTTATGTTTATTTTTAGCGAACCGTACCGTGGAGCATTTTAATCTTTTGATCGCAATTGATGACTTGATATTGAAAATCAAAATGCAGATGTCAAGAAGGGTTATGCGGGAATTATTCTCATTTATTTCTTCTCAGCGTCTTCTTTGGTGTCCGCTTTTCTGTATCTTTGGTGTGGAAAATTTCGCAATTTATAATTTACTCTCGATTACGTTGGCTGAGATTGTCATAATGTCCTTTATGATTGGATTAGTTTCAGCTTCGTTAGGTTTTACTTAAGTGTTGGTAATTAACTTTGTTTTTTTTGTTGAGAGTTCCTGAGGTTTCGAAGTTACCTTGGGCATCCATTTTTTGGATGGAGATGGAGTGCTTCGTTTTAAGTAGAAGTTATCCTCGATTGTGGGTAATGGATTGGATATTATGGTGTCGCTTCCAAATGCTATTAAAATTGTGGCTCCCACACAGACATCTAATGAATATAATGGGTGTGATTTTTAAGAACGTCCTTTGCGTGTAGTTAAATTATTTGAAGTTACCCAGGTAGTACAATGAGCATTTAATCACTGTCTATATGCGATCTCCGAGTCGAAAGGTGATTTTGGTAGCTTCCTATAAGTAGGAGTAGCTCCATGTGTCTATCTATATCTACATACAGTCAAAGTCGAAAACATTTCAACCGGATGGACAACTACTTTGTGGACGGTAAGTAATACTACTTGGTCCAGCCAGACCAAATATTTTTTTGGTATGAGATGTGACCTATATAAAATTTTATTGGCTTGCCAGCTGTACTAATGCTTCGGAATCACATTATTGGTAACAGCTTTAGAAATTACACGGTTATTCATGAAAATTAGAGAAAAAAAATTTAAAAAAAAAAACATTTAATGAACACCATTTTTGACTCAGAACAAAATGATTCTTATTCCCGGCAGATAAGGTAGGAAATTGGTAAAATATAGAAAATAATTATTTCATTAATTTTGGCAATCATCACAAAGGTAATTTCTGACATGTCTCTGCCTAAAATATGATCATTTTATGTACATATGCCCGAATATGTTCCTAAAAAAATTGTTGTGGTCCAGCCAGACCAAGTGGTCTATTTAGCAGTTGTTTTATTTGAAAAAAAAGTTTCCACCACAAACTTGTCCGATTTGGCCCAACAATGGCGGTATTCAATTTAGAAAACTATGTTTATAGAAGTTAAGAAGTTACAGGGTTTTATATTGGATAGAAAAAAAGTTCTTTGACGACAAAATTAAATTTGGTCTGGCCAGACCCAGTTGCCCATCGTAGGGTTAAAAAATGTTTATTTTTCTCATAAGAAGATGAATGATTATTTCTACCAGGAATCTTCTCTCTAAGATCTCGGTTACTTCGATGTTAAAAAGCGATCTTCTTCTCCAGTGCCATTGTTGTCTATATCTAAAGTTCACATGATGGCCTTTTAGAGAGGAATCAGTTGGTTCTGCTCTTAGACCAAAGACTTTTCATACGAGTTCATAAGCTTTTTCCTTTGTTGGTATGCCATTATGTTTAGGAATATAGTCTATTGAAAAATGTCTTCGGGAAAGCATTTCGATAACTGCCATTTATTTTTTATAACATAAATCAGTTTGTCTTCTATGTAGCTGTCATTGAAAGAGTTCGTATCACATAGTCTAGGTTGGTTATGGTGAATATTCTACTGATTGGGTATGCGATGCCCAAAGCGCTAGAGACGCTTGCAACAGGTTTTGCTATCATGAATCTTGGCTAACTGCGAGTCTGACGTGACATAATAAGTCCGTTTGTTCTGATAATCTCCATATTTGGATACCAAACTCTAAAGAGAATTTTTTAGATAGTACTTCCCCATTTCGTTGCAAGCTGATGATTCTCTCTGGTAACAAAATAATAAGACATCTGTTTTCATTTGCTAATAAAATCTGACTATGAGAATAACGAAACGTCACTAACTATGTACTAATGTGTGTAACTGATGTATGGCTATGAGAGAAGAAACGCGGGAAGAAGATGTGGTCGACATTTCCCTTGACATCAGCAAACTTCGCAAGATGGTAGACTGTTGCTTCCGGCTTACTGCTCTCTTCTTCAAAATCTTTTTCGCCTATTTGAGAACTGTTAAGATTTAACTTAGAGAAATCTTAAATGCGACGTCATTGTGATTAATTTTTAACACGAAATTCGCTACCTAGATGACACGCACAAATTTAATAGTGCGTGGAGCACTTAAGGGGTTACATGGGTTTCACGGATTTAAAAAATCGACTTGTTTTTATTGTCGTGTTAAGTTTTACAACATCTCTAGAATATTGTTCTAAATTTTCAAGTCAATCAGAGTAATAGTTTCGGAGATAGAGCCCTTGGGAAGTTGCGCGCTTAAAGCAGTTTTATTGTCACTCAAAACTTAAAACGTGTTTTCTCGGAACTGTATTTGCAAAGTCGGTTGTCAAGATTTCTCGAAAACTACTAAACCGATCTTGATGCAATTTTGTACACGTCTTCGCGATATTATTGACAAGGACATGGATGAAGGATTTTTATTTTATTTAAATGCAACTATTTTTAAAAAAGAAATTTAGAGTAAATTTTACCGAAATTTTTAAATTTTTTGTTAAAATGTCTGCCAAAAATCCAATTTGCCCTTTTTTGTCTTTTCCTTCGTTCAAGTTCTAGTTTAAGGTATAAGCTAAAGCACGTATTTTTTTCGTCTTCAGATGATACTGTCATAAGCTCTGCTGTTAACGCGCAATCCCTTATTTCTGAGGGATCGCCGGAAATGACGTCACAGTGGAGAGTTTAAAATAATTTTCTATAAAAATTTCAGAAATTGTTTTCAAAATGTATATATTTAAGGCAGTAAAAAGTTTGAATGAAATATTTGATTTTTTATATAAAAATAAATTGTTAAAAATAAGCCGTTTTTACACGATGTAACCCCTTAAGGAGATGTTGACAAACGCTTCAATACTTAAACTGTATAATCCTCCTCGAAGACTTGGCTAAAGGCAACAATATCACTGTTGCTTTGATACCAGGTTGCAAGGGTTTTAATTGCAATGAACGTTCAGATTGTCAAGCGAGAAAAGTCACCCTTACGCCTACTCACTCTTCGGGGTATCTTCTAGTTAGATACACTCAAAACTGAGAAAATAGTAAGGATTTAACTTGCTGAATATTAGACCAAATCCAAGGGCCAGATACAAGCTAAGAAATGTACATATAACCTTCACTTGCGGCAACGCCAAAAGGCTACCTAAGGCCCTTAACTGGTTTTCTGATGGGGCGCTGGCCACTAACATAGATACCACCTCAATCTGAGCGGAGAGGATGAGGAGACGACGAAACACATGCTCTAAATGCTCTCCTATGGCAAAAATATGGAACATTGAGTATTACAGAACAGTCCTGAGACTTATAAAGAGTTTCAGCTCATCTCTGTGAAAGAAATTAGGGCAGGCGCAATAGGTCTCTTGTGGTCGCGGTGCACAATACTAAGCCTCATTACATTACATGACAGTACATCATGAGAGCATAATTTCCGCATATGCAAGTAAAATATACGCTCTATAGCATACACCTCCGGCAAATTTTATGACCTTACCGTATTTAGTAGTCAGTTAGTAGCTTTTTCTCAAGGTACCCCGAAATCGCGCTCTTAGATAACAAAACTTCTTAGCGCATAATAAACCATATATCGAAAAGTTTTTGAAAAATGTTTGCTCCCTAAGCTATAATCAGACGATTGCGATATCTGACAATATTGTCAGGTCTACAAATGTGCTGACAATTTACTGCAAATGAGCTGACAATGACAAACTACCTTTTAGTGTTCAATTGCCAGTTCACACGGTTGCCAGGTTTGGCGTTGGGCCTGGCAATGCTCAGATAAAAAATTATCAGTTCACACGGTTAGTAGATGACTGTTTACAAAAAATCTACAAATTCATTGCCAGACGTTGTCAGACTCATAGCATTTGATAGAAATTTTTTCTTCGTGCTGAAATGCCTTTATGCATGGAAAACTATATGCCCCAGGTAAAAAAAATTGTGTAGTGAACTCGAAGGTAACCTTATGGTGCACCAAAATATAAAAAAAATTAGAGATTTTCTCAAAAATTGATTAAAAATAATTTAAAAAATAGTGTTTGAATACCAATAACTCGAAAATGAAAGCACGGATGGTAATAGCCGTAGGTAGCTGTGATAAACCTTCATCAATTGTCTATCGAGCAATCCTACTTTTGTTGTTCTGGGTTTAATAGACCAGAAGTTATAATTGCATAATTGTTGGTAGGTACTTCTCTGAAGGAACTTTTTTAAAAACCCTGTAGCTCCATGGATGTTAAAGATAGGCACTCCTCCCATACGTTTTTTTTTCATAACATGGACCAATGAATCTTTCCCTATAGGAACTTTTTTCAACACCCTGTAGCTCCGTGGGTGCTGAAAACAGACCCTCCTCTACCTTTCAATATGTTTTTTTTTTTTTTTTTTTGTTTTCATAAAATAAACCAAGAAATCAGCTCCCAAAATAATATAAAATGAACCTGCAAATGGCCGAAACGCCTGACAGTGCCACAAAAAAGTGTTCGATTGGCAGAGGCCTGAAAATTTAGTGTCAGATAGCGGTCTGGAAATTGTCTGACAATGCTTTTTCTGACAATATTTGCAGACTAGAGTTGTCAGTTCACACGGTTGTAAGATATTTGGGACAAATTTTTCATTTGCAGACCTGACAATATTTTCAGAGCTGGCAATCGTCTGAACATAGCTATTCTCAGCATCTTAAAAAAAGTCCTGAGTTTGTTAAAAGGTGTTTTCGATTAGACGTACTTTCTTCTTCTTTCTTCTTCTCTAGGTGGCGCTATAGTTCAGGGTGAGCCAGGGCCTGCTTCTCGCAACCATTTGTGTCTATGTGTTATATTTTTGCACGAATGAAAGGAACCTACAGTTTTTTCCGACTCCAAACGCGAGTTTAGAAGCTCCTCATGACAAGTGATACTCTTTGAATGCTTGTCCGACATTCGAAAGAGGTGGCACCGTGAAAAAACTTTAAGGTGTTTGCTGAGAGTGAACCCGGGGCTGCATGCGTAGTTGTCCAAGGCAATAACGACTTAGCCACGGTGGTTACCGATTAGACGTACTTTACCCTAAATAATGCGTTTCGGTATACATTTTGCTGAATTTAGTTGGAGAGTGCAAGATAACTCGATTCAAGGGATTCGGATCTTAGTCTTTACTGTTAATGTAAATTTTTTGGCTTAAAGTAGACTTCGAGTTCCTTTTGAGGAGTTGTACAATTGTTTTGGTTTGACATGGCAAATGTAAACAAATTTTGAAGTAATATCGAGGCTTGTTGAGATCGACATTTAAAGGTCATCATTACAACATCAAATAATATTTTTTTTAAGATCACCAATCGAATTAAAAGCCAATCACTTAATTGTCTTCTCCAACATCGGTGGTTAGTAGTGTACTTAACGAAACAAATTGGTCTCATTACTTGACCGCTTCACTGCTTTTGTAGTATTTTAGAGTCAACATTTTATTGACCCTAAAGAGTCATTGTATCTTTCCGTGATTGAAGTGAGTGCAACAAAAATACTTTGCTTTAATTACTCAAACGCTTGTAGCATATAATTTTGGGTGTGTTGAGGTAATTTGAGACCACGATTCTTTTTCCTTGAATTACTAATGCGGTTTCAACACCGTACGACTGTTGAGTGCTAATGAATTTGATTTTGAGACATTTGTTATTTTCTTTCTTCCTGAAACACTCAAATGACCAGTGTTGCTTGTCATTGACTCCGAATTCAAAGCACATTGTCGATTGCATGCATATTCACCTTAGAGGCTTAGAGCAACGAATTGTATCTGACCGCGTCAATGGAAATGAGAAAATTTGATTGATGGATGATTAGTGGAAACTCTCCATTGATTAGATACTTCAGGTGAATGGATCATGTAACAGAGTTCCACTCAGTCAGCGAGTCGCGAGTACTCGTCTTGCCAGTTTCGCAAATACCTAAAACATCTTTGAGCTTACACTTCTTCTGACAGTTGGCGGGTTGAAGACATACGTAATCAATTCCTAATACCGGTTGCCTTGAATGGCACTCGATTTACTGATTAATGATCCCATTGAGAGACAAATGGTCACAATGACTTCATCATCATCATCATTATCTTCGAGATATGGAATTTGAATCCGGAAAAGAAGCACACACCATCACAAAGGGGTTTTGGGCATTCTCTCTCTATTTATCTAAATTGTATCTATTCGTATTCCGTCTACCATCTGCACCCCTCATTCGGGTGACAGAGGGTCTTTCATCTTCTCAGATGATATTTGAAGAAGAGTCACATGTTAATGCGCTTGCTGATTAATTAAGAACTAATGTGACCTTATTAGGATAAATGACAAGGGGTGACAAGCAGATGAACTGATGAGAAGATGAAGAGTTTCCACTCAGTCATGTGTAAGGCGATAGGTTGTCACATGGGTGGGTCGAGGCGAGAGCCGATTAGTTCGGAGCATATAATTTGAATTTTTTATGTTTTTTGATAACACACTTGTCACTTGTCATTATGCATGCGCATTTCAACTCTTGACACAATAAATTGTGCAATTTCCTGGCTTATTTAATGCATGAGAAGGGACGTAATTGATGTAGTTAAATCATGAGCTTTAACATAATCCGGTAGAGTGAAATGAAGGGACTGGCTAGTGGTCGGGTCATATAGTAATTATGGAGGCCCGAGCTGAGAATGTACCTGACTGAGTTATGCATTGGGTGGGTTGTAGAGGGAGTGTTTAATCCATGAAGATTACAAGAATTTACATGAATATATAAGCACATATGAAGGGTGTATAAGGACAGATTGTTCAGGTATCTATGGATTATCACAAGCTAGACGCGCAGACATATTATGTGAACATATACACGTACATATTATATGAGGTGTCCTTCCTATATATCAACGAACACGCCCAACATCTGAAGCAAATAGTCTTAGATTTTGAATTGATTTTATTTTGGACATTCGGGCTACCTCATTGCTATTAGATTGATAAGGAGCAGATTAAGTCAGATTAACCAAGAGAGCCAATCAGAGCTAATAAAAAAGATTTTAAGAAAATTGTAAAATCAGAAACTTTCAAAGTATATCATCTTAAGGTTGTGGTTAACCCTTCGTGGTGTCATTTTAAACACCTCCAAGAATAATCCCCTGTCATACTCTAGACTTAAAACTGACAACTAATGAAGAACAAAGCATTTAAGACTTCAAAATGCGTAAAGGTCAGTCTCACGGCTCACCCAGTTTCACTTTGCTGGGTACCCAGTGTAGTTGTTAGTTTTAAGTCTTAGTCTAAGTTTCGTAGTTTGTTTAAATCTTAGTTTGTTTAAGTTTGCTGGTATTAAGCTAAATAAATAAGTTATTAAATAAATACTTCAGTTGAACTAAACCTTAGAGAGAGAACATTGATGAAAGCATTGCTATTCAACCTGACATTCACAGGCTGGGAAAAATATTTCTTTGGTTTACTTCAGTCAGAGTTATGTCATATCTGGCATCGAAATATTCCGTAGACAGTATGTTTTATAGTGTAACAAAATAAGGACGCAAGGGGTATAAGGTACCATAATATAAAATATCCTGTTCCTATCGATGGATGCCAGGCCGGTGCTTCACTGTAATGGCCACTTTGTAGCGTAAAAAAAGGCTTCTGTTACAGATTTGACTTGAAGTAGTTTTTTTTAGCCTTGTTACGTAAGTGGTTGTACCGTTTCCATGGCACTGCCGAAGTTTTCTAGAGCTAAGTGGCCTGTCACAGGTAAAACAGAGTATGAGAGTTAGAGATCTTCTTTGGCAGGACGCGTCCACAAAGATTTGACTCGTTTATGTCAAATTCAAGCATCTACAAGGACGATGAAGAAAATCACTTGGGTAGGATTCGAACGAAGGTTAATGTCAACGTGAGTGATGAGAAGGCAATATCCGTTTTCGCACAAAGTTGTCTTTATAAAAAACATAAAAATCGCTCAACTGAGAAACAGCGGACATTCAAGTTGAACAGCGGTATTGGCAATTAAGAAATTTTTTATATTTCTATAGCATAAACTAATCCGCTATACAGTAGAATCAGAAATAGCGTAAGAGATAGGTTAGGTACCTACCTATTGGATTTTCTTCCTCTTCCTCTTCTTTCTTTGAATGGATGCCAAGCTTAGTTGCATGTTTGCCTATGGTGACACCAATAATCGTAGACAGGAGGTAATTAGAGCAATTAAGATACCCAGTCTAGGCCAGATCTGTCTGATGGCAAGGTAGGTGGATTCACTTTTCCATCTAACATTGACTTTGCCAAGTCTATGAAGCATACCTTCATTCTTCTTGTCCTTTAGTATCTAAAGGGTTAAAGTTAGAGGTATCCCTGATGGTGCAGCATGCAGCAGGAGGTCATAACTAACTGAAATCGAATTTTTGTTTATATTTATATGTTTGAATAAATATTTCATATTCCTGTTTTGCAAGCACTGCCGAAATTTCAAAAACCAAAATTTCTAAGACCTAAAATAGACAATTTCACGTTAACTATATTTGACCATTGGCATACAAAATTCCATATCTATTATTGCCGAATGCCGACTGCGTTGACGAAAAGGACGAAAACGATTCGGTTATTCAATTGAAGCCACAGAGAAATCGTCGTTTAACACTCGCCTAATGGCCAATTAACCAGCACATTGACTGCAAAAACGCCATATCCGGTACTGTTTGTGACCATAAAAAGGCTATAATATGAACGTACATATATTTCATCCACGGTAGTATATCCTTAGAGATAAGAGAACAGGAAAACCATTACGAGTACCGCATAGAAACCGTACATGTCCAGGCAACTACGCGTTATGCCCGCTTCAACAGTATTCAGTCAAATTTATGTCCAATTTCTGGCCATCAACCATGCATCAAGTCACAGGCCTCTATCGGAAGAAGCACTCTTTTGTGTGAGTATGTGGGCAAATATATACGTGTAGATAGATATGTTTGTATGTATATTGGAACTGAGCACACAAAGCAAATGATTCTGAATAAAACGATTGATTGATTGATTACCACTACCACCGTCCTATTGAGCACGGACCACTAAGGCTTTAGAGCCCTTCCGTTGTTCGACGAGTTCGTATACTCCTATGCACGTGTGTATGTATGTATGTATCGATAGTGGTTTGAAACTACATGTGAAACGAATCGCCATAGCCGAGGACCATCGTTTGTATTTTCAATTTGCAATGATTTATGGGACCCGTTCGGGCAGGCAGCTCTGCGATCTCGGAGGTGATTGAGAATTATCGATTAGCGTAGTGATTTGAATGCCATATAATGGTCACTAAAATCTATCCACGGGCAAAGCAAACATGCAAAGAGGAATATATTCTTCGAGGGTGTATGTACATTGTTCACCGCAAAAACCCATCTGCGGTGGATCAACCCTTCATGTATACTAAATTTTTATTTAATCAAAACCAACCCCCCAGACATGTAGATATTCTGTTCTGTCCAGTGAACAGCAGCCTTTTGGGTATCAGATACTAAACCAGCAGCATTACCAGGACTCGTACTCGGAATGTCTTTCAAAAAGGATGTGTACTCGTATTCTAATGAAAATTAGGCATGTTCCAATGAATTAGTTGGCATTTCTAGGG
The DNA here is from genome assembly GCA_949775065.1 of Brachyopa scutellaris. Classification (NCBI taxonomy): domain Eukaryota; kingdom Metazoa; phylum Arthropoda; class Insecta; order Diptera; family Syrphidae; genus Brachyopa; species Brachyopa scutellaris. The sequence continues at coordinate 115,747,319 of OX459113.1, forward strand.
CTACCATTTTTTTAACCCTCAGTGGCAGCCGGATTTTTTTTTATTCCGTGGAGCACATGAATGATGCGTTTACAGTTCCGAGAACTGTTTCTCGCTCAGAGGTTGATTTTATGAGGAAACTGTTTCGAAATTATGTTGAAATAATTTTTGCGTAATTGTTTGGAAAATGATTGCCTGGAAAATGCGGAAACTCTGATTGATTATGTAGCGTAGCGGTTTCTCTGTTTATTGGAGATTTTCTCAATTTAAACAAACAAATATGGTTCTAGATATAGTTGGGATCCGAATTTTGTTTAAATGTGAGTCAGATACTTTGTAGTTATAGAAAATGTGATGCGTCACATTATTGAGTTAAATCACCCATAAAGGGGCAAATAATTATTTTGTTTATGTATGGAATCAGCAAAGCACTAATTGTTGCACACTTAATCACCTATCTGAATATAGCCTACGCTACATAGTGATATTATTAAACGTTTAAGAGCTGTTTAAGTGTCAAGTGCCATACATTAATTGCTTCTGTCAACTCAACCATATGTGAAGTTGTGTTTTTACTGATTTAATTTGTGTTGCAAATATTTACCTTTTGTTTTGTTTCACATTGAATATTAAATTTTTAAAACAATAAAATCAAAAAAATTTAAGTACAATTAATAATAAATGAGACTAAAAAAGGCTTAGTTATGCTAAGTTAAACTATTATTTCTTGTAATTTTAAAAAAATTAGTTAATCAAATGAAAATATTATAAACGTATCTCGAAACTTGTACTTATTGTATTGCTTTTGCCACAAAAATATTAAAAAATATTTGGATTGTATTGCTTTGGGAATTCCTAAAACACAGCACTGCCCCATGGTTGGTTGGTTTGAGGAAAGATTTCTCCTCTTCACTTATATCGCCCACGAATTCGTTGTGTTCCCCTCTAGAAACTATGCTGAGAGAGAAAAGGGTCGGGGTTTGTGTGAGTAAAAGAGGTTTGTGCAGTTACTTAGGTATTCGCGCCTTATTGAGCATCAGGGATGCCGTTTTGTTAATTTTTTGGGTGCTCAATTTTCGATTATATGGTAGTACCTACTTAACGAATGAAGGTAGTACAGTAAAACTTGTGAGTAGTGGAATGCCTCGGTGTACTTTTTTCTCTATTACTATTCGCAATTTTTTCCACAATCGGCGAACTTATTTCTTTTATTTTTGTTCGATCAGTTTTGATATCAGAATTCAGAAAGTATATACTTGTTGAATGTAGCCGCTAGCAGAATGAGACACACACGAAAAGAAAAAATTTAAATGTCCAAATTCTCAAAAAAGGAAACGAAACCGACAAAATGTTAATGACTTTTATTGAAGAATGAATTTGCATGGAAAAAGAAACAAAATTCATTGAAAAATGTTTTATTACAGTGGACGTCCAGTATTACGAATGCTCGATATAACAAATTTCCAGTATAACGAATGAATTTTTATTTCCCATTAATGGTTCTATATAACGAATGGTTTAAAAGTTTTACGCTCGATATAACGAATGCCGTGCAAATTCCTGTAGGTGCGAGTTTACTTTTCTCGGATATTGTCATATTTTGTATACATCCTTACTTCTGCTTCGGCTAGTAACATTTCTTGAGTGTACACTGGTCCCTCGCTTTGCGCAACTTCTTTTTGCGCGAAATGCATTTGCCTACCAAAACTCGATTAAAACTCGCGAGGCTTAAATAAATGCTTACATTTAATTTTTCAGGAACGCAACACCCTAAATTATATGAAATTCATACTTCGCTTTGCGCGATTTCGCTTTGCGCTAGACTTTTTATTCCCATAAACACCGCGCAAAGCGAGGGACCAGTGTATCTATTTTTTTTTGTTAATTCTTGGTAATGATCAGTTATGCTAACATGTACATACATAAATGTCATTTTAAAGGAAAATGAACTGTTTCAGTTTGTTGGGTTTTTACGTTTTATTTTTACGCCTTTCATTTCGCGAAGTATTTCGAGTGGCGCACTGATGAAAAAATTAAACATTCAGAAGCAATGAATAGCTTCAATAAATGCATACAGTGGTCAGTTCAAAACAATATCGACTACTCAAAAACACTTTTATTAAGAGAAATGCTAGAGGAGGCGGTCCAAAAAAGCTTGGAGGGAACCAAAAGGCAAACTAATATTAAAGACTTCTTTTCCAAATCATAATTGTTTTGTTTACCAAAACCTTATTAATTAATTTCTATTTTCTAATTCCAGTGCAATTAGGTTTATACCTCGGAGCCCAGTTATAGTGAATGGATTTAGATGTTTCGGATTTTTTTGAATCCCTTATACTATAAAGTAAAAAGTTTACCTTTTGAAACCTTCCGCTAATGTTTTTTTTTTTTAAGACCTGTCCCATGTAAATGATGCTACATGCTACTATTCCTAGTATAGTACATTCCTTTTACAGGTTCTTGTGACTAAATTAACTTAACACCAGGAAAACTGTAAGCTCCAGGTAAAAACTTTGTATGGTGAATTTATAGGTGATGTAATGGCACATGAAAATCATTTTAATAAAAAAAATTATAAGCACACAATAAGATTTTCACTAAAATTTGATACAAAAAATTATAAAAATCCATGTTTGAAGACCAATATCTCGAAAACGAAATTAAGGATGGTAATAGTTTTCAACTGTGGTAAGCACTAATCAATTGCCTATGAAACAATCCTACCTTGCTTGCTCTAAGTTTAATACACTAGAAGTTGTACTAGAATAACTGTTGTACCTACTTCAATGATCTTTTTTAAACACAATCTAGCTCAGTGGGTGTTCAAGAAACCCCCCCCCCCCCCCCCCCCTCCCATACGATTTTTTTCAAAGCATGAACCACTGACTTTGATCCAGAAATATTTGTATAGTAAGAAAATACCCTGTATAGTAAGAAAAAAAAATTTAATTTTGATTTTTTGCTTAAATTTACGGATCTTCAGAAATGCGGTAATTTTTAATGAGTAAACTTTTTAGCTTATGGTATTATAAATCCAACAAAAAAAAAATCATTCAAATCCATTCACTATAACTGGGCTCCGTCATTTTTCATTTATAATGACTAATTGCACTGGACTATATATATAAATACATAGATTTCATTGGAAAAATCACTTGCTTTTTATATTCTAGTATTAATTAGCAACAAAAAAGACGTTCGATATAACGAATTTTTCGATATAACGAATGACTGTGCATTATATAATTCGTAATACTGGACGTCCACTGTATTCAGATTGTATGGAGAAAATCAAAATTGGCAATCAAAAATATTTCTATTATTAGCAGATTCCACCATACACAAGTTTTACTATACTAGCATTTATCGTCACCTCAGTATTAGACTGACATAAGTGCATTTTTGTCGTTTTTGAGTTAGGAGTGTTTTCCTAGTGAAAAAACAAGATCTTTCGATTGGTGTAATCAAATCTCTCCTATCTCTATTATTTCAAAAGATATCAGTGTTACAAATGACACATACGCACTTTTGGAAATAAATGCTCAGTATTGATCTGCCACATAAGCCTTTGTATGGGAAAGTCATATTTTTGTATGAATTTTTTTGAAATTTTTTAAATGGTTTAAATACGTACAACTGAGCTCAGATATGCTTTATTTGCAAACACATAATTCAGTGCTGATATGCTCTATACATACAATTTCTATTCAATAGTGTTTCATATGCATGATTATTTTTCAGTGTTTAAATGCTTCATAGGAATAAAACGAATCGAAGGTCCAGCATTTTAAATGATTTCAGAGTATAAGTGACACATAAGTACAACTATTAGGTCTAGGCGTGCTTTTTTTCAAATCTGTATAGTAAAAATAAGACTGGATTGTTATCCAGGCTAAGGTTTTGTTGTATTTTACATTGAAAACATGTTGCAGAAACATGTTTAGTCTACATAGATTTGAAAAAAAACACGCCTTCTGTTCCGTACCTGTAATAAGCTATTAAAATTCTTTTTTTTTAGATCTCCGTTATGACCAAACGAGTTTATTTTTACGAGTTATTTTTCTTGCAAATGTTAACTAACCTTTATTTTCTATAAAAAGTTAAGCTAAATAAAAAAAAAAAACAAAGGGGAAAAAAGTTACACCTATTTTAAAAAATCGGTTTTTTTTATACTTTTGTATGAAAATATGACACATATGCATCCATAAATCGCAATCGCGTTCAGTATTTAAATGACACATAGGTTGGTCAAAAAGTGCCACATACCATACAAATCCGCACAATTTGAAAAAAAATCATGCCCTATAATTTTTCAAATTAAGATAAAAAATAAACTAAGATTAAAATAAAAAATGGACTATAGGCTCAGCTCAGTTGGCACTATTTTAATAAATTTTGTCTGTGATTGTTGTGCTTAAGGTTTTTGTTTTATTCACATTTAAACTTCAAACGTCGTTTTCTCAAAACTTGGATTTGTCGTTTAGATCACTCCAATACTGAGGTGACGTTATATCTAAGGAAACTACGTAAATTGTAGTTTAGCCATTAGAATTCGGTATTCTTGCCACCAATTTTTCTGAATCTGAACCTTTTTTGATGAGCTTGGAGTTTCTGTGATCTTATAACCAACCTGCACGGTATTAACATAAATAAATTAAGTTGAATCTGTTAATACCTGTCTGGTTACCTACTTATCCATTTCTGCTGATGAACGTTTGAAGCGCTTAGAAGATGAAGGGCCTAAGTGACATTTTCAAACATTAGAGTAATCAGCGTTTAATACATTCTTCCACTGAGTTTATTGGAAAAGTGGTTGCATATAAACCCTTCATCCTTTGCTAAATAATTATCTAGAGGCGATAGATAAGTCAAGATAAGACAGGAATTTTAGTTTTCATATAATACCTTCATTTGTAAGACAAAGGCAAATTTCAAAAAAATATCACTTAAGCCCTTCATCCAGGTAGCTGTGAAGCAGACGAGCTAGCCAGAAAAGTTACAAAACTGGGAAGTTTTATCACGCGAAGTGAACTCCATGTACCAATTGAAACAATAAAACACAAAATCTCTACACAAGCTCAGCAACAGGCTAATGAAAGATGGCGTAATCTTGACACGTGTAGCTGTGCCAGACAGACTTGGCCACAGCTAAACCAACGTAGAACTTGCAGCCTGCTAAAAATTAGCAGAGCACATATCGGCATAAAAGTTGGTGTATTGACAGGTCATTGCGCAATAGGCAGACATGCCGACAGGTTAGGAATCCTCGCCAATGATATCTGCCACAGCTGCATGGATGAGGAGGAGGAGGAATCCCCCTATCACCTTCTATGCAGTTGCCCAGCTCTCTCCTCCTTGAGAAAAAAGATCTTGGGAGAATACTTCTTTATAGACTATCAAGATATTTCCTCAACGGATATCAATAAAATACGGAAATTCATCCAACTCTGAAAATGGTTCCAGGAGTTTCGATAAGAATCGGTTCACGTGGCAACACAATGGACCTACTTTGGTCTAAGTGAATCCTACCGATTGCGGTGGATAGCCACTCAACCTAACCTAACCTAAGCCCGTCATCTTCTTAGCGCTTCATTTGTTTGTTTATTACAACTCAGACAGTTCGTTTGGTTGCTATGGTTGCTGCTTTGCTGCTACGCGCACGGTTTTTTAACTGATGGACTCTTCGTAATTCCTTTTGGACTGTTATTTGTTGTATTATTGCAAACGGTTGCATTAGGTAATTTTTTTTTTTTACATAATTGGGTAGTACAAATGAAGACAAGGGTATTACAGTAATACGGACTACTGATGGGTAGTACAAAACTATTATTGTAAATAGTACAAACGACATCACTGTTGAGCATTAAGCCGAAAAATGGCAGAGGAAGTGTTTGATACTTTCGCCCTCTTCTTCGCAACCCGGGCAGGTACTGTAGTGGTACTGTAGTATGATCAAATTAAAATATTGTGGCCATTTCGGACACGTTGAGTATTGCATTAGTGACACGACTATGAAAGTTGTCTGCAGAGTAATAACAAGCCACTCGCGTATATGGGCACAACATGCCGCTATGAAACTCTAAAACTTTATTTATGTCATCACATGTCATCAATTTTTTTAAGTCTAGACACACCCCAAAAACTATTAGACGACATTGTTGCACTCTCATAAGTGTATATGTACATATTTTTTTCAGGATTACTCATGTATATGTATGTATTTTTAAACAATTTGAAGTAGATATACATTTTCGTTTAAACACTACAAGACGCTCCTAAAATTTATATAATTAATAAATTTTCTTTTTCTTCTTTTCAGGATATCAATATGCCTATTTATTTATATGGCCTTAAGCTCGTTCACTGTTGGAGCTCTCGAACTGCGAGGACAATCCATTTCAGGTAAGAAAGTCTACATTAGGTATATCCTTAAGCAGCGTTCCGTTTTGTGGTTTGTACAGATATACTACATAAGTTTGAAGTCCCGACCGATGCGACCGACGTTTTGATTTCGATTAAATAAATCTGCCAATCGCAGAGTTGAACAGTGATTATTATCAAAGAACTATATAATTTAATTTTATGCCGTTGGCGTGTTATCCTTTTGTTTTGCACAGGAACAGAGTTTTACGAAATAGAAAAAAAAAAAAAAACAATGCAAACAGTGCAATTAACATTTTTGCTCATGGAATTTTCTACCTATGTATCTGCAGAATTCCCGTGGTTAGAAAATGTCTTCGATTTTTGGATAAAAAAAAAAACAGCCAGAATACCCAAGATACATCATTTAAGATTCTTTTGTAAACATTCTGTTATCAGCATAGCCTAACATTACCTGCCCACCTAGAAATATGCAATATATTCAATGGAAACTTATAAGATTATTTGTATTGCACAGTCTAAGGGTACATTTTATTTTTTATTTTTTGTTATTTTTTTTATACAAATTCCTTTTCGGCACATTTTGCGTGGAAAATAAAGTATAATTTGAACAAATTAAAATCGAAATAACATTTAAATGCATGATTCGAGATAATTCTGTTTTGGATACAAATGCATTTGTGAAATAAATATTATCTTCACAAAGTCTTCCTCTGACGGACGTCAATGAGTCCGGTTGCTTTAATACCACCTCGTAAGCACTTACTTGTGGAACGATCGTCTGTTTGTGCATTGGCTATTTTTTCATCAGGCGCTATCGTTATTCTTCTGCTATGAAATATATATTAGAAATGTTCTGTCATCCCTTAGAAGCTATGTTTTGGAATACCTCTCCGTTTACACTTGACATCGCCAATTAATCGCTCATGTTAAGTCCTAATTTCATCAGCTTTACGAATAAAATCGATCAAACGACGTCAGTTGCTAACGACTTGGAACATAAAATCCAAGTAGAATCCAACAATATCCACTCCGGACGGAGCCGGGACTCCGCTGTCTAAATTACATTTAATTCAATTTACTTCTAATTAAAAACAGAATTTACTTTGGATTCTTGGTGACAGAAATTACACCGGTAAGTTGGTCCTTTGCCTTCTTTTTGAACTTTGTATTATCTCTCTCTCTCCTTCTCTCTTACTTAGTCTGTCACTACCATGCACTATCACCTCAGTGGCTCTGAGTTTAATTTGAAAACGTCAACACATCCATATTGACTCTGGCTGAAGAGTAGATACACTGTTTCGTGTAAACACTTCGCTGTTCGCCGTTGAGTTGCAAGTTGCAAGGGATGCAATAACGGTTCAAACTGAACATAATTACACATTAAACTTTAGAGTGGTTGTTGAGTGTTGATAGTGTCTTAGAAAATCCTAGAGAAATTCACAATATCCTTAATTAAAGAAGTTTCCACAAAGAAATAGTAGTAGTTACCAACAAGCTAAGAGAGAAAGTTTCCGCGTGCATAGAGCGTCTGCTTTTAATACCAGCGCGACAGTGAGTGAGTCGTGAGGGTAGAAGATATCCTTTCGATTTTCGCCCTCTAGTCGAGTGCATGACTTTGGTTAAAGGCAAGCAGACACTATGTGCCGTCCCATTGAATTGACTTACGTGAAGAGGTGATGGGTGATAGACCGGGAGGATAGAACGAAACGAGATTAGTTTGGTATTCTGTTGTCAATTTCTGGAAGTGCAACGCCATTAACTGAGGATTATTAAAAAAATGCGGATTATTGTTTGATTATTTTTGTCTTTTTTTCACGATACCAACTCTCGTGACTGTTTGACAGACCTCCAAGAGAATAGGTTGACATGAGCAGGTCCTCGATGTATATTCTTTAACACGTACTCTTCCTTTTCCAGCGATATGGTGTCATTTTTAAACATTACAGTGTACCGTAAGGTAGTGAGATTGGACCCTTTTTCTTAGCTTGAGTGTACATATATAAAAATCATACACACTCCTCTCATGGAGATGGATCAACGTTCCGCCTTTGAAATCGTCAGTATGCATTTTAGTCATTCAGTGCACACTTTTTTCCAGGACCAAAGGTAATTGCTTTCGATTGATTGAATTTCCAAGCTTATACGAGTCGAGTACTCGTGTGGTCGTCCTTTTTGTCATGTTATTCACTTACTCATAGATTGGAGAATTCTATCATTTTTTCACCTATCTCCTCTTCTAGTTGGGTATTCCATTTAAAATTAAGTTGTCTTCTTTTTTTACTGCTGTGAAGCGGAGTAAAAGAATTGGATACATTTGAGGCATCCTTTATTAATATTTAAGGATACCACCCATAGTCAAAAACAGTTCAAACACACACACACTGCTCTTTTTCTATTTACAGATGCCGAAATGCGTTATAGTCTCATTGACGCCATCAAGGATACGTATGTGGGTACTAATGGTGTTGAGTTTGACGTTGGAAATGATGACTTCCCCGCCTATAAGCTGACTGCAATGTCCGAAATCAAAGAGCCATGCGGTCAGCATTTACCAGCCAATCTGAGTGAGTTTGCAATCAGAGCCCTCTTCCGGCCGTTAACACGTACCGGTGGCTATATATTCAGCATAGTGGACAGCGATGAACAAGCCGTTCAGCTGGGTATTCATTTAAGTCCAGCCACCACGAGCAATTGGATTGCCACCTTGCTTTATAAGAATAGAACCCAAAACTATTTGACCACAACGAAATTGGCCTCATTTGAAATACCGTACTCGAAGAACTGGCAGACGATCGCATTTAAAGTACTCACCAATCAGGTGGAATCCTATCACAACTGCGCCAAGATAAAGACTTCGAATGTGACCCGGGATCCCATTACATTGGTATTTGAATCGGCGTCGATCCTGTACATCGGCCAGGCTGGACCAAAACTAGGAGGCCATTTCGAGGTAAGTACGATTTTAATCGCAACCTTACTTCATGATGAAGTTTTATACTAATGCTCCCATGGGTATACCTATACCTATGTACGCAGCCGAACACAGATATTCGACGTAGTTTCCTGCCATGAATGAAAAAAAAAATTGTAATTGTAATTTTTTCAGAGGGAAATAGAAATCATTTTATCCAATGGATGCTAGTTTTCCAAATGCAAACATTTTAGATTAAATAAATTTTCCGACTCTGATTGACGTTTTTGGGCGAATGTTGAATTTGTGAAAAACCTTTCCAAATATCGGAAAATAATTTTTGAAAACATGGTGTATCTAAGTAGCTGAAATTTTTTTATTATTTTAAATTAAAAATGTAAAGTTAAGTATGATATTTTAGATTTAGAAAATAATATTTCAATTTTATTCCTGATGAAATGAGTACTATGTTTAAGCAGTTGTTTTATATATGTAAATGAAACACGGAGTATGTACCTTTGTTGTTTGACTTTATTTCGCGATGCCACTCAACGAACTTAACGATAATTCAATATATTTGAGTCAGCGCTGCCACTTTGCCACGATCGTAGCAAAACTGCTACGCGATCTAAAAAAAAATCAAATTTTGCTACGCTTTTTTGAAGCACGAACTCTCAATAAGAATTTGGAATTTTTAGGACTCTCACACTCCCAATCACAAATCAAAAAAAAAAAAAACCAAGCGAACAAATTTTCGAACTGTATTCACTTCAACGACTCCAACTTATATGTATTACTGTTCTACCATACAATGGCAAATGGAAACAAACCTCCTGTTCGCAATACAGAGTTATATATATATTTCCTCCAATACTTATTTATGTTAGTATTTGTTTATGGAGTATGAAGTTTTTTTTTTGTGGGTTTGTATGCAAGGGCCATAGTAAACCAAGTTTTTAATTTTTTTTTGTGTTACTAAAGTTTTTTTATTAGTTTATTATTTTTATTATACTGACTATACTAGTCTTTCTAACACTGTTTAGCAATGAAAAAATTAAGCATTTTTTGGTGTGTTGCCGATGAAAAACTGCATTGGACTTTTTAAGTTTAGCTACGGAATGCTACGCGAATTTCTTTCTTAGTGGCAGCACTGATAGGTATAGATATCTCTGTTTGGCTTTATAATTTCAGTGCTGCCGCATGAGCGCATACAAATAGCATGAAATAGTAGTTGAACGTTTACAAAATAATGATAACGGTTTTTGCTTTAATGCTAGGTAACAAGTTGGTAAATTAAAAGGCGGTACAGGACATTGGGAGAAGTACTTTTGTTTTGAAACGTACAAAATATGCGAAATATTAATTGAAACGTCCACAATTTAGAGCTAAATGTAACCAGATTGCAAACTTTAAATAAACCTCTCTATCAGCTATATGATGAAGTAAAGATCCTGACAAAAAAAAAAAGCACAGTGAAATCGCTCGTTTTCGGACACCCTCTTTAGCGGACAACTCGCATTAATGAACACCTTTTTAGGGCATCAATCTAGTTTCACTAACAAAATACCTTCTTATAAACTTACAGCTCTCAAAAGCGCACAAAAAACTCCGGTCACGGTGTCCACTTTACAGTACATGAAAAACAGAAATTTACTGAGCTTTCAGGATTACATGAGAACTGTAGCTATAGTCTCTAGCGTTAAATACTTCAGAAGGTTTTGGTTTTAGTAACAAATTGTAGCAATGAGTTCGCTGATGAATTGGCAAGGTGGTAGTTGTCCCACTGTTATACAGCATTAAATCAATAAAAAAATATAGTTCTAAGAGAAGAAGAGCGGACCACAGTTGGTCTAACATATTGGGACATACGGTTTCCAAGGCACTTTAGCCGGTACTGGACCGTAAACGTATTGGTGAAATCTTCAGACTTAGTAGGGCAGAAATTAGAATAGACCACTGCCTCTTGGGCAAAAACGTCAAGAAGCGCGGACTCAAAGGCACAGATATTTGCAGATACTGCAATGTAGGTATGTCAGAGGATAAAGTGTATATTCTATGCGAATGTCAGGGTATATCACGCTATCACAGTAACATTCAAGGCTGCCAATCCAGAGGACTCGTTCTAAAATTCTGCAGGGAATAAAATACTTTGAAGAGTCTGGATTTTTTGGGGATCACAATTGGCCCATTTTGCTGCCTAGTTTTTTGTGATGGCCCAGCCTTGCAACCCCACTCAATCTAACCTAACAAATTGTAACCTATTGTTCCACTACGAGGCGACAGTACTATTCAATCGGGTTTGGATATCTCTGCATTATATTTTTCACCAAAATCTTTATCTTTTGATCCTTATTGCTAGGAGGCAATGTAAGTAACCTTTAAAACTAGCTTTTAACAAATTGTATGCTTATTTTAAACAGTTTTCCTCTTTAATGCATTTTCTATTACGAAGTACGTTTATTGTGCAGTTGTATAATCGATCACAGCCTCGGTCGCCGCCTAAGAAGATCGTCGTTTTTTCATCTGTGCGTACTCGCATGCGGTCCAAAAAGCAAAACGACACACAAGTTCCTCTTAAAACAATAAATTTTTTAAATAAACTAACAAAAAACGTTTTTATGAGTAGTCTACTGAGAAATTAAAAATAATTACTTTCCTCTGTACAAGTAACCAGGAAACCAGGATGTGCAGTGCACGCAACGTGCGTTTTAAGGGGGGTAATCCCTTTAGAACGCTTCGAAATAGCTCATTTTTTAACAGTGTTCTTAACCCTCATCCTGTGAAGAAAAAAAACGTCATATTCAGTGTTTTGGGTGAATTGTTCTTAGCACAATTTTATTGCATTATTCGCACTTTTTACAATTTATTTCCATAAATTAATGTTTTCTACAGATAACTGAATCATACTTGTTACATTTGGTAGCATACATATTATAGAAATCGCGCGAGTTTTTTAAGTCCCAAAATGCGTTTGGGCAAAATTTGCCCAAAATACAGGATGAGGGTTAAAGGTGATAAAATAATTGAATCATTTTGAAGTTGTAACATAATTTTTTTCGAACTACGAAAATTTAAAAACAACTTATTTTTTTTGTCACAAAATGGCGGCTTAGTTCAATTTCCTCTTCAGGTGTCTTTGATGCGAGGTCCAAAAGTGCTGCATTTGTCAGTATTTCCCTATTTATCTTTTTGCAAAAAAAAAAAATTCCTTTCTATTTCTGACACATGCATGGGAAGGATAAACCTATAAAATCATAAAAGAGTATAAAATTTAAAATTACGTACGCTCTTTAATAAAATGTTCAAATTTTATACTGTTTTTTCGACATTTTTCATCCTCAGAAAGTAGTTTCTTTAAATGAAATCTTTAAAACTTTAGGTTTGTCCTTCCGGTAATGATATAGAGAAAAGCCTCACATCAATGATAACTTTTTAAGTTACAGCACGTGCAGTTTTTGAAAATACGGATCCGAGATAATCACGTTTAAAGTTTCACTTTACTATATGCGCTCGACTATATGTGTATTTTTCCACGGGTCAATATACTCTCAATACATTATATTTTTAAAATATGAAACAACAAAAAAAATATTTTTTTTTTAAATTTCTAAAGGGATAAAATTTAAAAGCAAGAAACGCACTATGTACTTATCACTTATCATTGATACAATATTATTTTTATGTTATCGCTTACATTATATTTGTAATACATAGCTATATGTATAACATGAACCTAACAAGGAAAATGAACAAAATGTAATGTAGGTCGGTATGTTAATATGCCACGGCCTCCGCATATACATATATACATAACATATATACATAACGTGCGCCCCATGCTTTTAAATTAAATTCAATTTCATTTTTAAATGAGCTGAATGCGGTCATTAGCGTGGGCAATTATTTTTAGCTGGACCATAATAGAGATGCCCTTGGACAAATTACAAAAACCATATACACAAGTCATAATGTATGTGTTCTTACATATGTATCAGGCTTGCTAAGCTTGCTTAATGAATATTCGATGGTATTCTTGGAGTTTCTGGCTTTCAATGCATATATTTACACAAGATAGTAAATATTAAATAATTGTTTCTTGAAAAACATGCTTATTTCCCACATATTTACCACTACATACGACTACTTGGGAATCAAATTAAGACACCCTAATTAAAATTAACTTTTGTGACATTATAATTGCTTGGCTTACTAAGGACTTAATTATATATTTATTTCGTTTTCTTTTCAAGGTGATGTTGAATAAATTTTAACTACAAAGTACCTTCGAGTAGAATAAAATAGTTTAAAGGGGTGTGTCACCCTTAAAAAGTTTTCAGTCAATATTTTTTAACTTATCGATGTTAAATAAAGAGAAGTACAAACCCTTTTTGACTGTTTCTTTGGGTAAATCTTTTTTTTTTGTCCTATGAAACGTAAGTTCAAGGTCACATCTAAGAGATGCCAGCCTTAGTTCCCCTAAGTTACATTCCGCACTTGCAGTTTGAGTCTAACTACAAGGGACAGCGAAGATTGTTTCTTTGTTTAACCAGTCGGTGTTAGTTTGAATTAAATGAAAGCACCAGATAAGTGTCTCGAGCTCTGCGTACATAACTTTCAATGAATATGAGTATTTGCAGTCGTTGAAATAGAAATCTTTTGATTCCTAATGTATGTACATATTGCTTGAGTCGATACTATAATAGCTTATTTGCTGTCAGCCTAATTAAAAAACTGTGGCGTAGTGGAAGTCATCGTCGCTTATCAAATCATGATAAAGTTTCACGGTTCAAATCCAGATTCGAGATGTTTCAGAAAAATCTATTGCGAATGAATAAGATACGGTAAAGCCGAAGAAATCAAACAGTCAATAATAAGAAACATCATAAGAAAAAGTACTGTGAATCAAAAGCAACGACAAAATCTTCATACATATAATTCGTCAGTTATCCTGGACCCCAACCACAAAGTTAGTTGAAATATAAAACAACCAATTTTACTACCATTAGACTGACCACTCTGTCTCTTCATTATAAATAACCAATTTGCCTTGAGTGAATTACATATATTATAACAAAAAAAGAAGCCAATAGAAAAGTTTACAAATCTTACGTCTCGATACCATGGCGTAGTAGCTTCACACACTCCATGGAATCAAAGAAAAAATTGATAGGATTACAAAAGAAAATCAATTCAACTTAAAAATCTACCTGCAAAGCAAGAGTTCCTAGATTCTCATTAAAACTAATTGATGAATATTTACGAAACACAAAAATGATATGTCTTCTTTCCATCAACTTTTGTCTGTTAAATGTCATCAGATAAGACTGAATTATAAAAGGATATCAGCTCATCAAGAGTGAGAAGGGACAACAAAATTAAAACCAAATTATTTAAAACAAAAATATGCAAACGTCTCGATTTGATGTTTAAGCACCCAATTCATGGTCATACCTCATACACACGAATCTCAGTAAGAAAATCATCATCATCATCACCATCATCAAAGTCGGAAGCCATTTAACCTACACCCTTCGGTCTTAAACGAAAAATTCCAAATTTTCCCAGTAATCACCAGTGGAGAGGGTTGGTCGTCAAAATACCAACAAACAGTCAGAGACACATTAAATGGTTGTCGAATGGTAAATTCTTTAAACAAAAAAAATCACCATCTGAATTCCCTTTAATTAGGAATATTTGTCTAGACTTCTTTAAAGTTGATTCGCCCCTTCACTGAGTGATTTCAACGGTTAAAGAAACATTCTTCAAGCAAAAAATCTGCTTTCCACAAAAAAGAGTGAGAATCTAAAGCTCAAAAGAGAGAAACCTGCGCTTTTTCGATTCTTTCAAGTGATAACAGCGCCAATTCCTGCAGTGACGGGAAATAATTGAACTAACAGAAAGAGAACAGGATATGATTCCTCAAACAACTCAAGAGAATCTTATCCTATATCCTTCCAAACAAAAGAGAATCCATTCAGCACTATGAACTTTCACAAATTACCACCGCCATTAAAAGTAATTGTAAAAGAGCGCCACCATCGCTTGACAGAATCACAACATTGACTGAATTTCCATCCAACCACCCACGACCCACTCTCTCACAGAAGAGTTGAATCACCCCCCAAAAAAGCAGCAGCACATCCACACTTCACACAACGTGGAAATTCAAAAAAGGAAAATTCTTATAGTGGAAACTTTCGAGTGCGATTACCTCAGTCTGGAATCGTAACACAACCGGTAAAGATGTACTAAATCCAATCGAGTTCTGCAACTCGTTAAAACGAATGTTCGTCGGTATATAAAAAAAAAAGAAAAAAAACGAAACGAAACAAAAAAAATCCGAAATGTCAAATCGAAGGATTTGGTTAAAAGGATACTACTCCACCTCAGTTCGCAGTTAATTTGCAATGTTAAATCGCTTGTATGTGGTGGAAGAGGATAAAATTAAAAAACGAAAATACGCGCGCGGAATTCACATTCATCACTGATTGAATGGCTAACAACAACATGTGGATTAATCCTTGGAAAAATCACAGTCGATTTATAATTGTCAGCATATTTTACTGTCTACGTTTTCAGTACGGATAGATGTACTACTCTCCTCGGTTACGTTCAAACGTGTGTTAATTAAAAAAATAAAAATAAACGTGGGAGTAAACAAAAATAAAATGCTGTAAATGAAAGTACATTTTTTTTGCATATCATTATCATCAGAACTGACTTAAAAAGGGTGGACCGCATTTTAAAGAACATACAGCTGCGAGTATATACAAAATGTAAATTCAATTTGAGAAAAAGCGGAAATTAATGAAAAGCACATATCGTTAGACATATCGTCGTGGAATATTTCTCTCTATAATCGTGGTCGCGTTCGTCGTCGCCGGTGCATATACAAAAATTAAGGACTTTCGCGTGTTGTAAAAAATAACCCACATACGCCACAGTGTCAACCCCATCATGGGTAAAACCTGCCATCTACAAATACCTTCGTCGTTTCGCTGATGAATGACGATTCATATCTGTTTCTGTTTTAGGCAAATTGTACACAAATTAAACAAAAAAAAATTAGATTAAATATATTTAAAGAGTATTATAACGGAAGAAGAAAACTGTGATGAAATACTAAAGTATCTACAAAACGTTTCTGTTCTTCAAAACACACATTTCATTTGTCAATTTGTTGGTTTATATTTGAACATAAAAAATTCTATATTTAATGTTAACCTAAGAATTAAGGAATTAAAGTTAATTATTTAGTCAATTATCTGTTAGCCAAGAACATATATATTCGTGATACTAATTCTAAGTGAAAGTTACATAAATGCCTGAGGATCCCTAAACCCTTGTGAACCGCTCATTTGTACAACCGAAAAATATCTGTGTGGACCGTGTAATTCCCCAAAGGGAAAACATAGAAAACCGCTACGAGACTAAATCCGATTTGTCATATCTCATGTCTCTTAGGGGTTAAGGCATACGAATACGAGTATCTGTACATATGAAATATTAACCCTCTACTTCTACAATCGACTGTGTTGTTTTGTTCCGGGTCTTTCGCGTCTCGCTTACACATTTTGCACTGAAACCATATCAAAGCAGTTGGTTGTAGTACATATCTGAAAGTGTTTCTAACTATTCATATCGTAGTAGTCTCAAACACACACCGTGAGAAAGTCACCGACTGATAATAATCATATCCATTTGAGTAGGACGACAAAAATCGATCAAACAACCTAATCATCCTTTGATTACACTTCCTTTTTTTCGGAATAATTACCAACTTCCTTGGAAGTATAATAAAGACATCGTTGCCTCGTGGTCGTCGTTGTCATAATCGGTTGTGTTTACCTTTTTATTTTCCGTTTTTTTTTTTTCCTGTGCAAAAGGAAATCCTTGGTTTTTTTTTTCATACGCGAATGTGATGAAAAATTATAAAAAATTCATCTGTCGTTGAGAGTCCTCCGAAAAGAGGCAAACGCAAAAAAAAGGATACACATCATCATATTCCCACAGTAATTTTGTGTGTCTAAAGGAAAAACAGAAAATCTTCTTCTTACACGACGAGAGAAAAGAAAATAAATGATGTGCGTTTGTGGTGTGTTCTTCTGGTGTAATACATCAGCTTATATAAAAGTTATCGTAGAGTAAATATTAAATCAAGTGTTTGTTGTTCGGAGGTTTACTTCTGCCTCCCCCCTCCTTTTCGTTTTCGGGTGTTAATTTATTACCATCTGCTACCGCTAGCGCGCAAAGTGTATGTCTTTTTCGATTTATTTCGAAAGAAAGATAATATCTGTCAGTTTCCGGTGTTTTAAATTAAATTGAATCTATAAGAGAAAAAAAAAGTTGCAAAAAAAAAAATAAAAATAATGGCAATGGTAATATCGGGTCGGGCGAAAGCTGTTATCACGGCATTGATAAGTTTTTTCCTCCTTGGAATTGTGTTAGTGACCGGTTCAACGAAAGGATGGTTCGTACCACAACGATATCACGGCGAGAGAGTTGCTGCTAGGATACAGGTAGGAGATTGCTGAGATTAATTTTGTTTTGTGGATTTTATTTGGGGGATGCTTGTGGAAGATTCTCTAAGGGAAATGATAATTCAAATCGGGTTGAGGGTGGTAATGGATTTTGGTCTTTTTTCTTATTATACTTGCACATGATGCGATTCTTTTCTATGGAGTATAAATACATCGAAGACGGTTTTGAGGTGACCAACTATTGTTCTTATAATCTATGAGTGTCCTTCTTAACATAAATGCGGTAATTAATGGCAATATTGAAAGTATCTTTTTTTTTTTGTCTAGTTTGGAATATTGGAATTATTTTGAAAGTTGGATAACAACTTGCCTGCCATTTTCAATTCAGTTCTTTCTTACTACGTAGTTATAAACCATTCTCCTATTATTTTCCTAGTAGAGAAGAATGGAAAGCAGATCAGGTGCTCAAAGATAAAACCATCTCCGTCTACACGGATGGCTCTAAAATGGACATAGGGGTAGGAGCGGGTATCTTTTCGGAGACGCTCAAATTATCCATATCAATCAGACTTCCAAACTTTGGCAGTGTTTTCCAAGCGGAGATTCTGGCAGTAACAATAGCCGCTCGTGAAACCGCACTGAAGGTGATACCGCGAGACGATATCACATTTTTCATTGACAGCCAAGCGGCAATAAAAGCAATTTCTGCCACTGAAATAAAGTCGAAGCTTGTACGTTGCTGTCGCGAAGAGCTACGGGTTCTTGGCGCACAGCACAAAGTAAAACTATGCTGGGTTCCTGCACTTGCTAGGGCGGGATCGGCTTTAGGCATAGACCAAGCCGACACTTCAATTCACATTTCACTATGCGCCATCAAGCAAAAAATAGAGAGTAGAACGCTTATCAGAGCAAACGACAGGTGGAAAACCCTCAACTCTTGTATAAATATAAGTTGTATATCCAATTTGGAAAACATTACTCTCATTAATTTTTCTAGAATTTCGTGGCAATATGATGATGAGTTTTGAACTCCTTCAGATTGTAAGCGTGGAAATTTATGTTGAGTTAGAGAGTTTTAGTTAAGTTTAAAGAATCAAATCAAATCAAATCAAATAAAAAGCGTATTTTGTATGAGATATTTAAGTGTACAACGCAAAGCCTTTGCTTCTTAAAAATTGCACAGGTAATATAAAATTAAAAGTCTCATGCGTGAAATACATAGTTTCGACTTAACTGCTGCCTTTTTTCTTGGAAGAGTAAACCAATCATGGCTGGAGATATTTTGGTTTAAAAATAAGTGTTTTCTTATAGATAATAATCTATTTGGCTGTAGTTTAATCTGTATTGGGATGACTTCACTTTGTTTATACTCATTATTTAATCAGAAATTCGGTTACCTGTTTCTCAGTGTAGTCGGCTTTCTTGTTTGATGTAAAGCAATTTAAGCACTACAAGCACTTAAAAGGTGAGCCAGTTTTGTTATTTCTTCAGCCTAAGCTTGTTCTCCTTATGTTCCCTTACTAGCCGGAGTACACGAAATGTTTCTAGTTAAAGCCGAAGACACGCAAACCTCATAAACGACTTCTGTAGAAGCTATATGGAAGAGGTTGAAATAGCATACCTTTTATGCCAATTCCCGGCTCCCTAAGTATGCCGTATATCTTGTATGGGTGCAAGGGTCTTCGACTGCTTGAACCGATCTGTCTGAGATACCGCTTATAGATCTATGTATTTAAAATGTATTTATCACAAGATCAAAATGCAGTAAAAAACTGCATGTTCCAGCACAACAGGGTAATCACAATGGAAATGCATCTGGTTGAAATTGCACCTACTGCAAAGGACTTACTTTCCTAACCTAAGCTGCATCTATGTATAACTTTTTTTCTACCCGTTAATGCAAAGTCGTTCAAGACTTCAATTACTCTAGGAGTGTTTTTCGACTCTTCTTTTTACTAGACATTTTTTTATAGAAGTTGAAGTTAAAAAATGTTAATAGCTAGTAAAAATCTTCAAAAAGTGTTAGTTTTTGAACACAAACGAGAATAAATTCAAATTAGTTACAATGAATTGAGATGTTAATTCTGAATACTGGAGAGAGAGTCAGGCAATTGCCTTTTGTTCGTGACTTCCTGTCTTCCATCCTAGCATCTTTCATTTATAATTTGATTCCACTTTATATTACTTTCGTTAATCTACTCTTACTTATGGCCTAGTTGCGTAGCAATAAATTATCCTTATCGCTGTTGCAAATAATGTGCATATCTGTCGTCAATAAATTAACCCAGTCAGTTTGTATTGCTATGAACATTGAGTCTTTTAATATAGGTATGTATTGTATGTTTATAATTTGCAACATAATTTACAAAAAATCGAAATTCAATGGAAGTTATCTGAAGCTAAATATAAAAATTAATAAAAGTAAAAAAAAAATTAATGGCATCCTATTCAAAATCATTCCAATGCTAAATAAAAGTATTCACATGTAGATTTTTTAGGTCCTTTGATATAAAAATCTTTCATTTTTAAGTGCTTGTATAGTTTTTGTTTTAATTACTTTTTTGAATAAAATTAATCGAATGCTTTTGAAACGAGAAATAAAAATAAATATTTGGCTGCCGCAGTCCTAGGTAGAACCAAGCCTAGCTTCCCGCAACCATTTGTGTGTGCGCGTTAAATTTTTGCACGAATGGAAGGGACCTACAGTTTTCTGCCGTCTCCGAACGGCGAGTTGGGAAGCTTTACGTGACAAATGATACTCTTGAATGCTTGTCAGGCATTCGGAAGAGGTGGGCATTTTGAACAACTTTTTTTATGTGTTTGTGGCGGAATTCGAACCCAAGACCGCTGGCTCAGTAGTCCGATGCACTAACCACTTGCGCTACGGTGCCCACTTGCATTTCCAGCATAATTTACAAAAAATCAAAATTCAACGGAAGTTATCTGAAGCTAAATATAAAAATTGATGAAAGTAAAACCAATTACTGACATCCTATTAAAAAGCATTCCAATGCTAAATGTAGATTTTTTACGTCCTTTGATATTAAAATCTTTCATTTTTAAGTGCTTGTGTAGTTTTTTTTTTTTAATTACTTTTTTGAATAAAATTAATCGAATGCTTTTGCAACGAGAAATAAAATCCCTTGAAATTATACACGTAATTTATTTTGATGTTTTGTATGAATGGTTTTTTTTTTCTAATTAGCGTCTAGAAACATAACCGCACTCGAGTACTCGCCTTAGATATTAGATCGATATATGTATACACTCATATGGCGAAACGACTGACTTCTTATTACGTTTTTGGTAGACACACATACACACCTTGCAACACCATGTTGGCTTACAATATGTCTTGTCGATGAAATTCTTAATATTGAAGGGCAAGCCGATAAAAGTGAGTATCACACAAAAAAGAAAAAAAAAACAAATATTAGTGAAACAAATTGCTAATAAGAAACAATAGCAACAACCAACCAATCTATGAGCGTACGTTGTTTAAAAAATATTAAAGTTTTTACAGTGGAATCTAATAAGAAATGGCAGATTTACCGCTAAAATTACACAGAATATAAAAAACACTAAACCTTGAAAACAATACTCATTTAGCCATTACTGAGAAATCACAAGAAATAAATCTAACAAGCCATAGCAAAGCTTCAGCAGATCTTTAGAATGTAATCGTATTTCGCATACGCAATTCATTATTAAGAGTGGCTTTAAAACAATATTAGAAATACATACATTTTATATTAGATTCCTTAATTGAAAACTTTAGTGCAGATGAATGTCATTGGCGTTGCTTTATCGCTTGAGAATAAAAATTGTTGAACTCCGGTTTTGGTCTCAACAAAATTTGACAAAATTAGGCAATAACGCCCAATGAAATAACCCCCAAATCGATTTGGAAATAACGTCCAAAAAAATCTCGAACAATTTGTTGTTGTAATTTTTTTTAGTCATTTTGGGTGTAATTTCCTAGCCAGGATTCATTTTATAATAGGCAGTAAAGCCCAAAATAACAAGTGGAAATATTTGAAAAGGAAATAATGCCCGAAAAAGGAAATATCACCCAAAACAATTAAGACAAAATGATATAACGCCCAAATAATATTAAGAATTGCCTAAATGGCAATATTGTTGAGTAATTTCTACTGAGAATGTAGAATGTCATTGAAAAATGCAACCCACTCAAAGTTCGATGACAGATATTGCAAGCCTCTTCGCAGTTTTGAATAAACTGGACTTCACAATTAGTTTGATTGTTTTTTTTTATATCAAACAACAAGAAGGATTGTACCAAAATAAATGACTCCCGCGGCGCCCGCCTGCAGTGGCCGTCGGTGCGGTGCTTCATGTCGGCGTGTGATGCGAACGAAGTTTATTTCCATCTTCTTGTTCATTTTTGGGCATTTAGGGCGCTATTTCCAAATCAATTTGGGCGTTATTTCCTTGCGCGTTATTGCCTAACGCCTCGCCGTACACTACAACGCGTTTGAGAATAAAAGGGACCCTATTGTTGATTCTTATGAAACCCCACTTTTGTCTCTATCGCAGTTCACTTTTTGAGAAAACCGTATTTTAATATTTAGTAGAATATGATACCGCCTACAAATCTCTTGATACAAAAATCAATAACATCAATTGAACAAAGGAACACATTGTCTGTGCCTGCCAGCGATCGGACACGTACTTTTGGATATATGGTATACTTTCAAAGTAATTATACTCGCTTATTATCTACTATCCTGCCGGAATACTCCCTCTCAAATATTTGATAAATATGGCCTTTTATAATGTTATAGTTCCTTTCCACGGTCATTAACTTTATTTTAATGTCCTTAACAACCAACTAAGGCAATTAGTAAATCCCCTATTATTATCTCACAACACAACTCACTAAATCAAAATGTTAATTAATGTAAAAGACTTGCCATTACATCCACACCAACCAGAAGGGATATTATAAATCTATTAAACGATGAACACGTTTTTCAAATTACATTTATACAGAAAATATGTCCTTTGGACATACTAAGATTAACCGCCTGTTATCAGCTCACGTGTCTTCATTCATTGTTAATTTTATTTAATACAAAAGTTTTACCCTAAAAAGAAAATACGTTAATTTACTGAAAATGGAAAATTCATTAATAATTCCCAATTTTGTTACGTTTCTGAGTTGAAGTAATTAGTTTGCAATGTGCCCACGGCATACTTCCATGGTTCTATGTACACAATCATAACTACATAGAGTAAGTGTACACTTCGAATCGAAATTTATATTGTTGTGGCTATTTATAAATAAAAACACGAAAATGTTTACCCAAAACTAATGGCCACTTGCAGATTAAGTGGTTGAGAAATTTTGCTTCAGGTTTCTAATTGAAACATCAAATGGAATTTCCTTTTTTGTATAAATAGACTAACGTTGATTTATTACTGTTTCTTTTGTGGATATCGACACTCTGGCAGACAATTAAATTTTATTTGCAGATTTTATGCAATGGGGGGGAATGAGAATAATAATAAATAAATAATTAAAATGTCTCGTCGTGCAATGTAATTGTACTATGAACTCGAAAAATCGAAAACCTTGACCCAAGGACATTAAAAATAAAGAAAGTCAGTTGTAGTTTAACACGCTAAGCTAACCAAACCCTCAGGCTATTATCACGAAGTTGTGGATGAATTAGTTCACAGGAAGTCGTAAGAGTTCCTTACGTTTTCTGTCTAAAAATATCAGTCACATTGTGGGAATGAGAACACGAGGGAAATCAAATAAAAGTCACGAAGGACTAAACGCATCCACGTGACTCAATAACGTTTTATCTGAGAATTTCATTGAGAGGTTTTTGCCCTTTAATTGCGTACGCAAAAGTGCCTTTAATCGAAGGACGATTTAGAGACAGTAAATGACTTCTTTTTCTAAATTATTCAATGAATTTGAAGTCCTGAAATTGCACCTCCTTCAGAATATTTCATTCATCAGACATGCTCGTATTATTATGTACTATGTCAGTGCCCGTCAGTTACATGGCGGGTTTGACGTCAGCACGTCTTTTTCTACGCAGTTAAGTGAAATAATCGCGATATTTTTAGACTATGCCCAGGATTTATTCCAGACACGACGTATGTACTACGTGTGTACTATGTTTATGCTAAATTAAATAACTTAATTTTTGTTTTGTAAACATTTAAATATTTAATAAATCTTTTAGCCGTTTTACTTAAAAAACTATTAAACTCTTAAGATATATTGTAGTTAAGATTTTGTTTAGATTTACGTGGGTAGTGTGAAGTTTATTTTTAATCTCTGTAAATTGTGATTTTTTTTTAAACTGAATCGCTAAACTATTTCCTGGATCTTATATAGAAACTAAAAATAGACTTTTTTCTTACCGCATAATTGAGTTAGATTCTGTGTTTTACCACGTTAGTTGCCAACTTCAGTGACTGGGTTTTTGAACTCAGTTTGTTTACATCCCAATCAATTGCCAGCAACTCTCACTGGAATCCGATTTTCGGAGCTCTTGTCTTGAGTGCTTTCCATCGATTAAATTGTAATCTCGACCACAAGTCAGTGCCATGTGAATGGATTAACATATGTATGGCGAACCGAGACTATTTTCAGCTGCCTTTGTGACGTAACAACCCCGACTCGATTCGTATCGCCACCTAATTACGGACATAAACGGCTGGAGGCAATTGTCGGAATAAAAGTTAACGATGTTAAATTTTTGTTATATTATAATATAAAGGTATTAACCGTTTACATATTTAGGCTTAATGATTCCTGGAATACTTCGTGAATGACCTCTTCTAGCCAGCCTGTACAATGAGCGCTATTTTTAAAACATTTTCGCACGTTTCTGTACTTACTTTAGCAACGCTATTTCGAATACTTTCCGCCTTAGCTGTGGAATTTTTGTTAACCTTAGACTTTGCCCCTACCACAAACCATTTAAAAATCATTTAACAGTCAATTTTCTAACATACATTTTTGGGAGAAGATGTGTTTTGTACAAAATAAATAAAAAATTTCACCTTGCCGACGAATCGACAATTCCAGGTATTCGGCCATACTTTCACTAACAGCAGCAATACTTTCGGTTTAACGGACGCCACGATGATGTTAAGGTCTTATCCTATCCTATCCAGTCACCAATTTCTCATGTAGGAGAGAACGAAAAATCTTCCTGTAAATTTCGATACACAATTCATATGGAATTGTTATTTCTGAAGAAGTCTGAGTCATCATAAAAACACCAGGTACCATAATTGGCCCATCGCGTTCCTCTGGAACCATCGTATGATGGTACCTAAACCGAAACATTTCCGTTCAAACATTTACTTTCCCTGCGCAATTTTAAGATTTTATTGTGGCCAGAAGAGGCTGGCTTCTTCCAGTGTATTAAAGAAGTAATTCCCTAAAATTGTTTTCGAAAACGAGCAATAGTCTGACAATCACAAGAGATATGTTCGATATCCCCCAATGTTCCTATGTCATTGCAGTACCTGCATTCGTCCGTGTTTGAAGAATCCATTCGTTTGACATGTTTCCCGAATGAGCCAGTGCCTGGAGAGTATTCCTATTAGAGTTCTTAACCTCGCCCTATTCAGTCCAGGGATTACTCTGGTTCTTTAACGGTCTATGGCTAGCCAAAGAGTCTTGAATACGCTATGTAATATATTCATAGCCGTGGCCGTGGTGGTTAGTGCTGCTCGGGATCAATCCCAGACCGGGTCTAACAACTAAAGAGTTTTTTTACGGTGCCACCTCTTTCGAATGTCCGACAAGCATCAAAGAGTATCATTTGTCACGATTGAGCTTCTCAACTCGTCGTTCGGAGTCGGCAAAAAACTGTAGGTCCCTTCCATTCGTGCAAAAATATAACACGCACACACAAATGGTTGCGAGAAGCAGGCCCAGTTTCATCTCGAGCTGTAGCGCCAACTAAGTAAGTAAGTAAGTAATACATTCAATATGGAAAACAAAATAATCTTTTAAAGGTAATTAAAAATATCCTTTTACCAAAAACCAATTTCTTACTCCTAGCAAAAAAGAAAAAAAAAAAAAAACACAATAATTGTTACTGTTTACGCATTTTCGACATTATATACACCATTGCCGAGATTGACGCATTGTTTACATCAGCATTAAATTTTCAATATATTACGCGTAATTACTGGGATAACAATTCCCCAGTTGTTTTTCTATTTCCGGTAGTATCCCAGCGATGGATTCGTCTGATAAAAACGAAATATTCTGACGTAGCACTTAGGAGAAATTAAAAGCCACTATAGTAAATCATTCCCTGAGCATGATGAATTATTATTAAAAGTACACGCTGAGTTGTAACGAAACGAAATGACAAAAAAATAACGAGAAACGACATTCAATACATGTTTTCTCATTTCTTTTGTTTTTTTTTGCTTTTTCTGTGTTTTCGAATGCGTGCTTGAAATTAAACGTCAATTAGGGCACATGACGATTTGTACAGAAACTCGTTGGTTAGTGGATGTGGATTAAATTATTATTATTATTTCTTTTTTTTTTATTCATATAATCATATATCAAATTGTGAATGTGAAAATGGACAGGGAAACCGAAGATGTGGAAAATGAATTCACATTAATGTTGCTATTGTTGTTTTCATGGCGTTGATTAGCGCACGCAATCCTTGGTGCCATGTGGAGAGTTTCCATTGATGGTAATGTGGTAAGGATTACAATGTTTTTGGTTGAGGAAGTTTGGAGAGAACTCCGTCTAAAGCTGTGTTGAAAGCACTGATATTCGTTGGAAACCTTCATTGAAGTTCTAGTACTTCAATAATACGGGTTTTGCTGCAATTTTTTTGCTGATTCTCGAGCAATTTTTTTGTTGCCTAAGATCATTTTTAAATACATACTTAAATCACGAAACACTAGAAACACTTATAGCAGTCCTGTCTAGATTTATAAAATGAGTTATGTTACATAATACAATAACCATTATTACAAAATAATTACATTGAACTAGTTGTGACAAAGGATTGCAGCTTTATCACATCAAGCCCTGCGGAAATAATTTAACAAATGTGTTTCCAGCACTTTGTTAAAATGATGAACAAACGGAATAACATCCGGTTACCTCCAGAGGTAAATACGGTACTCTACGTAAGGAATCTTCCCTATAAAATCAATTCGGACGAAATGTACGATATTTTTGGAAAATTTGGAGCCATACGACAAATCCGAGTTGGAAATACGCCTGAGACGAAGATATTTTCGACGCAAAAAATGCTTGTGATCAGTTGTCTGGATTTAACGTTTGTAATCGCTATTTAGTTGTGTTGTATTTTCAACCGCCTAAGCGCTACTTAATTACTAATGCACCCATTCTCATCATCATCATCATCTCATCATCATAAAATAACAAGAAAAGTAAAATCTAAAAAAAATTAATCCGCTACAGACATACTCGTATATCTGGCCTATGAAATATGCAACTAAATATTGAATAAAATGCCATAATAAAATCTGCAAAAGTGGCCTTTTATAGGATACCCCACTTGACAGGGAAAACAATTTTCTGCCATCTAACTGCGATAAAGACAGACAGACGGAACAAAGATTTCATTTCTCAAGTTACCTATTGTGGCCTGATGAGAGATTTAAAATTGGGAGTTGGAATTAATTCATAGTGTGGAAAAATATAATATACAACCTTTAAGAAATGTAATCGGAGCATAAGGCGGCTTGCGACTAGGGCTGCTAAACGCTAGTTGTCATTTTGATAAATTAAATTCAGGCGAATTCACGCATGCATTATTGCATTGCATTCACTGCATAGAAGTCACCAACTTCGGACGCGAGCCGCTTGAAGTTGCCGAAATTAAGTAAATCTCCAATTAATTTCCTGTGAAAACTTAACTGATTATATGTATATTACAGTGAGTAAACAACAAAAAAAAAACGTATTTATAGTTTTATTCTGGCAACGAATAAAATCCCGGATTGGTGACACGTAGCATTTTACCAGAGATGGCGTAGGTAGTACATTCTTCATGTTTTACCTACGTCAAATATTTTCCGTAGAACAGCTGTCAATAGGCGTTAGTTTCGATATACATATGTCATTTGGTTGAAGCGTGAATAATAACACTTTGTACTTTATCGAAAATGTCAAACTTTGTTCCGGATACATTTTTTTTGCGCGGGGTTTTGACATCATTACTTATTTAATATGAAAAAAGTGCTACCAAAAGTTTTTAGTGGAAGCTTATGGTGGCCATACTCTAGCTCACCAAATGTATCGAAAGTGGTTTGCACGTTTTAAAAGTGGTGATTTCGAGTTGGAAGACAAGAAACGACCTCGACAGGGGGTCGTAGTAGGGATTGATTGGGGCGATAAAGACCCATGTCAAACAGTTCAAGAATTTCCTGAATCGTAAGGAGTTGTCAATGGTAGAAAAGTGCCTTAAAGCCATGGGAATGATCCAAAAATAAGAAAAATGGCGTCCCATACGATTAAAGACCTAGGGACATCGAAAAGCGTTTTTTTACATTTGAACAGCTGCTTCAAGGGCAGAATAGGAATGGATTTTTGCATCGAATTGTCACTGGTGAGTGGTGACGAAAAGTGGATCCACAAGCGCAGAAAGTCATAAGTCAAGCCCGGAAAAACCATCAATATCAACGGCAAAGCCAAATATCCATGGATCCAAGCTCTGTATTTGGTGGGATCAGAAGGGTGTGGTATACTAGGAGCTACTCAAACCGAAAAAAACCATCACTGGAGATCGTTTCTGAGTACTACAATTAATGTACTGGAACACTTCGAAAGACACGATAAAGTAATTTTGCAGCACGACAATGCTGGTCCTTCTGATTATCACTTATTCCGATCGATGACTAATTTCGCTTATTTCGTATGAAGATTGGGTCGATCCGAGGATTGCGTCTTAAGATGAGGCGTTCTTCCGACGTGGTATTCGTATCCTGGCTGGAAGATGGGACAAAGTAGTGGCTAGTGCTGGGCATAGGGTTACCAGACGCCTCCCTTTTTCATACCAAAATGCTGTTTGTCCCCCCTATACAAACCTCTGTCCCCCTTATTAAGTAAAATTCAAAACGAGAAAACATTCAATTTAAAACTGTTAAAATATTTTCATTAAATATTTTTAAAAAGATTCTCTGTAAACATATCCATTTGAAGTTCAAAATCCTTTCAAAGCTGAACGCATTCACTCAATAAACTATATATCACTTCACGCGCAAAAGTTTTCTGTCAGTTTATGATTTGTGCTGCTATCTGTTTTTGTTTAAATTTTTTTTTACAAACGTTTGCGTTTAGTTTAAATTTTTTAATTAATTTTTAAAGGAACAAATAATTTCTTTTTGTTGTTTAGTTTCTTTCTCATTAATTTATTTTAATTTTTAGTTTTTTATAATAAAAAATCGAATGAAACTTTTTTACTTCACTTTTTTACGCTGGTGTTATATGTATGTTGCAAAAACATGATATTTCGTCTAGCGATGTCCCCTTTTTCGTTATTTTTAATCTGGTTACCCTAGCTGGGCAAAATACATACTTTGAATGATATTTCAATTTCATTTTAAATAAATAATTCTGTTTGATAAAAAAAATGCTACGAATTAAATATAAGTAAAATATAAACATAAGACATGGCAGGTGTATGTAGAGTTTTTCTTATATATCTGAACTCATTTCTAAGCCTCCTTGATTTTCGTATGGTATGTACTAACGCTATAACTCAAACCACGACATCGGTTTTTTGAATAAAATTCCCGAGTTGAATACACCCACGCATTATTTGTAAAATGTATGTATTCAATGTATCTACCCACTACATCAAACTAACATCAGCATGACGCATTGCAAATGGAAATCCTTCGATTTCATTAACGTGATTAATTAGTTCGTTTACTTATAACAACAACAAAAAAAAAGAACAAAAGACAACAATCAGACTTGCCGCCCACGCCTTTGTGTATGAATTACTCAAAATATAAGCTCTAGGCTACCATAATGTGGAAATGTGATACTTCACAGCACGTACATACAGGAGCACGGAGCAGGGATATTGAATGAAGGAATTTTTTTTTTTTTAAATCTTCTCCATCGTCAAAGATGATTAATTCTGCTTGACTAAATAATACGAGTACTAATGTTATTTGTGTTTCACTCTGTGGTACGGGCACCCCCGTGGATGGAGTGAGTTCGATGGAACTTCACAGATATGTAGTACGAGTAATGGGGACTATTTTTGGTGCAAACAAGCTTTTTTAGGTGTTTGTTTACAATTGCGAATATTTCTTTGAGTAAAATGAACATCGTAATGGGTTTTTGTTCGTTTGTGCGAAAGATATCATTATCTTTGTACTTTGATACTTATGTTTCAATTTGATTGTGCGGATTAAATGAAAACTCGATGCTCATCAATCAGTTACATTTTTTTTTTTAAATAATTAGTTACATTCGAAATACATACGTACGAGTACATGGATACAGATTTCGTTGTTGGGACACTGAAAGTTAATTAAGACCGGTGTCTTGCCAATGTTGATGACTGAACTGAATTGAAATCAAAGGAAATGTGTCAAGTTAGGACTTTTTGATATTATTCATGGAAATTACCATAACGTATGGAAGATGGAAGAGAAAAGTATTTTCATTTAAGAGATTGCAGGAATGAAAGAAGGTACAAGTCCATCTGCGTTCGGTTTTGACAGAAGACAACCCGTAAGCACTCAAGCTGATTGAAAAGCTTGAAAGCATATGATGTATATGTACATTGATCGTATGTACCTTTTCAGGTCTTTTAATCACATTTTTGGAAAAAACTTATGATTAAAAAATAATTTGATTATTGTGTTCATTGTAGCCAAAGGACCGGGCTAAAAGGATAGGATTATTGGTTTAGGCCCTGGTTCACCCAAGACTGTAGCGCCAGGAAACCAGTCAGGAAACCAACTTTCAAAAACTCAAAGCAGTTTCCCAAAAAACTTGTTGTTTCGAAAACGGCAACCGAAATAGAAACGTTTAACCGATTTTTAAACGATTTATGATAAAGGGTCTTTCAGGGTGATAGAATTTTAGTTCTAAATAAAACGACACAAGTTGGACATATTAATTTAGTTTTTTCTTTATTTTGAGGCTTGGATAATTCAGTTATGTATGTTGAAACCTAACTATGTGTAAACATTATAAGGGTTTTCATAACCTCTTAAGCGCGTGTAAATTAAGAATATATGTATGTACATACGTGTATATAAAAAAAAATTAAAATATCCACCACAGCATTGCTTACACTGATGCACCCGATCGCTCCCATTGTTTTACATCCTGACCAAGATTTGCAGCTGTATGGCTTCTAAATGATCAAAAGTCTGTGGATTGTCGGTATAAGCTTGTGCTTTCATGTAGCCCCGAAGAAAATAATCTATGGATGTCAAGTCAAGTGAAGTGCGGCTTCCAATCCTCGTCGTGAAATGATCGAATTGCCAAACTTATCCTATTGAAGCGATATCTTGTTGGAACCACATCTCTTCAATATCGATGTTCTGAAGTTCTTCACAGAAATTCGACTAACATGGCTCTTTAGCAGTCACCATTGGCGTTTACGGCTCTTTCCTCCATGTTTCGGAAGAAATAAAGTCCGATAACGCTTCCATGCCATAAACCGAACGAATTTTCGGGATGCAACGGCATTTCATTACACGATTGTGGGTTGTTTCGCACCAATAACAGCAATTTGGTTTGTTAACAAACATATTCATCCAAGTGTGACTGAGAAATCAAGATCATCTTTCTGCCTCAATCTCCCGACGCAATCTGTGATCATAAAGCTAGGATTACACGATTGACGCTTTGCGTCAATATTTACACTTTTCTGAACTCCAATCGGGTAAAGGCACAATTTTTTTACGTCAATCTATGCCAATTTGGTTGACCCCCAGATTGCCCCCAATTTCCTTCAACCAAAATTTACTTGATTCCGTCAATCGTGTAAACGAATTAATTGAAACATTATCATCAATCAACAGCTCAATTGCGTCAACCAGTGGTTGACGACTCGAGTGTTTACGCTTTTTCGTCAATCGTGTAATCCTAGCTTTAGGCTTCAGCTCTTCAGTCGATATGACTTAACAGGCGCAAATCCTAACGCGTTTCCATGTTGACATCTGAGAAAGCCTCAATTATTGCGATCGTCGTGATATCGACAAACTTGGTTAATCGGCATAACTGGCAACTGCGATATTTTTCTCACTTCGCCCTTTTCATTGTCTTGTTGGTAGCCTTTTGTCCTGTTAAGTGAACTCACGCTCAAACTTTTTCACGGACGTATGTAGGTATAGTCTACTTCTAAAATTCAATACATTAGCCTGCCTTTTCAAAATTCTAATTATTTAAGATACAGTGAGACCTCCCTCAGGCGAACAGGGATACACACAATTTTTTTAAATGAATGATCTGTTTATCAAAACATAAAAAAACACTGCAACTTTATTTGAAATGATCAACAAAACAAAAAAAACGAAAACAAAACAGAACAAAGATTGAGAATCCTCTTAAATGACTTCTGTCTTAGCTGTATGGATGAGAAGGAAGAGGAATCCACCAATCATCTCCTGGGCATCTGCCCTCTCCTTAAAAAAATATTCTATTTATTAGTATTCTTATTTCAACGAATATAAATAAAATATGGAAATTTATCCAACTTTTAAACTGATTCCAAGCGCATGTGGCAACACAATGGTCCTATCAAGTGAATTCTATGGAGTACGGTGGAAAACCACCTAACCTAGCCTAACTACTCAGGCTTTATTCACGTTATAATATTTCTGTTTTCTGTAACGTAACCCAAATATTTAAAAGGACGAAGAGTTTGGGTATCTAGAAGAGAAGTAGAAAATACATCATACAGATTGGTATGCATTTGTTCAAGGAGTAGTTTTAC
Organism: Brachyopa scutellaris; assembly: GCA_949775065.1. NCBI lineage: Eukaryota > Metazoa > Arthropoda > Insecta > Diptera > Syrphidae > Brachyopa > Brachyopa scutellaris. The sequence goes on from OX459113.1 coordinate 115,780,039, forward strand.
TATACATATGACATTCACCGCCACGCGCTGCCTACAGCCAGAATGCACCGTGTTGTACTTAACGTGTGCATTATTTCAGTTGTATTTTGACTTAACGTTCGCATCTGTTGTGACCGTGAGCAAGTAGGTATGTTTCTCTCAAATTGAAATCAAAATAAAAACAAAAATTTGGCGTGGAGCCATGTTCTTGTTTTTGTCCATCTAATGGAATTAAATTAAATAATTTCTGACAGATATGCGTGTCTGCGTCCGATCAAGCGAGTGTCCGGGTAAGTAATCGTAAAAGCTTGGTTATGAAAATCTGTCCATCTAAAGGATCTATCCGTATAATGGAGCTATCTGTAATGGGAGATTCATATTCCATAGTCATCTAAATATGTACGTATGTAGCTTGGTTTCTTAAAAACCCTCTTTTGGTCGAAATTTAAACGTAACTGAACCCGTTTATTTTAACTTGTAAACAAATAAAACATCCTTCCTCGGCGTCAATAATAAAACGTCTGATCTTTTTTTAACCCACTTTTTTGAAAGCTCAATTAATTTTTAGATTTTAATATAGGCAATCTGCGACGAAATTCCAAGGTCTCTAGAAGGCGGTCATACTCATTTCTTAGGTAATAATTTCTGAAAGCTTTTACAAATTGGAAATAATTCTTCGTTACCGCACGGAAAACCAAAACAAAAAAACTGTAAACAAAATATCTGTACCTTCTTTGTTCTCGTGCATACCAACTTATCTCACTTGAAACCTCACAAAATTATGTAACTAAAACTGTATCCTGTTAGCACTAAAACTCACGCACACCTGAAGAAAAAAAAAACAGGAAAATATGTTGTATACTTGCGGAAAAACATCAATTTAAGGACCACGTGCACGTTTAGAAAGTCCTTGAAATATCATGTCATGCATATTAAACACTACCTCCTTTCAGTCAACTGTTTTATGCCTCACATGGAGAACATATGAGCATAACTACAAGAAGAAAAGGGGATGCAAACATTTCCTAAACAGGTATCCATCACAGGGAAATTACTTACAGTTTGTGTTTTTTTTTTTTTTTTGAAGGATCTGGTATACAGCTCTGTAGCATCTCCAATCTGCTTGACAAATCCGCCACAACTCTTGACATAAAATATGCAACAGCTAACTTCCTTAAGAGTTTTGTTGTTAATTTTTTTTATCCTTATTTTGAAAGTTTTAAATCGCCTCGTTGTTTATGTCCGACCCTCTCCCAGCACATACAAACATCCATGAGTAAATGCAATAAAACTGCAGTATAACAAAATAACGCCGGCATTTATCTTGTCCTTTTAAATAATTCTCACTCTTCTTCAGAAAGATGACGCTCTACGGCAAACGATAACGAGTGAAGACGAGGACGGTGACAACTACGAAACGAGAGTGCCGGCGATAATACCGATATGACGGTAGTGGAGGAGGAGGAGGACGGAGGAGGCGGGTAAAACTGAAACAAAATCATCATTTCTGCCGACGACGACGATGACAACGTCGTCTTCGCCGAGACATTATGTCAATGGAGGACCTGAACAGATAAACATGCACATAAAGAATCCATAAACTAGCACACTCTGTGCAATTTTGCTTAAATCCAACGCTCATCCCTCTGATCCGTAAGGACGCCCACCCACACCCATGCTCTTCAACTTGATGCCATTTTAAACTCATTGCATCCCCCGTCGTCCTGTGCATATGCGATACGGATGGCTTAAACGATTGATCAGCTATTACGCGGCAATATGACAAACTTCTACTGCTGGCTGCTGTTGCTGCACTTTGTATGTCATTCGAAGTGGAGCGCGTCTTCGTCCTGTCATCGGGTGTCGTTCTGTTTCCATGCGAGTTTGTGTGTGTATTTTGCATATAAATTATCCACTCAGAAATACAATTTCCTATGAACGATTCCCTTCACTCGCAAGATGGGTTTAAAGAGTACGAGTATATGACATCCTAGCTGGTATGCCAGGCGCAGATTGTGTACACATACAAGGGCGACTTGTAAAAGGATCCACAGATAACACTTTCTCAGCAGATATACACGTATCTGTATCTGTGGCCTGTGGAGATATGCTTACGTTAGAAGTGGGATTTGTATTCGACTGATTTAGCCATTCAGTGTGAGTGGTCCGTAAAGCGGATGGTAAGGCTATTCATAGCTTTTATGCGGCTGAAAGATACCCACCACTCTTCTACAGCGCATAGAATTAGGTAAATCAGATAGTTGTGCTATGCAAATAGTGAGAGCACACTACATACCAACATCCCCATTTAACCGGGAGACGTTGCTTAGCGATCTTATTATCGTCATTGTCGGGCGGAGGTGTGTGCAACATTCATTCATCGTCATCAAGGAGAATTTATAAGGTGCAAAATGAAAGAGCTTTTCATAATGCACTGTCCATAGAAATGACACAAACACATACTTCTCAGAGAATTCTTTAGTCCTTCGTCGTTGGTTATGGCGATAGCGGTCCCTTGCGATGCTATTCGAATTGTCAGGCTAATGTATGTGTCACATTTGTGAGGTTTTTTCTCCGTTTTTTCTGGTGACAAACGACACGGAGACGCATCTTGTGTCGTTCTTATCTTTTAGGTAGCGCAGTTGGATGAATGTTATCTGGAAGATATTCCTACCTCAGGCTATGCACACCTCAATCTACCTCGGTTTCTATTTGAGAAAGGATGACGGCACACAGAAGAAAAACGAAGAAGTAGTAGGAGCGAGTATAAAAGAAGAATTTAGGTCAGGTATTATCACAGGGAAATAACAGTACGAAAAAAAAAACGAGTTGAAGTAGACCAGTGAGCTGCAGCGCAAGGCCTTGAGCTACTTCAAAGAATTCATAGGCAGGGCTGTGTTAGTTGTTGGTTGTTTTTTTTTTTTTGTTTTTTTGTAGTATCCTCTGACCAGAAGGCAATATAGTAAATGGGTTAAACGGTAAATGTGGGTTGAAACGTGCTTAAAAAAAAATTCAGTCAAGAAATTTATTAAAAAAAAATTATGTTTTTTTTTTTTGTAAATTGAAAGGACTTTTTATTATTTTATTTAACAACATTTTTGTTTACCAGGAAGGAGGAGAGATAGTGGAAAGATAATTAAGTGCATTTTAGAGGGGTTGGTTTTTTAATTAAACTTAAAGTGTTGACAGTGTTTGACAGATTTTTGGTTTTTTATTGGGTAGTTTATTTCCATAATTATGAAATAGATTTATGTTGATAGATGACAAATAAAGTACCTACCTAGTACCTATACAAGAAATGTATGCAACAGATTTCATTCTTCGTCTCGTTATTTGCTGAATTATATTAAATGCGTGTCTGCGTCTGTATTCTGTACCTACACAATTTTTCCCAATGTAGTGTTTCCTATTGCTATTTAAATTTATTTATTATTACGAGAAATAACTAAGGATACTATATTACCGTCTCCCTGCATTACCGCCGTTATCGCTGAAGTCGTCGGTAATCGTTATTGTGCGCGTGGCACAGTCAGTGCAGCCACAAGTGTAGTCAAAGTAGAGACACCTGTTTTATAATGTATAGGAAACAATCAAGATTCCTTTATGTGCATAAAATCATTGGTTTAAGTATAAGCTGCATGGTGCATATTTCAATGAAATTTTGGGACATATTTCTAGGATCAATCATTAAATTTTTACTCTCGCACATACAAATTTCCCTATACATATCTGCTTTTAGGCGATTGTGGTAGGGTTACGTCATTTCTAGATATGTTTACAGTTGAGTAATTGAAATTAAAAAAAAAAATTATTGAAAAAAACTATCAAGGCAATCCAGATAATTCTGATTTCATCTACACTTTATGTTCAATGTTTGTGATTTTATTCAGATTTTTCTGAGCGATATTTTCGGAGATATGGCCCGGGACAGCAATTTGTTAAGGTCTTTTTTAAGAAAGTGTTAAAAAGAGTAACACATAAGCTATTTTATACATTTTTGAATTCGTGGAGTAACAAGCTTTCATTTGACACCCCACACGATGATCTGAAAATAATTTTTTTTAACTGACCCCCCAAGACTAGCTTCTTAAGTTTTGTTCTGTGTTTGGACCACTAATGGCTACAACTGTTCCAAGTTTCAATAGTTACGTCAAACAGTCTCTGAGAAAAAGGCCTGTGTTCTCTGACTATATATAACTTACAGTCACAAGTTGTTTTTTAAATACACTGAGTTACAAAAAAAGTGGCGCACCTTGAAATTTTGCGATAATTTCAAATAAGTTCGAAAAAAAAACATTTTTTTAATACTATTTTGTTTATTAACATAAAAATAAGTAGATCATGTCAAAAAAAAAAATAAGAAAATTGAAGAACTTGCAAATAAAACCGCCGCAAGCACCTAATAGTTTTTCACAGTGCCCACCTCTTTCGAATGTCTGACAAGCATCAAAGAGTATCATTTGTCACGATTGAGCTTCTCAACTCGCCGTTCGGAGTCGGCAAAAAACTGTAGGTCCCTTCCATTCGTGCAAAAATATAACACGCAGATACAAATGGTTGCGAGAAGCAGGCCCAGGTTCACCTCGAGCTGTAGCGCCAACTAAGTAAAGAAAATGGGTAAAAGCTTCAGAACTTAACATTTAAGATTTTTATTTTTATTTTTTTTTTCTAAAGCATCCCCGTTCCTTTAGTAGTATTTGCTCCCCGAACATCTAATCAAGTTTTAATCCGCCTGGGCATACCTTGAATAAGGCTCCTTACGATGTCGTCATCTAAATTCTCCCATTCTTCAAGCAGAGCAGATTTCAGCCCACTGCGTGTCTCTGGAAGGGCAGGTCGCTTCCTAATCATTCTTCCCAACAGGTCCCAAACGTGTTCAATGGGATTCATATCCGGGCTCATCGTAGGCCAAGCCATCACGTCGATTTCTACTTCTTGTAAATATTCGGTAGCGCACCTAGCATGCATCAGAAATAAGTTTTCTCCAATAAATGGTGCGCATGGAACGCCTGTGCTGTACCGTGCGTCTCGGTACATGAGCAAGTCTTCTTGCTCTCAGGCCGCTCTCCACTAATCACTGCCTCACCATTTGAGCACTCACATCCGTCCCTCTAACGGACCTAAAGTCTGTGAGACAGCTCAACCGCTTTTTGGTGACGATCTCGAAGGCTTTGAATCACCAAATATCGATCATCCCTTGCAGATGTTGCTCTGGGGCGACCTGAGCCTTGACGCCGGATGTAGGAGTTGGTTTCTCCGTATACCTTTTAATGGCTCCTCTTAGCGTCGTCTACGGTTTCCTGATCATAACAGCACATTTCGTCCATCCTCAACCAAAGCCATCGCGCTGGCGACTTCTTCTGCCGTTATTTGCATTTTTTTTTTACAAAATGACTAAAAAACTAATGACGAAATAAATTAAAATAAACCTATAACAGTTAACTTAATAAAACATTTACGGGATCACGGAAGCCAAAATGTGTATATCTTGCATCTAGTATGAACAAATGATTATGATGCGGTTTTCCTCAATATAATGTGCACATCACAGGGAAAATGGAAACAGATTATGCAAAAAGACACACAAATATGCCGCCAAACTAAAAAAAATAACGTTCTGCAAAAACATAGCGGCATATTATCAAAATGATAACAACACATCAAAAAGTGTGATGCGCCACTTTTTTTGTAACTCAGTGTATTTTCGAACAAGTTCATTGGAGATTTTGTTTCATTCCCACTTGAATCTGGGTCGCTAACAAAACATAGAATTTATGTAAATCAATCCTCTTCCAATACAAGTCAAGAGTTCTATTTTAAAAAGTAGAGTGTGTCCTTTGTCTCATTTCCTTTTCATCCCATCCAGACATTGAGCTTAAAGTAGCCTTTACAGTATAGTTAAGCATAGAGCAACATACCTGTCGCTCAATCTCTGCTCAAATAGGATTCAAAAAGATGATACCCAAACCCAGTGCCATTTAGAATGAGTGGGGTATTCATTTTAGGTCCTTGGCATTGATTGATTCACTGCCACTCTTCCGACACAAATCGAAAATGGCCATTTCTTCTCGATTGATGTGTGGTATTCAGGTTAACAATGTATTCAATGGTTACTCCATGTATCCATATGTCAGAAGTGTTTTTTTTTTAGCTTTTCTCTCAGGTTGTGCATATGTAACGTGGAAAGATTGGGTACCGAAGGGTTGAATGTAAATACGAGTCGAAAAGCTGTAAAGTTTATTTTAAGAAAAAAAAAAAAAAAAATTATAAACACTGTTCGAACATTGATTTAAGTGATTGATTGATGTACTGATCTCTGAATTTGATTTTGAATTCCGTTCTGAATCTGAATTTTATTAGGAGTTTCAATTGATGAGAAGAGATGGAGTCCCACTCCCAGTTTTCGAAACTTTGAAATGTATTAGGATACGTATATGCTAGAAGTAAAAAAAAAATCAGACCTTTATTAATTAGAGTGATAAAAACGACAGAAATTTTATCCGGATTACACAGTATTTCCATTATCCGAACTATTTTGAAGGCACACACATTTTTCAGAGACGTAAGACTTAGAACAGGGACTTATGATTTGTTAAACTCTTGGGTGCATTGAAAATTTTATAGAAATTTGTATTGAAGGTGGTGCCAAACAGGTTGTTTACGAAGGGTTTCTGGCGTTCACACAATATGGCAGATAGGAAGATGCCCAAATCTGAAAGGAATACGACGTAGGTATTTCGGAAAGCAGATACTGCGAGAATAAGAAATTATAAGGCTACAGGGAAACACTGCACAGATACATAAAAAAAGTTTTTTTTACTAAAAGGCTTAAACTATGTTCAGACAATATTGTCAGGGGTCAGTGCCAAATCGCCCAAAACGCAAAATCTCAAAAAAATGTCAAATCTTCCATATTTTGGGCGATTTGGCATAATGTCAATATACCCAAAAAAAAGTGATTTCAGGCGATTTTGTGTTTCGGGTTTTTAAAGGCGGATCTGTGTCATATCGCCCAAAACCAAATCACCCAAATCTGAAAAATTCACATTCCCCAACATTTTTGGGCGATTTAATACTATGACAGAGCCGGGGAGGGGGGGGGGGGGGGGCAGTATAGGAGGGCCTTTGTCGAATCATCCAATTATTTATTAAAAAAATTAAAAATGACACATTTTCTTCAGTTAAATACTTCAATTTTTCGGTACCAATAATTCCACCACTTTTTATTCCTCATCCTGTAGGACTTTGACGAATTTGAGACAGTTTCTCCTTTTTTATTCAGCATCCGTCCAGGTACACCATTGTATTTTAAAAACTGAGAAATGTAATGGCCCGATCTGAAGTAAGTAATGCAAAGAAAAACAGCTTTAATCCGAAATTAAGGACTGAAGAAATGGATATATTAAAACAAAAAATCAGGCTTCACTTACAATCTAGGGGGAAACAAACGAGCGGGGGAGGGGGGGGGGGGTTCCGCGTGCGAAACACCGCGAAACGGTACCCGCGCCGCTTCACGCGCTAATATACGTTTCATATATTTCATTTCATAATCATAATATGAAGAAAAAACAACATTCTGCTCTGACCGTTACTGTAGTTGTTACAGTTTGCTTTGAGCACACTCTTAAACACAATTTAACGAAGATGTCAAATCCCCCAAAATGTGATATTTTTGAGCGATTTGATTTGACATTATGCTAAATAGCCCAAAAATTGAAAATGTTAAGTACAAAGATTTTTGGGCGGTTTAACATTTTTCGGATTTTATTTCATTTTGGGCTATTTGGTGTTGCGCGATCGGAAGCATAAGTTCTGAAAAAATGCCCACACTTTCTTGGGCGATTTGACATTTTCTAATTTTTGGGCGATTTGTCATAGTGTTGAATCGCCCAAAAATGTTGGGCAATGTGACATTTTTGCATTTTGGGCGATTTGGTTTTGGGCGATTTGACATGGAGCTGTCAGGTCTTCCAATGAAAAATGCGTCCCAAATGTGTGAATGGACAATTTTTGTAGGACAATATTGTACAAAAAAAAAAAACATTATCAGAGCATTGCCGACTAACCCACCGTCGAACAATAAATTGTGAGAAATTGGGGCAAAATCTGACAACAGTTTAAACTGAGAATAATAATGTTGTAAGGTAGTTTGCCATTGTCAGAACATTGGTACCGCTGATAATATTGTCATAGCTTTGCTCATATTGATGACATTTTATAGCAATAAAAATGCAAAACATCCTCCCACTGTATGTAGTTTATGTGTCGATGTCGAATGTCATCGTTTTTGATTTACTTTGATATTTTGTAGCTGAAGTTTATGCTTCTTTCAGACTCTCGTTGTGTTGTTAAAACGCGTACGAAAATAGAGTTACTGAGTTACTGATTTCTGCATCAACGAAGTCGTTCAGTTAATATGAACTCTGACATCCAATTAAATGTTAAAAATCCCCACTTTTGTAGTCCATTTTTTTTTTTTGCTATGTGACTCAACTTACATTTAGGTGTCGTTTTATGCTGTCCTGTAATTAAAAATTTTAACACACTCCTGAGCACTGTTAAGGAGAGTCGATAAAAAAAAATAGTAAACTCATTCATGCTCATTCTAGTATCATCAACGAACCAAGTTCATTATGACAAATATGACTAGTTCTGCAAAAAAGTGCACTTTTCAAAATAAAATGCAATCCATGTACAAAAATAGCAAATTCCATTCAATCATTCAACAGTGTTGTAGTTGTAGCTGTATCCAGTTACTACGGCTACGCGAATCCACTCTAATTGACTACCGACAGGGAGTTGATGCAACGATAGATACGAGTATCTGTAGATATCGCCAAATCAGTCAGTCAACCAATCCCCTAAGCTCTCAGCGGATTGACTATGGATTGCAGATTGCTGCAGGTGTTGCAATATTCATAAGAACTTCCATTTGATTGGAATTTGAAGAGCGTTTTATACATTTTTCCAGGCAACTGAGTTTTTTTTCCTGTTTTCTTCTTGTTGGATTTTCTTTCTATTTTTCGATTTCATCCTTTTAGATATCCTTCGGTGGGTTTTTTTTGTTACTGAGGTACGGGTGTTTGTATTGAGTTTATCGCCATGTCCTGTTCTTGAAATATTTAATGAAAAGGACACATAGAGCCCGAAAATCTGCAAATGCTTCAACAACCCAGGATATACCAGAATAATCCTTTCACTGAAAAATGCTAAAAAAAAAAAAATTAGGAAAAACAAAACCGAATCAGAGCACAAAACTCTCATAGTAAATCGTTTGCAGCCGAGTCGGAATGAGTGTGCACCGATCCGTGGACACAGTAGTTACAGTTCTGTTTGGGGTATCCTTTTTTTATACTTTCACATTTTTCCCAGTTGATGTCATAAATGGTGTGCTCTCTCTCGGTGCGCCATGCTAAAATATGTGTGTAGGGACACACCAGGCAAACAGTAGTCGCATATGCGAATGTTATAATCTAATAGAATGGTACAAATCCTGACACCAACGGCAAAGATGAAGTTTGAGTACGGACATTTTTTTTCACGGCAAAACTGGGTGGGGGGTGGACATACTTCTGCTACAAAAAAAGAAGATAAAAACAGAGAAAAATATGGGGGTATAACGCAGGCTTATCGTATGCAGAAAGTTCAACGTTTAGGTGTCAGATTAATTCCCAACAGAACAGATACATCTCTTCGTGCCGGTGGTGGTCGTATTGAAGTAGTTATGTGGGGTTTTGATCTCAGTTATATCTCCTCGTCCGATGTGTATACACACACGAGGACTTAGTGGATGGGAAAAAAAAGGATTTCGTGTTTTCGTAGTTTTTATCTAATTCCTTCAGGTGTTAAATCTGTGAGTGCACTCAGTTTAAATGTCCTTAATCATTCAGCTACAATATGATGATGCGGGATGTTCGGTATACGCATAACATACATGCATACTTTATGGAGTACTTATGAAATTGTCTACCCTTATTTTTTCACGCAAAGTTTTGCTTAGTTTTCGCTCGATGGGGGGGTTGGGTATTAATATGGAAAGCATCTGTGAGGCAGCCTCTGATGAACGTGGGATTGGAGTACTTCGGCATTGAAACGTTTTAAAGTTTTTATGTTAGAAGTTGATTGCTTTGGACCCGATGGCAAATAGTTTAACAACGATACTAGACATGTACGTAAGGTGGCGTTCGACGTCATCCCGATTGGTCCTTTGTTAGCCACAGGAATTTCGTTTAAATTGCTTAAATTCCCTTTCGTCGTGTATGCGTCAGATTGAAAGGGAATGATAGCAATGGATAGTGATGCCTTATTCTTGAGAAACAGATTTTACAACCTTTGATGACGTTTATCTCCTTCTTTTCCCCACTTATAGCCTAAACGATGTTGGAAGCGTTCCACTTAGTCAATTTCAAACCTTCTATTCTCAGAATATGAGAAACATCCTTTTGTACATATTTGCAATACGACTTTGAGATTATCATCTCCGGTTAGCATATTATCTACGTAGGAATCAGTTGCAAGAACGTGTGCACCTATTGGGTAGCTGGTCCTGTTTTGTTCGCTCAATTGCCAGATAGGGAGCCGACGAGGTACCATATGTTACCGTATTCAGTTGATACGTTTGTACCGGCATTATATCGTTCCCTCTGCACAGTATAAACTGAAATCGGCGATGAGATGGTTGAATCAGGATTTGTCGATACATCTTTACGGATGTTAAAAAGAACGTCCTCGATTGTTGGATGATTCTATTGAGCGAAATTTGGTAAGAGGTACGACAAGAATCATAGAACACAACTTTAGTTTCGTCGAAGTACTAATGGGCCTAACCACGCATTGGTGTGGCGTATAATGATGCGGCTGGTTTAAATTCGGTTCTCTTACAATCGCGTGAAAGAGACAGGCCTAAAAACTCCTGGATCACACAAATGCAGAAACACCAGCATTTGATTGGCCTTAATGATGAAGTGATTCAAAATCGGGAGGCCTGCAAATATTTTTCGAGGTCGAACCGGCGAACTCCACAGGCGGACCAGTAGGAATGCAGTGAAGTGGGAGGGTTGTGATCCCTATAATTCTGAACATCTGGAAAAGACCAACGAATTTCAAGTCGAGACTCACCATCTCTTCATCGACTTCAAAGCCGCATATGATAGCATTCATCGTCATGAGCTCTACAAGGCGATGGCCGAATTCGGGATCCCGGCTAAACTGATCCAGCTATGCCGCGCGACGCTGGAAAACACGTGGTGCAACGTGCAATTTGGAAACAGTTCCTCCGAACTATTCCAAACATGCACCGGATTTCGGCAAGGAGATGCGCTATCATGTGACTTCTTCAATCTTGTGCTGGAACAGGTAGTGCGCAGGGCAGGTGTAAACACCTGTATCACTATCACTATCTTTTACAAATCTGTCCAGCTACTGGGATACGCGGACGACATCGACATCATCGGTCGCTCCCAGCGCGCCGTCTTAGAGGCTTTTACGGCAATTGAAGAACAGGCGAAACGAGTCGGCCTTGAAGTGAATGAGGACAAAACCAAGTACATGTTGTCAACATACAAAGAAGCATCTGTCCACCGCCTAGGACAAAACGTCACCTCGGAGTAAACATCAACTCCACGAATGACACCTTAGTGGAGATTCGACGGAGACTTACCCTAGGAAACCGCTGCTACTTCGGTTTGGCAAAACAAATGGATTCAAAACTCCTAACTCGAAAGACAAAATGCATGCTCTACAAAACATTGATCCTGCCAGTTCTGCTATATGGAGCCGAGTGTTGGACGATAAGCAGGAAAGCAGAGCAGATTTTGAACACTTTCGAGAGAAAAATTCTTCGTCGGATTTTCGGTCCCGTATGCGAGGAGGGCGAATGGAGGGGAAGATACAACCGCGAACTCTTTGAGCTGTACCAATATGTGGATGTAGTCCGAAAAGCCAAAACACGTCGACTACACTGGCTCGGCCACATCGAGCGAATGGACAACAATGCTCCAGCAAAGAGGAACTTCGAATCACAGCCCCCAGGTTCGAGACGACAAGGAAGACCGAACCTCCGGTTTAAGGACCAAGCTACCGCGGATGCCAGTGCGCTTGGTCTAGACGACTGGAAGCGACGTGCCCTGGATCGAAGAGAGTGGAAGGCTACTGTGTCTCAGGCAGAGACTCTTCACGGGTCGGGAGCCCGTTAAGTAAGTAAGTAATGATGTTCTAGTACAATTCACAAATTTGTTCCTTCGTCACTTATAGACAATACAAACATGAAAGAAATTAAGAAATCTCTTACCGCAACAATGCAATTGACGATTGACAATTCAAAACAAAGACTTGACTTTGACTCTCACTCTGTGATCGTTGATCACTACAAAAATTAAGGAGACAAAGTACTCAGACGTTCTCCTAATTAGTTATTTTCTTTAAAACGCACACTTTCTATAAACATGATCGAATGATTTCTATGTAAAACGCACCGACATATATGGTGGTACCCCGGTACCACCTATGGGCTTTTTAGTGTGTAAAATTGTATGGGTCGGTAAGGGTTAAGGGCTGATTCGGGCTGGTGCCCCGTAAAAGATGGAGCAGCTGACAATTCTTAAGATATCTCAAAATAAACAGAGGACATTTTCACTTATAAAAAAACAGATCACTAAAAGTGAAACTGATAAGCATGAATAATAGCCTCAATGGCGTTTCTATAAGCCCATCCTTAGGCCAATGATTTACACTTGTAATTAAAAAAAAAAATTAAAACAATTCCAAAAACTTTCCAATAGAACTCCCACAACTCCCCGAGTATACGCGTACTTTACCTATGTGCATGCAATCGCTTTTGCCCTCATAAAGAGTGTCACCATCAATCTTAGCCGCAGCTTATATACGTAGTATACAATTCCATGGTTTAGTGATTAAAATACGAATTTATTTCATGTTTACGCAATGCGTTGCGTATACGGTTACTGTATACTGCAAAATTAATTCGCTCAGATAAACGGTCTCGACCACGACTACGCCCTGTTTTCTCTGTAACAGCTGCCTTGAACTTTCTCTCTCACGCAATCCATCTCCTGGCAAATGGAAAAAAAAAAACCAAACAAACAAACAAATAAAAGAACATTATAACTACGAAGAGAAAAAAAAAATAAACACGGAAGCTGCGGCATTTGCCCATTGACATCTTATCATTCTTTTAATTAAACGGCCATTAGGACGGGTCCAGGATTAAGTAATTTGTTTTGCAGCTCCCCTCTTTGAGTGTATTTATCGGTATCTCTGTGCTTTTGTCTCGATTATTCCTAATCTATTCCAAATGATTTTTTTTTTTTTTTTTGTTGGCAAAGCCATGTATGTTAGGACGACGACAACGTTCTCGTCCTCCTCGTGCCATCATCTAATCCAGATACACTCTTAATACACATTTCTTTGTGGCGCCGTTTGGTATTCTCCTCGTATCTAAATGGATGACTCTTTTTGTATTCTTCTTTTTTCCAGCTCCGTCACTCTGTCCATTTCATTAAATTAACGCAAAATATATTGTGGGGTATTACCTAGGCTAAGTGGTGGCTTCACACTCACCCCCGGCTGACTCCTCTTCGTCGTCGTAGTCTTCCGTCGAACATGTATATTAGCACGCCTTTTTTGTTTCATCATTAATTCACTAACGGTTCTAATTTACGAAGAGAATTTATTTCCTCTGGTCTCGATTCTATCGAGAGGTCGAAATTTGTATTCCCATTTTTTTTTTTTTTGTACGTAGGACCCATCCATACAGCAGCTGACTTTTTATGATTAATTCGGTAGATAGTTGGCTTCTGCTGCTGGCTACGAGTGATTAGAAAAAAAAAAGAATTCTTCTTTTAATTAAAGTTTAATTTGGGGAAAAAAATACAATTCAATTAGATCGAATCAATTTCGAGCGAAAACATCCGCGAGATGACGAGGCGGATATGAGTGGAGTGCACGCCTCCATAATCATCATAATCATCGTCATTATCAAATAACGTTAGACTAGCGGAGTATCTTTTACTGGCTATCATAGGTACTATATAGTATCTCATTCTGCTTTCCTTTTATAGCTGAACTGAACCACCCACCATGCATGCCATCGTTTTGTATCTTTTTTTTTTTTTGTTGTTGGGTATTTTGTATCTTTTTATTATGATTGGCTTTATAGGCATCTGTCTAATAGGGTAAATCATAAAACGGAATTTTGATATTTCGCTGGCATGTTCTTTTGTTTTGTTTTTTTTTTTTTTTACATAATACATTAATGTTTGACAGAAGGACGACGATGCGATACCGCTGTAGACGTTCATGGCTTTTACATTTATTAATGTAATTCAGGATTTTATTTCACTTTTCGTTATATAGATATACATTTATACATACATCGGGTATGGGTTCAGATGGTTTGATGAGGGGTGGGTGGTTGATGAAAGGTAGAACAAGACGCACCCCACTGCAAAATCATGTTTAGATTGATGGAATGCTATAAGGTGAAGCTGTTCAACCTTTATGCGAGTCTATAAAACGTACGTTTACATATGCTACGTATACGTATACATGTGTATCTATGTAGATACATGTGTTTGCTCAAAAAGGTGAGCATATTATTTTTGTTTTCCTGCCAAATATGTACGTGAACATTATATTTATCGTCGAGAGGTGAGAGTGTGCTGCAGGTTTGTGTATTTGTCTAAAAATAATAAAATAAAATTTCACGGTCTCGGTATGAAATTGATTCCGTTTATGGGGTTTAATTTCGGGATGGTGGTGTAAAACAAAAAAAAATCCTGTCTTTTTATCTCTGCAGGTTATAATCGCATCGTTTATGGACTTTTGTTGATCCTGTTGTAAATACACATTCAAATTAAGCAACTGTGCTCTTGTATTTTGAATTTATACACCTTATGAGAGAATTCTTTATTGTTATGCATGACAGATTTGGGAAAATAAGGAAAGGTAACAAGTTTTTTTTTTTTTTGAATTGCGCCAAAACCCGTATTGATTATGTGAAAACTCTGAAAGTCTTCTTCGATATTGGTACTCAGAAATGCTAGCTTATTTAGATATGTCAGCGTTATATTGACACTGATTAATAGAAGACTGTCAGATCGTCAAGAATATGGAAAATTAGAACCTTTAAGGGATTTAATGAGATGCCTTCTTTTCAGTTAACCAGCGCCTATCCACTCGATGTCTTGGTGTACCACGCTAAATACCCCAAGTAATGTACAACTTCGGTCAAGCTGTTCAACTGCTGCTGATCCTGAAGTGATCAAAATCTCATGGGAACAATAGAAGAGCGACTTCACTGGGTTCTCCTTGGTGGAAAAGCTGCGATTTCCATATGTTTCCATATAAAAATGAAGTGGTGCAGCAACTCCCGTCAAGAGATGTCCGCTTTCGATTGGAATACTGTCAAAGTATTTTAGATCTAAAAACAGAAATTTTTTTTTTTCATTTTTTGAAATCGATGATAAGCACCAGACTTCTTCATTTAGGACTATTTGAAGAAATAAGTTTAAGCAAGCAAGCTGTACTGCCCATTCTCTGATCTAAGCCAACCCATTCCAGACATTTATTTGAATGGAGTGGTGGTTCCCAAGTGTGAAAAGTTCAAATATCTGGGATCAATGATCAACAGCGAAGTAACCGAAATCAATCATCGTGTAGGGTGGATGAAGTGACATGAAAACTCTGCCGTCTTCAGTGACCAAAAAATGTCCCCTAAGTTGAAAGGAAGGCTCTACAGTTCTACACCACAGTTGTGCGTCCGGCACTCCCATACGGTTCACAATGCTGGACAATGTAAAAAAAGTAGCTGAGATGAGGATGCTTCGCATGATAGCAGGAGTAATAAAGCTTGATCGAATAAGAAGTTCCAAAATCCGAGGAAGCCTTCAGGTCAAAGAACCCATCTCGAAGAAACTGGAGCACGACCGGCTCAGTTGGCATTGTCATGTTCCAATTCTCATTCTCACATTCTCTTACAATCGCGTAAAAGAGGCAGGCCTAAAAACTCCTGGATCACACAAATGCAGAAACACCTGCATTTGATTGACCTCAATGATGGAGTGATTCATAATTGGGAGGTCGGCAGATATTTTTTGAGGTCGAACCGACGTACCCCACAGGCGGACCAGTAGAAATGCAGTGAAGTGGGAGGGTTGTGATCCCTATAATTCTGATAATAACCTCGTCGTTTAGATGGAGAGAAGAAGAAGTTGAAGCAAGTAAGCCACATTGTTAGCAGTAACAATGGACCTACATACATAATATTCGATACGAACTCTGAAAGCTGTTTGTCAAAACTCAGCATAAGACTATGAAAAATACAAGAAAAAGCAGTATAGGGTTTCTCAGAAAGGTTTCATTTTGATTTCTCGAGGTCGATAGAGGAAGGGTTGCCATTTATATTGAGATCCAGGCTGTTTTGATCATACTTTATATCACATTTGCGCACATCTGAGGCTCTCTTTTTATCAAAAAAGGCAAGTTGGCTTTAAGTGCTTCAATTCACTGAAGAGCATTGGTATAAACCTTCTCTCTCATGCCTCCAAAGAAAGAAGTCACGCGGTGTTCAATCGCACTATCTTGGCGATCACTTTTGATAATCATTTCGAGAACTAACTCGGCCAGGAAACTTTTCTCGCAAAACAGCAATGGCCCCACCACTTGTGTGCCACGTAGCGCCATCTTGTTGAAAACAGATATCGCCCACATTCATTCGTACATATACACCTACGTCCTTTTTACAAACGAGCTACTTCACGTCTTCAAAAATAGCAGCCATTTTGCATTCGCAGATGACACGGTCTTAGTCGTCCAACAAAAGTGTCTTGATACTGCTACGAGACTGATGCAAGATGAGTTTGACGAAGCTGTTGAGTGGTATCACGACAACGGCCTTGTTCTGAACCTCTCCAAAACCAAGATGATACATATTCGCGGACCACATCATAAGCTAACTCAACAAAATATCAGGTTTCGTAGCAATAACTGCCAAAGTACACTTTCAAATCAGATCATAGACGTCGTTGAAAGCTTCAGATACCTGGGAGTCACCACCGATAGCCACTTCATTTGGGACAAGCATATTGACAAACTTCGCTCTGATTTCAAAGAGGCTCACTGTTCGCTCTGTATCATCCGGACCATTATTTAACGCTACGGGTTCAGAAACAAGTTTACTATGCAGATAAGCCCATCAGGCTTCGTAGATACGTGTTAATACATTCACGGTAATACATCCTCGCTTGATTCTCCAATAATGCCTCCTGCCCGAAATCCGCACCAAACAATAATCCGTTCTTGGATTTTCTGCCCCAAATGGTCGAGAATTTCAACGAATTTAAATCCATCTTCGAAGCATGAATAGTTCAATTTTTATTAATGGCGTAGTGTTTCCTTGTCATCTGTCAAAAAATATGCTGTCAGATGGCAGAATACCTACCGGCCTATCAAAAACGAAACCTCTTATTGGAAAAGCCTATATTTATCGTACCGAAGGACACTCTTTTTTTTGGATGTATTCTGTGAAATTTGATAAGACTCAGGAAGTGTAATTGAAACCTCGCAAACAAATCCAGTTGTAAAGTCTGCAATAGAAAGGAGGACGAGTTAAGAGCATTTTTTCATCTTCCAGACTTCCAGAGCACACTTACAAGACAAATAACGTCGGCTATATTGAACAGATAGTGTTACGTAACATTACCTGCAGGTGCAAGGAGCTTCATTGTCCCATATAACTGCTACAATTATTACATCAACTGCTCGTAAAATACTTCAGGCAACTTGTTGGAGATACAAAAAAAAAAAAAAAAAAAAAAAAAACAAATACAGTCTAGACTTGATGATTACGATGTCCTTGCGTAATGTCAACCACTCGGTATAGAATTCGTTCGATACGAGTTATGAAGTACCCTCAACACACAAGTACGAAATTCATTCAAATTAATATCACAGCCTTAAGGAAACTTTCGATGGCGCTCCCTTTTCCACTTGGAATCGTTCCTTTTGTGTATCTATCGTTGGATCTGAGAGCATATTCCAATCAATATTCGTATGTCGGTCGTTTATCGTCAAAAGCTCTTAACCGTATACAAAGTAAGTATCACTCTGCTCGTATCGACTGACGTTGTTGATCGACAATTTGCTTCTTTTTTTTAAAGCAAACTACAATTCATTTACTACGGTACTTTGTGTCCTTTAATAATTTAGTAAATGGTGATGACCTCACCGGGATATGTAGGTTTCTTACTTTTCTGGGAAAGTGATGCAGGGCGAATTTATTTGCTGTTATTGCGACTTGAACGTGTTTTGTGGAGGAGGTCAGTAAGTGGTGTATTTAGAAACGATCTTAGTCAAGAGTTAACTGTTTGATATAGACTTGAATGTTTGGTTGGCAATGGCTCTAGATTTTTTTTATAGACTCCCGCGTATTCTCTCTCTATTGATGCTCAAAGTTTTTGTATCGTAGGATCCTAAATAGCCCAAGAGGCAGACCACCTTTCTAATAAAGGTTACTATGTCCTTGTTTGACGCATTTTTTAAATCATAAGGTCTGAAGAGTTCTTTATATAATATATACCGTCTGAGCCCGAAAAGTGTCGGGCAATCACAAAGGACGTGCTCGGCTGTTTCGACCTCCTCTAAACGGAATCGACAATTGGTCTTATTAGATAGGCGTAGCTTGTTAAGATGGTATCGTTACTGACAATGATCAGAGAGGAGGTTTTTAGATACTCAATATCCATCTTATTGTGGCCTAGAAGTACCCTGTGATGTGTGTACCTAATTAACAGTTTGGCTTATCTGAGCCCTGGGACATTTCTCCAAGGAGAAAGTCGGAGATTATGTTCCCATTTGTTAATTAAGGCTGAGATTCTTGCCCAGCTTATGCCGCAAAAGACTTGCGGGCCTGAGAATTTGGCAATGAACCTGAACGTACCAGCTGATCCGAAATTTCATTTCCTTCAATGCCTCTGTGACCAGTCACCCACCAAAGTTTATTGTGAATGGCTAGGGATTGGAAGGCATTGAAGCAGCACTTTACTTGTCTCGAGTTCAAAGAGTAGGAGCTCAAAGCTTTGAGTGCGACTCGGCTGTCTTACTTACTTACTTAGTTGGCTCGAGGTGAACCTGGGCCTGCTTCTCGCAACCATTTGTGTGTGCGTCTTATATTTTTGCACGAATGGAAGGGACCTACAGGGACCTCCGAACGGCGAGTTGAGAAGCTCAATCGTGACAAATGATACTCTTTGATGCTTGTCAGACATTCGAAAGAGGTGGGCACTGTGAAAAGCTTTTATGTGTTCGCGGCGGGATTCGAACCCAAGACCGCTGGCTCAGTAGTCCGACGCACTAACCACTTGCGCTACGGCTGTCTGAGAAAACATTTATGTTCGTGCCCTAAATGCCTCTCTGTAGATTAATCAAGGCGCAAAAACTCTGGGGAATGTTTCAAGAGGCACGGAGATTCTAGTATTTGGCCCAAAGAACCCAGCACCAACACCAGAGGCCATTTTCGATTCATCAGTGTACCATACTAGATTTTCTGGGCCTAAGGTGGGCCCGCCGTTTTGGCTTGATAAATTAAGGAAGAGGAAAAGACAAGTATACCAGTTGTGAACGTTTTTTAGTAAACAATTTAAGGTTAATAAAGAACTAGTTACATTTTAGAAATCTTTGCTGATACATAGTTGGAAATTTCGTTCCCACTGGTGTGGTGTTCACTGCTAACCAAATTGACGGCTATATTCAGCCTTTGCTCTTCTAAGATATCCGTCAATATAAATGTTGTCCCATTAGGGACAGCTCTAGCCTCAGGACTCCACCCGCTTATCTACATTTTGGATGACTCTGAGGCATAACTGATTTTCACACATGATTTTCGGTTGGGAACGCTAGAATGACACACGCATATTTCCAGCATTTTGAGAGATATTTTAGATTATTTTGTGCGAATATTGTATAAAGATAAAAATGATTCCGCAAGTCACAGTGAAGTTAAAATTTGTCTCCGGTAGGACAAACAATGCTGGAATATGGAAATATACTGTAATTCTCGTCGGAGTATCCCCTTTTGTCCTAAAAGACCTACATTTATTTGACGAAATATGCCGTCATTACCCGTTACTTTCCTCAACCATTGACTGCATAATATGCCGTCTTGTCCGTGAAAAGTGGCACCACACTGTTGAAACCACATATTGTCCATAGCTATTGCATCCAATTGCGGCGAATAAAAAATAATAATTATCATATCGCAATATCGTAGATATCTCATTCATGGTTATATTTTAACCAGCTTCATTTTTTGAAGTAAACTCCGCCGCTCCAAAAACCGCATTAAATTGTGGCTTTTGTGGATACATGGCTTTCCCAACAATAACTCTTCGGTTAATAGTAGCCCAGATGCGACAATTTTGCTCGTTCACGAATCCATTGAGATGAAAGTGTGCCTCATCGCTGAAGATGAACAAATCACGTAGATGAGAAGTGTCAAAACAGAAACAAAAAACATTTGACGTTTAGACTTATTTTATGGACAACGCTCTAATATGGTGTTCAACCTTATAGAAGCGCTATGAGGTTTTCTTTACCACGGAAAATGGAAAACTGAGCCTCCATTTTTTCCCTAGAGATACAAAGAGTAGGAAATTAACCATAAAAATGACTAGTTTTATTATTAACATGTCAACCTTGGATCCAGGTCATGCATAACTTATCTAGTATTTTTCAATTCAATTTACGTACGAAGGTAGCCTTCTTTTTGGTCACACTCAGTGGGTAGATAGTGGTAATAAAAAAAAAAATTGCCCCAAAACTAAAATTAGATCTTGCGCCTGCCCCCGAACTAATAAAACAATTCACTTTACGTGTCTACCGATGCATTACTTAAGGCCACAACCCCAAATGCAATGTCTTAACCGCAAAGCTTGCCTCAAATTAGCCAACCAACCCTTCTTCATAGTTTATTCATGTGTCTCACATAGATACACACACGCCACCGTTGCCGCACATAACCTGATACCAATCGAGAAACGCTACCCTATCCGTAACCAAACAACTACATTAGGGCCATGGCAAGGCTTCGTTCGGTTTTTATTTTTTATTTTTTATTTTTTGCCCATAAGCTGTCACTCTACCGTAAAAATAGAAAATGAAATTCATAAATATTAAATGTCGGAATAAAATATGAACTCCCCCGTCGTCGTTGTCGTCCCGGGGTTAGGGGGACGTAGGAGTATCTATCAAAAGAATTTATTTATTTTTTTTGCGATACATAGAATACTACTACTTCCTATGTTTTCCTATTTATTTACTCTTTTATCAAACGAATTTTCTTTTGCGATCCTGAAAGAGAAGCGGCGGAACCCCTTTATCCTTTTTCAGTTTCGTCTCGCTTTGGAAAATAAGAATTCAATTATTTTGTGTATTTCTTGTAAATTTTCACTTGGTGGATATCTACAGCTACCGCCGCGCGCCGCCTGCCTGTCAACTGGTTGAATTGCGACGCACGGACCCGTAAAAGAAAGGGAAATATGTATGTACTTTAAAATATGTACACATATGGGGAGCGCAAAAAACCCCATGCTATTCGGCTTGCTATGAAGTTATAGGTCGGGAAGGACTAGATACAAACGCAGATACTGTTGTTGCCGTCCTAAATCAGGACCCGCTATGTCTTCGGGATACTGGCGACTCTGACACTTACATACATTATATTTTCCGATTGAATGGGAATAACTACAACAAACAGGGAGGCAAATAGAAATAGAAAAAAAAAATGGGGTGTCCCATAATGTATCTGGGAATATGAAATTTTTCTTGCCTAACCGGCTTCAAAGGACACTGCAGAGTAAACTACCTTTAGGGACTTCGCATTGTAATACGCTTGTAAATTTCAAATGAACCATAGCATCAAACACACACACAAATTTATGTACCTATATAAGAATGAGACTATGTACTTAGTGAATGGCCTGTGCAAAAGGACTTAAAGACTATGTTCAAGGGGGTGAACTTTTCATATACCGTATTCTCAACTTGTCCAAGAAGTATATCGGTTATTGGATATGAAAATGGGTGAGCGATAAGGATGCAGCCCAAAGAGGCCAGCCAGTACAGCAGTCCTGTGGGTAGTGTTAAGAGGCATATTCTCGTGGTTAGAATATTGATGTTGTGCGGTGGGTCAGTAGACCGGTCTGGGACGAAACATCGGGTCGATAGGTTATTAGCACCCCATCCCTCTCTCTTGTTGAGAAATTGAGTTATTTGATTGCATAATGTGGCCTATCCTTATATCACATTCATCGATCGATTGAGAGGCATCAACAACTAGAAAGACAGAGACGACACGAGTACTTGACGCAGAGACTGATCCTTTGTAGATTGTGGTTAGAAGAGAGAAAAAAAGGTTTCCAATTGTACCACGAGACTTAATGGCAGCAGGAAGGTAATTTGCCCATACAGTCGAGTAAAATAGGATCATTTTCTATTGAAAATCAGAGTACATACATATGTATGTATGTGTGTTTATGTGTATGACGTTTTTAGAATACCTCCTCTTTTGATAGAAAGGTGGTGGGTGGGTTTGGGTTAGGTTGCTGCAATGAAATATATTTGGCTTTCACTTTGTCAAAAGAATATTAGAGAGACCTTTTGACATGTGGGCTGTTGAATAGAGTTAATGCACAATTTTCCATCGATATAATAATGTATTTAAGTACCTGGATACAGTGGTCTAGGAAACGGCTTTATTGGTACCACATGTACACTCGTATATTTACAGTTGGAGGTAAAGAGGTTCAATCTTTTATGCAACACCCTATGAAAGTTCTTTGTAAGTTATAATTATATCTATTCATGTTGAGTTTTGATTTCACTTGAATCCGTACATAAAGGAGGTAATACCCATATCTGAAAGCAAGTTGTACAATTGGTATTTTAAACTATACAAAAGACTGCCTATGACTCAGGCTTCGATACGGAATGTCTTTGCATGGAAGCAAACGTGTGTTAAGGATTAAGTATAAACATGTGTACATAGTACATTTAAGACGTTTTACAGCAGGAGGCTCTCTATCAGCGTTAATGGTCCTTCTTAGTTGGCGCTACAGCTCGAGGTGAACCGGGGCCTGACTCTCGCAACCATTTGTGTGTACGTGTTATATTTTTACACGAATGGAAGGGACCTACAGGTTTTTTGCCTACTCCGAACGGCGAGTTGAGAAGCTCAATCGTGACAAATGATACTCTTTGTCAGACATTCGAAAGAGGTGGCACCATGAAAAAACTCTTTTAGGTGTTAGACCCGGCCAAGAGTTGAACCCGGGCAGCATTGCGTGGTAGTCCAACGCAATAACCACCACGGTTATTGGTCCTTCAGTCGGATGTAAATCAAATAGGTCATATTGACAACACTGTAAGCCAAGTAGCTGTCAATAAGCCGAACATGTTTTCAAGGTGTCAAATCTTAGTTTAAAACAACACATTTGCGAAATGGATCATTAAACTACGACGGGTTTAAATTGTTCAGTTGTTTTATAATTCTGAGCGAACTGTATATCGAAATTTTCAGGAAGATTTTTCGTCCTGCTGAGTGAGAAATTCGCGACGAAATGAACAAATTTGAAGAGATTGGAGCACTAAGATAGAATGAGGTCTGTACATCATCGTGGCACCTCCTAAGCCGAAAATATTGCTGCTGAGAGTGTGGCCGAAGACCTGGAATTGACGATTCGTCAGCGTTTGCAGCTTTCGGACTTGTCTGATGGCTTTCTTTGGCGGATTACAACTAATACACTGCTAGACAAAATTCGAGGAACGACACCAAAAAGTTAAACAATTTAAATTTTTTTTCGACTTATCTTTATTTTTTTGATAAGCGTTTATAACTTGCTCAATTTTACATAATTTTTAAGAAAAACAAAATCTGTTACTTGTTTTCCTACGAAAAAAGCAAAAAACCTGAAATAAAGATATTTTGGGAAAATTAATGGTTTTCTTTAATTTATAAAATTTCTTATACCTTTAAAGTTCAGTGAAATTGAGGATGATTTAGTACTTGGTACTCCTCCCTCTTGCTCTTATTACTGCACTTGTCTCCTTGGTATACTTCTGATGATGGTATCGATGATATCTTGGGGTATTTGGTCCCATGGATCAAGGAAAGCACTTTTAAGTCGGATGTCTTTGCTTGAATTGTCTGCCAAGAATGTCCCAGATATGCTCAATAGGAGTAAGGTCAGGGGACTAAGCTGGCCAGACTAGGGTGTTCAGTTGTGCCTCTCGTAGATACTTCGAAACCCTATTTGCAGTGTGGGGACGAGCGTTATCTTGCATTAAAAGGAAATTAGAGCCGATACTTGGGGCAGACGGCACAACGATTTCTTCCAAAATGTCTCGTACATACCGCTCTGCTGTTAAGAACCCATTTTCTATAACGTGTAACTCTGTGTGTGCGCCTAAACATATACCACCCCATTATGGAACCTCCACCATAAGCCACTCATGGAACGATGTTGGATTGTGCATATCACTCACCTGGTCATCTCTTTACTTTTCCCCGTCTGTCGTCTGGCTTCAGGAAATTTGGACTCATCAGTAAAAAGCACTCGCTTCCAGTCGTCCTTAAACCAGTTTTCATTATTTCGTGCGAAGCAAACACGCGCTACTCTATGACGTCTGGGGACAAGTGAGGCCTTTGCTGGTCGATATGGTCGAGATCCACAATCCTTCTTACAGTTTTGGAAAATACCCGAATACCGTTAAATAGCCATACTTTGACTAGTTTTTTGCGAAAAACCTTTGCAGTGTCTATGTGTGTAGCAAGATCTTTCGGATTTTAGGCTTATATTGTCGGGCCTGAATTCTGAAGAAATATAAGACTTTAATTACCTGTTTGTACCACTGGGGGAGTTTTAATTGCTTAAAAACATCCTGGTCAAAGTTTTACTTTGAAATTTTTAGCTTTGACCAGTGCAGATTTACCTTTGACCAGTGCAATATACAGGATAATGAAAAATGTTTCTTTCAAAGTTTAGCGCATTTTATTACCAATAATAAATAACAAAAAATTACAGATCTTATGTATTTATAAACAGGATCTAAGTATACTTATTTAGATACCAGCAAAAAAAACATTAGTTGTAACATCTTGAAGGAATATACCTCTGATTAGACATTTGAAACCAAATATAGTTGATTCTGTATTGAAAATAAATTTTTTTTGATTTTGGTCAAAGTAATCATCCCTGGTCAAAGTTAGGCAGTTTTACGGTACTTACAGTTTTGGAAGATACCCAAATACTTCGCACTTCCAGAAGTCTTCTCCTGTCCGACCTAGAGAAAATTCCATTTCTGAAATGTATTTCAATCTTGTAATTCTGTTAGCAATTTAACATAAGAAACCTGTTCCTGTGCCCAAATTCGTTTCATTTTTCATTATTTTCTTTCTTCTTCTAAAATTGTATGAATCATAATATGTGCTGTCATCATTACGTCCGCAATGAAAATCCAACAAACTGAAATATTAGTTAATTTTCTTTTAAAATAACATTTATGTATATGTTAGCATAACTGATCATTACCATGAAACAAAAAATCAAGTGCGTGAGACTCTCGCGCGTAAGAAGTGAAACTTGTTTTAAACTCAAAAAGCAATTGTTGAGTTATGGCTGTGTAATGACAGAAAATTTGATTTTCTGCCACTTCGATTTCTCAGCTCCTATAAGTAATGGAGTAGTCTGAGTACACCCATAAATTCCGCCAGGAAAAGCCGATCATAAAAATAAAAACCGCATCTAAAGCCGTTTAGTGGTTCTCGAGATTAGCCACATTTTGGGGACTTCCTTTTATACTATGTATTGATTTTACTGCCTGTTGAAGTTGGAGATGGGGAAGCGTTTCACTTTTCGTCTGATTAAAGCAAATTTGCCTTACCGCGGCTAGAGAAGTTTCACTTCAAAAATAGATACACTCAACAGATGTTACTAGCAGAAGCAGAAGTAAGGATACATACAAAAAATGACAATATCCGACAAAAGTAAACTTGCGCCTACAGGAATTTGCAAGGCATTCGTTATATCGAGCGTAACATTTTTAAACCATTCGTTATATCGAACCCTTAATGGGAAACAAAATTTCATTCGTTATATTGAAAATTCGTTATATAGAGCATTCTGTAAGTATTTTTCGGTAACTTGCGTAGGTAATTTGTGATTATCATATAAAACATTAATTTCTTTATAAAATACAATTAATACCATAATGTCTATTGCTTATGTCAATGATGTCGATTTATTTTCTGCCCCATAACCGGACACCTCTCATAACCAGACAAATTTCTTGGTACGGTCAGTGTCCGGTTATGAGAGAGTTCACTGTACTTTCAAACATAAAACATGCAACAGAAAGCATCCCGTTAATTTATATTTAACTATCAAAACAGAAAACTATCATCGTTCCTCTAATTTTGTCCAGAGACCATGAACACCTAAGAATTTACGCAGACTGAGTGTTAGAGCAGCGGTAAGTCAATGCTGATTTTTCGCAGAAAATCTTCTCTCTTTGGGTATGTCAATAAGCTGAATTACCTCATGTGATTCATGAGGGAGATGGTTTAATAACGAGTCAGAAACATACATATAATCGAGTGATAAAAATTCGGAGGTGAGTTCTACTTTTTATGCGGCGCCGTCCAAGGTTGACTAAGTCTGTAACTGGAACAGGATTCGCAGTTCATCTTGGCTGAAATGTTGATTAAACGTTTAAAATGGTGAAGCTATTGAAGCCACTGGGTGATATTTTTTTTAACATGACTCCTTATTTTTTCGATAACATCTTAGCAATGTATGTCTGCAACCGATAAAAAAAACTTAAAGCTATCCTATAAAGAGGCACAAGACGCACACATCCCTCAGAATGACTAAAAATACGATTAAAGGCACACAAAGGACTATATTGTTTCCCTCTCGGTCAACAGTTGTACAAACAATAAGGTAGACGTATTCCATTCAAGTTACACAAAGTTCCAATCAAGTGAATAAACAAAAATGTCTGTACTCCCGCTGTCAGGCAATGAGTTATGGCTAAATTGCCCCCAGCTAACCTTGTCTCCGGGGACGAAAAAAAAAAAACTCAGACAGACTAACGGGATCTATCTATAGAACCTATCAAGCATAAATAACGAGATGTCTATTCTTGGCCGTAAATTTATTCACCTTCAAAATCTCACCTCACCGCATATTGTTAAAATTAACCTAAGCGATTTTGTTTTTGTTTTACGCCATCGAACTGAATACCTACTTCGGTAGGTACATCGAGTATCGATTATGCAGCGCAATATGCTTTTTTAAGTAAAAAGACTTGGTCCTACTAGTTCGATTTACCTCACTAGTAAACAGTAGCCAATGCTCAGAAGTTTACAACAAGCGAGTTTTATCTCGAACAAGTATCTAAAGCCTTATTTGCTGAAGATAAGTACGAACGAAAGGCCTTCACAGAGAGCGTGTTCAGTTCCCTACTTAAACTGTGGATTCGCCTTAAATGCACTTCTATTTAGATAGTATTCAAAGGAAAATAAGGCTCATGAGATACTATGCAATGAAGGCCACCATAATGCGACAACCCTCCAACCCAGAGGTGAATGACTCAGCCCTGTCACCACGTGGAGTACGAGTTTATTATGTCAATGCCCTGTATGCCATCATATGCCTCAGACCGTAGATTCCATAAATAGTTTCAGCTCGAACGGTCTTTGAAATGCTTTGCGTGTTTCCCATTGCCTTGGGCTGAAAATAACTTCCCATTCAATCCCTTAAACGACCTGTTGCCCGGTGGCATTGAGTAGGGATAACATTCTACTTAGGAGTTAAGAGTCCACGCGCACATAATCTCCGTAAGTACCAAACCAAACTACTTAATAAACTATGAAAGTAATCAAAGAGATGCTAAACGCATCTCACCCGTCGCACCATGCCGTTTACCCCGTTCACCTGAAGCTCACCCCATGACCCGGACGAGTAAGCAAATATTGTTAAATTCTTTTGTTATTTTGAGGAAATTATGTAAAATGGGTTTCCATCTCTTTCTTGCCCTTAACTCCCTATTACTGCTTCCAACATTCAAGCACGGGTCTAACTTTTACGATGAACAACGAAAGCAATTTCCCAAAAAACAAAAAAAAACAAACTTTTCTCAAGGTTGAACGCCAGGCAAAAGTAAATTCTTCTTCAACTCCAACACGGGTATGCATAAGCCAGCTACTGCGCCCCTTACGTCCCGTTGGCGGGTGGTGGGACGTTTGCAACGTTTGCAAGAAGCCAACACATAGACATCGCCATTAAAACTCTTAAATCAGACCACCATTAAGTGGAAATCACGATGGAGAGGAGCTAAAGTACCCACAGAAAAACGGACGCAATTCCAGGGTAACAAAATGAGTAAAAAGGAAAGAGGTAATAAAACTGGGCTACCTTAGATTTACGAGCCAAAATTTACCCGCCCACTTTACTCCCATTTTCGGATTCATTTTCCTTCCTAAGCGCGTCCACTTTACGTTAGTCACTTGAGGGGAGATCCGGGTCCGTGTAAATGTACAACAAAACGCCCACATTGAGGTGGTGGCAGCTCGTATTTTCTAACATTTCCACGCTATCAACAGGAAAAAGGATTCCTATACCGAGTACCTACCGCCAAAGCAAAAAGTCAAAACCAAAAAAAAAAAAAACACATCCGACTGGGTGACCATTGTTTTGGGTACTCTCAATTCAAACACAGTAAGAAGGGAGGGGTGAAAAAATACAAAATCAAGGATACCCGTATCCTGTCCACCAGAAGTAATGTTTGAGGCAAAATAATTCGATTCAATTGAATTACCAACGAACCCTTACAACTTACACTGAGTGACACTCCTTCAACCTGCACCATCCAACGTGGAACTCGGGGCAAGGGTGAACTCCGATGTCACTTGAAATTATCCTGCCATGTCGTAAAAGTGGAATTCAAGGTGAAATTACTGCAATGACTAGAAAATTTAAATTGATTTCAAATCCCAGATTCCGATGTGTTTTCAACTCAATGACAACGGCATCCGCGGCGCGTCCTTTGGGGAAGGCTCCTTAAATTTTTATTGCCCGCTTTTTTTCTCTCTCTCTCTATCGCTCTCTTGGCCCAGCAATTTAATGACATTCCATGAGCGACCATGGGTTCGGGTGAATTCAATTTGATTTTATCGTCCTTCAATTGAAATCGATTGTAAGGCAATGGATTATGGAATTGGAATTTTATATTCCCCAACGACAGACGTTTGTTGGTCGTACGCCACTAAAAGGACCACGTCTACTCGTACTAAAGGACAAGGACGAGGACTGGGTGAGTTGGCGCGCGCTGCTCTCACAACTCGGACTGCCATAAATTCAGTAATTGTTGATAACTGAAATATGTTTGCGATTAGTGGCGGAATTGTCCAGGTTTATCAAGATTGGGGGGTCTCTTTTATTATGGTACTTTGAGGGCGTAGTGTACTTAAATTGTACAACCAAGTTGAAGTTGTTAATTAAAGGACGAGTTTAATGCTCTGTCGAATGAGCTTTGATGAGTTGTGTTAATGGGATTCGGTGCCGAAGTAAATGGCCTGTAAGAGTGTAGTTTTATTGCTGATTGCAATGAACGGGAAGTTAAGTGCGTTCGGTATTTTGCTAATAAAGAGCAAAGGATTCGCATTTTTATAGAGAAAACGTGTGCCACAATTTTAATGCCAAATCAATTCAAAGGTTTTGAGTTACATAATGGGACAACAATTTCGAAGATAGACTGGAAATGGAGATATAAATATATAAAGATAAGCTCTATGAGGTCAAACAAAATCCGGAAACTAAAAAAGGAAAAAAATACAAATGTGGAGTCAAATCCAAACATGCAAGGCTGCCAAGGAAGTGTTAGAAAGTCCAAACCCACAGCGGGCAAAGAGCTCAAGTAAAACTGATGATTGGCCTATACATACACGGGAGACATCAACTTGAACAAACATGCCAACTGACTGGGACTAGTGCAGTGAAGCACCTGCCCGGGTTGTGAAGAAGAGGATGAAAGCATAAAACACTTCCTCTGCGATTGTCCGGTTTTATGCTCAATAAGGTACAAATACCTAGGAAGACACATCCTAGCTGGGCTAACATCGATCAGATCAATCGAGTTCTAGAAAACCCTGGAGCTTACACGACACACAGAGCGCTTTTCTTGAACCCGCTTTCTAAATACTTCCAACCTTTCCATTCCACTACAAAATCCCTTCCATTTACAAAATCCCCAACCCTTTTATTTTCTCAGCACAGTTATTTAAAGGGGAGCACAACGGGTCCGACTCGAGGCCTACGTGAAGAGGATTCTCCCCACCCTCACAAGCCAACCAACCAAATTCTAAATACCAAATTCGGAGAAGTAGGGAGTTTTTTTAAGTTTCTAATACCCCAGTTGCAGAGGGCACTGCAACCTTAGATATCTTTTGTACCGCAAAGTCAATTTAGGGAACCAGAAGAGGTTCTTTTGATGACATTGAGAATCTCACTGGTAGAGACTGAATTCCCCCGGGAGTTAGGAACTTGGGCGTGGCAGGGTTACCTTGGCAGGATTCGATTTAACGATTTAACGATTTAACGATTTAACGATTTTTATTGAACAAAATATATGTACAATTGTCTTAATATAAACTTACAGCTATAAGATACATTGATAATACAAATTTGTTGGCACACTGGGGGCCTAACCTTATACATTGACTTAAAATAAAAAATATAATTATATATTATACATGTAAACTTAAAATTAAAAGTCGGTTGACTTAGATATCCTCGGGGTGTTCCGTCCCGGTTGTTAGTGGCGAGTTTGATGTGGGTTGTGAGGGGGGTTGGCGTTTAGCCACGGCGGTGGGCTGACCCTGCGTCAGCGTATAATACAACTGCTTCCTCGTTGTCGATTGGGGTGATTTCTTCATCCAGGGTGTCCAGGGCGCTGAGGTACCACGGCTGGGGTAGTCGCTGTTGGGTTGTCATCCTTCTTATTAGCTGGTTCGGGTGGCTGGCTGCGCTTCCTACTAGCTTCTTAGCCAAAAGTAGTAGGTACTTGTCGATTGGTATTATCTTTGCTTCTGAATATAGATGGTCATTCCTGCAGTATTTTTGACGCTGTCGGTCGAAGAATAGTCCGGTGCAGATCCTCAGTATCTTTCATTCAAAAACTTGGAGTTGTCTCATGGCTGTCTTCGAGATGGAGAACCAGACGGGAAAGCTGTATCCGATGACTGGTCTCAGGAGTTGCTTGTACATCAAGGTCTTGGTTTGTTGGCTAAGTCCGGTTCTTTTCTTCATCAGTGGGTGGAGACGATGGAAGGCCCAGTTGGCTTTCTTTAGGACGTTCCGTGCTTGAGGGTTGAACCTTAACAGCTCGTGAAAGTGGATCCCTAGATACTTCACGCTCTGTTTGGTTGTCAGTGTTGATCCATCTGGGAGTTTCAGGGTTATGCTTCTGCACTTCGCTGCTCGTCGGCTGCGTCCTGAGGTGGTCGTTGGTCTCCTGAAGCAGATGAGTTCCGATTTTGAGGCGTTGACTCTGATTCCCCACTTTCGGTAGTACTCAATAAGTCTGTGGATGTGGGCTTCAACTTTCCGGACAGCTATCAATGGTGACATCGAGGTGGCATAAGTGATGGAGTCATCGGCGTAGAGCAGGTTCTCGCAGCTGTTTGGGATGGGCTGGTCAGACGTCAATATGCTGTAAAGGAACGGTCCGAGTTTAGAGCCTTGGGCAACTCCGGCTCTGATGTTCTTCACTGATGATGTGCATTTCTCCAGTTGTACAAAGAATTTTCTGGAAGAAAGAAAAGAAAAGGGTTACCTTGGCTTCAAATTGATGGCACCGACCCCAGGACCCGCCTTTTTGAAAATCATCGAAATCTGACCATTTTTGAAAAAATAGAAACCTTTTGGACCCTTCCTGTAAATAACGAAACAATTGACACATTCAACCTCTTTTAGCAGACATCGCCATCGCCAGCAATCTCACTTTTGCATTTAACCGATTCCTATCTATATGTATGTGTCTGCCAACACCAAATAATGTAAAATATCCCTGTCAACAGACACATTCAAATATTTAGTTGCGTTTCGTTTCTCGCACTTCATTGCATTTACATTTCTCGTAAATGAATTGATTATTCTTGAATTTTATGCGGGACCCCTTTTTGCGCCAGGTACCCCTTTCTGAGATCCTTTCCGGAAATTTTCACAGGTAGCTCGGGCGTTAGTACTGGGTAAAGAAAACATCCGTAAAACGCTCCCAACACTTTATGAGCGGATGCGACATTCTCAAAGTAATGTATATTTTCAAAGAAGGTCATAAAATGTCAGTATTAGTGTATTAATAGTATTAGTCTAGCTATCGTACATAGATGCCCCATCTTATCTCTTCACTATATTCTAACATAATTCAATCGATAACACAACATAAAGTACATACATAAATTCCCTTGATTCTGGAAGCAATCGTTTATTACGCCCGTCTTTAACAAAGGCGATAGAAATATTATCACGAACTACAGACCAATTTCTAAGCTGTCATGCATACCAAAATTATTTCAACAAGTAGTGTATGATAGTCTTACTTTTCTTTGTCGAGGTATTGTTTGTAAAGAACAACATGGATTCGTCAGAAACAGGTCTACTGTCACAAACCTGTTAACATTTTCTCATAGTTGCTCCAATGCCTTAGAAAATGGCCATGGGGTGGACTGTGTCTACACCGATTTCTCTAAAGCTTTTGATCAACTTTCTCATGACATAATTATTTACAAACTCGAGGCGTTAGGTTTTCCCCCATTATTTGTTTCGTGGGTTGGCTCTTAACTCAACCAGAGGTCATATCAAGTTAAATCTAGAGATTTTCTTTCAGACTCCTTTTTAGCAGGACCCGGCGTTCCTCAAGGGAGTCACCTAGGTCCACTTTTATTTATTCTTGCTATCAATGGTGTTCCATCAATCATAAAATATAGCAATATCCCTATATTTGCCGACGATATGAAGATCAGTAAAGCAATTACAACCATAAATGATTGTAGACTTCTGCAATCAGATATTGATAGCTTCAGTATCTGCTGCTGTAAAAACGGTTTAGTCCTTAACCCACTCAAGTGTCAGTCCATGACTTTCTCTAGAAAACGGGTACCGACTATATTCAACTACTTAATATCGAATCACTCTCCCAGTCAGGTTTATAGTTTTAAGGACCTGGGTGTTTATTTTAGCCCTGAACGTGATTTTAAAGAGCATATAAACCACATTGTGAATAAATCAAATTCAATGCTAGGTTTCGATAAAAGAATTTAAAAATCCTAATGTCACTCTCTCACTATTTAACACTCTTGTCCGTCCTCACCTCGAATATGCTCCGCAAGTATGAACACCTTATCAGAAAAATCTCAATACTCGTATTGAAGCCGCCCAGCGACGCTTCGTTCGATTCGTATTGAAAGGTCTTCCTTGCGACGATCCTTTTAACCTCCTCCCATATTTGCATCGGATAAAATTGTTGCAAATGCAGCCTTTGGCTCGAAGAAGGGTCAATAATGATATCATTTTTATGCATCAACTGATCTCAGGTCTGATTGATGCATCTGACTTATTATCCTGATAAGGATTAAACTTTCGTGGGGGATCGCATTACCTGCGTAGTATAGAATGACTGCATGTTGCTCATCACAGAACAAATTACAGGATGCATGAGCCTATTAACCGCATGAGTAAAATCTACAGTTTAAATGTAGACTTTCTTGACTTTAATCTTAACAAGATTACACAAAAAAATGTATTGCGCAATGTAAATACACTCAATAAAGCTTTGGCCTCTGTCTGAAACTCGGATAGCATCGCGTTATGAAAGCCCCATTTAGATGATCAGTTTCAGTTTCAGTTGTCAGTTCAGTTGACATTTCAGTTGAAAAAGGTTATGCATTTAGACTTCAGTTCGGTATTCAGTTGAGTTTTTATTTTACTTCTGAGAAGTTTTACTGACAACTGAACTGAAAACTGATGGGAATTCCATAAGTTTCAGTTTCAGTTTCAGTTAAATATTTCAGTGTTTGCGTTTATACAGCAGTTTAACTGAAAGCTCAACTGATAGTTAAACTGAAACTGAAACTGAACTGATCATCGTAAATGGGGCTTAACAGAAATAATCCATCAGAGTTCGATGCTTTAAGCTAACAAGAGTGTCATGCAAAAATTACTACTGTTTCCAAAATTACTATGCAGTAGGAAACATTTTTGTGAGCAACTATTTGAGTGACATATTATCATGCAGAGTTGTACACATGGTTCCTTCTCCTCTCTTCTTTTCCATCGTAACCGAGGAGTCTTAATTCCAAGATTGGTAAGACCATGAAACAGTGTAACAACGAGCTCTTAGAGAGAGGATTTTTTTATTTATGTGGCGCTGCAGTTCGGGGTGTATCAGGGTCTACTTCTCGCAACTATTTGTGTATGCGTGTTACATTTTTGTACGAATGGAAGGGACCTACAGTTTTATTCTGATTTCGAATGACGAGTTGAGAAGCTCATTGACAACTGGTACTCTTTGATTGCTTGTAGACATTCGAAAGAGGTGGCACCATGATAAAATTGTTTAGGTGTTGGGCCCGGGCTGGGATTGAACCCAGGCAGCACTGTATAGTGTATAGTAGTCCAACTATACTACGATGCTCACTAAATATTTGCGCTTCATTATATTTTAAATGGGTTTGTCGTCCAATGGAATTCCAAATCAACCGCCTCCCTCTGCTCAATGGGCAACTATTCATCCCACCAAAGAAGTCAGATGGTCAAAGTAGTAGTTACGATCTAATGAATACTTGAACGCTAACGGTCAATGTTTGCTTACTCATGTGCCTCGATTTATCCTTTAAGGAGGCTTCAAATTAATTTCCCATCACCATAATAAACGGTCAATACCGAATCAATTTCTTAACATACTCGTGCTCGTATCTATCTCTATTAAATTGAATACTCAACATTAAGATTTCCTCCACCCAGCCGACCCCCGATGCATTCATTGAACAAACATAATAGCGCCGGTCCTGTCTGATAATATCCGTTGGCCAAAGGATATGATATCGGAATTTATATTCCTCCTTCGAGGAGTTCTTCATCCAGTTACCTTGGAGCGCTCGTAAACTTGATTTGTGCTAGGATAAATGTTATTTCGGTTGGCATCTTCACCGATGCAGATGTTTGATGCTGCAACTCACATACGAAACGTAACCACATCAACCACCACCGAAAGCCACCTTCTGTTAGAAGAACAAACAAACTTGAGTATCTAAGGACGCGCCGCGCACCGCCCTCTAGGAATTCCAATTTGCTGCTCGGGCTCCTCCCTTTAATTGAACTGAGAGCAATGATATTACTAAATAGCTACGAGTTTAACCCCAGGAGCGCAGTGCCGATTTGGAATGGAATTCCTCCACCTTCAAGATATTGAAGTCGAGCATTGAATGCTAATTCTGTAAAGTTAACTAATTGGCAAGCGATGCCAGATGCTTTTTCTTTTGAAATTTACAAAAAAAAAAAAAAAAAAAATATTAAGACATTTTCAACCCTTCCACGAGATTGTATAAGAAAAAGGAGCAAAAGGAGTAGAAGGAGGACGAGTAGCAGTTGGGAATTTACTCCGACGAATTGCGGGAATATCTTCTTACAGATAACAGCACAGAACAGACAAACACACAGGAATTCCATGCTTTGGAACCACAAGGAGTTTTTCATCAAAACTCTAAGAAAACGTGACAAAGTGCTGAAACGAATGGAAGAGCAAACGATAGTGAAAATAAAAATCCTTTTGATAACATGTGTGTATATATTTTTTTTTTGTTTTGTTCTATACAGCAAAAGACCAAGGCGAATAGGACACCCACTCCATACCAGAGAAGGACATAAATTCGTGTATCAGAACATGTGTGGGTGGTTTCCTTGCAGACGGTTGCCATGTCACTGAGATATTTCCTTTCTTTCATTTAACGTGGTTCTGGGAGCGCACGAGTATCTTTATTTTATCTGTCGCTTATGTTCCTTTTTACACCCCGTAACAATGTGGATAGAGTGGCTTTTATCCAGTGTCAGTGATATTTTAAAACGCTGTAAGGGATTGATTGGGTGCACCGCCGCACCGCACCGCACCATATCTATGGATTTGGTATAGAGGAAATAAAAATGGCAACATATGGCAATGTACACGACGACTGATGCAATTTATGAATCATTTGAGATCTATAACAAGTGAAAGAAAGGACATACGATCCCGTTCAATGACAAGCAAGCAGCCCCAGCGGTTTATTAAGCTTCAGCACATCCACTCTAGAGGTGACGTTCTTTATAAACCTTTTGGTGCATGTCAGGATACAAGCAATGTTCAACTTCATCATTGCCTTGTAGGATGACTCTCTTAATTTAGTCGCAGAACCTGCTCCAAGTGTGTATCCCTTGGCGCAGCCTTTTTGGTCATCTACGGCTGGTATTTTATACTTTTTAGAAAGTCGAAATGAGGGAATGGTTTAATGTGAAGTAACACTGCTTTGGGTATAAGAACACATCGGCCTTAAGGGCAACGGAAAGCTGGACTATCCCCTGCAAAACAGAGGTCAATCTAGAAGTTGCTCGGCCCGGAACTATTTTCTTCAAGTAGAAGAGAAATGGTAGAGAACCTGATCGACAAATTGACAACGGCAGAATACATGAGAAAACGGTCAACCATGGAATGATGTAGACAGGCTAAAATCACTGTACACATAACTATGGTAATATACATACTCCGAGCCCCAAGGTCACAGCTGTCCGCCATTTAATATCGCA
The DNA here is from genome assembly GCA_949775065.1 of Brachyopa scutellaris. Classification (NCBI taxonomy): domain Eukaryota; kingdom Metazoa; phylum Arthropoda; class Insecta; order Diptera; family Syrphidae; genus Brachyopa; species Brachyopa scutellaris. The sequence goes on from OX459113.1 coordinate 115,816,926, forward strand.
ATTTAATGAGCGGAATATATTGCCTTTGTTTATGCACTGTGAAGTGGCGCATCCGTCAAATTTGCAGTTAATTGGCGGACAACTGTGACCTTTTGGCTCGGGCCATATTGTTACGTGTACTATGGCCTGTGGGCTCAAATGGCAATAAATTACGCAACTAACTCTACTTATAGAAAAGGTCTAAGCATGGGTCGAGGAATGTTGAAATGGATAGTAGCATTATCTACACATCAACGAAAAAGGGCCTTATATAAGACCTGTAAGCTACGCCTGAAAAAAGTTGAGTTAGCGGCACGTATATTTTGTCAATGTCCGGCACTTGCTGGCAGAAGAATGAAGATCCTGGGACATCATTGAGTGCAAATTCATAGGACAAAGCAGATGTCTTAGATGCAGCCAGCGAAGAACTGTAGCGCAAACCAGAGAATCTCTTTGGGTAAAATGAATCGTGGGAAGGAACCCAATATGGCGGTCTTTTTCGGCTATTTTACATTACATGTGTTATTGGAGAATTTTAAAGTTCGAAAATGAAAAATACTCAAACTAATTTCAATAAATGTACTTTATTTAATTCATTTAAAAATTCGTATTTTTCTCTCCTTTATTCGTCCGCCGCCAAGTCAAACGTAAGCATAAAGTTTAATGACATCTGTCATTTACTGTAATGGTGTTGCCAATACGTCTGTTTGGTAATACGCTAGTTTTCGAATGTTCAATGAAAACTTAATAGAATCATGACAGTTTCATGGCTCTCAATTTTTTTTATTTTCATTTGGCTCTCTCCTTGCGATGTATTTTCTGCTACACCTTTTCCTTGGGGTGGGCTGTTCAACCCTGTCAAACCGGCCATCTGACAGTTTGTGAAATGTCATAATCTTCATTGTTAGTAGAAAACGAAAACAAATTGACAGGTTTTATCAAGTGTTGTTTCAAAAACGTTTGGTAACTTTTGTTCAAGTTTTCTCTCTTTCAGAGGATTTTACTATTTGACAGGTCCCAATTCCTTGTGCTAAAAAAGACACTAAACAGACCTAATGGTAAATGGTTTGAAACTAAAGATGGTGATTTCCGAAACATATCGAATTTTGGTGTAAGGTTGTGTAAGGTTCCTTGTTCGATAAATTTGTTCAGCCATGCCACCATCCTACTGCCAGTGTTATGCCTTTGCATGACCTTCTGAAACTTGTTATTCATTTTTTTATTTTCTGAGATTTTTTGAGATCTGAGACATTTTTCGGAGACATCTGGACTAACACTATTCCGCAAAATCACCTCGCCAAAGATGATTCAACTTATCGATAGCCTTATCGATAGTCTCTATTTTGAGACCTGATCATAATGGCTGCAAAGGTTTCGATTGGGGATTCTTTTTCCTAAAATTACATTTGATCGCTGTAATCCGCATAAGTAATCGAAGTTTCATAAAAACTGAATAGGAACCTGTACGTTGTATCTCTAAAAAAATGAGACAGCTATTAAATACAGGTCTTATGAAACCGTATTTTGGCTAGAACAGATCTCACTATTAAGTTTTTGTCTCGATTATAGTGAAATTTGTTCTCATTATCACTGGTCGGAAACAACAACTCACTAAAGACATCGGCCTTCAGCCAACAATGTCTACGTCCATAATCACTTTAAAAGGACACGTATTCTTCACAAAACCTGTCAAATAGATTGTTATCTTGTAACGAGCTTCAAGTGATAAATCTACTTTGAACAGCTGAACACAAAACAAACTGTCAAAACAAATCAAGCACATATTTCAACAAAAGCCTCAAAATCATTTGCAATTGCGTGCTGTCTCTTCAAACCCATATTCCAATTCCATCTGCTTTTCTATTACCTTTTTATTGTATTCTTTACTTAAATTGTTTGCCCATTAACGTCACCACCTTTTCGGGCATAAGTACCCACCTCATCGCGACAAATGATAAATGATGTTTGAATGTCCTTGCATTCTTAGAAAATTACAGGATACTCAAACAAAGATTCTGCACTTTTTTCTCATTTCATTCGCTTATGTTCGCCCTATTTTAAATGTGATTATAAAAAAAAGTAGGAGTGTGAAAAGGACGAGAGAAAAATCGACACCATTTATCATCGCTGAGACTGTAAGCAGAAGTGTAGTGAGTGACAAAAGTACGTGCGATGGTACCTTGCATACTCATACATGTGCAACACTATCTAGCATCTCAAATGGCCATCAATCATATGAAAGATGTGTGCTTTTTATTTTTGTCCTCGAGCTGGATAAAGTGAAAAAGTCGATTGTAAAAGTTTTCGAAGGAGATTTCTTTTTCATCCTTGACAATTGATGAAAAGTTTTTTTTTTCGCTTTCAATGAAGTGGAGGTGTAATGAAGGATGAGCTTTTTTTTCTATCAAAAGGTCCAACAAGGGGATGGGTTCTTCTTTTTTTTTTGTATAAAACTGGGCATCAATCCTTTTTATTGATAGGTGCCTTTATGCCATAAGCCTTTAGAATTAAAGTCTTTTGACTGATGAAAGTCTTATAAATGGTTGTGCTCTTACGTGGGCGATTTCCCTCCACAGAGAAGGACAATTTTGTGGGAACTAAAAGAATCGAGAAATAACCTGTAAGGTGGGCATTTGCTTGTGCCCACTGCATGAGTGGGTATCGAAAATTTGTGGACAGCTCATTTCTGCAGGCATATCGAAATCCCATCAACCGCAACTCTGGAAAAATCATTCTGAAAAGAAATTCACATCCAAGTACTCCTCCGGTTGAATTGAACTCCCGAAGTGGATGGAACACACCGCATCTGGTTCGAACACTGATAGCCGCGGTCCATAATCAGTGAGGAATATCGAAGAGTACTCTTTGGTCTATGTTACGGTCTACTAGTTCCAAAAAACATCTGTCGGTTCCTGCATGTACTAGCTATACCCTTTCGGGTATTCACCTACCAGAATGCAGACTAGTATGCATAAAGAGTACAATTCCAGGACCGAACAAGACATCCTTCAACTCTCTGTGAAATTCTGCCCTCAGGTAGGTAAGGTACCCAGAGGGCACAAATAGAGACCAGTCTTCCATATTCTATGTATTCCGGACCACAATGGATACTTGACATCCAAGTGAAACGAACGTTATCCTCCGTGTGTAGCCACTTGCCACCCTCCCAACTACAACTACATGGTTCAACTATCTGCACAACTGACAGATGTGACAGGAGGCAAGTTGTAATTGATTCAAAAGTGTAACAAGCGCACGCTCTCTAGTTATCCCTGCAGTAAACTAACTTCACGGTTTTTAAAAATAATTAAAAGAGTCCTTTCCCTTCTTGAGCGTGTGTGTGTGTGTAAAATTCAGAACCAGGTTAATGTTGCCTCTTGTTTGTATATTTGTTTGCCTTCCAGGCTTCCAGGATAAACTGAACGAAACGCAAATCGGAAAAAACGTAAAATAGTTTTGTTTCTCCCAAAAAGAAAAACAGGACTCTAGGGTACTATGCAGATGGAAAAGTTATTTTCAAACGAAAAAAGGGAAAGAGAAAAAAATTGAAAGAAAACTAAGAAAATGCAACACTAATTAAGGAAAAGTTCGTTTGGCGAAAAAGCAAGAGAGAGCTTGACAGAATTTCGACAGCTGCTGCTATTCCTATTGGAACATGCATCCTTGTTGTCGGTGATGGTGAGCGGTGGTAGTTCCTGTTGTTGTTCATCCTTCACTGCAGTGATAGAGAAGGCCAGTTTCTGAGATTCGCTTTTTTTGTGCGCTCCTATTGTCTGTGCATTTTGTGGGGATTGATACAATCGTCCGATTTTTTTTTTTAAATAGGGTCAAAGTGACTAGCGGTAGTTCTGGTAATGGGTGGTGAATGATGAAAGCGACGACTCTTCTTAGTCAACTCGTGGCGGGTGGCGGATCCATTAATTTCCCTGGCAAAAGAGCAGTTGAAGGTATTTCCATAGGCGAAATGTTTTTTGATCCATTTTCGGTTTTCGGGTTTTGTTTTGTATTTCACTCTGAAGAGGGTTTTCCAATTGCTGTCGCTTTTTTTCTGCATCTCTCTGTGTGTTATTGTGATCTGTTTTTTTTTTGTCGGGCCACTCTGTAGGGTAGCTAACAACTGGGGAGTAATAAGTGGAAAGTAATAGCTGCAAATTGGGCATGGAATTCATTTGGAAGAGGTGAAGAAGTGTAGAAATTTTAGTTGAATTGGACTTGGAAATGGGTGAGATTTTTTTTTCGTTTTGCTTCATTTGTTCGTGGGTGATCGGGCATTCAATTTTGTACTTCTAAATGGTGGAGGTCACTTTTTTTTATTAATGTGCGCTATTTAAGGGTTTTGTTGCTTTTTTCAATTAAACTCTATATTCAAAGCATCACACGATGTTTGTATATCTTATTAGAAGTAATCAATTACTAAGGAGAGACACTTGAGTTCAACTATTTACATAATGTACCTTCATATGTGAATCAAATAATAATGTAAAATCAGAGATTTACAAAATTTTAAGCTGAATCTCTCTACCAGGACATAAAAAGCAAACCGGCAGTTCTAATCAATCGTTACCAGGTAATGATTACTTTTGAACTTTCAAACTCAGTTACCTTGCATTTTGGTGAAAATTTGACTAATGAAATTTATATGTGAATACATTACAGGTAATCAATTACTACGAGTGCATTTCGTGATTCGGTATGAGTACATTTTCATCTATTACCATTTCTAGCAATATGTAGAGCTATTCTGGTAAGCTCGAGATTATTTTGTTGGGGTTTTAAAATGTAAAGTTTTAGCTTTAGTAATTCTAAGTAAAAGCTCTCCACCAGTTGACATAAAATTCAAACTGGTAGTTGTACTCAATCGTTATCAGGTAATGATTACTCTTGCATTTTCTCATCAATTATCTTATATTTTGGCTGCAATTTGACTAATGAAATTCATATGTGAATACATTACAGGTAATCAATTACCACAAGTACATTTCGTGACTAGTTATGAGCTCATTTTCATCTATTACCGATTTCTACTCATAGGTAGAGCTATTCTAGTGTACTCGAGATTACTTTGTTGGAGTTTTAAGATGTAAAGTCTTAACTTTAGCCCTTCTAAGCAGTTGACATAGTAATCAAACTGGTAGTTGTACTCAATCGTTAACAGGAAAATATTACTCTAGCAGTTTCCCATCTATTACCTTATAATATTTTGGCTGCAATTCGACTAATGAAATTCATGTGTGAATACATTTTAGGTAATCAATTACCACAAGTACATTCCGTGACTATGTATGAGTTTATTTTCATCAACTCATAGGTAGATCTATTCTAGTGCATTCGAGATTACTTTGTTGGAGTTTCAATTTGTAAAGTTTCAACTGTAGCCATTCTAAGCAGGTGACATAGAAATCAAACTGGTAGCTGTACTCAATCGTTACCAGGTAACGATTACTCTTGAACTTTCAAATTCAGTTACCTTGTATTTTTGCTGCAATTCGGCTAATGAAATTCATATATGAATGTATTACGGGAAATCGATTACTAAAAGTACATATATTCCGTGATTAAGTGTGCGTACATTTTTATCTATTACCGGTGTTTCTAGTCATAGGTAGATAGAGGTATTCTAGTGTACTCGAGTTTATTTTGCTGGAGTTTTATTGTAACGTTCTTGGTAAAGTGAGAAGTTGCAACATCTGAATGTAACCAGACAGAGTTAAAAAGTATTCTTGTTTTTAGCGTACCTTATGAATAAAAGATATTTCAATATCAGTAACATTCTTCCTTAATATCTGCAGTGTGACCATTTTCTTTAAATAATTAAGATCCTACGATGTACATTATAACCGAATCCTTATGTGTCGTTTCCGCGTTCGCGCGTTGACAGATTGAGTAAAAGCTATGGGCTCTCATGGTGTAACACAACAGGGGACTGCAGGAAACTTATTACCGCTTGGGTTTGATCAACATTTCACTTCTCAGACAGAAAAATGCATTTTATTAATGCCTCGTCCTCCAAGAATCTAAGAACACTCTGGCAAATCAGCTCCAAGCTTTGCAACTCAATTTAAACTATCAGGATAACTCCCAATGAATACTGCGTTGGGCGCCAATTATCTTATTATATCGGTTTAGTGCATTTCATGCATTTCTTCGCATATTAAGCAATGTAAGGTGCAGCCAACCACTTCTAGGGACATGTCTTTGTTAGATATTTCACAGTTTGTCATGTTTTACTTACGCTAAGTTGTATCTTAACCTCGTAACAAGACTTTATAATATTTTTCTTATAATCCAGTTGAGTAAGAACTTCACAGTCTGTTTCCACACATAAGTGCATAACCCTGTCAATTTTTTGTTCCAGTTCACACATTCACTTTTAAATTTGTTTACTCCATTCCCAGATCACGTATCCACGTATCCACATATCCCATCAAAATTCACTACTTGGGATACTTCAGTGTAGGTACCTTTTGACATCGTCTTACCTAAGCTAATATCCTTCTTAGTATGTACTTAGCTTCTACAACTAACTTCGTCAAAAAAAAAAAAAAAAAAAACAAAAGAAACTTTCTGTTTTGGTTGGACAGCATTTGTATGTGCATCTATTGGTATGAATTCTTGTAACCAGATATCTCTGTATGCGTGCTTGGTTGTACTTTTTTCCATAAGCGAATAAGGATTTTAAGTATTCCAAAGTTTTCGTTGTATCATGTACACAGCGAGCTCAGAATACCATCACCCCGGGTAAGAAAAGCTGACTTAGGGAAAACTTTTTCTGCGGTTTCTTGTAAGGATTCTTGTATCATAACTTTGTGTTGTTGTTTCGGGAAGTTTTTTTTTTCGTCTTCTTTTCTATCGTTTGCATACATGTACATGTTTGTATGTATGTATGTAAGGATGGCTCATAAATATTAGTATTTCTCTATATGTACAAACTTGTGCAGTCTTATTGAATAGGCAAACATTTCCCGGTGCTTTCCTGAATTTTTTTTGCGCTCCTTTTTCAGGACGAATGGGAAAGTGAAGTCATTTTTTTTTCTAAAGCACATCAAGTTGGAGTTCATCTATTTTGCACACATTCGCATTTGCAAAACGGCAGATGCAAGGGAAGACTGGGAGGGACGTACAGTTGCGGGTAAGAGTAACGGCTCTAATGTGCGAATTATCTTCTAATTGAGTGTAAATATTTAATGCGAACAAAGTCGAGGGAGGACGATGTTGATGGTGTGTACGAATTACAAAGTACGAGTTCTCGTTGTCGGCTGTAGTCGTCGTTTTCGTCGTGTGTTAGAGCAATAACAATTATCACACCCAAATGTGGTTGGGTAAGGGATGGGGGGGGGGGGGGGGGTATTCTAGTGTGCGCGAAGGGATATCGGAACAAACCATGAAAGGAGATGTCAATGAAGTCTTAATTTTAGGAATAACACTTCTGTGATGAGTTTCATCCGTCACACATGATACGCTGCTGCTGATTAGGGTAGTGGTGTGGATGAATATCCTTTTGATAGTTAAACATATGAATATAATTAACTTGTTTGCGGGCTTAAAGCAAAATCACAGCCCATTACAATTTTAGATAAATAGCTAGCTGGGAAAAAGTTCAGATTAATTGAGGGTGGTTATGGTTATGATTTTGGCGGAATTAATTTTGAACGGTTATGGTTACGTTGAAAATTTCACTTTACATCTTGTTTGAGTACTGGGAAATGTGTCTTTTAAATTTAAGGAGAAAAAACCATCTCAACCAACTCAATCCTGTTGCTGATTTTGAACTTTTGGCAGGCACTTCAAAGAGCTACGATGGGAATATGCTAGAGGTTCTTATTAAAAGTAATTTCATTGACAACGATGAAGGATTTCAAGGATACCTACTTCCAAGTGAAATCTTAGTACTGGATAATGGAATGAGCAATCACTATCTTTGATTCCCAGCCTCAAGGTTTGAAACGATAATGAGGAACACAAGCGATTGAACTATGTAGACAGCAAATAAGCAGAAAGTTATTGAATTAAAAGAAAAAAATTACAGTGGTGGTAATAAAGTTTAGAACCCTTTTTTGAAGTGAAACTTCTTATGTCGCGGTAGGGCAGTAAAATGAAACTCAAATGAAACCAAAATATTCACAGAGGGGAAATTTAAAGGGGCATAGAAATAAAATTATTTAATAAGGACAGCCTACTTGTTTATAATTGACCATGACAGACAAATGACAATTATTGACAAAAGTAAACAAAAATATTTACAGAGGAGAATGAGCGCTCGTAGTGGAGGACGCATTCGGAGGGATAACCGATGGTAGAGAGCGGGAAAAGAAGGTGGATAGCGCTACCGCTACAGCCTGGCTACAGCCTAAGCCCTTAACTACTCAACCGATTTCAACAAATAGAGTGTCGTTGGATTTGATTTGACCCGGAGAGTATCTTAGGACGTCATAGAAACATTCAATATGGCGGACAATCCAAGATGGCGGGTTACCGTTATCTTCGCGCGCGGCTTTCTTAATATGGGTATCAAATGAAAGGGTGTGACAAGACAAACAATATGCTAAGTAACGTCCTTCGAAATTCAAAATGGTGGTCCACCAAGATGGCGAACTACCGTTATCTTCACGACCTCCATTCTATGGGTATCAAATGAAAAGGTCTTATGGGGGTGTAGGCCAAGATCTTAACGAAAAATTCGCCACAACGTGGACTGAGAGGTTTCCAATTCCTGTGAACGGCGTGGAATCGACTGATATGGCTCGTTTTAAAGTGAACCACTTACGGCTGCGATATTTTCGGTACTTTAACAGGTGCGTTATCCTACTTTTCTGGCACAGGAAGATTCAATAGTAAATATGTTGACCCGTATTAATCCACTTAAGCGTGCACATCATATCTGGTGGGACGATTATTGCGACCGAAAATGGGAGCAAGCGCTCTTTAAGTTGCGACCACCGAGACCGACTCAGACTTTCGGTAGTAACTTTTAATAATTTTTGAAAATGAACGAAAATAGTCACGGCTCGTCCATGTTACAAAAATGTTTTTATTTAAAAATCTATGAAGAAGTCAAAATGCGTTTTTGAATTGAAACTTTTTTAGCTGCCGTAGTGCAAATTTGCCTGGATCAGACGAAAAAGTGAAACGCTTCCCCTTCTCCAACTTCAACAGGCAGTAAAATACATTCTTAAAAAATACACATATGTACATATCGAAATAAAATTCTTATTTTGAAATGTTTGCATGGACATTGGGCCACCGCACACGAGATGATTTTTGCCGGCAGAAAATCGTCACCTACACAACTTTCAAAATATTTTGCTCCGAAAAAATACTACCGCAGTGAAACGGGGTTTATGTATACAATTTCTTTTGCCGGTTTTCTCTTGCGTTTTTGTATGTTCTTTGGTTTTATTCCTAAAGATATGAAGAATTAATAACGTCGTTTTTAATTCAAACCTTAAAATTCAGCTCAAAATATCTCTGGAAATATTAAGCTTTTGCAACTTTCAAATGCAGTCATAGAATGATATAAGCAAAATTAACTCAAATTCACCGCTTACTCAGGTTGCAATACACTTTTGAATATTTAGGTATAACAGTGGACGCCAAGCATATTTATTTATTTATTTATTTATTTCATTTCATCAAATGAGTATACATCAACTGTTCTCTTTAGATTACTGGTACAGTTAAAATATAAACTTAGAACTACTGACTAAACCACCGGAAATGGAGCTCTAAAACTAATTTATTCTTAAATGAACTCCTACTGAGATGAAAATCTAAAAGACTACAATAATTATTTGACTCTCGTAGGCATCTAGAAATTGGTTCATTGTAACCATAATTTGCTCTATGATAAGGTACATAAAATAAATAACGATTTCTAAGAGCTCTCGATGGAGCATATAATCCAATTAATGAAAGCAGAAAAGGGCAATCAATATGACCGGTAATCAAATCGCGAATAAACATAACAGAAAAATATTGCCTTCTTACGAAAAGAGGCAAAATTCCAAATAATTTGCACCTCGTTTCATAAGAAGGCATTTCGATATTCCAGCGTAATCTACGCAATGCAATCCTTGTTAAACGTTTCTGGATCCTCTCAATTCTGTTGGCATGTATGTTATAAAATGGATTCCAGATGGTACTACAGTACTCAAGATTTGATCTGACAAAGGCAAAAAATAGACATTTAAGAGTATAAGGATCCTGGAAGTCTTTAGAATTGCGTAGTATAAATCCTAGCATTGAGTTACCTTTGGCCACTAAAAACTCAATATGCTTAACAAAACTAAGTTTATTGTCAAAAATAACTCCAAGATCTTTTTTGGAGGAAATAAAGGACAGTGAGACATTGCCGATCATGTATGTGAAAGGAATTGGCGAAAGGTTACGACAAAAAGTAAGGCTTTGACATATAGAAACATTTAGATGAAAGTCATTATTGAGGCACCAAATCGAAAGCTTGTCAAGATCTTCTTGCAAAAGAGTACAATCCTGCTCAGAGTTTATAGGCCGGAAGACTTTTAAGTCATCGGCAAACATTAGGCATTGAGAATTTACGAACATGTCAGGAATGTCATTTATAAATAGAAGGAAAAGCAAAGGGCCAAGATGACTGCCTTGAGGTACACCAGAAGTCACATAAATAGGTGCTGATATTATGCCGTTAATACGGACATACTGTATACGTTCCTTAAGATAGGAGCTAATCCATTTTAGGAAGTTAGAGTTAAATCCGAATTTAGCTAGCTTGCGAATTAAGATATCGTGATTAACGCGATCGAATGCTTTAGAGAAGTCGGTGTAGATGACATCATATTGTAGGCCTTTCTCGAAGCCATCCAGAACATGGTGACAAAAAATCGAGAGATTGGTAGAAGTAGAAAACCATGTTGAAAGGGAGAAATAAAACTTTTCAAAAGAGGTGTTAGTTTATCACAGACTAGTTTCTCAAAAAGCTTGGGTATTGCCGAAATCTTACAAATAGGACGATAGTTAGTGACATCATGTCTAGATCCGGACTTAAAAACTGGTGTTAAAAAGGAGTTCTTCCAAGTTTTTAGAAAATGTCCGCTTTGAAGGGATAGGTTAAACACTAAACAGAGCGGTACAGAAATCGCGATAGAACACTTTTGTAGTACAATCGGCGAGATGCCATCGATACCAGGACTCTTGTCTAGTTTTAATAATGATAGGGCTAAATTAACCTCAGGGATTGAACACTCAAGGTTACCAACATTCAGATAATTACAAGACAAGATATCACAAGTAACTTGTGAAGTGGGAATACCACAAGTATAGACAGACTGAAAGTGACTAGCGAACATGTTACAAATTGTTAAAAGATTAGAAGAAGATACATTATTAAGCCGCATGCAGTTTGGAATACCATTGGAATGCCTTTTGCTATTGATAAAGCTCCAAAAACATTTGCTGTTCGATTTTAATTTAGACTCGACAGACTGAACATACTGTCTATAGAGGAACTTGTTTAAGACATCGAACTGTTTATTAAGTATCCGATATTGCCTCAGTAGTTAAAGGTAATCCAGTGAGTATTTATAAGAGGGACAGATTTATGCAAGCTATTGTAACAATACTGAGAGGCAAATGTCCTATCTTCGCTTTAATGACAACTTTGGCGAACCAGAATATAGAACCTAAGAAGTTTCACTTCTAACGCGCGAGAGTCTCACGCACATTTTTGCTATCAATTGGTTGCTCTTTCTATTCGTAGTTACCTATTCTCATTGTGCACGCAAGGAGAGTCGTTGGAATCTGCTCAAATAGACTTTGTAGCTTGCAATGTTATCTTAATTGTGGCTACATCATTTATTCTTTTCCAATAGGTACCTAATGCATTACTTTTTTTGTTGAATTTAAGCAGGTTTAATTAAAATAACAGTCATTCTTAATTAAGTAGGTCTATGTAATTATACACTTGATCGGATGTTTTTCTAAATAATGTCTGTGCTTAGAACTGGTTATATTTATAACTGGTGATACATAAATGTAATTGCGATTGCTGACCCTTTTCTATCCACCTACATACCTTTTGAAATATACGTATGTAGCTACTTATTCAAAACGATTACCTCGGAAACATTTTATTTGTACATGTCACGTCAGGTTAGAATTAGAATCCGTTCATTTAAAAATTAAAATAAAAAGATATTAAAAGAGAAATTCCGTCACAACAAGAAGGTGTTCAAAGGTGCTAATTTTCGCCAAAGTATCTCACACCCATGGAACCCTTTGGAATTAAATAAAATTCCACTCACAAACTTGCTCCTTGTAAATGGCAATTTTATACTTCAAATTGAATCATCTGGGATGTCTTTCAACTTCATGGGAATATATACTTGGAAATTGTGCATCAGACTTGCACATGAACACACTCAAAAATATAGAAAAGACAATAAATTTACGTATGTATCTACATATGTGAGTGTACTTATGTACATACATATGTATGTTTATGTACATGAGAAAATATTAAATTGATTTAATTTACAAAGTATAACCAGTGAATGGTGGTAGAAGAGAATAATGGTTCCAGTTGATGGGGAACCCCCGGAAGAATTTAACTGCATGCCTTTGCCTTTTCATGCAAGTAACTGATTTTTTTTTTTGATTCTAATGAGAGTATGGTTCTCAGGTTTCTGTAAAAGGGTCGAGTGGGCTGTTTTTGACTCAATAGGGAATACTACACATTCAAATGCTTTTCATGTTAGCATTTAGGATTTGAAGGATTCTTTTGATCGTTCCGTTCTACTGGTTGGAGTGGGGTCAGTGACTTTCGTAAAACCAAAGACGAGAGTCGATTTCATAGCTCCAAACATTACTACATCTGGCAATTTACAGTTTATTTATGAATACTTTAAGTGCCTTATGTGTTTAAAGACTCAAAAGAATAAGGATTTCTGTCCTTCGAAACATAAATATTCTTTCTCTCTCTATAAATAACCCTTCCTATCGTTTTCAATGTTTTTGTGAGTTACACAGACGGCAGACTCGCTTCCTTTCTTATTCGAATACTTACTATCGAGTAAAGAGTATGTTCCTGAAACAGAGCATTGTGTCAAATTTTAGTTCGTGGGACTTTTCGTAGAGAGCTGTATATTTAGCTAGGTATAGGTAGTGGGGTTGACGAGACAAACAATACGCTAAGTGACTTCATTCGAAGTTCAACATGACGGTCCACCAAGATGGCAGAATACCGTTATCTTCACGACCTCCTATGGGTATCAAATAAAAGGGTTTGACAAGACAAACAATACGCAAAGTGACGTCATTCGAAGTTCAACATGATCGTACACCAAGATAGCGGACTACCCTTATCTTCACAACCTCCATTTTATTTTTATTCAACCTGTGGAGTAAAAAGAGGATCAGTTCTCTAATCCTTCTCTCTGATATCATTTTAAGGTTGTCGGTCTGTTTTTCCGTTTCCTTCTATGGCACTACATATGTCCTGAAACGCAGGAAATGGCGATTTTGTATACTAACTTAGTGTGATCCAAGATATCCACTTAAGCAGGAAAATAGTTAAAAGTTGATGAAAGCTAATATAAGATGACTAAACTTAACACTTTCTCAAAGTATAAACATACACGATCAGAACCGTAGAAACGCATAAAAATTAGGTTGGTTATAAATTGTGGAATAGGATTAAGCAAAGCAAGGATCCAATAAATTTAAGATAGAAAATATGGTCGAACAAGATTTTGGTTGCAACGAATTTTCAGTTTCACATCGATGGCGTATACGTGTTATTTTTATTTCTTTTTCTCAATACGGTTCTATTTGTTAGGTACATGACTTAGTTTTCAACAATCTTAACCCCTTGATAACATACCACCAAATGAACACATGTGTTCTTCAAACTTCAAATAATTTCGAAAGTATTGTTTTTTTTCTAGGCAAAAAATAGTAATATCTATGTTATCTGATGGTAAGCATAGTTTCTTATAAACAGATCATTTAAAAAAAAATCGCATTTGAACAGCCACCCCCCCTACAGTCTAAAGGGTAAGATTTTCATTAAAAGCATTCAAATTCAAGGACGTAACAATGTTACTTACGGTTGCATGCACTTTCAACATGCGTCTATGAAAAACGAGATCCGAGTTTGAGTGCATGTGAAAGCTTATCATTTTTAATCAGCTTACATTCTGTAGAAATTAATTTCACTTAATGCTACACAGAGTCCTACATGTAGATCCAATGTTGTTTTCGTCAGTGACTGACGCTAAGGATACGCAAACCCAACACACATGTATATAAATCCATCATCATTTGAAATTGATTTCTCGTAAGAATACTCGTACCACATGTACGAATATACAAATCCGATGGCAAAAAAGAGCCTCAAAGTAAAACTAACAACATTACGATGTTTACATCAATTTTCTTCTTCAACACCTAATCCCTTCAATTTCCCAGAAGAAGGAAATACAAAAAAAAAATCCCTTTTAATCTTTCACACAAGGCTATGAGTACAACACCATTTGCCAGTCTTATAATATAGACTTGCCTACGCAGTACTGTTCGGCATAAGCATAACCCACTGTAGGCAATCTCTCTTATCAAATAAATAATATTATGCAATTTAACCAAGACGGCGGCGTCGACGACGTTAGTTATAGGATTCATCTGACTTCCTCCCCTGGGCCATGTGCTCTGTGCGTAGAGAGAAACGATTTCCGAAACAGCCGCAAAAAAAATAAAAAAAACCTCCACATGATTTTATTACGATCTAATTATGTTAGCTTTACCCCCATGCACACGCACCCTAGTCCTATAAGCAAATATACATTTAAACTTGGAGTGGGGGGTTGGTGCTCCAGACTCCAGGAGTGCGAATACTTTTTTTTAACCGGGAAGATGGCAAAGAATCGAGGCCAAACATCATTTTCAAGCCGAAACTCACTCCAATAAAACGAAGGGCAAACATGAACAAAATAATATAGAAAAAACAGACAGAAAGGATGTGTCATCTGTGTCGAGCGGAGTGTATGATACCCTATTTTTTTTGCATTTGGTAAGTTTTATATCGGAATGTGTCTAAGTGCCAGTAGGTAGCAGAATTGCCAGTGTTACATAATTTTGATGCTACATATATTAACCCATTAACGCTCAGCGTCCTATTTATAGGACAGCTGAGGACGAAAAATTCTAGTGACTAAGAAAATAATTAAAAGACAAGATCTGCATTTCAAACGTTAAGTTTAATCAATTGTTTATGTAATTGAAGGGTAAAATAAAAAAAATATTATTTAAAAATATTTTTTTTTAATTCTAAAAATAATTAGTTTTTGGTTAAATAATACACTTTTTGGGGAAAAAAACTTTAAAAATATAAGGTTTCAATATAAATGGATGAAACTTCAGATTTAAATAATTAATTGATTATATATTAAAATGGGTAGTCAGATTAAAAAAAAATAAAAATCAGGACGAAACTAGAAAGGATTGCAATCAGGTATCCTAAAAATATGACGCTGGGCAGATATGATAGCTTTACAAAAAAAAAAAAAAAATGTTTTCAGGTTGAATGTTCATTTTGATACGTTATTTTTTTAAGTTTCGTTGCATTATAATTGTAAAATATTCGCCAAACTTACTATATAGCATACATTATATTCAATTTTAAAGTCTGAGGGTGAATTTTCTGTGACGTAATATAGCATTAGACACATATGGAATACATTAAAAGTCATTCAGATTCACAACCCTTCCTTTTGGCTTTGCCATAGTCAGGTAAAAAGAATACAATTTAGCTTTAGCAATCAAAATGTGATGCGAAGGACTCTGAACTGAATAGTTGAATGGAGCAGTTCTTACTTTTTCCTTTATTTATTCATTTTGATATTTAATTTTCAAAAAAAAATCGTTGGTTTAACTGTTGACCAAATTGCCGATATGCTCGAGCAACTTCAACGTAATTCAAAAGTCGAAGATGCAAGTGTTGCAGTTTTACCTACGCCTTAAGACTATGTTACTGACGAGAATTCCAGGTTTAGAAGAGAACTACATAATTTGTTCTCTAGCTTCCATATATTCTAAGAAATGACCTATGAATGAAAACGATAACGGAAAATCTCTAGGCTAAGATCCTGTCCAGTTATTATGAATTGTTGAAATGAAGAAAACGATCGTGGTTTCTTTGACCGCATGTTTGATGTTGCGAAGGAGATTTTCATAGTTCAATTAGTCACAACTCCTTCAAATTTTGATCGTATTGAACCTGCAAGCCACTATTCACAAAAAGAAAATAATCGAATTGAATTAATTGCCTCAGCATCAGTTGGTAAAGCAGTACAACTCTCACAAGTGTGAAGTTGATAAATATGATTGACTTGCCTCCAAATACAATACTGCAATGAGCGGGGAAAAAATGGTACTGGTGCACTTCACCCGAGTTTAGGATATGGCTATGGTGAATGTTTGGGTCATACACAAGTTTTTGGTACCAGAGAAATAGAAATAATCATCGCTGCTGCAGTTAGGAGGAAGAAGTTTTGTCTCTTATGCTACACTTACGCTCCGATTTATATTTGTTCACTGTGTTTTTATTTATTTAAATTTTAGCCTAATTATCAATTAATTAATTCTTCGCCTGGCATTTATTTCGTTTTTTGGTCAACAGGCATTTATAAATTCCTTAAATAAAATAAAAAAAAAAAATTAAAATAACTGAAAATTATTTACATAGGTATCAAATTTTAGACCTCATATCTGCCCAGCGTCCTATTTATAGGACACACAGTTTTGGAACTTCTGTTGCAATATTTTTTTTTTGTAATATTTTTTCTTAAATTGTCTATCGGTAAGTAACAAAATACTAAAAAATTAACAAAATTGGGACCATAATATTACTCTGAGCGCTAATGGGTTAAAGTACTCTATAGTTTCCAAATTCAACCAATGGAAAGTCTTAAATTTGCAGTTACTTCGGGTAAATCTTAACTCAATTGGTACTGGAATATTGAATTTGATTTAAACTGTACTCTGTTCCACTAAAATTTTCAGTACAGGGAAGATAGGATGTTCGCCTCTCAGTCTGGTTGCAATTGCTTACATAAACCTGTCCCTCTTTTATGGGGACCTTCTGGTCTATATTTTTTCTATTTTTTATATTTCAAGAGTATAGGCTTTTAAAAGTATACTGTCAAATGTTCGTATTAATATTTCCAGTCTTCTGACTTCTACAGCCTATTAAGCAGGTCAGCGCCAAAGCAGGTAAAAGGAGCAGGTAAAATTTAAACTCATTTATCTCGAAACTATAATTTTCTGCGCGGTGTAAGACAAAAATAAAAAAAAATACTCAACCGATTCGTCTCAAATTTTTCAGTAAACCAGTGCTTATCGTTGGAACTAAAAGAAACTTTTTACGTTGAATACTTCCTACTTTTTTACATACAAAAAGTAATGAAAAACGGTGTTTTTCGAAACGTAAAATTCAACAACGCTCCATTTTGTCACTTTTTATTCATTCTGGTTCCTGCGATAACTACACTCATACTGATTAAAATGTTTTTTTGATTTTTTCTGTTTTCGATCAGTGGAAGAACCAAAAAATGACACACCAGCAAGACCTATTTTTTTTGAAGAGGGCAACTGTAACATCAATTTTTGTTTATAATTAAAATTATTATTCTTTATTTTTTTATTTTTTTTAGATTTTGTTAATGTAGTAAAATATATCTATAAAGTTTAAATACTATTGCTCATTATTTTCATTAAAAAAAAAAAATTCTAAAAACTCGTCAAATTCAATGGCGCTAGACCAGAAAGTCCCCTTAAGCTCACACTGGGTTACCGTAGTATGCATGACAAATTGCTATAAATCTGAGAGCAAGACCCATAGGGTTACCATCTATTGCTTTAAAAACAACACAATTTGTTGAACGGAATAAAGAAAATTGTGTACAAATTGGACACCACCTCGATTTTGATGAAATGTTCGCATTATACGCGAAAAATTGTTTTAATGCATTTTAACGATTTCTCCAAAAAAACAAGAAACTGGAAGAAACAAAAACCAAGCGGCAGCACCCTCACCTACTCAAAATGTATGGGTTCTCAAAGCACAAAATCCCAAAGCCCTTTGAGGAAAACCGCACAAAATGCTATAACGATTTGCTTTAATTAAGTAATGGTATCACTGCTTTGATGTTCATATTTTCCATACACACAGCGAGGATCGATAGCGGCCACACGTCACACGATCATTCTGTCATTGGCTGTGTGGCAGGTTGATCATGCGTAAAGGGATATATGCGACTTTGAGGAAAATCACAAAAACAAAACCTGTGTATGTCAGTAGTTTGGTTTTTATTTCAGTAGCTAACTGATTGCCATGAAAACATGTACTGGCACCCATTTCCGGCTAACGTTGCGAAAACGCAACGTGCTAAATTTTGGCATGTAAATCTTATCTGATGAAGAGTTTTAATGAAACAATTATTGATTTTGAGAGTTCATTAAATTATCTAATTGACTTGTTTAAGCGTTTTTCTCAAAAATTATTTTAAATTTTTTTATAGCATCTTAAAGATTCGAGATTGTCAAAATGGTAAGGTAGCATTTTTCATGTTCCAGTATACTAATCTAAAAAATAATTTTTGTTATGAGATTTTGCAAGGAATTCAACAAGTGCGAAGTAGAATTGTTCAGAAAAATATTGAAATATATTTTGGTACCTTCAAATATTACGTTGAAATTCGAGATTGCAGAATTTTACTACCTCTTACAGTGGGCGTGAACGTGAATTTTCCGGAAAATTTTAAGATTTTCCAAAAAAAATTTTTTTGATTTCCTCTAATTACACCAAAAATAGCCAGAATCTGCAATTTCAAGTTTCTAGCTCAAAGTAAACTGCTCCCCCGTAAGTCAGGTACTGACAATTTTTGTTCTGGTCTTGGAACACCTATCCATCTATTATTTCCTAACGGGAAATGTTGCGACTTCAAGACCGTCTTCTGCGGGTTTTTTTTTTTATAAAAACTTAATTTTGCCAAAGTTCAAAATACCTGCGATTTACAAATTTGATTATTTTAGTGGCGGAACGAGTGCATGACAAAAATACGGGCAATAGCTGTCAAACAATCTTATTTGCTGTACTCTTCATTTGACAGTCAATTTTTTTTATTCACACATAGACCCTTAATATGTTACCCTATGATGGAGTGTGGGTATACATAAAAAATCGCAAACGAATTAAATAAGAACATTCAATGAATTTTTTACGATGCCCACGCCATCTAACTTTCGGCTTTTCTTTTATGTACCACCCGTGTTTGCTATAAGAGCCGCTGAGCAACGGCTTCGAAAATCTCTCGAAACAAACTCGATACCTTCAGCATCTCCTCACAAATGGAAAACGGATGAACATGTCGAATGGTTTCCCACCAATTCGAGGTATAAAATCAATTTCCCCACCAAACAAAACAGTGCCACCCTTTTGGAAATAGCACACCCCGGTGATATTCGGCAGAGAAGGAAATCCTTAACGGTGGGATGAAGGATGGAAGGAAAAAAAAAAGGTAGGAATCCTCAATTGATTGGCTTTTTCCGACGCGGCCAATTTTGACTTTCTCTTCCTGCCCCCACCCGCAATCCTTATCTAAACATTTCGAATTTCTTTGCACAAAATTTTCTTAGGCCAACAAATGCGAAGATAAAAACTGTTAACCGAATGCGGTTGAGTTGGCATTCGGTAGGATTTTCTTTATTAATATTTGCATTAGGAGTTGGATGCCGGGTGGTCATTTTCGGGGATCCTATTAACTCAATAAAAGCAAACACCTCGAATGACTTTAATTGAATTCATTTGGTACGCGTAGATCCCATCTACGGTGGTCCTGGCAAACAGTATCAACGATTGCTATTGCTTCATAGGAAGGGGGTGGTTATTATTTCCTGGGGATAAAATTCGATATTTGTGCGCGCGAATGGTTTTGAATGGTTCATCTGGGGAAGTCTTTAGATATGAATCAGTGGTGGAGACGGAGAGATGGAAATTCGATTGGAGTCCTGTTTTTTTTTTTGTTGGCTTTAATTGAAATTCTAAATGTAATTAATTCGCCGTTAGTTCTCCTTTAACGGTTCTTGAGCTTTTTTTTTGTCTTTTTGAAAGAACTTCTTTTTGTTTTTTATGGGAACTAGCATTTGGTTGGCAGGTTCTGTTTGTTTGGGTCTATTCCGATGAAAACATTAAAATTAATGAAATTTTAATTAGCCTTTAAGAACAGAAACAGAAGTTTCTTGAAGGTCATATCGAGAATATTGCGTAAATTAAATTCGTTTTTAATTAGAAAACAGAAGCTTTGCAAGGCTTCCGCAGGCAGGTCCAATAAAGTTTTTAACACAATTGGTAAGAATGTCTCTACTCGTAGTCTGCGACTGCATTTCAAGTAAAACATATAACGTAGCCCAGTAGAGATTGAATGTTCCATGTTTCTTTTCTTAGGTCTTAGACTGTTTCATGAAGTTCGGTAATAGCGTCCGTCCTATGAAGTTAAGCAATCTTTTCTCAGCTCAGGGGATATAAGTTCGACATTTAGAAAAATTAGTTTATTAATCCAAGTGATGATTATTTAACAATCTAACAATATATTTTAATTAAATAGAAAAGAGATATTGAATGAAAAGGAAAAGCTCTATTCGGTGAGGGCGAAGTGACTCTTCTTTTGAATAACAGCCTTGTGGCTGCCATTTACGATGTCTGCCCGGATAACTCAGTTCAGACACTTCACCTCTCCCCACCTAGCTTTTAGGCCAATACGGCGACACCTGTCACACTTTGCTGAGCGAAACGGGCAAGTCGCCCTCAGGTGCTTGTTGCCACAGGCATTACAGTAGCCCACAGACAAGTCCATCTCGTAGCATTCGATCTACCACGCCTCCGCTGAAGTTGTAGTCTATGATTAAGTGACGAAGTTTCGCAATATATTCACATTCAGCTACTGAATCTGAACGTTGTTGATCGCGCTTGACCAATTTAAAAAAATTAGGCAATTTCTGATGGGTTGGGCGTGAAATTTTTGGTCAACTGCTCCAGTATTGCCATATACACTACTTCTTCAAATATTTTTGGCGAAATAAGAAAATCTACCAAGTCGAAACCCTGTGCCCCGCAGACCGTAAGGAATGTAGCTTCTTGTTTTTTCACCTTCTTTATTCCGTTGGCTAATTAAAACATTTCAAAGCACCGTTTGTACGAATTCCATATGGCTGGGCTTGCAATGTTAAATGGTTTTATTGATCCAATAGACGCCACTGTCCCGGGGTTCAACTTTTTTGAACTCTTGGAACATGTATCTGTATTATTTGAACTCGTATAACCTTTATTCTGGTTTCACCTTTTGTTCCACCTCTTCTGCCTCATCCATGTGGTTTTTGCCCACTGTAGAAAGAATGCCGCAATTTGTAGGAAAATGTCAAACAAAGAAAGATTGCTCTAGCAACCTTATCCAGTGATAAGTTCGATATTTATAAAAACAAGTTTACTAATCCAAGTAAAAGTCTATATCTACTGTTCCCCGAGCGCCCATTTTCAAACCGTACAAATTTCCTTTTTAGACTTTGTTCGTTAGATATTTTACTTTATTGTTTTTTTTAATTAATTATCTTAAGGGGGTATTCTAGTCTAGAATTTTGAAAAAATCTTTTTTTTTTTTTACATATTTTTAAAGATTAGACCTTCGAAAATGTATCGTCCAAGCGTTTCCTGAATTATCCTTTTTTTTCTGATCACCAGAAGGGTTGGAATCATATCAAGAAGGACGCACCCTTATTTTTTACCAGCCAGTAACTTTTTCAATTTTCAAAATTGTCATGCTTTCAATTTTTTTTTGTATTGTCAAAATATCAATAAATATAAAAAATGGCCGGCAAAAATATGCTTAGTTTTTTTTTTTTATTGAATTTAAAAAAACACCCGAACTTTGTGCCGCTAGACTAGAATAACCCCTTAAGACAGCAAAGTTATCGGCTTTCTTCAATTACCTCTTCAAAAGACCTCTTCAGCGCCCTTGAATTGGTAATTCCAACTTACCATGTGGCAAAAGAATCTCACACCTTATTTCGCAATCAATTAAAAGCGATTCAATTGATTGCACTTCAGACACCAACTGTCGCGTGTTTCTCTTTCCAAAAAGTCGACCGCTATTTTGATTTTCCAGACAGTAACATGTTGCCACGATTATTTCGATTGCTAAGCGCCCAAAAATATCTAGAAGACTTAACTCCACCCTGAATCGCAGCGCCATCTACAGGTACCCACACACCAAAAACTATTTATAGCACGTGAGCTTCTCGTATAAAGAAATCGATAAGACAATAATCTTCAAAGCTGTAATTAACAGCAAACTAGTTGCTTTCCAGTTTGATTAACTATCACGTGCAGGTAATAGCGAGCAGTTAATTCACTAAATAGACCACGAACTAAAAATACAAAATGGAAACAAGTAACTCCCCCATTTAGCTGGCATACTGCGCCCTATAAAACGTTTCCGTGTACTTTTGTCGAAAAAAAATAAATATACGAGCCTCCCGTGCAAACAAAGTGTCATTTGACTGTGTTTGACATGAACGTATAAGTAGGATATTTATTTCGGAATTTTGGTTTTTTTGCTTTGCTTTTTCCTTCCTTACTCCCTGTGGCCAGTTAGCCAATTTTCCTGTCGTTAGGGCTCAGTCTTCTCATATTTATGTCCTTGTTCTCGTCGTTTTGTTTTTTGGTGTTTTTGAGTGGGTGCTTTTACCTGATATCTTATCACGTAGTCGACAGCCTTGGGAATAGTATTTAAGGTTTAAATTTACGAATAAATGGTTACATTGTGTCTGAGATAGCATGATAGAGTGTGAAGCTATGAAGGCGTCCAGGTATACACAACGTTGTCCCTCTTTTGTCGGTTCTAGAGATTATTGTATTTGATACGTTTATTGAGTTGCAAATAGCGTGTAGCGGTGGGAAATACATTTTTTTTAATTTCATCTCATTTTCATATTTACCAAAATTACGGGTGTCTTCAGAAAATAGGACTAAAAATTAGGAATAGGTAGTTAAGCAGCACTGTGGGCACCGTAGCGCAAGTGGTTAGTGCGTCGGACTACTGAGTCAGTGGTCTCGGGTCCGCCGCAAACACCTAAAAGTTTTTCACAGGGCCCACCTCTTCCGAATGCCTGACAAGCATTCAAGAGTATCATTTGTCATGTAAAGCTTCCCAACTCGCCGTTCGGAGACGGCAGAAAACTGTAGGTCCCTTCCATTCATGCAAAAATATAACGGGCACACACAAATGGTTGCGGGAAATTAGGTTTGGTTCTACCTAGGACTGCTGAAGCCAAATATTTATTTTTTTATTTTTTTTTAGTTAAGCAGCATTGATCGGTTACAGGTGTGTAGAGATGTTCCTGGTATAAAATCTAAGGCCATTCTTCCACTTACACTAATGCACTCACCAGCTCCTGCTATCTTAATCTCTAAAATGGCTCAAAAGTTATTCAAGTTTTAAGGAATCCCACGATCAAAGTTGGTGCTGCACATTTCAGTTTAGGTCATGGTCAGTCTACCGCTAGGATCATTTGTAGGGCCTATATCTGTCATAATATTTTTGACCTCCGATCAATATTGAGAAACTTTGAGATGGACATGTATGAATAGGTTCATCGTGTGTACAAGACCGAGGCTTGAAAGCTTCCTGGTGTGTTTTGGACTCGTACCGAACAAAAGATCTCCATTTTCCCGACAAAATCTACTCCGGACCTGCTCTTCATATTACTTCAGGGTGGGGCTGTTTTATCAATTCTCTTTGGGCCATATCTTCTTTTTTTTGCCGTTTATAAGGGTATATTCCTCTCTCTTCTAAGATCTCAATACAATTCATATGAAACATGATACCTTGTTCCAAGTTTCACTGTTTACCATTATTTGGATCATAACATTTTCTGGGGTGAACTCCAGGGACTCCAGCCTGGTTGCAGGCGAAGAAAGTATCGTAGGCGTCGTCTTCAGAAGAGTTCCCATATTGATAGGGCGCATATCCTATTTTGCGCATATTGTGTAGATATTTGTTAAAGAAGCCATGACCGGTCAAGAGCTGAGTGGTGTAAGAGTTCACTTCACCGTTGTTCTTTTCCAACCAGCCTATCACATCGTTGATCAGCTTCGTCCACCGGCGGTCCACCTTCCAATGATTTCTGTAAGCCAGCGGGCTTGCCACTTCCACATCTGCTAAGTTCCCTTGCGTGAGATATTGCGTTGATGTCTACACTCCTATGGTCGGTTTCCTCTCGTGGACGTATTTTCAACTACGAGCACTGCTGATTCGGACACTGCAATAGGAGGTTACAATACGGAATGCCACGCGTCTCTCTATTGCTGCCTATACTTCTTCTATTTGAGTGCATCGGAGCAGATCTTGTTCCTGTATATAATAAAAGGATGGCATGCGTAATCGACATATTATGCAAAAGTTGTCTGTTCATTGTGCGGCTGTGGTCTTTATGGCTTGTTCAAATGTCGTCGTCATTTCCAGATACTTAACTGCGTCCTTACTAATAATAATCTCCAGGTACTTCCTGGAAAGGGACTTGCCTCGGGATCGATCTATGTCCTGGCCAAGAGAGCTATCCCCGTCTTTGTTATTGCTTAGCTCAGTTCGAAATCCTCCATCCAGATATGCACAGGTTCATGACGTAATTAAGTCTTCTGTATTTGTTGCTGTGATTACAGCTCCAAAATCATCAGCGTAACGTACTATGGAAGTGTGATCTGCATCATAGGAAAAGCTCCAGAGATCAGGTCTGAGAATTGAACCCTGTGCTGCTCCTCCCATAGTTTTCTTTCTGCGGGGCTTATGCTAAAATACATTCAATTCCATTAGAATGGTGGACAATGCAACTGCCGGGATCTATAATTATTATTATTGAAGAGTGAGGTGCATCGCGACCTTAAAATTTATTGTCCCTCCGATTATTATTTATTATTATTTATTATTCCGATTGAAATCGGTTAGAAAGAGCTTCGCTCATATCCAGCTCAGGTGAGAATTCCAAAGGTCATAGCACCTCCTTTACACCAATTTCCACTTGAATCTTTTCTAGGTTAATGCAGTACATTCCACCAGTATGTGCTCTGGAGTTTCACTGGACTCATTGCAAGATCTGCCTGAGTCTTCATCTGAAAGACCTAGCTTCCTGAGATGTCCCTTGAGTTTACAATGTCTCGTAAGGAACGCAGTCAGGATGCGGAGTTTGTTGTTGTCCATGCTCATGCAAGCTTTGAACTTTGTAATTGATTGATTGATTATCCAAAATTGTCTTCGCCTGCACTAGACTCTGAGTTTCGTCCAGGACTTGGTCCTGTTTGTCTTCTCCAGTGATCGGAGCTCATCCTTTATGGTGTGTTCCCCTATGCCACAGGAAGGGCTCAGGAATGGTGTGGCGACTCCTGGTATCCAGTAGATGGTCCTGGTATCCAGTAGATGGTGATGTTGTTTTGTTCACCAATTCTATCTTGCTTATCTAGGCATTCCCAGATAATTCTAGATTATATGATCTGAGCTCCGATTGCCTTGATAGCTGCTTTGCTCTCTGACATTATTGCTATGTCGAGCACATCTGTCAATAGCGCAGATTTCAGCTTAAAAGATGCTGGTGTAGCTGCACATGGGTTAGAATAGTTTAGTTCCGGGCCCAAAACACTCCTGCCCCCATTCCATTTTCAGTCTTTCAACCATCCGCGTACCATTTAAACGTGTGAGGACTCAGCATGTAGATTCTAGATTCGTTGCTCCAGTCTTTTGACCAGTTAAATCGTCTCTGGAAAAGGCCAGAAGGGGAAGCTAACTAGCCATTGTATCGTTGTCCTTAAGGTTAATGCATTTTCCTTTTCCTATTCCTTATTTGGCCATTCCTTGAAATGCCCGGTTAGCAGCTTCATTCACTATAAGGTGCAGTAGAGTAAGCTCCAGTAGCACCGCCAGTGCTGCAGTTGGATAGGTTCTCATTGCACCCGTTATGCATATGTACAGATGCTAGACTCTGCACTTTAGTCAGACTAGTTCTTTTTGCCCATATGCTATTGCTCCATAGGCCGCGATCGAAAAACTTAGATAGCATGGGTACGTAGATTCTTTGATGGTAACGCAAACAACTGAATCGAAATTCTCAGGACACCTCCTGTTTGCCTGGTGTTAAGCTGAGTGGCTCCGGTTTTCATTCAAATGTGAGCATTTTCATATTTGCTTAATTGAATAACATCATTCCACGCCTCATTTCACTTATTTTATTAAACTCGCGTCCCACCCCACCCGTCAGTTTTCAGATTTTATTTTAATTTCATTAAAAAGTTTGCACTCACTTAGGCACACTAAAATTCTAAGCCCAGTGACTTCAACAAAGGTCCTGGCAATACAATTTGAGAACAGACAGACCTTATGAAAAGCACTTTTTTTTCTGCATTACGATCATCATTATCGTGATGTTTTTTTTTTTTTTTTTTTTTTTCAAAAAACCCCCCACCTTATTTCGCATTTCTTTTTTGTCTCGATTGTATCGAAGCAAATTCACTTAAATTAATTTAATTGAATTTTTCCATCTCCCCATATACCTACGAATGAAATAAATTCCTTCCCTTCAACCATCAGCAGCATCAGGGGTGAAACACCAACCAACAAAGGGGAACTTATTCGGAAGCTAAGTTTCCACTTAGAGATCACATTCCTATACAAAATGAAAATACAAAAAATACGAGTAAAATCAGCTTTCGTCCTGTCAGACTATTTGGAATGGCAAAAGCCAAAAGAGGATGAAGCGGAAAGGAACCCAAATAAACGAAAACGAAACCCATTCGAATGGAGCAGCATCGACATCGAAGAGCAAAAAAAAAAAGTACCCCCGAATATCCTTGACGAAATTGTGATAAGGATTTTGCTTTTGGCACACACTACCTATATACAAACACACCGATTCGGTGAGGAACACTTAACATCTAACAATCACACTTCACTCGTTGGTACATCAAATCAAATACACCATCATTCCACAGCTGATGGCGCGAGTGAGAAAGTCTACTTGAATGGCTAACAAACCGGTGTCGGTGGAGCGATGCTGCAACTACAACGACAAGGACGAGTGCAACCAACATACGGAGCAGTGACTAAGGCAAAGGAAAACACAATCACGGTGGGAAATTTCACCAAATCAGCAAAACTAACAACGGTACAATAACAGGGCGAATGCAAGAGAAAAAAAGGAAACAAGCGAATGAATTGCACATAAGGATATGGATTAGGCAGTCTATGTACTTTGTACCTCCATTCAACGCAGAAGATAGCCATCCATCCATCCATCCATTGCCTGGGGATGGAAGCCACCTCTATAGGCTGCAGAGCATCGTCGTGCATTGGAGATTCAATCCAAATAAAACATGAATAATGTTTTCTCAATCCTTGCAGAGCGGTGCCGTAAAGAAAAAGGACCAAAATCCACTTCACATCATCGGCAAACGAACAAAAGTTTGAACTAAGGGATAGGGAACGAGTTTAAGACTGCCTCTCTAGGAAATTGAACATTTTTCTTCCCCCGAAAAAAAAAACAGGACCACTGAGCGCCCATTGTATCTGTGATGTGCACTCACACTTCACTGGGAATTTAATTTCTACGGCTACGACTAGGGCTGCAACTATCATACAAGGAGATGTGGCAACGATGAAGTGGTGTTTCAGCAAGGAAAAGAATCCAATTCAAAGACACGGCTCCTAGATTGGCCTTCTTGTTCATCTTCAGCGAATGCCAAGTACATATCGGAACGATTTGCAATAGAAAGAACCAAAGCAAAAATCCAATTCATTCAAGCAAATCATCATTTGTTGGATTTTCGATTTTTCTTTTACTCGCCCTCCCGTAAAGGGGCAGGTATTGGTTTCTTCTGTAAATAGTTCAGATATATGTATTTTCTAACAGATGGCGTAGCAATGTAGATGAAAAAAGACTTTATCTGCGTGGTAAAAATTCAAGGACTCACGAGTCCCTTAACGAAATTAAAAGCCTTAAGAATTTTAACGGTATTTTGTCTTGAATTTTTAAAGTCTGTTTTAGACATATGATTTTTTTTGCGTTTTTAAAAAATGTTAAAAATTCCGAACCTCCAACATTACTGTACAAAGTAGAAAAAAAAATATGAGCAAGAACATGCGCCACAGCTTCGGACCTAATATATTTTTTTTTCATTCTTCATGGATATACTTTTGGCCAGCCGCTTGTAGGACGTTTCCATTCCATCATACATACATATATCATCTCACCATGAACATGCTAGGAATATCAACTTCGACACACTGACACTGGCAAACTGTTAAGTGCACTTGACAGTAATCAAGATTCGAGAAATCATTCGAATCATTTGTATGTACCTACGTAGGTACATATGTTGGTATAAAAGACGACAGCGTGACCGGGGAAAGAAGAAAGTTTCCTGAATTGAATGGAAAACATGTGGAGAGCATCAATTTTAAAACCATGTTATTGCAGTTTTGTAGTGAGGTCATGCAGAATGTGGTATTAGTCGTAGATAGATTCGCCCCGTTGGAATGGAGGCGAAAGGATTCATTTTGTGCTGTGCTTTGATTTTTTTTTTTTTTTTTTTAAATATTCCCACAGCACAGAGGTTGTGAAACATGGAACATTGCTACCACGTCGTGTTTCGGAAGTGTACAAGTATATCGATTTCACAAGGGATTTACGAGTATTTTGACCAGCAAGACGATGCACATTATTTTGTGAAATGAATTTTCGCCAAAGGCTGACTGGTTTGATGGGTGGATGGTTTGGTGATTTGGATTGAGGCACGATAAGGCATACATAACTAATGATGTAGCATGTAGCAGATGCCAGAGATCTCACATAATACTGAATTTTCGAAATATGTATGTATATCCGATTTTAGATCCAACTATTTTTATTTGATTTCGAATATTGGAGTTCAGAAATTAGTTTTTCTTTCTACAGAAAAGAAAATGCGTAAATTTGGTATTTTTTTATCGGATTTTGTATTTCTAAAGGTCTAAAACGGATGGATTGAAAAAATAAAATGCATTGTAGGAATTTATTTACGATTATAAAGCAATACATACATATTCTCTAAAAGAAAAAAAGAGTGGTTTGTGCTGAATGCACCCCGGTGAATTCCAAAATTTTAAGAAAGCATGCTTACTGTAGTTTGAAGACATGTTACTTGAATCAGTCAGATTCACATGCAAATAAATTGGTTCATAAGATTAAAATTACTATCGTTGTTTTTGACGAGATTTATTTTTAGGGTTCCGTACCCATATGGTAATACGGAACCATTATAAGTTCGCTCTAACTCAAAAATGTCTGTCACGATAAAAACATCAAGAACCGTTCTTCCTAGAAACTTGAAATTTGGCACACTTATACATTATGGTGGTCCACATACATGGACAAAATAATACTGAAAAATATTGTGAAACAACTATACAGGGTGGGCAAAATGTGAGCTCAACAAAAAAAAAATATATCATGTGGGATATCATTCGAAAGGGCTCGAAATAAAGATTCCAAAATTCTGTTAGAAACTTTGGGAGTTATTGTCAAAAATATGTGAAAAATATCATACAAAAAGCACCAGAACTTTTTCTCAGAAACTACTTAAGTCAAAAATATGAAAAAATCATAGTTCGTAGGTGATTAATCATATTTTTAAAGAAAAATATAACGAGTCTCGTAAGTTGTATAGTTTTTGAGAAATTCACGTCGAAAAATTCAATTTTATGTCGAAAAATTCAATTTCTCAACCGATTAACTCGTAAACTACTAGACCAATTTCAATGAAACTATCACTATTCGATTAACAATAATTTTGGAAAATTTAAGGCTATCCAAAAATGTGCTGCCTCACAAAAAAAAAATGAAAAAAAATTAATAAAACTACGGATTTTGCCAGGAAACGAACCTGAGACCACTGAACTCAGGTACACACTCAGCCGCGTTCTTAATGTTTATGCAATTTCTCATAGTGAATAATATTACTGATTATAAGTTTGTAAAGTGAATATAGAGGAAGGTCGTTTTCGTTTTTTGTGTTAACGAAACGAAACAGTTATTTAAACAAAATATATGTATGTATGTAACTAGTCTTAAAACTACGGAACCCTTTGAGCGCGAGTCTGACTCGCACTTGGCCGGTTTTTTTTTTTTTGTATAAGAAGTACATTTTTTTTTTTTCAAGAATGGTAAAAAAAATTGTTTGACATTATCAAAGATGGCAAAAATAGATGATTACCAATTGGAAGGCTTGTCTAAGCGTGCTATCAATAGCAAGATCAATCGGATCAAAAAAAAATGCAGCTATCTACGGCCAATACAGCTGCGGAAAAATGAGAAATTGTCCGATTAGCCTCCAATTCAGAGATTTCGGCAGCTAAGATCGGAGATGCAGCTGGTGTTACTACTGTAAAGCTACTGTTCGTCGTGTGATTCGCAGTGCCAAATACCCAAGCGACTTAAGCTGAGGAAAAAACCACCACTTAATGCTTTGCGAAAAATCGAAAGCTTACAATTCGCGAATGACCACATGACCTGGGATGTGCAAAAAGGAGAAAAAGTTCGAATAGCTAGAAAAAAGGTCTTTTCTGACGAAACAAAATTTAATTTAGATGGACTGGATGGCTATAACCAGGGAAAGGATTTTGTTGACATTGCCTTTTTTTGCCTTTTTTTCCTCATATTGCCTTTTTTTTTTTTTTTACTCATATTGCCTTTTTTGCCTTTTTGGTACTATTTGTCCAAATAGCTGTGCACTTTCTTCTTAATTATACGATTTATCCTTGCTCACACGAAAGAAATTTCAGTGTCCACACGTATGAGAGCAGGTTTTTCTCTTGTATGAACATGCACATAACTGCACGCGTTGTTTACACTAGCGCTCATAACGAAAAATCCCTACACACCAATACAACACTAAACACATTTGTATCAACTCAATATACATATGCTTCTTCTTGTGCCGTAAGTGCAATCTCAGGCATTCGCCGCAGTTTCATCTGACAAAAATCCATAGACTTCGGGAAAGTATTATTTTCGTAACTGTGCGCCTTTTCATCTAGATTCTAGATTCATATTCTATGACATTATACTGGTCACTTAGTGCTGGTCTATTGAATATTGCGTGTGCATAAATGCGTGCTGCTCCCAAAATATTTTGTTGTTTGTCATTGGAAGCGAAAATGCCCCATGACAGAGTTTGTGGTGAAATTGGAAAAAGATTTTTAGTCGACCCGAAAGACTGCATATTTAAGAGTTTACATGTACATATTTTAATTTGAGCACTTGATCTTAGTGCACTGCGTATTATTTATGTAAGAAGAAGGGGTGTTAAAGACTTTCAACGGACTTGAGGAGAAATTACAACCAGCTAAGGGGCCAGATGGGATGAAAAAATTGTACGCGATTTTTTCAGCAAATTAACGAAATGGCAAATGCAAACTCTAAACTGGACTCAAATATTAATGTCAAGGACGTGACATATCTTATCTTGGCTCCACTAGGCTCTGCCCATGTTGTAAAGTCCTTTAATTCATTCAAGGCTTTCCTGAGAGATAATCGCACTCGATTGTTACATACCAGAGAACTTCCAAATGTTTTGGGTTACAATGTTAATAATAATGCATAAAAAACTGTATTATTAAATGCTTTTTTTGGCTTTTTTGGTCAACACAATCCGAACCCTGGCTATAACTATTACTTTCACGATCTCAGAAAGGAGTAGCTCTTTTTAAACTAGCACCATAGGAGAGAGCGGGTCTAAGTAGCTCATACATCACGCTGGTCCACATATTTGAGACAACTTATCACTGAAAAATATTGTGAACCAAATATACAGGGTGGCCAAAATTTAAACTAACAAAAAAAAATTCTGAAAAATATAACATGTTGGATATCATTCGAAAGGGCTTAAAGCACAGATTTCAAAAATATTTTTTTCATTTTTTTCCGTAGGGAACCTAAAAAATTATTTCTACTATGAGCTACTTAGCACACGTACTAGTTCAAACGATAGCTATCAAATGAGGAAAAAACTAAATTGCTTTGGAGGGAGGGTATAGTGAGATTTCCATCTCCATATAACGACAGACTGAAAAAGAGCTGACTTTTCAACGGTATTATTGAACTGATAAGCGGGGTCGCAGCTTGACGCAACTGAAAATGGTACTGTTGTTTAGGTAAGACTCCAAAGATTATTTTAATTGAAGAATCCAAATGGAGGGGAGTGGAGCACGTTTGTTCTGCTCTGCTGAACTTTCAAACATATTGATTTTAAGACCATTTATTTTAAAAATTCATAGCTGCTTGAAGAATAAGAAAATTAAAATTACGATAACATTTACGTAATCTTTAGACATATTGTAAAATGTATTTAAAATTTTAAAATTAATATCAACTTGTCGCGGAACATATGTATATTGACTAGAGTACAAGGCACTTCGCTATATGCACTAAAAATGGTTTCATAATGGAGCGACTTTAAAGCTGTCGCAACTGTTACCATAAGTGTACATTTTTCTCCATTCCATCGAAATGTGTTATCCAACTTATTTACTTTAAGAATGCATAGCCACTAAGTGTTTCAAACAATTTAAAAATTTTGATTTTTTTCGCCTCTCAAACCACTGTGCGGCGGCGACACTCCGGAATGTCCGATAAACATTCAAATGATCATTTATCGTGTGGACTTCAACTCACTGTTCGGAGCCGGAATAAAAGTTGGGGTCCGTTTTATTCGTTTGAAAATATAATACGCAAAACAATCGAAGATGAGGTAACTTGCCTGGATGCAGGCAGGACATGGAAATGTTCCCCGTCATCTGTGGAAAATCAACAGCATTTTTCCTATCACTCAGCAGAAAAGACTATAAATACTAACGGGGGGTTTTATGGCCCACTCTTTCTTTGTCAAACACCTCAGCGTGCTAGGTTTAAGTGACACCCCTCTCTGCAACTTTTGCGGAAAAAACGACAACACTGCGCAAACTTTTAATATGTGACTGCCTTTTCACGGATTAGATTGCAAGGTTTTGGTACTGTTGACATGATAACTGCTGTTTACCTAAGATCCTTGCTATGGAAGGCCCTACTCGCTTTTAAACGGACGAAAAAAAAAAACAGTTCAGTGGGGTTCTCTATGGCCCAGTCGTCGAATTTAAGTGCCCATGTCAAGGTATGCCCGACCCAAAAACAAAACTCGTTCCTTAAACACAACCATAATCGATTGTCAAAATTCGGTAAAGCTAATGAAAGATAAAAAGATACGAAATAAGCGCGACGTGACATTAGATACTTGCATTGTGGTCGCCGTGGCCGTGGTGGTTAGTGCGTTGGACTACCACGCAATGCTGCCCGGGTTCAACTCATGGCCGGGTCTAACACCTAAAAGAGTTTTTTCACGGTACCACCTCTTTCGAATGCCTGACAAGCATCAAAGAGTATCATTTGTCATGATTGAGCTTCTCAACTCGCCGTTCGGAGTCGGCAAAAAACTGTAGGTCCCTTCCATTCGTGCAAAAATGTAACACGCACACACAAATGGTTGCGAGAAGCAGGCCCAGGTTCACCTCGAGCTGTAGCACCAACTAAGTAAGTAAGCAGATACTTGCATTTTCAGAAATCCTTTCACTCCAGGGAACCGAAAAAGCGTCAAAATCCCTTAACATTGAAAAAAATTGCCCACCGTAATTGGTGAACATTATTCCTAGTAAAACGAGGACAAAACTAATTCTATTGGAATATTTATTTCAATTCTTCTACGAGTATTGGCATTAATTTAGTTCTGGTGGTGGAAATCCACCCCTTAATCTCAGCCCCTAAATCTGTCTCTCGCTTTGCAGTATCATAATTTAAATTCGTAACTCACTCTCACTTAGTTCGGGATGAGGGACAACATTTATCTGGACAGATACAAGCAAGGGTCTTTTGGTAATTAATTTAAATAAAGTACTAAAGTTAATACGCTTCTATTCCGCCCGGATTGATGGCGGAAATTTATACCAATTTTCCTTTACAGGGATACATATTTTCCATTCGCATTCGCATTCGCATCCGCTGCCATGTCCTAATGAAAATTACTTCCCCAATCTCCAGTCCAATTACACTTCATTTATTGTGAAATTCTTACAAAGGATATAATCCTGCAAGGAAAATACAATCGGACAAGCGTACAGATTGGTGGATATTTTTTTTATTTTGCTTTTAAAAAAATTGCCATAGAAAGAGAATAGAAAATCTCAGAGAAAACTTTACCAATAGCTTAAGAAA
The DNA here is from genome assembly GCA_949775065.1 of Brachyopa scutellaris. Classification (NCBI taxonomy): domain Eukaryota; kingdom Metazoa; phylum Arthropoda; class Insecta; order Diptera; family Syrphidae; genus Brachyopa; species Brachyopa scutellaris. The sequence continues at coordinate 115,851,246 of OX459113.1, forward strand.
AATACTACTACTAGGACATGGCATTGCATTTTGGTACAAATGGACAAAGACAATAATTGCATTGAACGCAACGTTAAGGATCCGTGTACAAAAGGACCAACGACGGAAATAAAATTTGTAATCTTCTTCTGCTTAGTTCTGTTCGTTTTTTATTTTTCTTTTTCGAACAAAACGATTTTGTCCGAAACATTTTCCAGCGATTTTCATTTGTGCTCGGAAATACGTTTGCTTTTGTCGTTTTTCATTTTGGCAATACAATACAATTGTCTTTTGAACATACTTAACACTCGTTTAGATTTTACACGCTGTGACTTGGTGATACACGTGTCCTGTGTAAAAGCCCACAGAGTACACGTATTCAGGGTAAAATTTGCTACTAATTTCTCCAAATGACCATAAACTGTGTTCCTGTCACACAATATAGCTTGGAAATTAAATGGAAAATCTCCTGCAGACTTTCAAAGTTAAATCCAATAATTCATTCATTGACTGATGAAAATTAATCTGTCGGAAAATTCACAGAATATCCTCGGGAAAAATGCGAAGGTGTACTACATATCCCTGCCCGAGGAACAATGCAATGTGCTCAGCTCATATGCACGTGATCCGTTTTTAATTTCTTCTCTCAAAGGACCCCCCTCCAACTTGTGAGTGCATCAGACACATACATAAAGCATACAATTTTTCGGTACCGTACCGTTATTTGTGTAGGATGGTATTTTTTGTTCCGTGTCCCTGGTGAAAAATATGTTACCTTATACAGTGAAAAAGTTCGAACAAAAAAGGATAAAAAATCAGTGGGTCCCAATAAAAATGTGTTCCTTCCAGGAAATGGTGGTGGTTGTTATATTCGGTGGCACATAAACCAGCATTTTGTGCAGCTGGAGTCATTCAACGAACTAAACAACTCCTGCCACTTTGAAAGCGCCACGCGCGTTCCCAGATGCTGTACGCTTCAATAGAATCAATAAACGAATGAAAGCGGAGCATTTTTTTTCCTTTCTATTTTTGGTCCTTTTTCGGGAAAAACCAATGAAAAGAATTTGAAAGCAACCAACACATCAGGATCAGGATCACGTAGGTGGAACTCGCTAACATTTTGTACGTTTCGTTTATTTAAGTTCGTGAATTGTTTCATTGTATCATCCATTTCAATCTGACAGATTTACAGATACAATGTCGGATATTGTGAGAGAGTCAAGTCAGTGATTGGCCGAGTGTAACATGTTAAAGTGCAGTATAAAAGAGTTTAAAGTTTTATTTGGTTTGTGGAGGACGTTAAGACAGAAATGGGAGGTTTTAATCCGTTTATAGCTTAATGTTCTTCTGTGTCGAAGAAGAAGATATTATCAGGTGTACAATTCTTATAAATCCGCCAACTATAGAAATAAGACTGCCACACAATTTGAGGAGGAAAATCCAATGAAATTCTTTTTTTTATTGCCTTCAAATACAAAGTTGTAAGTTTTTACAAGTTTTCTTCTTCACTGTTCTGTGTAAAAAATGAGGACCAGGATAGGATAATTTTATAAAACATTGACGCAAATTCATAGTCAAATAAAGCCGACAATAAAAGAATTTATTCACCTACATAACCTAAAATATACTTTTTGCTATTCATAGTCACCTTATATTTTACTCTAAACTTATAGCTGGCTCGAAATTTAAAACAAGTCAAACGTCACTTTAAATAGTTATAGTCGGCTCAAAATTTCTCATATAATATTTTGACGTTTGGTTTTGTTCATTCAAATCACTTTACAAAAACATACCAAAGTAGATACTTACTAATACAAAGATGTGTTTATTAATAACGAAAAGTTATAGTCGGCTTTTTATTTACTGTCGGCTATAACTAAAGTTAGGCACTATTCATGGGCTGACTATGAATTTGCGCCATTGACTTCAATTTTAACATATTTTAATTTTTTTTATTTTTTCAAATTTGAGAAAGTAATTAGACTGTAGGTCTGTAGGCTTACATTTGGCTGCATTATTTTAAAGATTGTTTTCAACTTAAGAACAAAATCTTCATCTGCAAAAAAATAAGCAGAACAGTGAACAATTATCCTACTGGGATTAATTTTTTACACAGGACTGTATAAACATTGAAAATCACTCAATTACTCGAACCAGGAAGGACCATATGAGGTTAATACAAAATTTTCTCTCCATATGAAGTTATCCATAGAAAGACTTGCTAAGGAATTGAATCACTTTTTGCATAGACAATATTGATCTGGCAATGCTGCGCTCTTGGTGGATAACGTTGTTCCCGCTGCGCTGGTCAAAAAGTAATATGGAAGAATTATAATCCATGACTTCAATAGTTCTCTAAACGGAAGTCTGCGATTTTGTTTTGCAGCTATAGGTGGAAATCTCGAAAGATACTAGTGAAGCTAGTACTGTGGGAATTTAATCCATCTCCCAGACTCACCTAGTTTTATGGATTTATGTAGTTCGTTCACTGCTTCCTCAGCATTATTTCCAATTGTCCAGATTGTTTTGTCATTACCGAAAGTTCCTAGGCTATCTTCGTAGGTCTCTGGTATATAAAAAAAAGATTTAGTTGCAGTACACTCCCCTGCGGCAATCCTTCTGTTACCTTGACTACAAGAAGAGTTGCTCAGCATCTCAGTATACATATCTGCCGACTCATAAGGTATACTGTATACACTACCTAAAGGCAATAATAGGCATTAAGGGGTTAAGTTAGAGCATTCACTTTTATGTAGCTATTAGGTTAGGTTAGGTTGGGTGGCTAAGCTATCCCCATATTTGGTAGAATTCACTTAGACCAAGGTAGATCCATTATGTTGCCACATTAGCCAATTCTTATCGATACTCTTAGAACCATTTTGAGAGTTGAATGAATTCACGTATTTTATTGATATCCGTTGAGGAAATAACCTGAAGGTCTATAAAGAAGTAATCTCCCTGAATCTTTTTTCCTTAGGAGGAGAGTGCTGGGCGACCGCATTGGAGGAGGTAGGGTGATTCCCCCTCCTCCTTATTCATGCAGCTGTGTCAGAAGTTATTGGCGAGGATTCCCGTCTTGCTGGCGTGCCTGCCTATTGCACAATGACCTGTAAATATGCCACCTAGGGTACCGATATGTGCTCTGCTAATTTTTAGCAGGCTATAAGTTTTACGCCGATTTAGCTGAGGCCAAATCTACTTGGTGTAGCTACAAATATGAAGATTACGCCATCTTTCATTAGCCTGTTGCAGTGACTTTGAAGAGATTTTGTGTTACATGGGGTTCAATTTCTGTAATAAAACTCCCCATTTTTGTAACTTTTTTGGCTAGTTCGTCTGCTTCACAGTTACCTGGTATATCACAATGACCAGGAACCTAGCACAGCGTAAGCATGCATCTGCTCGATATCTCGTTACAGATGCGCGGCAGTGCCTAACCAATTTTGATCTTATAATTGGTGACTCGAGTGTTTTTATAGCTGTTGGCTTTCGGTGTGAATGAAAATGTCGCGATTGTGCAACGATTTCATCGAAAGCTACTCAGCAGCTTCACGAATAACGTGAACCTCCGCTTGGAAGACAGTACAGTGATCTGGAAGTCTCAATGACAAGTTCACGCTGAGCTGGCCCGAAAAGATACCCGCACCTATACCATCACCTGTCTTCGATCTATACGTGTCAATTTCAAATACAACTTTGTTATTTAGACAGATATTTCTTACCCATTCCTGTCGGCCTTTATTTTATATTGAAATCTAGGAGCTGGAGTCATATAGTTCATAATTCCTGTATTTAGATTATTCATTGTGAGTATTCTGGCGTGCCCGAAGTTAGAAGTTTTCCACTGTGAGGTTTCTTTAAGTCGCAAAGCCGTTTTTGTTGCTCTGTCCCTACCATAAATGTCCAACGGAATCATATTTAACGTTGTTTCCAGAGCTGCGGTGTCTTTTACCAAAGTTTCTCTCTGCAATGTATTATTTCGGTATACGATAGAACTCCTCAGGAAGCTCCCTTTGTATTCTAGACCCTGCTGCCAAACTTCAGGTACCAATGTTGAGGTGGGTGCTACATGGTATGGTTACTAGAACGAGAACACTGAACCAAATCCCCTGGCAAAATTATACAGAGGCCCAATGTTTTAAACTGGATTGCGTAAAACAAAACTTACTTAGTTGGCGCTACAGCTCGAGGTGAACCTGGGCCTGCTTCTCACAACTATTTGTGTGTGCGTGTTATATTTTTGCACGAATTGAAGGGACCTACAATTTTTTTGCCAACTCCGAACGGCGAGTCAGACATTCGAAAGGGGTGGCACCGTGAATAAAATCTTTAGGTGTTAGACCCGGTCTGGGATTGAACCCGGACAGTTTTGCGTGGTAATCCAATGCACTAACCACCACGGCCCCGGTGACCACTTCGAATCACTTGTACTCGTAAATCTACCATTCAAATCAAGTTCAACGACAGCTTTTCGAATCTATGATAGAAAAATTGAGGTCATAAACGCCTTGATATTTATATCCTAAAATTATCTGTAATGTTTCCTGGTAGACGGTTGTTCCACAAAGTGCTCTGATTTATCGAACTCGGAAGTTGCATTTGTTTAACATATTTCTTCCTGCAGGTCTTTCTAAAATTAAAAGTTCCACACCTTTATGACTGTTTTCCTGTAGAAGTCATCATATTTTTAAATGTTATCTTATTCTAATTCTTAGGAATGGAGTTCTTAAGAAACAATAACTACTATCCAAGGATGCACCTGCAATAAACTGATGTTGTCTATGTCCTCGAAAACAATGCTGCAAAGGCGGAACAATAGAGCGAATTATTCAGACACCAGAGACTTATTTAACAACAAAAAGAAAAGCATTATTTGACTATGATAACAAGGAGAGTCCTTGTCGCACTGCTTCCCAGCTCCCAAATTTAATTTCCGTGTTTTCCTCTGAGCAGAATTCGTTAAAGTTATTCGAACTCCAAACTGCAGTTGACACCGAACATTATCTCGTACACAACATTAGCGCACAAAGGCTAGGTGACTGCAGCTGTAGTTGTATGTGCCTTTTCTCACACAAGTCTAAATACACGTTTTCGCTTTCAAAATAAATGCAAACACAATCAGGATGTAATGTCACAAAACAACGCACACTTCTCGGTATTGTCGCCTTTTATCTCCCTTGTCGAGAACAATTTGCTGAAAATCAATTTGGCCGTGGAAATTATCACTTTGCTAAATGATGCCGTTATAGTAAAAAAAAAACAAAGAAAACAAAACAGCAAAGCAAAACAAAAAAAGGACACAAAAGGAATGTCAATGTGAATGGAAAAAATTAAATCACAAAAGGACACTATATTTCCATGCTGGTGTGGGGCACTCATTTTTATGGTAAATCCTTTTGTTTATCTATGGATATCCTTTTACCCTTTTCTTATGCAGTATCCGTTGATGTCGCTACCGCCGTCTCCTGTCACTTGCCATAAAGTCCTTCCTTTCACCGTCATCAACGCTATTTGCAATCCGTTTTCGTTTCTTATTTTAACATTTATCTTTATCTTAAGGGCTCGCATTTGTCTCTTGTGTATTAGTGTGGTGTATGTATGTATCCTTTATCCGATGTTTCTTCCTTGCCGCCGCCAACCATTAGTATAATACGACAGAAGAATTCTTTTTGATTTTTATGATTATATCTAGCAATTTTGTTTCTTCAAAATGTGACATTTTCGCTCTCCTGCAGGTGCAGATAGGGCGATGAACGATTGAACGGATGAAGGGGCGGGGGAGCGAGAGTAAAAACAAATGGATGACACTAGACTGGTAAAAACCCAAAAAAAAAAGGATGAGATACTCGTACTCGTACACTATATAGTCCGGTTGTGCCTTTATTTTCATCACGATGTCATTTCATTCTATTTTGGTTTATTTTCGGACACATCACCAGTGGGACGTGATAAGGTTAGAGTTGTTAGGATTTGGGACTGCTGCTGTGTTGACCGGGCGAAAAAAAAAGAAAGAAACTTAAGATAAAACGTGGGGTCCTTCGGTTGGTGGTGGCATAATTTCGTGCGGTAGTATAGATCCCAGCGATAGAAGCACAGAACAGTAATGATGATAGCAAAGGCATTCGCAGTTTGTCTTAGTTTTATTTTTATTAAACATTGAAATCGATAGGATTATCACAAGGATACAAGGATATACAAGTCTTTGTAAGTATACGCAAAATGGAGAAAAGTGTAATTTGTAGATACATTTCGAAGCAACTTTGTGGATGGAATTTATCTTTAAGACAAAAATGAAAAAAGGGAATATCCTTGATCGCTTAAGGATGACAATGGCTGGTGTAAAACAGATTCAATGGCTTGTTGGGAAGGTGTAGTTAAAATTGATTATAAATTGAACATTAGTAGAATGATCCTTTGTCAAGCACTACAAATAATTGCGAACTCTATAAAGATGAGGCTACCCAACAGACATTCACATCAAGCAGTGAGTCGAAGTATCAACACCAATTACCTCTGATTTTTTGCAGCGATTTGAGTTGTGGTATTGATGGATGTCAAACACGGGGAGTCCTGCTTGATCGTGAAGTGATACCACACCGAAGCAGTTCAAACTGCCTTAAGAAAAACACAAATCTGGCAACTTCGAAGGTAACGCACCATATTGTGACCAATGAATCGACTGTTGTGTTGACGGGTTCTCTAGATGGCAGCCCACCATTCCGCTAGCATACATCACCTCTGAGACTATCACAAAGGCTTTGGTTAATTGTTGGATAGTATCCTTTGCCGATCCACAAGCGATCGAGGTCGTCAGTTTGAAGCGGCTGTGTTCGCGGAGCTGATGCGGATATTAGTGGTTAAATATCTTTAAATTGGATTGATCGAGCGTTGGCATAGAATGCTGATAGCAGCAATCAAATTCCACCAGACATGTAATTGGACTGACGTTTTATCGCTGGAGTTGCTTGGGTTATGAACGACGACTTTAAATAAAGAGCTGCGTACCAGCCGAGATGCTATTGGGTTTATTGCTGTGAATCCTGGGGGAGTTCCTAGATCTCAAGAGATCTGCGACAAATGAGATGGATTTTATGATATCCTTATGCAGCTGTTGAATCTAAATAATACACTGTTTCGTCCAACCAGATTTTCAGAGCTATTACCACGTATTCGTACGTGTGGATCGAGTTCAATCGCTACTGGAATTTCGATACGAAGGTCTCTTCAATGTCATCTAACGAGTTGACAAATAATTAAAGATACATCGACGATCGGTGGTGGCTGTTGCAAACTTTCAGATGATCACGATCTACGGAAACGTTTACTGATCGTCGATGCATCTTTAATGTCTTATCTCCTTGCTAGATGACTAGATGAAGGAGGCCAAGCACAACCAGTGAGATCCTCATCTAATACCTATACGCTACACCGTCAGATTCAGCTACCAAAACCAAGACACAAATACTTACTTACTTACTTAGTTGGCGCTACAGCTCGAGGTGAACCTGGGCCTGCTTCTCGCAACCATTTGTGTGTGCGTGCTATATTTTTGCACGAATGGAAGGGACCTACAGTTTTTTGCCGACTCCGAACGGCGAGTTGAGAAGCTCAATCGTGACAAATGATACTCTTTGATGCTTGTCAGACATTCGAAAGAGGTGGGCACTGTGAAAAACTTTTAGGTGTTTGCGGCGGGATTCGAACCCAAGACCGCTGGCTCAGTAGTCCGACGCACTAACCACTTGCGCTACGGTGCCCAAGACACAAATACAAGGGCCACAAAATCAAAGGAAGCTCATTGAATCATTGTGGATTGTCACCATCCCAGTTTCGACTAGCCATTCGTCTTTGAAGATGATTCTTTCATTCTAATTGGAATCCTTTTCCAATTGTCTAAGAGAGCAGTCATCGGACGTCTGACGCGCTTTGTGTTTTTATTTTATTAAAAATTTATTCCATTTTGTTTTACATGATTGGTGAAAACCGCGAGCCTTAAGGATGTTGCCAAAGGTCAGTAGGAAAGGATTTTGATATTGGTCTTGGTAGACAAGTTCTGTTCAAAGTGAACTTAACTTAACTGCACTGTACGCAGATGAAAGAAGAAGAACGATGATGATTTTTGAAAAATAAGGAATTCCGGGGATTATAAATTCCTTGGGTGGTATACACATTCACCTTCACCCCTAAAAAAAATATGTTTTATTTTGTTAATTGAAATTGTAAACTACAATTTCTTATATTTTTCAATCCCTCGTTGGAAGAACTTCACTCTTCAACCGTTGTACTATCTTGCTCCACGTATTCTTAGTAAACTCTTTTTTCCTCTTTAATAGAACGCTTTGTAAAATCTGGATTTTCTTCCATGTAAATCAAAAGAATACTCTCTTATGATTTTTGCATTTTTCCGTATGAAACAAATTAATTATGTATTTTAATACACTAATGAAAAGTCTTATTTCTTAATCAAATTTTTCAAAATGATTCTGATGCTCAAATTAATTAATTAATTCACTTTACAACGGCATGTGAATTCACATCAAGAAACGGATTTTCGGAATGCAGAACACTAATGTACTGCTGTCATTTTGAGTGGAATGCAGAAAACCGAAATATTCACTTTCGAACATGCAATCCACAATTATTCATAATTTCGTTTGGAATACAAAACACCTAATTTCACTTTTGGTGGTTGAATTCACTAAAAGTAAAATGCAGAACGGCTATTCTAGTTTGATCGTTCAACGCACATGCATTGTTCGATTAGCAACTGAATCGCTTTTTCTCGAATTTCACTAAATATATTATTGAGTTAAGCTCTCGACAGGATGATCATAGCGCTACCTCATGAAACGTTGAACGATATGTTGAAGGCTGTAGTTTTTATTTGTTATTTCTGTCATTTCAAACATAACCGCAAATAGCTGCCAAGGATCTGTTGGAGCCACAAAATCACAAGTCAACGTTTAAGTGTTAAGTACCGCCTGTCCTTTAAAAGACAGGAGATTTGGCTCCATTGTGATTTCCACGGTGATTTTTTCTTCCAGTTGTTTCCTTAACCCTCCGATTAGCTAGAAGGTCCCTGGGGACCTTTCGACTTTTTGAATGTTTACAAATCTTTTTATGCGTATGCTAGAAACTTGATGCTTTCTGTATTCCATCAAAATGCGATGCTTAAACGATTAAAATTAATTCCGAAGCGATACGTGCACTAAGTACGGTTATCAACGACAAGGTCTATAGGGACCTGTGTATATTTCAGAGAGGATATTATGAAAAATAACGATTTACGAATCATGGTCATTCGTGTTTGACTTTGGTTAGCTAGTGTGAGACTATCTATACATAACATATTATAAACGGAAGTCCCCAAAATTTGTCTGTATGACTGCGCTAATCTCGAGAATCACTGAACGGATTTGGAAGCGGTTTTCACTATTATGATCCGCGGTCGTTATAGCTGTATTCAAAATACTCTTTTAGTTATAGGAGCTGAGAATTCGAGATCGAAGCGGCAAAAAATAAAATGTTCTATCATCATCCTTCTGCGTTATCATGGAGCCGAGCTATGCTCAAAATAACTTATGAAATCATCACCAAGGATTCGATCAGTGGAGATTGAAGCCAATAGCCATGCAGCAGTATGTGACGTCATAGTGCGTGTATATGGCACATTTGCATTTCTGTCCACTGACTGTATAGCCATGGTCGCATGTCATTATAATAACGACTGTCATCGAGTCAGTCACCTGAACTATTAAAATATTGACAGATTTGGCAGCATCCACTTACCAGCATATTCAGCTAAAAATCATCGTTCTCCTTTTCGCGTTCATGTCCACAGGACTAAGCAAAAATACATCTGCTCTTTTCAGAGTACATTGCGTTTGCCGTGCACAAATGATGGAAAACATTCGTCCATCTCACGCTACCATTCATCATACCGCTGAAGATGCATACTTTGTATTTTTCGATAAACATTTTGAGTGCACGACATTTTTGCGGACGTGGTCGAGGTCTTTTTTACTTGCTGGTGGTTGAAGGCGTTGGTTGCCACAGAGTCTAAATTTCTAAGTCTTTTTATGGCTCATATCAAAGTATTTTATTTATAAGAAAAACAACTTTTTAGTTGTAGTTGTTTCAAAAAATATGTGTATTTTATGTATGTATGTAGGTAAGCAAATGTCGTATTCTACTGGTCAAACCCTTTCATTTGATAGCCATGTTAAGGAACGAGTAAAGATAACGGTAATCCGCCATCTTGGAGGCGTCCGCCATATTGAATTTGGAATGACGTCATGTCGAATTTTAAGCTATTTGCTAAGCCATTTCATTTGATACCACTATCAAGGCGATAGCAAAGAAAAAAAAGAAAAGAAAAATAGATAGCCCGCTATTTTGATTGCTGCGTCCGCCATATTGAATTTTTGTGATGTTACATAGCTTTGGACACTCTCCGGATCAAGAGGAATCCAACGGTACCTCATTTGTAATGATAATGCAGTACATTTCTGGCAAAAGTATGCACAAACGTCTCTTGTTGCTTGTATAACGCTATCGGGACTGTCGCTAGTCGGAGGGTTAAAATGCTCCCTCGAATCTGGAAGTTGGAAGCGATTCTTCTGTCTCTATCTGACAATTTGACTGCCTTCTAACAACAACAACAACAACAAAACACCTATAATGCAACAATAAACCCATAAATCCCAAAACTAAATACATAGCATTTTAAACTGTTATAACGTTTAATCCTCCGAACACTAGTTGTTTGTCAAATCTGAATAAGCACTTCCCTCCCCACTTCCAATCGCATCCCAAGCAATTTACGAAATCACATCGCATCCATTATAAGTGACATATCTCGGATATATTACAAAAAATAAACAAATTTTTATTCCGAAGTAATTCTATCTGTTCGATCGCGCACATTGAATCCCCATTTGGATTTGGGGAAAAGTGAACACGTTCTGCCACAAACGAATCCCGAAAACGGAACCCACTCCCGCAACAGTACTCATACAGATTCGTGTGCACCCCATAAATTCCTAAGCACTCACTTATAACCCCCCGAGGAGAACTTCCTCCAGTCAGACATTAAGCACAAACGCTTTCAATGATTTATGAACACTCGGCGATGAATGAAGTGTGGGCGATATGGAGGAGGAGGTGGAGGCGGCGGCGATGGGATTTCCATCTACACGCTCCTCTCACCACATGGACAATGACGCCTAGAAAAGGTCGAGCTACTGACTACAAAAAAAAAGAATAGGAATGGAATGGAATGGAAAATATTCAACAAAACGTTTTGATGGATATGAATTTGTGAAAATTGCGTCCTTTTCATATGAATTAATACATCTATCTGGTGCAGTGGTGCCAAATAAAAAATATGTCCTTTTGCCCCACGGGCAATAATATCTTCTGTCAGTGTGTCGTCCTTCGGATGCGCTTGAGTTATTACAAGAAAAAGTGTCGTTCCATTCGAGTGCTTCAATGATTTCTTCTTTTTTTTTTTGTTTGGAACGATAGTCCCATTGGAAGAATTTTTTAAATCATTGTAACTGTTCGTTTTCCTTAACAAAAAAAAAAATGCGCGCCCATGCGATGACATTCCAAGGCAAACCACCATCATCAACAAAAAAAAATATTTTCATAATGAAAATACGTGTCGAGCACGCAACGATACGAATCGTGGAGAATATAATTCCAGAATGACAATTTGAGGCGCACATCCCAGTCCCGGATGAATAGGCCGGAGGAATTCGTTTATCGCCCAAAAAAGTGATGAGGAACAAGCGACACGGATTGTGGGCAAAACATGACCCAACTCCCAGTGTCTCGACGCTCGAGCTCGACCATGCCGCGTTAAGCCTGGATAATGGTCTCATTTAAAGAAATGGCCGGGCGTGAGATATTGCGGCCGGCGAGGCGTAAGCAGATTATTGCTGTCATCTGGTAGGTGCTTTGCGTTGATTAATGTTGTGGCACTTTCAATCGCCTTAATAAGAACACACACACACAGCCCAGCCCAGGAATTTGATGAAGAAGACAACAACTGTGCTTGTGGCTTACAATTTTTTTTTTTGTTTCTTTCCTTTTACCGTTATGAAAGGTGGCACAACTCGGTGGTTGTTTAAGCGGTTTATGACGCACAGTTGTACGAACGGCGAAATCCATTTCATTTAATTTACTTGAATCATTTCGGCAAATTGAAAAGACGGAACGGGACGGAAAAAGAAAAATTTAAATTGGGCATTTGGCTCAGTTCATAAACTATAATGACATTTGAAAGATGGACCATCGTAGCCTTATTCTTTGTACAATGACGAGTGGGTGGCTATGGCTATGGCTATGGCTATACGATTTAGAAAATTCTGCTTTGTTGGCAGAGAGGAAATTAATATTTCTGCCAGCACAAATGTCAGTTATTAAATGCAAAAGTGAGTGATTTTTGACACTGAAAATGAATATTCATGTCAATCTATTTTTGAACTTCATTTTGTAGACTGTGTTGGCGATTTATCTAGAATTTCCTGAGCAGTTTGGAGGCGGGGAAATGGAGTTTGCAGGTGTCATCGTTTATGACTTTTGAACTTTCACCTTTTCTTTTGATTTTTTTCGAATAGCATTTCATGAAATGAACGCAATATTTGTGTTGTTTATTATTTTAACTCAATACGATTCAATTTTGAAAAAAAAAAAACAGATAGAAAGAATGTTTTCAAAATTTTAATTTTTTTGTACCTAAATTGTAAATGTACAATTCTATTGTTTTTATGGTTCCGTACCCATATGGTAATATGGACCCATTATAGGTTTGCTCTAACTCTATAATGTATGGCACGAATACTATCTCATGAATCGTTCTACTCAAAAATACACATGTTCCTTCCACATTCCACTACTTATCACTCAAAAATATTGAGAATCAACTATTACAGGGTGGCAAAATGTAAACTTAAAAAAAAAGAGAATATCTGAAAAATGTGTCATGTGGGATATCATTTGAAAGGTCTAGGAGCAAGGATTTCACAACTTTTTTTTTCAATTTTTTTCTGGAAGAAACTTTGGGAGTGATTGCAGAAAATTGTGAAAAAATACCATACCATCCTTATTCCCGACATTACTTATAAGTAGTTAAGTATCATGGTTTGAAGATGTTTAGCTAAATATTGAACTATAACCATAGCGACAGATAAACTCGAAAACCTCCTAATTGGGACACTCCGTAATCGGGACGACCTCCCAATCGGGAAAACCCATTTGCCAACCCTAAAAGTTTTCATTCAATATACCCTCTGTAATCGGGACACCTCTTAATTGGGACACTCAATTTAACTTTCCTATAACCTGCATAATTGAGCCAAACCTCCGAATTGGGACATTTTATTAAAAAAATCAGGAAATATGACTTTCGTAATCGGGACAATTCGAGTTGAACCTCTCAATTGGGACACTAGACCCGAAAAAAAAAAAAATTGTGACTTCTCTAATCGGGACAGTAAAACTCCATTAATTATATATTCGCAGCTGCATCTCATTCTACAAATTTTCAAACCGTTATATTTTTACAGAAGAGTTACTATATCAGAGACAAAAAACAACAGAGCAAAGTTTTATTTATTTTCATTGAATATTAGATATTGGTACCGTGCAATTGCAGTTGTTTTTGTGTGGATACAATACATTTTTTAAACTTTTTCGTATGAATACGCGCTGAATTTCGCGTAATGAGATATTACTACATACATTTTTATAACTTTTCATAGAATAAATGTCGTTTTATTTCAATAAGATATGATTTTGTAAACGAGATAGGGCGTTCCATACTTGTTTTAATTGAAAATAGCAGTTTTTTCTTAAGTAGTTGTGTTTTTCTATATTTTTATACAAACTTCTATAATTGGGACACCTCCTAATCGGGACAGGAAAGAGTGGGTCCCATCAGTGTCCCAATAAGAGAGGTTCTACTGTATATTGAAATAATCACTATTCGTTAAGTAATTCTCTAAGGAGTATTATCAACTATCCCAAATAGCTAACTTAAATAAAAATATAATACGAAAAGAATCGTGATTTTGCTGAGACTCGAACTTTCAATCCTAGCTCGGTTGTCCTGCGTATGATTTTGGCGTAGAAAACAAGACCACAACCTACAAATCTCTTCCAAAGTAGTATAATGCATATATGTATGTATACATAAACATATATGTACGTATACAGTTAAAGCTCGTTAGTTCGGAATGGTTGGGGGGAAGGTCAGTCCGCATTAGCCAATTTTCCGAATTAAAAAGAGATTTTTTTTAATTCACTACAGCGCGTTCCCGGTGTTTTTCTAGACAAATTTTGTAAGTTATTCCCGATGACTAAATGTGAATTGCCGGGATTTCCCGACTTCTAAAGGTAAATTACCGAGATTCTTCTTATACAAATTTATATCTTTTTCTCAGAGTGTGAATAATATTTTCGTAACCCAGGATAAAACTATCCACGTTCCATCATTGCGTTAATAATTTTTGTGCATCCTCATTTTACAATTATTGTAGATGTAATCTTTAAAAAAATGTAAGTACCTACATAATGTAGGTACATATATTTTACCGAATAAACGAGTTTTCCGAATTAAAAAATTCCGAACTAACGACGAGCTTTTACCGTATTTCGAAACATCCAAACAAAATATGATGTAATTCACGCCTTTTTTAGCTATCACAATCAATGTCGTATGAGATAAGGTTAGGCGCTTATTTGTTCTTTATTGATACATCCAAACTTTAATTTACTTAAACGTTAATACAGTGAAATTTTTCATTTGCGGACAGCCTGTTTAGCGGACAACTCTTGGGAAACCAGTTTCTATTTCCCATACAAAATGCGTTCTTATAAACGGACAGCTCTTATTACCGGACTATAAGCTCCGGTCGCATGGCTGTCCATTTAAGAGAGATTTCACTGTATCATTAAAAAAGTATGTGCAAAATATGAGCGCGAGACTGACCGCACTTGGCCGGTTTCTTTTTTTTATGTGAAATATAATTTCAAATCCACTGTTTTTGTTTTTCTTAACTGCAGCACATCTTCGAGGCATAGATTTCATAAAATTATGGATGTCTATGGAAATGTTTTTCCAAACAATTTGGTCACAAAAGGAATGCTTGCTCGTGCATTTATACTGTTAAAGCGATCTACACCTCTCAATAGAGGGCTGGCCCCTCTAAACTTCAATTTAGTTGGCAGTTCACCAGTCTCTCACAAGTTGGGCAGTGTGTACTGCTGTAAGATTCACGTAAGATACATCTCGTATTACGACTTAAAATGATGTCTCTATGCACAAATTGGTCTATTATACCATTAGTTTGATGGGTTGCCCCATTTCTTATCCAAAAAAATATCCACAGACTATTGAATTGCTTTCAACCTGCTTCATCGTGTCTATCAAAATAACAAATTGACCTTCGTACTCACCTTAAGCCATCTGATCATTTCATATTTAATTTGGACTCATCAGAGTCCAATTAATAACGACCTGATGAACCAGATTCAGTACATGATTAAATGTTGTTAGTTCTATGTGGTACCTTAAAGTATTAGTTACCGTTTTCAGTTTGAAGGGACGTGTTAATTGACCACTTAAGCTTATAGCCTACAATAGATGATTTCGCATTCATCATGAACCGTCAAAAGTGAAATTTTACTAGGTTTCAGTTTAGGCAATTCTCTATCACTAATTAAACTTTGCATGCGTTTCGGCCGGAATGTTTAACACATGTGTTTCTATTAAGTAGAAGACCAAGCCATCAGTTCGATATCCTGGGGAGATCAAGTCATGAGTTAATGAGAAAAGCCGAAGATGAAAGTGCATTTAACTAACATATTGAGCTCCTGCCTTATTAACAATATCACAATGCCAACTAAGCGTTGTCAATAGTCATATTATTGTTAAACCATATTTAACGGATTCAAAACAATGGTCTGTTGTGCCTGCTCACCTAAAATGCCCCTAAGGCTACAATCTCCAATAAATTGTTGTGTCATTTGACATGGATTTTCATTGTGGTTACTATACAAACCGGTGAAAAAGATGACTGTCACTTGTGACACTTGTGACTTTGTATGAACTTTGTGCTAGCAAATTCGGTCATAAATGCATTTTCGGAATATGGGGGATAAAAGTGACTTCGAATCTATGTATAGTTGTTCTTTATGAACAAAACGAAGACACTTTGCCCACTCTCCAGAGAGCTCCCTTACTGTGGAGCTGGCTTTGCATTATTCTATCTTACCAAAAAGTTTGAATTTCAGTTTAAGGATAATATATCCTGCTGAATATCACAATTTCTCATCCTATAACTATCCCCCGGCTATTCACCCATCATCGTCAGCTAAAATCAGACAAAATCACAATGCACAGCAACTATTTTGCCAAACTCATGAAATAAATCCCAATAACCATCCCGATAAACTGTATATTAACAAAAAGGAAGCAAATAACCTAAACAAAAAAAAAAATACAAGAGAAAAAGAAACATAGCCCAATAAAAATAAAATCACCACAAATTACAACTCACAAATCTCTGAGAGAAGAAAAACCGAAACAGAAGTCGATTCCCCAATCCCAGTTCTGCCAGAGGCAAGGACGTACGTACATAGCTGGAGCTGCTTCAAGCTCCTGCCACTCAGAGAGGCAGAGACCCTTCAGTTTGCAATAAAAATCATATTTCTTGGCCAAACTCATAAGAACAACACTAAGCGCCATGAATTATGGTGGTGATTTCCTAAATGAAAAAGATTCAACCCCCAATTTGTGGGGTGGCGGCGCGCGGGTGGGGAAATATCCATTCCGTCGCCGTCGTTTGTCTCTTTTTCGTACTCCCAGGCAGTTGAGCAAAAAAAAAAGAAGAGAAAAAGACCGATTGCGTGCGATATTTGATTTATGGCTATATTCCCAGTGTCTTGACTGAAAAGTTTATTCTATTTCGGTTATACGGATGTGGTTAGATGGCCATGCCCCACCGCAGCTCACAGCCCAGCTCATAGAGAATTCAATGAAAGTTTATTAAGCGTCTCGTTGAAATAAAACCACAGCAATGCCAAATGAAGTGTCCAATTAAATTGTTTATTGGACCACTGATAATATTATGGATAATTCATTTGGGACACGTTCGGCGTACGAAAACAGAATGAGCCCCGCCAACGAACGACACAGTACACGCAAGGACCCACATACAATGTGTATAGTACCACCAAACTGTAATATAGCGCACCCCACACGTCATGAACTTGTGCAAATGGAATAGTTTTCGCCTCCCGTTAAATGGTCATGAGGGAGAAACAAACACTTTTATGTGATTTCAATTTAATGGTGGCTCTATGCAGCGGTTACAGCGGACGGACATACCGCAATACTTGCCAATAAACTCGTACCCACGTATGTATTTCGTTTTCGGAAAATTTATTTCCTCATCTAATGGCGATTCGTTATCCTGCGGTCATTGGCGGATGAGTGAAATTAAGCCGACCATTGAAGGACGAGTAATTAAACGTCGAGCGGAGGTGAATTTACCGCCCGCCAGCCGGCCGCTCTCTGCCCCTTCCAATAAACAGAATGTTAATGTAAACCGATACTTAAATTGCATAAAGTACATAGTACCATTTGGTGTAGGTATTTATACAACAAAATTAGTAGTGTCCTTGAAAAAAAAATTCCAATAGGGGGTTGTTTTTTTATATTCACCTACTGGGAGAGGATGACTTTTTACCTGATTGTAGCAGGTAAGGGTTGAGGGTTGGCTTTTTTTTTTGCAAAAGCTCTTTAATATCTGAAAAGTAAAAGGGTAAGGGACACTCGGGTTGACAAATCTGGTCATATAGAAATTGAGTCAAGTGGAAATCAAAGGCAAAACATCTTGACAGCTAAGCTTTTATGGGGCTTGGAACCCCTAGAAGTGGCTTCAACGTCAGAGAGGTGGTCTAACTGAAGTAGCTCTTCAAAGTATTAAATAACCAGGTGACCTTTAAAGTATCTTCAAAGAAGATGAAGATAAAATGGGTTCTTAAGGGGGAATTCTTGTCTAGAATTTTGTAAAAATTAATTTTTTCTTATTTTTAAGGATTGGACCTTCAAAAATATATCCTGACTTCCTGAGGGTGAATTATCCCACAGAAAGGCTTTTATACACCATGAATTCTCAGAAATTAATTCATTATGTGAAGGTCGTTGTAACGTATTTAGTATATTTTCATGTTTAGTGTGCAGTGAAGCCCTGTTTTCTGTAATCTATCGTAGAGTACGTACTCTGTCTACCTACTCTACGACTTCGTAGAAGAAGGCCCAATGTATGGAGCAGGAATCGCCGATTAACGCAATGTACATAAGTACAGACTTCGTGCAACTTTGCTTGGAAATTTAAAAAAATCGATTTTCTTTTTATTCATATTTCGAAAATATAATGTATTGAGAGTAAAATCCGAGGAAAAATTAAAATATCAAATATTTACAGAGCTATCGCACATATAGTCGACCGCATCAAACACAATTTTTAAAATAATTGTAATGTGTTTTTAGGACCATTTTATAACTTTGGATTCGGGCTACTGAAACTTATGCTGTTAGGACCAAACAAATATAGATTTCTTTCTGAATAGTTCTGCATACTGAACTCAATTTCGCAAAAAATGGACTTGTGTCTTTTTGACCAAACACCGTAGATATAGTATACAGTATTTTCAAAAACTGTTCGTAGCTGTAACTTAAAAAGTTTTTGATCGATTTGGCTGAAATTTTGTGAGGCTTTTCTCTATATCATTATCGGAAGGATAAACCTAAAGTTTTGAAGATTTCATTTAAATAAACTACTTTTTGAGGATGAAAAATGTCGGAAAAACAGTATAAAATTTGAACATTTTATTAAAGAGCGTACCTAATTTTTAATTTTATACTTATTTATGATTTTATAGGTTTATCCTTCCCATGTACACTTGTACTCATATAATTAAGCCACTTAAATACGACCGCACTATTTTCGGTAAAACAAAGTTTTATTAACAAATTCAGATTAATTGTTCAAGATAGAATGTTGATAAGCATTCGTTAAAGTTAATTCTTTTTGGTTTTTGTGTTTAACAAATCATTAAAATATAAATTTTGCAGATTATTTGTTTATATAGCTTCGAGCTCGGTGATATATAACTAAGCCATTTACAAAAAAAAAGTTTAAAATTAAATGTGCGTTGAAATACATTCTATCTCTTTTAGAGTCAGTAGTTTATTGGCAAACCTTTTTGTATCATAGTTTCAGCGCATCTATCGTCCATAGTCTTGACAAGGGCTGCACATTGAGTGGAAGTGATCTTGTCACATTACTGTGGAATAATTTGCCTCAGAGGCCTTATTTGCAGAATTTTTTGCAGCAACTACCCTTTTTATAACACCATATCGAATTTCTATGAGTTTTTATTCGGGACTTTGAGCTACCCACGGAAGGAGATGGACACCAACCAAGGCTTAACGCTCCTGAAACAATGTTTTGGATCGTTATATTGTTGAAAGATCCATGCTTAAAATTGAATAAGCGTTCTAAAGGGATTGCCGCCCTAAAATCTTTAAACGCGTTTTTCTCGAAACTTCTTTTTCCAACATGTCTAACGTAATTTCTCAAGTTCTAAAGACCCGGTTAAATTATGTAAAAATTCAGTTTTTTACTGTTTTTAAAAAACTAAAAACTTTGAAAAAAGGGCAAAAAATTTTGTGAATTTTCTTATTTCCGTAGTTCAGACGATAGCGACATTCTTACTGATTAAGAATCTTTTTTTTTCATATCACCAGAAGGGTTGGAATCATGTCAAGAAGGACGCACACTTATTTTTCACCACCACCCTTTACCAGCCTGTAATTTTTTGAATTTTCAATTTTTTTTTAAATTTTTTTTTTTGTATTTTTAAAATATAAATAAATACATATATCTAATAATAAAATGACTACTAAAAATATTCTTAGTTGTTTTTTATCGAATTTAAAAACACCCAAAATTTATCCCGCTAGACTAGAATACCATCTTAAGGCTTTTGGAACAACCCTCAGGGTGGTGTGGGTATTTCTGGACCTGATGTGTGTCAAAAGGGATTATCATTTTAAAATATGACTTCTACTTGCCGATCATACTGTTGAAAAATACACAGCCCTACATACTTTCTAATACTTGCAAATTTCAAGTGAATCCAATTTACTAAGGATTATTGAAAGGGTTCTCGTTTCCCGTGATATTTGCAAAATGTTCTACCTCAACGGTAAACAGAGATGAAGATGAAAAGTAGGGCAACTCTTGACTGTTGTTGTTGCAAAAATATCTATATTTGAAAAAAAAACTCTATCGGTGTAGAAGAAAACCAATTGGATTGTAATTAACAAAATTGCACTTTCAATTTATACAGCAAAGGACACGAGAAACCGATCCGTGTCGCTTCTGCCCCCGATTTGCCCCCTCGCTGCGCCACAAGGATATACTCAAAACAATTGTGTTGGATTAAATGAATCGACATTTCTTGCATGGTAAGTGCTCATTGTTGTTTGCCACATAGCCCAGTGCTATGTTGCTGTTACTTGATGGTATTACCTCCTTACACCTCCTGGAGTATATATTTTGCTCCTTCCAGAAACATTGACTCTATCTATCTATCTACATATAGCCGAGTGGGTTAACCAGAAAAAGTTTATTTTTCTTTCTGTTTATTACGGTATGCAGATGTAGAAATTAAATTGGTAATTTGGTGTAAATTCTAGGCAGTGGGGTTACTGAATTGAATTAGGAGCCATCGACGAAGGAGTAAAGGATATATTTTACATATCTATATACAGTTCAAATGGAATTCAAGTGAGAGTGCTATTTTAGCTAGATTTGATTATGTGAGAATGTGGCATCAGGACGTGTGGAATCATGGATGGAAACCGTAGCAAGTGGCAAATACTTGGATAAATGTTGGTTTTGAAAATTTGAATATCTTGAGGCAGTTTTATTTACATTTTTTTTTTTGTTTGTAGAAATTTGTTTGAATTCATTATTTTCTAGCTGCATAAAGTAACATAAAACACATTTTCTTAGAATGTGAAAATAAATAAATAGGTAGCTTTTCATAAGTTAGTATTTGCATCTTCTCCTACTAGGAAAAATATGAGATACATTTCCGTAAGAATAACTTAACCCAACTCATTCACCCCTTCATGTGGCTTAAGGTCCACTCTTTAAGAGGAATATTAGGGAACCTAATCGACAAACTGGCCACGGCAGAACACCTTAGAGGATCTTCAAACGTGGAACGATGTAGATATGACAAATTTGTCGACTTTCTCTTTTTATAGATAAGTTCTAAGCATGAGTTACCGAACGTTGTAGTAGTGTTATCCACAGAGCATAGAAATTTCGAGTATTATCTAAGCAATATTGTAGTCGGGTTGGGGTAACAATCCCGAAAACCCAAATCCCAAATATCCAAAATCCCGAAAATCCACAATCACGAAAAGCCAAAATCTCAAAAAAAAAAATCCCGAAAACGGAATTTCGGGACTTTTTTTTTAATAGGAAAGTAGGCAAAGTTTGTCCATTCCCGTTGGCGTTAGTGTTGCTATATTTTACAGTTCGCAATGTGCATTCAGTTAAGCTGATCTCATTCAGTTTGATAGCTGATAGATTAGATTTTACTTTCACATCAGTATATCGCTCTTTTAGATGAACAGCAAATCCCTGTAAAAACATGTACTTTTATCGAAAATAATTTCCGGTGAAAACCAAAAAATAAGAAAACGTTATGTTATTATGGAAAACAAAATTGCAAAAATGTACGCGGAACGTAACGTGCATTTTGAAATATGTAAGTTTTTAATGGGAATTGCGTTCGATATGGACTTGTATTAGATATTGCTTTATCAATAAGACTTGAACTGTTTTGTTATGTTTTATTTATTTGAAGTTTGTTATCATTATATAAATAGGCGAAAACAAAACAGTTCACAACACATTCGCTTAATTTTTTTTCTTGGAAAGCTTGTGCTGCACTGCATCAGCATGTATTTTTATTTTTGAAATGTTGTGCCCAAGCCAGGAAAAAAAGTGGTAAAATAATAAAAATTAATATGTGCGTTTCTTTCACATTTGCTCGAATTTCGACCACCGGCCATACTAGTTTTATTTAATACGTTAAATAAGTTTTCTTCTAATTTTTTTTTTCCTAGATATAAACAAATTTTTATGTTGGCCATTCGGGATTTTAATTTTTGGGAGGTCTGCCCGACTCCCATTGTAGTCTTCTTCGGATATTTCTCGAGCATATCCTTACATCATCATCATCACTACTTTTATAAAATGAAGTCTAAAAAAAAGTATGTATGTATGTGCCGCAAAAACAAAAAAACTACCGAACGGATTTGAATGCGGTTTTTTGCAATCGATTCTGGTTGGATCAAGTCTATAAAATGGAAAAAAAAATCAATTATTTCAATAAAAAGCTTCTAAATGAGAAAAAGAAAAGTTTATATTTTACTTTTGGGCATTTATCTCGCTCTATCTTGGTTCTTAAATAACGTATTGAAATAAAGTTAACATATTTGTTTAGATTATATGACAATAAAGATTTTGGTATATATATCTTCTTTTTACATTTTCTGTGAGAAAAGTAAAAACATAAAGAAATATTGTTTGTATACTTTCACGACAACGATCAGTGGAGACCATTGCCACCGTAAATGCACCAGCGGCAGCGGGTATGCGGGTATGCGATACATGCGTGTAGTGTAAGTGATTGGGATTCCTTCGTGCTTAAATATATAGAAAATCCTTTATCCAAGCAATTCATCATTTGGTGCTAAGCAAATTGTGAAGCAACGATTTATGCCAACTTTTAAGGTGCAAGGACAAGTGAAGCATTTAGCTGGAAGTCTCCTTCCAGTAGACAATTTATTACAAATACACATATCTACGTACAAGGGGAATATTTTTGTATGCGCAGCGAAGCGGGTACATCAGCTAGTATTATTATAAAATGCAGGGTCTATTTCTCTTAGTGACTCCATCAATCGAGAACCACTTATCCGATTAACGTGTTTTATTTTTTTATACATCGATCTGGTGAGGTTTTAGTATATAGTATTTTTTTTTCTATAATCTACACACGCTAAACGGGATATGAATACCCTTATAATGTTTACACACAGCGCGAGCACATGAAGGACAAGAACGAGAGACAGACAGATCGACGTAGTGATAGGAAACTCAGATGTTAGGTTTCAACTAACTCTATGGGTGGTGTCCAGGATAACTGGAGAGTTGTGTATTATGATTCACAGAAGTTTTTTCCCAGATGTTTCCTATTATAGTTTGTGCGATCAATTTCTTCAGCCATGCCATCCTACTGCCAGTGTTATGCCTTCGCAGTAGCTTTTGATATAAGCTTCTGAAACTGATCAACTTATGTTAATTTCCTGAAAAATAAATGTTTCGGCGACATCTGGGTTTGAACCGCGAACCTTCAGCGTGTCAAGCGATGACGACTACCACAATGCCACGGCACCTAGCAAATGTGAATATTAAACTTACTAGCCATCTCTATAAGAGATGAACGGCAGTTGGAGGTGCTCTTAGAAGTGGATAAGACTGATTCCAGAGATTCCAAGATCGCCTGGCTATCCGAGAAGATTCTAATATCGTTAGTGGATATTTCATTCTTCTTGATCCAGGACTTCAAAAATCGTCATAATCTCCGCTTCAAACAGGCTGCAGTGATCAGGGAGGCGAGAGGAGAGCTGGTGTTGATCTTAGGGCTCCACTAATACACACACGCTAATCTTTTTACTTCCCCCAGGCGGCCGCGATTTATAGCTTTGTCTAATGCGGTCCGCCAGACAGCTACGCCATTTATCAGAATCGGCCTGATAACAGACACATAAGTCAATGGGCCTATGCGGGGTTGAAGTCCCCATTTGCTGCCAATGGCTTTCTTGTAAGAGTAGAGGGCTATGGTAGCTTTCTTCACTTTTCCCCGGATATTGAGCTTCCAGCTAAGTTTTTTGTCCAGGATATGACCTATATTATGTACTTTGCTTTGTCGGCGAGGAATATTTTGGTACCGTAGGTATATAGAAGAGGGTCTATCTGAGGAGTTCTGGACTTCCTGGTGAAAAGAACCAGTTCCCTTTCTGAAAATTAACCCCCAATCTACATTTTTCGGTCCATTTCGAGAGCTTGTTTAGTAAAAAAAAATATATAAATACAAAAATATATAATTTCGATATCTTATATTTTCAGTTTTTATTTTGTCCCGGGAGAAATTTTAAAATCCCGGGTTTTTCCGTATTTTTGCCATCTGTCCCGTCGAGCTGCGAGAAAAATCTGGCAACCCTAGTGTGAGGCTGGAAGATTTTAAAAATATTTATTGAGGTGATTGTGGTGGCTTACGTGCCAACCTGTAATGGATTTTTAGGGAATCGCGATGAGCTCACCCTGGTGCCTAGTGTTTTGTAATGGCTCAGCCTCACAACTCCTCTCTACCAAACCTAAACCAATTAATGCGAATGTTTCAGCATTTAAACAGAGCACCAAAGATTAATTATCCCACATTATTTTTATTTTCTTTCTAATTTTGCAATTTAAATCAGATTGGAAAATTAAAAAATTCCTTAAATCGATTAATCCCTCAAAAACCTCGGCATTTAACAGTAATCGAGAAAAGAACCACCTGCATCGAAACCAAGAAAGACATTGATTTCTTCATCTTCTTCTGCTTGCTTTTCCTTTTCGTATTAATTCTTTCTTAAAACTTAAAAGAAATCATTTAAATGGAAGAATTTTTCTTTTTAATTAAAAGCAACCCCCACCCACCGCTCCGTCATTCAAGGCCTTTTATGCCATCATCTTGACGAGGTATTTAATAAGGCTTTTCTATTTCATTGACCGAACCCGTTGTCGAGAATAAAAATATTTTATATCACTAGATAACGTTTCAGTTAAAACAAAAAGGATGGTAAACTTCTTGTCGTGTCGATTCTTTTGGATTATTCCATAAGGATTAAAATTAACAGGATTGAAAATTAGACATAAACTGGAAGAACAAATTGAGGACATTTTTAAAAGTGATAATTATGATTTCATTTATAAGGCGATATAAGACAATTTAAGTCTTCAATCCAAGTGTTTGTAAAAAAAGGGAAAATCAGTCAACGGATATGCACCGGGCTCTGAACAATTGAAGGAATAAAGTCCTTAATTTGTTGCCGCCGAACTTTTTTTTATCTGAAAAGAAGTTCATCCTGTTTACAAAAAAATATACAGAAAAAGGATTTCAGTCTTGCTTCCATTTTTTTTTTTTTTTGTTCTCTTCCAATGGAAATGTCCGCGATGTCCTGAAAAGTTATTCCTCGTGACAAGGTCATTTCTTATCGCTGGCCAAAAGTTCCTCTTTTCCTGACACCGAAGACGGCGATAATAATGATGATGATGATGATGATGATTGTGTTCGGTCTATCGTAGTGGAATAAGTTGCTCGGTTAGCAGAGACTTTTTCTCTCGAAGAACGACCTACGCGACAGCGTTTTTTCCCATCAATTAAGAATGTTTTATGGACTCTCCCTCATCCTCGCGGACACCCCCATTTTGATTGGGTGACTTTTATTGCTGTTGAATTCGAGTCGAGTACTCAGCGCTTAGGGAATATCAATTTGTTGTGCTAAACTTGAATTAATTAAATTCCAATCGAAGGTCCTTGTAAACACAAATGCCGGAAACAAACAAAAAAACAACAGCCACCCTTATCAATCGTTAATTTTAATTGAATGGACTCGATTTAATGTAATCCAAACAAATCTATGTAAGCTCCCTATAGAGACAAGGAAAATAATCCTTTCCCATTGGTTTTTTTTTCTTCTCCTGTTCTAGCTCCCACCGCCGTTTAACAACAAGTTGGAAGATATAAAGGTTAGGTAGTATATTCACACATTTAAAAAAGTGTAAACAGGATTAATAAAAACACACATACATTTCTACTAAGCTCTAGGACAATCCGCCCTTCAACAAATTAGCTGTCAATGCCGCTGCTCCTTGTTTAGTAAATAAGTGTCCTGTCCACTGGTCTGTATCGATCAACGTTAATCCAGCCCATATACAGATTATATCCGTTCCAAGTGGCCACCTCAGTCGATAAATCATACTAATCGCAAACCGCGTGTCCACAAACCAAACCCCACGACAACAATGAGAAGTGAAATTTCAAATAATCGTTCGTCCTTCCTAAGCCGTCTGGAAATATGTACACAAAAACACACGCCTCACCGAGTCAAGTAACCCAAGGGGTATTCAAAGTAAATGACCAATCCACAATGTCTCCCTCCGGGTAGGGGATTACCTCTTGGCACGATTTACACACGCACGCACTGTGACACAAAGTCGAGGTTTGTTTTTTGGCCAAAGGGATACATTCGATCGTGAATACACCTCATTTATAACGTCTGTCATCTGATAATATCGAGAGCATTAACTGGAAATGGAATTAAACGATTTTTGTTTTGTTTTGCTACACCTAAGGGTGCTGGTGCTGGTGCTAGTTTGTGTGCGTTTAGAGTCACCCAATCGACGACGATGCCGCCCCCTGCCCTTTTGGGTGGCCGAATAATAATCATCATTATCTACCCCCCGCACCCCGCACCCCGCACCTCTCACCGCCACCTACCGTCCAACAATGGCAAAAAGGAAGCGAACTCCTGGCGACTACCGCAAGCATTTTGTCATGCTATTCAAAATTGTTGTCGTATCCTGTCTGGAAGTTATTAATTAGAATACGAAAGCGATAGTGATTTTGTGATAAACTTTTTTGCCAACAAACACATAGGGAAATACGGAATTTTTTTTTTCGGGGATATCCCTCTTTTGTCCTGGCAGCGGGGTGGACAGGGGAAGGGTTTTACATTTTACCACGTGTGAAGTGAATAAAGTTAAAAGAAATGGAAAAGATTTATTCCATTGTCCAAAGAGAATTACCGGCAGATTTGTCAAAATAGATAAAAAGGACGAGAGACGAAATAATTTCCATCCTTTCAACACGTCATATGGTAATTTGTTAAATAATTCCATAGGAACCTCGGCTCGTATGTGGATAAGGATTTGAATGAGAAATGATAGTTGATTACACGGTGAGGCTTATTAAGAGGTTAATTTTGCTTCATAGACTTATGAGTAGATCAGGTGTATAACAGATGGTTGCTTAAATAGGTTAAGTTATAAGGGATTCTTTCTCTAACAGGAGAGATGTTCGCTTATACGGGTTACCATGTTAGGTGGGAACCGCCTATTGATATATTTGAGGTCCTGGGCAAAGGAGGTATTCTATGCAAATCACCTTCGACCATATTGCAAAAAAGCAGTGTCAAGTAATTAATTTGTTTCCATAGTCCATTGGGTGCAGTCATCAATTTTTAGGTTTTTTCGGAAAAGATTTCCATGAATTCTTTGGCTGTACACCGAAGTGTTCAGAAGTTCCGTACGTAATACGGAACACTAACGGAATCAGTTCGGTGTCTGTATGTCTGTCTGTCACAGCCCTTTTTCTCAGAGACTATTTGACGTAGGCTATCAACATTTTAAACAGTTGGAATAATTAGTGGCTAGTTAAAGTTGGATTTCAACTTTGGGGGCTAGTTCGGGGGGTCAAATGGAAAATTAAAAAAAATTAATTGGGATGTCAAATGAAAGTTCGTTAAAGCACGAGTTCCAAAAAGTATGAAATATTTTTTTGCAATATTGTTTTCTTGACACTTTTTTAGAAAAACGTTCAAAAATTGATGTCCCCCTTCCATATGTCCAAAAACATCGCTCAGGAAGATCTGAATAAAATTACAAACATTGAGATTAAAGTGCAGATTAATCAAAAATTATCAGGACTGCATTACGTTCGACAGTTTTTTTTTTACTAATTTGTTTGCTATTTTACCTTCCCAACCTTTTTACATATCCTAAAGTGACGTAAATTTATCCCAATCATATAAAGCGAATGCGTGAAGGAAAATTTGTATGTGTTAGGGTAAAAATCGAATTGTTGCTCCTAGAAATGTGCCCCAAAAATTCGATTCGGGCTTAGACTTATGATTTTATAGTGATTTTACAGAGAAATTTGTAGCGTGGGCACCGTAGCGCAAGTGGTTAGTGCGTCAGACTACTGAGCCAGCGGTCTTCGGTTCGAGTCCCGCCGCAAAACACCTTAAAGTTTTTCACAGTGCCCACATCTTTCGAATGTCTGACAAGCATCAAAGAGTATCATTTGTCACGATTGAGCTTCTCAACTCGCCGTTCGGAGTCGGCAAAAAACTGTAGGTCCCTTCCATTCGAACAAAAATATAACACGCACACACAAATAGTTGCAAGAAGCAGGCCCAGGTTCACCTCGAGCTGTAGCGCCAACTAAGTAAGTAAGAGAGTAACATTGAATGATTGATCCTAGAGATATGCCCCAAAAATCAGCATTGAGCTTATACTTAAACCATTGATTTTAATCAATATAAAGAAATGTTGGTGGTTTCGTATACTTATAATATAAGTGTCTCTCCTTTTACTTCATTGGGAAGAATTGAATTTGTGTACAGCCACAGAAAGAGAGACAAATTCCAAAATTCCACGAATGTTATGATGCGCATGTGTAAATTTCTTGTATTCTTTATTTGTCGTCTTGTGAGGATGTATGATTATTCTTCTGAGCAGAGGAGAAAGGGCATCAGATAGCTAATTTTATCGAGTTGCTTACCTTTGTGTCCATAAATATATCAACATACTCGTAAATCTGTTACGTGTATGTATGTAACAATAACTGATAATACAGAGCACTTATTGCGCAAGTACTTAGAAGGTATGAAGGTTTTTGCAGAAAAGTTTTCCATGAATTCTTTGGGTGTTCTGTGTCATTGTATTTTTCTATTATCCTCGTTCAAGGATTCTTAATCTTTTTAGTAAGAACTCTTGCATGGGGTTGTCCTCTTCACCTCCAGAATTGTGTCTTCGATTCTCCCGTAAAGTTTTGGGTCAGAGAGCACTCTAGAAAGTATTTTCTTCACTCTCACTTCAGCCATCAGCATTAAAACATTAACCATTTATAGCCCCATGTGATAGAAATGTTACAAACCGTTTCAATGTTCACAAAATCGAAAAAATGTATTTAAGTCCATTAGAACTCAATATTACAGTATTGTCATAATACAGTTCTTTTAATTTTTAGTTAGTTTCAGCTGAAAGAGATTGCGTTAGGTGCTCGTCTCTGGATTGCAGTTCATTTGCCGCGAAGTTTGTGAAGTGATGTCCAGTGCGTATTTTTGCGTAAAACAATTAGTTCAGTGCTTATGCTACGATAAGCAAAATAATTGATTCAAAATATTCCATACATCATAGAGATACGCTATAATACATTGTGACTGAGTGTCGCAAACCCTTTCCGGAAAGCTATCAAAAAAACTAGTACATACTTTGATATTTCTACGATGTTGGGCTATAAAGGGTTAAGGTTCGGTCACCTGTAAAACCGAATTCTGTTTAACGTCACGTTCCCATTCAATCTTATATCTGCTGATCGTTCGCTCAGATTTCCAATGCCTTTCCAATTCCTTATCAGTTTGCGTCGAATTGTTGATTACGGTCTGTGTTGGAATGCATTCCTACAAATTTTGATGTTGACTCTCAGCAAGGTTCCGCACATGTCCAGGGATCATGCATTCCATGTATCAATACCCAAAGATTATAAGATAGGTACTGAAACGCAGAAAAAGCTCTACGCCTACTAACTGAGATTATTCAATGTAAATGCAATCTAGTCATTGGGACTAATAAGCAATCTTCCCATTTTTTGATGTATATAAAATTAGGGCACAATGCGTTGGGCGCCAATTTTTTTTTTTCTTTTAATAACAAAACGATCAACATTCTCAACCACTTAAATACTCCACTTTGTAATTGCTCAACCAGAACTTCATAAGTAACACCTTAAAGGCGTTTAATGGAATTTTTTCAACCCCCCTATGCCCCCGGAATGAAAGTTATGTTAACTACCTACTAATTCTAATATGTAATGCACTCTCTCCTACCGTCTGTGCACATTCCATTAACATGCATTATATGTATGTTTATACGCGAACTTAACCACTGGAAGAATGTTGATTACACGTAAAAACCGCAAGCAAAAATTAGAAACCAAAAAGGACCTTATAAGCACTTTACTTTGCTGCATTCTCTCTCTGAAACAAAAAAAACACTCACTCACATACCTGTATGATAATACATTCCCTTGTACATTAAATTCCATTCCACATAGGGTGTGGGATACTCGATTTTCGATGCCAGCTATTCAACCCCTAATGAAAGTAATTTCATTTTCTGGTCACCTCCCTCTTCCAACACCACGTGCAGCGATGGTTAAGGATTTATAATGAAGTATTTTCGTTTCGGCTACTTTAAGCTATCAGTTCGAACCCCCTCCCTGCATATGTGTGCAGCCATTGTCCGTTGAGGGCTTTTGTGTGCGACTACGAGACAAAGTGTTGGCACAAACGCGCGGCTACGGTGTGCTAACACCAACATTAAGGAACAAAAATAACGTTTCGCAGGGAAAGAAGGAAGAAAATCCAAACAGGATCACAATGAACTCGAGAACACAATGCCAGGCTACAAAAGCCGCAATAAGCAGTTGCAATTTAAGTCCTGCCTAATTACACATAAATTCCATATTGAACAAGGAATTCACTCCCTCTTCCCTTCGAGAAGGGAAAGAGCAGATACTCGTACACAGACCAGTCATAGGATACAAGGATATCAGCAGCAGCATCAGGAGCAGCAGCAGCCGTATAGAATATTACAACCGATATTACTTGAGTTAAAGGACAGCAGACTTGTTCCGGTTCGTTGGCTATGGCTAGCCCAAAAGGTTAAAACGAAACCGATGCATGGTAAAGCTTAACATCCTTTTTTTTCTTTTGTGCCTTCTTCCTGCAGATCCGAGATTAAAATGCGACACCAGCAAAATTCAAAGTGTAGGTGAAACATTAAACACAGCGGAAACATAGAAAACAACACAAGCATACTCATACGTCGTACACAAACACTGGGGCGGGGAGAAGGACAGAAGGACGATGGCGAGAAGGAAAAAAAACCCCTATCCTAACCGTAAGAGTTGCACAAAGTCAGCAGAAACCTAAGTTTCCCAAATGAAGCCAGGCAAAGCCACTTCACATGAGGAGAGCAGGGTGTTTTCCCTGCTGGTGATGGTAAGGGATGGGGGTGCTGATAGGGATGGCTCCAGTGGCTGGTACCACCATTCAGTGCTATATCAGTGATTAGTAATTTATACTTTAGGAAACAAAAAGTCCACCCCTCCCACCCCACCACTGCTGTGCTGTGCTGTGCTTCTTTAACAACCTGGTTAAATGACCCGACATCTTACTATACTCCCATTACAGCAGAAAGGGGTGGCTAAAGCCTGCATAGAAGCGTATAGAAACGCGGCCGCGCTTTACGGGGTAAAACTTTTCCAAATTAGAATTTGAGGAATGCTTTACAAAGCAGCAATGGGTTTCGGAGCCGCGGCGCTGAACACTTATTCCCTCGGATTGAGGACAAATAAACTCCGAGCAAGACGTTAGGCAAATGAATTTATTTCGTGTTTATGACAATGAACCACCACGAGCCCGAGGTGGAGCAGCCAGCGTAGTAAAAATCTTTATAGACACTCAACTAAAAAGGGTAGCAGGCGGCCCTAAACATTGCGCCTTTCATCATCAACATCAACGTCGTTGACGTCGTCGTCAACGTCGTCATAGTCATCATCGCCATCATTACCAGTATTTCTCCATCACAAGGGTTATCTGACGCGCTGTGATTCGTAAATAGATACATTTTGGGCGAAAAAAAACACGCATTTTTTATGACAAATGTTTGCTCACAGAGTTAGCAGCTAATACTCGTATACATTTGGTGTGTTGGGAAATAAACCGGAAAATGTTCGAAACTTTATGTGCGGCTCGTGAAAATAGATGAAGTGCACACAGTATGTCTGTCATAAATGAAAGCTGCCGCGAGGGTCGGATTTCGTCCGGATTCCGTCAGATTCATTAGGAAAGTTATGAATAGCGAATTAATTAGGAGGAATGGAAAAAAAGTTCAGAACATTGACTGAGGGTTTTTAGACCCGAAATGTTTGCAGGGTTTCGATGGCAAGTTAAGCCGAAATATTCACAATTAGTTGGGTAAACTTCAATAATGGAGATGAAGTGAAAGTGTCTACTTTTTTTTTTTTTAATTTTAATTTTCAAAGGGGTGAATACCGACTTCGGTTGAATTCAGGAAAAAAAAATTATTTGGCGCCCAATAGCGGATGCTTACTTCAGTAAATAAGTCGGTCAAAGAACAAAACTTCAAATTTCAACTTCAAATGCGTTTTTCTTAAAAATACATGTTTCGAAAATAATAACCGAAAAATCTTCAACACGGTTTACTGGTTAAAAAAAACGTTCATTAAAAAGTTCTATATTATGCCGAACATCTGTAGCAACTGTTTAAAATTCCGCAATTTTTCGGGAAAACTTTGACGTCGTTTATTGATTACTTTTTGACACCTTTTTGGGGCTTGATCGAGTGACCTTAAATAAGAGTGCGACTGATTCCTTCACGATTGATACAGTTCATGTTGGAGATATTGGAATATGCAATTTATTAGTGTTTCGCACTTCAGATAAGGAGTTAGTATAATTCAAGCTCGGTTTCAGTCTCTTAATGGGTATATTGACCACCTAGCTTCCACAAGCAATTCTGAAGAACTTTTTGCTATGACCCAATACCTCAACGTTCTAGCCCCGCTTTCTGATAAAGAGTGAAGAGCATTTGTCCAAGTCTTTAAAAATGAATATCGACGAATTTATATAATCTGTTGATTGCATTGGTCTTACTGAATCTACGCATATGTATGGGTCTCCAAAAATTTGACGAGCTCAGACTGCGGCATAGAAAATGTTGTTGTTGAAAATGTTGAGGTCTACGCGGAAAATAATTTGCAAACCAGGCTAAAAAGCAGAAAGAGATAAAGAGCGTCTAAGACTCGAGAACCGCTGGACAATATGTTAGTTTAGTCTTCAGGAATATTTCAATCCGTGATATTTCAATTTTTCGTATGTATTGTATGTTTTGGCAAAATAAATTTCTTAAATAAAAATATGTTTGCTGATAAAATTTGGACCCGCCAAGCGGCGGTGGAGTCGAGATATTTACGACAAACTACATATATATAGGTAGGTACTGATATTTTTGTTCGTATCAGATTGGATGTACGTTGGCTAAGATTATTGAAATGTTTATTATTATAAAGAACTCTAATAGGTGGCGCTGTATTCCCACTTTTGTATTTTTTCGTCGATTTCG
The DNA here is from genome assembly GCA_949775065.1 of Brachyopa scutellaris. Taxonomy (NCBI): domain Eukaryota; kingdom Metazoa; phylum Arthropoda; class Insecta; order Diptera; family Syrphidae; genus Brachyopa; species Brachyopa scutellaris. The sequence goes on from OX459113.1 coordinate 115,884,644, forward strand.
TTGTTGACATTTGATTAGAATTATGGCATGTAGTTAAACCGAGCGCATAAACAAACTGATCGAATGAAAATAATTTTGAGTTGATTGTGACTGCATAAAATTAAACAAAGTCTTCAGCATGTTTTATGCGCTACTGAATTGCCTCTCCGAAATGGACAAAACTGTTTGTATAGCTATAACAGTTCAGAAATGATATCATAATTAGCTATAACTTGGAGAGGGGTGAAAATAGAAACCCCGACTGCCATACGATTTTGTGCTCGCATTTTTTTACTCCAGTAATCCATCAATCAAAGTTACATCGAATTTCAAATTTTTTAATCTAAACTACAACACTAAATTAGGGTTGCCAGAAATATAATGATGAAACTAGAATGAGCATGAAAAGCCCGGACTTTCCCGGACAAAATTGGATATAAAAAAAGTGCAAAACTAGGATCAAAACGCATATGTACTATTTTCTACAAAAATATGCTTTTATGGCGGTACTTCATGGCTTAAATATTCAATAACTTATAGTTCTTACTTTATATTCGGTTTGTGGGTAGTCGTGGGCTTGTTGGCATAAGCCTAAAGGCTGAACTATAATAGTCGAAAGCAATCGGAAGCTACTGTCAAAATCCTATGTTAAGTTTCCTTCCGAAATGTCAATTACTCAAGTTGCCCATAATAGGAGAATGCGAACAGAAGCGATTGTCACTGGCGATTGTCAGATTCTAGTCGTTTTGCTCGTGATTTGTTTGTTGTTTCGCAAAATAACTAGCGAAATTGAAAAAAAATTACTACCTAACAAAATAAAAATGATCACTCATTTCGTACATTAATTTATGTTTCCATTGAGAAAGCAAATCGTAGTCCTATGCACAAGCCATTTTTTTATGTACGACGTACATACATATATGTGTGATGTATTGTACTACATACATACTTGCAAATGCATACATTACAGTATGTAAATTAAATCTAAGAACAATTATTCTTTAAAATGATAATGCTATTAATTGCAAAAAGCAAATAAAACAACATTTCGTTATTTCCGAAATTCCTATTCTAAATTTACTCAGCTGTTACAGTCAAATGTCAAATTTTCGGAAGTGAGCAAAAGTGGACGAAAACTTAACGAATCGAAGCGAAAAGCTATTATGGTTGTACAATACAAATTCCTTGTGTTCGCACAGTTTCGTACGTGGTCGTACGAACCCATTCGACTATTATAGTTCAAACTTAAGACTTCAAAAACCCAAAAGAAAAAAGTCCAACGGCTTAGTGTATGCCTTTGCTTCCCAACAATCACTCGTGCATTTTTTGAACCCCAAATTTGGCAATTTTTATGAAACAAAAGCCATCAAGAAAAAATGAGTCTAATCGCTGAAGATGATTTTGTTTGAAAAGTAGTTGCCAAACCTTTATTATTTTTAAAATATTACTTAACAGTGAAAACACGTCCTTTCGTACAGCACTCCATTAGTAATTATAACCCATACATGCTGCCTTTTTTATTCGTTGACAAATTTGCACGTGTGTGCATATTGCGACATACATTACTAAAAGAAAATTTCTATTGGTAATAAGTGATAAGTATGAGTCCAATATTTTAATTGATGAATAATGGAAAAACCGGACTAACCCGGACAATTTAGGAAAAACTATCCCGGACGTTCCCCGCACTTTACAGATCAATAGATGGAAGAAAGCCATGTTTTCATATAAGATACAATTGTCATTTTAGTCTCTGTCTGTCTGTTTTCGAAAATCATTTTACACAGCGGATACATTTTTTAGATAAATCTCGGGTTTTCTCTTAAACAAATGATTTAAATCGGAACAAATTTATTTTCCATTATTTTTTCAAACAACTTCCCCAATACATACGGAGCAACTGAAAAAAACTGATCAGGGATTCGAATTGGCAACTAGTTTGCTTTGAGTCGTACCCTGCGTAATCAAATGGGACGCCGCACACGACGCTTCTGGTTGAAAACTCGTTTGCGATTCACAAATACCAGGGGTGAAATCGGCTAACGCGAAAATTGACTGTCGCTTTTTTGATTGTCGTTTTTGATTATCAACTATTGCTTGCACTGTGTAAATCGCTCGCAAAAAATTGTTGATTTATTGGCATCACTTCTAAGGGCCGGTCTGTTCAGCCTCGGTTAACTTTAATCAACGGTTATTCCAGCCGGTAACAGTCGAATGTGTTTATTCACCAAAATTTTAACCAGAGAATCCATGGTTTGGCTAGTTAACCAGAGAAATCGATAACCGGCCGATTTAAGTCGGTTAACGACACTTAACCAATGATTTTATTTAATTTCGTTTATTCAGGCTTGATTTTGACACTCCATATTACTTTTGACAACATATTGTGCGATAACGGATATAACTAATATAATAAATACAAACTAAGCGCATAATGGAGTGAGTTATTTTATGGTCTTGTTTACATATAGTACATTGCTTTATTTGTGAATTCAGTTAATTTGGAAGTTGCATTTGGGATTCATGGAGGAGTGAAGACAGTGACGAAGACTACAATCAATATTTGTTGGTTGAAAGGCGACATTATAATATGTGTGAAAGATTGGACTATTTCAATAAATGGGACGATATTGACTTATTGAGATGATTTAGATTGCGGAAGCAAACTGTTGAAAATATTTTATACACACTCGAACTTTATATTCAATACAAAAATTAGTGTATTATCTCATGAACACCAATGCAGAAGCTTTGAAGCTTTTATCTTCACCAGATCATAAAGAGCATTCCACATAGGACTTTCCTTAATGTGAAAAATTTTTGATCGACCAATTATTTCAATGCTAAATAAAATTTCAATTTAAAAATAACGGCTTGCATACTTAACCCTTAGCCGGATTCAAGTGCTTGCGTTTTCACCGTCGTCGCTGAAACTTCCCAAAAGTCTTAAAACATGGCGATTCAAATCACTTCAATGTCAAAATCCCTCTTTAATACACGTTTTCACAAAACCACCCCTATTACCGCTTTCACAGGAAATCCGAAGCACGACAGCCGCACACGGCAATAGAAACAACTCAAATACAAATAGCAATAAGAACAATAACAATGAATATCCTCATTTACAGTTGTGCTTTACGAAACACCTTTTCCCTCCCGTAACGATCTGCAAACATTTAAAACCAATGCGCATCGGTATCTCCTCTTTCATCCTCCCTAAATTTCCCTATGGCCCGCGCTGTGGAAGACATTTTAAGGGTATTCATAATCCCCTTAGGGCGCGTGAATTATAAAAAAAAAAAATATATATATATATATATGTACATATGTACATAACATATAATGTACTATGGACATACATACATATGTGCATTCATATACACATATCTGCACAAAAACTAAAAACAATTACTAAACAAAATATTTTAATCAGAACCCGCAATGTAACTTCATGAAAATAAATACGTCAAACAAATTTAATCTCTGATAACCGAATTGACATATAAAACTGGAAAATTGGAACGTTTTTCGGAAAGCTATGGTTTGGTGACCAAAGTAAAAAAGAAAGTGAACAAAGACTCATTGGTTACCAGAGATTCTTAACCATGGGTTAAGCTAAATCTGTGGTTACCTAACCACAGATTTAACCAGTTGTGAACAAACCGGCCCTAAGTCTGTCAAGAATTAAACGTAATTTTCGAATTGTTTTGATTTGAATTTGAAAGCTAAATTCAACAACTTTTGTTTACAAACATGTATAATACATAATATATATGTATACTATCTCAAAACACTTAATAATATTTATAATATTAAAGGGTGATTTTAAAAAAAAAACACAAAAAATTCGAAAAAATGAATGAAATATTTATTTGAATCGATAGTTTGAACCTTGCAATTTAATGTTTAAAGATAATTTCATGCAAATGTTGACCGCGGCTGCGTCTCAGGTAGCCCATCCGCTGAGTCCAATTTTGGCATACTCTTTCACACATATCGGCCGGTATCTCACGAATGAATGCATGGATGTTGGCTTCCAGTGCGTCAATCGAAGCGGGCTTGTCCCTATAGACATTAGCCTTGACATACCCCCACAAAAAATAATCTAATGGTGTCAAATCGCACGATCTAGGCGGCCAATTGACCGGCCCGAAACGTGAAATTAACTGTTCACCAAACTCGCCTCGCAATTGCGCCATTGTTTCGCGTGCTGTGTGGCATGTGGCACCATCTTGTTGAAACCACATATCATGCAAGTCAAGAACTTCCGCAAAATTTTCCACGTAGTGCTGTAACAAAGGCCTAACTGCTGGGAACGGCGCCGAATCGACATTTCGCGGTCTTCTGTCACACTAGCTGATACGGCCGCAATATTTTCTTCACTACGCACAGTACGTAAACGTGTTGGTGGTTTAATGTCCAACAAAGTAAATTTGGTGCGAAATTTGGTCACAATCTTCCGAATAGACTGCTCAGAAGGTCGAGAATGCCGATCATAAAATGGAAGCAGCGCGCGATGAACATTTCGAACCGAGCACGAATTTTGATAGTAAAATTCAATAATTTGCAAGCGTTGTTCATTTGTAAGACGATCCATGGTTAAATTGCAAACCAAACTGAAGCTGTTTGACAGTGACACAAGGTACTAAACACACGTCAGCTGTCAAAACCAGTGTTGCCAAAACCAAACCAGCTAAAAAATCACCCTTTAAAAATAAGAACAATTTTGTTTTTTGTAGGTTTTGTTTTCTTTAGTTAAACGAAAGTTTTTTTAAAAATCTAAAACGTTATGAGTAGGTAAGGTACTAAGAAATGGTTTAATTTAAAGGATATCCATACAGATTCGTGCCTACAAAGGTTCAAGGTAGTTCCAAAATATTCGCTCTATTTCGTAGATATGTTTTTATCAGTCGGACATTTTTATAATTATTTTCACTCCTCACTATCCTCGTCCTCGCGTTTTGGAAAATTGCAATTGATGTAAACATTGCACTTGAACTAATTTGCTTAATAGAAAATATGTCAATCTTCAAAACACCATTTTTTTTCCTTATATATTAACCAATTTGAAGTCGACTGCACCAAAATCCTTATGGAAAATGACATAAATGTATGAAAACGACACCTAAATAGCTGACACCTAAAATCAAGGCAAAAAAACGATTGTCGATTTGATAATCACCTTACACAGAGCGAAAGTGTCGATTTTGATTATCAACTATCGCATTAGCCGATTCCACCCCAGTTTGTAACCAGTCGGCTATTGATTTGCCTGTCGGGTTGCAATTTCTAGTTTGTCGAATATGAGTGAACAACAACAGACCAACCTGTTGCTGGTGCGGGGTATGGGTGTACCCAAAACCTTCTTATTATTCTTCTCCTCCTCCTGAGGTAGTAATACAACATGATGCTTTCATCATCGCTCGAGTCTTCCGAAGACATTTCATGTCCGGTATCCATAACGACACTGAACAAACTAGAGATTTTTTATTGCTGATGAGTATCCTCGTGTGTGGAGTCAAGTCACCACTGAGTCCGTAACTGGTTTTAACCCGAGTTGCCAACCGGTTTACTTCTTTTTCAGTTGCTCCGTGTGTATTGGGCCAGTTGTTTGAAAAAATTATGGAAAATAAATTTAAAAAAATTGAACATTTCGACAGTTTAAAATCCCCAAACTTAAGCTTTAGCATTAAATACCTTTCTTACATACGAGTACGTTTAAATAAATTGCTTAACATTTAAAAACAAATGTCTCTCCGCAAATTGCAGAACATATTGTTGATTGGAATTAAATTTTCAGATACCATTTTAAGTTTTAAACCCGCTTTTAATGATATGCCTTTACTTGGCCTCGAAATGTACATACATCATTTACACTCTGGTATATGCCAAAATGAAAGTATCTCCACACATGTGTGCAATGTTCATCTGATCGTTAATTTAAATACAATATATCCAGATGACTTGCGCTTACTGGAATCGAAATACACAACATTACGACTATACACATACGAGTACATCCATTACATTGCCTCTTCGAATGCAATCAGTGCTTGGCATCACCAACGAAACCATAACAAAGCCATAATATAAAATTAAGTTATAAACAAAAATGAATATCGGCGAGATGCGAGATGGACCAGCACCAAAAAAAAAAAAAAGAGGAAATACCATAATAATAATAGTATACGTGCTTTATTATCCTTTCCTTCTCTGATATTCTCTTCTCCATAGTGTCGTCCTGAATTTATTGCCAGTATAATATTTTTTAATTTTCATAAAAAAAGAAAACAACAACAAGAAATTCCCACAGTTATTGCTCTCTCGTCCGACAACACATTATGGATGATACTAGGATGGACGCATCCCAGTACTGCACTACCAAGGTCCGGTCCAGCGACAGGATCGACATGGATATACTAGTAGTAGTACTGGTAGTTGGTAGACCCGTCGTCGTCTTTATAGCTTCGGGTTTTTTTTTTTTTTTTATAAAAGATTCGGATGAATGGCAGCGCGTATCTATAATAATAATTTCTCATGCTTTGTTTATTGCAGCATCAATTATGTTGTTTTATTTTTTTTAATTTGCGCTTTGTTTTCGCCTGGCTGAGGGGCGGATGTGCGTGTACTCGTAATTTGTATACAGTGCTCATGCAATGTATGTATTGGCATTGGCATATTATGCGTGGTTAAATTTTTTTTTTTGCCATAAATGCCGCTGCATATGGTTATTTCATGTGGTTATTGAAAAATTCATTCAAAATAATTATCAACAATAATAGCAGATGTATCAAGCACTTTGTAGTGTTCGTCAATTTATAATGATTCATTTTTGGCGATACTTTAAAAATGGTATCGCTGTTGCAGTTATGCTGCAGTAAATGAATTTTTAAATGTCACTTAAAAAGATACAGTGGCAGAGATACAGAAATGAATAACTGCGGTTCGTCCTGTTTGCTGGTGATTTTTTTTTTACGGATTTAAAAATAAATATTTAACAACTCAATGGAATGAGTACTTGTGGATATAATTTTTGAGAGCTTGGTTTATCTGTGTCTTAAAATTCAAGACATAAAAGCTGTTTTTGGAACGCAGAAGATGACGTATGAAACAAGAGTGTATACAGCAGAGCTGCGACAGAAAATCGCGAAAAATGTACAACATTGACTTATTTTTTTTTTTTTCCTTTATTTATTTACATCTGTCCAAATTGGACACCTAGTAATTGTTGTTACAGAACAGGATATGATAGCTTATAAGGCCAGTGCCTTTACATACTTTTGTTTTACAATAAGATGCATTTTTTTATTCTTTAACTTACGAATTTCAAAAAGTGAAGATTACAATTGTTATAATTTTTATAATTTTTATTAAAGTCTTTGAGTTAGGTCTGATAGTCTAAGCGCTTCAGTCTTCTTTTTCTGGTTATTTCTTGTAGCGGGATAGAGTTGTTGACTTATTAGAACTAATTTTTTTTATCCATTCATCTGGACTATAAACTAATTCCAAATTCAAGTTTCAAAAATTCTTAAAACTCTATTGAAGAAAATAACGCTGACACATGTAACTAGTTCCATAGAAATTCAAGCAGTTGAATAGGAACAATAAAATCATTATTTGTATATCTCTAGAGCTCCGCAAGGAAGCAATCTTAGGCCACATTTATGTCTGACTCGTATTATAAACGATTTTCCATATCTAACTGATGGATACTCCAATACACGATGAATATGTAAGGTAAAACGATAAAGGACATTTTCTCAGTCTTGATGCAAATATCAAGTTGTATGTGGTTTAGGGGTGTCAAATCGGGAGATCTTCCCGCAAAGAGGCGAAAATGTTATTTACTGATACTTTTTTTAAATGCCTAAACTTAGAGAAATATCCCATAGTACGTTGTCTGACCCAGATACTTAGAGAGAATCATTTCAGTAGACTTGCTTGCATCTTCTAAGCTCAATCAAAACTCAGACGACTTAATAGGCAATTGCACAATTTTCCAGAAAGAAAAAATTCTAGCTTTTTAAACACTACATATTATTGGATACCAGGACACCTGGGGATAGAGGAGGACAAACTTGCTATGAAAGGGACTGCTACACATTTCGTGTGCCCTGAACCCTTCTGCGGAATATGGGAACATACAATCAAAGAGAAGCTCCGAATACTGGAGAAGTCTGGCAGGACTACATACTAGTGTTGAAAGGAATATTCGGTTACTATTGAGAATATTGAGTTACAATTCGGCCGAATACCGAATACCTAAAAATAGGAGTAGAAATACCTTAAAATGGTCTAAGCAAAGCAAAACACTTACAAGAACTGCTACCGATCTTTGCTATAAAACAGTTTGCGCACCAATTGTCCCTTCTTCTTCCTCTTCTCTCTTGGAGACGTGGTTTGTAGAAGAAAAAAAAATTCCCGGAAGACCCGCTATTCCTCTTCATGTTCGTGGTGGACCTGTTAATTCTGCATGATGTTCGAATGAAAATGAATTTTTTGTGGAAGAACGCGAACCAAATGGAGCGATGAGAATCGTGTTAAGTCCAAAAATAATGAAGTTTGAGTTGAATGGTTTTATCTTCTGCGCCGTTTATTCAAACCATATTCACCCAAACTATGTTCGTACTTTTTCAGGGCTTTTAAATGTGACCGAATAGTTTGGTTGAGTATTCGGCTATTCAGCCACGCTCATGGCCGAATATACTATTCGTTGCAACACTACTAAATACCGAGGGCCTGAAACACGCAAAGAACCCTCTGGGTAACTATAACTTGAAGAGATTCAAAGCCTGTGTAAGTCTTGTTAAAAAAAACTTCGCATTCTAACTACGTTCCTTATAGAGCGCTGCATATATCTCAGGAAGCTACGTTTCTCAGATGAAGATACACTTACATTTTGCAATGAAACCACCAAAACTCAAGAGTACAGTACAGAAAAGGTTCAGGTATACGTACATATATATCAAGTATAAATTATACCAGATAATCTGGCACTCAGAGCACCCGATCTCATACTGCGATTACTCAAGAACTTGCTCTAGATGAGGTTCTACGACTTAAACAATTTCACCTGAGCTAAGTGTGAGCTAAGCTCCCTCTAACCAATTCCGATAGGAATAATTATGAGAGTAATGTTTCTTCGTCTATAGGACTTGTAGGAGGTATACTAGATCTAAGGCCGCAATGCAACACACACTTCAATAATAATAATGATCTTATTAAACTTGTGTATTGTTCTCTGCGCCTTATTCGCTGCAAGTCCCATTCCAAGGACATCCAATGCATTCGCACCCCCACATATTTATATATTTTGTCCAAGTATAGGTTCTTGACCAGTATATCCCATACATCTTCATTGTTGATGATGTTAAATCAGAATATCTATCCTTCATATGATTCAAAGACTTGCTTTGAATTCTACGCTTTTAGCAAACGCACAAATGCAGCTCTCTATACGCAGCCTATTGATAGCGCCTCCATCTATCAGAAAAGCTCTTGCATCATTGAAACCGAAAAGCTCTCCATTCTCGGTATGTGTGTTGCCAACCTACGTTGGAATGACTACATATTCGAAGTCGCCAAAAACGCCGCGAAATGCCTAGGTTTCCTTTAACGATGTAAGAAATTCTTCACCCCTTCTGATCTAGCCACAATTTATAAGGCGTATATTCGCCCCAAGCTCGAGTACAATGCTCATATCTGGTCGGGTGCTCCAAAAACATCACTGCACCTGATCGATAGAATACAAAAGCGCGCGATAAAACTAATAGGGGATAGGAACATCACTGAGTCAATTGATTCTCTTGAACACCGTCGTAATGTTTCCTGTCTTTCCCTGTTTTATCGCTTTTTCCACAAACAGTGCTCCAGCGAAATAGCCAGCTGCATTCCTCCTCTTCAACAATTTTCCCGCAACACACGTCTCGCAAGGAATGCCCATCAGTTTACCCTTACCCTAAATTTCCCTTGACCCGCGTTGTGCAAGACATTTTAAGGGTATTCATAACTCCTTTAGCGCGCGTGAATTATAAAAAAAAAAAAAGCTATAATCATATTCATATTCAATTAGGTGTCCTGTCATTGTTATCTGTCCCGTATTTACAATAGTTTTGGACTTAGTTCTTTTGAGATTCACTTTTGCTGTTAGCTTATGTCCAAGTTCGGGACATTTTTCCAGTGTACGAGTTTTCTATATCAATTTTTTAAGTTACTGCTGTGGTTTGCTCTCTGCTGATGCCCAAGCAGAAATTCGTATCTGTTAACTGACAAGCTGATTCCAATCTGACCAATTCATTCACAGTACCATTTTATAACTACATAGGTATAGGTACCCACCTAAACTTCTCAATCCATTTAGAACATATCCATAAATATGTGACTAAAGCGGTTAGCACCATCTAGGAGAGCGCCAACGTACTGATATCCACAAAGGTTTGTGTATCTGCTGTAGATGCGCAAGTTTCACAGTAGGGAGCTCATTCTAAGATCCATTTACGATCCAGAATGTTCTACAGTGGAGAGTTCCATGTCTGGAAGGTTCTCGCCTAGAAAGATCGGCAGCAATTGGTTTGAGTATAAATAGAGCCCGCTAATAGGAGGCACACTCGAATAGTGATTGAAAAGTGATGAGGCAATAAGCAAAGGGATCCGATCACATGAAGTCAGAAAAGATTTTGAGAAAAGATTAGAAGTTTTACTGCATTTTCCTAAGAAACGATCAACGAAATAATCAAGACAACAATAATGGGGTGGAAAATCTGCTTTTTAAGTATTTGAATTATTGCTCCAGGTATGAATGGACAGAGTGATATAAAAAGTAAAAACGATTAAAGTCAAAAATTGTTAATTAAGTTTATTTACAACACTAACGATGTTGATTATATTTCCAAGTATTTTACCCTCCAACAGCACCTGCACTTAATCGCCGAAAATTCCTGAATTTATTTTCAACCCGTTAACATCCGTTTTCATCGTCAAATTCCCCATTTTACTACTTCAATCGCTCTTATTCCATCCGTGGCCAGAGCTTAAGTTTCAATCCATACAACAACAATAAAAAAATATCTTGAACGATGGACTTCACAAGTCCTTACAGTGAGATCAGATTCCTTCTTTTTAATGAATTCGAAAATAATTTTCACGCCATTTCTCGCGCGCAAAAAAAAACTTCAAATCAACCATAAAAGTTATTGCTCCCAAACAGATAATAAAATCTTCAAGTTACGATTTCCTCTCGTCCGAATACAGAAGAACTAAGCGCGCCAAACGGACCCCTTCGCCGTTAATATCCGTTTTGGAAAATTTGCATAGCAAACCTCACAACATCCACTTTTAATGGTGGTGGTGTGGCCAGGCCATAGCCAGAGCCAGAGCCAGCAAAGCTGGAAAGGTTGATGAGAAACTCAGCCCGAGCAATTCAATTACTTTATGCCTTCCTCGCGCTGTGCTGCTTTTCGCGATTTTATTTCCCTCTCATCACACAAAGGGATGGCACAATAAAAAGGAAACGGCAAAAACAAGAAAACAAAGGGATTTGCACCTGATGACATTGGCGCCAACTGCATAAATTATGTTCGAACCAATTGCAGGCGATAAACGCGGTTCCTTGTTGCAGACGGGTTCATACTGGTCGCAGCAGTGACTGAAGCACGTTAACGATGACTAGGTCCTTGTCGTCCTCGTCGTCTCCTTCAATCTGTTATTTATTTCATCGATGTTATTATGCAGTATAATCCTGTAATACCGTAATGTTCGTTCGTCCTTATTGAATATTTATATTTTATTTTGGCTGCGCCAAGTACCACCTTGGGATTAATGTCGAACTTCCATTCATGGTGTTGTTATGCGTTTATTTATGAACCATTGAAGGGGGAGAAGAAATTTCAGGAAAAATAAATCATTAATCGAAGTAAAAGGCGATTGGTTGGGCGGAGGCAAATCCTTGGAAAAGAGAAACTTCGTCGATGGAGACTGACAGGACGACTAGAGGTTTAGCGGTGACATTATATGAAGAGTTTCAAGACTTTTTTTTAGTTTGACATCTGTGCTGTAGCTGTCGGATCTATTCCCAAAAGGGGATTCCTCAAAAGCACTCCTCAATGGTAATCTGCCACCAGTACAGGATCCTAGTTTCAGCGCTATAGGGCTGTCAAATGGAAAGTGAGGAAAGTAAATGGATTTAGATAGGTTTAAGTCCCTGCTGCAAATGATTGCGAGAAGCTAGGCTTGGTTCAGTCTGCTGACGCCCTGCTGCTGGACATTGGCATGCAATTTATTCTTAATCTTTGGACAGCCCTTTACAACTGGTACAGGTAATGTAGTCTTAGATTATTGAGGCCTATTCTAATCGTGGGCGGTTAGAAAACTTGTTTCAGTTTCCCATTTTAAATGTTCACCGGATAAGTGCAATAGCAGAATTGTCCTCACGAAAACCCGCTTAGCTGCTCAGAGGTACTTATCCATGAACAAGACTAGTCCGCGAAATGACGAAAGATCTTCACATGGTTGTGACAATCGAAAACTGACAGCCAATAGAAAACGGCAAAGTCTAACTAGAGCACTAGAGCTCGCCACATTATGTACTAGATTAAGTTTATTAGCTTTTGTTTTCTCTCGATTCTAGTGTTTTGTTAAAAAGCGTATTTAAAGGGGGAAATAAAGGGACGAACTAGAGGGAAACAATGAGTACTTAAACGGGTAATGCAGTTAAGTGATATGTATGTACATAAAAGGGGATTTTAACAAGAATCTTACTTCATAGACTTATGGCTTTAAAAAACTTAGGATGCTATTCGGGTTTTGTACTAAACGGGGTGGTTCCTAACTGGGTTTCACTGTACTAGCGAGTATTCTTTGGTCAACAAATGAACGTTTTTCAGTGCCAAGTTGGTTCTTCACCGCCGCCAAATGCTTCCATGGATTCGATATTTATTCAAAGTGTTTGCTACTTGATTCGAAAATTTGTAAATCCATTCAACTAGTCTTCACTCACTTGTCCTCTTCAATGCACTTACACACAAATAACACTCGATCAAATGCTACAACTAAGCTACTATTGAATCAAAACATCAGCTTCTCCCTACTTTTACAGCAGCGCAACTAACGCAAATAAATGTTTTACATTTTACATTTTCCCAATCAATAGAAACTTAATTTCCCCCAACTGTAACCTCTGCATCGAACCGCCACCACCCCAAACAGCAAATAAACCAGCAAACAAGGCAAACACCAGAGTAAACAACAACAAACAATCAAAACACATCGAAGCAACTGAAATTATCAGTGCGCCATCTAATTCCCAATTGACATTTGCAAATTGCATGCAAGTACTCAAGGGCGCGTACCCCTTGGCATTGCACTCAATGTTGGTAGGGTGGGTGTGCCCACCACTCATTGGTGGAACCAATGAGTTGAGTTGCAATGAAAATTCTGCTCAAATAAACTGGTAAACTAAATTAATGTAAATATTAATCAATTTTAATCAATGTCACTTCCATTCCCACTCAACATCTGCAATCTACCACTTTAGCCTTTATCCGGCGTCCTTGTCCTCTTGGTACCGCGCACCGCTACCGTTGGTATACCATTTTGAATTTCAGCTCTTGCATCCATCCAACCCTGAATGCACATTGAAATCAGGACTGGAGGATGAAATTGCTAGAAAAAAAAAAAAGAGAATACAATGTAAACACAGATTTCGCAAAAGAGAACGACACGATGACATCAGGTATTTTCTGCAGGATTGCTATGTCAAGCAGTACAGGGTGTCTTGAAAAAGTCTTGTTTTGAAAAAATATAGAATGAAGCAGAGTTTTTAATGTGGCAGATGGCTTTTACCTAAATTAATTTAAAAAAACTTAAACCCGACTACGGTAAAAGCTAACTAAAAATTACGAAACAAGATAAAACGAAACGATCATCGCACGATCATTGTTCAGAGTAAAGCCGTGTGTCAAACCCTTTCATTTGATACCCATATTAAGGAGGTAGTAAAGATAACACTAATCCGCTATCTTGGGAACGTCCGCCTTATTGAATCTAGAAATCCTCACTCACCAAATCCTTTTACTATCAAGGCGGTTGAAAAGAAAGAAAAAAAGAAAATAAAAAAAAGTAAGCCGCCATCTTGCTTTGTGCGTCCGCCATATTGAATTTTCTGTGACGTCATATAGACTAAGACACTCTCGGGATCAAGACGAACCCAATGATACCTCATTTGTTAAAATTAGTTCTATAGTTTAGGCTGTACGAGGTGACATCTTTACATATAAAGAAACAAACAATCAAACAAACTAACAGACCAAAAAACCCAGTCTGTAAAAATCACAACTCTTCGTTTTGCATAGTCGCGTGAAAATGGCGCAAATTGTACCGTTCAAACCTGTATTCGAAGTAGCCTGTGCCTTTGATGAGCTTTTTAAGTTCTTGCATATGATTTAAGTGAAAGCTCCTGACCTTTCGATGAGCCTTTGGACCAAAGATAGTTTTATTTTTAATCAAAAAACTGTTAATAGCTTTTTGAATCCAAAAGTCAGTTGTCATAGACAAAATCATCTCTCAAATATTTGCAAAGTGAAAAAGTCACATTTGGTTACACCCTGTACAGCACATGTACACACGTACACACAACAATCGTTTGAGTGAAAATTAGGAATTTAATAAAAGAGTGCGATGTCAACTCTAAAACGGACCCAACAACCAGCTGCTATTTGAAATAGCTCCCCGAGTTGCACATCATATTGGTGTTTCCCTGTCTGCACGGTATCCCTTTGTATTTCTTTTAATTTCGGTTGTAGGTATTTTTTTTCCTCCTTTATTTCTGGGTCAACAGTTATTTTCTGAAGCGGAAAATGGGACATATTTGTATAAAATACTAAAGTCGGTCAGTTTTGTGCAGCTGTGCCAGTGGTGCCGTACCGTAAAAGTTTCATGACAACATTTTTTTGAAATTGTTCCCTCGGTCTCCTCTCTGTCTTTGTGGGGGCAAAACTATCTCACATATAACGGTACAGTGGAAATTGCTAATTACTGTTGGCTATCAGGAAGCAAACAATTTAATTGTAATGAAAAAGTATACCATGGGAAAAAAAGAGCAGCAAACCACCAACTGGACCCTGAAAGACATCATCGTGTGTAGTGGTGACAATTGCAAGTCATGCTAAATCCTATGTGCATCAAGCCAGTCACCGAAAACCACCACAAAGCAGCAAATGCTAATATCCTGAAAAGTTGGGCGGACAAAATGCCTTATCTTTACCACAACAAAAAAAAAAACAAAAAACAAAAAAGTTATGGGGACGGTAAACCATGTGTGCAGGAAGGACAATGTGTCTCTCTCTTCCTGATGCCCTTAGTCGAGTTTCTGGTATTGTGTCAGTTGCGACCGATATTTCCAACTAATAGTGCGTTCTCTCCTGCTGTTACTGTTGTTGTGTAGTTGTATCCTGAATGTACTTCTTTTTTTTTATTCTTTTCTGTTTACCACCATTTAACCATTGCACAGAAGAGCACATACTCCTGTGACCCACTTTGGTGGCCAGTGTTGCTTACTGCGATTGCACGCGGTGGGCTTTTTTTTCATGCCTGGCATAATTTCGGACAGGATTGTTAAATTTTTTGATATAGTCTTTCAGTGGTGATGGTGATGATGCCCATCGCTATAAAAAAAAAGTCTGGAATTTGTGCATCTATAGGATGACAGATGGTGCAGTAGCACATTTACTGCAATTTTTAGGCTTTTATCAAATTAAGGATAGTTGATCCTTTTTTTGACTGAAATTGGCAGTAAAAGGTTAAAAGTTTGAATTTTTAGCAACGTGTATTTTTTTCATTTCAAAATAAAATGATTTATTCAAGTGGTATTGGCAATGTCGACATACACATGTGTAACCCGTTTTTTTTTTTTTTCTTATAACACATTTGAAGTGTGACCGGAAATGCGATTTTTGTGTGTGTGTGATTTTTATTGAATTACGGCTTTTGCAAATGAATAAAGTAATTGAAAGCTCAAAATACAAAGGCTAATTTATTCAGGATGCTATACAAATATCAAATCGGCTATCTTGAACACCCACTGAGCTACAGGGCGTTCAAAAAAGTTATTTTAGTCAGAAGAACCATTTTAAAACGAGCATTAGCCTGCATTGAGTCTAATGGAGGATACGGCATACAAGGTTATGCTCGATTTTAGTGATTCTTGTAAATTTGTAGGTGACGTTATGGCGCACGCACTATATGGACGGGTCTTTCAGGCAGAGGTGTATGCTATCCTTAGCACAGCGCACATTCCACTTAACAAGATAATGAAAAGGCAAGTCGATCTACATCTGCTCCGATAGCCAAGCAGCTATTAAAGCCTGTTCAGCACCAAAATTGTTGAGGAAGCTGCCAATATCCCGGGAAACGATAAAGCTGATGCTCTAGCTACAGCTGGATCAGCGGCACCGCTTATTGGCTCTCAGCCTGTTATTGGCTGCAGTTCAGCCTATGCTATAAACAAGCTTCTTAAGCTGCTGCGACTACTATACTACAATCATTGGTAAGAGCTTAGGTCACGCCGACAGGCCGTTAGTAGACGCGCCCAGGGCAAACCGAACTAATTTTCTGTTACGCCTTAGCAGAACTGACCTAAAAATCCAAACAGGACTGGTCACTGCGTTCACTCCCTTAAACGAGCACCTGTACAAATACAAAATTGGAATCAGAAACTCGGGCCTTACGAGATGTGCCTGGAGGAAGACGAGACAGCTGAGCACTTCATTGGCGAGTGTCCGTCCGGCCTTTGCTCGGATCAGAAAGGTCACTCTAGGCAGTTACGTCCTACGGGACGTTGATCTACTGGAGCTCAATCTTGCACTATTGCTTCACTTTGCGAAATCTGCCCGTTGGCAGATTAAGATCGATGTATAGCTCAGCAGCCAATCGCTAACTCAGCGAATAGGGTGGTACTTCACCAAAGTACAATTGGCCTACAGGTCTACATGCTTGTTTTCTCTATGCGACAACTAAATACAATACAATACAATATGGCGCACGATAATAATAATAATAATAATGCGATTTTCACAAAAATTGGTTAAAACAAATTGGGGCCAATATCTCAAAAATAAGAGTACGTTTTTTACTGTGATAAACACTAATCAATTGTCTATAAAACGAGTCTACCTTAGCTGCTCTAAGTTTAATAGACTAAAAGTAATAATTAAATAGCCGTTGCTACCTACTTCTCTTAAGGTACTTTTTCAAACACCCTGTACCTCAGTGGGTGTTCAAGATGAATCACATCCCGAAATATCTGTATCCCAAAGCGGACCACCCTCTATACCTATTTTATATACCTATGTATTTAGGTGAAATTCAACGAAATAATGAAACAATAGAAAAATTTATATTTCTAGCCGCAGGTATCTGGCAACGCTTATTTGGTATCACTGCTAAGATCATACTTTGTCAAACTTGTATGTGTACAATCCGACTTTTATAACTTAAATTATTACGTGCGACTTAATTTAGATTAAGAAAAAAATACTAAACACAAAAATGTGCTGGTATTGGACCCTTTGTCAGAGACGCAACATGCCCAACAAAGGGGAACGTCTTGCGAGACTGTGCTTTAAAATCTAGTTAGCAGAATGTGGTTCTGATCAAAAAGAGTACGAGAAGGGTATTTGTGGACATTGAGCGTGTCTTTGAATATCCCACTTTGACGGCATGGTACTTCTGTCAGAAACCCTGGTGTAGACTGTAGAGGTATTATTGGTACTGTGGATTTAAGAAATCCTGGGGAATATAGCATTAATTTTAGGACGGCGTGTTATGGCATGCTTGTTGACTCTTTGCTGGACATACTTAATTGTCTACGCTTAAGCATATGCGAATGATGTTGCTGTCTTATCGATCGGCTTATGTCTAGTACATGTCTGTTCCAGGACACAGCTAGTTTTGTACTAGCCACGAATCTTCAGTAAATTTTCTTTAAACTGAAGTCTTTCTCTTCACGGGAAAGAGAAAACAACACAACACTCTACAAGGAAGCCAAAAATCTAAGAGTGATCGTCGATAGTAAACCACAATACTTTGTATGAACAAAACACGTCAAGCTAAAGACATCCATAGCAATGTCAATCTTTGTGCAGTTCAAATGGATGTTTGAAGGAAACCCCTCTGAATCTGTACAGCAATGATGAGACCCCACGCTGCGCTTAAGGCTTTGCTCAATCCTCTAGTTTAAACAATTCTAAAATAGTTTTGAAATGCAAAACCATATTGAACTTGACCTGAAGGCTGAACTCATTGAAAATCATTTGGTTCACCAACAGAGTAATAGGAAATGCGATCTCTGATGAGGTGGGTAAAAAAGGCTCAGGTAGAGGATTTTTCAGGTATGTCAGTTAGTGAGAGAGAGAGAGAGAGAGAGAGAGAGAGAGAAACCTCCGACTAAGGATCCTACTGTTGAGTTCGATCGTTCAAACGACATTTATAAAATCCGTGAAAAATGAATATGCATACCTTCATTCCAAAGTACCATTTTAATACCATATGGCTTTTCCATGACATGGTACTCAAATTTCCATATTTGAGTTCGGATATTTGTTTGAATTTCCTGGCACATGCTAGGAGTCGAATTCTGTAATTTCGTTCGGGTATTCCTTTCCTACGAATTCGGTAACTAACCCAGAAGGGTAATGTATCAACTTGCAGGTAATGACACCTGCAAAATAAAGACACATATGTTCGGAGGTAGAGCAGACAACAAGGAAGATAATAGAAATTAAGGAGTTGTTTCTAAGACGTGTACGGACATACACCACTGCAAACTTTTTTTAATTTTTTTTTAAAAAATATATATTTTCCTTAAACAAACAAATAGCTATAGTGATTTAAAAAATGAGAGTTGTGTTTAAGACGCGGTGGTTAGTGTGGTTTTTTCTGTTTTTTAAAAATTAATATAAATCTATTTGACAATCTCGAGGATTTGTTATATCGTGGAGTATCCGTTGTTGTCTTATCGAATTGACTGTTGTAAAGTACCACGAACATCACATTCTCTTCGTGTGATAAGGTCAAATTCTTTCGATAAAAGAAAACAAAGATATATAATAAAAACAAAACAAATATAATATACAATATGTACATCAAATTGTATATAACAGCAATATCAGGTATTGATTCGATGCCTTTGTTTGAATAGGAACATGACGTGTTACGAAAATGATTCCTGTTTGAAATTTGCCATGCATTTTTCAAATATGTTAAATGTTCGTTCTATGTGGGTTTCTATGTAGTTCGCAAAATTATATCGGAAATATTTGAAGTTCTATCGAAATCGCTCTCAAAATGTCTTCAAAGTAACACCGCTAATTCGCGCATGTCTTAGAAACGTTTCAAGGTCAGTAAATTTCGTGTCAAGCTAAAAAGTTTCTCATAAAACAACTTCAAAAATTCCACTTTTAAGTGCAAAGAAAGTGACATCCTCAAAAAAATCACCCTTTTCAGCTATGAAATATTAGCAAATTGTATGCACACTAGGTACCTTTGAACTACAGCAACACTTGCCAGGGTAACAGTCTATTCATCAACTTGAATTCATTAGAGCTGAAAAAAAGCAGAAAACCGTTCCAACAGTAGGTATAGTTGCTTGCGCTGACTTTTGGGAAACATCAAAGTACACATTATGCATAACAAAGTTGTTTAGCTCTACGCGCACAAACACACAGAAGCTAGAAAATGTGCATAACACAAGTTGCGAAATCAAAAAAAAAAAAAAGTATCTCAACACAGCCAATCTAGTACGACACAGGGGTAGTACCTAATGCAGAAAAAAAACAAGAGAGAATCACTTAAGTATGCCTGGATGCCTGCATAAAAGTGGGTTTCAAAATAGGAACATGCAGCCGGAGTGCACTCTCAACCCCCAACCCACCGACACTATTATATAATATCCTTATGCACGTACATGTATTTACATTTTTAATGAAATACCTCGAATGAGTCCTAAGGCAATTTCGGATGCAATATGCAAACACAAAGACAACTATCGTTGTTTACTCAACGTGCAACAAGACAAATAGTTGTTGCACTTCCCTTATGCAAGCACAGATAGACACGCACACGGGTAACATAGCTTTTGACAAATTTCCTAAACGAGTTTCTTCCTCCCGCGGGACTCGTCGAGTTTGCTGATCAACTTGGTAGCAATAAACCATGTAAGACAAACAGTAAATTGCACAACGCTAGCGGTGGCGCGGGGATGATTCACTGAAAAAAATAATCAAATCGAATTGAATCAAGCAGAAAAACGGCGTACAGGGTGGTGTCTGGTGTTAGTCTCGGTGGTTCTATTGATAGAATTAAAATTATTTACACCTGATTGGGCAAAATCCTCCAGGATCTATAAATACCCGATGCGGTTCGATAAATTCTCTTGAACTAAGGGTGCCATACAATCAAACCGCAAGGATCACATCCTTACGCACCATTTGATACAGCAAAAAACGAGACAACATGTAACAAGAAGAATAAAAACAAAAAGAAAACAACTTTAAATGGTCTGACATCGAACGTAATCAAGCGAGATGAATCTAGATATCTATACACAGGTAAAGTCAGCTCTTCACACCTGCACAGCACAGAGAGTGGGATGCTTGGTGTTACTGCAAAACATGAAGCTGGAAGCTAAAACATTTCTTCTCTGTTCCCTTTTTGCATTTGTCTAGGCACCTATCTGTTTCCGGTTGACGCCACCCCCACCCTCCTGTGCAGTGAACAAACAAAAACATTTACCCTGTTTGGGGGGATGGGGGTGAGAAACTCTGCACAATGAATGGAGAAGAAAAACGTTTGTACAACTTGCTGCATCCTCCTCATCCCCCTCTTTCAACCACCAGTGACTATACTACTATGTCGTTGACGATGACAGTTCTGGAATTGGCAAAGGAAACGAATGGAGCATAGCGACGACGAGCAGAGTTAAACTTGCGTTCCTTTACTATTTGCATATTCTGTTGACATACGTTTCGTTAGACCATCATCACCGTTTCCCTTTTTCTGTGTCATTTTTGCATTTAGATCGTACACACGAACAAAAGCAAGAAGCTTAACAACACAGTATCTACAGTCTACCTTGAAAAATTGGTTCTTCTTTGAATGTGAACACTGAAATTAATTAAATGGTTGAGTAAAAGCTCAAAGAAAGTGGGGGTAAATTTCACCCTTTAGCGGGTAAAGTGGAGGGTTAAGTAGCAAAAACTGAACCCCAGTCAACCCGCTTAGAGGGGCAAATCATGTTAGAGGCTGCATTTCATTTCAGTCCATTTTAGCTTTTAGGGGTTCCGTATAGTCAGTTTTTATCTAATTTTGGGCTCATTTCGCTTGCGCGTGGGTCCTTTTAGTTTTTTCCCCCATTCGAGTGGGGTGTCATATGATATATCAAAATGATTTGTTTTAGTATTAAGTCACGAAGATTTAGACATGTACATATATATACATAAAGGTACCCACATTTTTTAACTGAAAACAGGTGAAAATTTGGCACTTTTTTGTTTTGAAAAGAGATTTCCCCATGCCGTTGTGAAATTATCTAATTATTATTTAAGATAGATACTCTACAGGGATTTATAGTTTTTAAGGATTTGCGATGAATTATAAATCCGTCGTATTTTTTTTCCTCCCCCCTACTGTACAATGGTGGTTGAAGTAGAAAAGTGGATGTCGCATTAGACTTATTATTCTCCTGTAAATTCCCACCCTCTGTTTTTCTAGATGGTTCCCGCTATATAAGTCCTTCTTTTTCAAAAGAAGACCAACTCAAATGCTTATGGCACCGTAAGCTGCACTGCTACTGGCTGTTAAGACAAATCTGGATTATGAGGTGTTTACACAAAGATTTTCTCTGTTCAAAATCTTTTAACTATTCTAAATGGTGTGAAGTAGTTAGTTAATTTTTAAATACATATTTTGCACTTTAAATTTATAATGAGTATTAAATATAAATAAATTAAAATATTTAAAATTCAAAAATACCTTCATTCATGGCAGTTAATTGTGTTCAGCGGCGTACCACTATTATTTTAAATTTACAAATTAACTAAAAACTTATTTTATTTTATTAATTTCCCATAACAGTTCATTTTGCAAGACCTAAATATCTACATTAATCCGGAAGTAATCCAAGATAAGTGTGATACACCATTACAGGTATGTTAATACGCTCCTTGTCTAACTCTATAGTATCTCTCTTTCCCTCTATACATATTGTTTTGAGGCAAAAATGATTTTATTTAATTATTCAAATGTTTATATAATCCCTAATTATGTTAATAAATACTGGTAGGGATTACTGGATGCTGTGTAAGTTTTTCCAGACTACATTAGTTTAAATTAAAATCCACTATACATAGTGTTGTGTTTAGGCTAACTATGGGCCTAAAATCTGGTATAAGTATTTAATAATGGAGGCGTTTTCTTTTTTGTAAACCAACCGGAGTAGGTACATATACAATTACTAATAATCTCATAAATGATGCATACGAAATTAGGTGATAATAAAATTGATAATCCATGGTTTTTAGTGGAGGCTTTGATTGCCGGTGGGTTAATTAAAATACAAAAATATTGATACAAGCTAATGTAAAACCAATAACAAAAAGAAAAAAAGTGTGTGGCTAGTCAGATGAGATTAAATCAAACCCCAAAATATCAAAAAGTCAATAAATTTAAAAATGGCTTTGCAGGCCATTTCCGGGATTCATTTGTAGTTTGGCTATACCGACAGGCCTGTCAGAAGTTATTTAAGACACCGCGAGGTTGCAGTTGTGTAATGATCCATTTATGTATTAATACTCGAGCATCGAAAATTGTGGTACCTTTTTTTAGTATTTATTATAAAAAGAGAGGAACGAAACTTATATCATTCGAAAGGTTCTGTTCCATGGATGAGCACAAAAGAATAATCTCTATTTATAAAAATGAAACATTGTTTGTATGTATGTTATAGACTCCGAAACTACCGATCCGATTGAGTTCAAATTTTGTTGAAAATTTTGGTATTTTTCTGAGAGTGTTTCAGTGGAGTTTGGTCAAAATCGGTGTGCTAGGAGCTGAGTTAGTGGCAGAAAGGGGGTAAAAATCTATTTTTCTGTCTTTAAACAGCCACTAACTCAACAATGGCTTATCGGATTGAAAAACTAAAAAATAGGTGGATTTAGTAAATTGTCCACTGATTCATTTAAGCTCATCACCATCCATCTGCGTTACCTTGAAGCTGAGCTATGCTCAAAACAATTCATAAAGTCATAGCCACCAATTTTCCACCAGTGGAAATCGTAGCCAAAAGTCATGCAGCAGTGGGTGACGTAGTAGTATCGGTTATGTGAATGCGTGCTCTATTCGGCGCCGCGACTATCTTTGTTCCTTAGTATGTGCGACAGGAAGGGTTGAATATTGAACGATGAGCTCTATACCGGAATACGTACAAATATACATGTTTATGAACACAATATATAACGAGTAGGAATAAAAATTATCAAACCAAAGCGGGTAGATATACATATATGTGCATATAGATCAGTGATCGATTGCACAGGCAGGTACCCCTTTGGTGGCAGCTGGTGATGCTGTTAATATGTACTGTATTTATGTTCATATGTATGTGCGTTTTCTATGTTTCGAAGGGGAATGTTGAAATGGTTATTTTGCGATTGTGTGCTGTAATGTATTTGACAATTCTGAACTCACCGGTGGACTTTACATTGCATTAACCACGAGAAACCATAAATGTCATACAATTTTCTGAGGAAATCGACATAAGTAATACATGCAATTGATTGGTACGATACTATTACATGGCAATGCTAAACCCCACACCTCACGTGTAACGGTGCAGAAACTCTTATATTTGGGATTGGGCATTCTTCCCCATCCACTGTACTGTCCTGATGTTCCAGCCAGTCTGAAGTCATTTAGCTACCAGATAGTCTTTCGATATAAAGCAAAAGGCTATAAAATACTTTAAAGATACGTATCATTGCGTTGAATATTTAGAATTTCTTAAAAAATTAATACTTGACGACTGACGTCGGAAGAGCATTGTACGTACATACATAGAAGCAAACCCCTTATATTTTGATAAAAGATAAATGAATAAAAAGTGTTACTAGCTTTTAAATGTTTGCTACTAAATCGTACATTACATGTGGTATAGTCAAATAATAGTAGAAAAACTATGCTGTTGTTTATTCTCACGATGAACATTTCGTGTGTTTCAACAAGGTTTGTCGGATTTGGCGGTTCTTATTTCAACCCAGAGCCACATTACTAGAGCAGTGTTTTTTGCTTAACCCATTAGAGCCTGGGGTCCTTTTTTTTCGCGATAATTTTAAAATTGTCTATGAATCCATGTCCAAATGCATCTATTAAGACAAATCCGCTAAAAAATGCTTTATTTTTTTGATAGTTTATAAGTTTTGAGCCGTTGCCATACGGCAACGATAGGCCGTAACGTGTACAAAAATTCCATACTATAAAGTATCTTGTGATTTGATTTTATTTGCATATACAGTAGAATCCCGATTATCTTAACATCGATTATCCGATTATCCGAACTAATTCGTCACAGCTTAACATCGCTGTCAAATAATAAATAATTTGAAAAGTGGGGGAAAATCCTCTCAGCAGTGGAAAATTCGTAAGAAAAGTAACCAAACACGTTGTGCGTGAAACCTGTAAATTTGTTTTGTTTTCCACTAACAATGAAGATAATGACATTTTACAATTGTCAGATGGCTAGTTTCTACAGAGTTGTTCAACCTTAGGCGAAGAAAAAGACGGTGTATAAGATTAGGTCTGTTCGAGTACCTGTCAAAAACAGCACAAAACTACGCAAAACTACGAAAATCAGTCAAATACTGTTCCTGTACGAACATTTTTCGCAGTTTTCGACAGAAGAGAGCGCTAACAAGAGAGTAAGAAATTTCCCCATGCTGCCGATTTTAGCACAAGAAATTTCTTTGGGCAGCTTTATGAAACTGTCGAATCTGTCAAACGTCATACATTTTTCGTTTTTTGTTGTTAATGCGTTCACACTTTTCCCTCTCTCTGATATATTTTTACCCCCACTCCTTGAAATTTGAGAATCTATAAATTTTAGTGCAGAAAGTACGGGAACAGACCTATTGTATATGCTTTTTTTACGGGAATTTTTTTGAACTGTCATTTGGCTTTCTCCTTTACAAATATTTTGGGATGTATGTCAAGTATCATCTCACGCAGAAGCTTTTTAAGCTCTAAATATTACTTTTAAGTGGTTTGAATGACAGGACGAATAAGATTCGATACAGTTGTTACAACTGAAGGGCATCAGGGACTTAGCCGCAATGAAAAGATGTGATTCATTACGTCAAACATCAATAACAAGTTATTTACGGCAAATTGCGCAGGTGCTAATAGCTGTCGTGCTGTCAAGTTATCCACCAATCCGCCTCCATCTTCATCCGCTGAATCTTCATCGGTAAACTCGGCAACTTCTGGAGGTTCAATGAATATATCAGCATCATTTTTGGTGTCATCATTTTCAAGTTCATCGATGATTTCAGCCAAACTTAGACTAAAACAAGCATGAACAATTTTTAGAAAAAATGTACACACTATGGCCTATCGTTGCCATATGGCAACGGGCGAAGAAAAAAGTAAATATTGTTGACTGTTATGTTAATTTACCATTCAGAACTTATATCTTTAGTTAATATATGATGTTGTAGTTCGAAATAGTGCAATAGAAACCAATTTGACTGAGTCTAACAAATTTAAAATATTACTTACATTTTTCGGTTCGCCATTTTTCGGAATTTAAATCTTTTGCCAATTTTAACTTCCAAAATCAACTTAACTGGACAAAATCACAGCTAACAAAAACAAACGTGCACAAAGCAATATCTATGTGTATTTGTTTTCATAAAAAAATCGGCGATTACTAGATCAACAGTTTTCAAAATCTGAAATTTTCCGTGACATGATTGCCGTTGCCATATGGCAACGAATATAGAATAGAATAGAATAGATTTTTATTGTTTTCTTATCATACAATTCATAATATAGGTTTACAAAAATTGCTTAAGCATGGCTATGCCGTCTGCCCGATTGACATTTTGTTTTTGCACTTTGTGTTTTTATTATAAATCAATAAATTAATAAGAGAAAATTGAAAATTCAACAGTTTTTTATAGTAATAGTTAATAATTAGTAGATATTCTTAAAAAGCTTCGTTTAAAATCTGGTTTCTGTATGATAATGCAGCCCTATAGAAATTATACAGCAATTTTAAATCTCCTTCACAGTTAAGGATCTGCAATACTTCCGCCTCAGTTTTCAAATCACTGCCGAAGAAAGCTCTCCGTATCTCTTTCAGGATCGGACATTTCCCAATAAAATGAACGACATCTTCCCTCACAGACAGATTACAAAGACTGCAGTAGATACTTAAATCCTCACGATGTGGTATGAAGTTCAATTCTACTAACTCACCCCTCATTCTGAATATAGCAGAAATTACCTTTTGACTATTTTTGCTGTGAAAATAGTTCCGTTCACATAGATTATGCTGCAGATGGCTGTAAATTGCTCTATGCACTGAAGATTTAGCGGTGCTAATGCAGTCTAATCTATACTTCTCATCTACTTTTGCAACAAGATTATAAAGCGCTTCTCTGTTGTCCTGTCCATTACTCTCCTGCAGGTTTAAATCAAAATTGAGGCCACAGTAGTCTGCAAGCTCCTTTAGTTTCCCAAACCATAAATTCTTCTTTTCTATAGTATATAATGCTAGAGTCTTCGGCAATCTTTCGTTTGGCATATCAAAAACTTTTAGTAGGTAATCCACATGTAGCTTAAGGGTTTTAATAAAGAGTGGTGATAGCCCCGTTTCGATTATAATCATATAGTTGGGAGCAGTTCTAGGTAGCTGAAAGCATCTTTTAACATAGTACCTTAGCAGTTTTTCTACAGTTCCATACTTTTCGTATCCCCAAGTTTGTGCTGCGTACATCATCACAGATTCAGCCACTGATACAAAAACTTTATATTTAACCTCGTGTGATATAAGTTTGTTTGTGAAACACCTTTTCCAAGTTGCACTAATCGCACTTTTGGCTTTCATCAGTTTTTCCTTTAGGTGACTTTCCATATTTAGGTTACTGGTTATTGTAACACCGAGATACTTATAATCCCTCACTATGGCAACGATAGGCTCTAATGGGTCAATAGGTAACGCGACTGTTTAAGTACACGAGCGAAGCCGGGCGGGACAGCTATTTCTGTATAAAACTAGATAAGAAGAACAGCTTCATTCTTATTCGTATATAAGATGTTTCGACTGATTATCACGCTCATTATAATCAACGCATGCAGCATTGTATCGGTATAAAAACAGTGAAAAAAATTACGGTGAAATAAAGCGTAGCAACGCACGCCGGGTATCCGCTAGTAATATATGTAAGGTGAAATAAAGTGTTTGATTACAGATGATTTCTCCATACAGAATGCTTTAACCGATTAGACGAAAGCATTTTGATCACGGTAGTAGTTGTATGAGCTTAGATCCCTTTGCCTTCCCTGCACGGGTGAAACAAATGCGACAATTTCATAGGTTATGCAAGCAATAATGAAAGTTGCAATAAGCAATAACCACAAAAGTTTGCAATCAAAACTAGATAAATTTATTTCTTTAGTCTACTGTCACCTTGAACTCGAATATGAATTTTGACAGTGCTTCTCTTCAGAGAGGTAAGATGACCTTGAAGCAAGCCCCCTTAGGATCAGGCCATTTTTAACTTCCTTCTTCTGATGAAAAGTTGTCAATTTGTGCAGCTTGCTGTCATTTATAAAAGAGAATAGAAATTAGATGGAAAGTGCTAAGTCCGGACTGTAAGGCAGGTACATAAAGTATAAAGTCAACTTTACATGTCTGACATTCAAATGTAGGCCCTTCAACATTATTCAACCATATTACGATATTCTTCGGGAACAATTATTTGTTACTTAACTATTTTTATTAGAATCTTTATTTTAAAACAAAATACATACTTTTAATCTAAATTTAACCATTCAAGAAAACAACTTCAAGCTGCTAGCTTCTAAATTTATGCACAAAACACGAGATGAAAAGAGTGTTAGGCTTCAGACAAAACACTTTTTTCAGAGTTCATTAATTTAACGCGACATGAATCAGGAACCCTAACGTGAATATAAAATACGTAGCACTCCAACTGTGATTCAACGGAGACGACCCATTTCCGCTTCGGATAATGTCGCCCAATCGAGCAGGATGTCATATGAAAGGACACGCATTACAGATTCCATAAAAAAATGTAATCCAATTTTAAGTCTCGTCCTTTTTAAAATGTTAACTTTTAACTCGTTTGTACATACATACCCGTATATGCAAAGGACACCACTTAGTCGAAAAAAGTCTTTAACCCAAAGTCGTTTTCTTCGAATTATGAAAATGGTATTTACGTATTCATGTAAGTCCTTATTATTGGTAAGTTCCTGGCATAATTTCCTTAATTCGGTTCGTAATAAAAATGTTGTGTGGAGTTACCTACCTGTATGTGTACCTGCCCATTCAATCAAAGCAATCTTTGTCAACATTTAATTGCCCACAATTAAATTCCTCGTGCAAGAACACGTGCAGTCAGTGTTGGCACACTTCAAACATGAGGCTAAAGCATTACTTAACAAATACAAAACATTGTGCAATTGTTCCTCCTTGCTTCTTAACAATGTCCTGCACTTGAAAAGAAATAAAAATTGTGTTCTATAAAAAGGGGTGAATCTGGCAAAGTCAACTAGCACTGCACTGAAGCTGAAGTTCACAGAAGGGCAGATAAAAAAAGAAGGGTACCCTACCTTCTACCTTGTGTCATTGTCATAAAATGGACATAATATTCATATAAGTAGAGAAAATTGGCTGGAGTGCATTTCCCTGGAACTCTCAACAACATGCTTAATATGCAAGCAAATATTTCTGTTGTCATTATCCTTCTGAAGAGTAACAACTTTTACAGCAGCAGGTCCTGTCTCGTGTCACAGTGTGCTGAAGTTTGGCATACAAGCTTTTCTTTAGTCAGGTATAGGACGAGTATATCCCAAGACTTTTCTGCGTGATACAAGGTTGACGTATGAAGTGTGTAAACGTCTGGCTGAATTGTATGCATTAGGAGTAAGGACTTTCGTGTACTCCTTTGGAGCTATTTCGAACTGAAATCCTTTTTGAGAAAATAAAAGTTTAAGGCGGTTAAAATAAATTTAAGCTATTAAGTGTGGACTATATAGACAAGACATGTGGGATGTTGGAAAATATCCATTTGATTTCTTTAAAGTAAACTTTGCCTCTCAGGCAGGGACCATACTCAGTTTGGGAGCTCATTAAGTTAGTTCGGAGAAAACTGTGCCTCTAGTTTTATGAGTCAGTGCATTTTGAGTATTTTCTGTAATGGATTATACTTTCAAAAGGAAGAGCTTTCTGCAGGTAATGCATTACTTTAATTACTTAAATATAAAAAAAATAAGTAAAACTAAAACCTGACTACAGGAAAAACCAACTAAAATGTACGAAACAAGATGAAACGAAACAATGATTTTCAGAGTACAGCTGGGGTCGCATGCCTCTTTGTCCAATGAATGCGTAATTATATAAATACGTTATTGTAACAGCATGCGACTACGGCTATACTCTGAAAATCATTGTTTCGTTTCATCTTGTTTCATACTTTTTACTTCGAAGTATCCATTACTTAGCCTTACCTACAATTACATTTACATTACTAAGCATAACTTTTGCGGGGTTTGAAAGTGTTGAGTTTGAAGAATGGGTAATCAAACAGCCCTGACATCAAAGCTCATTCAGGACATTGTTATCCTAAACTGGTATGCACCTAAAATCATATTACAAAATGAATAGAATTTCATAATCCCCCATGATATGAATCCACCCACATCCACTTCGCGTTTAGTGTATCTATGCACTCGTATATAATAAATATTTGATTGTAATTGCAAACCACCCAATGATTAAAAACACATTAATACCATAGTTCGGTGTAATATGCGGCGAAAAGGACCATAATAGTGAACAAAATGGTAATAAATTTAAGCGCAAAGAGAATTTGATAATGCGGAAACCGCACACTTATACACAAAGGACAATCAACACCCGGCCACAATGCCCAACCTTTCGTGCCACAAATGTACAAAAACACCTGGGATATGTACAACAAAAGCACCGGAGAAGGTAACAGGCGACCACGTCATTATTTTCACACTTCGTCCTGCCGCGGAATTTGATTTCCAAGGATCTTTTGTGTGCCCCATTGTTTGGGATTACACATACACACATATGTGATGAGCGTTAATGTGTGAATAATGATGAGGCAAGGACTTTTTGTTGCCCTGTTATAAGGCAATATAGGCACTCGTTTACGTTCACCACCCAACCAAAACACACTCATCCACCATCCACCAATTCACCATTCATCCGATTATAAAGTTACTCTCCTTCTGCATCATGCATACCGTTATGTATGCGCTGCTCTCCTGCCAAGGAGCACGAACATACTCGTATGTGGTAGATTCCTTCTTATACCCATTATCCTTTGGCAATTAAACAAGGATTTGAATTAACTTGGATTTTTGCACTTAAGCTTGAGTGAATTTACATTCCAGCACACACGCTTTTCACAAATCTAAAAGGATCGCTCTCTCCCGCTGCTGCTGCTGATTCTTCTTCTTATTATTAATTTGCTTGAGTCTGTCATGTGGAAGTCAAGTGGTGTTGCGGTCATGTTCATGCGAGGGTGCTGATGTGTGTAGGAAGTATATTAGCTCCCCTAGGGCGATGCGATAATGGTGCGGCGGGTGCGTTTAAAAAGGATTATCCTTTTTGGTTAAATTTAATTTCTAACCAAACGGGCACCAACGATGTGAGATGAGAGTAGATGTACATATGTATGTAATTAAAGGGAACCTCACATGGATGTCTTCTTACTTTCAGAGAGTTTACTTTTCGTTTCCTAATCCTTTGTGAAATCGTCCTTAAATCTCGAACTAATACGGAATTCAATACACGATGCCACGACCGACGACGGAGTGGCAGTTCTTCAGCTATCGCCTCCGGGAAGATGATATTGTCTCCTCGAGATGTTGTCCATTTGTTGTGGAGACCAATTATGTGTTATTAAGTTGGATTTCGGTGACGGAAGAAATCTCAGATGTGCGTGTGCGGCATCTTGGTTTCTATCCCTGACGATGGGAATGAGAATTGTGGATCGGAAAATCTACCATAGCAATAATTACTTCACAAGTTTCGGTCTCGTTCGTTCCTCTCTATTTCGGTATATACAAGTACATTTGGGTTCAGCAAAAAACACTCAGTATCGACTTTATGGATCAAAGATTGTTTTTCGATACGAGCGACAGATTAATAAGGATTTGCATAGCAGTGGAAGAAGTGGGACTTCATTTCCAAGGAGCTAATCATTGTTATCGGATATTTTTGTAGAGGAGGATATTATAGATTTCAGGTTATGGTCGCCCATATCCGGACGTATGTTTGTTTTGTCGTATCACAACAATATAAAGGAGATTAGGACCTGTTTATTGCCTGCAATCGCCCAGTTTTAGCTGATATTGCTTTTGTGGGATTATTGCGAGGGAATTTCGTAAATTTCGGAAATTAATTTTCGATTTCGTCCTGAGAAGGGTGAATTGCAGGAGAATAGGGGACACTGACAATGAGCGGACTAACTAGGAGTCCATGACGTAGTAAATCTCTCTTCATTTTAAGAAGGACTCATGAGTATTAAAAAAGCTGACTTATACGCTAGACAGGGTATTCAATAATTTTTCAAGTCCTTATAAGGCACAGCTACTTGCTATCTATCTATAGTAAAATACAAAAGATTTTGGTCGGCCACTGATTTATCTGTTGTAATAATCCATACACAAAATGTTAGAATAGAAATATCTTAAGTATGTCTTAAGAAGTCAATGGAAATTCTAACTTATGACGAATCTCCGGTCGAAACCAATAAATTGTTTACCCATAAGTCAATGGTGATAAAATCGAACTTTATGTTATCAAATGTTTGAAGTTTTGCGTAGTTCACGAAGTACGGAGTGAACCCATACTGTGGCTTATATGGTTAGTCCAGGTCAGGTTGCAATAAAATCGAATACCGGATAGCGGGAGTATGTATTTAAAAATGGCTAGAAATTAATTTACTTACTCACGCGCTTCAGGTAGGAGTGAACCCAGGCCATAACCAATAACTCTTTCCAGTTTGTTACCTAACTGTCTCCAGTTACACACTCCAAGTTGGTTCAGGTCCTCTTCCACTATTGCGCACCATATTACGTGAGGTTATTCTCTGTTAAGCTAATGCTCTGGATTGGATTCGAATAATCTGCGGGCCGGTGCATTGGTGCACGTTTGCCCTACATGTCCTAGTCCAATAGGCAGTTTTTTTTTTTTTTGACGATGTCGATGCCGCTTTACAGCTCATATAGTCCGTGGTTAAATCTTCTAATCTAAGACCAAGAATTTTTCTTTCGAAGCGACCAAAAATACCCTTGTCCTTTTTTGATAGAGTTCATGCATGATTAGGGTATTTATAGAGTCTCTTTAGTTGATCGAAAAAGGACTTTACAACTCAATTGCCTTCTTAGCCCAAAAATTGGCAAGACTAATCAATCGATTGATTTCCGATGAGGTGTCATATTTTTATGTAATGGTGGAGCCGAGATAGACAAAGTTCTTTACTACCTTGAAGTTCTAACTGTACATTTATGTATTTTAGTGTTCTGTCCAATTCCTCGATGTTGAGCGTCCCTTTCCATTTACAGCATATTTATATATTCGTAAGCCGCCAAACCTGTTTAGAATCCTTTTTTTACATCAAAGGTCTCGATGTGGTCATTACCAGCCCTGGTGGAGTAGCGAGCTATTTCCATGGTTATCCTGCATAGACGGGTGATGTTGGCAGGGATGTCAAAACTAGACTGTAGAGTTCGTTCGTTTGAATCATAACCAACGACAAAATTAAATAAAAGATCTCCAGTTGTCCCCTATGCCAACCGGCATAGAGTGGAATCCTAAAACTCCTCAGTTTCGATTCACTTCGCCTACTCTTCTTGTGCTTACGCTGTGCGTAACCTTGGCTAACATGTCACATCCGCCTTATCTAAAGCAGCTGTGTTTCTTGCACTATCCCAATTTCTTAAGAGTTCGAATATGGTTTAATTCAAAACAGAAATTTAATATGAATGCGAACGTAGAGGTTTTCGAAAAGAACAAACTATTAGCCACGATCTACGATCAGGGTCCTTTATCACTCCCATAAGTCTTTATTTTCCATCGGCGATCTTCAATGCGGAAAGTTTTCTAGCGGCTACGAGCTAAAGCTAAATATTGCTTATGCAGAAGTAACCAAATTTTTAAGTAAGCCATTGGGGAGCGGCAGCCTTTAGTTTCAGAATGAACAATCGACATTGTCATCCTTGTGTTGGATTTCAAAAGATACTCGTACAACTCAAACTTGAGCTTCTACATATTTGTGCTGCTCTAGTAGAGGTTCAGTGGATATCAAAACTGTGATCGTCAAGCAAATTGCTGATTTTACATACAGTTGTCGGACCCATTTCCAGGATTCAATTTAAATTGGAATTTACCTCCAGCAGCTTTCGCCCATCAACGCGTTCACTGACAGGTTCATGTTTCATGTGAAACAATTTTTTTTCTACTACGGCATATGGAATATGAGTCCCCATGGAAGAACCACACAAAAGTACTTATTTTACAAACTTGCCGCATACGTATTCAATTCAACTCACTTGTCCTATCAGATTCCTGGAAACTATCCAAATCGAAATTTTTGCAAGGACTTTACAGCATCAAGCCATTCTAACCGATTTTCAAGTGGTATCCTTACAATTCTATGTAAACATCGGTTTGGTTGCACAAGTCTGCGGGTAAACCGAACAGAAATATACCCTTTTGACCATTTTCAAGTATTATACATAACCTTGCAGATATTTTACCTTCACGACGAAATAGACGATGCCATGGTTGGAACTTGTAAATTGATGCACATTTGGTTGAATTGCATTCTGACATGAGATGAGAGATGCACACAACGGTAATAATGCCGTTTACTGAAATAGATAACCAGTCGGGAACGGGTGATGATGTATGCTCTTTTTGGGAATGCAATCTGATATCAGAATATCAGTACCAAACTACTTCCAAGGATATGCTGGTGATATTCCTCGGTTGAACCTATTTCAATTTTAATTGCATTTTAGTTCGATTGCTCTCTTCTTTTGAAATACGTAAATAGATAAGTTGGTTAGACGTTTTGAGGCCACAAGGCATTTGATAAAAAAAGGAAGACTTTCAACGAGGTACATAAATGATTCCTTTAATCAAAATTTTATTTAATTTTATGAAAAACTTAAGAAACTTACGAGGACGCAGGAGTTGATTTATTTTGCCAGTCCGTCAGGAGGGCGAACCAAGGATGAGAAAATATTGAAATACAAATCTAAGTTGTTGTTTTTAGTCACATGGGTTTACCTGTAATTTTTTTGTCTGCATACCTCTGTCCTTTGGAAGTATATCTATTTATTAATTATCAATCCACAAGGAATTTATGGCTTACAGATATTTCAGGTATTCAATAAGTAATCAAAATTAATATTAACGAAAATCATAGGTACCTACCTGCAGGTTACATAGAGATTGCAAGAAGAAGTGGTCATCTAATGTGATGACAAGATTAGGTTAGGTAAGAGGATTGACGCTAAGGGATACGCATCTAGAGCCAATGTGATCCCTTGTGAAACCCATTGTATTGCAAAATATATCTCATACAAACTTTACACTATGGATAGCTCCCCTCGATTTTAAAGATTTGATTCCAAGCAATTCGCATCTGGCTAAATACTCTGGACTCTGGAAGAAAAGTGTATTAAAACACAGGGCTCCAATTTTTTTAAAACAAATATGAAATCGAGGGTAACACCTAACTAGAACATTGATTTCGTTAACCCGACAAAGGAGACTAGAATAAAAAAGAAGTCAAACTGCAAAGTTGACAACATTCTTGTAAAAGGCACGGTAGAATTTTTTGACTCCTAGACATAACATGAATTGTCCGGGTATAAAAAACACTGGCAGTTTTGCTAAATAAATATCATTAATGAAAATAATAAAGAGTAGCGGGTCTAAATCGGTACCTTGGGGAATTCTT
Source organism: Brachyopa scutellaris (assembly GCA_949775065.1). NCBI lineage: Eukaryota > Metazoa > Arthropoda > Insecta > Diptera > Syrphidae > Brachyopa > Brachyopa scutellaris. The sequence goes on from OX459113.1 coordinate 115,919,923, forward strand.
GAGTCCAGAGGTGCTATTAACTTTGAACAAGCATTGTCAATATGTATTTTTCAACCAATAGGACAAAATGATATCCAACTTAGAATCTTCGAATGAAAATCGAAAGTAGTAAAGTTCTTCTAATCACTGAAGAACGATGAAAAAGTGAATTACTACTAATGAACTGACCGGACACCACGCTGAGCTACTGATTTGAACTTTTAGTGAACATTTATTATTGGCTGTGCTTGCGAAAAGCTTAAGAGTCGCTAACAATTTGCAAATTCTTCTGTAATTCTCGACATTATTTCTGAACCAGACTTATGGATAGGAACAAGAAATGAAGTCTTCCATTCTTGAAGGAAGATACCATCAGAAGGTGACTGGCTAAAAAAAATAAGGCAGAGGGAAACAAAGAAAATGTCATCAGCCGCATGAGCGCATGAGCGACGGGCCGTGAAATAACCCCATACGAAATAAGGCCAAAAATTGAATGTGGTCTTATGTATTTCAATATCAAAAGTGAAATAACACCAAATTGGCCTTTTTTCCATGCTAGCATATTTCAAATTTTTCTTCATTTGGCTTTATTTTCGCTTAAGGATACAAATAATGCCAAATGAGTCCTTATTTCGTAGGGGGTTATTGCACGTCCCCATTATGTGCGCTAGAAGGACTTCTTCAATACTACGCTAATATCAACCTCACTTGTTATATTGCCCATAGATTGATTACTTGATTTAAATTTATTGAAAGCTTTTCATTTTATTTCTTTTTAATGTTTGAGCACCATTTATTTTTTTTTAACATTTTTCTTGTTATTTTGAATAAATTTTGGAATAGACTTTTGATTCGGTGTTGAATTTTGACTTTTAGTATTGCAACTTATGTCAGATATTGCTTGCTAAGATTGTTTATTATTATTACTAGGTATAATTATTATTTTTTTATTAAAGGGTGAGATGCACCCCGACCTTAAGGTATAGTCCTATATGATGGAACGAGTCCTAGATGATGAAACGTACCTCTCATCATGATTCCTGTTGGAACTAGTTAGAGAGAACTTATGTAGCTTCCACCGTATCCAGAGCAATTCCGCTGAGAAATCGCAGTAGAAGATTGGGTGACGAGTTTACTGCTATAAGTTCGCATCTACCCAAATACTAGAATATTTTCTGGGTTACTTACTTAGTTGGCGCTACAGCTCGAGGTGAACCTGGGCCTGCTTCTCGCAACCATTTGTGTGTGCGTGTTATATTTTTGCGCGAATGGAGGGGACCTACAGTTTTTTGCCGACTCCGAACGGCGAGTTGAGAAGCTCAATCGTGACAAATGATACTCTTTGATGCTTGTCAGACATTCGAAAGAGGTGGGCACTGTGAAAAACTTTTAGGTGTTTGCGGCGGGATTCGAACCCAAGAACGCTGGCTCAGTAGTCCGACGCACTAACCACTTGCGCTACGGTGCCCACAATTTTCTGGGTTAATGCCCCACATTTCACCAGTATGTGCTCTACAGTTTAACTGGATTCACTGCAAAATCCGAACGAGTCTTCATATGAGAGACTTAACTGAGATGTCCCTTGAGTGTAAAGTGCTCCATCCCCCGTAAGCAAACCAGTCAGGATGCGTAGTTTATTTTTTTATGGCTAACCCAAGCTTTGAATCTATTCAAGTTATATCGTAGTTACCCAAAAGTTTCTTTGTCTGTTAGACCCTGAGTTTTTGTTCAGGACTTAGTTAGTCTTGCTTAGATGAACAGACACGTGGAAATAGGTCACTAAATATCAGTATCAGGTAAAAAGAGATATTCCACTACCTTGAATTTCTGTGGAAAAATGTACAAGTTCAGCTAAAACTTAGTCGTAAGGATCTCTGGGATAAACCCTTACTGGCCGAACACAATAGTGACGCTGTAGAGGACGTAGGACGCGCTGTCAAAGTTAAAACACACGTAAACCCTATAGCGCGAACACAATGCGAAGCTGATGCTTTAGTATGAATTGTATGGTGAAGCGCAAATTTCAGCCAACTTCAACTTTCTACTTCCACTACAGCGTCACCATTGTGTTCGGTCAGTTATTGTGTTGCTTTTCCTTTTCTTTCTTTTTTTGACTTTTTTTAACGAACAACAACGATATTCTCTGTTCAATTTGCTTGTCTGAGGCTTTGTAATATTTCAGTCTGTTTCGAATAGTTTGCGGAATAGGGTCTAAAATAGTCCAATATGCACATAAAGACCACCGACAAAAAACCATTGTCACAATTCCTCTTTTTAGAGGTAAACTTTTCCATTTCTGTTCACAATCCGTGAGTTTATTTTCAATTGAATTTTCAAAATTCGGGCTATTTACATTGGATACTGACGTGTACGCTACCTTGTCTATAGGTACTATATAGTATTACAAAGAGGAAATGTTTTCATGTGAGTGGTAGTCTCGGGAAATACCGAACCGATTTCAAAAATTCTTCCACTTCTGGAAAGCTACGATATTCCGAAGGGTTATAGCATATTTTCATATTTCTTTAGGAAATTTAAGAAAATAAATGTTTCTACCTATTTTACTTTGGCGGCTATCATTTCTATCTAAAACAAGATAACCAGATCAATGGTCTGCCCGTCCGTTTGCGTATACGGCCGTAGCCGGGCGGTTTAGCTAGTACTCGTATAATTCCGATATAAGAAGCGTGCAAGTAAATATTTTTTGACATAGGTATTTCAAAAACTCCATCAAGGTTATACTGCAATTGAATCACTTAAATTGAAAACGCAGTGAAAAGCAACACCCAGACCTTTATAACGGTCGAATAAACAATTTCTGCTGATGCTGCCACTTAAAAATATCGACAGTAGTTTCAATCATATACATCGCTGTTCCACATTCCATAAATACAGTTCGATTAAAGAGAACAAAAACAAAGCTTTCTGTATATAAACAAATCTTTTCCATAAATTCTTAGTAAAAAAATTAGAAAAAAAAAATCGTACGCTTTTTGATACATACCTACATATAAGAATTATTTCTGTGGCAATAAGTTAGAGTCGCTTATGTCGACATAAGCCAAAATAAACCAAAAATTTTGGTCCAAAATGTTGTATATTTTACTACCTTTTTTTTTTTTGGTCTGGTTGTCATGCACCTAAGCCAACAAATAACCGTTATATCGCAGAACACAAAACAGCTTAAATCTCCTTGGACAAAAACTGATTTTTTTAAAACAACTTATGTTAGGTCTACATATTGTTTTCCTAAGTCAGCAGTTGAATACAATTCGATTTGTTAAAACAACTTAAGTTATCACAAAACCTATTATAAAGCTTATTGCATTAGTGTCATTCTAGGTGCCTATGTCGACATAAGCTATTTTTATAATTGGTCTTTAATTGTTCGCCTCCTAATGTCGACTTAAGTTACTTAAAAAAAAATCATATTGGTTAAAAATCAATTTCGCGAAGTAGCTTAAGTAACATAAGCTATTTTTCAAATTCCGCAGCGGCAAATTACTTAAGCTATATTTCTCATATAAGATATATTTTATTGAAGTAAGTTGAGCTACTAAAATAGATTTTTAGCGGCTTTGTTGATACTTTTTAATAAAAAACTCAACGTCAATAAAAATAAATATACACATTATTTATTTGCGCTAAATTTTTTTTATCTTGCTTTGATACTTTTTTTAAAAAAAAAATATTGAATCTTATTTTTGCTTTACTGAAAAATTACCAAAATAGACATAAGCTACTTTATCTTATTGCCACAGATTTATTTCCAAAACATTTATTCAGAATATTTTCCCTATTTTAAATATTAAGATTCATTTATTTTGTAAATTATTTTTCCTTCTTTATACTTTTCTCTTCGACTTGTGTGAATATTTTTTTAATTTAGTTTATGCTATTCTTTTATGTAGACAAAATCAACAGAAAAAATCGTCACGGCCGGTGATGAGGATGAAATTAATTTTACAACGGTATGCTTAAGAATCATTTTCTTCATTTTTTGCAATTCACTTGATTATGTTAATATTTAGCTTATGTTTGTGCATGTTTACGAAACAATAATAACTAACACTTAAACACTTTCTGGATGGGTTGCAAAAAAATAGTTTAACAAGCGCTGAGTTGGGTTGCATCTCATAACTCACATCACGAATAACATATATATCCCTTTTTTGTGGCAGTAACAGCTACTGGCAGTTGTTTTATCCCCGATTAAAAAAAAAATAACTGTAAGTCCCCTGCGTCTGGCTAGCTTGGCATAATTTTGTAGGCTTAGAATTAAATCGAAATATGTTTCTTTTGTTGGGCGCCAATACTTCTTATTTTCGCCTGTCCACTTTCGGCAGTAAGTATTTACTTTGAATTCTACTAAAAGTGCGAATAGTTTGTTTCAATATTAACAAGTAAAAAAATGTTTTTGGTTTTGCTAACTATTATTTTATTTTTGTACTTTAATTTAATATTTTGTTTTATATGATTTTTTATACATATTTTTTTTTTTATTAATTTTATTTCAAATAGGCCGAGAATTCAGGTTGGATACTAGATGAAACAGTCGAGGATGCTGATGATAATAACGTAAATGGAGTAATATGATTTTATTTTATACATTTTTCTTTTTTAAATAATTATTTAATTTTTTTATATTTTATAGTCTTTAATATTTATTTATAAGTTTATAATTGTTTTGTCATTGGTTTTATGAGCCAATTTAACCACAAAGTGTTTTAGGGTTTGAGATACGTAAATTTCTTCAAAAAAAAAAAACTCGTTGCTTTGTACATACAACATACATAATGCACATTAACCTTTTAATTGCGTAGCTGCTAAAATCACGTAAATTTTTCCAAAAATAAACGAAATGATTTGCTAAATTCGGTGTCTGTCTCGTTTGGCATAATTTCGTGGGTAAAAATGTTAGTTGGGCATGCTGCCAATGCTTTTTAGAATTTTCAACTTTCCGTTTTGGGGAGTGTATAATTATTTTGAATGCTACTAAAAGTGCAAATGGTTGTTTCAATATAACTATGTTAATATGTTAATGTTAATGTTGCTACTATTTAATTTTTATAATTTTTTATTTATTTCCCAATTTCATTTCAATTTTGTTTTATTTAATTTTTTTTTTGTTTCTTTTTTATAAATAGCCTGAAGATTCAGATTGGGCGAAATATGACGATATGTATAAATATTTGCCAAGTGAAGTAATTATGATTTTATTTTTATACATTTTTATTTTTAAACATTTATTTAAATTATTTTTTATATTTATTTTTTTATTTTTTTGTTTAAGACTTTTATATTTGTTTACACAGATATTATTGCTTTGTAATTTTATTTTCCACTTGACACTTTTGTGTGCAAATATGATCCGGAATTTGGTTATAACTCTTAAAATCTTTATTTTTTCTTTCAAAACAATTTCATCGCCTACAAAGTATCCCCCTTCGATATATTACGCTTTTATCAACGTTTCACCCAATCTTCGAAACAGTTGTTAAAGTCGGTTTTCGGAATGGTGCGCAGCCAAAAGTGCTTTTATCTCCGACCATTCGTGTCGAAACAGTGTCTTGGAGCGTTCTTTTGACTTTTGGGAATAGCCAGAAGTCATGCGGTGCTACATGAGGCGACCCTATTCACGGAACGATATTGGTCGAATTTCATTGTTTCACATATATTAACGCGATGCCATTTTTCCAAAAATTTGGTATTTTTCATTACAATCGAGATTTGGCTCTTTTCAGCCACCAAACATTTGTTAAATGGTGTTAAATGATCCAACTGAAATGCCAATATTATCAGAAATGTCTCTTATTGTCAATCGATGATTTTTGAGCAACAAATCTTTGATTTCTTTGACATGTTCATCAGTTGATGTTCTTGGTCGTGTTGGATGCGGTTCGTCTTTAATGCGTTGTCGACTCTCTTTGAACATTTTTTGCCAATCATATGGTTGTATTTTCGACATAGTCTGGTCACCGAAGGCAGCACACAAAATTTGATGCAAAATCTTTGCTAAATTAAATTAGTCCTTCATAAAATCGCCAAATTCACTTCTAGTTGTTCCCAAAACACAGCCGTAACTATTTAACACATTAAGATAGTGCCACGAAATTTGACACAGATGACCAAAGCAGTAATACCAGAATTGTCAATATACCCGCGCAATTTAAATTGAAACCTAGGGGGTTCTAACATAAGCAAAAACTATCCGGAGCATCACACGAACATGTTATGTGAATATAATGTGAATAGCTTCAGTGGTTGAGCCGTGATAGTCGGACATACATACAATAAGAGGGCGGTCCGATAAGTACTTAGCCTAAAAAAGAAAAACAAAAATTATGGAAAAGTGGCGATTTATTTCTCAACATAGTCTCCTTTTAGTTCGATACACACTCCAACTTCTTTAACCCTTCCAAAAATAGGTTTTCTCGAGGTCTGCAAAGTAGTCCTCCGTGGCGGCGATAACCTCCTCATTCGAAAATTCGCGGAAAAGCTGGCTTCCACACGTGGTCAAAACAAAACTACGAGTCCAGTTCGGCTGAAACAGTAGCCGTCTAAGAGAATGTACTAGAACTAGACGATAGTACATCTCTCTTGCGATACTAGCACCATCGGGCGGTGAGGCTAAGTACCGCCCTCGTATACGCACAAACGTTTTTATATATTAAAAAGATGATGTTTTATTACATTTTAGAGCATGTTGGTTTTTGAGAAGTGGGCACCGTAGCGCAAGTGGTTAGTGCGTCGGACTACTGAGCCAGCGGTTTGGGTTCGAATCCCGCCGCAAACACCTAAAAGTTTTTCACAGTGCCCACCTCTTTCGAATGTCTGACAAGCATCAAAGAGTATCATTTGTCACGATTAAGCTTCTCAACTCGCCGTTCGGAGACGGCAAAAAACTGTAGGTCCCTTCCATTCGTGCAAAAATATAACACGCACACACAAATGGTTGCGAGAAGCAGGCCCAGGTTCACCTCGAGCTGTAGCGCCAACTAAAGTAAGTTTTTGAGAACTATGGAATCTCCACTTAGGGACTGAAACACATTGAAACGACATTTATAAAATGCAATCAATCAATAAAATTTATTACAAAATTGTCTGGACCTGCACAAATACTTTGATGTCCCTTCGCTCCCACTGATATTGCATATTTATATGCATGAGAAAGCCTTTAGAGGGCGAGCACGGGTTCAGGTAGGTAGTTAATAAAATTGTTTGTTATTGTGAATACTTTAGCATGGGTCCGCAGAATAATTTGTGATCGTACCAGTCTATTAGAGCTTCCGATTTTCTGGTATATTATAAAAGTAAGGAATATGTCTTCTTAACACTTCAGCTTTGAAGAATCATTTAGAATTTCTAAAAAATCATTTAAATACGCTCTTGAGGAAATGGGTCAAGCTTTGCAAATTAGTAAAAAGTTGCAGGCGTGCGAAGCGAGGCGAGCACGGGTCAGCTAGTTACTCAATAAGATCAATATTAGATGGGAAGACCTGTCTTGCCATCAGAAAGATCTAGCCTAGACTAAATCCAATTCATTTTAGCTACATTCTGTCCTTAGAAGCCTACATACGCTACGGTTCACTTGAATAAAGGCAACACTTAAATTTTACTAAACAGTGAGTTATGGCCATGAAAATCGATACACAACTATAATTATTAATTGGTAGCAAAGTTTCAGAATCTCCCCAGAGAACACACTTTCAAAAATTACAAAGTAGCGGGATTTTTCCCAAAGTTTGTAAAAAGATACGAAAAAGTAAGCAATAAAATCAGTTCACACGAATGAAGGCAAATGCAATTATTAAAGAAAATTTGTGCATTTTGATTTTATTTTTATTTTTTATTTTTTTTTGTTATTACTATAGTTAATAATTCAACAAACAACAAACAAGTTAGATGTGTACAGCCACCGTTTTCTGAAAACACTTCAAATATGCGGTCTAGAAGTGAGTCGTACAAAGATTTTATGTAAGAATTAATGACGCGGAGAAGTGGTTCTTTAGTATTGCACTGCTTCCCCGCTTCGTATACTTTGCGAGTTAGCCATCCCCAAACGTTTCAAATCAGGTGAATATGGCGGTCAATTCATCATTTCCACTTTTTGGCTTACAACAAAGGACTTAACTACAGGCGCAGTATGGATTGGTGCGTTATCCTGTCGAAAACTCCAAGGCAAAGGTCCAAACAACTCGTTCAACTTAGGGAAAAGTGGCTTCAATATTCCTTTGTAAATAGTTCTTGTAATTTGGGTCCGATTATTGATATCATCAGAGACACTGCCTTATAGGCAAACACACAACTAGGCCCGGCATCCTTCCAAATGACTTCTGTAGAAATTGCAGAGACGAAGAAGAGGAAAAGAGCCTACCACATCTCCTCTGCTCATGCCCTTAGTAGAAAACTCAAAATTGGAATCAGAAGCTCGGGCCTTTGCGAGATGTGCCTGGAAGAAGATGAGACGGCTGAGCACTTCATTAGCGAGTGTCCGGCCTTCGATCGAATCAGAAAGGCCACTCTAGGCAGCTACGTCCTACGGGACGTTGGTCTACTGGAGCTCAAATATTGCAAATGCGATGGGCAGATTTAGATCGATGTATAGCTCAGCAACAAATCGCTAAATCAGCGAATGGGGTGGTACTTCACCAAAGTACAATGGGCCTACAGGTCTACGTGCTTGTTGTCTCTATGAGATAACCCCCTTTCAAATACAATACAATACAATACAATAGTAGAAAACTCCACCTAGGTGAACACTCAACGATCTGTGATCTAGGACACAAAGGCGTTAGAAACCTATTTCGCTTCATTCAAAGCTCTAATGGTGAGCACCGTGGGGGTAGTGGTTAGTGCGTTGGACTACTATGCAATGCTGCCCGGGTTTAATCCACCCTAAGGAGTTCTTTCACGGTGCCACCTCTTTCGAATGTCTAACAAGCATCAAAGAGTATCATTTGTCAGTGAGCTTCTCAACTCGCCGTTCGGAGTAGCGGGGAAAAACATCCCCAAGATCATTGGTATCATAATGGGCCTAAGTGTGCTGGTAACCCTAACCTAAGTTTATCACGAAGTGCCTTGAGTTTTGAGATGTGAATATGGAAATGCGTACATTTCGTCGATAGAAAAACTCTCTGCTTTCCATAATATCTGCTATTTTCACTTATGGTTTACATTTATGGAACTATCGCGAATTGCAGAGCTCGCATTTACAGGGATAAGGAATAGGGGCTAACCGTCCAGGGTTAATTTAATCAATAATTCAATTCAACTTGCCTAAGTCCCTTAAAGACGTTGGCCCATCAAAAGAATTAATTTAAATTTCCATAAAAGCCACAACTTTATCTTTTCACTTTCCCAACACTGCTATCAAAGGACATCAAACTTATGTACCCTTAAAAAAAAGATTACCCAAAAAAAAAACCAACCTGAAGCCACCACACATCGTATAACAAGTTTCGTAGAACTTTCTAAAATACCGAAAATGTAGAAAACTTTTCGCCGGCAAGGGAAAACGACACAAAAAAAATGAAATAAAATATACATATGCATATACTCGTACTCGTATACATATGAAAAAGAGGATTTCTTTCTCCAATTCGCAAATCACTTAGGAAGAGTTTTCGAAACGCAACTGTCATGCCGACCACATAAACTTTTGACATTCAGAAAACGCTTAACGATAAATTTTACTGTTAAGCCGTTTATTTTTTGTTGGCTTCTCTCTATCAGCACATATGAGTTTGTATATGAATCGCCCATTCATAATCGAGGTTATATTAGATTGTCAATAGGACAAATTTCATTCAGACATCATGTGGTGTGAGTTAAAAGCCCCACCTTGTACCTTTGGTAGGCAAGTTAAAAAGTCATTACGTACAACTCGAGAACACCCATTATCTTCATCTATACCTCCCTCGACGAAGGATGACTGGTAGAATTATGTAGGAGAAAAGGAAAATGAAAACCCCAAAATCGAACAGAACGAGTAGGATTCAATAAGGCACGTCGACCCGCCCTCCTGTCCAAAGCGCCATGGGACATTCGCAGCCTTTGCACAAGTCGTGGTCAACTATTGCAAAATTCTCATAAATTTATCTGACAAGTTTATTTTTCCCATTTGGCTTCCATCGTAGTCCGATGGTGTACCATGTTACCATATATCCTTGATACGGCTTTGATATATTCCAGATATCATAGAAAATACAATTTGTCAAAATGTCAGGTAGCATTGCATGAGACCCTCTCCCTGCTCTCGGTATCAAGTAGTTTCGTGCGCGTCACAGTCATATAGTATACTTGTGCCAGTCAAGGATACGAATTTCAAATCGAAATTGATGTCCTTTCTGGGAATTATCTCAGATGTGTGTTTTTGGTCCCTTAGCCCAGATCTAGGTATTGTGATAAGAATAATTGTGCGACGTGTTGTTATTACAATTTAATGGAAACGTATTCACAAGCCGGAAAAGAAATTGTTTCTCCTTTGTTTTTGTTCAATTCGAAATGACACACAGTTACACATGTAGCCAAACCGGAGCCACCACGTCTCCGAGGAGTTCAAATGATCATAACATAGTTTTGCCTTCTTTCTTGGTAAAGCAAAAAAAGATAAATTGATTCCGTAATGTTAATGTAAATTAATACAAAGGCAGAGACAGAGGCAGAGGCAGAGGCAGAGGCAGAGGCAGACATCCTGCCGCAGGAATTCTATACATAAGCTCCCCTCCTGTGCTTACTGGTACAAAAAGGGGGATTTGAATTTGCAAAGAAATTAGCCATTTTCGAGAAGCCGACACAAAAGATGATAGAAGAGGAATTGAAATGGAAATGAAATACAGTCTACAGGCCGCTCCTATTTTACATGCTAAGGTACTAGGTGAAAGATACTTGTATCTGCTCCTTATAATACAAAATCAATAAACTATTAAGGGATATTGAACTTCGAAATCGATTTCGATAAAGAGCCGCTCAGTGTCTGTTACCCGGCTCGAAGGACCAACAAAAAAAAATAAATACCAACATTTTCTATTGAAATCGCAAGAAATACAATTTTTGGTAGAGCATCCTTTTATTGCTGTTACTCAACCGATAATAGTAACGAATGAATAGCAAGAAGGTGATGGGGGGGGGGGAGGGGTGATGACGGGCTGCTGAAGTGCTCCTTCAAGGGTACTTAGTCGTGCATCTTTTATCACTGTGCAATGATTGTTTGACCCAGTTTATTCCAGCGGGCTCTTACAATTAATTTGTTTTCCATTTTTTTTTTGTGTGTGTTATATTCCATCCTATCATCTCGTTCTATTCAAAAAATAAAACTCAAAACGAGAAGAGGAGTAAGAAACGAAGAATCTGAGGAGGACCATTATGAAAAGGATATAAGAAACAGCAAATGATATAAATAAGGAGAACAGCTCTAATAGAATGTTGAAACATAGTTTCTTGAGGGAAGAAGAAAAACTCTTTAGAAAGGACGAAAAAAAAAAAGAAACTATCGTAACGGAAATGAAATGTTACACTTGCATTGCATAACGAAGAAAATATTGTGAAGAAGAACAAAGTCGTTAAATAAAAACTGTTCATTTCCCTGAACGGTGATGCTGTGAATGGGTAAATAAAAGAAAGTAATTCATTTAGTTCATCGCTATGCATTCACAGTGTCCTTACCACACTCAAACATACACACACACACACACAAACACACAGCACAGGGGTGCACAGGGAAACAGCGAGCTATAACTATGAATTACATGCGAATTGTAGAAAAGTGTTTGCGATTGTTGTTCTCTGTCTGTTGTTATTACAATTGCAGCAGGATAATAGAATTTCATCCTTTTCTTTGTTTTTAATTTCTGTTGTTTTTTTTTTTATTCGTCGGTGCATGTAGTAGGTACTTTTTGTTCTCTGTCTGTTCCTTGCACTTGTTTCTTGTGAAAGTTTTCTTTTGTTTTACAATTTTTTTTACGCGATGGTCCTTTTATGCAGCAGTGTAACGCAGTTAATGGGGCTGGATGAAGTATTTCGTTCGTTTTTTTTTTATCGTTTGTACTTTTGTTTTATGGTTAACAACACAGGAAGAGCAACTGTTTTCATTTGAATCATAATTGGAGGTGTTCTCTTTTGATTGGACTTGAGTGGAATTCACTTTTCATTTGTAGTGGTCGCTGGAAGGAATTTGCAAAAGATTTCCTTTGAAAGTTTTGAGAAAACTACAAGTTGATCGGAAACAAGTTTTGCACGCAGGATATCCTTTTGTTTAAGTAGGTACCTACCTAGTTTTGAATGTGTTTGGAGTTCGTGGTTGGAAGGTTTAAAAGAAATATTTTTGAATACAGTATTGAACGGAAAGCTAAATTATTTTTATTAAAATCTGGTGTGGATCTCTGAATAACTTTTCGGGTACAGCTTTGTCTAGGTATTGGAGTCTGTATTCTATTTATTTACACTACGCATTCAACTCACTAGTACAAGGTTAGGTTAGGTAAGGAAGGGTGTGTGATCGAACGACCAATCATTTCCACCCGAGGGTCCATTGTGAATCCCTTCATAGTTTAGGAGTAAATCCTCTTTTTTAACCAACTCGTAAACCAGTTTCTGCTCTTGATGAATCTTAAAAGATCTGATATCTTTATATTTCCGAGTGCTGTTATGTCTTCCAAGAATCTATGACCTAAAGTACAGAGGCGTTGCTCTTGGAGGGCGGGGCAGTGGCAGAGTAGATGTTGGAGAGATTTGCTTTCTTCCTCATCTCCGGCAGCTTCTACAGATATCGTTGGACTCATATGACCTATGGCACAGTGTCCTGTGATTATTCCGGTGACTAAGCGTATGGAAGATTTATCCAGAACATCGTCTTCTCCTTTGTGTTGGTCGAATTTCGGCCATAAATAACAAGATATGTTGCAGTCGGTTCGTTTGAGCTTCAGAGCAGCGTTGGTCTTTTTTTCGGTTATATGATCGATTGTGTTGAACAGTGTTTTAATCGGAGGCAGCATGGATGTGTCAGCATCACCGTTGCTCATGGCCGATACAGCTCTAGCTAGTTCGTCTGCGATCTCATTCCTTTCGTTATTGCTATATCCGGGTACCCAGAACAGTCTAACATTGTGGTACCATTGCGACATGTTTGAACTGCCTTTAATTTTATTGTGTTTGATCCTATTGCTTTTAGAGCTGACTGACTATACCAGAATGGCTATCTCCGACGGAGGGTGCCTTTTCAATCGCCAGTAATTCCATCTGAAAGATTCTCGTTTATTTAGTGTATCTGAGTAGAACCCTGTTCCAGTATCTAGGCCGAATTTTGAGCCGTCGCGTCGGTGAAGAGTGCTATTTCCCGGTCTCTGACTACCTTGTTTGACAGCTAGTCTTTCCTAATGGGAAATAGGATTAGTACATTTAAATTTAAGTCATAGTGAGGAGTAATGTAGTCTGAAATCTTGGTTAAAATTTCAGGGTTTGCTTCTCCTCAGTTGCTGTATTTCTCGGAGTATCGCCGCATGTTCATACGTGGTTTGTTTTAGCAAATCGGATTCTCTTAGTCTGAGTGCTCCCTTTCTTGCTGCTGCGCCTTTGATGAACATGTCAGGGGGAATGAAATGAAGAATCCACCCGAATCAGCTCGATCGGGGTGTACTTCTTATTGGTCCTGTCACGCCGAGTGCCACTAATATTTGCACCTTGGCGAGCTTTTTTTAAGTAGCTTTTTACTTAAGTAGCAATCCACTATACAGTGGATCCATAGGGGATAATACATCTGATGATTGTAGTGTACATCCAGTTAATGATGTAAGGTTGCAGTCCCCATCTTTTCCCTAGGGTCCTTTTACAGCTGAAAAAAGCATTTAATCCTTTCTTCATTCTCATTTCAATATTTTATCTCCAGAGTCTAAAATAATTCCTAAGTATTTAGCCTTAAGTGGTTGATTGTGATTCCTTCGAGTTGTGAGCATTCAACTCAGTAGAGCAAGCTTTGTAGCGTCCGTAAGCGTCATGATGTCATGAATCCAGATCTATAATTTCAAAACCTAGAAGCGAACATCTATTGGGCAACTTTTTCCCTTTAGCGCAGAGATGTACTGAGGCTTTCGACATATCCTTGAGATGGGATACTCTACAAAATGCGCTTTAAATAGATTCTTCCAAAGAGTCCATAGGAATCTTCTTTTCAGAGCTTTATTTCCCTAAGGTGATTGGGGGCCCTGTAGAATTGCGACTTGGTTATTCCCAGAAGCTCTGTAATGAAAAAACAAATATATTTGGCTTCAGCAGTCCTAGGTAAGAACCAAGCCTAGCTTCCCGCAGCCATTTGTGTGTGCGTGTTATATTTTTGCACGAATGGAAGGGACCTACAGTTCCATCTCCAAAGCTTTGCATGACAAATGATACTCTCGAATGCTTGTCAGACATTCGGAAGAGGTGGACACTGTGTAAAACTTTTTACGTGTTTGCGGCGGGATTCGAACCCAAGACCGCTGGCTCAGTAGTCCGACGCACTAACCACTTGCGCTACGGTGCCCACAATGAAAAAAACAAACAATACGTCTTTGAAAATCTGACACCTTTAGGTGTCCCAGCAATATTTTTTCCATACAACGGCGGTAGCCGTTAAGACCCCGACCCATAGAAAGCGTCGATGTCGTTGCGTTAAGCGTTGACATTGACGTTTACATTTCCCGGAGAGAGCCTTCCCATAGAATCCATTGCATACGTTGAGGGACGACAGCTGATGACATTTTCTTCGATGGCAGTGTTCGTTCAAATTAATTTCAATTTTGAAATGTCAATAGATTACCAACGGCGATGACAATTTCTGAATTTTCTCTCAATGCTTCCACACTGAATTGCTTACTCTCAATTTGTGAATATGTGAACTTTAATGCGTGAATGTGTAAACAGCCAATGCACAATGTACTGAAAAAGTAGAAACTAAACCTACTTTCTGTGTCGAAGTTCATATAGGCATGCGTTGGGCGTTATGGTCCACTTTTAATAAGAATGCGTGTATTCTTTCGAGCTGTCAGTTAAAAACGGCGCAGTAATGAACTACCGCAGTCGATGAATTGGGCGTTTACGCTAGTCTAAAAGAGCAAAGTCAGACAAGTCAGTCTTGATAAAAAGCTTGTAAAATATCCGGGGCTATAGTTCTTTATTCTTTATACTTATGTAGTTCGTGTATAGACTGTAGATTCTTCAGATCCTAAGACGAAAACTTCGAAAACCATACTAAACGGTCTGTGGCTCAGTTGGTATCGAAACATATCGAAAGAATATGAAATAAAGTTGATAACGACATGACCAAATATCATACAAAGGATTCACGTTTTCGTTCAGCACATGACATGAATCAAGAGTACTGAGCCCTACTGTTAAGTCAGTTTCATCCAAAACCCCAAATGTGCTGTTACGTCGTATGAATCATCTTATTGCGTCGAGGGCGCCTGCCAAATTTTGATCACTTTCTTCGCTCGAGAATGCACAGAAATTTATTGACAAAACACACCTTCCACCGAAGAAACATTAAAATCTAATCCATTTAATCCATTCGTCCTTTCTGCTCCTGAACTACAAACTAAGAGATTTTCGTCACATCCGTTATTGTTTCACAATTGTCGACGTGGTGGTAATCGTCGTCAACTCAGCTAAATTACTTGTCATCCTGTTGCTCCCCATCATACACGTGTATGTATATGCTAAATGACAAAATAACCGACTGCTTAAGGAAGCAATCAAAATACTGACTAGCACAACACTGACACACTGTGCAGCAATAGAAGCTGGAAAAGGAAAATGCCACACGTATAATAATGTGCTTCTGTAGCTTCTCCCGTACGTCATTATGAATCTCAACTGCAAAGTTCAATTCAGCGTAAGCATTGAAACGGGCTACGTACGAGTTGGTACAGGGACAGGATTACTTACAGTCGCTCGAATTAATCGAATACGGGTTTGATAGTTGAAAATCCGCACTTCTTCACATATGCTATACACACACGTATATAGAACTTATGACAGTAAAAGCAATAGCACAGGACGAAATAGAAGGAAGCAGGATTTGCCGATGATGTTCCTCCTGATGATGATGATGATGATGATGACGATAGCACGGTAGTGATGATTCTCTTGATTCAATGATTTCGTTTGTGCGAGGGTGAGAGGTACCTCCGCCACACAAAGTCCACGTCTTCTTGTTGTGAACGCCGATTCAAAATTGCCAATTACTGAGTGCCTTGGTTCTTCTACTATAATAGTCCCCTCCTGTAATGGAAATATCATTCAATCGAGTTGAAGGCAAAAGCCAAAGAATCCATCTACCTGTTCCTGTTACCATTGCTGTGTGTTTGGCCGAAAGGTCGGGCACGGGACAATCCAAATGATGTGAAACTAATGAGACATACCAGACAGGAATTTGCTGCGGTTAAAGTGGGCGGTTTGGTAGACTTGTAGTCAGCAGGACTGGGCTGTAACACGGTTTCTGGGTCATTTGAAGGAAGACTACTCTGCGGAAGAGCGGACATGAAATTATATGATACCAATACAATCGTTAATATCTGCAATAAGTCGACTCGTATCCTGGCATCTGGGCATCCCGTACAGAGTTTCTATATTCAGGTGGTAATTGGGTTATTGGCCAGTTACCGTACCTGAGGTTAGTAGTAATTTGTTCCTTTGTTTTTATGTGTGGCTAATTTTACTTAACGAATTATTAGATTCAGGAGGTGGATGCATTTAAAGGGTTTTTTTTAAACTAATATATGTAGGTGTTCCGCAAGGTTCTGTTCTGGGACCCAAACTGTTTAATACATGAGAATTCTATATTTTCCTTATTTACCCAGCCCTTCAAATGTCTTTATAGTTTATCAGTCACCGATTTGCCTACGTTATTGTTTAGTTAAAGGCTGCCATAATCCTTTGGAACCTTTAATAAAAATGTAAGTTGTACCGATGGCTGTTTAAAATTGGTCGCGTCGACAATTTCTAATATTTAGGTTTTATACTGGATTATTTGCTCTGTTGGATTCGTCATAACTTCGCCCTGACGCAATATCTAAATCGAGTCGTAAGTTTATTATTTGTTTCATTTACAATTTCGTTTGTTTGTTTAGTGTTTGTATCAATGTCGTATTTGTAGCCTGACCACTAACGCCAGCACTAAATGAGCCCGCTGATGCATACTTTGCCCTGGTTAACCTCTAGTTGTGGTTGTTGCTTGTAGCAACTTACTTACTGAAATCCAAGCTCCAATATGGTATGTCTTGTTGGGGTTGCACGTATTTTAATCAAATACAACATTTGATAACAAAAACAAAATATGCAATCAAAATCGTCGTCGTCCACATCCATATCTCGTAACTAAGGTTTAAAAAACCCGATTATCAACCGCAAAAGCAAGCAACATTAACTGTTATTGGCTGGCCAGCAGTCTCTTTTGCTGATGAAAAAGATAGAATAAACCGATGATGTATCCAACCCAAAATCCGAACCAAACAGTGACACGTTCACGTTGTGGATGCATTGGTTTCTCAATAATCACTCGTGGATTTTTTGAACTACAAATTTTGATCCACTTGTATTTGATCTTGTTCCATAATCCATTCGTCGAGCTCTCTTCATTGTGCAAGGTTAGAAAGCTTCAGTTCTTACGCCAACTGCACTTTGTATGCATGAAGGTGCAAATTTGTCGTGAGAATACCCTATAGAGAGCTTCTTGAAATGTCCAATTCTTGACCACGGTGCCGAATTTACGTTCGCGGATTCTCAGCAATACTCTCACGAAAAGTTTCGATATTTTGTGTTGAACGACTTGTTGAAGGACGGCCAGACTGTCTAAGATACAGTTTTCCTGAATTTTACAATTAATCTCTTTACAGTTGATGAAGTAAAATGATGAAAATTGCGAACTTTAACTGCCAAACCTTCGTTATTTTTAAAATATTGCTCAACAATGAAAACGCGTTGCTCTTTCGTGTAACGCTCCATTTTTAGTAAGCCTAAGCCTAAACTGTCAGCTTTCACGATATCTCCTTTTATTTCGTTGGCAACACGTTAGTGCACAAATGCACCATATAAATACTATATACAGTATATACAGGGGTGAACCAAGGCCTCAATCAACAAGCCCGGTCCTTAGCTAACTGCCTCCAGGCAAGATCGTCCCCTGCTGTGCTGACCCTCCGAGTTTGAATCGAATATTCTCCGAGCCGAAGCGTTGATGTCCATACGCTCTACATGTCCTATCTTAAACGCCCAATGTGCATTTTTTTGACCAGGTCGATGTTGTTGTACAGTTCGTGGTTGAATCTTCGCCTCCAAAACCCGTCGACGCAAACGGGACCGAATATCTTACGAAGGATTTTTTTCTCGAAGCGACCAAGTATATCTTCATCCGCTTTCAATAAAGTCCATGCTTCAGCTTCGCATATAGCAAGACTGGGATGATAAGGGTCTTATATAGAATCTCCTTAGTCGATCGAGAAAGGACTTAACTACTTAATTGCCTTCTTAGCCCAAAGAAACGGTGGTTGGCAAGAGTAATCCTTCGTTTGATTTCCGGCGAGATGTAATTTTTTGGAGTTACGGCAGAGCCAAGGTAGACAAAGTCCTTAACTACCTCGAAGTTGTACCTGTCTATTGTGACGTTCTGTCCAATTCGTCGATGTTGGGTGTTCCATTTTTGTTGACAGAATAACCTTTATTTGCCCTCGTTTACTGCTTAGCCCATTTTAGCCGCATAAATTACTCGCAAAAGCACCGGTTACAGCTCGCTATGTTCTACCGATGATGTCAATATCGTCGGTGTAGTTAAAAGGACTTTTGAAAGATCGCTCCTTTTGTGTTGGGTTGTGAGTTTCAAGTATGATGTTGAAGAAGTCACAAATGCAGCGCGTCACCTTGTGTGAATCTTTTTTGACATCGAAGGTCTCAGTGAGGTAATTACCGCGCCCCAGATGATTACATAGGTGCCCATTAAATCGAGGAACAGCTGGTGGGTAGCGACTTGGACTTCTTGGGTTTTTTCCAGGGTCTGCCTAAGTGTAAAAAGTTGGTCTATGACTATGGTGGACTTTCCTGGCCTGAAGCCGCACTGATAATGGCCAATCAGGTTGTTGACGAAAGACTTCAAGCGTTCACACAATATGGCAGACAGGATCTTCTAGGCGATGTCGAGGAGACTGATGCCTCTGTAATTGGAACAGTTGAGGGGGTCTCCTTTCTTATGGACTGGGCAAACGATGCTGAGATTACATTCATCTGGTATACTTTCATCTGACCAAATCTGAGAGATGAGTTGGTGTATGCTCACTATCAAGTCATCTCCAGCTGATTTAACACGTTCGCGGACACATGATTTTCGGTGGGGAACACTAGAATGACACACGCATATCTCCGGCATTTTGAGAGATATTTTATATTATTTCATGCGAATTTTGTATAAAAAGAAAAATGATTCCGCTAGCCATAGTGAAGTGAAAATTTGTCTCTGACAGGAAAATTAATGCCGGAATATGGAAGTATACTGTATTTCTTTTCAGGGTATCCCATCCCGTCTTGGCCTAACATACCTAAATTTGTCATGACCCGCTAATTGACGGCATATGCTACCTTGTCCGCGAACGTGTTAAATAGCTCTCCAGCAGCGTTATTGGACTTAAGCTTTGATATTGCTATCCTCACATCGTTTCGGTCAGGTGGATGGGAGTTTTAGCTATCATCGTCTAAATTGACTGGTTCACCTTTAACCTTAGGTTGTCTAAAAATAAAAACTCCTATTCTAGTCAGACGACATTGTTTCAACCTATTTTAAAAGACTGGAACTGATGATGGATTTAAAGTAGCACTAGAACTGTGGTATCTTCGTATTTTGTATTTAAAACACTGATGAACTAGTTGACATCTAGAAGACCTTCAAAAGACACTAAATAAATGCCAAAAAGTCCATAGACCCCACTGTTATACCTTCCAAGTTAAATCCCCAAATGTCATCGGACAAAAGCTAAAAAGAAAATATAACTTACTTCCCGCCTCCCTTACATTGATTCCCTTCAAAGTTACGAGATACACGTTAAGGCCTTGAAAAGCCTGATTTTATTCCGCATACAATTGATTTATGGAATCTTTCTTAAGATGTTCAAAGTTAATGGAGGAACAAATTGTATTACGAGCGACTTACCTTTCAAATCCATAGCAATTCTATCCGACGTATTACCTTGTACGTTACGTACTCAAACTCACCCCTAGTTAGCCCACCGTGGCGGGTACCGGATGGATGGAACACTTTCACTCTCAGAGCGACTCATTTCCCGCCCACAATTGTGATTCATATCCCTTATTTGCATATATTGCCATTGACAGTATGGCATTGGCATACGTAAATATTGATTCAGTCTTTTTTTTTCCCTGAGTTGCCATCCTGCCTTTCTGCTTTCGCATGAAATATGTTTATTGAACGAAACATTTATTTATGAATAGCATAATTGACAGAGCTAACGCAGGTAGATGGGTTCTACTATTGGCTTTACCCACTCATATGAGCACAACTGGAAGACATAAATAATTATGGCTCCGATGAAAGGAAGAGTAATATTTTTTTTGTTTTTTTAAATTTCCGTGACTGCGCGTTTTGACGGTTTTATTGATGCACGTGGAAAGTCTTTTAAAGTGACTCGACAAGCAACTTTGATTTATCTCTATTATACACATGTTAAAATAATACATACAGTTAATTAAAGTACTTATTTGATTTTTTTTATATTTTTCAGACGACGGTATTCGATGGTAGTGGAGGACAACAGCCGCCAGTACCTCCTCCACCTCCTGGTAAGTACGAATTTGTTGTTAAACTTGAAAATTAATTAGTAAATGTAGGACCATAGTGGTCGCCGTGGCCGTGGTGGTTAGTGCGTTGGACTCCCACGCAATGCTGCCCGGGTTCAACTCCTGGCCGGGTCTAACACCTAAAAGAGTTTTTTCACGGTACCACCTCTTTCGAATGCCTGACAAGCATCAAAGAGTATCATTTGTCACGATTGAGCTTCTCAACTCGCCGTTCGGAGTCGGCAAAAAACTGTAGGTCCCTTCCATTTGTGCAAAAATATAACACGCACACACAAATGGTTGCGAGAAGCAGGCCCAGGTTCACCTCGAGCTGTAGCGCCAACTAAGTAAGGACCATAGCTCAGATTCGAAAATTAATTAATCCTCACCCCAAGTCATCGTTCGCTTTTCCAGTTGAGATTTCAAATAATATTTGTTTAGCTCTTATCGCTTATGTGTCTCAAAGGCTATGATATTCCTGCGTATATTTCAATAGCATTTAGTCACTACCTTGACCTTTATACCTAGGTGGATAGTAAAAGTATTTTCACTCTAAAATGTCATAAAAAGCACAAGATCCAGAACCTGCCTGAAGTTTAGCAAAACGTCATTTGCTATGCACATACAGTGGAAGCTCTTTACAACGAATGTTCGTTTTTTGTGCATAAATCAGTTTATTTACTCCTTTTAATTGAAAAAAATAAGAATCATAAAAAAGTAAAGATACAGAGCAAGGACGTGGTACAGAAACCATATCACTGCGCACAAAATGTGTATTTCAATTCTACCACGAACTCAATAGCGGGGTTCACACGATTTTTTTTTTTTTTTTTTTTTAAAGGGGTACTGACCCGCCAGTTGCGGAGGGCACCGCGACCTAAAAGATCTATTGTACCACGAAGTCAGTTTAGGGAACCAGAAGAGGCTCAATTCTTTTGATGGATTTGAGGATCTCACTGGTGGAGATTGTACGAAGTTCCGTGGGAGTTAGAATTTCTCTGTGGAACTGTTGTCTCCGGAGGGCACAAAGTGCCATGCAGTCACATAGGATATGTTCTGCAGTTTCGTCGTCTTCCATACAAAGACGACATTCAGTTTCCTGAATAAGACCTATTTTGTTTAGGTGATATCGAAGATGGCAATGTCCTGTTAGAAATCCCACTAAACTTTTGATATCATTTCTACTCAAGAGCAGATTTTTTGTGGATTTGCTTTGGAAGGGTTTTATGGCTCTTTTAGCCTGTCGAAGACCCTGGGAATTTTCCCAATAGGAGATACACATGTTGTTTTCCCAACTTTTGATGTTAAAGTTAATAGCTGAATTTGGAATGTTGCAAAACGGCTCAGGGCCGATAAAGGATTCAGCCGAACCTTTCCTAGCCAGTTCGTTAGCTTTCTCGTTTCCATCAATACCCTCGTGACCGGGCACCCACCAAAGTTTGACTTTGTTTTTATGGGAGAGGTCTTGGAGAGTATTGAAGCAGTTCAGGACTGATTTGGAGTCAAACAGGTTTGAGCCTAGTGCTCTTAAGGCTGCTTGACCATCCGTGAGTATATGGATGAGGACACCTTTTATTCCCGATTTGAGGATGACGTTGGCGCACACTTGAATGGCACGAATTTCCGCTTGGAATACACTGGGAATTTGTCCCATAGGTATTGATATTCTAGTGTTTGGTCCAAAAATACCAGCACCCACCCCGGTGTCCATCTTTGATCCATCCGTATACCACTTGTTACCTTTAAGGTCTGATGTAGGATTTTTATATTTCCATGCTTCACGGCTAGGAATCACTATGTCGAACCTCTTGCCGAAGCATAAAGTTGTTGGTAAGCGGTCATTTACCGCGCAGATCATGTCAAACTCTGGGATTTCGGATAGAATATTCACCTGATCTGTGTGATCTATGCGGTTTATCTCTCCCGTTTGTAGTAGTCTGACAGTGCTGCTGATTGCCAACCTTTTTATGAAAAGGTGGAGTGGCGTTAAACCAATGAGTGCTTCTATAGCTGCTGTGGGGCATGTGCGCATAGCGCTTGTAGTGCCGAGGCATGCCAATCTTTGTAGCTTTTGAAGCTTTGAAATGGTGGATTTTTCTTTTGTTTTGTACCACCATACTACTGATGAGTATGTGATGATAGGTCGTATCATCATTGTATATATCCAATGTGTGACCTTTGGGGTTATTCCCCGGGTCTTACCGTACATACGACGACAGGCCCACATGGCTTTTGTTGTTTTGGTAATTTTGTAGTTAACGTGTGAGTTCCAATTCAGTTTTTTGTCGAGAACCATACCTAGATATTTAACTTCATTGGAATACTCGATAGTAGTGTTATTAAGTGATATCTGGTCTAGACTCAGATTTCTTTTGCGGGTAAAAGGTACAAGAATAGCCTTACTGGGGTTAATTGAGAGATTTTCTTTAGTGCACCAGTCATTCACTATCTTGAGAGCTGTTTGCTTTGTATTGCAGACGTCTTTAGCATTATTTCCTTTTATGGTGATGACTAGGTCATCGGCGTAACCAATTGTATGGTGGCCAAGGTTACTGAGCTTGTCAAGTAAGTCATCAATGACTAGAGACCACAGAAGGGGTGATAGTACACCTCCTTGTGGACAGCCTTTTGCAGCTGAAACTGTGACCGAGGATTCCCCAGAGGATGTGGAGATTTTTCGGTTTTCGAGCATCGCTCTAACCCATCGGTTAGTAGGATGGTCAATACCCTTTCTGGACATAGATTCTGAGATAGAATCATATCCGGTATTATCGAAGGCACCTTCAATATCTAGGAATGCACATAGTGCGATCTCTTTGTGATGGAAAGCCTCTTTCATCTGTGTTACCAGATTTAAAAGAGCACCTTCCGTAGATCTTTCTTTCCTGTAAGCGTATTGTTGTGGGTGCAGAGGTGAATTTCTATCTAGAAAGTCTCTAATGTGTATATCGATTAGTCTTTCCATAGTTTTGAGAAAAAACGATGTTAGGCTAATGGGTCGATAGGATTTAGGTAGCTTACTCGGTTTGTCTGGTTTGGGGATAAAAACTACGTTGACCTCCCTCCAAGCTTGTGGGATGTATCCCCAATTGAAGCTAGACCTAAATAAGGCGGTTTAAGTTGGAAAAATCTGGACCAGACCTTTTTGAATCAGAGCTGGGAAGATTCCGTCTGTACCAGATGCCTTGTAGGGTTTAAATGAGCTTATGGCCCATTTAACTTTGTCTAAACTGAACATTTTTCCAGATAGGCTGTTAATTCTGTTGATGTAAGAGAAGCTTGTGGCCTCAGAATTAACAAAGGGTTGGTTATTTATTAGAGTCGATCCTGGGAAATGAACCTTGAGTAAGGTTTTTAAAGTTTCCTCTCGACTCGCCGTATAGGTACCATCTTCCTTAAGCAGGAGACCTAGGCTATTTGAAGAATCTTTGGAGAGAGCTTTTTGGAGACGTGCGGCCTCTGGTAGCTTTTCTAGGTATTCACAATTCTTTCTCCATGTGGCTCTCTTAGATTTTCTCAATTCCTTATTGAAGTTGGTAAGTGCGGACTTGTAAAGATCCCAATTACCGGTGCGTTTTGCTTTTCTATGGTCGTTTTCTCACCATTTTTCGCAGGTTTTCTAGCTGAGTATTCCACCATGGTACACACCTTTTAACCAGTTGGTGTTTTACTTTGCAGCTGCTTTTAAATGAGGAAATTATAGCTTCATTTAACTGATCGGCTACATCATTAATGTCTCCGATAGACAGAATAGATGAGGGCAGTGTATCAGTTTTGATAGCGAGGTTTTCTCGATAAGTCTTCCAGTTCGTTAATTTTTTCATATATCTGGTCTGACTTGCATCGACGCTGCACCTTATATTGAATCTTATGTGCATATGATCCGATAAAGATGCCTCATCTGATACGTGCCAGCCTTCGATATACGAATGTAGAAAGGGAGACGAGAGTGTAAGGTCCAGTACCTCACCTCTCAGTGAATTTACGAAAGTGGGTTTGTTACCTCTATTACATATAAGTAGGTTATTACTAATAATATATTCAGAAAGTGACTCACCCCTTTTGTTGTTGTCGCTGCTACCCCAGATGGTGTTGTGGGCATTGGCATCGCATCCCAGAACGAGATGCCAGTTGCGACGGCGGCACTCTTCGATCAGCTCCTGTACCGGAACAGGAGGGACCGCATCAATGTCTCCGGGAAAGTAAGCGGAGGCACATACGAACTCCTGAGGCCCATTTTCCAGATTTCCCTGCAACACCTTGAGTGGAGCCATCATTGTCTGCGGCTGTACTCAGGATTCCGCATGCGGTTTGGCTTGTTGTCGCCTCTCCGCCTCACGGAACCTTCGTTGAGGGAGTGGCCCCTAGGTCTCGCTCATGCGCTACCTTGTTGCCTGTGTGCTTCCTCGGTAAGGGTACCGGAACCCTACTTTTAGATCCACGTGCAGCTGTTGTGGGTGGCTTCTGGTTGCTGGTGGTGGGGGGCTCCCGTGCTCTCTCACGTTCAGCTGATGTGTGTGGTTGATGTTTGCTGGGGGTGGGGAGCTCACGTGCTCTCTCACGTTCAGCAGTGGTATTACTTCCACTATAAGTCGTTTGTCCTTTCGACAGACGTTTGGTGTTAGGTTTGGCAGCTGAGGTTTTGTCGTGGCTCTTGAGAATGAGCTTCAGCTTGCCGAAACGGTAGTTTACATGACCGTTTAGGTCGTTTAGCCGTTTCATTACGCTATCATTTATAGCAAAGATCATGTGGACGAGATCTTTCTCTTCCACTCTTTGTAGGACTCTCCAGGTTCTGGTGATGAGACCGGAGTTCTGTGCGTCCAGAGACGCAAGTATCTTCTCGCTGGCTAGCCCGATACTTTGCGGGAAGAACCCCCTTATGATATGTGGTTTCGGAAATGAATCCTCCTCCATAGTATCACGTCCAATCCGCATTTCTCTTTGATTTTCGGGAAGTTGCTCCTCATCCACTTAGCAGTGGTTTCATTGGAGCAAATGAATTGGAGCCAGCCAGCCCTATAGCTGGAGCTGTCAAAAGACGGCTTCACTTCTTCGTCTCGAAGCTCGATCGTCACATCGATTACACCCTCTTGTATACGAGCCATTTGCTCTACACTTAATGGGTTGCAATCAATGTCCGTAGGCACTACACCTAGCCTGACACGACCCACTATATTGCTATAGGGAGTTTTGTCGACCAGAGTGTCTCCAGTTCGGACTCTCTTTGCTTCTGACGTTGGTGGGGTGGAGTCATCAGATCGGGTTCATTTAGCCTCTGTGCCATTGTTGTCGATCTTGGCAGTGGCAATCACAAGAGCACGTTCCCTTGAGTTGCCTTGTTTCAAGGCTTGTTTGAACCGTCTCCTCTCCGAGGGTCGAAGTCTAATGTAACCAGTAGATTTCAGAGACTCATTATCCGAATCTATGGCTACGTCGTTGGTGACGGATGGTGCAGCTATCTCATCAGATAGCATGCTAATTGTGTCTTCGCACAGGGTGTCTGAGTCCGAGTCACTCAAAAGGGACTTATTCCCTTTTTCGCTTCTCATATCAGCGTCATCGTTGGCAGCAACAGTCCCACTGACAGTTTCAGCTGCGGATTGCACGAGTGCAGCCCTCAATTGATGGTGTTATAGAGTCATCGGTCTCTATGAGGTTTGTTTTTAAAAGATCTATTTTGATTCCCACGAGTAATCGGGATAGGAAGGTCACCTCTCAGCAGAGCCCGTTTTGCTGAGAAGAAGGCTGGGGGTTAATTCGGATTTCGCCCGGTGTCCGAAGTTCGCAAACTAGAGACTAAGCACTCTCTTAGCCATGCATCCCTTGGCGTTTGCTGTTCCACCTTGGATTAGAGGATTTTTGTGGATTACCCAAGGAGTTGACCTTCTCCCCGCCCGCTACGTTAGCCAATCCACCAGAAGAAAACATGATCCAACTGGATGAATTGTTACCGGTAGCCACCACGTGGAGGTCATAGCTGGACTTCCGTGGGTACAATAGTTACGGCACGTGTAACATAAGTTACTACATGTTATCCCCCTATTGCACACCACAGCAGGCTACCCTTATACACACGATACGACCGATCTGACGGACTTGGTCGGATGGATGTCTGACGGACTAATGTCGTTAGCGTACACATTGTCCGACATGTTGTCCGACCTCACTTTGCAAGTGGATTTGAAAGATGTCGGACGTACTGAGAGCAGCGCTTATGATTGATAAAATTCGAGAAGGACAAATTTAAGAGAGAGAAGAAAGAAAATGGAAGCGAATTTGGGTACAGGAATGGATGAAAAAGCGACCAACATTTTTTTATGTTTATTTGCTAACAGAACTACAATATTGGATTCTTCAGGCGATTTTAAGAATTTTTTTTCTCCAAAATTCTAAATTTTCAAACACGGGCATTTTTTACTCTCCGACATCAACCACACCGCTTGAAATAAATTTCAAAAATGAAATTTGCTCTAGGTCGGATCGGACGGACAGGTGTACTCATTATCAGATTATCCGTCCTACCACCATAATATCAAAATAATTTGAAAATCATCCGACATGTCCGTCTGATCCGTCGTTTCGAGCGCACACATTGTCAGATCTGGTCGGACAGACCAAGTTTTTCAGATCAGGATTTTGTCTTACTAAGACAAAGTGGAACATTACAAGTAGAACACATCCACAGTACACGTATCTAAGGTAGTATATTGCGCATCTGTCAAACATTTTCAAAGCAAAAAATGACCGACAACTGTGTGGCATTTCTATGGGATTTAATTCGAATTCATTGTTTTCGTAGTTTTTCTTATCATTTCTTAATAAAATAACATACGTTTTTCTTTATGAAATCGATTTGTTTTAAGTTGTTAAGTTTTAAATGACTTTTATTTCAACATAAATTTAATATAAAACATAAAAGTAATCCCTGAGTCTATAAGGTTTGGTCTATGACCGTCTACCAGATTGACAATTTGTTTATATATGTATACATAGTTTTAAAAATAAGTTAACTTCATAAAAGTGAAACTTAGAAGTTTTCATCGATTATAGATTTTCTGTATTTAAGCGAAACCACAGCATACTCGTACAATGAGTTCCACCCCTTCTCTCCATTCAAGATACCGATTGCTTCATCCTCATTTAGACTAGGTTTCCCAAAGAACCTTAAACGGAATTCCTTAAGTACTGGGCAAATTGCTACAAAGTGAAACAAGTCTTCTCTTATTTTCAGGTCGCAGATGCTGCACAGGATTGGTAGGTCTGAACGGTGTGGTATGAAATTTAGGTTTACTAGTTCTCCTCTTAGCTTAAAGATCGTACTAATTTTTTCTATTGAGCTGTTGTTTAGAAAATAAGTTCTATCATGAAGTTGGTGATCTATTTTGCTGTAATAACACCTAAACTGGGAGGACCGAGCTTCGTAGGAGTACTTTTCGAAATCGATTTATTCGTTTATCTTTTCATTTTCATTGAGTTTTCTATAGTTATTGTTCGGATATTTCAAACGGTCATATTTTCTCATCACAGGTCTTTTTATTATTGTCCACACAACATTCGTATACGACACAACACATTTTTCAAAGTTTTGACAAAAAAGTTAATTAAATAGTATAGAAAACATTAAAAAAACGAAAATTAAATGCAAATATCCTCACAGTTGGCGGCCATTTTCTTGAATTTTTGACAGATGCGCGAACTTGGACGAAAATGAACACTCTAAGTATACTACCTTAGATATGTGTACTGTGGAACACATCCACTGCGTCCTCCTTTGATGTCCCGTCTTGCTGCAGTGTGCACATCTTCCTCTCGTGACCAACTACGAATTACAAATTTGGAGAAACCGTTGACTCTTTTCGCAACTCACGAGAGTCCTGTCACATTACCCAAAAATCTTTATAATTGTCCCACTCTTTCATTGGATGCATTTCCAAAATATAAGCTTAAATTTACATGGGAATGTGGTATAGGAAGTAAACGGTATACCAATGCACATTGAAGTCTAGAAAAAATTGTAGATACGTGAGTTAGATAGGTTTCGTTAGAGAGAATTTACAGCATACTTACGTGTACAATTTTGCTGCTCTTATTTTTTTATGAAAACAGTTTTTAATTTCTTCAGCCATTGACACTATATAGGGTGGTCCAAAAACCCGATGTTGTTTTGCTTAATCATAACCAACATGAAACGAGATCAATTCATTTTTTTTTTTAAATGTTCATTTGGACATTTCGGTTTTTTCCATTACTTTTTTAATATAATATCGGTCGAGTGGGCGCCGCCATAGCTGACCATTTGGACTCTTTTTACCGCATTTTCAATCGTTTTGCCGAGAACTGCGGGCGATAAGTTCTCGCATTCTTGTCGGATATTCTCTTTGAGAGCTTCCAGAGTCTGTGGCTTGTGCTGATAGACCCGGTACCTCAAAGAAAGAAGTGTGGAGTCAAATCGGGCGCTCTTAATCGCTAAAACGAGACATTAGTTGACCCGGAAACACATCCTTCAAAATGTCTATTGTCACGCAAGCTGCGTGTACTCTACATATCCTCTAGTACCGAATCATCAACTTGCGGCAATAAAAATTCGGCCAATTGCGTGGCATGTCGACTGATCGACGTTGACGGCTCACCCGCGACATCTTCAGCCACAGGAACGAGCACTACGAGGCCTTCTGTAACTTGTTGTTCCAGGTTCTTCGAGGCGAGCGCTAAACGCCTTTGTGGTTGACCAGTTGGCGTAGGTCTGCGCCGAAATTTACGTTGTGCCAAAATCACTGACGAATTATTCCGTAAAAAAAATAGTCTCTATTCCGCGATCTTGACGAGTGTAGCATTCCATGGCTTGTCGGCGTATATTCTGCATCAGCTGTCCACTTCACAAATATCAAAACAAAACTGACAGTTGCCGCTATTTTCAAAAGTTATAGCATCTTCCAATAGGGTGATACATTTCGAGTCACCTGATAATAATTTGAAAATGTAATTAGCATTCGCATAAATCCAATGACCAGGAAATAGCCCTCTTCAGCGACGGCTAAAAAATTGGTACTGGAGCAGGGTTCTTATCAGATACACTAAGTAAACGGGAATCTTTCAGACAGAACTAATTGCGATTGAAAAGGCCGGAATATTTAAAAAAGGAAGCGACCGCACTCCGTTGGAGATTCTGGTGGATAGTCAGCCAGCCCTAAAATCAACAAGATCAAATACAATAAAATCAAAGGCAGTCCAAATATGTCGCAATGCACTAAGTGTCATAAGGCACCATAAGGTTAGACTGTGCTGGGTAGCCGACCATAGCAATATCGAAGGGAGCGAGATTGCAGACGAACTGACACCTCCATACCGCCTCCGATTCAAACATGGTTCTCGTTCTTTATAGCCGAAACTTGAACTTCAGAGGACAAAGACGATGGTACATCTGGATAAATCCTTCAAATTGCTACCTGAGTCCAACGATATCTGCAAAAGCTCCGGAGATGAGGGAGAAAGCAAAATCTAATCTTGGCTTTTTCTGATGTACAGTGAGCCGAAAAAGTATTCGTCTGCTTCACCTTATTGCAACAATGATGATTTTGTTCTTATTTGAATAAATACAAAACATTTATTTTGCATATATTTTATTCTTCGATTAAAATGGTTTATATTTAAACTGAGGATTAAGGAATTCTTCACTGATAGATAAAGAAAATAGGAAAAAACAAAATTCAGATATCAATTCAGTACCGAAAAAGTAGTCGTCTCTTACGTCTGGTCAATAAAAACTAACTAAACAAATAATAATGAAGTAAAATTAATACTTTGTGGTTCCCCACTCACGTTTAATAATTGCTTCCATTCTTCTTAGAACTGAATCAACCAAGTTTGTCGTGACATTTGATGAAATAGAAGCCTATTCCTCATAAGGCGCAGTTATACAGTCCTTTTTATTGGAAATACGCCTGGCTCTGATTTTTTTTCAAAGTTATTCCATAGGGTTAACATATAGTGACTGCGGAGGAGTTTGCGTACATATATAAAGGTGTATTGTACATATAAGAGCCACATTTTGTACTCCACGCAGTATGTCCGGGATAAATATGTACATATATAGGAACTACTGATACCCATTTTGCCCACACTTTTTTGAAGATGATTCTTCAAAATTTTAATATAGTGTTTGTACTCCATAGTTGCTTCAAAAATGCACAACTCACCCACTCCATTAGAGTACATGCAGCCCCATACCATAAGAGGCCCTTCGCAGTGTAACACCGTCGCTTTTTCGTCCATTTCAGTTATTGGTTTTCTCCTCACTAAAACATTGCGATCCGATTGAAAAATCTTGAACTTGCTTTCGTTCGTAAAAAAACACTCTTTTGCAGAATTGTTCATCATGGTTTTTATACGTTTTAGTATATTCCAAGCGCTAACTGTTATCTACCGTGCTGATAAATGGTTTTTACGAGCCAATCGACCATGGTTATCAGCTTGATGGAGGACATTTCGCACTCTATCATCAGAAACGATTTCCCCATCTCAACTTCTATCTTAGCAGCAATCTTTGGAGCACTCATGTCTAGGGGTTTTTTTTAGTTTTACGGACGATTTAGCTTTTTCCCTATCCGTCAAATTTTGTGATCGCCCAGATCTTGGAGCATTTTCATATTTCTTTATTTTTTTTGTATCTATAAATGATACTTTTAATCGTCGTAATTGATCTATTTACATTTTCACCTATTTCCTCGTACTTATAACCTTCATTTAATAGATTAACTATAATTTTTCGTTCTTTTCTTGTAGTTTCATGACTTTTGTGACCCATATCTTTTAATTTCTGAAAAAGATATGCACTACGAGCACTTCCAAAACCAACTTCTAACTACTCATGTCCTGATCGGAGCAATTTGACTCCAAAAGCAGTAAATAAATCCCGCAAACTAATCGTATATTAATTTTAAATGCGTGAAGACGAATACTTTTTCGGCGGGAAAACTTATGGATTTCGAATGTATGTGTTTTTATGAATAAAAACAAAAATGAGACAGTTGAGTTTTCACTGCTTTCGTAGAGATAACTCAATGTTAATAAAAAGAAAATAAAAGTAATATTGTTAACTATTGATTTTAATGACAAATTAACGCTTTTTATTCAGAAGTGGGTAGAGACGAATACTTTTTCGGCTCACTTTAAAGTTAAGTTGTCTGTCCATCGCATCGCCCCCATTATTTTTTACAATCCTTATATGGTTCCTGAATGAGCATTCCTCATTAAAAAAAACCAGTACCGTAGTTTATTTGTAAGAAGAGAATTGTTTCGGACAGCGTTAATTTTGGGAGATCACATCCCAGGATCACTGAATTTTCTCCCAGCTTTTCATCCAAAAGAGTGATTCTAGCCTGCAGAAGCTAGGCTTCTAGTCTCCTTTTCAACTAAAAGAGCTGACATTATTTGAACCAACAAATCACTTGTGACATCAGAGTTGAATGCACCCTCGAAGTTACGAGAATCTCCCAGTAGTCGCTGGTAACACTTAACACAAACATACTTCCTCCATGCATCATCTCTATGTGGCGTTATGATGTCCATATAAATGCAGTGCATATCCTTAGGGCATCACAATGAATTTCACGAAGTGCAGCGCTCTCAAATTACATGTTGGCCTGTTAAATCATCCAGCTAAGCGAAAAGGAATTCCAAGAAACTTTGACGCAAGCAACCGTTCAATTGAACGAGTAATAAATTTAGCTCACCTCTATGTGAAAAGGTTCACATGGGTACACGTTGTTCTACTTTCCATCCAAAAGAACATAACTAGGGAATTGCAGCCGCAGATCCCCCATCTAATTGCGGCTGCACAAGCTTTCGCCTTCAACTGGGGAATTATTCCAAATAACGTAAAAACAGCTAAGGACCATAGATCCTGATTGCAAGATATGCCCCAGATTTGCATACATATTCCGCTCAACCAAACGCAAACCATATCATCACCACAACAGCAGTGCTAACTGCTAAATCCTTATTTTTTGTTGCAGTTTCTCCCACCGAGTACATCCGTTATTACGTGCATAACGCATACGTTGTATCCGTTTAAAGCGAAATACACGGAAGAGCGGGCAAAGCTGAAGCATCATTTTATATGTTCGAGTAGCTGCTGCTGTTCTAGCATCCTTTAACTACCGTATACATAGTCCACTTAGGGATATGATTCCGGTGCTCCTTTTTTTTTTGATTTTATTTTTTTAAGTTCATTTTACGTCAGTTAAGCTGAAAACTTTTTCAATCAATATTCCTATAAATATTGTTGTAGCGGTAACGGTGGCGGTGGCCGTGGACATACAGTCAGAGTGGGCCCAGCCAGCCAGACAATAGGGTATAAGTCCTTTCGGTACTGTAGTACCAAAAACAAAAGCCAAGTACACCCTGACAGTATACACCACCACATACATACATGTGTATGTGTAGAAAAATTAATAAAACTTTTACTGATTCCCAACAAAAGTCCCGCTGCTTTGGTTATGTGCATTGATGTGCCGTCCCGTGTCGGTCGTGGAGGCAATATCCTCATTCCACCGATTTATGGTAAAATGTCATAGACAAAGTTTAATGGTAGAAAAAGGACCCTCAGAACAACAAACGAAACTATATACAAAAATAAAATAAAAAAAAAAAAAACAACTGGAAAAGTTATCAAACCAAAAGCTCTGATTGAGTATGTTGATGTATGCTGCTCCTGGTGCCTGCGCAAGGATATGCTGATTTGTTGGTGGGCGTCGTCCTCAGCTGAAGAGGTATCCGTTTTTCAACAAAAATTTTAAGCGCAATTTATGATAGCGGTGATAGTTTTGGATTTCCTGCGGCGATATGAAACTTTTGGAATTAAAATTTGGTAATCTGCCACATACTGTGATGCTGCTAATTACATTTTAAGCTTTAAATTAAAATCTCTGCTCCTTTCATTATGCAGGAAGTTAAAAAAAAAGAGTAGGAGATGTGACAAAGGATAATGCAATTTATCAAATATTGCTTGAGGCTTGGCCATTGATCGCCAAGAGTTATGCAAACTTGGCTACGAACTTTCTTAAGTCTCCTTATAATCTACATCTTCTTCTGTTGTCGCCTGATCTTTTTAATCTGGTTTTAGTATCCACTTTCTGGGTGTCATCTCTTTTGCTCATTTGATGTCCTCCGGTAGTTCCTTAGGTTTCCCTTGAACACCACTTTATAATTGTTATAGGTTAGACTCTGTCTGATTTGTCTGCCCGGTTTAAATTTTCGACCAGAGAAAGACGCATAGCCTAGGCCCTTTTATTGTTGTAACCTTTAGTGGACCTTTAGGCGTATCCTCTTAATAATTTACTATAACAAGCATTAAACAATCATTTTTTTATATTTCTAGCGTTCCACGGAGCAAAGGGTGAAAAGGGTGAACGTGGCCCCAAAGGACCACCAGGTGACAGTATACGTGGTCCACCAGGACCACCTGGTCCCCCCGGTCCTAAAGGCGATAACGGCCCATATGCACCCTATGTGGATTTTGCATCGTCGTCGGATGGTGTAAGTATTTTTTTGTTAATGCATATATTTACTACATACATAACTCATTGTTTCCGTGACACGACACGTTCGCCGCCTGGTGACTGACGGCTTTGTCAGTTTACAACACAAGCAGGACGCACATGTTAATATTAATCATTTTTTAAGGGACATTTCTGACTTATGAGTACGTATACATACATATGAGGATTATAATTAAAAATATCCAATGCTGTTACATGATGTACACATTTGGTCGACTACTGTGATGTTCGTCTAGGCAGATCGTACAGCCTCGTTGAAGCTCTGCCACCCAATAATTGCTGTAAATGGGGGAACTTTCCCAGAGTGGTATCTAGCCTAGCTTTGATATTGGTTGGACCTTTTAAGTTAAAGTATTGTATCACATAGCGATGACCAATTTGTGGCGTGTTTACAAATCCAATGTTTGATAGTCATCACTCATCACTAGTGAATGCTATTAAACAAATACAAATAAAACGTAGCGACTTCAGACTTCAAATGAAGCTTGATAAGGTCAGTTTTTTTTTTCACCTTTACTCACGGATAGTCAATCAGCTATAAAAGCACTAGCACTTCAAATCAGGCCTGAACTGCTTCAATACACTCCAAGACTCTCCTATAGAAACAAAGTCAAACTTTGGTTGGGTGCCCGGACACGAGTGAGCTGGTGAAAATGGAAAAAAAAACCGACAAACTGGCTTGAAAAGGTTCGGCCGACTCTTTTACCGGCCTTGAGCTGATTTGCGATATTCCGAAATCAACTATAATCCTTAAAATCAAATTTGGAAAACAAAATTTGAGTGTCCTATTGGGAAAATACCCAGAGTCTTCGCTAAGTTAAACGAGCCATTAAACCCTTCCAGAAGAAATCCGTAAGACCCCTACTCTGGAGTAGGAATGATATCAAGAGATTAGAGGGACTTCTAACAGGGCATTGCCATCTTCGACATCACATAAACAAATTAAATCTCTTTCAGGAGGCTGAATGTCTCTGTCTCTGCATGGAGATTGACAAAACTGCGGAACGTATTTTATGTGACTACATGGCATTATGTGTCCTAAGTGGACAACATTTCCTTAGAGAAATTCTAACTCCCGGGGAAATTCTTGAAGTCACCACTAGAGAGATCCTCAATTTCATCAAAAGAATTGAACCTCTTCTTTCCCCCTTAACTGACATTGCGGTGCCCTACGCAACTGGCGGGTCAGAACCCATGTGAAGCTATTGCCCGTGAAGTTATTTCCCTGCACCGAATCAGTCGATGTGAGGCCTAGCCACCCTTTACCAAACTATGCCAAAGCAAAGCGACTTCGGGCAAATCTAGAAGATCTAGGATGATAACATTTTTTATTGATTTCGGAGCATCTATACAAGCAGTTTTTAATTGTCGAGGTATAACTTGGAAAAGACGTGCTATGACGGTGTCGTCCAAATTGTCCCATTCCTTGATCAGAGCAGATCTCATGCTGCTGCGTGTCTCTGGAAGGACAGGTTGCATTCTAATCTTATCCTCCTACAGGTCCCAAATGTGTTCAATGGGATTCATATCCGAGCTCAGTTCAGGCCAATCCATCGATTTCCACTTCTTAAAAATACTCAGTAACTCAGTAACGCACCTGGAGACGCGAGTGTGATATAGCATTGTCCAGCATCAGCAAGATCCCCAATAAACGGTGCGAATGGAATCATACATTTCTCCAGGATATTGGTGATGTATGTGTTCACCGATCCTTCCACGATACACAGCTCGGTTTTTCGGCGCATGGAAATTCCTGCCCACACCATGATGGAACCTGTCCAAAAATCGCCGAAGATTATCTCCACACTCTGCTGCCTATATCTGGTGAGCGCAGACAAAACATGGACTCATCAGTGAAAAAACTCTACCCCAGTCGGCCTTTGTCTAATCCTGGTGAAGACTCGCAAATTCTATTCGTCGCTTATGCTGTGCCGTAAGTCTCGGTACGTGAGCAGGTCTTCTGGCTCTGAGGCCGCTTTCCACCAATCGCCCACTTACCGTTTGAGCATTCACAGCTGTCCATCTTACGGTTTAAAGTCTGTGGCGATTCCAAAGGCTTTTAAGCGCCATATTTTTGCAACTCAGTGTAACTTAAAATACCTGAACATTTGTATAATTCCAGTTCCACCTAAGTGAAAGTATCATCATGTATGTACATATATTATTTCTGTAGTATAGGTACCATTTGCGGCTCTCACACTTTACCAATCTTAGCAAATGAAGTGTTAAAAGAAAGAAAATTTCCTGGAGCAGTGCACTAAGTTCCAACAAATTAAATCACAAATCAAAACAAACATTCTACCCAAAATGAACTCCCAAAGGAAAAAATACTTCCCGTATGATTTTCATGGGTTTTCCAGATCACAGATGGAAATCATATGGGAAGTGTTTGTTGTTTTAAGGTTTAATTCCTTTTGGTTGATGTATTTGCTATTTGGGAATCATATGAGAAATATTTGTTGACACTTTGACAGATGGAAATGGGGGTTGGATTTTCCATTGCGAGAGTTCTCGCACGGCCACACTAATATATTATATTCTCCTTAACCTTCACATTGTCGTTATACACCTGGGTATAAGTCCCGATTTTCAATTTCGAATAAATCCGAGGTTTTTCACTGAATCTAAAACCGCTTCTGCTCAGTGACTAAAATAGTGAGTTCTTTTGTAAAATTTAACTTTTTTTTTTAAAAAAAAGAAATATTTACTATGATTTTGGGATTTTTTACCTTTTTTCGACCTCCTTGATGGTATATACCTGGGTTACTTTTTCATATGTTTTCTGTAGGAACTGTCAAAAATTTTACTATGTTTCTACTTAGTTTTGTGCACAGACCCGTAACTATTTCTTCAACTTCACCATTAAGAAGCCAACAAATGTACATACGTTTATGTGCATGTACATATATGCATAGTATACATACATATTAGGTCTGTTCGCGTACAATCCCAAAACAACGAAAATCCACGAAAAATAACGAAAAACAACGAAAACCCGTTCGCGTACGCAAAAATTTCGTAGTTTTTCGTAGAAGAGAGTGCCCATGAAAGAGTAAGAAATTTCCCCATGCTACGAATTTTAGTCCAAGGAATTTCTTTGGGGTGTATTATGAAAACTGTCAAATCTGTCAAATCACATACATTCTTTATTTTTTGGTGCTTAATGCGTTCGATTACTTTTTCGTGATTTTTCTGTATTGGAGAGAATTTTACCCCCACTCTTCGAGATTTGACAGAAAACCCATATTTAGTGCAAAAAGTACGCGAACGGACCTATTGTAGTAAACATTTTCGACGAGGTGAGGGTTATTTATCGCTATGAAGTAGAAAAAGCATTACATATGTACATACATGTGTATTTAGTTATTGATTCTATTGAATTCTTATATAGGATAGGTTGATATCATAGATATATAGTGACTAAATAAAAGTACACATACTTAGGTAGATAGAATATAGAAATAATAACAATTTCAAAAGCACATTGAGGCATTCTTTATGTTTTGCTTTTGTAAGGATGTGCACTTGGCAAACTTTTCTTTTGCACTGGACGCGGACTTTTCGTGAGTCCGTATAGCACATAAATCATTAGGAATGCGACGCGACGGCCAGGTACATATCGACCCATCAAATCATTCAGATTGCAAGAAACATTCCGCGGTTCTCGTAGCTCTTAGACTGCCTAGTATGCATTCTACAGCACTTTTTGATCGAGTGCAGCTCATAGCTTTTAGAATCTGAGCTCTTGTATTGCTGGATGGAATGCAAGTGTTAGCAAAAAAAAAAAAAACGGCCAACCGCGAGTCAGACTCGCATTCAAAGTGTTCCGTATTCTTACTTTTTTATAATACATATTACCGAAAAGAAAAATAATATTGTTGTTTTGCTCCTGGCAAATGCAAAAAATTATGAGGAATAATAAAACGTCTTTTTGCCTTTGATAGCTAAAAATGATGCGAACTACAGCATATTTTGTGAGGATGTTTCTAAAAACATACATATGTACATATGTGCAAGTGCATATGTATATGTACATACACGCATTACAGTTTTTTGGAACAGATCTGTAAGCTGTGTTCTAGTTTCCTTATCGATACAGAATGATAAGTTGTCTCAAATATGTGGACACCGTAATGTATAAGTGTGCCAAGAACATATAGATATTTTAGATATAGAGCGAACTAATAATGGTTCCGTAATATGATATGGGTACGGAACCCTAAAAACCAATAAGGTAGATATACTAACCCGAATACTTCCTTAGACTAACGTTGAAGTTGTTAGTGAACTAAATAGATAAAAAAAATGTATAATCTGAATGAACACAAATTTCACTCCATAAAATAACCTAGCTACTTACGGTTTCTTTTAAATATTAGCTTACGTCTAGGACGCAATGTCCCTTAACGCAACTGCATTGAATTGTGAAACAAATAAAGCGCGAGAAAACACAAATCACAAATAACAAACATTTAACTGAAGAAAACTAAAAATTCCATACAAAACATATGAGAGTTATATTTCTAAACCCGGGTGTTTGCTGTCAAGATTAGGAGTTTTTTATTGGCAACAATGTGAAGGTTAATGTCGGAATGTAAACTCCTTCGTCAACCGAACAAGTACAAAAGCCCGCAATATTTTTCGCCAATTTCCCGAAAACCGCTGAATAACAATGCCACTCTTGCTTCTATTTATTTCGGTTGTAAATGCAAGAAAGCAGGCAGTTCTTTATGAGTCCTTTGATTATATTATCCTCCGCCATTACAGAAATCTAATCACTTTCCACTAATAATATTTTCATTGCCCGCCAAATACAAGCAAGCCTTAGATCACAATGAATAATGCTCAAAATTATGAAATTTAAGTGCCTGCAATCACTTCAAGTCATAAACAAAATATAGTACTACAGTCCTGCATTACATAGCCAAACATACATACATACAGCTATAGATACTCGTATATTATATCTTATTAATGCAAATGACTGCCATAATCATCCCAGTTCGTAGAGAAATATTTTATTAAGCTCTGCATTTACCGAAGCACAATATGTTAATAAATTCAAATTACATTTGCATTAAGTTAATGCTCAACTATTATCCTTGACGACCGCCTCTGCCATTTGTCGTTGTGGTACTCGGCAATACTAATAGCGTACCAGTACCGGTACGAGTAACACCCCTTAACCCAACCAGCGCCAGCGCCAGCGCCAGCGCCTGTATCTATGCGTCTCCTGAGCCCCGGGGGTAATTTATTCAAATTGAAATTATCCTAATTACCCAAAAATAATTTAAATGTTAAATTATTTCCACAAGTTCATTAATTTATTCTTGTTCCATTATTTGTGGCAGGGATACTCTCGATGAAATAAAATACGAGAAGTGCGGGGGTGCTCACTGATTACATCCTTTTTTCACTGCTCCTTCATCTTTCGGTTGTGGTACACGCGAAAATGAATTATCCCCCCCACAGATGAAATCTATACACACACACACACATAAACGTGTTGCTAAAGTTTAAGATTCTATTACGCACATAATAGTGAGGGATCACAATCACAATTACATTCAACCAGCAAAGCAGCAAAGCACACCGGTGACATAGAAAATTTCAAAATTTACCAGGTGCCCGCGTGCCAGTTACACCACAACCCCACCGCCTACACATATAACAATTGCCACCACAACCATCATCATTATCATCGTCAAGTTCAAAATGAAATTTCACTGTTAG
Source organism: Brachyopa scutellaris (assembly GCA_949775065.1). Taxonomy (NCBI): domain Eukaryota; kingdom Metazoa; phylum Arthropoda; class Insecta; order Diptera; family Syrphidae; genus Brachyopa; species Brachyopa scutellaris. Next base: position 115,960,011 of record OX459113.1, read on the forward strand.
TCCTGCTCGGTTATTCTACGTACACGTAGGCATCGATATACGAGTACGTTACGTAGTCATATGTCAGTGCCTATGGCATACGCGCGGTTTTAATTGATCGTCACACTCACAATATGGCGCAGGACGACTGTGGCTGTGGGGTAGGTACCCGCACACCTACACATGGAACGGGAGAAATTATTTTAGGTATGCGCGTCAAGAAATTCCTGTTTAGATGCAGAGGAGGTGGGGGGGGGGGGGGGGACACAATGACATTATGAAATGCAATATCGTGATTTTTTTTTTCTTCTCTTTTATAACTGTGACTGATGTTCTTTTATTTTATTTTTTTCTCCATTACAGACATTTAACGGCAAGTGTACGTGTAACGCGTCTGATATCCTAGAGGCATTAAAGGACAACGAAGCTCTACGCGAATCAATACGAGGACCCACCGGCATGCCGGGTAAAGAAGGAAAGACAGGTGCTCCTGGGCTCACGGTAAGGATGACATTTCATTTGGAGCTTTAATTCTATTCATTTATTCTTCGTGCATTGTCACCATAACCAGTTCATATATTTCACATTACTTACATTACCACTATAGCTGACTACCTTTCTCTCTCTCTCCCTGACGTACATACGTACTTTATGGCGTACTATGTGTGTGTGTTTGGCATGCTCCAGTTCGCTGTATCACGATTCATGTAATTAAGACAAATGAATTAGATTGCATGATAATAGTAATGCGAATGGGTTTTTCCCCTTTCGGTCTCTTTGGCGAAACAAAGGCTAAAATCTAATCTAGGCTGGGATATTAATTCTACAAATAGATCGGGTAGATGGGGAAAACAATGTTGGAATACATATGAAGCCTTTAAGCAGTTGGTTGGGTGATGTCAGAGAGGGAAACAAATAATAAAGCATTTTTCACATTAGACAGGCTTTGAAGTCTGAAATTAGTCTTTGCAGCTTGATAGGAGCCAGTCGTCAACTGCATTCCATGCCAAACCAGAAACCTCGTGCTTTCGAATAGAATATTTTGAACCAGTATTGAATAGTTCTTGAAAGATTACTGAAACCATATTTTAGAAAATCATTTGGTAAAGGCCCAATTCGACCAAAATTTATAGTAGAGCAACGGAAATCCAACGATTAAAGAGGTGTGGACAGAAAGCAGCAATCTTTTGTTATTGTTAGTGCCGACTATACTTCATTGGATATTCATTTGTATTTTGTCCACTTGGATTGTTACGGTTAAACGAACAGTTCATTCGGATAAATTTATCTGGTTCAACAGAAGTTTATCCAGGCTTAGAAATGCTTTGAATGCGCAGGTACCTACTATCAGAAGCCTTGAATTTGTTGTTGTGAATTTACGGAACATCAGCATTCTAGGATTGCGACATCTCGCCTAGGTCTATAGAAGACACCTGCGTCACAGCACTGCAAAGGATCATCGCATCTTTGACGTGATTGCCGTGCAATTGACGTTTATGAATTCACCCAGAGTGTTTGTCTCATCCTATGCGAAATGATGATTTTTTGTTCCGATTCCGATCCTCAGACCATCTGACTGTACATCACCTTAGTCAGTAATGCGATATGCAAAATTAATTGGTCCCAGCGATCATGTAAATGTAATACTCTTACATTTAGCTACATTCAAGTATTATTATCATTATTATTGGAGGGTGAGATGCACCGCGACCTTAAGATCTATTGTGCTCCCTACAAGTCCTAGACGAAGGATCATCCCTCTCGTCATTATTCCTATTAGAATCGGTTAGAGAGAGCTTCGCTCACACCTAGCCCAGATGAGAAGTCCATAGGCCCCAGCACCTCATCCAGACCAATTTCCCTGATAAATCGCAGCAGTAGATTGGGCGCTATGAGTGGTAGATCCTCTGCCGTAAATTGGTATCTACCCAAGCACTTGAATCTTTTCTGGATTAATGCCCCACATTCCACCAGTATGCGTTCTGGAGTTTCGCTGGACTCATCGCAAAATCTGCATAAGTCTTCATCTGATAGACCTAACTCCCTGAGATGTCCCCTGAGTTAACAATGCCCAGTAAGAAACGCAGTCACGATGCGCAGTTTGTTTTTGTCAAGGCTGATGCAAGCTTCGAATCTCTTCAGGTTGTAATTACCGAGCAGTTTCTTTGCCTGATTTAGACCCTGAGTTTTTGTCTAGGACTTAGCCCTGTTTGTCTTCTCCAGTGATCGGAGCTCCTCTTTTATTGTGTGTTCCCCTATGCCGCAGAAGAGTTCAGGACCCACAAATGGTGTGGCAGCCCCTTTCCTGGCAAGTTTGTCTGCCTCTTCATTACCTTCTATCCCCAGGTGTCCTGGTACCCAGTATATGGTGACGTTGTTTCGTTCACCCAGTCTATTTAGTTTGTCTAGGCATTCCCAGACAATTCTAGATTTGATGATCTGAGCCCCTATTGCCTTGAGAGCTGCTTGACTATATGACATTATTGCAATGTCGCATCCGCTGTAGGCCTTATCAAAATTGAGTTGGGAACATCTGTCGATAGCACAGATTTCAGCTTGAAAAATGCTGGTGTAGCTGCCCATGAGTTCGAATAGTTTAGTTCCGGGCCCAAACACTCCTAGCCCCATTCCTTCCTCAGTTCTTGAACCATCCATGTACCATTTAATGGTGTGCGGACTCAGCGCATAGATTCTAGATTCATTGCTCCAGTCTTTCTTGTTGCTGATTTTGATGTGAAAGTTTTTCTCCCAGCTGAATTTTCTAATCCCGTCGTCTCTAGGAAGGGCTAGAAGACACTCGTGTGGCATTGACCTTAGGGTATAAGTGGGTCCAGATAACATATGCAGCTATAGAAAATACATCTAGGAGATTTACGAAGAAACTAAAAGGCCATCGGTTTGTCCTTCGCTTAGATATACAATGCATGCACCAACTAGTCAAGGACATCTACTCTTCCACAGCCTTTTTGTACCTAAATATTATTTCGGGTTTTATCGAATCTGCTGTGCAGATCTCTGGTTTTTATGAGTTGTTGTAGATAGAACTTAAACACATTTATTCTTTTTTTGCGCATAAGAAACATGTGCAGCTTTTATAGTGAATCCAAATATCGATGGATGTGAAACTCTGAGCAATTCAACTTTTTAAACATGATATCGTGTTGAACTCTATCGAATGCTTATGAGAATTCAATATAAATTGCATCTTCACTCAATACCTTCAATAAAAATAGAGTGAGATCCTTTAGATCGATCTATCACTCACGACACAATGCTGTTCCATTGAGATGTTTGACCTTATCTCATCATAAATGCAGTTTTTAACAATAGCTTCAAAAACTTCCCGATGACATTCTCAGACAATGGCTTGATTAGGACAGCTGTAACAAATTTTTTTTTGGTTAGGGTAGGTATCGCCTGCAGGCTTTCAAAGATTTGAAATTAAGCCATAAGTAAAAATTAAAATAAACATTTTCTTTAAAATTGCCTTTGTTTGGCAAGCAAAAGTCATCACCGATTATTTTAAAGTATTTCAGATGTAATTTTTCGAGACCCAGTCTTTCCAGTGCCAGATCATCGACCGAGAATTTAGGTTGCTCAGTTGGTAGTCTTTCCATATATACCTTGGAGTATGTCAATGGGCATTCATTATAAATGTACATTAAATTGAGTTTGCCTCGAAAACTGATGAAATAAAATAGCTGCTGCATACATAAGTACCCCGTTTCTAATTGGTAACAAAAAATCATTCCTTCAACATAACACCACCTTCACCACACTCAAATCTTAATTTAAGAATGACACTTATGCCCTCCGCAACTGTTCCTTGCAGATGGACAAAAGTCTCCAACATTACTTGAGGAAAAAATCGGTAACAAGAAAACGCAATCCAAAGAAAAAGATTAACTAAACCAAACTCCCCCTTGTCTCATTATTCTCAATTACCGTAGTGTAAACCAATTAAATTTTGCTAAAAAAAAAAAAAACACCCCTTGATCTAAAATTCTAAGTAGAAGAGGAGGATAGTAAACCCCGCTCCCCCCTCTGTCGAAAAAAGTTCCAACAACATTTTGAAAACTCTTAGAAATAAATTTGAAAGTTGTTGAACTACCCTTCCCTCTAGCTGGAGAAAACTCACTTACCACTTTCCACTCCTGTTTGCCAAATCCAGCCCCACTCCCACGCCCATTACACACAATACAACCTTGCTAAGTTTAATTATAATAACCAACCATATTACACATCCACCGTTAAAAGACCAAACCGAAACAGAACACAACGACAATGCCAGAATTCAAATTCCGGTGATAATCCGGTTGTTTTCGGTGGAATTACATTCGCAGTGATGCCGCCCCAAAACAACACGCATTTGGTCGGATGTTTACGAAACGAATTTAGGCAATTTAGGCAACGCCCGCCAGCCACCTCTAAGCAGATTGTATTCTGCCTTGTAAAACAAACGTGATCTAGACCCTTGCACCTGTAGTTAAGCACACCCACCCACCCCTCCGCTCGCTTAAATAACAGCAAACATTCATTACACGTCGAGACTAATTTTTGTATTAATTTTTTTTTCTTTCTTCCATTACAGGGTGCTACTGGGGTACCAGGTGAACGCGGTGCCCCCGGTCTAAAGGGTGACCGCGGCGATAGGGGCGATCCTGGTCCTCGGGGTCCCGAGGGTCTTCAGGGCATGAAGGGTGAGCCCGGTCTGGATGGGATGCCCGGTGTGGCAGGCCCACCCGGTCAACCTGGGCCACCCGGTGATTCAGGAAATTACGGTGTAAGTATTCAGATTTTATTTCTTGTCAAATGAATAATAATTATTTCCTTGCTTTTGATTTAAATTGTAAATAAATACGAATCTCCATTGTAAAGGCTTTTAACGTCATTAAACCAACACCCCGACCCCCCCCCCACCCCCACCAATATCCTCGTCCTTGTCCATCCGTCAAAACGAATTACGACTGTCCGTCAAATAAATCATTAAGCAATTATTCTATGCCTGCGATTCGCACGCGCTAATGTCATTCCTTTGCGAAACAAATTGCTACAGAATTCCTTCCAGGACATTGGGGGCGTAGTAGTAGAAGCCTCCGTATCCCGTCGCCACACGCCTTGGGGCAATTTTATAAGTAAGTTGTAAAATGATTTTTTCCCATCGCGTTCGCGTTCGCTTTCAACTTCCGTTCACACGGGGAAAACAGTTAAAATGCGAGGCAACAACACAAAAAAAAAAGAAAAATTTGAAGGGTGGTAGCACTGGTAAGTGTTAGCCGTTGAAAAAGGTTTCGTGAATTGCGCCCGACTCCTCATTTTTACGTGCTTCGGGTGAGAAAAAAGTCGAAGAAAACAATTTGCCTAAACTAATTTCCTTCCTTTTTGGCTGCCAATGGTGTCCTCCGGCACACACCAACCACCCTTTTGTCCAAGATGGTGTTTTGTTCTTCGTCGGTAGGATAAGAAGCCAGGCAGGCAGCGGCGGCTTCCTATTTTGTCGTTATCTTGATGTTATGGCGCGCAAAAAGGGTTTAAAAGGGATGAAGTACCCATTCCAAGTTTTTTTTTTTTTTTTTTGTTATGACTGTTTCGTCCTTCCGTTGGTGGACTTAAGCGATCGTGACTTCTCTTATAACAGGGTATTCTAGTTGAACGTCTTGACTGGCAACATGAGAGTCACTAGCACCTGCAATCAACTCAAAACTTGCTACACACCAGGAATGATGGCGCATTTAAGTCGCGTGAATTTGGCTTCCACTATTACAACTACTACCATCACAGTCATCCTCTCATAAGGACGTGTTTTAAGGATTTTTATGACTATGGGCGAAAATCCTTTAAGACTGCACACACATACACCTAGACGCTGAGGGAATGAGCACTACAATGAAATTTGCATAAAAACTTTCATTCCGCATTCCTTCACTGGAAGGGGGTGCTACACCTCCCCCCTCCCCCCACGACATCCTTATGCCTAGTGAAAGTATTTATAGTGCACACAGGGTGTTTGTGTTTATGTGCAGGATGATTTTGTGTGTACAATTTTCAGCTTAAGAAAACTGCTTTTAGCCCAGCGGAAGTTATTTTCGTGCTTAATCATCGTGGCTGGAAGGTAAAATTCGTGAGTAGATTACGCACACACTTAAATGAAATCACATACACTTATGTATGAGTGCATACCTTCCCCAGTCGTGCCATAAGGTCAGACCCTATTGTTGCTGGGTGACGGCTAAACTATGCAAATTGTTGAGTGGGTTCTCAAGATTTCAGTTCTTTTTTCCACCCTCCTTCGAGTGCTGGTGTGTGCGGATGAGGTAGGACAACGACGCGACACCCTCTAAGGAACTCAATTTTGGTAAAACATGAGAAGTTAAACGGTTCTAGGAGAAGTAGGATTGTTGATGGGGATGTGTCGTCTCATCAGACATGCCATGGAACATGGTGGGTGTGTGACAGTGGGGGGCAATTATTTGAACATGTCTTATTATTGAGATGTGTACGTGATGGATTTAAAGGAAACTGTTAGAAGATGTCTGTGTAACGAGAGACGCAATAAACAAGTATGTAGTTGTAAGTCAGGTTAGGATGGTAACGCCTTGAAAGTTGTGAACAAAGGCTTACTCAATGTTGCAGTCATGTTTGTAGTGTTCATTTAAAATACAAAATATAAATTTGGAAGACAGATTTCACTTGGCTTGCTCATTCCGATCATTCGGTTAAGGGCATGTGTGTACATATATGAGTAGGTACATGAATTGTTTCATATGAAGCTACTAGCGTGAATCCTTCCGATAGCGCAAAGGGGCCGTTTTGATAACACTACCCCAGGTAACCCATTTATTCGGAAGTAGTTTGAGATACATATTTATGTCCACCCTTTGGAGTTTAAGATCTTTTTAAGGTCGTCGAAGAAAGGTTTACCCAGCATGCGTTGCCTGGCTCTCGCTAGAGGCGGATATTTGCACAGAAAATGAATAAGCGACTCTTTCTCATGTTCGTCATTGAAACTTTGACAGAAATCGTTGTGGGGGATTGCTATTCCCCTATTGGCTAGTACCCTGTACGAACTGCCACTACTCTTGCAATGTCTAGGCTGGCTTTTTGAAGTAGCTCATTTGTTTTTGACCTATTGTAATTTCGCCATATCTTCGAACCATCGCACCGGTAATGTATTAGGAGGGAGGCATGTATGTAGACCTTTTCGTCCATTCGACTTTGGTATAAGCCGCCTCACCCCATTCGATAAGTTAGCGATTTGATGCAGAGCTATAGGTCGATCTTAGTTTGCCCTTCACTTTCGCAAAGCATAGCAATTGGCAAGATTTAGCTCAAGTAGCTCTTCATCTCGAATGATGTAGTAGCCTAGGTTGGTCTTTCTGATCCGAACAAATGCCGGACATTTACTAATGAATTGCTTAGGTTTATCGTCGTGGGTATGGCTGAAGAAATTGATCGCACAAGCTTTTATAAGAAACATCTGGAAAAAACTCCTGTGAATCATAAGCAAGTACAAAAATAATACTCAACTCTCCAGTTATCCTGGACACCACCCATAGAGTTAGTTGAAATTGAAACCTATCATCTGAGTTTCCCACCACTACGTCGATCTGTCTGTCTCTCGTCCTCATCCTTCATGTGCTCGCGCTGTGTGTAAAGATTATAAGGGTATTCATATTATGTTTAGCTTCTTGTTTAAGGGAGTAAACCCTGTGTCCAGTTCCGTGCTGGTTTTTAGGTCACTTCTACGAATCGCACTCGAATACAAGATTTCGCGGCAATTATCTAAGTTTATTGTAGACGCAATCTATGAAGCAAAGTTTCAAACCAGTTTGCCACACATCTGCTCCAAACTTACATATACATACATGACGGAAAAGTGAACTGAAGATGTCTTAGGTGTAACACTAGGTTTGTTTGATGTCGGCCCTAAGGGCGCATTGGAAACACACTGATTCATCCGATGTCAGTCAGTGCTACACTGAAAACGCACCAAAATGCTGCCCTGCGTTCGTTGTCGACACTGGTTCTGCACCCGATTCGCGCTGGGTATTTCTTCAGTGCAAGGAAAAGGGGCTGTTAAAAGATGAAATCAGCTGATTTATCATTTAGTTTATTTTCATTGCATTGGTTTTGCTCATGGTGCTTGTGTTTTTTGTGTTCGGATAGGTTGGTTAATAAAACGACGAACTATACAAGTGCAAAAATATACGAATATGAATAAAATCTGATTTAATATCTGACAGTTGTCAGGGCAAGCTATTTGCGTTCAATGAAATGGGGGTTGCACTGGGTTTTTGGGCAACCATAAAAATACACTGACACTAGTCAGTGCGACAACGAACGAAGCCACTTAGTCGACTATCACTTTCTGCTTTTTCAAAATGCGTTGTCTTTTCTAGACTTTCAACCCTGTGCTTGTTTTTGAAGCCTTGAAGCGTACTTTCGAAGACTGATACCTTTATCAATGTTGCCATTTCTTATGCTCAAACTTAACCGATAAGAACTTCGCAACCGAGACTTGAAGAGGATTTAAGTGAGACCCACTAACATTCCGCTCTCCTTCATCCGAGCACTGAACAAAAATAGGTTCAGCATTATTGTCTCGTTTTTGGGACGCCTGATGGCCTTTACAGAGTCGCCGCTTCGCTGCTGAGGTGAAAATATGTACCAGAATTTTATGGAAGGAATTTCAAAGACGTCCCAGGAACAATTAGGTTGTTCCACCTGAAGTTGGGCTCAGCTAGAAAGTGTTTAGAGATTTTAGCTTTGATGAGTTCTTTAGAAGAATAAACTTCCTCCGTAAGAGAGTCATCAACGATTGAACCACGTCTGGTAAGCTAACCGGCTTTTACACTCCCCTCTGTGTTACTATGACCGAGTACCTAGAGGAGAGTGATGCTAAACCGATTCTTTTATACACTGTTCTGCTTATTGGAAGAGGGTGATGATTGAATGAAAGGCTTTGATGACGGACTGACTATCCACTAGAATTATCTACTAGAACACTAAACACATCACAATTGAGTACTCCAATGAAGTAAAATATCTAGGCATGGTTCTTGACAAAAAACTAAATTGGAACTCACATGTTAAAAACAAGATTACCAAAGCAACGTCGTCGTTTGTACGGCAACACCTGGCGAATAACTCCAAAGGTCACACATTGGATATATACAATGATGATATGACCTATCATCTCTTACTCATCAGTAGTATGGTGGAACAAGACTAATGAAAAATCCACCATTTTAAAGCTTCAAAAGCAACAAAGACTGACTTACCTCGGCACTACAAGCGCTATGCGCACTTGCCCCACAGCCGCTATAGAAGCGCACATTGGCCTAACGCAACTCTACCTTTTCATAAAAAGGTTGGCAATTAGCACCACTCTCAGACTACTACAAACAGGGGAGATAAACCACATTGATCACACAGATCAGGTGAATCTTCTCTCCGAAATCCCAGAGCTTGACATGATCTGCGCGGTAAATGACCGCTTACCAAAAACTTTATACTTCGGCAGGAGGTTCGACACAGTGATCGCAAGCCGTGAAGCATTGAACTTTAAAAATCCTACTTCAGACCTTAAAGGTAACAAGTGGTATACTGATGGATCAAAGATGGACACCGGGGTGGGTGCTGGTATTTTTGGACCAAACACTAAAATATCAATACCAATGTGACAAATTCCCAGTGTATTTCAAGCGGAAATTCATACCATTCAAGTGTGCGCCAACTTCATCCTTAAATCGGGAATAAAAGGTGTCCTCATCCATATACTCAAGGATAGTCAAGCAGCCAAGACCTCTCCCACAGAAACAAAGTCAAACTTTGGTGGGTGCCCGGACATGAGGGTATTGATGGAAAGGAAAAAGCTGACGAACTGGCTAGGAAAGGTTCGGTTGAATCCTTTATCGGCCCTGAGCCATTTCGCTACATTCCAAATTCAGCTATTGGGAAAATACACAGGGTCTTCGTCAGGCTAAAAGAGCGATTTTACCCTTCCAAAATAAATCCAGTAACAACCTACTCCTCTGTAGAAATGATATCAGAAGATTAGTGGGATCTCTATCAGGGCATTGCCATCTTCGGTATCACCTAAACAAAATATCTAGGTCTGATTCAGGAAGCTGAATGTTGTCTTTGTATGGAGGACTACGAAATTGTGGAACATATTCTATGTGACTGCATGGCACTTTGTGCCCTCCGGAGACAACATTTCCACAGAGAAATCCTAACTCCCACGGAATTTCGTACAGTCTCTACCAGTGAGATTCTCAAATTCATCAAAAGAATTGAGCTTCTCCTGGTTCCCTTAACTGACTCGAATTCACGCCCAAACCAGGCACTCAGCTTAATCAGATCACTGTCTGTGATTTCACCACTGGACACATCCCTGATACCCACGTTGCGTCGGCGTCGGTCGCCTGCATACGGGACTACCTTCACATTCTCCTTGTCAAGTTGGGTGATCACTTAAAGCCAAAGGAGAGGCCGGTGGTGTAATAGTCAGACTAGAACACTCTTTAAATGGCCATCACGCAAACGATTAATTCATACCGGAAGCTTCATTTCACATCAGCACAAGAAATTCATAATTTCCACTCTCCAACGAATACTCTTTCGTAGTCCTTAATTATTCACTTCACTATCCACTAAACAGTGAATTCTTCTCCACTCCATCGAAAATATATTACTCAATTCGAAGCGCACTCCTTTCCAGGATATTTCTTGTTCAGAATTATAGGAACAGCACAGCGTGCCCATAAATAACCATCCTTTGCACACATAATTCTCCATTTGCAGGCGGACAGTTTATTTAATTCTTTTCCTTATTTCAGTTGCAGTTTATATTTTTTTTTGCCTCCCTCCCGCTCCTTAACCTAAACCAAGTGTTCCACTTTCGATCCGACTGGTCTACTTCGTATTATTCCATTTTTTATTGTCCTTTTTTGACGTTCCATTGGAGGTTCAGTGTGTGTAGTATTTTGTATTTTTTTTTTTTTAAGTTGATTTAAAAAAAAACATCGTCGAACATTGCGAGTGTGGCACACCGAACCAGAACCCATGGTTCGGAATAAAATTTCAACGGAATAATTTAGAAAAGCATCCTCCAGTGAGTTTTCTCAAATAAATCCGTTTTTTCTCTATTTTATTTTGTTATGTTGCCGCTCTTGTATCCTTTTTATTTGTTTTGCTTTATCTAACCTCTCTTTATCTGGAGTGGTCTGGTCCCCGCAAGGGTCTGCTTTTTTTGTTGTTTGTACTTTTTTTTGTAAAAGGGCAAAAACTCATTAACTAGAAAGGATATCATTTGTGAAAATATTCGTCAAGGATATGTTTTATCTTTTAATTTAGTGAACAGCAAATATTTCCTTTTTAGTGATTTTGTGCTATCTTCTGCGTATAGTGGATTGAAAGAGAATGTTTGAAAGGAATTGGTTAAGAAATGTTGTTTTCCCTCATAAAATTAAGGGCGCTCTGGGGAGTTTTTTTTTTCCATCATAATGTAATTATAAATAAAATGTTTGCATACATCCTTAAATAAATAGAAACAACATTTTTTAATCAAAATTAAGCAGGAATTCCGTAAATAAAAAAAAAACACAATCTTTTAAATACAATTGAATATATTTATTTGTAAGTTAAAATATAATTTCACGCTATCTTCATGAAAAATAAAAACAGATTAACTGGGATCCATCCAGGACATTTAAGGTATAAGAGAGTGACATATCTACTTCCCACAGTAGGTAGTATTTATGCCGCTTTGTATGTAAAAATAAAAATAAACACAAAATGTAGTAACGTCGAAATTAAAATTTAAACCCCATCACATATGTAGGAGAATGCTCTGGACGCCAATCACCATCAGCGGAAAAAAGGGACAAATCCCCATTTTCCGCACGCTGGCTTATCACAAAAGCCACCATAAATAGCAACAGCAGCGCAGTACCAGCATGGAGACGACTTGTTGAAGGATATTTATTTTCTTTTTTGTTTTTTATTTGTTTAATTCTACTTGTATCCATTGCAAAAGTACCGTTATACGACGTAGATACGTTGTCCACGGGAATGACAATATATGTATGCATGACACTTTGTGCGGATAGTATGTCTGAAAAGAAATGGATGCAGTCACAGATTGATGAAGGCAATTAATGAAAGCTTTGCAGTTTCTTAAAATTGTCACATTCCGTGGCGAATAATGCCGTTCGGAGTTTTAAAATTATATATTATCTATTTCATTAGAAATGAGATAGACTAACAGATTAGTACCATTTTGTTGATGATGGTCTCTTCGTTTGCAGTTAATATAGGTAAACCGCAGTTTACAATTTTAGCAGTTTATACCAGTTGATTGAATCTCCTTTCAATGTATTACTTCAAACTTCATTCCGTATCTTTTTAGAAACATGAAAAAATGCAACTATAGAGTGACGTAGCTAAAGTAGACATAACTCCACTCACATATCTAGTATCGCGTGATGGATTTGAAGGTGGCGCTTTTTTTTACTGTGCCCAATTTAGAAACGTCGTATTTGACAACTGTCATCTAGACAAATAGCAAAAGCAGTGTTTTTTGGTAACTGAGTAATAACTCACTTTTAGAAAAAGCTTTTTTGTTATTCTCAAATTGGCCCCCGCCCAAACTGGGGCTGCGTATAAAAGGACTGAGCTTACTACCTTGGATATAAGGTATCTCCTAGCATATCCGGGTCCTCCGATGTTTGGCAGTATTTCGGAAATCGCTGCCTGAAGCTTTGAAGCCTTTTTGCTCGAATAGTCGATGTGAGGCTTAAACCTAAGTCTATTGTCGAGTTTTAGTCCCAAGTATTTTACAGAGTCTTTCGATCTGATAGTTTGGTTTCCTACTTTTATGTCTACATATTCCACATTTTTCCGGCTGGTTATTAGGACAGCTTCCGTTTTGTGATCTGCCAATTCTAGGCCGGCCAGTCTTTGATGAGGCTAACTGCTTCGTTCGTATAGCTGACTGTATTTCGCAAATGTTCTTTGCAACCGTAACCACCAGTGTTAATTGCAGAACTCCATCGTACAGGATATTCCAGAGTAAGGGGCCCAGTACTGATCCTAGTGGAACTCACGCGGAGACTTCATAGCACTTTTCTTCTTCTTCGGTTTCATATCTCAACCTTCTATTGGTAAAGTAGCTGGATGCAATCTTTCGCAAGTAGAATGGCGTATCAATTCCGGTAAGTGACCTTCTTCTGAATGACCAATTTGCTGAGTTAAAGGCGTTTTTGATGTCTAGCGTCACTACTGCAAAATATTCCTTTGTTCCCTTTATTGCTTCAGCTGCTGTCTCAACAACCGCTTTTATGGCGTCCACGCTAGAGCGCGATTTTCTAAACCCAAAATGGTGATCTGATAGTGCTCCTTTTTCCTCTGCCACAGTAAGCAATCTATCGTATATGATGCGTTTAAGTATTTTTCCCAGTGTGTCCAGCAGGCATATTGGGTGATATTAAGCTGGTTCTCCAGGTGGTATGTTTCCCTTCGGTAAGAGTACCAAATGTTGCAGCTTCTACTGTTCTGGGAAAACCCCCTCTTTCAGATACTTCTCCATTGTTGTTATAAGCATGTCCGGTCCGGCAGCTTTCACTGCCATATTTGGGATTCCATAAGGTCCAGGTGCCTTGTTGGTGCCTATTTTCTTGCATGCAGTGAGAAGTTCGCCTGGTGTTATTAATGGAACTGCTTCTGTGCTGGGTTCTCTGATTATATTGCACAGAATCGATGGTTTCTGTGGAAATAGGTGCTCTACAATAGACCTTAGCATTATCGGACATGATAATTGTGGAGATCTACAGCCCTTTAGTTTGGTCATTATCATTCGGTACGCCATACTAGGGGTTTATGTCCGCTTCGTCACATAAGCGTTTGAAGCATCTTGCTTTGCTGTCTTTGATCGCATTTTTTATATCCCTTCTTGCCAGTCAAAATGTGTCCAGGCGTTCTCAAAAATTGCCTCTCCTTCTAGAACGCTGCACTCTTCGTCGGGCTTGTAAGCAATTTTCCCTGAGGGTTCTTATTTCTTCGCTCCACCAATAGCACGATGTACCTCTTTTACTGTGTATTCGGCTGAGCATTACTGCATCACATGCTGTGGTTATAGTGCGAGTAAGGTGACGCGACAAATTCTCCGCAGTTGTACTGTCAGGTAGTTCGCTGGTATTCATCATTTCCTCGAACGTATCCTTGTCAAAGAATTTAGCTTTCCATTTTGGACCCGCTAGCTTAGGCCGTGGAGTGGGTTTTTGCTCTTTGAAGGCAATTCTTATCGCCTGATGGTCACTATGGGTATATTCTTCGCTGACCCGCCAATTTTGTGTTGCACATGACGGAGTTGCTTATTAAAGTTATATCGATGATGGATTCCATTTCCCGCCATCCTGAAGGTGTTTGCTCGACCATTGTTTGCAATGCTTACATCCAAGGATGCGAATAGAATACGTCCTCTAGCATTGGTTAGTCTGCTACCTCACTCTGCTGCCCAGGCATTAAAGTCTCCGCCTATTATCACCGGAGTTCTTTCATGTGCATCTGTGCTTGCGCTGTCTAGCACTGCCTGGAATTAAGTTATCGTCCAGCTGGGTCGCGCGTAGCAGCTGGAGAAGTTGATCCCGTTTATTTTTGCAAATACGTAGCAATCTGCCTGATTACTGGCATCTTGAAAGACATGTGCTCCACATGTCCAAATTGCAGCATGCTTTGTTTTATCGCAGATCCAGATATTGCTGTCGAGATATTTATATGGCTCGCTGATTAAAATTATATTCGCTCCCTCGTCTCTAACCATTTGTGCCAGGATGTCCCGGGCTGTCTGGCAGTGATTAAGGTAATGGCTCTCCTGAATACCGGATAATTGCTGCTGCCGGCTACATGCACTGCATCTTTTGTGTTAAAAGAGACTTTTGTCCTTTTATATGATGTTTCCCAAACACTGCAAAATCATTTTCTTAAATAATTCTCGTCCTTACTTCTGAATTATCCAGCTATTTTAACTTGGTTTCATTTATTATATCCTCAAGTGTGTCTGTCACCTTCTGACTTCTGAATACGCTTCACTGTGTTTTCCATATTTTTTTTTTTATGGTAAAGGAACTTAGACTTCAGCGACTGAGTCTGCATAGCCAACTAAGGATCAGATGTTAATCCTTTATTTTACCCACAGCTAGGGAAAAATGTAGCCGCCTTCGAAACTGCCGTTCGACATACTAAGTACATAATAATACCGCAAAATCTTCAAATATATCATATGTACATACACATTGTTTATGTATTGGTTGGTACGATGAAACCTTAAACCTTGCATCTAACAAGTTCTAAGTCAAGAATATAGCTTACTGCCATTTTAACTTTGTGGATGATAATGATTACGATGGTGGTGGTGGTGCGACCGTAAAGAGCAATCCTCGTATGTCAACTACAGATATGCATTTCATATAATAATTATATAAATTAACCGAATAAAATTATATACTAACTTTTCATTTTGTTTTTCCCATTTTCCTTCACACACACACTCACACTCACACTAATTCATTCGTGCTACAACGAAATCAACACAAACAAAATAACAGGAATCAGTGATGTCAAACACTTTCGGTAGCGCACGGAGCAGTACACCTGGACCAAAAGGTGACCCTGGTGAAAAAGGTGAGAACGGTCGGCAAGGAGAACGGGGCCAGCCAGGATCTAAAGGTGAACGTGGTAGCCCAGGAACATCCGGCGTAAAAGGTGACAGGGTAAGTGGTTGCCTGATGAAAGTTTTTTTTTTTTTTTTTGTATTTCCTCAGTTTTACCGTTTGCCCTACTTTAATTTGCGTAAAGGAGCGGAATTCCCTTTTATCCACCTCTTTCACCTTACGAAGCAGAGAGAGTGGGGTGGGGAAAAAACAACACAACCCAATTTGTCAGTCATACACAGTGTACAGCTGTGTGTTAGTATTACTGGTACACTCTTATACGTATGCAGGCCAGGTCGTGCCTGCTCAAATAGAAAAAAAGGTCAATGAGGTCCTTATATCATCTCGTTATCTATTCAATTTCACACTTAATTTATTGGATGAGAACCTTTTGCTGTGATGAGGTTCGACGGGTGGAAAAACCGAAAATCGGAAGGCACTAGTTACGTTCCTGCGATTTATGTGGGATTGAGTGTGTTCATGTGCTTGGAATATTTCTTTTTGTCCGTATATCCGATTTCTTTTGGAGTTTTCTTCCTCTTTTGAAGATGAAATGTATAATAAAGGATTTATTATTAGCTATTCATCTATGGACGTCGGACATCGGACGGTGACCCTTCATTTGTATTATTTTTTTTTAGATCATATGGGGTGTGGAGTTTCATTTTAATTCAAAGTATGAATCGAACAGATGATGGATAACAGGAAATTCCTTTATATTTCTTTGATTCGGCACTTCTAGAAACTGTTCAAATGGAACGATGGAAACCGGGAGTCATAGGAGGAAGAGATAAGGTCTTGGGGAAGTGATACAAACTACAAGTCGTTGCTCTTATGTGCTGCTGTGGTATGTAGATACATGCATATGTCGATCCATCATTATTTTCGGAAAGATTGTTGTATCTAGATTATTTTCCAAATAAAGTTAGCCAATCCTTTAGTGTCCGTACATTATGAGGAGTCGAAGAAATACTCAGTAATCTTACGGGTCACCTGAATATTCTTAAAAATATTCCCGATCAGGACATGCTCTGCACCGTCTTATATAGTATGACACTTGAATAGTGCAAAGGCCCAAAAAGTTTGATGGATCTAAAATGGCATTGGTACTGTAATTCTCGGATCCGACACCAAAATTTCAGTATCACTTGGAACATTCCGCAGCCTATTTCAGGCTGAAGTCCATGCCACCAAGATCTGCGCGTTGGTGAACCTTCATTGAGGCATCAAAGGCGCCATAGTAAATGTCTTCTCAGACAGCCAAGCTGCCCTTAAAACTTGAGTTCCTACTCCTGGACTTAGAACTAGTTGTACGCTGCTTCATTGTTTTCCAACCCTTAGCCATTTACAGCTTTGGTTGATGCCTGGCTATAGAGGCATTGAAGGTAATGGGATTGCGGATAACCTTGCTTTATTGGGCTCTATCACCAGAATCTCAGGCACTGAACCATTTTGTGGAATAAGCTGGGTAGCAACTAAAACCTTAGTCAATAAGTGAGAGCATGGACTTCGACTTTCTCATTGGAGAAATCCCCCGGGGCACAGACAAGCTAAAATTTTAACTATGCCATATACCCATTATAATGAAATTCAATAAAAAGGATGTGAAATATCTTACAGGTTTCCTCTCAGTTCCTTGTTATCTACGATACCGCCAAAACAAGCTGGGCCTATCTACAGAGACGGAGTCTCGACTATGCTATGCTATGAAGTATGAAGTCAAAACTGCCTTCTAATTTACTGATTTAGTAACAGGGTCAGACGGTGTACCCTACAAAAAAGCACCTCGCAGCCATTATGAATTAAACATGGTTAAAAATGCTTCAACCAGGGACAAACTAGCATTCATAAGGAAGATGGTTTGTCTTGGACTAATCAGTATCGCATGATAGATCTTTAAGGTCGCAGTATCATCAGCGTTGTGGCAGGATAGACAAAAAAATGCTCAGCTCTGCTCTTAAAGAAATTAGATAGGAATAGTGAGCACCGTGGTGTAATGGCTCAATCTCAGCCCGGGTCCAACACCTTTTTCACGGCGCCACCGCTTTTGAATGTCTGACGAGCAGTCAAAGAGTATCATGTGTCAATGAGCTTCTCAACTCGCCGTTCGGAGTCGGCAAAAATATAACACGCACATACAAATGGTTGCAAGAAGCAGGCCCAGCTTCACCCCGAGGCGAGCTGTAGCGCCACCTAAAGTAAAGTAAGGATAGGAATAACCTTAGAATGGAATATCCAGTTTGCCAGCTTTACCAGTGCTAAAAAATATCCTTGGCCATGAATAGCTGCCCCAACCCTCTTTTTAAACTTAGACTACAGTCTTCCACTTGCATCCTTATAAAACAACGCCTTTAGATTATTTGTGCAGCACATGGACAATATTGACTGTCAAAGTAACTGGCGATAGCTCGGAGAAATACACATTTCGCTTTAAGCTTAATATAGTTGCTAAGGAAAGTCTGTTCGTTGCTTTTTACTAAAAAGGTCAATGGTCTTAGGTTAGGATAAGTTAGGTTGGGAAGAGTATACCACTCGGAGATATGAAGGTTCATTTCGAGTGCCTTCATAGTTTGGGAAGTAATCCACTTTTATACCATATCGTAAGCCATTGAATCTTAGAATATCCCATACCTATTTTGAAGTCAAGAATCTGTGGCCAAGGATGCGTAGCATTAAAGATGCTGGAACGAGTCAATAACCAGTCATCCGAACCAGTTTGCCATTTGCGGTGATCAATGTGTATCACCGACTTTGACCTATTAAGATCGGCCATAGGTTAGGTTAGGTTAGGTTTCCATAGCTTTCCATTATATGTATGAACCATAGATAAATAAAATAGATATACGGCGTCAGCAGTCCTATTCAGAACCAAGCCTAGCTTCTCGCAACCATTTGTGTGTGCGTGTTTTTTCCATTTTCTCTAAGTTCGCATTAAAACAACACTCTCACCTGAGTACAGCTGATTGAACAGTCAAATGGATTCTACATATTCCCAATTTAGCTGTGTTTCTTAAAGTGTATGGAAACTATACCCTTCCAATAACATCAGCTATTCAATTGGCATTAAATGCACATAAGAGGGATATGTCAATGTCACCTGAATGATACTATACCATTCCCAAATGGAAAGTCTAAATGCCTTGAGTGACAGCGAGGGGGAATATGCTTAACTCTACACTCGAAGAATAGGTAATTGAGTTGTTTCGACACATGGACTTAAAGGAATTGGAACTTCTTGGACTTCTCTCTGCGGTGTCACATGCTGTTTTCGAACTGAAAGGAAAAACGTTCTGAAAGCATGTGGAAAACGTAGGTATACTCATAGATTCCTAGTCCATTAAATGTTTTGTATGAGCAAAACGGGTCAGTAGATGACCAGGCAAAATGAGTTTAGGCGGTGCATGGGTATATTAAGATCGCAGAAAGGGATTAATGAAGAATTTACAATCAGTTACTTAAAATATTTCACACAAAGAACTGCTTAAATACTGTGGAACTTCATCGAAAGCTGTTGAGGGCGTAAAATTTAAAAATTTGGACATTATAATCTCTTGGCCTAAATTTTCCAAAGAGCAAAAGTGTAGCTAATTAAAAACGACATGTGGATTGTCGCTAAATCGATCATTATAGCCTTTCGTATAACTACTTCAAGGCGTGATGCTTCCAACTTTGAAATCAGGCTTTCGGGCATCCTCAATTATTTCGCATTTAAAAAAGTTTTTTTTTTGTCCCGAACTTTAAGATTGTGGTAAAACGACACTCTTAGCTAGAGTTGACCAGATTCCCGGTCTTCGATCTAATTGAGCTCGTAACAAATAGGTGATATGCATTCTAATGATCATTATTATTCCATTTGGTTTATTGCAGGATCAGCTTTGCCCGACAGAATTGGCGCTTATGGAAATTTTGACTATCTCTCAGAATGAGCAGTCTTGCTCTGAAAATCCTACTTTGTATGTTGATCTAGATGGCAAAATTTCTTTTGTGGCTGTGACCAATGAGGTTCCTATTGTCACCGCAAGTTCATAGTTAATTTTGTAGCTGGCACTACACACCAGTCTTGAATTGAATCCTTTTTAACTTAATCAGCTTAAAAGCTTATCCCTCAATGTTCAACACTCATATGCCACGCCACACTGCTGCTACCGTCAATCACTCCCCCAAGTGTTCAATTCACTTTGAGGTGCCACCTTCAGCCGAAAATGGCAACAATAAAAGAAAAACGAAAATAAAAACATTCATATTGACACAACAAATCACAGAGACCATAAGCGCTTAAAGGCAATCCATGTAGACACGTCGTCCTTACAACAGCTCATAACTCACCCCTTTTTTCCTAAAACTTACATACAACGAAAGCCTCCTTGTAAAGTCGGCCCCATCAAGAATAACGAACACTCTTTACACTCGATTCAACCGGATTGCACAAACTCTCGAGTAAAAGAGTAAACACCTTTGCAGTCGCTGTGTATGTGTGTTAGAAGAAGGATTTTGCTAAAGGTAAATATGTGTCTAGTAGCTTCAACCGACACGACTCGTTGTGCTGCTAAAATGGCACAGCTTAAAAGGGGGTACAAACAGAAAGGACGATTTCACCCCCTATTTTCGTCCTTGCGTCTGCCAGGCTATTGAATCGAAAGAAAGTGAAATTAGTCATTCAACAAAGTGAATCCTTTAGGAATCGAAAGGAGCACGAACCAAGGAAACTTTGCATTGCCTTGCATTGCTTAACCTGGCAAGAAGACGAACGAAGACATAAAACAATTAAAAGGCCACTATAAGGCTACTAATTTGGTTAAATCTACATATGCATAAAGTGCAAGGAGGATAATTTGTTTTCCAACTTGCAATGCGAGTATGATTGACATCCAGGATGTCTGGCGGTGCATAGGAATGGAGGTTATCGCCTGGCACTGCGGTTTAGTTTCTTTCAGCAAACATGACGCGTTATGCCTTCAAATGGTTCTAACTTGGTGAACCGCTCTTGCCTCGTCAGAGAAGTTTTCGGTTCGTCGACAACGACGGTAGGTATGTGGGTCTTGCTGTTTCTCGAAGACCTGGCAACAACCTATAAACTGTGTGCACCATCGAGATACCACTTTAATAATTCATACGTGTAATGTGCACCGGAGGAGAACGTTGTTGCAAGGACAATTGTAATAAATTTATAGCTTCCAAGGAGTGAAGTACATGTTGTTTCTGTAATTGTTTGCTTGACGGGGTGGGGGGAAACATTGTGTCTCGGGTATGGAATTTAATTTATTTCAAGGAGTTTGCGACGGAACCGAATCGGAATTCAATTTGAATTTCATGTTCGTTTCTTGTTCGGTTTGCTGACGGATTTTAGACGCTTGCAGGGTGCCTTTGTTGTGGCTGCATCCCTGAGAATGCAATTAAAGTAGAGTGCAGGATGGTGTTTCTATTTGCATATGTTTTACGGTTGCTTTTGTTTCTTTGTAGGGTCATCCGGGACCGCATGGGTCCACAGGAATGAAAGGTGAATCAGGGCAACCTGGTTTGCCAGGACTATCCGGTCCGCCAGGCGCTACCGGATTGAAAGGTGATCGAGGGTTGATGGGAGACGTTGGACCCATGGGACCGGCGGGGCCTCCAGGTCAAGTCCTCTACACAGATACTCTGATGAACACCACGCAGTGCACGTGTCCAGCAGGGCCTTTAGGGCCTGTTGGTCCGCGTGGCCTAACCGGATCACAAGGTGCTTCTGGTGAGCCTGGACCGGCTGGTCCGGCCGGTCTCACTGGTTTGCCCGGTATCAAGGGTGAAAAGGGTGAACGAGGCCTGAAAGGAAATGGTGGTGCGAAGGGTGATCGAGGGCCAGAGGGTCCACCGGGACAGGCGTTCTTCGGTGGCGATGGAATGATGCTAAACGGCACCAAGGGCGAGAAGGGTGAGAAAGGTATGCGTGGGCGTCATGGCAAGCAAGGACAAAGCGGGCCAATCGGACCACCTGGCGTACCAGGCCTTCCTGGAGATATGGGACATCCAGTAAGATTTTTTTTCCCCCAAATGAAATGTGGAAATTAATTATTTTTTCTCTCTTTACAGGGACGTACCGGTATCAAAGGAGACTTCGGGTCAAAAGGACAAAAGGGTGAATCCGGCGGAAAAGAGGGGGTAAGCTATGCAATTATTTCTTAAGATTTTTATTTGCACAAAGGTTTTGTTTACGTACTTAATGCTTTGCCCACCAACTAACACCTATATACACACACAGGGGGTAGAACGTAAAGCAAGTGCAAAGGATTTTTACCACAAACCCCCTGAGAAGCAGCAATTTATGCTCATAATTTTAGCACAGCTCAAGGCTGTTAGGTTAAAAAGGAGCAGCAGTAGAAAAGAACAAAACAAAAATTAAATGGAATCTCCTCTCTCGAGGGGATCGCATGGTTTCGCTAACATTTTCCTTTAAGGCTTAGAGCAAAGGCTTAACATGAAAGAAATTCCGTTTAGTATGAATTTTTATTTCTTACCACCATGTGGGGTTGAGTGCGGAAGGACAACACTAATAACGGGGAAAGGGTGGATGGAATATCTTGAATATCTTCGAAGACATCTACTTACGCTGTGGCATTCTTAGGTTGTCCTTCAAGCAACAAATTAAAGTGAAATACTGTGCTACATGAAAGCAAGAGTTGGAAATAAAAACGAGTTCATTTGGAATTCTTGGCAGCTGTGTGTCACGCTAACTTCAATAATCTCCAGGTGCCCCTTCTGATTTTTTGGCTCATATAACCATAGGAGGCGTAAAACTTGTTAATTTTACGATCCCAGTCTAGCAGCTCTCGGCGCATCAGTCCAGAATCAAAGGATTAGATATGCTACTCGTAGTTGCCAGCAGTCTCATTGATCTGGAATGGAAGTAAGAAAAACACAATTTGTTTTTGGATATTTTTTGGGAGATTACATATTAATGCTTTGAGCACTCAGAATAAACCCTGCCTGTCTGGGTATCCGGACAAAGCAATATTGAAGGGAACGAGTTAGCAGACGAACTAGCTAGAGCTGGATCAGCCATGAGCAATAGTGATGCTGACACCTCCACACTGCCACCGATTAAAACACTGTTCAGCACAATCGACCATATAATTGAAAAAGAGACTCACAAGAGACTCGTGGCTCACACGAACCAACTGCGTCACATCTCGCTCTTTATGGCCGAATCTTGATCTTAATAGGACAAAGATGATGTAACATCTGGATAAATCCTCCATACGCTTAATCACCGGAATAATCACAGGACACTGTGCCACTTGACAAGCAAATGGCTACCTGAGTCCAAAGATATCTGTAGAAGCTGCGCAGATGAGGAAGAAAGCGAATCGATCCAACATCTGCTCTGCCACTGTCCAGCCCTCTAAGAACGACGCCTCTGTACTTAAGGTCATAGATTCCCGGAAGACATAACAGAACTCGGAAATTCTAAGATATCGGATCTTCTACAATTCATCAAGAGTACAAACTGGTTTACGAGTTGGTAAAAAGAGGATTTACTCCCAAACTATGAGGGGATTCACAATGGACCTTCGGGTCTCCGAGTGGAAATGATTGCTCGCTCAATCACACACCCCTCTCAACCTAACCTAACCTAACCCTGCCTGTCACAACAGATGCTACCACGCCTACGACAAAAGGTACTAGAAACGTCCGTATAAAGGAAACTAATGTTACGAGAATTCCATTTGGGTTATCACATTTCTTTTGGACTTCAACCGCGAGTTAAATGATGACTGATGACTGTCCTAGATCTCGACAGCCTGGAGACAGTACGAATATAAGCACATCCGTCTATTTGTGGAGTATTGAGAAAAGCGCCATCTGCGGCACAGGAATCTTACCTTATCTCCTACTCCTTGATATAATTTGCAAGTAACTGGCAACAAGTGCAGCTATAAGACTTAAGGCCTTCTCACAGTGGTGTAATATTTACACCGGGCACTGCAGGAATAAGGATTTCTTAACAATTCCCAAGAATACCGATTATACAATAATGAATCCCAATTTCGACAACAGATTACTTTCCCGATAGATCCTTTTGAGATGAGACATAGGAGAGAAGGCAGATATGTCTACACATTTTCATACCGATGGTTCAAAGACCAACGAACAACGGTCGGCGGGCGGAGTAGAAGTTGCGGTTTTAATTTCTACTTGCGCTTCTTTGATCACTGTTAACACTTTTAATTGGAAATTTTGGCGATCTTAAAAGCCCTGTCCTGAGTTAAGAGGAATGTAATATTTTCCAATGTTCTTTTTTGCATTTTGTCGGATCAGGTGGCTTTGCAATCCCTGAAATCAGTCTCCAACTATTGCTTATCTTCTATAGAAATGGCTAACCAGTTGAACATTAACCTTTATCGGATGCCGGGGCACAGACGTCAATAAAGACAAGACGAACTCGCTAAACTAGGAATAACGATAACGGTTCTACCGAATAGTGAGAACCTTGGTATGTCCTTTACTACTTACAAGCTGTGACTTAAACTTGACATAGTCGATAGAACTGAAGATAGGCAACTAGTCTAGACTAGAATGGATCTGGTATTTATGCCTAAAAATACTACAAATGAGCATGATTGGTGTTATGACAGAGCACTGCCTTAAAGGCTATCAAATGACTCCTGCAAATGTTGTAAGGACGAAGAGGAAAGTACTTGTCACCCCCTCTTTTCTTGTCTAGCTCTAGTAGGAGGAAATGACACCTAGGTGATTGCTTTAACAATCTTAGAGACATAGCACAAACGGATGGTGGAGGCATATTTCGCTTGATACAAAGCTGCCAAATGGTTTTCATGTGTAGCGGGCTTAAATACCGCCAGTATGTATGGTTGGCTAGAGATGGTCAAGAATAGAGGGGCAAAAGGTGTCCAAGGCTTTTTGGCCAACTTAAGACCACAAGAAGACCAAGGAAGCCTTGGACTAAATAGGAAGTTTCAGAAGTTAATATGGAAACCTACTGCAAAGGCATAACACTGGCAGTAGGATGGTGGGTATGGCTGAAGAAATTGATCGTACAAACTATAATAAGAAACATCTGGAAAAAACTCCTGTGAATCATAAGCAAGTACAAAAATAATACACAACTCTCCAGTTATCCTGGACACCACCCATAGAGTTAGTTGAAATTGAAACCTATCATCTGAGTTTCCTACCACTACGTCGATCTGTCTGTCTCTCGTTCTCGTCCTTCATGTGCTCGCGCTGTGTGTAAACATTATAAGGGTATTCATATCCCCTTTAGCGTGTGTAGATTATAAAAAAAAAAAAGGACAAATTTTAAGAACTTTAACGAGAATACTTTCCGGACACTAAGGAAGCATGCCAAAAGAATGGGACTTTCAAACACGGACGAATGGAGATACTGCAATGGTGCAACAGAGGATATCGAACATATCCTTTGTGAATGTCAGGCCATTGTTCGTTCTGGTAAGATTTTTTTAGGGAATTACTTTTTAGATACATTGAAAGAGGTTGCCAATCTGGCCACAATCAAATTTTAAAATTTTGCAGGCAAATTACATGGTTAGATGGGCATGTTTCGGTTTAGTTACCATCATAAGATTGTCCCAGGGGATTGCAATAGTGCCTAGCGTTTAATGGCGGTCTCATAACCCCTTTTTACCTATCATTACCTAACCTACCCCAAAGATCATTGGTCCCACAATGGACCTCTGCAGGTACCCGAACTACCAGTAGCCAATGCTTACTAGCCTTACCTAACCTATCCCACTATACACTATGCACTATGTTCCTTCTATCGAACGTGACCAAAGAGCTTTCTTTTATTTGCGAATAGTTTTTAAAGTGTACATTCGTCCTCAGCTCTGGTTTTATTTGCCTAGTTTGGACTTGGACACCGTTTTTTCTAAACCTTATTTCACTATTTTACGCTTTTTCGCTGGACTGAAACCTTCTCGTTTATTTTACCACTTTTGTCATGTTCTCCGAATCTCAAAGCAGAATCCGGAGATAGGTAGGTAAGTAGGTAGGTAGGTAGAAGTGATGGTTTCGATGAAAGGAAACCCAAATAGCGCGTGGAGCGCCGTTTTGATACCACAACCTCAGGTGACCCGTTTGTTAGAAGGTAATGTTGGGATATTTATATCCATCCTGTGGAATTTAGGAAGAACCAATGCTTTTCCCAGATATCTCTTTAAGGTCGTCGAAGAATAGCTTGCCCAGTATGCGTTGCCTGGTTCTCGCTAGGGCTGGACATTTGCACAGAAAGTGAATAAGCGACTCTTTTTCATTTTCATCTTTGCAGCTACGACAGAAACTGTTGTGAGGGAGGAATCCCGCATAGCCTCCTATTGGCCAGTGTTCTGTACTGACTGTCACTACTGTACTGATGTCTGCACGAGTTCTTAGCAGCAGTTCGTTTGTTTTGGGCCTGTTGTAACTTGGCCATAATTTTCTGGATATGACGCAGTTTGTCAGACTGGTTCACCTGAGACCGGCTAATTTTAAGAAGTGTAAGATTATTGTTGGCAATGCCGCCGAAACCAGAAATGTCAAACGATGACTTCATAATTGAGATTCATATTTAAAACGGGACGAAGAACGGTCGACTAAAAATTTGCTAAAAGTTATTTTTTTAAAGAAAAGATAAAAGAATTTTGTAGTATATTATACGATCTATAACTAACATTTTACATTCATTTTAAAGAGAAAAGGTCAATAAATTAAATATACTACAAAGTCTGAAAGTATTTTTCTTAACTAAAGGATTGCGTCAAGCGCAATAACATTTCTACAAAATTCTTTTATTTTGCGATTTAACTTGTTTGTTCAACCGGCGCCACGATGGCGGCAAAAGGAGATCCTACATCTAATGCAGAAAATAGGAGCTGCGAACTATGTCAGGAACCAGACAATGACGACATGGTGCAGTGCGATGAGTGCAAAGAATGGTTTCATTTCATCTGCACTGGAACCACTTCCGACATCGCTAACCACGACTGGTCCTGTAAAAAATGCACGAAAAACAACGATGAGAAGTCCAACAAATCAATTTCATCGACCAAGAGTAGGACGCTTTCTAAACGCAAATCAATTAAATTACAATTGCTTGAAGAAGAAAGAACCTTACAAGAAAAAAGAGACGCAGAGTATATTAGAAAGAAAATGGAACTTCTTATGGAAGAAAGCACGAGTGATGACGAGGTATGTAATACATCTTTTGAAAGTAACTGTCAGTCATTGTACGAGTCGGAACATGAAACCGGCGCTGAACAGCAATTGTTGAAAATAGCCAACACATCGGCAGAAACAAAAAATGCAACACAGCGGAGTACCAACGACATGAAAGTGAATAACGTACTAAAAGTAGGTCATCCAGGAGAACTCCGACAGGGCGAGATACACCCGGAAGAGCTCACTGTTCCACCTCAAGCTACAACATCAACAAAAATACCTGTACAGCAAACAAATGTCACTTATAATCATCAAGTGCATACCAAAATTCAAGCAGGCAGAAGTCCAATGATAGAGTCATATAGAGCAGAATTTACTCCGCTTAATAGTCAACAAATTGCTGCGCGACATTCGTTTGCCAAAGAGTTGCCTATATTCACCGGCAATCCAGAGGACTGGCCATTATTTATCAGCACATTCGAAGGCACAACTCAAATGTGTGCGTTTAGTAACGAAGAAAATCTCATGCGGCTTCAAAGGTGTCTAAAGGGAAAAGCAATGGAATTGGTAAGAAGTAGATTACTTTTACCCATTAATGTTCCAGGAATTCTGTCAACGCTACGTATGATGTATGGTCGTCCAGAAATCATCATTCACTCCCTCATGGTAAAAGTACGCAATGAGCCTGCGCCACGAGCAGATAAGCTGGAAACAATAATTTCGTTTGCTTTGGCTGTGCAAAATATGTGCGCTACTATGGAAGCGTCAGGTCTCGAGGGTCATCTAGCTAATCCAGTACTTCTGCAGGAAATAGTTGAAAAGTTACCAGCACAGATAAAATTGAATTGGGCTCTTCATAAACGTTCCCTTTGCGTGGTCAATTTATCCAGCTTTAGTACATGGTTGTTTGAATTAGCTGAAACAGTAAGCGACGTTACATTTACGCCATCATACTTTATGGATGTTCGACCAGAAAAACGTCTAGCGAAAGATAGAGCACATATCAACGTACATGCAGAGAGTCGAGAAGCAAACACAAATAACACCATAAGAGCAAGTTCTCGCAAGTGCAAAGTTTGCAACGAAGAATGTTCCCGTACAGAAAACTGCAACAAATTTGTCAATATGAGCCTTAGTGATAAATGGGATACTGTAAAACGACTTCATCTGTGTCGTACTTGCTTGGTGCCACATATTAATTCACGATGCAGATCTAACCAACAATGTGGTGTTGACGGCTGCACCTTCAGGCACCACTCAATGTTACACAAAATAAAAAATGATATAGTTAATCCACCATCAACAGTATCCATTGGAACGTCGACAGACGAACACAACTGCAATACACATAGGTCAGCCCAACGATCTGTTTTCTTTCGAATTGTTCCGGTTGTAATGCATAACGGCCACAAGAACATAAACACCTTCGCATTTCTGGATGAGGGCTCTTCGTTGACACTCATGGATAGTTCCCTAGCAGCAGAATTAGACCTCAAAGGACCAATAGTTCCGATTTGCCTGAAGTGGACGGGTCAAACACAACGCGTTGAAGATGGCTCACAAGTTTTATCAGCTGAAATCTCCGCTACAAGCAGTCATGTTAAGTATCCACTGCGAAACATAAGAACAGTAAAAAATCTAAATTTACCAGAGCAGTCTGTCCAAGTAAGTGATTTAATTTCTAAACATTCACATCTGCGAAATATTCCGCTGGATTCCTACAAGCGTGCGGTTCCACGTATTTTGATTGGCCTAGACAACTGGAAGCTTGGCTTCCCACTTAAAGCAAGAGAAGGTCATGAGAATGAGCCGGCCGCGACGAAAACACGATTAGGATGGGTAGTTTTTGGAAGAAACGATTTAGCAGTACATGAGTTCCGCAACTTTCATATGTGCGAATGCGAAAGAAAAGATGAGTCGCTTGATAAAATGATGACGGAGTACTTTTTACTCGATAGCGTTGGAGTGCCGCCAGGTAAAATTGTGAAATCGGCCGAGGAGGAGCGTGCTTGTCAAATGTTAGAGGCACATACAATCAGAAAAGCTGATAGATTCGAAACTGCCCTTCTCTGGAAGTACGACGAGTTTAAAATGCCCAACAGCTGGCCAATGGCTCTTCGACGATTTGAATGCCTTCGTAAGAAACTACTCAAAGATCCTGTCCTGGCGGAACATTTGAAAAGACAAATGGAGAATTATCTTGCGCGGAACTATATACGTAAGCTGTCTGATGAGGACTTAAAGAAAGATTATGAACGTGTATGGTATCTGCCAATATTTCCGGTCACTAACATTAATAAACCCGGGAAAGTACGTATTGTTTGGGACGCAGCAGCGCAAGTCAACGGTATTTCATTAAATTCTTTGCTGTCAAAAGGTCCTGATCAGCTGACTTCGCTACCATCAGTTTTGTTTCGGTTTCGTGAGAGACAAGTTGCAGTATGTGGTGATATTCGTGAGATGTTTCACCAGGTCCAAGTGCGAAAAGAGGATCAACATGCACAACGCTTCCTGTGGTATCACAATGCTACGAGCTTAGAGCCAGACGTCTACATAATGCAAGTTTTAACCTTTGGTGCCACATGCTCACCTAGTTGCGCCCAATATGTGATGAAGAAAAATGCGCAAGAGTTTGACAAACAATTTCCTCGAGCAGTCAAATCCATCATATACAATCATTATGTAGATGATTTGGAGACAGCTGAACGAGTACTGGGCATGTGGTGGTGCACATCATCGGACAAATTTACCTTTACACTATCATCAAAACCATCACTGCAAAGACTTTTAAATGCAAACATTTGCCCTACGAAAAGACAAGTACTACGTGTGATGATGACCGTTTTCGATCCACTAGGTCTAATCGCTCACTTTATCATATACATAAAAATCCTGATGCGAGATATATGGAGGGCTCAGTTAGATTGGGATGATCCGATCAAAGATGAACATTATAAAAGATGGAACAACTGGGTGAGTCACCTTAAAAATATAAGTCAAATAAAAATTCCTAGGTGTTATCTAAAAAGCCCTCAGTTTGATGAAGACGATGAATTGCAACTGCATATGTTTGTAGATGCAAGCGAAAATGCGTTTGCAGCGGTTGCATACCTCAGAGTCACCAATGGCAGCAAAGTAGAATGCAGCATAGTTGCCTCAAAAACACGCGTCGCTCCTATAAAGATGGTGTCAATTCCACGTCTGGAACTAGAAGCAGCAAGACTTGGAGCCCGCTTAGCAAAAAGTGTTGTCGAGGGTCACTCCGTGAAAATTGCAAAACAAATTTTTTGGTCGGATTCGAAAACGGTCCTCAGTTGGATACAATCAGACCATCGAAAATATAAGCAATTCGTCGCCTTTAGGGTAAGTGACATCCTCGAAATGACAAATATGCACCAGTGGAGGTATGTGCCAACAAAGTTAAATGTAGCAGATGATGCTACTAAATGGACTGGAACACCCGACTTTACGTCAGACAACCGATGGTTTAGTGGACCGACTTTTCTTAAAGGATCAGAAGAGACGTGGCCCAAGAATATCTTCGAATCCGAAGTAACGACAGAAGAGTTGCGGGCACATGTCCTACTCATATCGACAGTAACACCAGATGTCATTAAATTTGAAAGATTTTCAAATTGGAGAAAACTTGTACGTACTCAAGTGAACGTTTATCGATTTATATGGAATTTGTCGGCCACTAAAAAAGGCGTTACAAAAAGAACAGGATACATCGATAAAGACGAATATTTGGCAGCTGAGAATTATTTGTATCGAGTAGCTCAAGCAGATTACTACCGCGATGAAATAGCAATTCTAAATAACAACAAAGAAGTCCCCATCGAACGCAAAAGATATTTTGAGAGATCCAGTCCTTTGTACAAACTATCACCGTACCTCGACGATCATGGCGTCTTGCGAGTCCGAGGACGTATCGATGCAGCGATAGGCGTGACGAGTTCTGTAAAACGTCCAATTTTACTACCCAATAGTCATTACATCACACGTTTAATAGTTTGCTACTACCATCATCTCTTTCATCATCAAAACAACGAAACGGTGATAAATGAATTAAGGCAAAAGTATTCAATATCACGGCTACGAATGGTCTTAAAGAAGACATTACATCAGATTATGCCAACTCGAAGTCCCACTGATGAACTACTTCACAGCATGCTGTTAGAAGCTGAAAGAACTGTTAACAGCCGACCCTTGACGTATTTACCACTCGATGACGATAACGATGAAGCGCTAACACCAAACCACTTCTTGCTGGGGTCATCTAATGGCGAAAAACCCGACGGAATAATGTGCGAGGAAAATGTGCTACTGAAAAAAAATTGGCTCAGGTCTCAGCAAGTTGCAAACCAGTTTTGGAAGAGGTGGATACGGGAGTACCTGCCCAACTTAACCAGACGAACCAAGTGGTATCAGCAAGTAAAACCAATCGAGAAAGGGGACATCGTCATCATTGTTGATGAAACAAGTTCACGCAACCTATGGCCAAAGGGAAGAGTCGTTGATGTAACCAAAGGAAATGACGGCCAAGTTCGTAAGGCGATCATCCAAACAAATACCGGGATATACGAAAGACCAGCTGTAAAAATTGCGATTCTCGATGTTCGGCGTAATGGTAGATCAGACGGAGCATCCGATATACCAGGGGGGAGTGTTGGCAATGCCGCCGAAACCAGAAACGTCAAACGATGACTTCATAATTGAGATTCATATTTAAAACGGGACGAAGAACGGTCGACTAAAAATTTGCTAAAAGTTATTTTTTTAAAGAAAAGATAAAAGAATTTTGTAGTATATTATACGATCTATAACTAACATTTTACATTCATTTTAAAGAGAAAAGGTCAATAAATTAAATATACTACAAAGTCTGAAAGTATTTTTCTTAACTAAAGGATTGCGTCAAGCGCAATAACAATTATATTGTCCTTAACAGCACCCATAGGAATATGAACGTTTTCCGGTAGTGAGCTGTTAAGGGCTGACCCTCGCCTGGCAAGTTCGTCGGCTCTCTCGTTTAATTCAATGGCGCTATGTCCTGGAACCCAGAAAATCTGGAGATACCCACATTGATAATGAGAACGTACTTTACTTTATTTTTATTTTTAATTCTACGGACTTGACGAAGTGACAAATAATATTGATTTTAGCAACCACCCCAACTGCACTCCATATCCATCTTTCAGTCTCAATATTCAATGAATGCCACTGCAAATATTTATCTCGTCCATGGAGTTTCACTTATCATTTTTTGTCAGCATCATCATTTTCATCTCCATTGAAACCGCGCCTGGCGCATTACCATTCCCAGCTAACTCCATTCGAGTCAATTCCTTGCGGCAAAATAATTTATTACCTCAAACCAAGCAGACAGTATTGAATTTGAGATATGAAAACGACCACAGTAAGAAAAAAAAACTAGAGCACTTCATCAGTTTTATAAATTCCCAAGTGAAACGATTCGATCGTGGAAGGAACAACTAACACCAACAAAAGAATAACATTGGAATTCCTCCAGGGGAATCCCCCAGTCAATGGTGTTCGAACACAGCAAAGCAATTTTATGTTTTCCGTTTTCTGTGATTTTATTTTCTTTCGTCCTTCCTCACATTTCCAGTCAGTCATAGATGACATGGCTGACTTTGGAATGTGAAATGAAACGTTACCCCCGATATTACGTCTCGCATGCTGCCGCGCCGTCACCTTGTCATGACGAAAGAGATGTCGGTGATGCTCGTGAACGTGATTTATTTTTTAACGCATTTAAAACGCCTCGAGGCACTGCAATGCGCCATAGGAGAACTTTTGAGATTTTTTTTTTTTGAATATTTAAAAAGTTGCTCTCGTCGATTGTTCGCTTAGAAGCCAGGCTGCTATCTGCGTTTAAACATCTTTATTCACGTTGACATGAGAAACGAGTATCTGAAGCCACAAATAGCTAACCTATTCAATCTGCGGAGTGTCAATTAGATAGAAAACACACACAAGAACATCCCACCCCACCCCACTACTGCAACCCTCCTTAGAACACAGTGGAAACAATAAAAATCCAATTGCAAGGAGATCATTGTTTGTTAAACTACGAATCTTTCCCCAGAGTGGGACAATCATTGTCATCAATTAGTTTTATAGCTGGTAAAAGTTTCAATTGGACAACAACGTTTGGCCGATGGGAATGGAGATGGGTGTGGGCATGGGTATGGGTATATCGACGGTGGTAACAAGAAACGAATCGATAATAAACGCTTGCTTCCACAAACGATGAAAACATTGGAGAGGACTCCCACAACGAATGTGATGAGACGATAGGACATATGAGGTGGTGGTGGTAGTCTCCTGGATCCTGGTATAGAACTGAATGCCCCAGCAATAGGCGTTAGGTTTATGAAAAGTTTTCCTATTAATTGTGCATGGGGAAAGCGTTATTGGACGCCGGGGGCTATGTTAGCGGCCGACTGGTGTAAACCCTTCTTCGGTAGCATTTTAGTTTTTTTCTTTCTGGGGGTTTTTTGTTCCTTTCGCTGGGTGGTTGGTGAAAAGTTTTTGCGATTGCTCGAGTGCGTTTGGCTAAGTTTTCACTTTGAAATGTCTAGTTGTGCACATCATGGACTAATGTTGCCCTAAAGTGTAATTTTGCTTTTCAAAGAGGAGCTGTGGATGGATGACCGGGTATTGAAAGTGATTGTAGATAACAATGATGGCACTACTAGGAGTACGTTACGTATAGTATCTCTGGATACAGTGCGAAAATAAGTTTTAGAAGAAGTTTGAATGGGTTTTCTTTATTTTCTTTTTTCGGAAATAAAAGAAGAATAAACAGATGAATGTCCCATTAAAAGTGCGATATAAAGTTTTTTTTTATGGGGGTTAACAACAGAGTTGCTTATAAAAGGCGCTGGAAATAGTCTGGCATTGCACATGGATGTTTTCAAAAGTAGTTTATCATTAAAAACGCTTTATTAGCGCTACAAATTGCAATGCTACTTAATAAGAATGTAACAGCATAAGCATTGCAAATCAAGGAAGTTTTTTGAAAGATATCATTGAACAAGGTAATTTACATACATATGACGTATATTATCTCAAGGGTTTTTCAATAGGCGCTTTTTTATGATCTGTTAATGTCAGAACGTGAGCTACGGCTTACATTTTTAATATGGCGAATTTCACGAATAAGAAACATTTGGAAATTATTAAAAATTTCTAAGCAAATGGTATAAAGAACAGACTGTCTTTGTACAACAGGTGCACTCAAATCCACTTCGCAACTTAGCCTAGAAATGCTTTTGCACTTTCCACCGATTGATCTCTGCATAAGAAGAACGGCAGTCAAATGAGCTCTCAGATTAAGAGAGAATGGCAGCCGAAGGCCCCGTTCATCTGGACACACGCTTTTACTGGACATTTTCATTAAAAAAGGACTTATGCTTGATTTCACCAGATACTTCAAGGACTCCATACCAGACCGACAGATCTGGAAAAACTCCGACAATGCCATCATCAGAACCTTCATCAGCACAGACGGCTCAAAAATAGAGGAAGGTGCCGGAGCAGGTGTCTTCTCGGAAGAATTTTTCATAAACCAGCCTTACTGACTGTGGTCATCGTGGCCGTGGTGGTAAGCGCGTTGAGCTACTACGCATGCTGCCCGGGTTCAATCCCAGCAAAAACACCTACAAGTTTTTTAACGGTCCCGCTTCTTTCGAATGTCTGATAAGCAATCAAAGAGTATCATTTGCCATGAGAATCATTCCAACTCGCCGTTCGGAGTCGGCACAAAACTGTAGGTCCCTTCCATTTCCATTTCGTGGAAAATATAACACCCACACACAAATGGTTGCGAGAAGCTAGGCTTGGTTCTATATAGGACTATATAGGACTTACTGACTAGCCAACTATTGCAGCGTCTTCCAATCAGAGATATATGCTATTAATAAAGCAGCACAAATTGCCACAACGGAAATCACAATTTGCGTGGTCAGCCAAGCCGCACTTAAAGCACAGGACTCCACTTCCGTGAACTTCAAAATTCGTAAAGGAGTACCTCTATATATAACACTAGCTGACAGACAGGTCTTACCGGCTTTCAACACAGCTAAACATCTAATAGACTGCATCACCACTAATTTAGCCGAAGACCGATGGTGCAATGCTAGCGATTGTGCCGCAACCGGCAACCTGAACAAAGAACAATATCCCTACTTTATACGAAAGAAACCAAATCCATGTACTCTTCGGTGTTATAACCAAACACTGTGACTATATAATGGGAAATATGACCAGAAGATACGGCATCTTCACAAACGACTTCTGTAAAACTTGTAGGGATGAGGACGAAATGGAATCTGTAGCACACCTTCTATGCCACTTCTCTTAAAGAACTATCTTGTATGGAAGCACGATTCTTGGACTGTCTAGATGACCTGGCTAAGATACCGCTGAGAGACCTAAAGAGAACTAAATGGTTTTGTTAAATGGATGTTTCAACATGCACAACTAGTGTATTCACAATGGACCTTTACGGCCTCTGGGTGAAGTTGCACTTACTGCAAACGACCCCACTAACCTAACCTAACTTACATAAGACGGTCGCAGCTTTAAGACCACTTTCTTCAATTTTCGGTCGTAATAATCGCCTTACCCGACAGGCTGTGCATGCTGTAGTGGATAAATTCGAGTCAACATATTCACTATTGAATATTCCTGTACCAGTGAGACCCCGCAGCGATCAAAGTACCGAAAATATCGCAACCGTAAGTACTTCAGTTCAAAATGATCGTCGATTCCACGCCATTCACAGGTCTACATTGTGGCGAACTTAACGCAAAGATTTTGGACTACATCTCTACAAGATTAAATGAACTCAAGAACTAAATCATCTTGATCATTTGAAGCGCCAAAACTTCTCCGATTGGGATCTGCAAGAGTTTGAAGAAAATCCTGAATTTCAACGAAAAATTATCCTCAGCGATGAAGCTAATTTTTGACTTAATGGTTTTGTCAATAAGCAAAATATGCGTTATTGGACAGCAACAAACCCACGTGTGCTTCAAAAGACTGCATTGCATCCATAAAAAGTGACGGTGTGGTGTGGATTGGACTGTATTTTTTCGTCGATGAAAATGATCGCCATGTGACGGTTAATGGAGTTCACTATCGTGCCATGTTGGAAGACTATTTTTGGCCAGAATTGGATGGACTTGCATCAGTGAAATGCTGTTCCAACAAAATGGTGCCACATGCCATACAGCTGGTCAAACAATTGATCAAATAAAGGGGAGATTCGGTAATCGCGTGATCTCGAGAAATAGTCCAGTCGAATGGCCAGCTGGGTCACGTTGAGTCGTTCATTTATACCAATAAGAAAACAACGTTAGAAGAGCTCAGGAATAATATCGAACTCGAAATTGCCAACGTTCTGGCCGATATTGTGTGGAAGAGTGGTGGAAAATAGGCTCCGGCCGATATGTGTGAAAGAGTGATGACAAATAAGCTCCAAAGAATCGATCGCTGCAAACGTGCGAGCGGTGGTCATATGAACGAGATCGAATTCCACAATTAAAATTAATATTATGTACTACATCTGGAATAAATTTCAGGCCGATTTCTCAATTATTATGTGTTTTATTTAAATACGAAATTGTTATGTCCCTTATAAGCATTAAATATTTTCAATGCTATTGAAAATTAAGCTCATTTGCTTTCCTAACTCATTCGCTTTCTTTTTTTATCAATGGCAGTATATCAACGATGATGAACCGGTTAAAAAGTACAACTACAACTCTTAAATATATTTTAAACATCAAAAAGGCTGCCTCACCTAACATACATATCTAAAATCAATTCTTCCCTTCTTCTTACAGCTAAAGGGCGAGAAAGGTGAACGAGGTTTGGACGGCAGACTAGGTTCACCCGGCCCACCAGGTCTACCATCAGCAACACCACCAATACCTGGCCCGCCGGGTCCACCCGGTCCACCAGGACCACCTGGTATGCCTGGCATTTCGATAGTTGGACCAAAGGGTGATTCTGGCATGGAATACCGAAGTTTTGGCCGCTCAGGTAAGCAACAACAGTCATGTGTTGTGCGTAAATTTTGTTCGTGACTTTCCCTAAAAAAAAAAATCTGTAAGAAGAAAATTACCCGATCCTTCCCCAAATTTGTGTCACATCCTCTTTCTGTTTAACTCTTAACAATTTTCATCTTCACATTGAGAGAGAGAAAAAACGCATTTTTTTGTTTTATTTATTTTTTTTCATTCCTCCCTTTTCCGACGACACGCGACGTTAACAAAAACGTTCCAAATAAAACGAAATAAAAATTTTGTAATAACCAACCTAAGATGGACGGTCGCCTTTAGATGAAATCAAAGCAATTAGAGAACTTGACAACCTAAAGGAATTTCCTGAAAGTACTACCGGTAATTAGCACGTGTCCTTTTTTTTCTTTTTTCTTCGTTACAGAAAATCAAACAAAAAAAAAAGAAAATTGTTAAAACACACAAATATGTACACACAACATTAAAAGTCAAAAAAAAAAAAAAAAAATAAATAATGAAACGAAAAATAACATTCAAGAACACAACGACAAATTGCTGTTGCCGTTATATTGTTATAATAATATGTATCCCGTTTCATGTTTACATTTGACTTCATTTGCATAGATGTCCTTTTTTTCCCTGCGGCAGGGATTTTGTTGTTACGTTTACTCATTCTACTACTTTCTTTCTTTTCTGTTGCTATACCAGCAGTTTTTGTTTATTATTTTCTGTTCTGTTTGTTTCTGAAGCCTTAAACGCGTATTTACTTAGTAAACGCTTTCAGATCAAAGCAAATATGCGTTAATATTTTTATTTGTATAGATAGTAGTCCATCGGCAAAGGGTTAGAATTGAATTTCTCGGCGTATAGTGGGGTTGAAAAGTTTATGGACACTTTGGGCACCAACTCGTTAAAGTTGTTAAAAGCTCCTAAATTTTCGGAAAGCTAATTATGATTTTTTTTAACGTTTTATGAAAGAAATGCTAGAATGCATTATAGTATGATTGCCTTAATTCAATTTACAGAAACGTAATTGGAAGAATTTTTGAATGAAAAGTACTTAAACCCTAAATTTCATCACAATATTACGGCAGCTACTCGTATAGCTTACTCCTATGCGTCAGTTTTTGCGCTTAAAAGTTTAATGCTGAATTTGTTGAGAGGTCTGTTCGATTTGATAATACAAGCTTCAATGTTCAATTTATGGTAATATTTTCTAAGTTGCTCAAGTCGTGTATTTCAATAAAAATAGTCGCTTCGGTTTAAACGTACTCAATCGCTTATCTTCAAAATGATTTTTGACGCTAAATTGTGTCAAATAAAATTGAAAACATGGGATTTTTTTTTTGTGACGTGATGTATTGTGGTCGACACTTTTTGTCACCTTCCTTTTTATGTGCTCCGATTACTGGGGAGTCAATCTCAAAACAGCTCTACAGCAAAACTAGACAGTATATCAACAGTTCAATGTGCTTAGTTGTTTTCGAAATAGAGTACATTTTTGCACATACATATTAAAACTTTGATAACTACCCGTAACCCACTATTAATTTTGCTTCTAAAGTTCAAAAATGCTGTTTCTGCTTCGTATAATCTAATTAACCATTTAAAATGCTGCAAAAGTTCTATTGGCTTTGGTTCTTGCACCTCTTTTGACAGTACGGAACTTTCCTTAGAAGGATAGGTGATCCCAAGTTTTATGCCAATGTACACTAGTCAACAATGACGTTTCTAAATTTGACACGTACTTACTTATGTAGCTAACAAAAGGAACGATCTGTTCAGGTTTTTTTTTCATTACGAATCGTATTCACCGGTCTGTTTGGTAACTTTTTTTTTGGGTCAAGTGGGTAAACGCTGTCAAATAATAAATAATTTGAAAAGATGGGGAAAATCTTCGCAGAGAGTGGAAAATTCGCAAGAAAGTAACCAAACGCGTTGAACCACATTGCATTGGTGGGTAAGAATTGTCAATTTGTTTTTGTTTTCCACTTTACAATTTATGACAGCCAATTTCACAGACAGAACTTACTAAATGGCTGGCTTGACAGCGTTAGCCCACTTCACCCAAAGACGAAATTGTTGCAAGAATTCGTAAGTCCCTCGGTAGAGGGGACATTTTTGGCTCTCTTTTCTACGAATTGTTACGAATCTTTTGGGTTAACAAACAGGAATTTGTCAGAATTCGTACGTTGTTAAGCTAAATGCTCGAAGTTAACACGTAACATTTATGAACGTGTGGTGTGTGTGTTTTTTTTTTTTAGAAAAGTTAAATTGTTACCAAACAGACCACACACCTCACATGAGATATTCCATTTGACAGAACAGAGAAAGAATGGTGTTGTTAGGTTAGGTTGCCAGTAACGTGAGTACCAGCGCATTTAGGCCTATAAGCCCTCATTGTGATTCCTAGGATCTTGGGGATGTGTATTCCCTCGCTTTCTATAAAGCAAGATAGGCCTCCAACGTCTTTTTGTGCCTACACTGAGATAGTTGAAGAAGTATTCGCCCAGCTGTAGTTCTCTGCTACGGGAAAGAGCTGGGCATGAACAGAGGAGATGTGTTAGGCTCTCTTCCTCTGCTTCCTTTCTCCAACTTCTACAGAAGTCATTTCAAAGGATGCCAACCCTAGTTGCTCGCTTGCCTATAAGGCAGTGTTTTTTGACGACACCAATGATCGTACTTATAGGACGTAGTCTTTTTAGGGACAGACGGTAGTTAGAAAAGAATGGTTTAGATGCAGTCTAGGTCAGATCTTCTTAAAGAACCACCTTCCCATCTAACATTGGTTTTATTAACTGTAAGTTATTAACTACCTTTTATGTTCTTGATAATGTTTGGTTTTGAATTTCGCATTCAAATGCCCATCACAGAAACTCTGCTGATTAATAATATTGTTAGTGCGTTACTGACTTCCTCTGCTTCTCAATGTCAATGTCGGAATCTTGCTGTCACTTTCTTTATACAAGTTAAAAAAACTAAGCCGTCTGTCAGACGTTATTCCACGTGTCAACATACCTTAAGATTGAGAGTTTATCTTTATATATAAAAATGAGCTGTTCGTTTGATACCTTAAAACTCAAAAACTAACCATCCGATTGAACTGAAACTTACACTATATATACTTTTTCTGATGTTTGAAGTGTTCGTACATCAAAAAAAAAAGTCAAGTTTTCCGCTAGATGGCGCTGCAACTCGAAACTCACCGTACGATTAAGCTGAAACTTTCACAATATACATATGTATTTGTAATGAAGTGAGAAATGTTCGTTCATCAAAATTACTCAAGTTTTCCGATAGATGGCGCTGGAACACCAAAATCTCAAAACTATCCGATTGAGCTGAAACTTACAGAATATATTTGTTATGAAGTGAGAAATGTTTGTAAATCAAAAGTTCCCAAGTTTTCCGATAGAGATAGAAATCTCAAAATTATTACTACAGCAACGCACGGTGACGGCTAACAGCTAACTTCTGATTTACGTGCACTTCTCGCTTCATAACAAATATATTGTCGAAGTTTCAACTCCATCGGATGGTAAGTTTTTGAGTTTTTAGGATATTATTGTTTGGACAGTTTTCTTAAATCCAAATAGAGTTGTCCGCATTTAATTCTCCACCAAAGTCATTACTATTTACAAAAAGTCACTCGAAAAAATTTCATTACATTTAAGACATAGGCAAACACTGTTTTCAATGGGTTGTAGTGAAGCGCACCAGGTAACCACTAGTAATTCATAAAATGTTGATATGCCGGTGAAGCTAGCTGAAACAAAACAAAATTATTCCCAATTATTGCCTCAAATCCAATAAGCTGGCAATTTCGTGAAATCTTAATTTGTTATATATAAAAATTTGACTCAAGAAAATGTGCGAATATCATAGTTTAAAAGCTTAGTGGGGACATTCGGAAAGGCTTTTCAAACAGTGCCTGGTACAGCATACGAGCCTTAAATTAGAATTTACTTAAATATTTTTATTAATTTAGTTTCTAATAAGCGATTGTAAACTTTTCCACCCCAGTGTATCTATATGAGCGTACCTATTATTTTTATTCTGTTCTGTTGGTTTAATCTCTTGTTTGCTTCTTTTCTCGAAGGTGAGGAGGGTCAATTGAATTTGAAGGACCGGTGAAGTGAATAAATCACCTGAGTTTTCATTCGCAGAGAAATAACAAAAAATACAAAAAAGAAAAACACATATTTGGAAACGCTGAGGATATAGTTTAGTTTTTTTTTATTATTTTTTGCTTTGTTTTTTTTTTGTGTTCACAAATTGTATGTGTATGAGCATGAGATTCTATCGTTTTACATTGTGTGTGCACCATCTCTAGACCACTGAGTTCTTATTTTTGTGCTTTACATTTCACCGTTCACCGAAAAATTATTTTTTGCCTTTTCCATTTTCTTTCTTTTTCTTTTTCTTTGTTTGCGTAATGCAAAGAGAGGACATTTTAATCATTCTCTCCACGTGTCCGAGTTTGTGGATTTAATATTTTTTTTTATTCTTTTTTATATTTTTCCCGTTTGCTTCCCTTTGATTCTTACAGGACCACCAGCAGGAAGACAGGATGAGTTGCCCTCGTCCACATCGTCGGCATCTTCAACGAATATGAGATTCGTTCCAGGTGCTTTAACATTTTCCAACATTGAAGAAATGACCAAGGTAATTAATTTTATGGGACGTAATAACAAAACGGAGGTGAACAAAAAATTAATAAAGAGAAAAATGATAGAAAGAGCATGGAAATGCGTATTACGATGACGAATATCCTTGAGCAGTGTTTTACTCGTCGTATATCTGGTAATTAATGGATACATACATACATATGTATACAGTTACTTAGGTGGGTCTGGGTAGGTAATTAAGTTTCTTTCATAAGGTTTCTTTGTCTGAAAAAAAAAAAAGAAAAACTTAATTGAAACTTAAACTGTTTACGAAGGAAAAGTAAGGCTTATCTGTCGGGAGCAGGTTGGCCATGGGTAATTAGAAAAACCTCTTACTTAAGTATGTTCAACAGTTTGTAATATAGAGAAGTGGGTTTTTCTATTTATTGCTGGTATGTGTCTTCTGGTTCTAGCTTCTGGATCGGTTATCTGCAGTTTTTCAACATTCAAGTAATCCTTGCGATTTTCTGTGACGTATACTTGCTGTTTTGTACATAATTTCTGCCGAGATTGTGTGCATTTTGAGAAATAAATTCTCGGAATGTAACGTTTTCATATGTCCTTTAGAATACGCTGTTTTGTACCTACTATAACGTTGGTCTTTATTGACGTAAGCCAGTTAAAATAACACAATTCACTATACAAGAGGCTGGCCCTAGTTTGTTTTATGCTTCCGAAGCTACGGCGCACAGTGGTTTAAGTTGTATGGAAGCGCGGAAATAATTCAATATCTCTTGAAGTACTAGACCGATTTTGATGAAATTTGCACCAAAGTATATATTTTAAAACTAACAGCATACATATTTTGCTTTTCTCAAAAAATTAATTTTTGTAGGTTCACCAATTAATATTTTACTCATACAGTAGACTCTCGATAACGTGAACAATTAAAAACCAAGTCAGTTCACGTTTGCGAAGCTTGAATTTTAACAAAAGAATAGGACAATCCCTCAGAAGAAATTCATTTAAAAACTTTTTTATTTATGTATTTTTATTTTATTTGTTACATAACTGTATTTTCAATAGATTCTTAAGCAAAAGTTATGGCAAAGGAACGTAAATGCAAAGTTTTGGACATAACGTTATGGAATTTAGTAGAAAAAGTGGGTCATCTGTTTACTTATTTTCTTTTTAACCAAAAGCTTTCCTACTACCCTTTCCTTAAGATGTCTTAAGATACTTAGGTCATTTTGGCTTACACGCTCATCTTCAGCCTATTCCAAAGCCTTGTTGAAGATTTAAATTTAAAATTTAAAAATAAACTGTACAAGACGAGATGTTTTACCAAGAAAAACAAGTTTTAAGTTACATCTTGCTCGAATTTTACAGTTATTAGCAGCGAAACTTGTAGTTCACGTTTTCGAGTGTTCAGGATTTGTTCACGTTTAAGAGATGTCAATGTTAAAAAAAAATATGTTCACGTTATCCAGAGTTCACATTAACCGATGTTCACGCTAACGAGAGTCTACTGTAACGTGTTAATAGCCAAAAATCGCACATTATCTTTTAATTCAGTTGTTTCTCAACATTTTTCTTAAATATAACCAAACTTTTAGGAATTTTTTATTGGATTTGATGCTCCAACTATTGTTTTATAAAATTAGAATGAAAAATAACGTTATATTTAACATTCATATAATCAACTTTCTTCCGATCCTGAACCGCTATGCGCCGCACAGTGGTCTTTTCTATTACTTCAGGCTCCAAAGAAACCATAATGAACAACAAACCATAATCTTTTCTGTAAATTCGGAGTTGCGAATGAAAATGTCAAAAGATATCAAAGAAAGTTTGCCTTAAAAAAAGGGTTGATTATTTTATTTTTAATTGTAATGAAAAAATTTAAGTACTTTGGTGCAAAATTCATCAAAATCGGTCTAGTACTTCAAGAGATATTGAATTATTTCCGCGCTTCCATACAACCTAAACCACTGTGCGGCGTAGCTGCTTTGAAATTGAGGAAAAACTGAAAAAGTGGTTTCATGTCTTGAACAATACAATAGAGTGGACTCAATTTTCCTTTCTGGTTTTGGTCGCAAAATAATCAGATACTCTGATTAAAAATGGAGATTTGCGACGGCGCGGTGTCTTTGCCATTCTTTTCAGAACGTTTTCAACTATGTTTTGGCATGTTTTTAGTACTTTTAGTACTGAAGTCCATAAACCTATCATATCATACTTCGTATGCATCATGGGATACTTTCCGAGAACTTCTCTTTGACTTAATGAGGATTTTTTTCCATTCAGCATGTACTGTTACCTCTCTTCCAAGTTCTTCAGTGCTTCCTTTTACAATAGCCCATAAATTTAAATGGGGTTTAAGTCCGCGCTTTGTGCTGGTCATTTCATGGTTTGAAATCTTTTAATTTCGAGCCAGTTTTTCACGATTTTGGCCGTGAGTTTAAAATCCCCTTCCTGTTGGAAAACTATTTCGTCGGTTGGATAGGCGGCACATTCTTCAACAAACTCAAGCAAATTGGTCTGTAATATGTTAAGGAAATCCTACTTTTTCATAGTTCAGTCGATTTTTACGAGTGGACCAACATGCTGTCAAGTGAAACAATCACACACCATTAAGCTGTTTCCACCAAGCTTCACAATTTGTCTTTGACTTTGAGTTGTTGTTGTCGGTGCCAAAAATATTCCTTTCCATCAGACTAGAACCGATTGATGTTAGTTTCGTTAGACCTTTTTCAGTCTTCAGCAGTCCAGTTCTTATGTTCTTCGCAGAGCTTAAGCCTAGCTTTGATATTTTTTTCAGATAAAAGTGGCTTTTCCAGATACCAATCCGATCGTTCAAAGTGCTCTTCTAGCAGTCCACTCACTAACATCTATGTTAATGTGTTTTGATGCCGCTTTGTGTCTTTTAGTACTTTTGTTTTTCACACGCCGCTCATCAGGCGAGCATCTCCATCCGTTAACATATCATAAGTTAAGTTCTGTTCGATGGCAGACATTTACTTTGTCTTCTTTTCAGACATCAAAACAATTGTTTTGGAATTTTGAACATTTTTTTCTGGTTTTCTGGATAAGTTCACAAATTTATTGTAAAATAAAAAAAATCACTTAAAATTACTTACCACCGAGCAGATCACTTATTAACTCATAAATCAGACGACAAATAATAAAACATGCCAAAAAAAAAATTATAACTTACGGTATTTTGAAAGAAAGCAGGAAGAACTAAAAATGTGCAAAACTGGATAATACAGTCAAACTTCTTTATTATGATCTTCCTTATACCGAAATTCTCTAGAAATTTGTTACCAGACTT
Source organism: Brachyopa scutellaris (assembly GCA_949775065.1). Lineage (NCBI taxonomy): Eukaryota > Metazoa > Arthropoda > Insecta > Diptera > Syrphidae > Brachyopa > Brachyopa scutellaris. The sequence continues at coordinate 116,004,850 of OX459113.1, forward strand.
AGAAGTTCCTGCCAGAACTAAAAACTTCCTCTCCTTCTTGCCTAAGTCTGCCGCGTATGACAAATCCGCATCCGACTAAATGCTGTTTATTTTCTGTACCGTAGTAGATATCGCAGTTTCTCATTATTTTTCTGCCTGGCCCATCCCATCGCACTTCCTGGATGGCGGTTATATCTGCTTTATTGCAGTCTAGGGCCTCTGCCAGTTGTTCGGGTGCACCGTCATCGTTCAGTGAACGAGCATTCCAGGTGCAGATCCGAACGTCATTGTCCTTTTTTCGTTTAGCGTGGTTGTCAACAGTAGATCCGTCCTTTTCCGAGGCTGTTGGTCGTTTCGAAACCATATTTTTGTTACATGGTTACGCACAACCCCCAACCTGGAGGGCCAGATCCTTATATACCCCTAGGACAAGGGGCCGGGTCCACCGGTGTCAGTAACCCACTACGGGGGTGTGAGCGCTGCCGTTGGCCTAATAGGGGCTCATCCGCCACCAACTCTTTTCCATGACCCTGACCAGTACGTGGAAATCCTTATCGACCTGAGCTCCGAATATGTCGAAGTAACTCATATAAGGTTTTGTTTCCGTTCTGGAAATTTAACGCCACCGTTGGTTCCATTTATGGAATTCGTTCGCTGACGCGTATTATAGTGCTGCTATTTTCGCTTGGTCAGCACTCGCGTTTATAAGTTTAGCAAGTCGTGCCCGGGTGGCCAGCGACCAGTACCTGATGGCTACCACTTGGAGGTAAAATAAGCACAATTGATGTGTAGTAACAGTTACAACACTGGGCTTTGCCAACTTAAAGCTAGTCAGTGCCTACCCTATTGCTACAACATCCAGTCATCCAGCAATACCATTAGCCAGAAATTTAATTAAAATTCAGAAAAGAGGACATTCAATGAGTTCTGTCTTGAGTCTTGAAGGTTATAAGCAATTATCGGAATTTTTAGATTTCTGCAAGCACATAATGACTTATTATTTATCTACAAAAATGTTACAAATTCATTTGGCAATATTTATGTTTTCATATATAAGCACGTACACTATTGGCAGTAGCTTTTCAAAATACTTTGGTAAAATAATATCTACTCTTTCCGGTATGACTATATCATTAATTTTGATATTTCTATCAAACTTCGAAGAAAAGTCTTCGTGATGGTTCCGATGGACTTAGAAACGTAGAACAGTCTTCAAACTGATTTGGCTACAATCTAAAAGATCAGTAGTCCGACTTCGACATTCTATTAGATGCGAAACGACCTAGCACAAAAAGGGATGCTTTTTTCGCTTTATACAAAGCTCCAAATGATTCTCATAAGTAGCCGGGTTAAATATCCCCAAGATTCTGGCATCACAATGGGCCTCTATAGGCCTAAGTGTGCTGGTACTCGTTACTAGCAACCACTGCAACCTAACCTAACCTAAGACTGTACCTTTATTTGATTCCATTCCTGTAGACTCACTGATAACCTGCCTATTACCACCACGGAATGTTTATCTCATTTACTGATTCCATTCTATCTGTACCAACACTCGGACGAAATTATGTAATTGAATTGAGCCCCGCATGCACATTGCATGGCATCGCACAAAACCGATGACTAATTCGATGCCACATTCATTTGAATCTCATTGTAATCGGCAATCGATTCCTATTTCGATATGAAATTCTTCCTTTTCCATTTACAAGTACATAGGTACACACACACACATTTCTACACCCGGGTCCTACGTAACGATTGGCATTATTTGCAAATAGCTTGACCTGTTTTCTCTATCAGCAACAACACTAACATCTCTGATAGAGCAATTTTCGCTTGTACCAATATTTACAATTATTCTGCCGTTATGGGCGGAAATTAATTGAAATTGCTTTCTAATATTCATTCGATTTTGATTAATTAATTAACTCAATCACAGTCACAGTGTTGCCATGATGTAACCCACACACACACACACACACAGGCACTCATAAATCCAAGGATTCTGAATCATTTTGTTCTGCCCTCGGTCAGATTTGAAAATGGACAAATTGAATCGCTCGTCCGATTTTGTATTGTACTAGATTCAAATTTACAGCTCCCGATAAGTCGTCATCGTATACGTCCCCGTTTTGTCCTTGGCAATTACAAAGCATATAACTTATATAGAGATTCAAAATAATAACTTGATTTAATATGAATATCAATATTTCCTTCATTTTCCTACACAAACACACACACACACAAACACCAACATAGAAGTCAGCAATGAGTCCTGCTGGAACGATAGCATACATCACAGAGGAAGAAGCGCTACTGGTGCGGGTCAACAAAGGATGGCAGTACATTGCGGTGAGTATTGACCAGTAAATTGTCTGCGACAACATGCAGCTACACTATATCCGTTTATCCACTCACATACTAGTGTGCAGGCTACTTGCTATTCATGGAATTCAATTATACCGATTGGATATTGAATACCTGTCAAGACAACAGAATACGAGTATGCCTCGGCTAGGGTAATGTTTTTAACATGTTAAACCAAAGGATAGATGAATGGTGGCATCCAACCGGATGTCGTCCTTGTCGTCATCTTTTGATCGTTTTTGTGTCGATTTGTCAGAGTTAATCGCCTAATTACTGTCAGAATGCATCTTTGCATGTACCATTCGATGAGTGCATTTAGTAATGTTATACGGATGCGTGCTTTGAGTGAAAATTGAAAATTTCTGTTCAATATTCATTACCAGCAGGATAATTGGGTCACAGGTAGGTATGCTTCGAGTTTTGGTTTTAGCTTGTTTTGGAAAAACTAATTATACCTATGGCTTGCCACTAATACATAGGTAATTGTATTCATATGGCCTGGCTTCGTGTGAGCTCATCAATGTGGAAAATGATTAATTATTATGATATAATAGAAATTAATATTTCACTGCAATTATATGGATTCATGGTGAATAGTAATCAATCGAAGTGATTGTCTTCTGATGGCTTTGTGAAGGTCCCTAGACAAGGGACGGGGTGGTTTTCCCTTGTGTGCTCAATTAGATTTCTCACCGCGAACAAAGGAAGCACATTATTGTGGTCATTTAAGGATGAGGTAATTTTAGGACGTAAATTGAATACCTTACCCACTACATATCTAAAAAAAAAACTGCAACATTTCTAAGCAATGAGGGACAACTTGGAGATCCGTTGTGATATAAATGCGCAAACAGATATATACTCTTACATCAGGCCTTGAAGTTTGATGAGTCATTTGAAACATAACTTTCCGACATGGGATTGTAGAAACAATATGCCCACGTTATAAAATCAGCTGAAAAGCCAGCAATACTCCAGATCACAGAATGAGCACCACTGCCATATATGAATGCATAAAGGAAACAAGGGAAGATGGCAAATGATCAGAACCACACCTCTTTGAAGAGTGCCACAAGGATTAAAAAAAAAAAAAATACAAGGCCTTGTCCACCTACAACAAACTAGGACTTCTCTGGCCTCCTAGGAGTATTTTCAAAAAAAATATTCCCATGACAATGAAAATGTGTAATTGCCAGATTTTAATATCTATGAATGTAACTTATTAGTAAAAAACAATTAATATAATGACATGACCTGAAAATTAATGCGCACCGTTTACAGCAGCAACTAGGTTTTAAAGATTTTAAAGAATTGCAAATTTATTAGAAAATACAGGAAATTTCAAACTCATTGATTTTCGTTTGCGTTACTTAACCCTCGATGCGTAAATAGCGCCATCTAGCAGGGCCGGCCTTAACCATATATGCGCCCCGGGCGAGTCATGCATTTGGCGCCCTTCTATATTTCATTGTAATAAAAAATGTTATTTCCAATTTTCCAAAATGTTACCAATTCGTTATTTAAAATTTTACGTACATTATTATTATATTATTCACGAAACATTTAATGAAAAAAAAATAAAACTAACAACTAAAATCTTATTTTTCTAGTTCTTTTGTCAGCAAATTTTTCATAGGGCTGGCATAATCTAGGTGCAACTTGATTTTCAATGGACAGCAAGGCCAAACTATTGATTTAATCTTGTTTGGGACATTGTAGACCGCAAGTACGTTTTTATAAACTTTAGTTTATAAAAACTGAGTTCCCCACTTGCAACGGTCACTGGTATTGTGAACAGATGCAGCGACATCCAGGTGTTGGGAAATATATCTTGAAGATTGTGCCTTTTGATAAAGCTTACTGTCTCGTTAGGTGTTGCCTGAACGTACCTAGTGTTGCAGACCTAAAATTTCATGGCACAGCAAATCTCTAACAATATCAGATTTAAAGTTGACCATTAACTTTTATCGCAGTGCAGAACAATGTCGCATGAGTTCCTCTTTATTAAATTTTTTATTTATTTTTTGTTAACCCTCCGATTAGCGACAGTCCTGATAGCAATATACAAGCTGTAAGATCCCTAGGGACCTAGAGGCATTTGTGTAGGTACAATTTTTCAAGAAATGTCTGTATTATCATTATGCTAGTTTTAACTTAATAGTTTTGTATATTTGGTTGCATAAAGTGCGTAAATGCAGGAACCGCTTCGTACAACGTCGTAGCATCGTTTTGTTTGGTAACATCGGCCAAGAAAACCAAAGCATCGCATTCCACATTTCAACTATTTCACTCACTTTCATCCTACATAGATAAGGTTTAGAGAGGTTGAGAGACTGAGCCATCCCAAAACATTAGGCAACAGAGTGTGCCCATCGCAATCCTCTAAGAATCCATCCAATGATTGCAACTAAACCGTCACAATTTCCTCAAAGTATTTTATTACCCTGCCAAATTCTAAAACGAGTCTATAGTTCTAGAATTTGGTAATCTGCTCTAGGTTACTAAAAAAGTAGGGGTCTAAAATGTTCCTAGACTGCGTGCTATTCCTTGACATTCATACAGAATATGTGTGATATCTTCTGCTACACCGATATTATTTCAGTATCTCCCAATATGCCTATAACTCCGAGCCTCTTGGCATGTTTGCGTAGAAGGCAATGCCCGGATAGTATTCCTATAGCTATTCTCATTTGTGCTCTGCTAAGTCTAAGGATTTCACAAGTGCCATGGAAACCATATGCCCTACAATGTTAGACCATCTATGGTCAGCCCTTCTCGTGAGTGCATTTTTTATAGTACCTTGGATTTAATGCTGCATAGCAGTGGAGCAACTTCCACCGCTTTGGGTAGGGGCAACTCCCCCCTTTCCTTGTCAACTCATCGGCCAATTCATTGCCTTCTATCCCGAAGTGCGCAGGCACCCAACATAGTCTTATCCGGTTCTGCAGTTGCCGCTATTCTTAACACTAAGTACATAGGGATACAACAAGACAAGCAACAAAATGACAGGTCGTGGTAGATAAATGCCTAATACTTAAGATAAGTTCATAAAAGTTATCGATATAGATTGGTATTCAAATTAAGTGGTTAAGTTAAGCTGGCGCGCGGCGCCCCCCAGTCGCCGGCGCCCCGGGCGGCCGCCCAGGTCGCCCCACCCTAAAGCCGGCACTGCATCTAGTTCAAAGTGCCGCATTTAAGCTTTATCTCTCTGATCGCCAAAAACCTTATTTCTAAATACATACTTACATCCATAAAGAAGTATTGATTGCAAGTTTGAGCAGTTTAGTCGGAGCTTGGATCTTACTAGATTCTTGATAGGATTTAGAGCACCGGTCTAGCCTTACCAAAGCTACTGCCTACACCCAGGTCGGTACCACGTTGGTTTTCAAAATTAAAAGTAATTTACACTTCGAAGTTAGAAATATTTGTGCCGAATTTATCGAAATTAATCGAAGAATCGTCTGATATCCAGGTAAGAGCCAAGCTGGTTGGTCAAGTGTTTACATCCATTTTAAGAGATATCTGGGTGCCGGTTGTCAAGAAGGGCATTACTGTTTTATTTGATCATCAATGATTTGCTTGCTCAACTACACAACTCGGGCTATGAAGCCATTGGTTATGCTAAACAACTGACTTGCATAGTGAGTGGTAAATACGACCAAACCATTTCGAGTTATTAAAATAACGATTGGTTATCATTTTTAAGGTGATCCGAAAAAGAACGTCCTGTGTCTAGGCTTGAAGAAGTGGAACGCTTCTGGAAAAATTTAAAACAGATCTCCTATTTTATGGTAAATATATTGTATATATTTTTGGGTCTTTTGGTGAGTACTGTAAACCGTAGTTCAGCTCAAAATTTCTGTTCATTTTTTCTTGCTCAACAGATAAAAATTCAAGCCAACCCGCCTATAAAAATACGTGCATATAATTTAAACATTCAAAAAAGAACGAACGTTAATTTTCATATTTGAAATAAAAATATTTATTTTAGAGATCCATATACATCCAATCAAAAACACATTACAAAAATCATAAAAGAAATTAATTTCACAAAAGCAAACTTGGTCACACCAATTGATAGCGCGCAGCGACTACCACACTGCTATCCAAGCCAACCCGCCTTTAAATCGTCTTTTTTCAAACGTACCTAGCTACGTTCCCCAGCCAGCTGAACCCAGCTGACTTACTTCCAACTTGGTGTGTGTGATTTCGGTCATATGAAATCAGCTGCTATGCGTGAACTGTCAAAGTATTCGGCATTCAACCAAATTGATTTTTTGTTATTTGTTGTGAAAACAATTAATTTTGGTAATTTATTAAATGGATAATTTACAAAAAGTGGTACTTCGGGTATTGTGGATGTGGAATACCCATTTATATTTTGGACTTAACGGACAAAGTGTAAGATTTAATGCATCCAAATGTCGCAAGGTTCAAGAAGTACAAACTACCATTCAGTATCCTTTGGTGGGATTCTAATTGTTACTATTGAGTATATTGACAAAAATGTGCTCCGACCTCGAAAACCTCATTTTCAAAAAGTTGCGGGTAATGTGGTATACCTTTTTTTAAGACAGGCAATATGGTATATTATACCACTGTATAGTAAAATATAAAATTAAGTTGTTAAAACAAAACTTGCAGTCATTATGACTAAATAAAATATTGCTTTTTCCATCTGGTTTCAAATAGAATTTCTCACTGCACACAATAAATTTTTGTTTTGCTGATGAAAAAAACTCGAATGCACACGAAAACATTTAAGGATTTTGACTTTTTAAATATTTATTTTTTTTAACTTGACTAAATACGCATGCTCCTCTCACTACAGTCACTAACTGCTGAGGTAAAAAGAGTTACCAAACTGAGCGCAGTTTTCGAGAAAACCGTCTATTCCACATTACCCGCATATTCCACAATACCCGAAGTTACTATAGTAAAGTTGATTATGTTTGTGAAACATCATTTAGTTACCTATTGAAATTACATAATCTTCGTACCCGACAGTCTGTCAAATGTTCTACAAATTGTTTTCAGCGCCACCTAACCATGAGATATCCCAAAATTCCTAGCCAGCTGCTTTTGGCTGCGGATAAAATCAAGAGTTGTAGCCAGCTGGTTGTTGCATTTGGTTTACGTGTAAAATTTGACTTTGCTAGCAACTACTGGCTAGCTACGTTTCAAAAAAAAAAACACGCTATTGTTGAAAAACCGCATGTAATCTATCTTACGCAGGTAGCCGCATGTGGTGGTGCTGCTAAAAAGTATTGCCGAGTCTTTTTATTATGTAGCGATTGCAAATAAGAGTTGCCATCAATACCTTTGAGCTGCTTTCATTACCTGTACGTTTTTGTTCCATACTTTGCTTTGTATGTTCTAGTAGCTATTGTATAGGGTTTTCCAATAAGAGGTGTTTTTGGTATTCAAAGAAAAATGCCATTTTTTGAGATAAATGATCGGATGTTTATTTCATAATAAAGAGGAAGGTATGCCGTTAAAAACAACATCACCCAAATGGCCACCACGAGCACGCATACAGGACCATATCCATTTCATGAAATGTTCCATAACCAAATCGCAAAGCGGCTGCCCTATGTCCTCGATAGCCTCACGAATTTTATCTTTGAGGTCTTGAATCGACGCTGGGCTGTTGGCGTAGACCTTGTCTTTCACGTGGCCCCAAAGGAAGAAGTCGCAAGGTGTTAAATCACAAGATCTCGGTGGCCAATTGTGATCACCTCTTCGAGAGATAACACGGTCCGGAAACTTTTCCCGTAAAAGATCAATGGTTTCGTTGCTTATGTGGCACGAAGCGCCGTCTTGTTAAAAGTAAACGTTGTCCAGATCAATACCATCCAACTCCGACCATAAAAAGTCATTAATCATCTCTCGATAGCGCAATCCATTCACCGTAACTGTTGACCAACCTCATTTTCGAAAAAGTAAGGTCCAATGACCCCGCCGGACCATAAACCGCACCAAACAGTCACACGTTGAGGATGGAGAGGCTTCTCAACAGAACTCCTGGGTTTTCCGAGCCCCAGATGGGACTAGTTTTTCCCAACAGCTCGAATTTTTCCACCAATTTCTGTATTGCGGTCCGACAAGGTGCTTCACGACGACCAAAAAATGCTTTAGTTTTGCGAACTGTGACTGCAAGATTTTCACCATTTTTGTAGTGAGTTTTAATAATTTCAATGCGTTGTTGAAGCGTGTATCGTTCCTTTTTTAGTAATGGCGTAGTTTCTACTTGTCAAATGTCAAAGAATAAAAGCTTCAGAAGTGACAGCTACCGAAATAGCGGGCTATTCATTCTCATTGGAAAACCCTATATGTGTGAATAGCAGGGGTCTCTACTCTTTAATAGACAGACAACTCTGCTTCCAACATATTCACGTCAAAATTACCAAAGGGTTTGCATTTGTCATACATATACATAGGTATATGTAGATAAACCGTACAAAGCGTTGCAAAATAAATACATAATCCCCATCATCATCTGCACTGGCATATGTACATATACCTATCTCTCCCAATCTGAAATCCCGCACAAATATTTACAATAAATCTACTCACTACATTTGTTTGAACCCAGTCGTTTACTTTCCATCAGTGTTCTCCGATCCCACGCCACCTTACATTTCATGTTTTCGTCTCCTCGAGTTTATTAATTAATCCACCCTTAACAAAATTACGTTCCTGCAAACTCAGAACTTTACCCGTGTTCATGTGAGTGTATGTCCCTATATTGGAAGTCTATGAAAACACTTCCGCTACTATTTAATGTAGACACAAACACAAAAGATACACGTGTATACATATGTACATGGCTATGTTTGTGTATCTGAAAACTTTGTTCTGCTTTTGGCCTTAGTTCGATCAATGTTTTACCTGATATCCTTTCTAATCGATGCGATGGTTGCGACAGACTACCAGAATAATCCTTTGCTATGCCCCCCCGCTTTCGATTTTCCAACATAACGTCTATTCAAATCAATTCGGAGGAGAAAAGGCAACAAAAACAAAAAAAAAATTGTATTACGCAAAGAGCGATATTCAAAGCATGTCCCTATAAACAATTTAGGGGTGATTAAAACTTTGTCTGAACGGTAAACTTTTCTCTTCCCTCGCTTCCGCCTAAGCTCCTGACTTCATATTCACCATTGAAACCCGGAAAAAAAACAAAATGCCCGTAAACAAATACAAGAAGCAAAATGGCGATGTTTGAGGCTATGTATTGGCCTGGGTAAACATTTTCGTGTCTGGTTATTAGAACGGGATTTGTTTTCTACCATTTTCCATTTTCAATGCAGAAATAAATTTTAGAGCCCACGTCGATTGGTGGGTTAGGAATGGATTCTCTATCCTTGAACCGAGTTCGACAGTTCGACAGAACACGAGGGGGACGACCATGATGGAGATGAGTACAAGAACTCGTATAAAGCTCAAATGGCTGAGAAACTTTAGCAACTTCTTCCGAGTAATTTAAAGTCGATGCCCAACGGTAATTATCAAACCGCTTAATATTTATTTAGGACGAATGAAGCCAGCCGGACTGAGAGTGAATCAGAGACAGGACAGGGCAAAAGTGGAACGAACGAGAGGAGAGACCATAGTACGGAGTAATAAAAGTTAATAAGTTGTTCTTTAATTTGATTTAAGTTGTTCGTAGATGCAAAAGTTTTGTTGTTGTTTCGGTTCTTCAGTGGCGTCCCTCCTCCTATAAGGGGGATGGTTTTGCCTTCCACTTCTGGAGGTGGATGGCAAAGCGAACCGTTGAATGATGGAAACAGAGATACAGCCGTGCTAGGAAATGAAATCGATTATTTGGTATTTTGAAAGTTTACGTTTTTGTAATATTGGAGACTGGGTCAAGCCTGTGACATCACGATAAAATGAGCTAATAGATGGGAAGTTTACCAGAGAATAGAGCTCCGTAGTCATTTGAATTTTGACAGGCGAGCTCTTAGATATAGATACCTTTAAAAAGCCTGAAAGTCCTGAAATACTAAAACTGCACTTAAAAGTGACAGGAAACTCTTGAAGAACCCCATTCAAATAAGCCAGGCACAGCTTTCTTGAAAAGTACTTTTTTAGAAACTTCTTAGGCATAAGCATACGTGCATATGTGAGTACTTATTAGGTGAATATATACTAGATGAAGGCTAAGAAACTGCTTTTAATTTGGCAAAACAACTTCTTTGATAACCCGTTACTCGAAGGACCATATTTATGATTTTCAGAACACAGATCGTGGTGGTGTTGGACGATTTGAACGAGGGTTCTCATGTGAGGTTTAGGAATTTCCGACAAAGAATCCTGGAAATCAAGCTAATAGATGCCAGGAAGCAATGAACGTAGAATAAAAGAGCCGTTATGATAGAAATATATTGTATCAAAGGGGTTCGTAATTTTAAAAGCTTCCGCTTGAATCTTATAGGTATGTTGAACTTAGGGCAGATATTTCTACACTCGTGGCAGATTCCAATACCGTGAAAGTGGTTTCCGAATAAGAAAATATTACAACACATGGCCCAAAGTGAGAAGACTGAGCTGCTTCACTTACTTTCGTTTCGATCACTCTTGGATTCAGTGAAGGCCACCTCCTGTAATTAGATTTTAAGTTGGTAGGTATCCATACGGTAAAAGGAAGGACTTCATTGGCTGTCGGTTTTGTCAGGAATTCACTGTCCGTACTAACTCCTAAAGTCAGAGTCACCAAAGTCAAGTAGTTTTTTTAAGCATTAGATGCCCTGATATGTGCATTGTGCAACACTCCTCTCGGTGAAGCATCTTTAAGATATTTGGTTGCTTCTTTCCTTCCCTAGGTGGCGCTTCAGTTCGGGGTAAGCCACGGCCTGCTGCTTGCAACCATTTCTGCGTGCGTGTTATATTTTTGCACGATTGGAAGGGACCTACGGTTTTTTGCCGACTCTTTGAATATTTGTCAGTTATTCGCAACACGTGGCACCGTGAAAAAGCTTTTAGGTGTTTGATGGGATTGAACCCGAGTTGCATCGCATAGTAGTCTAACGCACTTACCACTACACCACGGTTGGTTGCTTAATCGGACACATTTTTAACCAACTTCTTTGAGAACCTGGATTTAGACACTATGAAGGAAATTCTAACGCTCTCCAGATGTCTTTCCCTTATTTTAGGTGGAACTTCGAAAGTTTCATGACTAGCTGTCAAAACAATCATAAAACATTTTTAGGTTTGTTCTCGCCATGCAAGCCTACTCCCAATACCCTTTCTGAAAGGATGCTGCGTTCAATTTTATTCCTGAATGCCTACAATTTCAAGCTTCAACACAAAGCGGGCAAAGAAATCGGTCATGCTGACGTGTTTACTGGCCGCACACAATGGTGAAGCTGCAGTGGAAGTAGAAAGTTGAAGTTGGCTGAACTTTGCGCTTCACCATACAATTCATCCTACAGCAGCAGCTTCGCATTGTGTTCGCGCTATAGGGTTTACGTGTATTTTAACTTTGACAGCGCTGCCTACTTCCACTACAGCTTCGCCATTGTGTTCGGGCACTGAGTTGCCTACCAGATGACAGTTCCCGCAATACTGAAGAAGACGAAGAAAAAGTAGTTTTGATTCACTGGTACTACAGGCGAATGATATTGCAAAAGCCATCAAAAAGGACACAATTCTTTCACGTGTTTTATATTGGACGTTGAGGGGATGCCCAACTATCACAGAGCCGGTCGGAAGAACGAGATTTCATCTATACATATATATATGGGGCCAACCGCCAAAGAGTGGTTATTCCTGAGTTATTCATGCAAACCACCCTGGAATTGTTCATATGAAATCTTTGGCCAGGAGCTAAGTTTGTTGGCCAAGAATTGACAGTGACAACGAAAACAGAAAGTAAAACAGTGTGAGTCCACTCCAAATGGTTAGATGTTCACCCAGATTTTACTACATTGTCTTCCTGCGCGATGGCTTACCCGATGTCATTGTTTCTGACGGCGCTCACTTCCTATGGTCCTATGGTGTTGCTAAAAGCTCATGCTGCAACCGGCTATAACGAAGCCCATACACAAACCGGTCCCGTAGCATACGATCTAACGAAGTGTCGAAATTGCAGTGACTTAGTCTGTAGTCTATAGTCTGTAGTTTTTTCATCAGGTTTTTTCTCTTGAAGAAATTGTAGAAGGATGCATTTTCCGAGGGGAGTTGATAGAAGTGGTCAGAAAGTGTTTTACAGATTGAAGTGATTGCTCGTGGTTGGCGAAAGAGACACGTCAAAAGTGCTGCTGTCAGTACGTTGCAGTTGGTAGCAATGTCACTCTTCAGTTTCATGGTGTTCGACGACTTTTTGTTTTCACTGTATGCGCACATTTACATAATTCCTTTGATTTAACACCACCTGCCGGTCGGATTCTTCTCCACGTAATTTTATCAGATTCGGCCAGTAAAAAATCATACACCCAAAGGATGTCAATGAATAAATAATTCAAATTCCCTTGGATACCGAAAAGAGGACGATTTCGTTTGTAATTTGTTTCTTATTCTCTTCTTTAGCAGAAAAGCTTCTTCCTCCTAACTTAACTTACAAAATGATTAATTTAATTCTATGAAACTTCAAATGAAAATCGCAACGTGTTGACTGTGCCAAGCGGCCACCAGCAGGAGCTGGTAGAAGTATCTAACAAAATTTTCCGCTGCAGGGTATTGAATAATTTACCGTTGTAACCCAAAGTAGCCCAAAGGGCTTCAAGGAGTAACATTTCTTGAGCCGATCCAAAGAAAAACAAATACAGATAAAACAAAGAGACTCACACCACCACATCCTAGGATACCAGTCAAACACAAACAGTCCGCACCTTTGGGGGATGCCATGGATCTAACCCTTATTTGGGATGCATGTGTCTTCTTATAATGCGTACTAGTATCTCATGAATTAATTAACGCAAATCATACCCACAATTTATTAGTCCATTGTAGGCCCAATGAGATCAAGGACACCTTCAAGCGATGATAATAATGGTAGTTTGTGTATCCTTGTATTCAAGCAAGTAGATTAGCCTAAATGGAAATCGAAAGATATTAATACCGCTAGCGGGTAGACACTGGCAGGCAATCAATAAGTCAGTGTGGATAAACTAAAGTTGATAAATGGCCATACCCAAAGCCTAGAGATTAAATTGTTCTCCTCTACGAAACATTTCGGTTAAACTGTTGGAAATATGTAAATAATCGGATCGGTTTAAAGACTGTAATATGTAGAGTGGACAAGGACATCGATTACATTCTTCGATTAAGGACTTTTTGTATGCTCTTTCATAGATTCTCGTTCAAGTCTGTGAAAGTTCCTACACTGGGCCCATTATGCATTTTCGGATGAATTCAACAATTTCTGACTTGATCCGTTCCACGTAGCTTAGGTAAGGTTAAGTTAAGAGGGGTTGAGATGGTGAGCCATTCCAAAACACCAGGCATCAGAGTGGGCCCATCGCGATCCCCTAAGAATACATTCAAGGATGGCGCCGAAACCACCACAATTTCGTCAAAGCATTTCATTACCCTGCAAAATTTTAGAACGAATCAATGATTGATGACCTACCATCTCCAGGTTACTAAAGAAGTAGGATCCTAAAATGTTCCTGCGACTACGTGCGATGCCCTGACATTCACACAGAATATGTGTGATATCCTCTGCTACACCTAGATCATTACAGTATCTGCAAATATCCGTGCCTCTGATCCGAGCCTCTTTTCTCATTTCTGCACTGCTAAGTCTAAGGATTTCACTGGTCCTTTTACGGTCCAGGGCTGGTCAAAGTGCGTTGGAAACCCTGTGTTGTACAGTGTTAGACCATCTATGGTCAGACACTTCTTGCAATCATATCCTTTACCTTCGATTTAAGTGGTGGAGCTACTTCCACCGTCGCGGGTAGTGGCAGTTTCCCCCCTCTCCTTGCCAACTCATCGGCAAACTCATTGCCTTCTATCCCGCAGTGACCGGGGAACCAACAATCAACATATAGGTACGGCTAGAACTTCTGCCTGAAAAACGCTGCAGATATCCGGAAGTCTTAAGGACACCGCGTAGCTAAGGCTCCAATAAAACTAATTTGTTGTCCCGAAGTGTCAACGCATGTATGAACTTCGACGCAGAAAGTAGGTTTACTTTTTACTTTTTTAGTGCATTGTGCGTTGGATGTGTGAGCACCGTGGTGCAGTGGTAAGTGCGTTGGACTACTACGCAATGCTACCTGGGTTCAATCCCAGGCCGGGTCCAACACATAAAAGTTTTTTCACGGTGCCGCTTCTTTCGAACGTCTCACAAACAATAAAAAAGTATCATTAGTCAATGAGCTTCTCAACTCGCCGTTCGGAGTCGACAAAAAAATGTAGGTCCCTTCCCTTCGTTCAAAAACATAACACACACACACAAATGGTTGCGAGAAGCAGGCCCAGGTTCACCCCGAGCTGTAGCGCCAGGTAAAGTGCGTTGGGTGTTCACACATTCTCGGGTTGAAGTTCACACATTCACACATTATAGTTCACGCATTCACAAATTGAGAGCAGGCAAATTCATTGGTGAAAGAATTGAGAGAAAATTCAGAAACTGTCATCGCCGATGACAATCGGTTGACATTTCAAAATTAAAATCAATAGGTCAGTTTGGTAGCACGCTGGTTTTCGAAATACCATGGCTCTCAATTTTTTTTTACTCTCATTTAGCTCTCAGCTTGCGATGTATTTTACGCTACACCTTTTCGTTGAGGTGTGCTGTTCAACTCTGTCAAACCAGCCATCTGACATTTTATGAAATATTATAATCTGCATTGTTAAGGTTTGACGAAGTGTTGTTTCAAAAGCGTTTGGTAACTTGTCTTCAAGTTTTCTATCTTTAAGAGGATTTCTCTCTCTTTGAGAGGATTTTACTATTTGACAGGTCTCAGTCTCAATCTCAATTCCTTGTGCATAAAAAAGTTACCAAACAGACCTAATATGAACGGACACTGTCATCGAAGAAAATGTCATAAGCTGTCGTTTCTCTACCTAGGTATGCAACGGATTATATGGGACGGCTCTCTCCGGGAAACATTAACGTCAAACTTCAACACAACAACGTCGACGCCTGGTCTATAGGAGCAGTGGGTGATAAGTCCATCTACCTAACCTAACCTAAGACAGCGTTACAGGTTGGTGAATAGATCTCACTCACATGATATCCCCCTCAGCTTCAACGAATCTTCCACTTTTAAAAATACTTTATTCCTTGCCAGAACCAATAAGTGTACTCACATTCCAGGATGTGTACATTTTGTCTGACGTACAAAATAATATAAATTTTAAGGTCACAAAACCAAAGCAGTTTTATATAATTCACTGTTTATTACGTTCCAATGGATGGTATGTTGGCATGTACATTATTGTCCTCCTCCGCTTTCAACCCCTATTGATAAGGAAGCTCCGAAAGCAGATGCTTCTGAAATAATTGAAAAAAAAAAACGAACGACCTAGCTCCTCACTCTCCCCCCTGTCTCGATTTTCGAAGGACTTTTTAATATTTTTAAATATAGAAATACTCCAGCCGAGTGATTCTCCTTTGTGCGACATTAGAAAGCGAATTTCGCCCCTCCAGCTTATTCGGGAATCAGGATCCTGTTTATATTTATCTTACAAAAGTCTCCTCCGGAAAACAATAAACAAAACGCATCCTATTACTACAAGCCATCAAACATTCTAAGTATATTGACTACTGTTGTTTTTTCTTCTTCCGATTTTCTATCTAGCGGGATTTGTTCCAGTGTCCTGTTTTGTCATGCTCTCTCTCTTTCTGCTACCGTACTTTCAATCTCAAGTTGTCGTCCTTATCCAAATGTCAGGACATTGCCAATTCAAATCACATTGATTGAAGTTTGTTATTTGTTAGCTGCGCGGCGCGGCCGGGAGAGTGGCAGGAGGGTGTTTTTGTGGATCAGCTCTGAATGACAGTAAGAAACATTAAGGAACACAGTGTCGTCTTCTATTTACAAATGCAAAAAAATAAAAAATAAATAAAAAAGCTAAAGAATGTGTCTGTGCTTGCGTAATGGTGGACGATGTCATTTTCATGCCTATCTGCGTGCGGTACTCGCTGTTCACACACCAGTTCCAATACCATTGCCAGACCCCTAGTTCTTCCCCACCTTTGAAGTTAATTTCGTGGCCGAGTGAAAATTTATATTTTATTTACTTTTAACGGAAATTCCGTCGTTAGACAGTTACAAACTTGTGTGCTGGCTGCATGTCCTTTGCTTGAGTTTATTAAGTTTCGTTTCGTGGCTTGGCCAGGATCTGTGTGTAAATTAGAATTCCGTGTGGCATTTCGTTTATGGTTTCAAGGAATTCTTAGAAAATATTTGATTTGTTCGAGTTTATTAAAATGAGAAGCAACAAAAAAAGGACAACCGATGGAGTGGCGTTGGCGTTGACGAAGATCCGGGAGTGGGTGCGGTGAAATTACTCCACCTCCGCCCACTTGTGCGGGAAGCATTAAAATCCATTCATTTGCTAGGCCGATTTACATTCGAATGGAATGTGATTGCACGGGAGCTCATTATATGGAAGTTGTTGGTCTGTTATTAGCTAGTGAATTAGGGAAATTGCAAATAAGATAACGAGCAGAGGTTATGAGTATGCCTATTATGGTTTCCCTTCAATACGAGTGGATGGGTCCTTTGAATGGGCAATTTGATGTCATGTTTTGAGCTCATGTCCTAGTTGTTTACTCATAATCTTCCATGTATAATATTGAAGACCACTGTGACTGTATGGCAAAATCACACTAAGCAGAAAGTAAAGTTAGGATTTAAGTACTGGAGTAGAATTCTACTCTAAGACACTTAAACATGCATTGCCTTTCAAGCAGGAATACTTAGGTATATGTATTTGAAAACCCCGCTGTATCCATACAAAAAAACGACCTCCATTTATCGGAGATTGTCATTCTACGGGCTCTGAAATCGATACGATCAAACAGTCAAAAAATGCACTGAATGCTAAAAGCCACGACAAAGTTAGACTATGTTGGGTACTTGGACATAGCAATATAGCGATTGGAAATAAGAAACTTGCCAGAATAGGATCGGCGAGGAGCAACAGTGAAGCAGACACCTCTTTTCTGCCACTAATTAAAGTCCATCCAACATTGTCGACCATATAATTGAAAAATAGAGCACAGAGCCGGCTTGCAAGAACCCCGCATAATTTAATCTAACCCAGGGTCCATGTGATCTTGTTCATCTCCAGTATTTCTTGTTGAACTAATTGGAGCTCTCTTGAAAGCGTAATTCACATGCACATCTATAGGAGCTGGCAGGCTGATTTTTTTCCCTGCCACAGTCCTAGTGACACTGCTGGGTGTTTATCGGCAATCTCTGTTCCATCTTATGAGTTGTTTCTTTGGTTTTGTGTTCTCATGGCATTTAGTAGTAAACACTCTTTGAAGACTAAGCTCATTAGCGAACTATGCTGACTTTGACCGCAATACCAACGTTTGCACTCTAGTAAACTGGCTGAAGTCTATGCCAGGACCAGTTGGCCAGTTGGTCAGTATTCGTATAGAGCAACTATTTAGATTCTTAGCTAATACATCGAAGACTGCAAACATATAAAGTGCTGCTTCCGTATGCCCAGTTTCACGTGAGATTTTTACAATTTTCGGTTTCACAGTGGTCATTTTAACTCAAATGTAGTTTAACTCATCGTTTTAGTGAAACGCTTTCAGTCTGTCGTTTAAACTTTCCTGAAACACAGCTATTTGGAGGTACATATATTTTGACAGAAATAGGAATAGTTTAATATCCGCCGAAGTCAAACGTTTATTGACCGTACGCTTCTATGCCAGTGGATCCCTACTCATTACTGCGGGGGACTTCTGTGGTGTTTCAAAATCATCTGCAAGCTGAATTTGTAGCATTGATGGGCGACCTTGCCCTTTTAAAAGAGAAACATAAAATTGGACATTTCAAAACAATAGCGCTGCCAACTTTTGTTCCAACACAGCTTCCAAAACTGTGTTTTATTAACTGGATGATTATATTAGACTGTGAAACTGAACGAGTTAAAGTAAAAGTTTAAACTCTCGCCCGGGCTTAGTAGGACTTCAGTATGAAACTGGGCATTAGTACAGTCAAAGTTAAACTTTTCGTCGCAAAATTCTAGATGACCTGGCTCGACTCAAGTGGCTTTCAAGGCTTTCCGACTAAATGTACCCCAGTTTGACAGTTTTACCTGCCGAGATTGAGTGTTGCTTATGTATCTCACATTTGTTTTGATTGGCTTAGTCTAAATCATAGATCATTTTCAGCACCACGAATATGATCTGCCTTTCCGCCCTTTTAATGCTGTATAGAGATGCCTAATTTTGACATCCCTGCCAAACTCATCTGTCTGTACAGACTGACGATGGAGAAAGCTCGCTGCTCCATCAAGGTCGGTAATGACATCACCGAGACCTTCGATGTCAAAAAAGGATTCAGACAAGGTGACGCACTGCCATGCGACTTCTTAGTTGTTACTTGTACATATTAAGCTAAATAAATAAATAAATTCTTCTTCAACATCATACTTGAAAGAATTGTTCGAATTTTACGAGCCAATACAGAAGGATCGATCTTTCAAAAGTCCGTTCAACTACTTGCATATGCCGACGACACTGACATCATTGGTAGAACACAGCGAGTTGTCACCGGTGCGTTTGCGAGTATAGGAATGGAAGCGGCTGAAATAGGTTTAGCGGTAAACGAGGGCAAAACAAAGCATATGCTGTCAGCGTAAAAGGACACTCAACATCAACGAATTTGACAGAACGTCACAATAGACAGCTACAACTTCGAGGTAGTAAAGGACTTTGTCTACCTCGGCTCTGCTATAACATCAAAAAATGACATCTCGTCGGAAATCAAACAAAGGATTACTCTTGCCAACCGCTGTTTACTTGGGTTAAGAAGGCAATTGAGTAGTAAGGCCCTTACCTTTACCCGATCGACTAAGGAGACCCTATAGAAGACCCTTATCAGGGCAGAATTGCTATATGGAGCTAAAATACATTTATTGAAAGCGGTTGAATATATCCTTGGTCGCTTCAAGAGAAGAATCCTTCGTTTACGTTGACGGATCAAAAAACATCGGACATCAACGGTCAGAGGCAGTTAGCTAAGGACCGGGCTAACTGGAAAGGGCGGTTGAGGCCTTGGTCCACCCCGGACTTTAGCGCCACCTAAGTAAGTAAGTTCCCCTCTTTTACTACATTACCTTGTAAACCTATTGTTCGTTTTTAAAGTTTCCGCATAAGCCATACAATCCAAAAAAGTGCAAGTATCACAATCTTTATGTCGTAAACATTTCCTTCAATATGAGCAACCACACGCTGCAACAATACTTTGACTATCAAAACCCAATTTCAGAACTAATGCGAGTGAAGAATCTAAACATTTTGGGATAGTATAGTTTTCAGCTTGGTCGTCCTTCAAGTTCACACCAACGTAAAAGCGCTCAAAATGCAAATTTTACTAATCGGTACATATACATGTGAGGGTATATGTACGAGCACAAGTGAATAGACATCCTCGAAACAAAGTTGGTGGCGGAAATAGGGTGACCAGATTGAAAATGACGAAAAGAGGGGCATCTTTTTTTCTTTCTTTGCTTTTTGTTAACCACTCGAAACATTTTTCCCATCCCTGATTATATGCTCACTTTATTTTTTTATTCGCATTCTCAGACATTTTAGGTACTAACGCAAACGAAAATAATTTATAAATAATTTTTAAACAAAAACTGACAAAGGACAGATAGCAGCACAAATCATATACTGATAGATGAAGGAAAACTTTTGCGCGTGAAGTGATCTTGATGAACTATATTCAGATATTCCCTACTTTACAGAAGTCGTGGATCAATGTTTTTTTTTCGGATTTCATAAACATGTTTGATACGTTTATGGCTCAAAGAGGCAAACCCATGGAGGCTTGACTTTATGTTCTTAGTAATAACGTTTGGACGTTTAGCTTGAAGGAAACAATTAAATCGGCACGCAACTATATTCAAGTGCTCAAGCTTTTGAAATGAAGCTTAGGTTGCGGGAGTCAGAGCTGTAAGGCACGTACAATGCAGATCAATTTTCGAAGCGTTTGTTTGATTTTATTGCTGAATTCGATATGTGTTTCGCAGATTTTCGCGAGCTCAATACGTTCAACTTTACACAATGTGTCAAATAATATCCCGGATAAATGCGTTTTAAAGCTTGAATCTTTCTCTACTATCTGTCATGACATTTCGCGACATCTTGTTGACATCGCACAATTATAAAAATAGAGCAGTTGTTTTCGAGTGGCATAAACGTTTTTTGGGCGGCAGAGAGACGCTGGACGAAATACGAAAAGTTCCTTAAAAAATCAAGAGAATGTTACTGCCACATATTATCTTGAACTTTTGAAGCGATTGATGGCCAGAATCCATCGTATTCGACCCCAAAATCGCGATCCAGAAAGTATGTGTCTGTTGCACGTAATGGACCGAGTCACTCAGCATTCATTGCTCGTCAATTTTTGGGGTCGAAATCAAGTGTGTGTGTTAAATCACCCGCTGTATTCACCTGATTTGGCACCGTTCGACTTGAAGTTGAAAGTATGCTTTTTTGACGACATTCCGACCATTCAAGCAGCTTCAACACGGCCACTGGAGGCAATTCCACAATATGAGCTAGAGTAGTTATTTGAACCACCATTGAATCGCTGTAACAAGTGTATTGAATCGGAAAGAGAATATTTCGAATAAAAACACTGAAAAATAAACAGAAATCGTGTTTTAATTATGTTTTCTAGAGCCAGCCAGTCCGAGATATTATTTGACACAATGTGTGCTCTTTTTAATGTGTATGTACTTGCGTTCGATGTGAGTAAAGAACCGACTAACTTGCAAATGGAACTTTATTATAGATTTGCAGTGCGATTTAAATAATAAGTTCAATGAAGTCGACATTGCACACAAAGTAGGTGAGGTTAATACTGCACAAATCGGAATAGCTATCACAACTTAAGGCACATTGATGCCCGTGTTTTATGTATGTTTTATGAAGTTTATATGTGAATAGATGTTTTCCACAATGAAGATTAATAAATGTAAATACCTTGCAAGACTAATAGGTAAACATCTTCAGTCCATTTTGAAAATAGGTACAACATCGTTGACAGTTGACACCAAACATCGAGGAGATAATAGGTCTGTTCCTTTACTTTGTGCTCCAAAAATAGTAAATTATTGAATTTCAAGGAGTGGGGGTAAAATTCTCTCAAAGTAAGGCAAAATTACGAAAAACTAAAGGAACGCGTTTGCTACAAAAGTAGCAACAAACGAAATGTCAAAAACACATGTGAAGCAAAAGTAAACAGAGTGTAGTTGTATGATTTTGGATTTTACAGAAAAGTCCACCCCTGATGATTTCCCAGAACCAATACAATATGCAATATATTGCGAAATGCAAATTGCAACATTCAGAACGTTCAACTTTCATCTATGTTCCTTTTCTCTCCATTTGTTTACTTTTTGAATTAAAATAAAAAGATGCAAATAATTCAAACAAGTGAAACAGCTGACTTTGACAGATAGTTCAATTTCTACCGGAAGAAATTTGCCCAGTAAGAAATAGTAAGATTTTTCAGTGAGGGGAAATTTTTACTCTCTCTTTGCCTCTCTCTTTTACTACTATTTCGTGTAAAGGAACGCGTTTTGTCTAAATTCAGTAAGAATCAGTAAGAATCAGTAACAATTTTCAAGTAAAGGAACAGACCTAATGAAACATAAGAGAAGTCAAGTTTCTGGATCCTCAAAATAATATTTCGGTTCAATACGTTCTCTACTTAAAAAAAAAAAATATAACTTTTTTTATATAAATTTTAATTATATGGGGTATTGTATTACATTTGTATTTTATTTTTAATATAGGCCCCCTCTCATACTCGGGGCAAAAAACTGGCACTTTTAGAGTTTGAGTTTGACACCCCTAACTACAACATCTCTAGAATATTGTCCAATCATTTTCAGGTCGATCGGAGTAATAGTTTCGGAGATAGAGCCCTTGGGAAGTTGCGCGCTCAAAGCAGTTTTATTGTCACTTAAAACTTTAAACGTGTTTTTCTCGAAACTGTATTTGCAAAGTCGGTTGTCAAGATTTCTCGAAAACTGCTGAACCGAACTTGATGAAATTTTGCACACGTCTTCAAGATATTATTGACAAGGACTTGGATTAAGGATTTTTTTTTTTTTTTTTTTTTTTTTTTATTTTTTTATTTTACCGAAATTTTTAAATTTTTTATAAAAATGTCTGTCAAAAATCCAATTTTTACTTTTTTGTTTTTTCCTTCGTCCAAGTTCTAGTTTAGGGTATTAGCTAAAACAGGTATTTTTTTTGTCAACGCGCAAGCACCGGAAATGACGTCACAGTGGCAGAGTTTTAAATATCTTTTTACAAAAATTTCAGAAATTCTTTGTCAAATGTGTATATTTCATTTTTTATATAAAAAAAAAATTGTTAAAATAAGCCGTTTTTAACCCGAGGAAACCCGAGGAAAAATAAGGGGGACAGAGGTTTGTATAGGGGGGACAAATAGCATTTTAGTATGAAAAGGGGGGGACTGTCTCCCCTAAAGGTGGACGTCTGGTAACCCTAGCTGAAAGAGTAACAAACTACCGCTCCCCTGAAATTGTACATTAGGTAGGTTGTATGGCGGTTTTAAAACTTTCTACAAACGAATACGAATTATGGAATAACTAACCCAAAACTGCAAGTCCACTTTTAAAAAGAACTATTTTCAACTTTCATTAGATTAAAATGCACATATCCATGTCAGGCACTTAATTTAAGTTACCTAGCACTCAGGACTCACTCTCCATTCCTTATTTCAACACTTTTGTCCCAATGAAAACCGTTCACAGAAAACTCTTAACTAAAGTGACAGGATACTCATCAGCGGTTTTGTTATACCGTTATACATTAAACAATCAAATTGAAACTATTTCCAACTCATAATCACGCCATAATGCGCGACGTGAAAAATAAATTAAATGCATGAACGATATAATACTACCATGCCGCCAAAAGTACCGTTATACAAACATACCTTTGTATGTATAAAAGGAGCAAACTTTTTAGACTAAAAAATAAAATGCAGATTTTCCCCCTTTCGCTGAGTAATGGTAATGAATTTTCTGTCGGCTAAGTTTTTTTTTTGGAGGCGCGTCAGTGAAAACTTGTGTTGAAAACTTTGATTTTAAGGATTCTCCGCTCGCCCCCACCCTCGAAAACCCCGGTTTTGAACTCCTTTTTCACTTTATTCTATGTCGACCGGGTAAGTCAATAAAATCCGTGCACAGATGTATTTTCAGCTTCCAATAAAGCGACGGAAATCAGCTTAGAAAGGAAGACGAATAAGTTTTACCCCATTTTTACTGTGAGTATCCTTTTTTGCCGGTCGGTTGGTGAGGAATGTTAGTGTGTGTTTTTGTAGATTTTCAGCTTCATATGGAATTTTCAATTTCCCGTTCAACTTCCTCAATTTTTGTGTGTGTGTGTGTGTATGTGTGCCTGTCGGTAACCGTTTAATGTGGAAAATCCTGATTTTATCTGAGAAAAAGTTTCTCCCGTGAAATGCCGTTCTTCCCTTTTGTTGGTCCTTTTATCGTTCATTTTTTTTCCCCTCTCTCTCTCTCTCTTTCATGGTTCGGTGGGATGAGTAAGTAGGATACGCACAGGATTTGTGTCGGAAGGTTAAATACACATAATATGTTTTCAAAATCTCAAGAACTGGTTAGGGGGCGGGGGCGGCAAGACCGAAAAGATGCAAGACTCTAGAGAGAAGGAAAAGCGCGCTATTGTGATGCGGATATGGTTATACAGGATATAAATTCCGAAATTTCCAAATATTGAGCGCAGGAAGAGAAGGAAATAAGCAGAAGGGATGCAAAAAAAAAACCACGCAAATACTCGTATAACCGACATCTAACCATAATTTAGGAAATGATAAATTACTTTCAGGATATGGCATGCATGCTGCCGCCGCTGCCAACACTCATACTCACATATGTAGATTAGACTCGGGATCATCATCTTTTGAGGTTGGCAATGGTATAGCATGGCACGTCGGTTGTGGTTTGGGACCTTGAGACCGAGAATAAACATTTACCAAGAAAAAAAAATGTGGATAAAAGAAATGAATCGCAAAATCTTTACGCAACGCGTTTATTCCTTCAAATCGCAACAAAAAAAAAAACCAAACGAAAACGGCAAAGGAAAGGAAAGTCACAGGGAAAAGGGAAAGGAACAAACAAGAAGAAGAACAATATCTAAATAACATCAGTTCTTGACATCTGGTTGAAGGACATGGGCGGTCGCGGTGGGAGAATGAATTTTTCTGACAACGTTCCTCTTCTCGAGATAAAGACAGATAAAGAGAGTAAACAACATCACAAAAAATGCGGGAGAACAGACGAAGAAGAAGAAGCAGAAGAAAATTCCATTTCGTTGATAGGAATCACGCTGTTGTTCTCCATGTTTGGGGTGTTGGTTGGGTTGGATCCTGGCATTTGTTGCTTGTACCAACATACATACATACATAGACTAATTGCGACTGAATGACTTTTTGTTTGTCTTCATTTAATTTGATACGGTAATAGGTCTTGACCCAAGCCAAGTGGAATTTGATGGCTTATCTTTTGGGGGTCATTAAGGAGCGGTGGAATTTTTTCCTTTTCCTTGACATTTTCCCGAGGTTATTACTTACATATTAATTATTATCCTATACGTTTTTTTCTTCTCTTCTTTCAGTTGGGAAGTCTGCTGCCAATAGCGGTGCCAGCTCCTCCAACGACGTTATCGCCGCCAGCAAGGCCCGATTTACAATCATCGAATCTGCTCAACAATCTACCACAGCCACTCGAAGGTGGCCCACATGTGAGTATTAGAATTGTGTTAGTTATCATTATTAAAGTAATTATGGCATTTAAATCGCTACCAAGATAAATAAGTGATTTGACATTGGGTACGAAGTGTATCATGTTATCCAACACATGGCGTGGATGGGTATTGTCATTGACTGGCATGTAATGCATCCGCTATTTGTATACTTTTTAACGTATGTCAAATAAATAAAATGACAACCTATTAACGGCGTGCTAAATATTGTTCGACATAAATGAATGAATGAAAGAAAAGAGTTGCGCACACTTTCTTACTTACTTTTGTACTTAACCCGTTTCATGCCAAATGGCATATATCTTTTTACTGTTCCGATCCGATCCGATATCCGCCATATCGGATCCGCCATCTTGGATTTTGCAACTCTAACTTCAGACTCGTGATCAGCGACCCCAAAAACCCCTATATTCCAAATTTGGTTCAAATCGGTTGACTTTGTAAAAATCGTCATTTTTGTCGTGATTACGGCCGCCATCTTAAATCTCAGATCTGCCATATTGAATTTCCTGACTTTATCGGTCCTTTCTTTTAGAAAACTCGATTATGCCACCAGATACGAGGTATTAGCCTCCTATCGTAGGTGGCTTGTGTTAAAATTTACGATTGTTTGCAGAAAAAAAATAGGAATTTCACACTACATTTTTGAAATTACATTTTTATACCGTCATTTCATGTCATTTCATTCTAGGCTATTCACTATAATTCCAGGAATGACATTTCTTAGAAAAGATTCTCAAGTTTTCTTGTTCATTATTGAGTTCATTGTTTTTGGGTTTTGATTTAAAAAAAAACTTAATGATAAATAAATTGCTTTTGTTTTTCCCAAAGAAGGCTGTGACTTCTATAACTCCGCCAAAAGTTTTTTTTTTAGGAGGCATTATCTTAAAATTGTTGCTTCTGAAACACTTGCAAACTCGACTGAAAATTCCCGAATGATGAAATTTGCCTATACACTATCATTTAAATGCATAGTTTCCCGTCATTCTAGCAAAATCCACGAAAAATTTCAACCCTCATCATTCTCGCCATCATTCCAATAATTCGCGTGCTAACTCCAATTTCGCACGGTAAGTTGTTGAAGGTCTTTTTCCACTTGCGGGCGCCACCTGAGTCGGGGTCTTCCACTACTGCGCCGTCGCTCGAAAGTGGATTCGTAGATGCTCTGGACCAGAGCATTGTTTTGCATTTGCACTATATGACCTGGTCATCTCAGCTTCGTTGCCTTCTTAGCATAAAAAAACTGCCATTGGAAAGAGTTATACCTCCTTTAGTCTCAGCACTGGTGTCGTTGTCTGTAGTAATAGCGGAGCATGTGCAGGCAAAAACCCTCATTACCTCAAAGTTATATCAGTTTATGATGAAGTTCTATCATAGACGTCTGTGTTGGGTGTCCTTTCTTGTTAGTGGTATATATTGGGTTTCGCCCTTATCGATCCTTTAATTCATAATCGCCGCTTCCATCTTAGTACTCACGAAAACGCCACTGACATTACGTTGTATTCCCCCGATCATGTCATTATGCGAGCAATTGGACGGACTTTTGAAAGATTGTTCCCGGAAGTTGGTTCAAGTTTTGTACTATGATTTGAAGAACAACGTTAATGGAATCACATGGCAGCGTATCACCTTGTCTGAATCCTTTTTTGACATAAAAGGTTTGCGTGCATTCTCCACCATCATCCTGCACAAACGGACGATTTGGGCAGGGATTCCGAAACCAGACATTGCTCTGCATAGCTTGTTTCTATAAATGTAGTCATATGCGGCAAAAAAAAAAAATCCAGAAGATTTTCCGTAGTTTGAGTATTTGGTTGATGATGGACTTTCCCGACCTAAGGCCACACCCGTACGGATCATAGAAGTTGCGTTCACTATAACTATGTAAAAAAAATATCAATTATGCTGCTATCTGCAGACGTACGAGGTTTCCTCGAGGTGACTCCTAAGTGTCTGCAGAATCTTGAATAAGGTAAATTACTCACAGTCTATAAGGAAGGCTATAAGACATTCCCTGATATGGTGAAGACTTATTTCGTTTCCCGGGTGTTCGATAAATAATAATCAGCCAAAGCTCTTGTCGTTGCAGTTCTTTTATGTGTTTCATGAGCTCACGTGTGTCTTTAAGGGAAGCCTGTATAATAAACAGACTTATTTGCTTAGACTTAAGGCAATGTGTGGATCTTGTTCGACTGTAATTTGTTGACATTGTTTGACCTTAAAATATTTCTCCCAAAATTTTCGTCGGACTGGGAGATTTTTTAAGTTATGATTTTTATTGGGATTGTAGATAACGCTCTGACAAATCATGTGAGGGTTAGTCACAGGATGGCACCGGAGCAGGCGTCTTCTCGAAAAAAAAAACTTTGCATAAACCAGTCTCACCGACTAGCCGACTATTGCAGCGTCTTCCAATCAGAGATATATTTATATGCTATTAAGAAAGCAGCACAAATTGTCCTAGCAAGGAAACTACCCGCAACAGAAATCACCATCTCCGTGGACAGCCAAGCCGCATTTAAGGCATTCGAGTCCACTTCCGTGAATTCAAAATGCGTAAAGGAGTGCCTCACGGCATTTAGACCGATAAGGCACCACACAGTATACTCTGCTGGGTACCCGGACATGTGGGAATAGAAGGGAATGAAACATCAGACGTACTGGCCAGGAAACGCTCCGATATGGATATCATATAACACTAGCTGAAAGACAGATCTTACCGGTTTTCAACATAACTAAGAAACGAATAGACCGTATCACCACTAATTTAGCCATTAGATTGTGCCATAACCCGCAGCTTGTTACTAGTAGTCGATCAGAAAAGAATATTATCCCTACTTTCCATGAAAAGATGCTAAATCCATGTACTCGTCGGTGTTATACCAGGATACTATATAAAAGGAAACAAGGTCAAAAGATATGGCATTATTACAAACGACTTGGGTAGAAGTTCTATGGATGAGGATGAAATAGAATCTGTAAGCACCCCTTCTTTGTCACTGCCCGGCTCTTCAAGAAGGGCGCCTATCTGGTATGGAAGCACGGTTCTTTGACTCTCTCTCTCTCTCTCTCTCTAGATGGCCTGGCTAAGATACCGCTCAAAGACCTAAAGAGATTTATTAAAATATCGAATTGGTTTCGTTAAATGCATATTTCTACATGCACAACTAGGATATTCATAATGGACCTTTAAGGCCTCTGGGTGAAATTGCATTCACTGCAAATGACCCTACTAACAGAACCTAGTCACTTTCAAACCTCTTCTCTGCGCCCCACATGGATTGCGTTATACACTCGCTGCATTACCTCACAGATAACCTCTGAATCTCAGTAAATTAATTCGGTTCTATTGATTCATCGATCTATGTAAATGGACTCAACAAACCAGTGCGAATCTCCGCAACTTGTGTGACTGTTTATTGCATAACAAATGTCCCCATTGTCACCAAGTCAAATAAATATATTTTCCACACAAAAAATCAGGTCATCACATTCAAATTAATCTCACATTTCCAGTCTCGTCGCCCACTACCCCCCCTTATGCAATCCAAGGAACAGCTCCACAAAGCAAACACTAATGTATCATTCGGATTGACATCTTAACAGCCCCAATTCATAGAAAAACCAATGGAAAAAAAAGGAAAAGAAACTTCATCCCGTTCAAATTACTTTCGGGGTGATTTCAATTCAAGGATATCCCCACCCCATGCACACTCTCATACGATAACTATTACTTTAGCCATTGACAAGGAATCCCCCCCTCAAAATGAGACGTGTAACGCCTAGCATTCGTTTTCTATTCATATGCTTCCACCCGAAGGACTACAAAAAAAAAATCCCCAGTCGTCCTTTCTAGGTCAAATGTAACAAAAAAACAAGAATATCAAACGAACAAAACTTCTTGTTAGCCAGGTTCAAAGTGCTTAACTTTTGAATGAAAAAACGAGACCTCGACTCGTACTCATATACTCAGTTGCCTGCCAGAGAAAGTTCCAAATCAATGAACACACATACTTTTAGGCAGGTAATTTAATTCAATATGAGATTCAGTACCATTTTGAACCTTCACGAGCGGCAGTTGCCTTTATTTGTTCAGGACATCTACATACACACCGCTGGCTGGCGCTGGCAACCTGTAAGTCCTTTCAATTCGTTTCCATTTCTTTTCACATAATTCCATCCCTTTTGTTGGTGAATCCCAGTCGCCATCTCATCCCCACAAAATGCAATAATAAAAAAATATATAAATAAAATTATGCGAATAAATTAGAGCGAAAGGGAAGGAGTGAGAGTGAGTAAAGAGGAAGGCAAAGCAATTTCAAATTTATCCCTTATGTTTGTTGGGTCTTAAACACTATTGCTGCACCGCCACCGCGCTGAAACGGTTCCTTAACAAAAATATCAAACAAACAAAAAAAAAGGACGAACGATAATCTAGAAAGGAAAAATTTCATAACTTCATGGAGAATGATTTTCTATGTGATAAAAGAAGAGCTTTTCAAGTCTCAAACCCACCCAGCCCCACCCACTCATTGACGCAATTGGATTATCTTTTGAGAAAAAGAAAATTTCGGTCTCGAGCACGGTCGGATGATAGCGAAACGAAGTAATACGCGTAAGAGTTCTGCATGAGTTGCCTCTTCCAATTCTGTTTTGCCTTTCTTCTTCTCCTCATCTCTTTGGGGAGTGTTTGTTTTTTTTTTATACTTTTTGTTCTCATGTTATGTGGGTATATACGCTCGCTCACCCTATGTTAGGGTGCTTCATGGTGAGGTGGCCTGAATATTTTCATAGTCCTTGGGGTCTTTAGAAATTCCCTTTTTTCCCAAAGCCAAACCTTGTAAATCATTATGATTACTATTACTTCACTTCCTGTTGTAACTCGGCCCATTGAGAAGTGGATGGA
Source organism: Brachyopa scutellaris (assembly GCA_949775065.1). Taxonomy (NCBI): domain Eukaryota; kingdom Metazoa; phylum Arthropoda; class Insecta; order Diptera; family Syrphidae; genus Brachyopa; species Brachyopa scutellaris. The sequence continues at coordinate 116,035,086 of OX459113.1, forward strand.
TGGATCTTCATCGTCATCCGTTGCTTCTTCTTTTTTTATTAAGCGCAAGTTCATTGTGCTTAGAATGTTTAATTTCGTTCGCCGAGGATACGAGTATCTTTTGACAAATTGGGAATTCAGGTGTAGGTACCTACCTATGCGGTGAAGTAATGTAATGTTTTGAAGGGGTACTGCACGAGTAAAGCAAAAAGATATTCTCAAAGGCTTACTTTGTAGAAGTTTATCTCTGAAGTTTTGTCAAGGAACGGGTATTCAACTCTAGCCAAGTGTCTTTACTTCAGGAAATCAAGTCTTCTGTTCAAAATCACTTGAGATCCTTTTCAATTTTGGTGTAGTTCTCTTGTAACTTGCGTCATTCCTTTGAAAATCAGCATCCATTCGAAGGACCGCAGACTATGCTAGCGATAGCAGAATCATACTTTTGTTGACTCTTAAGTTATGAGTTCTCAATCTTTAAAAAGTGATCAGATTACTTCAATAACTTTCTTCAGGCGACAGATCCATCTTTCAAAACAGCTTTCAAAATCCTCTTTTTGGAGCTTTTCGGGTCGTACTTGTAAAACCAAAATTCATCATCAGTTACGATTTTATTGAAGCAGCTTGAGTCTCCATTTTCAACCTTGTCCTGGAGATATTGAGCAAAACGAACACGAGCTTCTTTTTGCTCTCCGCTCAAATTTTTTGGAGCCCATCGATCTGACTTCTTCAAATATTTTAGGTGATGATTTAATATTCGTGACACAGCCATGGCATCCAAGCCCAGTTCATCTGCTATCATCACCTATGTTATCCTGGATTTTCGTCAATTTTAGCCTTAACCAGGGCCACATTTGTATCGTCGGTCGAGGAAATGGGCAATCTGGTATCTTCAAAACCACTTTGAAATAGTAACAAGAGACAGTGCATTTATTTCATATGCATCTTGGCATTCGTACAGTATTTTGACTGGCGTGAGTTTACATGTCAAAATCCGAAGAGAATGGCAAAACGAATTTCATCCTGTGTTGGCGGTGGAACTTCAACCAAGCTTACGTCAATAATAATTTTTCTCTTCTCGTCCCCATTTTTACGTAAATTTAGTAATAAATATTGTTAGATTATAAGCTATAGGAATGCATCTTTTTTTTCAAAAACTACTAAAACTACTTTTTTTCAAAACTACTAAAACTACTTTCTTTCAAAACTACTAAAACAAGCGCACTTTTGTTAGACCCTACGTAGCTCAGTAGCCAGTGTTATAAGATGTTTGCTTTAAAAAATACAAGTTCCACAACTTCTTTCAGGACTTAAAAAATATGCAGGAATGACAACGACCTTCTTGTTTCACAAACCGCTGCAAAGTGGTTCTGCTCTCAAACAAAGGCGGTCATAATTACTTACTCATTGAAAAATAACCAAAATGAATTCGTGTTAGAGTAATTTTGGGAAGCTGATTCCGAATCTGCAATACGTTTTGTTCTATCAAGTCACGTTTTCGAGATAACAGTACGGTGCTGTACGGTACGGTACGCTATACAGGGTGGTGCGGTTTGGGATACATATATGTTGGATTCTGATTCTTTGGTTCATGATATGAAATAAATCGTACGGGAGTGGGGGTCTATCTTGAACACCCAATGAGCTGCAGGGTGTTTAAAAAATATTCTTCGGGGAAAATGGTACCAAGAGTTATTTAACTTTTACTTTGAGCGTATTGAACTTAGAGCAACCAAGGTAGGCTCGTTTCATATACAATTGATTAGTGCCTATCACAGTTGGAAAAAAATTACCATGCGTACTTTCATTTTCAAGATATTGGTCTTCAAACACAGATTTTTATAATTTTTTTTTTACCAATTTCTCTGAAAACCGCATTTATCTCAGGAAAGTATGCTCATAATTTTTTTTAGTAAGTATCATTTTCATGCGCTATAAAGTCACCTACAAATTCACCATACAAAGTTTTTACCTAAGACTTAAAATTTTCAATTTTGAATCTGCTCCTTCAAAACCCGTCAACGCAAACGGGACTGAATGCCTTACGAATGATTTTTCTCTCGAAGCGACCAAGTATATCTTCATCCGCTTTCGATAAAGTTCATGCTTCAGCTCCATATAGCAACACTGGGATGATAACGGTCTTATAAAGAATCTCCTTAGTCAATCGGGAAAGGGCTTTATGACTCAATTGCCTCCTTCGACCTAAGAAACAGTTGGATTTCCGACGAGTGTCAGTTTTTGATGTTATAGCAGAGTCGAGGTAGACAACGTCCTTTACTACCTCGAAGTTGGAACTGTTGAAACTGGACATTGTGTCCAATTCGTCGATGTAGCATATGCTTTATTTTGCCCTCGTTTACCGCTAAACCCATTTTAGCCTCAAACTTTTACTATGCCAAAGTTCAAGTCTCTAGCTTGTGCCGTTTGTCTCTGGGAGCTTGTGACAAACGGACGGGGGGGAAAGACCAATGTGAGGTGTTGCATGTGTTCCGTGTTTCTATTTTGGGTACTTAAAATCAAGCGACCGTAGATGTCAGAAGCCCCTTTTCGAAATCGGATCAGATATTTTATTATTTTTACAAAGTTCTGTTGCGTTTCACTGACCTCAGACTTTGCAAACGGTACACGTTTCTGTTTGTGGTCAAAATTAACTCCAACATTTGATTACCTGCGTTTAATATACACATACTTGTACCAATTTCTGATTTGATACAACCACAACCAAATGGCTGTTATACTTAACCACAGATACATGATAACCACTGTATGCGGGTTGTAATCGAGTCATGTTTAAATCTTTTGATTCCCCTAGAGAAGTGTAATTTGTTGATTGCCATCCATATTTAGGTCACACACTCGCCATTGATTTATACGAAATTCCCCCTTCCCGATAATTAGATGCTCAGATACATTACATCACTGATGAAAATCTAGAATACCAGCGATAGATGCTCGTAGCACTGTGAACGGAATAGGCGAAAAATAAAACATAAAAAAGCTACCTCCCTGAAACAATAATGGTATTATCCAAATCCCAATCCCGATCCTGATCCCTGAAACCATTGAAAAGAACTTCTGACACAGAATCACAAAATAGGAGAATGTGTGTACACACGGATTAAGCTCCGACATCCATCGTTCGGGTGGTATTGTGGAAAACTCATTAGGAAAACTTATGTATTCATGAGATAGATTAAGTGAACTGCTATCCGCTGCTTGTGTTTATTTCTATTTCTATAGATTGTACAGAGTATGGAGTATCGTAGTACACTGGTTCTGGTATGATATTACTCACTCGCACTGTTCCGTCCCCAAAAACCGTTCCGTCCCCGAAAACCGTGCCGTCTCGTTATCCTGACGTCTTCCTGAGTCAGTTTATTTCTGCAATGAATACCGAATTAGTCTGGTCTCATTGATTTACGTTTCAGTCCTCCGCGATGTAGGAACTACGAGTATGCATGTTCATGTAGATTTTTGTATTTTTTTTTTTTTTTTGGCGCATTCTTATCGTCCTCCTGCTTGTCGTCCTTCTTAAGATTAATGTGTCAAGGTGAATGCAATTTCAAGCGCTATGGTTTCAAGGATACATGACATTTTATTCGGAAAACAAATTATCTGTACAAGACAGCGCAGCGTCCTACATGCTTTCACATTTCGCAGACGGCAAAGTGTGTATCTGTATTCTTTTGACTAATTAGATACAAGTCTGGGAAGACTTTATTCACATATGCTGACAAGAATGATGTCTGTTGTTTGAAGGATATTCTTTTGAAAATTGTATAGTTCAAGATTTGCAATCGGGATAGTATGAATGAAGTCTCGGGAAAAAAGATAGAAAAATATTCTTTGTCGAAGCCAAATCAGTCGATTCCACGCCATTCACAGGAATTGGGAATCTCTTAGTCCATTATGTGGCGAAGTTTGCGCAAAGATCATCGCCTATGCCCATACAAGATTAATTTAACTCAAAATTATTTGAAGCGCCGAAACTTCTCCGATTGAATTTCACCATTTTTGACTGAATGGTTCTGTCAGAAGCAACATATGCGCTTTTGGAAAGCAACAAACCTAAATGTGCTTCAGAAGACTTCATTGCATTCACCAAAGGTAGCCGTGTGGTGTGGATTTCATGCCGGAGGTGTGATTGGACCGTAGTTGTTCGTGGATGAAAACCGTCTGAATGACTATTTTTTCCCAGAAATAGATGGACTTGACATCGGCGATAAGTGATTCCAACAAGATGGTGCCACATGCCACACAGCTGGTCAAACAATTGATCTATTGGAAAGGGAAGCTCATGTAATTTTGAGAAATTGTGCGGTATAATGGCCAGTTCGCTCATGCGATTCAATGGGTCAAATCGTTATTGTATTGTATTGTACTTAGAAGGGGATTATCTCATAGAGGCAACAAGCACGTAAACCTGTAGGCCCATTGTACTTTGGTGAAGTGCCACCCCGTTCGCTGAGTTAGCGATTTGTTGCTGAGCTATACATCGATCTAAATCTGCCCGTCGCTTTCGCAAAGCGAAGCAATAGGGCAAGTGACCAGTCCTGTGAGGATTTTGAGGTCATTTCTGGTCAAATCGTTAAGTCGTTGGTCTATGCCAACTAGCCAACAACGTTAGAAGAGCTCAGGAATAATATCGAACTCGAAATTACCAACGTTCCGGCCGAAATGTGTGGAAGAGTGGTGGAAAATTGGTTCTGGTCAATATGCGTGGAAGAGTGGTGACAAATTGCCTAAAAAGAATCGACCGCTGCAAACGTGCTCACGATGGTCATATGGACGAGATCGATTATATCGATCTCAATATCTTAATTTTTATGTGTGTCTTATTTAAACATGTGCAAACTTGTTACCCTTTCTTTACGAAAATATAAGGTCATTACATATGAAATTGCCGATCTTTTTTTTAGAAAAGAGTGCAGCTTAATTTTTCTAACGGTAAAAAGTATTTTACGCTATTAGCTCATTGAGTTGACTTTTTTTTTACATAGAAAATGCTTTCACCGACAAATTTTAAGGGCAATTTTCGTTTGACAATTTAAAAAAATATGAACGCAGCCGCAGCGACTAGAAAAATTAACGGTGCTTTTGGTTTGGGTACGTATAGTGAGAGAACTGTTCAAAGCTGGTTTAGCGAGGGGAGATTTTTCGCTTGAAAATTTGCCAAGGGCTAGACCAGAGAATGTCATTAATCCTTCCTCAAACGCGAAGAAACAATCACGGCCGAGTCGTACTGCAGAGAAATCGACATAATGCACAACAGATTGCTCCAAAAACAGCCGTCACTGGTAAATAGGCATGGTCCCATACTGCTGCATGACAACGCAAGACCACATACCGCACAGTCGACGTTGCTGAAGCTGGTGGAGTTGGGTTCTGTAGGCGATTCAAACAACAGTTCAGCTAAGAATGTTCTTTATTCTTTCTTCTTTTTAATTTAAGTATGTACATGGTAAAGTGTTAAACATTACATAGGTATGAAAAGAGAAAACTGTAACGAGAGTGGAGACATTTGGGCAGATCACGCGATATCGCTTTAACATTAGTTATGTATGCCAAATCATTACATAAGTACTACCAATTACAGTAGGGTCAAGAAAAGTTCGGACACATTTCAACAATATGCCTACAGTTCGACCAACCTGACCGTGCAATCGACCCGATTGCCTTCACTCTCTCAGTACAAAATAGCAAAATTAAATTTTATGGTACATTCTCAAAATATTCAGAATTTTATACTAAAAGATACAATAGATAGATTTAAATGTAGTTTATACTTATTTACGAGAATAATATAATAGTATTATATTTATTTTATTATATTTAATTTACGTTTATATAATTTATAGTTTGTTTGTTTTACTACAAAGCACAAACATAATATATAGATTATTCAAAGGGAATAATGATTATAAATTCAAAAACGTATGTATAACTTAAATTAAAATACTAATAGTGACTGTAGAAATCTCACTCGGAAAAATGGTCTGGGTTCTATCTGATTAAAAAATGCTTGGACGTATTAGGTTAGTCGGCATCTGATTTATGACTTATTTTTCCATCAGCAACCAACCAAATCCGAAGATTGCACTAGAAAAGGTCTCATATTGACAGGTGAAGATACACCTTTATATGGCAATCGTGTCAACTGCAAACCATCGATATCAGTTATGACGTAACGGTCGTTGGATAAAACTTTTTTAACTTCATAAGGACCTCTGTATTTGGCGAAAAGTTTTTTATTAATACCAGGAGTATTTATAATATTCTTAATCATAATATAGTCACCCTTTTTGTACGATTGTGGTGGTTTATGGCGCTTGTCATAATATGCTTTATTATATGACTGGCTCTTTTCAATATTTTCTATAGCCTTAGCCCTAACGTCATCAAGGTTTGCTTGCTTTTCTTCCAACCTTTCCCCTAAAAACTCTTTTACCCTATCGCACAACATCCCCTTTTGGCTTCTTCCGAATAAGAGCATACTAGGCGTAAAACCGGTGCTTCTATTGACGGTGTTATTAAGAGCAAACTCGACTTTAACTAGGTGCTTATCCCAATCACTCGTCGTATTAGCATCGCATTCTTTTGCCAACATAGGAACAAGTATCCTGTTAACTCGTTCGACTTGACCATTCGACTGAGGAGAATGTGTAGCGATCTTTATATGTTGCACATTGTTTTCGTTTAAGAAGTCTAAGAACTCTTTAGATGTGAAAGAAGTTCCACGGTCCGATATGATCCTGTTCGGCCGGGAATAGTTTTCAAAAAACGAATTCAAGCAAATTATTGCTTCCTTACTTTGAGTGGTTTTTACTGGATAAAGTTTAGTAAACTTTGTAAAACCATCGACTATAAGGAAAATATGTTTTTTCCTTGCGCTAGAATTTGCTAAAGGACCAAGGTGGTCAACATGTAAGGTGTCAAAAGGGGTATCACCTTTTGGAATAGAATATAACGTTCCTTGGAGCTTACCAGAATCAGGAGAGTAGTAAATACATTTAAGACAGCCCTTAATGTATTCTTTTATTTTTTCCTTCATCTTTGGGAACCAGTAGCTCCCTGAGATATGTTCGAAACACTTTTCTAATCCTAAATGGCACATCGCTTCGTGGTGCGTACGTATAATTTGATTTTCCATCTTGGAAGGTACATAAAAGAGGACTTTATCCTTAGCTTTACGATAAATTAATCCATCTATCATTTCGAATACCGAACTTTCGGCCTTTTCTAACTCTGAAGCAATAGCAAGTATTTTCGGGTCCTGTTTCTGTGCGACTGCTAGCAGAAACTCAAATGATTCATCATCAACGTGGAGAATATTGAAAGACCGACTTAGGGCATCAACATGTAACATACGATTCCCCTTTCTATGTTCTACACTATAATCAAAACTTTGTAGCTCTAGAGCCCAACGAGAAATACGCGGATTTAAAGATTTTTTCTGCAGAGTTAAAGTTAATGCCTGACAATCAGTTACAATTTTGAAATGTATACCAATCAGATAAATATTAAATCTACGCAAAGCATATATAATCGAAAGAGTTTCCAGCTCGTAGCTGTGATATCTACTTTCTGATTCTGTAGCTCGCTTTGAAAAGTAGAACACTGGATGAAACTTATCATCACTCTGCTTCTGCACTAAAACTGCACCATATCCGATGCTACTTGCATCACAGTGCAATTCGGTAATATTATGAGGGCTAAATATAGATAAAACTGGAGCAGCAATGAGCTTCTCCTTTAATGTCTCAAAAGTTTCGAGTTCGGTGAGGCCAAACGTAAACGGCGCGTCTTTTTTTAAGAGATCATACAGTGGCTTTGCAATATTTGCGAAACTTTTTATAAATTTTCGAAAGTACGAACAAAGACCTACAAAACTATGCACATCCTTAGTACAAGATGGCGTTGGAAAATTTTGAATAGCATTCAAATTGCCATCATTTGGTCGTATACCATCTTTGTTTATTTTGTACCCTAAATACACAATTTCATTTTGCAAAAATGAACATTTATCCAACCTGAGGTGCAAACAATTATCTTTTACTACTTGTATTACTTCCTTCAATATATCTAAGTGTTGTTCTATTGTCTGTGTCGCGATGAGTATATCGTCTAAGTATGTAAGAACTTTATCTTCTGTGATCAATTTTCCGAAAACGTGTTTCATATATCTTTCGAATACAGACGGGGCATTTTTAAGCCCAAATACTTACTTAGTTGGCGCTACAGCTCGAGGTGAACCTGGGCCTGCTTCTCGCAACCATTTGTGTGTGCGTGTTATATTTTTGCACGAATGGAAGGGACCTACAGTTTTTTGCCGACTCCGAACGGCGAGTTGAGAAGCTCAATCGTGACAAATGATACTCTTTGATGCTTGTCAGACATTCGAAAGAGGTGGGCACTGTGAAAAACTTTTAGGTGTTTGCGGCGGGATTCGAACCCAAGACCGCTGGCTCAGTAGTCCGACGCACTAACCACTTGCGCTACGGTGCCCTAATAGCCCAAATGGCATTCTTAAAAATTCATACTGCCCTACTGGTGTAGTAAACGAAGTATATTTTATTGAATTTTGAGCTAACGCTACATGGTGGAAACCATTTTTGAGATCCAGTGTTGTGAAAAACACTTTATCTTTAAGACGATCGAGATGATCTTCTATTAAAGGTAAAGGATAATTATCTCGCAACGTTATTTTGTTTAGCTCTCGAAAGTCTACGCAAAGTCTGAACTCCTTGTTCTTCTTCTGAACAAGAACTATTGGGGATGCGAACTCGGAATTGGATTCTCGTATTATACCTTGAGTTAAAAGATCATTTAAAATTTTTTGAAGTTCTATCTTATGAGCGTACGGTAGCCTTCTTGGCGGAAAATTAAAGGGAACGTCTTTGGTCAACACTATTTGCATTTGAAAATCACTTCGTGGGTGAAAACTATTATGATTAAGAATTAAATACGCTGGCTTAACTACTTTTATAATATCGTCTTTCACATCACAAGATAAATTTTCATTAATGTTTAGGTGTAACTTACATTCGTTGTCATTAACGTCAATATTTAAAATTTGATGGACAAAATGATCCTCATCGTTGACGTCGAAATCGTGATGGTTTACAGTTGTAGTATGATGACCTTGACGAGATGCAACTAGATTATCTTCAGCCCGCTTCTGCAACACCAAACCAATTTTTCCCAGAAAATTTCTACCTAGAATAACAGGATAACTCATTGAAAACTTTTTTACAACCAAAACTTGCAAATTAATAATTAAATTATCAAACATAATTTTACTACTAATACTTCCCAGCACGTCTAGCGGACTGTTGTTAACTCCACAGTAGTTCTGGTTCCCCAAGTCTGCTTTCGTTACCATGGATGGCGGTATGAACTGCTCCTGCATAAAGCTAATAGGACTCCCCGAGTCCAGCAACGTCAACAACGTCATTGAAGTTTCCAAATTCTCGCTGGTAAATTGGTAGTTAATATACTTCTCAAAATCATTGCAGTCAGCCATGTTTTGTTGAAGCGTCATCACTGGTCTTAACTTCGTACAGCTCGTAGATATGTGGCCTTGCTCTCCACACTTGAAACAAGTTACAGGCCCCTTATTGAATTGCTTACGATTGATGTTACTTTTAGCTTCAGGGGATCCCTTGTCATCTCCCTTTGTGGACTTACTAAATGATTTGTTGCGTTGAAAATTAGATGGCCCATTTCTCGCTGATTTATCACCATAGTTAAATCGATAACTGCTATTCAATTTCTGGTACTTGCGTAGTGCCACTTTTAATTCGGCCATATTATTAGCACTATACAAAATGGTCTTGCTAATTTCATTGTCAGAAATACCTCTAATTATGAACTGCATTAAATCCTCCTCTTCGACCAAACCATGTGATGCGATTTCTTGCATATTCAATACAAACTGCTGAATGGTTTCATCTCGAAATTTTTTCCTGTTGCGAAGTTCATCATAGACGTCTGCTTTAGTTACCATTTTCTTAAACTCATTCCTTAACGCGGTTTTCAGCTCCAACCAACTCCTTGAATTAATAGTTCTCACGAATAGTTTTGCTGTGCCTCTTAGAAGTCTTTTCGCATACAGAAATTTAGTCCTGTCATCCAAATCCACTATCTCCGAACACTCTTCAAACTGTTCGATCCAACGTTGAATTGAGAAGTTGTCGTCGCCACTGAAGGTCGAGATGGAATCTTCGAAGTCCTTGAAATGGTAAGAAGTTGACGGCTGATTACTGCTTCCTTCCTCTCCTAGCTGAAGATCATGGAGTTGTTGTTTGAGTTTCGCTATTTCTTGTTTCTTGCTGCAGATTCGACGGAGTTTCTCCAATTCTTCATCGAGTTGATCCTCCTCTTCTCCATCGGTGGACATGTGGCCGCTGCTTGGTGCTATGTCGTCGGGAACTGAAGAATTTTCTCGAATCAATTGCAGAAGTGCATCCCTTGTAAAATCCGCCACAGCTTGCTGAAGACGAAGTCTAAGCTTAGGTTTGGAACCTTTGGTTGATAGCTTCAAGGATCTCAACATATCCCTAAGTACAACGACTGTTGCAGATTCCAGAAATTGTGCCCACTCTTCAGACATTTTTCTCGTCATTTTAGCTTACACCACACGTGAAAACACTTGCCCACTGATTATTTCCGAAATAAAAAAATCAATTGCACTACTCAGCAAATGAACTGAAAAAAACTTGTCACACAACTGTATTTTTTTTTTAGCGCACGATCCCACTTCTGAGAAGTTGTAGGCGATTCAAACAACAGTTCAGCTAAGAATGTTCTTTATTCTTTCTTCTTTTTAATTTAAGTATGTACATGGTAAAGTGTTAAACATTACATAGGTATGAAAAGAGAAAACTGTAACGAGAGTGGAGACATTTGGGCAGATCACGCGATATCGCTTTAACATTAGTTATGTATGCCAAATCATTACATAAGTACTACCAATTACAGTAGGGTCAAGAAAAGTTCGGACACATTTCAACAATATGCCTACAGTTCTGAAGTTTTGCCTCATCCGCCTTACTTACTGGATTTATCCCCGACCAATTACCACCTCTTAAGAAGTTTGGGCAATCACCTCCAAAAGAAACAGTTCATAAGACCACATGCTATAAAACAGGACTTTAAGGACTTCTTAGCCCAAAAAGATAAGGACTTCTTAAGAAGAGGCATTTTTACTTTGGTGGAACATTGGAAAAATGTCACAGATGTAAATGGAGATTATTTTTTGGAATAAACTACAGTAGAATCCGCTTAAGTCGCTAACCCGCTTTTAACGCTCTTTTTCTCCGGGCCCTTCATTCTGACTAGAATTCGTATGAAAAAAAAATCCGGTTAATACGCTCTATTTCCCACTTAATTCGCTCACACAGCGTAACGATACACTTCGCCAAAATTCGTATTTTCTTATTTTTGGATGTTTTTCCCACGGTCACTGTCGCTCTTATAGGGTTTTTTTTTTGTTTTTCGCAAACAAACCATATAAGGCGTGTCTTTTTGTGGTCGTTATTTTTGTCAGTGTTCGGCTCAATTCACTACATACATATGTATAATCATCATGGAAAGAAATTTAGCAAGACGTGATCAAAAACTGTTTAAGTAAGGCTGGCTTGCTGGCTGGTTGGGCAGATGATCCTAGCCCAGATGACTCTGATATCCCATCGGAAAATATTGAGGAGTTACAAGGGTTTCCTGAGTATGCTTCTGTTGATGATGACCTTGTTACAACTGGTCCCCGCAATTTAGAAGAACTCATCAGTGATGACCAGGAGGAGGAGCTGAAGAAGAATCACTACCAAAACCTTCGGTGGCCAGTTCAAATGCACATGCATGTAACTACCCACATAAAAGGAATGTACTAATCCATACATATACATTATACATACATACATATGTATAATTTCAATTTTTGTCATAAAAAAACCCTTTGTTTAACTGGATGCTATTTTTTTGTTTCTCCCGCTTAACACGCTATCCCGCTTAAGACGCTAATTTCTTTCGGTCCCTTGAAGAGCGTCTTAAGCGGATTCTACTGTATTTTAATTTTTGAAATATAATTTTTTAACTTTCCACGTAATAATCGGGAGCTTCATATGTAACGACCTGATACTTAATTTATTTCGATGGCTGTTTTGCAGCAATATGTGAGTTGAGACAGGAAACAGGAATATTCCTCAAATGTCAGATTATTAATGTCCTTGTGGCGTAGTTTCCTGAAACTGATAAAGTTGCAAACGTAAGTATTTGGGTCACTGGTTGAAGACTTATACTCTTATAGTATTTACCTTTCCAAATGGCTGGTAATTTAAGCTCCTCTCATCGGTGCGCTGATATAATCCTTACTCATGTGTGCTGAGTTATAAATCTTCTGTTGAAACAAAAATCATGTTATATTTTGTATAAAAATTAAACCATTTAAATATTAACATAAAATATTTCTTTTTTACTTTTGAACAGTTTACAATAAAACCGGATTATGAATCGGTAAATACCATAAATATCTTTTATTAAAGCTTTAATACATTTCGCTAGAACATACATACAGTAGAGAGTAGAGTATCCTTTCTGATTTTTCACCCTGTAGTCCTTTTGTTTTTGCATGTTTTTGGTTCTATTTGTTATATCAAATTGGTGAAGTTAATGTTTAGAAAATGTTTCTTTTTTTTAAATGTAGAAATAGTGTATGTTAGTAATCTCTCCGTTTGAATAGACTCCATATGAGAGCTAATGCAGTGTAGAACTCCCACCAGACTGACACGAATATTGTTTCGAACTCAACTGAATGGATTCTGAACCCAGATTCGCTAGTTAGCGGTCTCGTCGCCCGGTTTTTCTGTTTGACCTGAAACCCATAAAGGACAGACACGATTTCTTTTGCAGAACACTTTCAGTCTGTGTATTCAAGGAGAAGATTTGAGTGATTGATGAAAGCTTCGCACGCATTGAGAGTAGCTTCAGTGTCACTTCAAATTCCAATGTTTCTACCACAGCATCTCTCATCCAAAATCCGGCTCTGCGAAATGAGGCCCGAGGAAATAAGACCCCAAAAGTAAAAATGAAATAATGCCCCAAGACTGGGGTAAATTTTCATAACGAAACTATGCCCCATTTTTCAAATGGAAAGTAGGCCCCAATGAAATGAAGTAAGGCCCCAAAAATAGATGAACTAATGCCCCAAAATTGGGGTATTAGTAATGTGACCATTTATTTTTTGGCAAAAAGCGGCGGGTTTTTTAGAGCTTAAAGCGGGCATGTTTTGGCGGGTTTGGCGGGCTTAAAAAAAAGTAGATTTTAACAACAATTACGTTATCCGTACCGCTTTTCCCAATAGTTAAAATAGTACATACCACCACACGTTTCACATTTTAACTTTTCAATAAATGGAAAAGCCACTTCAAAATCTGGCGTAAGCGTGACAATTTTTTCTAACTTTTAGGTGGTTTGTCATTTCGGATGTGATTTGTCTTTCTTGTTAAATTGTCGGATAGCGAATGAATAACGTTGGTTGTTTCTTTGGCGCATGATATTTGCAATTTTCGCGCACTGATGCGAACTGAAGTTGTCTACGCCAGTTTAGATCTGCCACCTGCATTATAACAATTTCAATGCATTGACATTGTTAAATTAGACAGTATAAAGAGGCATATTCAAAAAAGTTCTCAGGCAGAGACTCTTTATAGGTCGGGAGCCCGTTAAGTAAGTAAGTATTCAAAAAAAGTTCTGTGGTGAGTACAAAATTCGAAAGTTTTCTCAAAAAGCGGGTAAATAATTGTGGTGGCGGGTTTTGGGATGAAAAAGCGGGTTAAACCCGCCAAAAGCGGGTGAAATGGTCACATTAGGTATTAGGCCCCAGAAATAATTTTGGGGTCTTATTTCATTGGGGTCTTATTTCATTTTGAAAAAGTAAAATTTCACCCCAATTTAAAGCAATTTTTGTTGTTATTGTTTTGCATGCGCATTTTTGGGGCCTTACTTCATTTTTTCTTTGGGGTCTTATTTCCTGGGGCCTTATTTCGCGGCCCCCCAAAATCCAGCTGGCAACTCCAAGTATTGCGAAGACTTCTGTTTGGAAACCTGTCGCAAGTACAACCCAGCTCAGGTTCCACTTCAGCTACTAGGGACATCAGTTCGTGGTCTGAGAAGGTCTTCTGAGTTGTCCTATTTTACCCAGAGTAAGACACAGTATATGTCCAAACCAAATATGATGAAAATGCTTATCTTGCAAGAGTTCATCAAGGACAAAGGACATTTTTCAGGCACCTATAGCGCAGACACATGTGTAGACATGTTGTTTATGACAAACTCCATTTTTACTCAGTCGGCAGATAGTTTTCATTGCTACCTTCCGGTAGATCCCATCCAGTAGTGATGCACATAGCTCCAGTCATCGTTTAAACTACTATTTGCTGTTTTAGGTCGCCATACTACGAAGGCGTACATATGTATGTAAAAATTGGTCTGATCAATGTGAATAACACAACCCAGCCAGTCTTCAGATATCTCCATTTCTAGTAGCTCATCTAGAAGGAAGAAATGAAGGGAAATGTGGGTTTTATTTACGTGTTGCACTTTGCATGCTCGCTACTGTAAGTGGCCACTGGCCAGTGCCAATACTGCAGATAACCGATTAAAACCATAAGCTCAAGCAGTTTTTTAGTCTTAGCTCCTAGCAGCCATATTTCCAGAGGCTTTAAGTCTATGAATCTATACTTATTGCAAAGGCAAACCAGTACTCATTTGCTGGGCTCCTTCACGAGCGTCTTGTGAACAATTTATGAACTATCCTGACTGTAAGTGGCTCCTCTCAAACTAATCAGAGTTGTTTTGTTCCACCAATCGGTCAAATTTTTCAGTTCCAAGAAGGCAAGCCTCACTCCTATGCAAGCCTTTCAGTACCTCCTCTTTTACTAGCTGTAATTACACGCACTTGTGTCTTGTCTAAAAAAAAATCAAAGATTCGGCATTCAAACGTTTTGCACAGCTGTCATTTGGGCCTAACTAATTTCTGGCCAAATAAAAAGAAACCCCTACCACAGAGAGCCCCAAAATCTCTCCTTTAATAATTAATCCAATTTGTACCTCACCACCAGCTGTCAGTTAATCCGTCAAAATTCGTGTAGAATCCATCCAATACCTGAGTTGTGCCAGTTCAACGATTGAGGAACATTTACCTGAAACGCGTCACGTTACGTGGTATTGTTGGAATTAAGGATAAAGGAATTAGCATAATCAGCACAAACATATACATTCCCCAACCCCCAGCCCCCTTCACCGACACACTTGAACCAGCACACAATTAATGAATCGTTACATAATTGATGAGCACATTCTACAACATGTATGACATGATAACGGGTGATTAATATTCAGTCCTCTCTTCATATTCGTGCTGTCAAACATTCGGATCGTGTGTGCATGCATGCGAGCGTTGTCATCGCGTATTTCTCTCGCTCCAGTATGCCAGAACTACTGTCACGAAACATACACATAATAGTTAGTTTGTCCTGTAATTAGCTTGACTAATCATAAGTTCTACTGTTTAAAGAATGTGATTAAGCCGGCGAGCACTGACAGCTGACATCCTGTGCACTCCTATACTAAGCCCGTGGGGAGTAATGAAAAGTTACGACGGAATTAAAATTTCGCTTGAAATTGCAAACCCTTGCACCTTTGTCAATCCGTCATTCAAACAGGACCTTGCTCATTTCATCACCTTAACCTTAACAAAAGAGTAAAGAAAAAAAAAAAAGGTGAAATAAAACAAAACAAAACACGTAAAGAAAAAGGACGAACAAAAATCTTAAAAATAAAATATGCAAATTGATTGTATAATCTAGAAGATACACTTTAGCTTTGACACACAATTCGCCGACATCATCGTGTGATTGTTGTCCTTGTGCTCCTTTGCGTTTTTGTTGTCGTTTTTATTATTCCCCACAAATCTGGATTAAACGTTATTTCCCAATGTGGAGCCGGAAATAGGTCCTATTTCTGTTCCTTTGCGGTTTATTATTCTTTTTTTTCGTGTTGCTGTTCCAGAGGTTTGTTAAAGGAAGGTAGCATGGGTTCCATATATCCGCCAAGCTATTGTCTCCATGGGTTCTTTACCCTCTTTGTGTTATGTGTGTAAAAAGATGGATAGATACAACGGCTGATACGTAAATTGTACGGAGATCACGAGGGATGGGCGAGCGGAGGTAAATAAAATCCAAAAAAAGGCGAAAGCGAAATAAAAAGTGACAGCAGTAGAAAATCATTTTTTTTTTTCGTCTTTTTTTTGAAAAAGGAAGAAAAATTCTTTTCAGGAAGAATTTATAATGAAATACGAAAAGCCCTTTTATTGTGTGTATTTTTCCTCCTCCTTTGGTGTTATCTTGAGTGAAAAGATAAAACAATGCTGTTTCTGTATAATGTGTGGGGATATATTTAACTTGTTTTTTTTTTCTCTCTCTCTCTCTTTAAATGGTTAAGATTTCGGAAGGTACTCGTAGCATTACAGCAGGATATTAAAATATTTCTGCTGCCAAATAAACAAAAAAAAAAGATGGGAAATAAAAGATTACCGCAAAAGGCTAAAAGGTGTAGCATAAAGTTGGTGGGCAAAGATAGAGAGAAGGATACTTTTTAATAGTTCTTGTTCAACAAGGATTTCCTTATTTATTTTGCGAAAATCCTTACAAATCTAGTGTAATCTTGAGGATATCTGGTGAAGAGTATGAAATGAATTGTAATTTGCGTAGAAAGTTAGTCATCCTTTGAGTATTTAGATAGGGTCAGATTGGGGATGGATTGATCTTCTTTTTCGACTAACAGTTATTCCTGATTAGCGGGATAGCACTTTTTAAACTTTACCCATATCTACGATTACCTTTGGCTAGTTACAGGTCATTAGACCGCGAATGTTCTTCCTGTTATTTGATTTTCCAGACCAAGCGCCCAGATGACATTGCGAGCAGGTGCAAGCAACTTTTGCTACACTGGATCTAGAAATTTTACAAAACACATGTCTTTTCGCAATCAATAAATATGGTGATGGTGATGAAGGACTTTTCTGGACAAAATGGAAACTTAAAGACCCAATATTGGGATTGACATTTCTTTCAATGTTAGCCGAGACTCTATTACAACTTTTGTTGCTGAGCAATAAGCTTGGCCAGCGGCTTCGGTGGTCAAATGGCAAAAGCAACCCTCGATAAACGCAATACCTTAGTTAAAGCAACATCCAAATTTTTACCATTAGTGACCCAGTAATTGCAACTTTTCAAAAAAAATGTGACTCAGTAAACGCAACTTTCCATCCATGATCTCCTATTTCATTTTATCTTTGTTTCTATTTTCTGGTGTTTGGTTTTACTTTAACTGGGCAGTTATTTTACAGTTACTTCTCTCAGAATTTTTTACACTCGTACATAGATCGTAGGTGCATTGTATTTGCGTATGTAAATATTTATTTTTAAATGAATTAAATATATTACATTTCTTTTCTTTTACGACGAACAATATTCTTTAATTTTTCATACTCTGGTTTTCACGTTAAATTCTAATTCAAGGCTCAACTTTTGTGTGACTCGGTTATTGCAACAACCTCAATTAACGCATCTGCTCGAATTTTCATCGGTTACTCTTACCGAGGGCGTACTGTACCACTAGCTTACCACGCAGACGTTTTGAGCTTCGATTCCCACAAAAATTAAATTACAAAAAAAAATTAATAAAAAAAAGAAGTTTCGAACGTAATGCTGCCCTGATAATTTTGGTTCAATCTACACTTTACTCTCAATATTTGTGATTTTATTCAGATTTTTCTGAGCGATATTTTTGGAGATAAGGTAGGGGGACAGCAATTTTTTAACGTTTTTTTTTTGAAAAAGTGCTAAGGAAAAAGTAACAGAAAAAAATATTTCATACATTTTTGAATCCGTGCTTTAACGAGCTTTCATTTGACAACCCACACGATCACCTCAAAATTTGTTTTTTTTTAACTTCCAATTTAACCCCCCAAAAACTGGCCCCCAAATTCAAAATACAACTTTTTAGGTTCAGCTCTGTATTTGGGCCACTAATTGCTACAACTGTTCCAAATTTCAATAGTCCACCTAAAATGGTCTCTGAGAAAAAAGCCTGTGACCACGGTTGCCAGATTGGGCGATTTATCGTATTTTGGGCTATCTTTTTTCAAAAATTACGATGAAAATTCAAAAGCTAGTAGCCCAATGTAATTTGGGCTACAAATATTTTCCATTTACGACCCTGGGCGACTTTTTATTTATAGTTAAAATTCTTTAAAAAAGACATACAAATTTGATTTTAGTGACGCACATTTGCACACAATTTGAGATATGCTGTGGTGAATTGCTGATCGCCTTTAGAGTATCTTTTGATCACCTCAGTATTGGCCCCTATAGTTGGTTAACAGGCGTAATTACCGTAACTTGAGGACTCATGAAAACTCAGGCAGTAACGCCGAAGATAGCTCAAATAAATTCAGATTTTATTCTACGATTCCACTTCACACGTTTTCGTCACACGTGCTTAGTTTGTGTATGTTTGCTTTACAGTATACAGTGGTGGTTGATACACCACAATACGTACTGACCAACGCAACGTGATAAATGCTGCAGGTAAGTTGATTTTTAGAGATAGGTACTGGTAATTTTGCTATGCAGTTACTATCTTTACCAGTAAGTAATGCTGTTGTCGAAATGGCATTTTCAGTTTTAAATGCCGTAAAAATCAAACCTAGAAATATACTGTCTTTGGCATCTCTTGGTGCAATTATTATACGCATAAACATTGATTGAACCGTTAAAAACATACAAATGTTGCAATGACTTCGAATCAACACCACATATGGTAGCTAAATGTACATCAGAAATTAACAAGAGTGATGATGATACTACCAGTGATTTTTAATTATTAATTAATTAATTAAATATCATTATTAATTATTTATACTATTTTTGCTAAAAAAAACTAAACATGTTGCCTTCAAACGTAACTGCCAATACTTGGCTAATTTGTAAACATAGAATATTTTCAAATAATTACAGCCCGACTATATTAAATAGTCTATTCATTTATTTTTCGCTGTTTCTAAAAAGAGGTCAATTGTTTATTTTTATTATTTCTATTGAATTTTGTCTGAATATGATATAAAGAAACTTTGAAAAAAAATGTATTTCATACGATATTTGGGCTACTTATTAGGCAACGATTTTGGGCGACAAAATTTCTAAAATTGGGCTCTTAAAGCTCTGGAGTTTCTGGCAACCCTGCCTGTGACAGCCAGACAGACAGACAGACACCGAACTTATTTCATTAGTGTTTCGTTTTTGGGTACGGAACACTAAAAAGAAATTAAAAGCTTGGGCATCGTGCTGCTTATCGTAAGACTCTCCTGTGGAAAACAAATATTAAAGTACAGGAAGACGGATTCAGCTGCGTAGCCTAAATTTCTTGGCAAATAATGAAGCGATGATATTTAGGAACATCAAACAATAGTAGGAAAAATAAAGAAAAACGTCTATGGTTACTGAAAAAAAAAAAAACGGAAAGTGTCTAGATCTGATATTTTGCAACACTGCTTGTGAAGGTCAAATCTTATTTCACTGCTGAAAGCTTCATCTGAAAGTAAAAATTAAAAACAACAGTTCAGAGTGTTTAGAGACCTGTCCTGTTGTTTTTTTTAGAGACCTGTCCTTGGTTTTATTCTGCCTTTTCTAGGGTGTACGAATTTCGGAGCATAAGGCTCAAATTATAATTTCTGCTGTCCATCTATCATTTTATACTTTGTCTCAGATTTTATCAAGTCTTTCGATAACTGAGTCATCTCATAAAATTCAGCAGCGTTCCAGCGCTTAAGCCGCATTAAAAATCAAGCATCAGGACATAGCGACATATTCCCTTTAATTAATGGAGAAAATAATATTTTTCATCATTAAAATGTTCATTACATGCAGCGACTCACGTGTAAGGGCCTCGTGTTGGGCGCCAACAATTCGACACGGTCCACTTCCACTTCCACTTCCACAAGCTGTCTAATGACTTTCTTTAGATTTCTCCTCCTCATTGTGGTGTGAAATTTCTTTACTTTGATATTCTCCAATCACCATGACTGTTTCCTTTGCGCGTAGCTAAAGCGACTTAAAAGCCACAAAAGCATAAGCTTCCAAATTTCATCCTAATTTTGGTTACCCAAATGAATTTCTTTCTCATGGCCCTATGGCCTCGCAGTGCATTAGTTCTTCTTCTATGGAAATTATATGCCGTACCGCACTTTGTGTGTACATCGGTAGTCATCTATCCGTAAGAACGTTTCTCACAGAAAAAAAAAGAAGAAAAAAGACAAAGTTGGATGGATATTTATGCTTAACCGCCCCTATGTGTACAAAACATAAATTTCAAATTATTTTGTTTACGTGCGCGTATCAAATGATTTTCAACGAATAATTCCCAATTCATGCTCCTGAATCTCATAATCGTCGACTATATTACGTTTGACTTCTGTGCAGCGCCTTGCTATACGTAGTTACACACACACATGTATGTGTGTACTCGTATGTATCCCCCTCGAATTGCTACGTGCGCATACCTACCGCCAGTGAATTTGTTGTATTTCTTTTGAACATACCCTTCGCTCAAAACAAAAAAAAAATCCTCACTTTGAAATGGGGTTACTGGGTGGGGGTGAACCACCACCAAACAATATATGTTTGTGCGTGTTATTATTCAAAACCACGCTTGGGTTGTAAAGCATACACGAAGTCATACAGAAGATGATCTGCCTCATTCACCATATGAAGCCAACTACCAAAGCAGTCCGCCCACCCTCACTTTTCGGGGCACAAGTGGCATGGGTTTAAAATTTAACATGTCGGCTCTTTGTTATTTCTGAAAATCTGTTCCGGTTCTTGAATGTCACCATCACCGCGCCACCCGAGTATATGAGAAAGAGCATATCCTGACATGCGGCTGGTATGAGTAGTGTCGTCAACGTATGTGTGTTTCCTGGAGCAGATTGAAAGAAATTGAATGGAGCTATTTTCGCGATTCGTTGGATTTCCGTCCGCGTTCCGGCCATTTGTTTTGTGCCAGCCTTTGTTTTTGATGCGTGCCACCACATAGGACCCTTGAGAGTTGTTCTCTGCTGTTTTGGACATTAAAATCCGTCCTTTATTTTTGTTAGAGACAAAGGAATGGAATAGAATCAAAAGCATGAAACAGCAGCAGCAATAAAAAAAAAGCGAAAATGAAACAAACATCCTGTGAACCGTTATACGCATTTAAATGCGTCCTTCATGGGCTATTGACTGGAAAACAGTCGTAGGAAAATTAGAGTGTAAACGCGACCGGAAATTACAATCATTAATCTGTGCGCAAGCACGTCACGGTGGTAGTAATAATTTTTAGCGGTTTATTTTGATTTGACTGTATGACAATGTTGTACATTTTTATTATTTTTTTAGAGGTTGAGATTGCCCAAAAATAGAAGCAGCTCTGAAGGTCCTCAGTATCAAAACTGGACCGCTTCAACCTCCTCGAAGACAATATATGTAGTCACTGTTGCCTGGATAGCAGGTCGAGAATAGTTAACGTACAGATTGATTGGCAACGCCCTCCTGCTTACCGGTCCAGAGCCCTCCTTCGGGATATCTTTGAGATAAAGGGTGATTTTTTAAGAGGTTAAGAACTTTTTTTAAAAAAAAAACACAAAAAATTCGAAAAAATTAATGAAATATTTATTTGAATCGATAGTTTGAACCTTGCAATTTAATGTTTAAAGATAATTTCATGCAAATGTTGACCGCGGCTGCGTCTCAGGTAGCCCATCCGCTGAGTCCAATTTTGGCATACTCTTTCACACATATCGGCCGGTATCTCACGAATGAATGCATGGATGTTGGCTTCCAGTGCGTCAATCGAAGCGGGCTTGTCCCTATAGACATTAGCCTTGACATACCCCCACAAAAAATAATCTAATGGTGTCAAATCGCACGATCTAGGCGGCCAATTGACCGGCCCGAAACGTAAAATTAACTGTTCACCAAACTCGCCTCGCAATTGCGCCATTGTTTCGCGTGCTGTGTGGCATGTGGCACCGTCTTGTTGAAACCACATATCATGCAAGTCAAGAACTTCCATTTCGGGCAAAAAAAAGTTTGTTATCATCGCTCGGTAGCGTTCACCATTGACAGTAACGCTGCGATTCGCATCATCTTTGAAGAAATATGGCCCAATAATGCCGCCGGCCCATAAACCGCACCAAACAGTGGCTTTTTCGGGATGCATTGGTAGCTGTTGCAATGCTTCTGGCTGATCTTCACTCCAAATGCGGCAATTTTGCTTATTTACGTACCCATTCAACCAAAAATGAGCCTCATCGCTGAACACAATTTTTCGATAAAAAAGCGGATCCTCGGATTTCGAACCGAGCACGAATTTTGATAGTAAAATTCAATAATTTGCAAGCGTTGTTCATTTGTAAGACGATCCATGGTTAAATTGCAAACCAAACTGAAGCTGTTTGACAGTGACACAAGGTACTAAACACACGTCAGCTGTCAAAACCAGTGTTGCCAAAACCAAACCAGCTAAAAAATCACCCTATATATACACTCAAAAATCTGGAAATGGAAAAATGATAACCTCAGCCCGCAGGAAAGCCAATACTACTAAGGGACATACATAACTTCTTTTCTAACCAAGCACTGACCACTAAGAGTCCCAAGAGCTTCTGCGGAGAGCCCGGTCCCTAGCTAACCCTAGCTCGCGCTTTAAATTAAATGCATTTTATCAGAGCATTGTGGTTATGTAACAAAATTTACAAATTTACAAAATTTCTGCAGTGAGTTGAATTGCAATTGCAAGCGCGAGTTAAATCGAAAATTGATACCAACCGAAGATGGATAGTGAAAAATGAATAATCGAAGTTCGGAAATGGCGTTGTTTGTGGTTCATTTCTTTTTGTACAGTTTTGTATACAAAGTTGCTGATGAATATTGCTACATTAAAAAACTCAAATAACTTTTTTTCAATTCATATTTAGTTCATTTTAAAGATAATTTATTTTTATTATGTTTTAAATGACATTTTAAAATGACTGATTTCAAATAGTATCCACGCTCACTGATGCAAGTGCGGAATCTTATTAAAAAGTGGTCTATTAATTCCTGAAGGGTTTCTGCGGGAATTGCTTCAATTATTTTTCAATTAATTCAAAGTAATGGGTATAGTAAAAAAAATCAGGTGCAGTCAAATCAAGAGACCTTGGCGGCAAACTTAAAGTTTTTTTTCTTTCGGGTAAGTTCTGGGACTTCTTCAAAATCTTGACATAACGGTCTCCATTGACCGTTTCAGTGCGACCGTTTTCTTCAAAAAATGTTGTCCCAACAATGCAGCTTGAGAAAACTGCACACCATTTTGTGATTCGACCTGGATGCAGTTAGAGTGTTTCTATGCTTGACAATTATACTTGTTTGCATTGCCGTTTAAATCAAAAGGGCCCTCGTCAGGCATACAAATGAAGTTCAACATATTATTATTGTCCTCTTCCACAATTTGAATGATCTTCTGCGAAATTTTCAAGCGAATCAACAAGTCTGCTGGATTCAATTTGCTTGTTTTTTTTAAAAAACTTTGTAGGGAAATAAGCTCAAATCTTTGTGGATAATTGTCTGCTTATTCCCATTTGAGCAGATATTATTATTATTATTGTTGAAGGGTGAGATGCACCGCGACCTTAAGATCTATTGTGCCCCCTACAGGTCCTAGACGAAGAAAACATCCCTCTCGCCATTATTCCTATTGGAGAGAGCTTCGCTCACACCTAGCCCAGGTGAGAATTCCATAGGTCACAGCAACTCATCCAGACCAATTTCCCTGAGAAATCGCAGCAGGATATTGGGTGCTATGATTGGTAGATCCTCTGCTGTAACTTGGTATTTACCCAAGCACTTGAATCTTTTCTGGGTTAATGCCCCACATTCCACCAGTATGTGTTCTGGAGTTTCGCTGAACTCATCGCAAAATCTGCATGAGTCTTCATCTGATAGACCTAGCTTCCTGAGATGTCCCCTGAGTTTACAATGCCCAGTAAGGAACGCAGTCAGGATGCGGAGTTTGTTTTGCCAAGGCTGATGCAAGCTTCGAATCTCTTCAGGTTGTAATTACCGAGCAGTTTCTTTGCCTGTCTTAGACCCTGAGTTTTTGTCCAGGACTTAGCCCTGTTTGTCTTCTCCATTGATCGGAGCTCCTCTTTTATTGTGTGTTCCCCTATGCCGCAGAAGGGTTCAGGACTCACAAACGGTGTGGCAGCCCCTTTCCTGGCAAGTTTGTCCGCCTCTTCATTACCTTCTATCCCCAAGTGTCCTGGTACCCAGTATATGGTGACGTTGTTTCATATATATGTTTTTCTCCCAGCTGAAATTTCTAATCCCGTCGTCTCTAGGAAGGGCTAAAAGGGCAGATAAGTCCTGGGCCGAAATCCTGTATTCTAACTGAAGGATCTTGGTGATAAGGCCATCTTGTGAGCGCCCCACGCTCAACAAAAGACTAAACTTGCATTATCCCGGTCCATCTGCTCAGAGGAATGTCGCCAAATAAACGCTAAAACTCACTGTGGACTAAAATCACAGACTTCAAAGCATGATAGCGACACACTTTCCAAATTCTAGTGTCACCTTCCCTTTTGTCCATTTTTGTTAAATCTATATGACAGTCTGTAAAATAAAAATAAAAGTTCTTCCTTCAAAAATAGCGACTTGTTGTGCACTTTACTAACCTAAACAGAAACCGAAGTGTTAACTAGCTCAATTTTAATCGAACACACGACAAGCTTGAGCTAGCGCGTGCTCGCGCTTGTAATTGAAAGCGCTTGCTCGCGCTTGTATTACACGCTTGCTATATAACCACCGCCTAAGCGAGGTCGTCCTCTGCTGCGCTGACCTTCCGGGTAAGAGTCGAATATCCTCCGAGCCGGAGCGTTGATGTCCATACGCTCTACATGTCCTAGCCATCTTAAACGCCCAATGTGCAGTTTTTTGACCAGGTTAATGTCGCTGTACAGCTCGTACAGTTTGTGGTTGCATCTTCTCCTCCAGAACCCACCAACGCAAACGGGACCGAATGAACGTGCCTAGAATTGTTATCAAAAATATGCAAGCCAGATTAGCTATCAAAACGTAAAGCGAATAATTAAAAAGAGTTCATTCCAACCCCAATCCTCCGTTTTATGAGCCCAAAGGTATCGGTTTCATCTTAAAGCAGAGAAAAGTTTTAAGAGCCATGGAAGCTGGAAAACCACATTTCCACTGAAGTTCTTTATCGATTCATTTTTAAACATCATTAAATTCGGCAGTCATCCCATCTTTTTATTTGTTAATAATTCATTAAAATCGCTTATCTGTATTTGCCAAATTCTGCAGCTAATCGTTGCCTCTGCCGACAGATACCACAGTTGCGTGACGGTAAATAAATTAATCAGCGCTTAACTCAATTTGAATATTAGCTTACTCGTTCCACACACCACACCCGTCTAAGTGATTCCCGAAAAGTCATAAATTTCCACATTAAACAATTTGAAAATCCTCTTTTCCTCGGAATTCTCTTAATTTTCCTACAAAAACGGGACGCACAGAGGAAGTCTCATAGGACGTTAAAGGGCAAACAAACAAAAAAATCGGCTTAAAAGTGCAAATACTTCTTAAGTCTAAAATTGAACCTTCACATGAATACATATGCGCACAAGGAGAGACACACATAGGCAAGCACATCCTTTAATAATAAATTTATTATCCCCTCAAATCCCGCTCATAGACACCGATGAAGTTTCGCTTACAAGGTAAACCTTACTTTATTACCAATCCAATTTTACAGCTATGAGTGTATCCTGCGAAATATACATCCGCAATGCTCGTAGCTTCCTTTAAAGTCGAAAAGTTGATTAAAAAGGACTCAGGTTCTGTGTTATGCTCACCCGCTGTATTAATAAAGGACTCGATACCCGACATTAATATTAAATTGCCTCCTAATGCGACATGGCAAGCAGATCTTGAGCTAAGCGGGGGTTCCAGGGGTTCACATTAACAATATGCGCGTGTGTGTGTGTGCGTGTGTTTTGACCAATTGCGTGCATACACACACAATGTGTGTCCTTTAGATTCGTTAATTATTTATCTTTAAGGAAGAAACCCACAAACACACAACGTGTGACCCTAACTCCTTCACGAAATCTCAGTCAATTACCCACAGAGATTTAAATTCAATGTTTAGTGGCTTGAGGGTAGAATTTTGAATGAAATTAGATTTTACGAGTTCGGGTTGGTTAGAGGTTAGAGTA
The DNA here is from genome assembly GCA_949775065.1 of Brachyopa scutellaris. Lineage (NCBI taxonomy): Eukaryota > Metazoa > Arthropoda > Insecta > Diptera > Syrphidae > Brachyopa > Brachyopa scutellaris. The sequence continues at coordinate 116,061,430 of OX459113.1, forward strand.
GGTGGGCGAGGTGAGTAGGTGGCCTATCCATTGGCCCAGGATGTTCATAAGTTCATTGTACCGAAGTTATATTCCTTAAATGTTTTACGGTAAATTTTGTGGTTTTGAACCGTTGTTCTTTATGTTTCTTTGTTTAGTTAGTTAGGCTCGTTAGAATTTAAAACTCCTGTTTTGTTGTTTTTGTTATTTTATGAGCTTGCTCTGTTTACGTTCTTGCATTTCATTTTGCCTAATCCCACTTTTGATAAGAGTTTTATATGCTAAAAAATAATAACAAATATTTATCTTTAAATATCTTTTACGCTGCCTTTTAGAAGTGGTATCCACGGATGGTAAGTTTACTGTGAAAATTTGTATTTCTTCATTTCAGAGCTGAAAGTTTAGAAATATTCCAAAGCACGAAGTGGATGAGTTTTATTTTGATATTTTAAGAGGAATAACGTTTTTGATTAGATTAGCTGAGACCAGAGGCTTTGTTGAGCTGCATTTTTAAACTAGAGCTGGCAGACTATTAGGATTGTTTTTTTTTTTTTTTTTTTTCATCAATCTTAATTTAACAAAGATTTTTTATAACAATGATTGGCAATTAGAATGGATAGTGACATTATTGTTTGAAAAATTTGAAATAGTGGTGTTTCCACTTCATAAAATATTTAATAAGTTGTGGGGTGAACAATGTTGAATTAAAATAATATGCATATTGTGCAAATTAAAAAGAAATTAATGAATAAATAAATACTAACAATAAATAAATATCAACAATAAAAGAAAAGAATGGATGACAGACAAGAAAATCAAATAACATAGTGCAGCAAGATTTTAATCTCTTCATGGTCGAAACTGAGAAGATCGATGGCCCCATGCAAAAAGATACTAAGTGCATTTTCGCTATTTTTCAGGAGAAGCGTTTAAAGTTTTTTGACAATAACTTCTTTGTTTATTAACGGATTTTTAAGCTGAATGCTTTGTTACTCTCATAATTTTTATACAATTTTTTAGAGATGGAGTTAGGTCTGCAATATTGTGGCTTATTATGTTAAATTGCAGTAAGTATTATTGTGACTGACTCATTCAAACTTTTGAATATACTATTTGATGTTAGTGCTGCTAAACACGGAACAAAAGATTTCAAAAACTATTTAAAGTGCACTTAGTATTAATGTGGCTGGAAATCTATACACTGAAGAGTATACTAAGATACACTTAAGTGTCATCTTCTTTTTCTTGCGTATAGTCAAAAGTATACTAAAAGGCACATTAGTGCATCCAACTTCAAAAAATTCCATGCAAAAAAATACTATGTCAACATAGTTTACATGCGTTTATTGGAAAATTTCGTGATAAAAATATTAAGAGCGCTTAGTATGATTTTGCTTGGAATAAGTGTTTACATAAGACATTATACTAAGTGATATTATAGCTCTATTTTCAAGGTTTTTGGTTCGATTCACACGAAAAAAATTTGAAAAATAAAAGACAATGTGGGGATTCTTATGGTATACATAACTCAAAACTATACTAAGTGCACTTAGTATCTTTTTGCATGGGACCATCGATATAATTTTACTTTTCTTAAAAATTCAGGAAAAGATCTTATAACACGAATACTCATAGGGAGCCTATTAAACAATTTTCGGGACACAACGGAGTAGAAGTTTTTGATTAGAGTGGTGCGAATAGTTGGCAGAACAAAAATATTAGTTGAGTTACTACGCAAAAATTGGACTTTGCATATAATCACCTCTCATAAAGAAAATTTTACAAGCTTTGAAATAAAACAAATGCTTTAGTGGAAGAATTTTTAGTGTTCTAAACAAAACCATAGAAGGCGCTAGCCGATATGCCCCACATACTTTCTTGATAGCGCACTTTTGTAGAACAGCTTAAGGCTTCGTTTGGTAGGCGCCCCACCAACAAGTTATTCCATACTGCAATCTTGAATGATATATTCCAAAATTAACTGTTTTTAGCATCCTATTGTCACAGAATTTTCTGAGGCGATAGAAGCTTCGGACAGAAGATCGCAGATATTGATTCAAAATTGAAATATGTGCAGACCAACTCATATGTTGGTCAGTAACAACATCGTTTGGATTTATTTCATAAGTGTCTGCATTTGCGTCTCTTTTCCCCCTATACCTAGCTCCTCGACATTATTCGTGTCACTTAATTGGAAAAACTTTCAAACTCATAAGTCAAATTTAAAATTTATTCTCTGTGAATAAAACTGAATAAGTGTCCGCTGCTTAGGTGAACATCGATGCAATGTCATCGGTCACTTACTGCATCACTCTCTATCTGACATTTGTCAAATGCAAACGCTGTGACAGATTGAAACCAAAATGGCGCAAAATAGAAAATGCAACCTCTAAATGAAAGCTCCCACATACTATACTCAATTTCTCACTTAGCCAATTGTCAATCAAAAAGCTAATTACAATTGAATTAATTTATTTATTTTTCTATTTCAGCTACGAATCGCAGCGCTAAATGAGCCATACTCCGGCAACATTGAAGGTATTCATCGTGCCGACTTCCAATGTCATCGACAGGCGAGAAAAGCTGGCCTAGTTGAAGAGGCATTTAGAGCCTTTCTCTCAGCGAGGTATGTACACCAACTCACAGTTACTTTATACCAATTTCAATCTCATCGAAGAAACCACCGCCAATCTCAATAATCCAGTAGCATCAGCAATTGGATACCCCCACATCGACGACATCAATTTAGGTAACTCCAAGCCAAACCATCGCGTCGCATCGCATCGAATGTGTTATTCCAGAACGACGCACAGTAACAACCTATGTATGTGCTTCTATGTCAATCGATAGGTGACAAATGTCAGGGAATCAAATCATTTTGGGATTTCTCAGCGATAATTTTGTGCAAACGATTTTCCTGCCTTTAACAAACCTCAGAGCTCGGTCTTAAAATATCACATAAAGTTTCCTTTTTCGCCCCGGAATTACCTTCGAATTGAATGGGGAGGAAGGTATACGCCATGCGGCGGAACGTGTTTTACACGGGAGAAAAAATGTCTGCAAACACAGATAAACACATCCGGCGGATACAAAACAATTTCACGAAAGCGTAAGCAAAGCAAACCATTTCGAGATCCTTATTACACAAAACGTATTGTTTGCCTCTTGATATATGAAAGCTTGCTGTTTCCCTAGCCCTGCTGAGTTCATACAAACACATATTCAGCCCATTGTTACAACCGCACAACGTCAAGTGTGAAGTGTCCTTTGGCAGCTAAGGAGAATTTGTTTTCCCATTTTACTTCGTTTTCGTATCGGTTGGTTGGTTAGCGTGTATCTAGATATCTAGAACAAGAGAAGATGCCATCCATAAAAAAAATAAAAACAGAAAGGAAATACTGAATAACCTCAGAAGGATAACAGAAGGATATATAGGAGGGGGAATGTGCACTTTTCTTCGAGTCATTGTTTTGCAGGCGAGGAGAGTGGGAATAAAGTTTACTCAGGAACGTGTTCAAAAGGATGTTTCTGCAGCGAACAGTTAAGTTTTCCAATAATGGTATTCGCCGAAACACAGAAAGAGGGAGATGGAGATATTCGCTATTTTTCTGTGCTATTTTGCTGAAGTTTTTCATCATGAAAACACCTGTTTTTGAGATCCTTGAGGAACATACTATACTGAGACAAAAGCCACTGACAAGGGTGAAAGTCGCATTTTGGTTGAGGACTTTCGGAGGACTTGAAAGCAATTGTTGTTGGTTGTTGGTTGTGGAGTTGTAAATGCTATACACCAACATACTCGTATGTATATGCGCATGTAACGGAAAAATAATTATCTGAGGAATTTCGTAAGCTGCGCGAAATTTTTCTCTTTTTTTTTTTTAAATCGATGAAGGAAAAGTGCTTTCGAAACGGTTCGCTGTTTATATAATACCATTTAATTGGATTTCATTGAAAAGTCAGCAGAGTCGATTAAACGCAGTCTGACGGTGAAAAGGTACATTCCTTTACCGTAAGCGACGTGAAAGTCGATGCAGTTATCTGCATGAAAGTTCCGTTGTATTAGAGTTTCAAGACAAGTACGATGGGACGGTTAAACATTTAAGAGCTCGCTAAGGAAAAGCGGAGACTGAAGACGACAGAGACGAGGAACTGGGAGAAGATTTCATTGTTTCCAACATTTTTCTTTTTTTTTTAGTTTTCTACTCGAGACTATTTCAAAAATGTTCAAAGGAAATCAAGATTTAAAATACTAACATTTGGTCCTTAAACGTGGACCAACAGGGACTAAAGGAAACATATAGGACAGCAATGTCTTTAGCTAAACGCAGTCAATCTCTGAGAATGTGCATTTGGAGCTGGATCTGAGAAAACGAATAGTTCAGAAATTAAAAGAATAATGACAATCTATATTGGGTGTCTACGGCGGAGTAACCACTGAAAATTTTTATTAGATAAGAGCATGAGCGGAGACGATATAATTTTCCATTCTGGACTGGAAGTTTTTCTTCCAATTAAGATAACCAAACAATTTCAAACTTCTTGTGTTGCGTCGATTTCTTCATAATTAACTGCAAGCATCAGTCTTTGTTTTATAATAATTTCCGGATCAGATCAGGGGCATAATAAAACAAATTGAATTACATTGCACACCTTTTTAGCTCAGACGCAGATCTTTAGTGCAAAGATGTCGTTTCATTACACATTTTTAGCCGATACAGACAAGCGCAGGTTTCTACCACGGAAACAGACATTTAGCAGGTTTTTAACGCAGGTTTCTGTCACGGATACAGATAAGCAAAGTTCACCAGCGGAAGTGCATCCTACTGGGAAATAGCCCAACTAATTTTGAGATCACGAAAATAGATCTAAATGAGAAGCAAAATCTCGTATTGTTATTGTAATCCATACAAACCAATGATCCAATCCGATTCATGTGTGATAATAAAACGCAGCTAATGTTTACAGACGGGACACAGCGCGAGCACATGAAGAACAAGAACGAGAGACGGACAGATCGGCGTAGTGATATAGGAAACTCAGATGTTCGGCTTCAACAAACTATATGGGTGGTATCCAGGATAACTGTTTTATTGAAAGTTTCGCCCTTATGATTCACAGTATTTTTTCTCCAGATGATTCCTATTATTTGTTTGTGGGATTAATTTCTTCAGCCATACCACAATCCTACTGCCAGTGTTATGCCTCCGCAGTAGGTTTTTAACATAGCTACTTTTAAGCGGTTTTCCTGGGCATTGGAGCTTTTACAACATTTTTAACATTCCCAAACACCTCTACGCGACGTAAAGCATTGTAGATAACATTTTTGGAACATTGTAGCTGCTCAGAAATATTTGAAACCGATAAGGCTGCGGCCACGTAGTGAGCGACTGAGCGACGAGTACTGAGCGATGCAAAAAAATTAAAACATATGAAATCATTGTCAAATTAAAACAAAATTGAATGTAGAGCGACGTCGCCTGAGCCGTTAGCCTTAAAATGGAAGATCAGCTGTTGTGATTCCTCTAAGTAACATGGTCCTTTTACCATATTTAAAGACATTTCCTGATACTTATTATAACCTTAGTTAAATACTTAATATACATACAGTGTATCAATCTCATATTCGTTCACCAGCTATTAAGAATAACATTAAATTCCTGATCAAAAACATCTTGAGATATTAAGTTAAATACAGTATAATATTTTTACTGGATATTGAACAATTGCATTCCATTTAGTTTTGACATTAGTTAACATTCTGTTTGGTTTTGAAATAGAAAAAAGTAAAAAAATAGACAGAAAGGAGCTCAATTTCGTATTCGTACACCGATCGTTTATTCACAAAAAATAAAAATTACTAATCTGTTGCTTGTCAAAGTTGTTTTTTGCATTGAATTATTATTTTTCAAAGCGAGTTAATGAAAAAAAAGTTACTTTGTAAGGTTATTTGAGATATCTTGGAAGGTGAGATATGCCGGAACAGATAATCAGATACAACAGAGAAGGAAAATCTTATAGTGTGATATGAAGTTTGGTAGGTCGGCCAAGATCAACCATCCAAACAACCATTAATCGGTTGAAACGTAAAACAACCACATCGAAAATAAACCAAAAAATACATCTAGAAATGTGTTATGACATGAGAATAATTATACAGTAAATTCCAGAAAAACCTATAGTACATCAAAATTGGCAGAAAACTTTGTCGAACTTTTGAACAGAAATGCCCAGAAATTCCATCCGAAAACATGGGTAAAATTGAAGAGTTATGCATAAGAAACCTATCCATAGTTGAATGAACAGAAGCAAGAGATTAGAATTCACTAAGCAACACCAATTTAAAGATTTTGACTTTTGAAACACAGTAGTATTTACAGACAAGTCTAAACTTAATGATCATGTTCCACATACCAAGGCGGAGAGTCAAACATGATGGAGGTTCAGTAATGGTGTGGGAGTGTTTTTCCGCAGCTAGAGTGGGATGACTGCAAATAATTTAAGGACTATAAGCAATATATTGAGATATCGAAGCCATATCTGAAGGAAAGTGCTGTTCAAAGGGGACTCTGGAACAATTTTACCCTTTACCAGGATAATGACCCCAAACATAAAGCTTATGTATTTCGAATGTGGCTTCTTTATCAGTCTCGAAAAGTATTGGAAACACCTCCACAGTCACCGGATATTAATGCCATAAAGAATTTGTGGGACGAGTTGGGCCGCAGAGTAAGAGAATTTGGTCTAAGGAACAAAAATTATCTCAAAGAAACCCTGGGTAAAAATTAGCCTTGAAATTATAGAAAAAAATAGCCAAATCCATGCCCAGCCATCTTAAATAAGTCTTAGCTAACAAAGATTTTGATTCAAAGTAATAGTTTTTAGATAAAATATAAACAAAAATATTGCCACGTCAGGTGTACGAATATGAGATTGATACACTGTATGTACTTGCTGTCAAATGAATTATTCAATAATAAATTAAATATCATCAAAATATGAGTAATACTGCGTACGAACATTGTGTGCTACTTATGCGGCCAGGAAAAAACACACCTTTTCACACTGTGATCCATGATGTGTTTGGTTGCTATCTCGATATCAGGAAAAGTTAACCATAACTGTTTTTGGTTTTTGGTGTGCATATTTTTTTTTCTTGTTTTTCGATTATATTTAACGAAAATGTTATTCGTATACATGCGAGAAAAGTGTACTTTTTATATGTCCACCACTGTACATAGATAGAGATGAACATATTATGTACTGTTCCTCTATGCTCGTTTTTTCGGTTTGGTACAAAAAGTACACATGGTGTGCCTTTGATATTTAAAGTTCATAACCACATTTCCAACTCCCATCTGGATTTAAACTAGATTTGTTCGGATCTAAACTTCCGGTACCATTAAATTAAAGTACTATCACCACCATGTCACACACCAAAGCAGTCTGATTCTATTTGCTTTTCCCTTATGACAGACAGTACGAGTACATTCCATTGGATAATAGGATTTCCCTTAACAGTGCTATTGTACATGTGCACATACATGCATTATATTCAGAGTAAGACTCCTTATACTCAAGAGGAGCACTTTGCTGGATTTTTGAACTCAAATATTGGTAAATTCATTTCCATTTTATTTACACAGCAATGATTTTATTTTATTAACATATGTGTGTTCATATATGTATGCAGTGTATGCCATTTTCTACCTATTATGGTGCATTCGATTTGTTGCGTATTTCGTAGTAAAATTAAGAAAAAATGTACCAGCTACGTAACGTCTGTACATATATTCAAAAGCGAACAAAGTGATACAAAAAAAAGATTTTAAGCATAATACTGTGTTCTTAATAAATTAGTTTAATCAAATTAATTGATTTAATTTTAATTTAATCTGCCGGTCTCTAAAAATTCACGTGGAAAACGAAGAATGACCTGCCGACATTTTTATGTTTCTTCCTTTTCATGTCTGTTTATTTTTTGCACCCGATTATTTTTATCAAATAAAAGTTATCGCATATTCATTTTCATTTCGTAAATTATTTTATTGTTTTATTTCGGTTACCCAGCGTTGCCAGTGGGATACAAAATGAATGAGTGTTTATTAAGCCGCAATTCAGTTTCATATTATGCAATTTAGGAAGGTATATGAACAGAAATACATATTTCATCACCGTTTTAACATAATTAACTTATAAATTATTCGCATTGTATAGTAAATGTCAACAACTAGTCAGAAATTACACGAAGACGGTTTTCATTGGTGTATTTGGAGATGGAAAAAAAACACAGACTTAGAAACGAAAATAAAAAATTTAAAATCCATAGAAATTAATTTGTTTTTTACTTTAGGTGGCGCTACAGCTCGGGTGAAGCTGGACCTGCTTCTCGCAACCATTTGTGTGTGCAACCAGGGACCTACAGTTTTTTGCCGACTCCGAGCGGCGAGTTGAGAAGCTCAATCGTGACAAATGATACTCTTTGATGCTTGTCAGACATTCGAAAGAGGTGGGCACTGTGATAAACTTTTTAGGTGTTTGCGGCGGGATTCGAACCCAAGACCGCTGGCTCAGTAGTCCGACGCACTAACCACTTGCGCTACGGTGCCCAAGCTTGTTAGATACCTTATTTCCTTCTTATTGTAGTTCGAAGTTCATTGTGATGGGTAAGGCTTAGTTTGACTAGTCTTAGCCCTGGGACATTACTCCAATGAGAAAGACGAAGATTATGTTCCCATTTGTTAATTAAGGCTGAGATTGTTGCCAAGTTTATTCCACAGAAGGGTTCCGGGCCTGAGAATTTGGCAGTTGAACCTGAACGGGCCAGCTTATCTGCAATCTCATTTCCTTCAATGCCTCTATGACCAGGTACACAGCAAAGTCTAACTTTACTATGAGTGGCTAAGGATTAGAGAGCATTGAAGCAGCACTTTACGAGTCTTGAGCCCAAAGAGTAAGAGCTCAGAGCTTTGAGTGCGGCTTGGCTAACTGAGAAGTCATTTACGTTAGTGCCTTTGATTCCCCTCTGTAGATTAATCAACGCACAGATCTCAATGGCATGGACCTCAGCTTGAAATACGCTCGCTGGGAAATGTTCCAAGAAGCACAGAGATTCTAGTGTTGGACCCAAATATCCCAGCACCAACACCAGAGGACATTTTCGATCCATCAGTATACCGTACTAGACTTTTTGGGTCTTTGGTGGATCCGCCGTTTGACCATGTGGTACGTTCCCTAATATGAATTTCGAATTTTCTGCCAAAGCAGTGGTCACTTATCATGGTATTAGCTACGGTGTAGACGTAGAGCATGCTCTGATCGGGAATATTGTTGATAATGCTTAGGTGACCCGTAAGATTACCTGGTTTGAACTTATGAATAAGTTGTAATGTAATAGCGCTTCTAGCGGCTAACTTCCTAATAAAGATCTGTAATGGCGAGATGCCAATTATAGCTAGAGCCGCTGAAGGGTAGGTGCGCACCGGTAATACCAAGACAAGCCATCCGATAGATTAAAGCCACGCATAGATAGATTAAAAAACAATTAGTCAAAATATGGTGTCTTTCTTGACCTTTCAGATGATTTGTAGCTTCTTTGTATGCTTTTCTGTCATTTGAATTGACATTTGGAATGACCGTGTCCAAATAGTATTCCATCGAATTTACTAAGTGTTTACATACACATATGCGAGTAAAACACACAAATAAAATCAAAGTCGAAAGCTCTCGAGTATTCACTTCAATAAACAATAATAGCGTTATTGTTTAGCGGATACCTAATCACTTAGCCGCATGCGAGTATATTGTACCTACATTGGAACTGTAATTAACAGTCTGACAGTAGGCTGTCGGTTAACTATTGGGTGGGTCCAAAGTAATCAAAACAACAAGGGTGATGACGGTATTCTTAATGTGTAAACTTTATGACCTGGAAGTACTCGTATGATGTTTTTTTTTTTTTCGTTGATTGCTAAACATTTTGTACAACTGTTTTTATTGTATCTTTTAGGACAGACAATATTGTTAGGGAATCTTTCTAATGCCCTAGTGTTTAGGTTAATAATTAGAAATGCATGTCAGTGCTCCTTTTGATTTGTCAATTCAGTTTAAATGGAAAAAGAAGATGCATTAGGTACTTGTGTAAATAAACAGCCTTAAAAGCTTTCGAAATTTAATGATACAGTGCAGTTTTTTTTGGGAATGAAAATTCCAGAATTAAAAAAGAACCTGTCTAATTCTATAACATACTTCAATTGAGTCATGCGGTTATGGATAACCTCTTGTGGCAGTCGTTTTAACCCTTTTTTTATCCGTTTGTCGTTCAGAAGTTTACATTCGCTTTTTGAACGCACTGTCACCAGCGCTAAACTGTTCACATCCTACTCAACATAGTTTAAGCTGGGAACGCCCTCCAGTCATGAACACAGAATCGTCAACGAACCCCATTCAACTCGGTACACGCTGTTGGCTCTTTCACATACTCACGCATGAACCTCATTAGGGTTCCACTTAAGGGAGGCAAAAATGCAAACAAAAAAAGCCCTGTGCAAATATTTAACTAATGTACAAGCACTGAATCTATTATGACCGTGCTGAATCCTTGTGCCATATTCAGAACATCAGATATGAAAAGCGAAAAGCATACACACACACATACGTGATACGTAGGTATACCTTCTTTTTTTTTACCTAATTAGAGCAAATTTAAAACTAGGGCAGTCTGAGGGTATTACGGAAGATATTCTCAGAGCTAGTGGGTGGGTCAGGCGTCATTCTTTATAGAAACACAGAGAAAGTCGCCAGGGATTTGGCAAACCAAAAAAAAAAGACCAAAAAAAAGGAAAATAAATAAAAAACCGCTTAACATTGTACTTCCCCAATTGCTGTGGCAAGGTTGTGTGAATTCGCAACTTGACCTCAGAGTGTGCAAGCGAGGATAGATTGGATACGAGAGATGAATGAGGTTTTGTAGATCTCACAGCCGCCGTAAGGCAGCGTTACATTACGGTGAGCATTTGAACAATTCTCTTTGTGTTCTTCTCTATTTTTATTTGCTGCTTGATATTAGGGACAAGTATTGGTTTGGTGAAGGTTTTTTAAAACTCGCATATACTCGTAGTTGGATAAATCTGAAACAGCGGAAAATTGGAAATCAACTCTTTTTTTTTGTAAATTGATCTTCCACCCTTCAAAATTGACATGGACAAGAACAAGGACAAATCTGGTCTAGCGAAGGTTTGTCTTTTTATTCGAGTAAAGTTAGATAAATCATGATATACAGTGACTCCCATAATTGATCACATGTTTCAAATTGTTTACAATTTCTTCTCACTTTGCCGTTTTAAAGTTCCGTTACTCGTTCGTTCATATGCTCAAGTCTATGTATGCAACTGTTAATTTTGTTATAGTTATCGGAAAAGTACAGTGCTTCGCAGACGTTTTCTGGGCGGTTTGGTAAGACCTTCGATGTGATCAATTTTGTGAGTTACTACATTTCTACAATTTAAAGTTATAAAACTTATTGGATTTCAAATGTTGAGCAATAAGTGTAACATAAAAAAACAAGTTACAGTTTTTGTAAGTGGAATTTAATTTATGCGCCTTTTGCGATAGGTAATCAAATTTGAAAGGAGGATCTGCAAGATGATGGCTGTACCAATCCAGATGAAATAAGGCACTAGAAACGATTTTAAAAAAGCTTAATTCATCTAGAAATAGCCAGCAAATTTTAATGATATTAAGATTCCACCAGCAAACTAAGAAAAATACCATGCAGATTCAACAAAATCCATCTGGGCGAAAGCTAAGCCTATCCCTAAATTCTCCAAGAAAATTCATGCTAACTTTCGTTCCTGGAGTGTGGTAATGCTGTTAAAGTTCTTTACGCATTGTCAGTAAACGATAATGATATTGTTAAGCTTGAAACAGCAAGAAGAATGCTACGAAAACAATAAAGAAAAGGTCAAAAACCCTTCACAAACACAATAGGATATGGCTTTCCGAAACCCGTTTGCCAAAAACTACAAATAGTATACAGAAGAGAACTGGGCTAATGTGATTTGATCAAATAAGACCAACAAATACAGTTTTGGTACAGACGAGCGCGAATGGGGTTGGAAAAGGAGGGGCAACAGCTTTCAGAGAAGCTCGTTAAAGAAACGGTCAAGTTAGACTGGGGTAATCTTATTATTTTAAGAGTGTATGACCATGGCTGGTGTTAGTACGTGCAAGAAAATTGAAGGACATTATGACCGCTCATATGCACGTGGCCAGTTAGACAGTTAGACAAGTTTATGGCTGAATTTGGAATGTTACAAAACGGTTCAGGGCTGATAAAGGATTCAGCCGAACCTTTTATAGCTGGTTCGTCAGCTTTTTCGTTTCCATCAGTACCCTCATATCCGGGCACCCATCAAAGTTTGACTTTGTTTCTATGGGAGAGGTCTTGGGGAGTATTGAAGCAGTTCAGTACTGATTTGGAGTTAATCAGGTTTGAGCCTAGTGCTTTTATAGCTGCTTGACTATCCGTCAGTATATGGATGAGGACACCTTTTATTCCCGATTCAAGGATGACGTTGGTGTACACTTGAATGGCATGAATTGCAACTTGAAATACACTGAGATTTATTCCCGTTGGTATTGATATTCTAGTGTTTGGTCCAAATATAGCAGCACCCACCCCGGTGTCCATCTTCGATCCATCCGTATACCATTTGGTACCTTTTAGGTCTGAGGTAGGATTTTCTGATGTATACTCTGAACTAATACTCTATCGAGGTCAGCACTGAAGCGCTTGTTATTAGAAAATTAATTTTTGAAAACTGTAACGTGGAGTACACCCGCGAATTTTGTAACGCGGTACACATCAAACTACCCAGTGGATAATGGGGGTGTTAATTTTTCATTGTAGCGGGGGGTGATACGCTTGCGGATTGCACGGCGATAGCTCGTCACATAGAATCCTTATTGTGCATGAATATAGAAAGCTGCCTATGGTGTACCTACTTGGAAGTATTGAAACTATGGCTTCCAATACCAGAGTCTCGGATGTCACAATTTTAGTGGAAAAAAAACAGATACACAGTCAGGTTTTTCTATTAGTTTTAAAAATACCACCAGCGCAATGTCAAATTTTGTTTCTTAAGGATATGAAGACAATTGGAAAATAAAGCCATATCAAAGCTCCAATCCTATTTTACTACGCAGAATCATAGACGGACCAGGGTTTTTTGATCCCAATTGTTTGTTGAAGTGGGAAATACGTATTGGAAGATGCCAACGAAAAGATGCGAAAAAAGATTAACGATATCGAAAAGTGAAGGTCAAAAGGCGATACTCAATTCTATTTATGTCCGAATCACAATGTGGCGTTCGCGCGGTCGTGTGTTATTGGGCTTTATATCGACCTTACGATATTTTCTGTCCAACGTGCGGTGCGACCTCAAAATTTGAAACACAAAATATGGCTTCAGATGGTCGGGCGTTGAGAGGTTAGGTATATGGCAGAACAGAAGAAATGTTTCACTATTATACAAGAAACCGTTCTCTTTAACAAGAACTATTACCTTTTCCTCAAAGAAATTAATTTTTTGCAAAAAAATATATGTAAATAACAGTTTGGCTGAAAAGTTCGTATCGTTTTAAAGAAAAAAAAATTTTTTCGAAAAATTTAATTATTCAATACTAGCTATTGCCTGCCCAGCGTTGCCCGTGCTTTAAATCAGTCGCGTTGTTTGATTGTAATATGATAGAAAGGAAGAAGTAGGAAGCGATATTTTTTAAATTAAGATTCTAAAGAATTCTGTAGTGAATACTGAACTTAGTGGTTGTTCCCTATAGATAGATAAAATGATTGCATACAAAATTTATGGAAATGTAATATACCTTTGTACAAACACATCTACACACATATGTACACATATGTATTTTATGAGCATAATAATAGTACTTTCTGGTTTCCTATATCTAAGAGTTGTACTTAATGTTCATAGTTAAAGTAACATTATGTAAACGCCGAAGATATTAGGCTTTGATGTAAGCATTGGTCGTGGAGTAATTGGTAAGGTTTGTCTGAAATCACCAACTATTTACTAATTTTAAGACTCAACATCGCCTGCCTACCCCTACTACAATATATGTATTTGTGAATTGAAATAAAAGGTAAAACTTTATTCTAAGGTATCCACTGACTTAACCTTAAGGTAACCAAATATCGCTGTAAAGTGACAAAAAAAAAGAAAGTAAAAAAAATCGTCCATTTCCCCTTCCCGTCGATCTAGATCCGCACGCTGACGAAGCAGAAACACAACTAACTAAAGTCGGTAGCAAATATCAGCAAAATCATCCCTCCTCTATTTTGTGTCACATTCACAATCCCACAAAGGAGCATTAATTATTAACACGAAGAACCCTCTCTCAGCAGAATGACGATCAATGACAATGGTGTACCCAAAAATAATGACCAAATAATAAAAGCGGAAATTGGAATAATTCGAATTATGGAATTATGGATGCGGAACCAATTTGAAGCCCAATAATACAATTTTGCCATCGTTTTCATTGATTTGTGACATGGTACATTGTCTTGATGAAACAGCACTTTCTTCTTCTCCTAAATGGAGCCGTTTTTCCGCGATGTCGTCCTTCAAGCGCTCCAATAACGCTGTGTAATAGTCGCTGTTGATGGTGTTCACCTTTTCAAGACAGTCGATGAAAATTATTCCACGCGCATACCAATATACTTTCCACGCTTTGGCTTCGGTTCACCGCGTGCAGTCTACTCGGTTGACTGTCGATTGGATTTCAGAGTGAAATAATGGAGCCATGTTTCATCCATTGTCACATTTTCACATAGCGACGCAACAATTCGGGTTTATTACGATTGAACATCTTCAAACACTGCTCAGAATCATCAATTCGTTGTTGTTTTTGGTCGATTGTGCGCTCGCGCGGCACCCACTTTGCACAGAGCAAAGTATTCATTCAAATATTCATTAACGACATGTCCAACACGTTCCTTTAATTTCTTTAGAGTGTCAGCTATCTCGATTAACTTCATTTTATGGTCATCCAAAATCATTTTGTTTATGTTTTCGTCCTTAACAGCCTCTTTTGGACGTCCACTGCGTTCATCGTCTTCGGTGCCCATTTAACCTGTACGGAATTCAGCAAACCACTTACGATTGGTTGCTTCGCCTGGCACAGAGTCCGGATAACACTCAAGGCGTTGATGGATTTACAATATTATACGATATTTACGATCAAACGCCTGAGGTCACATTTCGTGTGACACCAGAAGAGTGCATTGTTCTTACTCGATCTGTCAGCGCACGACCCCGCAAACTCCACATTGTGATTCGGCCTTTGTTTTTCAAATTTCCATTTTGTATGAAACAGTCCACACGAGCAACTACGTGCACCCCATTCGGGAACCTTATGATTTTTTTGAAGAAGAAATTTGAATGATTTATTGCACATCGGTCGTTTAAATCACCGACTCTTCTGTAGTAGATGTGCAAAGGATTCCTTACCATTCGTCTTTCTTTTGCTTGTATGCAAATTGGTAACAAAATGCTAACAAATTTGTTTTTTTTTCTTTTTCGTTTTATTTTTTTTATTTTCTTCTTTCGCTAGTATAAACGAGTGCTATGCGAATCTCTGTGTTGAGAATAAATTGCACCTGCTTAGATGTTTATGGGCGAAATCAGGGCAATCTCGTTAAAGTTCTGTAAGTGGGTGTTGTCAATGGCGGTCTCGGTATACGGGAGTATGGTAGTGCTATCAATTTTTCAAATGAAATGGGTTAAATTAATAAAATTGGAAAATGATTTTGCGCCTCTCCTTTGTCCAGCACCACACTGCAGATAAAAACTACTTCGACCCATTGTGTGCAATATAGCATAGGTACTCGTACACTGTGGTATTTCGGTCGACAGCAACCGCCAATTCGAAATAACGTTGCTCTCAACTTTTGCTCTTTTAGTGGAACAAAGTATGGAATCTGTGATCCCAAAAATTGAAAATCCAGAGCTGCATTCGTGAAAAATACTCGTATCCAACCGATACAAAACGCAATTCGAATTTCGTGGCTAACATTTTGGATACCTGCATAGCGTGCATTCGAAAGTGATTATATGAAACCGCATTGGTATCTGCGGATCTATGTCGTCGGGAGAACTGTTTTAGAATGTGGTATATTCGGGAATATAAACTGAGTGTTTCATGTGTAAGGATACCTAACAGATTTGGGCGTTTATTCAGTGATTATATGCTGCAGCATCGGACCGCTGCGATTTGGACCGCAGGGTATATGCTTTTTAACAATAGGACACGGTGCTGGACAAAGAACATACATTTCTCAGTACCAAAAACAAAGCATGTGGTATAGAAAACTCTAACGATATCGAAGAATCTCAAACTCGAAATGATATACGCAATTTTTATAAAATAAAATTGGCCAAGTGTGTATTTATTCATGGTTCAATGAAAAATGTTGTTGGAAAATATTATACTATTTGGATGAATCAAAACATGGGACAATGAAATTATTCGTAATCACAAAACTTAAAAACATCGTGCTTATAGGAAATAGCGTTTTAGTTTAGCGCATGAGGACTACCGTATGTTTAGAAGGGTTAAATCTGAATTTAATTCTTTCTTGCACCACGTGTACCTACTGTGTGTATATAAATGATAAATCAAGGCCGGATAAATTTTGGAAATTTATTAATTTCAAAAAGAAAAGTGATGGTTTCCTAGCCACCCTCTATTTTAATGGACATTTATCGGACTCTTCCGCTAGTATTTGTAATAACTTGCCATGTTTTTTCCAATCAGTATATTCGAATCACGACTCGACGATTTTTGACTATTCCGGTGACACTCCTCTTCTCAATAATATAGAACTTTCTGAGTACGATATTTTGAATAGGGGTTTACCACGATATCTCGAGAAATACAATATCGAAAAAAAGAATCTCATAAAAAAAAATCTCGAAGAAAAAAAATTTGGAAACCAAAATCTCGAAAAACAAATCTTGAAAAGCAAAAATCTAGAAAACAAAAAATCTCGAATTGCAGAAATCTCGAATTGATATTAATTTTTGAGACAATGGTAATAATTCGCGCGCGTGGATTTGAAGTTCTAGATTTATTTGTATTGATTGATTCTAGATTTATATAAATTGTATACAAACAGCTCTCCTAGAAACTGATCGACGTGGACATGGTTTTACAAAAAATTTATATAAACCATTTAAATTTGCCTTCCTTTGGGTCATGTTTTGAACAGGTACAACTAAGCTAACCAAGAACACAAAATAAAGTTGACGCTAAAGGTTTTGAGGGGAAGTCCACACATTGGAAGAAAATTGTTGTATTGTATGGGATATTTAAGGGGCATTGCCTACAACTTGAGTTTCAAATGTATATATAATATCAATGCATTTATAATGTACATATGTATATATTATTTTGAGTAAATAAATGAGTTATTTTAGTATTTAGACAAACATACATTTGCACAATGTAATGTGCAGAATTATTCCTTGTATAAGTAGAAATAGTACTAGGTACAGTAAATTTGAAAAAAAAAACACATTTGTTGCAAAAAGTTTATTAAATTCTTATTATTTTCAAAAAAGTTACAGAATTTACTTTTGCAGTAAAATGAAGAGATTTTAAAAATCTCGAAAGCATTTTTTTTTTGAGATTTTTTTGGAGATAAAGGCTTTCGAGACACTTTCTAGATTTTGTCTATTCGAGATTTTTGCTTTCGAGATTTATCAAATCAAGTTTCGAGATTTTTTTTTACGTGGTGATCCCTTTGAATAATTTAGCTGGTTCTGACTTCAGCCTAAGCCTTGATCCTGATGGCCTACCTTCTGTTTCTTATCTTTGAAAACTAGTTCATTCCTATTTGTCTGGAATACCTCTTTCATAGTTCCTATTTTTAAGTCTGGTAGGAAAAATAAAATTGAGAATTATAGAGGTATATGTAAGCAATCTTTTCTACCTCAATTATTTGATTCGCTAGTCACCAAACCACCCTTATTTGCAATAATCATGGTTTTGTAAAAAAAAAGTTGACTGTAACTAATCTTATATTTTTCACAAATTTTGTGATTTCAGAAAATGGAACCAGGTTGATGCTTTTTATACCTACGGATTTTAGGAAAACTTTTAATCGAGTTGATCATAGACTTTTGCTGTACAAACTTACAAGACTGGGTTTTCTTATCTTCTTTTTCAAATGGCTCTCTTCTTTCTTCAGCGAAATTTCTGTCACTTCTGGAGTCCCCAAGGTAGTCATATCGGACCTCTTCTTTTCATCTTGTTTGTAAATGATGTTGTAAAATTTCTTCAAGAATGCTCTTTGTTAATGTTTGCAGATGACTTAAAGATTTATGCGTCGGGCAGTGAGCATCATTGTTTTCACCTCTTAAGCTCTCATCTGCAGAAATTCTATCTGTGGTGCTCTAAAAACTATCTCTCTTTAAATATTATTAAATATTTCATCAACACCTTTTCTCGATATATGTAGATCTACTCTCATGAATACATATTCTTTTGACGGTGTAGTCATTGCTAGTGTCAATGTAATCAAAGATTTGGGTGTGTTATTTAGATACTTAACTATCTTTAAAGAAAATCACGTAGATTGCATTACAAACAAGTCAAACCGAACATGAGGAATGCTTAGGCGCTGTGCTTGTTAGTTTTCGAACGTGTTTGTCATTAAATCAATTTATGTTGCATTTGTGCGATCCATATTACAATACACCACAATTGTCTGGTATCAATACTATAAAGTTCATATATCTAGAATTACATAAATCAATTCAAAAAGATTCCTTAGGTTCGCTCTTAAAGGCCTTCCTTGGCAGAATTCAACTTAGAATCACTGGAGGTTGGGAGAACGGTGGCATGAGTAATCTTTAGGCTAGGTTTCCACCTGTCGATTTGAAATTGACAAATGACGTGTTTTTAGGTGAATTAGAAAATTGGCAATTGGAAATAATAATTAATAAGTATTTCCACTTGCCAATTTTCTAATTGACGTTAAAATACGTCGTTTGTCAATTTCAAATCCACAAGTGGGAACCTAGAATTATTCATAGGGTTTTAATTGGTGAGATTGAGTCTACCGAAATTCTAGAACTACTCGACTTAAACGTTTGTTCACTCAATCTTCGAAGCTCTAGGTTCCTTAGAGTAGCGCACTCTCGTACAAACTACGGTCGTTCATCATCAAATAACGGATTAATGATATCATATAATATCAATGTCCATTTAATTGACTTTAACCTATCGATTTCATCAATAAAAAGAATTGTACTTGATTGTATTCAATTGATTTTGATGTTGATTTTTCATATATACATATACATATGAACTTATTTCAGTTTCAATTTGCTCCCTCTTGCGTTTCTGTGCCAAATAGGACTAGTCCAGGTAAAAGCTCCAGCGAATCGTTATGCAACAAGGCTGATCTAAAATAACGCTCCTATAATGGTTCCCTATTTCAATTTGAGTACCTACAGAACCCTAGAGCATCGCAGATTGACAAAAATTAGAATATGCGGTTACAGAGAGCAAAGGGCTCAGCATTAAGGCGAAGGAGCCTAAAGTTTCGATTACCGGATTTTATGAAAAAAATATCAAGTCCACTGGGATTTTAATGAAATATTTGCCAGAAATAGTGTCTTGGAAAAACCCCCCAATACCAGAAAGAAACAACTGATGCTACAATATATAACACAGATTGGACCTGGAAAAGCTCTTGAGTCAGCAAGTTCATCAATCTACGAACCACTAAGCGGCTTAAATTGAAAATTTCAGGAATCTGCAGATTGTGTTGGTATGCAGCAAACCAGTAATTTAAATTTTTTTTTTTTCTTATTAAATAAACTCTTACCTAAACTTTGAAGAATAAGGCATCTGATGGCAGCGCCTAATCAAACAACCTTAACCCCACTTGTGGGTTAATTCACCGTGCTGAGTTGGGGTGGCTTAAATATAATTTACCGCAATTCCTCAAAGGATTAACCGCAAAATCTATATTTCTTCCCTCATAAATGTTTGTTTATTTCTTAATCACATCACCGATTCAAGGATACCTACAGATTTCACCCGTTCACCCATTTAAATGCTGAAACCCGTCGAGATAGTCATCTGGGACTTCTAAGTACCTCGAACAGTTATCTCAGCATACTCATTAATTTTAATGAGACTATATAAGCAAACTAATGTTTAATTTCGCGTTTTCATTTCCTTGTTTTCAGATGAGTCTTCTTCTCGATCTGAATCTGTCATAATATTCCATTAAATATCCTTTTTTATTTTTGTTTCTCCTTTTTTTTCTTTTATTTAGAACACAACATATTATTTCGATTGTTCGGGAGCGTGACCGCCATCTACCGGTTGTGAATACAAGAGGAGATGTCCTCTTCAGTTCCTGGAATAGTATATTCAACGGACAGGGTGGATTCTTTTCGCAAGCTCCACGAATCTACACTTTCAGTGGGAAGGATGTACTCACTCATCCGCAGTGGTAAGTACGAGTAATTTTTTTTTCGTTCTCTCTCTCTCTCTCTCTTTTTCATGACCTTTTATTGTAATGACCAAAGTATGTAATTACATATTTCTGGAGGAAAATTAAAAATTTTCACCGCAGCAGGTACAAAGCATAGTAGTTGTGCGGTTTTCGAATGAATTGTGAAGTGAAGTGCAGTGCAGCAGCAGGATGTAATTCACTTATGACAGTTTCAACCACCACAAGCTTTGAGTTTTGTGGTTAACATAAATCATTTAGATTCCAAGGAGTAAAATAAGCAGAATAAGATAATTTTAAATTTACCAGAAAGCAGTCTATTGTAATGTTTTGAAGATACGCGCTAACAGTGATTAAGTTTGATTTTTTAAAAGCAAATCCTTTTTTATGAGAATGGTCTTGAAAAAAAGTGTACCGACATATACAGGAGCATGACGTTTGCAATGGCACCAAAAGTTTAGTTTCAAGAAACAGTTAAGGAAATGTGCTGGGAAAGTAGTCTGAGAAAAACGACAAGTTAAAGGCTATTTTTTAAATACTATCAGATCTGTGTCGTGGTGTGCTTAATACAAGCAACAACCACAAGCAGAGATTTGCCAGCGCAAAATATGCATCAACAGTGATGACCTGGTTAGAGGTTAGATACAAATACGACGTAAGCTTATTCTGATGAGTATATTGGGCAAACTTGCCTGAATCAGACGAAAAAGTGAAACGCTTCCCCTTCTCCAACTTCAACAGGCAGTAAAATAAATTCTAAAAAAATTACACATATGTACATATCGAGTAACAAAATATCAGAAGTATATTCTTTGGTCTTATTCCTAAAGATAATATGAAGAATAAATAACGTCGATTTTAATTCAAACCTTTAAATTCAGCTTGCAATAACCTTTTGAATATTTCGATTCTTCGATAGTTTTTTGTTGGCAGATAAGGCTTCTTTCTTGTGCAATGCACATTGCAATACAAGATTTATTTCGGTAACTGTGTACAAAATGGATAACACCTCGATTTTTATGAAATGTTTATATGATGTACCTAGAGGGTATTTTTCCGAGTATCTTATTATCTACATAACATATTAATTTCGTTCGACGAATTGTGTTGTTCTCAAGTCAGGAGATGGTAACATTACGGGGATTGCTCTAAGATTTGCGGCGATTTGTCATGCTACTACGGTAATCCAGTGAGTGTTTATAAGAGGGACAATACTGAGAGGCAAATATCCTATCTTCGCTGTACTGACAACTTTTGTGGACCAGAGTATAGAACCTAAGAAGTTTCACTTCTAACGCGCGAGATTCTCACGCACTTTTTTTTTTGTCTTGCCTGCTTTATTTTTGCGGTTTTCTTTGTTTTTTGTCATCATAAGTTTTTATACGCGTTACGATAATGGTTTTTTTTACTTTTTTTTTAAAGTGTATAAATAACACAATTTCGGGGCCATGCGCCAGGGAAAAGAAAAACACTTCGATCATCGGAACTTCCCAAAGTGAAAAAGGCGCTATACCGGTGATTTCTCGAACAACGCGAAAAAAATTATCCGATTAATGGCCTGATGATAAAGGCAAAGGCTTTGTCACTGCATTCTCAAATTAAGGAGAAACAAAGCAGCTTCAATGCTAGCGAGAGTGGATGCAGAGATTTAAAACTCGATACGGCGTGAGATTTATTAAAATCACTGGTGAAAAACTGTCTTCCCAACCTGAGCTGGTAGACCGATTCAAACGTAAGCTGCAAGAAATGATTGATACGATGGGGGTTACCACCGACCAACTTTATAACGCAGAAGAAACTGGGCTGTTTTGGAAGCTTTTGTCGGACAAAACCAACTAACAGCGCATAACTTTCCTCGCGTATATTATTTTTTTTTATTTTTTTTTATATAGGTATATCAATATCGGTGGCGCTAGGGTCCAGGGTGGAACTGGGCAACGCAACGATTTGTTTTTGTCTGTTAAAATTTTTGGACAAATGGAGAAGTGCACTCGGATGACAGTATTGAGAAAATGATTTTCAAATTTTAAAATTCCACAATTTGACAGAAGCCTCCACGGCTAAGGTTTCCCAGTTCTTGTGGCATCTCGTCATTCGACTTTTATTTGCTCAGCCGTCTGTTAATCGACTCTACTGTTTGACCTCTCCCCCACTGTGCTGAATATAAAGTTACAAAAATGGCTAAAACACACGAATTTTTCCTAAAAAAAAATGTACGATTTCCGTCAAATAAAGTTGCTTAGCGAATAAACCCCAAATGTACCGTTTTGAAGTTTCTCTATTGTTTTGTAATATTTTCGACTTCTAATGAAATCACTTTCAGATTTTATCGAAGATCCTTACTTAAGAATTGTTCCAACCCTCCTCGAAAGGTAAGGGAGTGCTTATGCTTATGCACATACCTACATTATACTTATACCTGCAAGTATGTGTGGAAGGAGAAAAACAAATTAAAATAATTTGTCTGCGCATAAATAGCAAGGCCGAAATAAAAACTTTTATTTCACTGCTATTTCGTCCGAAACACATCCTCCCAGGTTGGCGGAAACTTTCCCAGCAAAGTCATAAAAACAAAACTCAAAAGCCATGTATCTCACACAGGAAGATAAACTGCTAAATAGGATATAAACTATCCCGTAGGATAGACTATATTTTTGCAACAACTTCCGACATACCACGAAAAAGAAAAAAAAAACCCCACCGAGCTAACCAAGTGGGTGGGGGCTGAAGTATAAAAGAGTAAGAGTAGGTCAACATTTACATTGCATCGAGCCCATGGGAGGCATTTGCAGCTGACAGAAGTTAACTTATTCACTTTACCTCAATTAGGATGCAACAAAGTGTAAGAGAAGGGATACAGTCAGCCGTCCCGGTCCCTGTCCCGGCTTGGCGCCCAGAGTTTCATCTTGTGCTGGCAGACTTTCAATTTATTCATTTAAGATGAGCACCAACTGCCGCTCGGGGGGAAATCGTGTCGCTTTTGCTGCGCTCCATCCCAGCCAATGATGTCAGCAGTGTAGCGATATTTTAAATGCCACCGAGAGCCTGAGTAACCAGACAGATGACGACGACAGCGGCTGCGATGGTTTAAGGATGGGCCAGCTCCAGGGGAACTTCAAACAATTCGGCCTGCTGGTGCTGTTCCTATATACACTGTCTGCTTCATCCGCAATTGCAGTATGTTAATCAACCGAGTACTCTACAGTGGTGGTGTTTGGAATGAGCCAGATGCCCTTTTGTGAACGAGGTGGTGTTGCTTTTGCTAAAGGAGTTGTTTAGTGTTTTAAGTTAGATCAACCAACTGTGCTCTGGAAGTCATAAATAAACCGCAGGAATTAATGATGCGCTCGCAATAGATTGCACGTCTATGTCTAGTCTGGCCGTCCGTCGAGATAACTTTTAACTGAGATTGTTAACAGGAGTGTACTCGTAGTATGGGTCTATTCGCTCAGTAAGTCGAGGGAAATTGTTGAAGGCACTTAAATCTGCACAAAAGAGATTTGTGTTCCTTGTTTTTCTCAAAGGCAAGGAGCAGGCGGGGTGAGCTAATGATTTAGTGAAATTGTGCAGTCAATTGAGTGATCAAAGGAAATGTACGAGTATTAGATGGACGATGTTATTCTTTTCGGATAATTATCTTGGAGAGGTTTTTTCTGAACACATGGTATGGGTAACAGTGCTAAAATGGGTATCTACATCCGCGAAGGAAGCACACTTCCATAAAAAGGAAAACTCATTGGCTTGGATAATGGCTTATTTTTTAAAAGAATATCAGGTCTGAGTGATTTTTAATTGTATTGTAATATTTGTAATCATTAAGATGAGTTTTCCATGGTTTCGACATCACAAAAAAATGGACTAATAAGAATCCTACCAAATTTCTTGGGGCATAGCATAGCATGTTCCACTTGCTATACATATGTTGATGTTCGTATGGCAATTGCTTACACCTCACTGTGACAAAAATTATATGGCTTTCTTCTTATTACTAGTTATAAGACACTACGTCCTAGATAGGCCTCATAAAGACTTACTTAGCAAGTATCCTGTAGTCTTTTGTCCTTTTCTAAGAAGAATCGATATTAAGTTTCTTTAATTCAATTTAAGTTGTGTGTGGAGAGTGGGGAATTCCTTCCTGATAGGGAAAGGCAGCTAGCCTGTAACTGCTCGGTCGATGATTTGGGCGCATTGAGTTAAGTTCACTTTGCATTTCTAAACAAGATGGGCATCCGCCTTGTAATGTTGCGAATGACGAGATAGTTTTTCATGGATTTTGAAGAAAAAAGCATCTTGAGCCTGCAATTAATTGTCATGCAATTTCTAGTAATCTCGAGTTGAGTTCAAAGACATAATGAATCTTATTCGAATTAAGTTACCTCAATTTATAAGGATTACTCCTTGTCATAGATTTTTAAAGCTAAAGAAAAGTAATGGAAAAACATTGCCTAAGCTGCCTCTGAATTTGCTTTAGAAAAAAGTCATTAGTTAAGTTAAAAAAGATCAAAACAAAAACTATACTTTTTAAAGATAAGCTCGATGCGACCTTTGTGATATCCACCAGGATATGTTGTATTCTGCTGGCCTTTCTTTGATACTCAAAAGATACGTAAAGGCACTTAATAGTCATATGGAGTACTATTGCTCTGGCCACATCAAGTTTCTTCGTTTGTTGTCCACAAGAATCATCGTCAGACATCCAATTTTAGGTGACTATGGATAAAGCGCTATCCTCGATTAAGAGGCATGCAATATCTTTGAAATCCTTGGAATCAATTTCATCTACCTCCAACTTTGTATCGGTGTCATGGGTGCTGGACCCAATGAGACATTCCAAGGAATTGTAAAGCTGATGAACTCGCTAAACTAGGAACAACAATACCTAACTTAGTCTACCGGACAAGAAAAATCTAGGTATGCCCCATGCTACTTACAAGGTATCACTTGAACATTTGAAGACCAATGGCTTAGGTTGGATCGGTTTAACTACATATCTTTTGTCCCTAAAATAAGGCTCAAACTAACATGAATATTGGTGTAATCGAAGGACACTCTTATAGGAAGGCAGCAAGCAGGCCTGGAGTCTTTTCGAGCGACTTCTGTAGAAGTTGTAGACATGAGGATGAGAAAGAAAGTACTAGTCACCTCCTTTGTTCATGTCCAACTTTTTCGTGTAGAAAAAAACTACACCTATGTGAATATTGATTCAACAACCTTAGTGACCTAGCACGAACTGATCTTAGAAGCCGATCTCGGTTCAAATGGGTCTCAGGAGTAGTTGGGATTCATATCCCCAAAATCCTTAGTATTACAATGGACACAATAAAGTATGCGTGCGGGTACCCGTAATACCGGCAGCCACGGCACCGTAACCTAACTAAGATAGAAGGTGACTTTCCCAGTGCTATAGACTTTTTCCACAAACTCCAGCCTTTCATCTGCGAACCGTCAGTGTACTCTTTAAATCTCGGGAGTCCTGTAAAGTTGCCTACTTGAGCATTAACGCCAGCTTCTTTCTTTATAAACATGAAAAAGTTAAAGTGACAGCCTCTGTTTCTATTATGTGATGTAGCTTGATAATATTCTACTGTGTTTTGGCTTGCTCATTTTATAAAAATCATGGTGATGTTGCAAAAGTGCTCATTACTTTGATAACTGTTTTGTATATCCATTTTGGATGTTATTCGCTATCTTTACCATATACATATATAGTCGCTCGATTCACCAAATGGGCAAGCAGAATAGAACGTTTACTAGCATTATAAAATATGTCACCGTCAACTCTGGGTACTACCCTCTCTTTAACTATCTCCAAAGTACAATCGACGCTAAATCTTGACAAAGCATCGTAATTCCTTACAATTTATCGCCCAGCTATATCAGCTTGACCCATATTTCCCAAGTTACCGTGATTATCAGCCAAATGAACCTACAACCACATTTTTATCTCAAAGTGTACATCTGCAGCCATAACTCAACTACATTCACAGTAATTTAAATATCTTTTTACCTAAATCAATAAACTAATTCCAGTTTGACCCACTTTTCGGTTCGTCAAGTCAAGTCCTATCTCCTCAACCCGACATGGACATCAACGACAATATAATTAATCTCTTCTCTCATCGTCATCACTCACATTAAATCATATTTCTCCACACATTCCTAAGTCAACTTAGAGTAGACTATACTGCAGTGCACTACAACCTACTTGTTTATGTACACATGTAAATGTGCCATGACTTGTGAAAATAACTAACTTTTAATTAAACTCCATATCTCAAACCAAATAACCCAAGTCGGTCACTTTTGTATCCCTGGACCTGAACCCGGACCCGAACCCAGACCATGGTAGACGGAACTTTTGCCCCGAAATCAAACACAACAAACTATTCTCCAATGAAATTAATTACTTAAATGTCTTAGTCTGTTCAAGGCAGAGCTTTGGAAAAATGTAAAAATTAAAAATAAAAACACACATAAATCCTTCCGGCTATGTGTGTACACCACCGACTATGCCATATCCCTTGTTACGTAAACAATGCCTTGGCACATCAAATCTTTCAGGACCTGTATGGCCCTCTCGCTTCTAAATGAATATATTTCCCCAAATTAATTCGTAACGCTACCTTTTAAGGATAAGCATGCCCTCACACACACATACACAGTACACACACATTCATATTCGAGTCTATTTGCAATCAGAATGGCATTCAATTTGAATTAGTAAATTTGAAAACTTAATTATACATACATACATATGTAGATAAATACCCCACGAATATGTGTACATACACGGAACCAAATTATAGCTACTTGATGGGCTTTGCCTCTGAGTAGCTCTCCCTGGCTAGCTAAGGCGCAGCTAGTAGCTGCATACGTAAGCAGTAGACCGAGCCAAACGATAAACTACTCTGGAGTCGTTTAAGCCAAACTATTTGTTTAGCTGCATTTCACACAGAGTCGTTGTTGTTACATGCTCGTACATACACACAGGCATGAGCCTTACTGCCCTAAACTACCGTAATGAATGCAACAAATTTCGGAAAACTTAAAAGTAACTTTTCTTAGGTAGCAATAGGTTGGGTCTTGCGGAGCGTTGAAATGCGATTCCAACGAACGGCAAGTTAAGTGAAACCCAAGACCAATGTTTCGCTGTCTAGGACACAATACATATAGATGCACCAAAGTTGTATATGCAATGATTTTTTGATTATTTGTTGTGGAGCTAAGCTCATTCTGAGTAGTTTTGGCGAAGCAGCATAAGGTACAGTGTGGATGGCAAGTGACGATACAGATACAAGTGGAAACGGACACATACGACATTGGGTCCCTTTTATGCCACCTTTAGCTTTTAGTTGGCCTTTTAATCATAGAGACTGTAGAATGCCAGAGTTATGCTTTGCTCTTTCACCATAGCTCCAGCAGTCCCTCGCCTTGTGCCCTGGCTTCCACAACGATGACAACTATATTTAAATTCTCTTGAATTGTCAAGAGACGCTACACGTTGTTCAGCATAGTAGTGCAGCTTTGGATTTGCACTTCGACTATTAAAATTACCTCGTACATTGGACTACTACGCAATGCTGTAGGGTTCAAATTAATCATAGCCCAGTTCCAACACCTAAACGCTTTCCGCAGTGCCAGCTCTTTTGAATATCTGACAGACAAGCAATCAAAGAGTATCATTTGTACTGAGCTCCTCAACTCGCCATTCGGAGTCGGCAAAAAAATATAGGTCCCTTCCATTTGTGCAAAAATATAACATGCGTATATAAATGGTTGAGAGAAGCAGGCCAAGGTTCATCCCGAGCTGTAGCGCCACCTAAATTAGTTAACCCGGTCCGTAGCTAACTGCCTCCAGTTCCGCACTCCAAGTTGATTAAGAACCTTTTCCACTTGTGCGCACGCCACAGGTCATCCTCTGCTGCGCTGACTATCCCGGTTCAAGTCGAATACTCTGCGGGCCGGAGCATCAAACAATTTAATGTTTCAGAGGTAGCTATGTGTGTCTAGAATAACTGGTAAAATTTTCAGCCAAATCGGATAAATAGTTTTTAGTCAGTGCTTCCCCGAAATTTCAAAAACATGGTTTCGAGAAAAACGCGTTTAAAGTTTTACTTACATTTATCAGCTATGCCTGGTGCATAGAGCAATCCTTCCGTTTCCTCAAAGTTATCATTTTCAGCAGCTAGGGTATCCCACAATACCTGATGCGTATCCTACAATAATAGAGGACTAAAGGACAATAAAAGAGGGAACGGTCAGAGCAGCTGCCGCTAGCGCGTCAACACACTTTCATACACACTACGGCACGCTATCTTCTTCTGACTATAACTTTGAAGATTTTAAAAATTTCGGTCTGAAACTGTTAGGGTATATTTTTGAGATCTGTTTCTTCCGAAAAATAGAAAAAACAATAAATCGATTATCACAGTGGTCTACCTTAAACGCTAGATCCGCAATGTTTTGACCAGGTCGATGTCTTTGTTTTTCTCTCTAAACGACCAATGATATCTTCATCCACTTTCGATAAAGTCCATGCTTCAGCTCCATATAGCAAGATTCGGATGATTAGGTTTTACTATACTCAGTTGCCTTCTTAGCCCAAAGAAATAGCGATTGGCAAGAGTAATACTCCGTTTGATTTCCGACGAGATGTCATTTTTTCATGTTACAGCAGAACCGATTTAGACAAAGCCCTTTACTACCTGAAAGTTGAATCTGTCTATTTTGACATTCTGTCGAATTCGTCGATATTGAGTATCCTTTTTCATTGACAGAATATCATTTGTTTTCCCCTTGCTTACCGCTAAATCCATTTCTCCACTTCTGAGCAAATAATATGATGTTTTAAAACTCAACAAATTTCTGAAACATTTTGATGACGGAAAAGTAAATTTTGGAGACGTCGAAACTCCTTACATGACGCCAAAAAAGCCCAACACAAAAAACCATGAACTCCGACTACAAGACTAGGATAGGTATTGCCAACATCAAAGATAAGCCAACTTTGTTGGGCTTGGAGGCTATCGTGAACGTAGCTACTTTTCTCAAAAACCACAGTCAAACTAGCATCTGGTGTTTTGAAACAAGTCTTAAACTTTTAAGGCTTCGAAAGTTGCTTAATACTGATTTTTCATCTTCTCTTCGAACTGAGTATTTGAAACATACGGTGCGTTCTAGTCGGCCATGTCTTGAAACAAGTGTATAGACGGTGAAGAGTAACGTCACGAGACACCTCTGTGGTCTAGTAGGTACATATGTAGGTATGTATATGACTAGATTATCACAAAGAGTTCGTGGGCTTGGTTAGGTTAGGTTTGGTTAGGATGTGTGATTGAACTAGCAATCAATTCCACTCGGTTTTAATCGGAAGCAGTATAGAGGTGTTGGTTGGATGTTGTAGAAATAGGGTAGGCACTGATTGGCTTTAATTTGGCTAAGCCCAGTGTTGTAACTGTTACTACACATCAATTGTGCTTATTTTACCTCCAGGTGGTAACCATCGGGTACTGGTCGCTGCCCATCCGGGCACGACTTGCTAAACTTATAAGCGCGAGTGCTGAGCAAGGGAAAATAGCAGCACTATAATTCACGTCAGCGGATGAATTCCATCAATGGAACCAACGTTGGCGCTAAAATTTCCAGAACGGAAACAAAACCTTATCTGAGCTACTCCGACATATTCGGAGCTTAGGTCGATAAGGATTTCCAAGTACTAGTCAGGGTCTTGGAAAGAGTTGGTGGCGGATGAGCCCCTAGTGGGCCAACGGCAGCGCTCACACCCCCGTAGTGGGTTACTAACACCGGTGTACCCGGCCCCTTGTCCTAGGGGTATACAAGGATCTGGCCCTCCAGGTTGGGGGTTGTGCGTGAGGCTAACTACCTAACCACGTAAAAAAAAATTTGTTCCGAAACAACCAAAAGCCTCGGAAAAGGACGGATCTACTGTTGACAACCACGCTAAACGAAATAAGGACAACGACGTTCGGATATGTACCTGGAATGTTCATTCAATGAACGGCGACGGTGCATCCGAACAACTGACAGAGGCCCTAAACTGCTACAAGGCAGATATAACCGCCATCCAGGAAGTGCGATGGAATGGGCCAGGCAGAAAAAGGATGGAAAACTGTGATATCTACTACGGTGACTGCTATACAGAAAATAAACAGCGCTTATTCGGATGCGGATTTGTCATACGCGGCAGACTTAGGCAAGAAGTCTTGAGCTTTCGGCACGTGAGCGAGCGTCTTATGACAATCCGTGTCAAGGCAAAATTCGCCAACATAAGCCTTATATGTGCTCACGCCCCCACAGAAGAAAAAGACGACGCTACCAAAGATAGTTTCTACGAGCTCCTCGACCAAACATACGAGCAATGCCCTAAACATGACTTTAAAATCGTACTGGGCGACTTTAACGCCAAGATAGGAAGAGAGGACATCTTTGGTAGGACGGTTGGAAGGCACAGCCTACACGACACCACGTCCGAAAACGGACTAAGGCTGATTGACTTTGCTGCGGGGCGAAGTGTCAGTATAGCAAGCACACAGTTTCCACATCTCAATATCCATAAGGGGACCTGGCGGTCTCCGGATCGAATAACCGTCAACCAAATCGACCACATTGCGATCGACACCAGACATGCCTCCAGTATTATAGATGTCCGAACCTTCCGGGCGGCCAACATTGGCTCGGACCACTACCTTGTTGTAGCCAAGGTACGAATGCGGATATCCACAGCGCCACAACAACGAAATACTATGAGAAAGTACAATGTCGAAAAGCTACAATCGCAAGACACCGCCAGAGCCTACAGAGAACGCATATCCCGATCTCTTGCTACGAGTCCTTCCGCAGCAACAGCTAGTACAGAAGACCAGTGGCAACACTGCCAGCAAGCCATCATAAGTGCCGCGAATGATGTGCTGGGTTTCACACGACCACCACCACGAAACCCCTGGTTTGATGAAGAGTGCAGACTAGCTAACGCGGAAAAACAACAAGCGTATAAAGCGGCGCTGCAAAGAAGGACTAGATCTGCTCGCATGCTCTACGAGCAAAAGAGACGGGAAGAACATCGGCTTCTTAGAAGGAAAAAGAAAGAGCACGAGAAGCGTGCATTCGAGGATATTGAGAGATGCTACTCCAGGAACAATGTACGGAAGTTTTACCAGAGGGTAAAAAGAATGTGCCAACAAAACAAATTCCGTACAGAAACCTGTAGAGACGCGGATGGAAACATCGTAGTAGAAACACAGTCGGTGCTGAGAATTTGGAAAGACTACTTCTGCAGACTGTACAATGGCGATGACGACCAAAATTCCGCTGTCAGGCAGAATGAACCATTCAACTCCCATCCACCTGATCAAAACGAAGTGCGGATAGTAATATCCAAACTTAAGTCCAACAAGGCTGCTGGACCTGACGGTTTACCCGCAGAGCTATTTAAAGCAGCTGGAGATGACTTGGTAGTGAGCATACACCAACTCATCTCTAAGATTTGGTCAGATGAAAGTATGCCAGATGAATGGAATCTCAGCATCGTTTGCCCGGTTCATAAGAAAGGAGACCCTCTCAACTGCTCCAATTACAGAGGCATCAGTCTCCTGAACATCGCCTACAAGATCCTATCTGCCATATTGTGTGAACGCTTGAAGCCTTTCGTCAACAACCTGATTGGGCCCTATCAGTGCGGTTTCAGGCCAGGAAAGTCCACCATAGACCAAATTTTCACACTCAGGCAGATCCTGGAAAAAACCCAAGAAGTCCAAATCGATACCCACCACCTGTTCATCGATTTCAAGGCCGCCTATGACAGCATCTGGAGGGATGAACTGTATAGAGCCATGTCTAGTTTTGACATCCCTGCCAAACTCATCCGTCTGTGCAGGATGACGATGGAGAAAGCTCGCTGCTCCATCAAGGTCGGTAATGACCTCACCGAAACCTTCGATGTCAAAAAAGGATTCAGACAAGGTGATGCGCTGTCATGCGACTTCTTCAATATCATACTTGAAAGAATTGTTCGAAACTCACAAGCCAACACACAAGGAACGATCTTTCAAAAGTCCGTTCAACTACTTGCATACGCCGACGATATTGACATCATTGGTAGAACACAGCGAGCTGTCACCGGCGCGTTCGCGAGTATAGAAATGGAAGCGGCCAAAATGGGTTTAGCGGTAAACGAGGGCAAAACTAAGTATATGCTGTCAACAAAAAGGGACAACCAACATCGACGAATTGGACAGAACGTTACAATAGACAGCTACAACTTTGAGGTAGTAAAGGACTTTGTCTACCTCGGCTCTGCCATAACATCAAAAAATGACATCTCGTCGGAAATCAAACGAAGGATTACTCTTGCCAACCGCTGTTTCTTTGGGCTAAGAAGGCAATTGAGCAGTAAAGTCCTTTCCCGATCGACTAAGGAGACTCTATATAAGACCCTTATCATCCCAGTCTTGCTATATGGAGCTGAAGCATAGACTTTATCGAAAGCGGATGAAGATCTCCTTGGTCGCTTTGAGAGAAAAATCCTTCGTAGGATATTCGGTTCAACGACGAACTGT
Organism: Brachyopa scutellaris; assembly: GCA_949775065.1. NCBI lineage: Eukaryota > Metazoa > Arthropoda > Insecta > Diptera > Syrphidae > Brachyopa > Brachyopa scutellaris. The sequence goes on from OX459113.1 coordinate 116,094,535, forward strand.
ATGAGCTGTACAGCAACATCAGCCTGGTCAAAAAACTGCACATTGGGCGTTTAAGATAGCTAGAACATGTGGAGCGCATGGACATCAGCGCTCCGGCTCGGAGAATATTCAACTCTAACCCGGAGGGTCAGCGCAGCAGAGGACGACCTCGCCTAAGGTGGCGCGACCAAGTAGAACAAGACCTCAACCAACTTGGAGTGCGCAACTGGAAGCGGTTAGCTAAGGACCGGGCTAACTGGAAGAGGTTGTTGGTTGAGGCCTTGGTCCACCCCGGACTGTAGCGCCACCTAAGTAAGTAAGTAAGTATAGAGGTGTCAGCATCACTGTTTCTCATGGCGGATCCAGCTCTAGCTATTTCGCCTGCTATCTCGTTCCCTTCGATACTGTTATGTCCGGGTACCCAGCACAGTCTAACCTTATGATGCCTTATGGCATTTAGTGCATTGCGACATTTTTCGACTGCCTTTGATTTTATTGTGTTGGATTTTAGAGCTGGCTGACTATCCACTAGAATGGCTATCTCCAACGGAGGGAGCTCGCTTCATTTTATGAATATTGCAGCCTTTCCAATCGCCAGTAATTCCGCCTGCATGTATCCGGTAGTCTGAAAGATTCCCATTTATTTAGTTTATCTGAGTAGAACCCTGCTCCAATACCGTCCGTTTTTGAGCCGTCAGTCTGTGATCACCTTGTTTGACAGCCAGTCTTCCCTACTGGGACTGGGATTATGGGCTTGGCTTCTTTGAGTATCTTGTTCAGCAGCACAATGGGCTAGTATTGAATCTGAGTGATTCGACGGACTAGACAATACCCGAAATATAAAAAAGGTCACGACAATAAAAACACTTTTGAAGAGAAGGTTTTCGAAGATGAATTTCTAAAATCAGTTAGACAGTTCTAAGTTAGTCGTTTCTGACCTCTTTTTTATAGACACTGAGTGTGATATTGAATAAAGTATGATTGTTTGAGGTCTGTTTAAACATTATTTGATAAGCTGTTCCAAATCTTTGCATGAGGCCCTTATCCGGTCACATTAAGTGGAAGGAGTTCGGTTCCACCATTTCCTGCTAAAATCTTATTTGAAGAATTTGGTTTAAAATCGTGCACTTAAACCTCATAAAGGGTTGCCCGTTTTCCTTTGAAAAACGGAACCAATCTGTTTCAAAACAAAATCCTTTCTTGCACCACTATCGTCTGCTGCTTAGATTCCTCGGACTACATCCTTGAGATCCATTAAGGGCCCAAGCTATGAACGTTATAAAATATGCATCTTCAGTTCAACCCGCTGCAGCTCTTTGTTTTCCATTTCATTCTAGTGTTTAGCCCTTTACCATTTTATTTTATGGACAAAATGTCAACCATTACTTGTTCGTAAACAGACAAAATGCTATTTTGATAAACCTCCTGGCACACAAATACACATACATACAAAATGGGTTGAAATAGCTTCCATATAAATGTACGAGTACGAGGAATGCAAACACCCAACAGCCCTTAAGAAAATCAAATAAACTTCAAGCACTTCGTCCACACGTTTGCGCTTGCTGCTCAGTTCTCAGCCTTCAACTTTCAGCTCTATGTAGATTCCCACCTCACCTACTCCGTACAATTTGCTGGGATGCCAGTCAAAAACGAATGCAAAGTGGTCTTCCGTCTTCGTTGCTGTGTCAAGCAGCAAGTGGAAAATTAAACAGGACGAATATAGAGGGGCCAGGGATGTTAGCAGCTCCTTGGTTTGGAAAATTCCTAAGATGCTGCATTCAAATGAATTTCTCTGCAGCACAGCAAAGGGTTAAGGAAGTACTTCCCTCGCATGAAACCAACACCAATACTAGCAGCCGATAACCACAGCGAAGCTACCATCGTTAATCTGAAGAGCGATACCGCAACTGCACACAGAGCGCATCCTTTGGCGTCGTCTTTTGGACAAACCGCAGGACAAGTGGCAATTCATTTACGATATTCAGTTTAAAAATTTAGAAATCTCTGGGTCTGTTTTTCTTTTAGCCCTCTTCATCCTTCAGTGATATATAAAATACTATCGCAGAAGTGATGCCCTTTTCTGCGTTCAAGAAGCACAACTTTCTGGGAAGTTTTCTTGGCGCTGCTTTAGACCCCGTCGTCGTCCTCCCTATCATCGTTATCAACGTCATGCTTCTCATCGTTATTATCGTTCTGTTCTGTCTGTTGAATGAAAATAGAAAAAATTAAGAGTCCTTTCAAGAAAATTAAATGCTTCACTAATTACCGAAGGACAACAGGAGGGATCGGATTCGAAGTCGCACTCCACACCCAAACTTTATGAACTGAAAATTCTTGTAAAACTATTTTTGACCGCGGTTTTCGTTGGTCCTGCTGTGAAAACTATGCCGCATATAAAACATGGTGGTCTTCTGAAGACAGCGAAATGTTTCTGATAATTAAGGACATGAAAAGATGGTCGTGGTCTCTGTCTGACTATTAATCGTTTGAGCCCTTCTCCTTTTCTTCGTTTGTATGCATTTTTTAAGCTGAACTAACAAAATTAATTTAAGAAGCAATTATCAGCCTCGAGGAGAGTTGTGGAATTTTTTCTCTCTACTTCTTCTTCTTCTTCTTTGCCAGAGTCCTGTGTGATAGCTGAAGGATGGGTCATCAGATGAGGAGGAAGGAGCATTGCCTTTATAATTAAGACTTTCTCTCATTCTGAGTGTTTTTGAATAAAATTCATCGTTCGCCTATTGTGGGGGTTTTTAATCAAACTTATACGAGTGCTTGTACTCGTTGTCAGAAGATGAAGTACTTTTTTACTGTCCGCATGTCCTTTTTGCTATACGAGATGGGTTTGAGTTCGAGTTTGACTCGATGTGCAGAAATTGAATTTTTAATTAGATTCGCTGCTCTTTTAGCATTTATGAAGGCGATGATCAAAAAATTGTTTGCAGCTTTTTATATTTTGTTTTATTTTTGCACATTCCTTTGAGAATCCTTTGGGATGGATGAAGTACTCGTATTATAAATTAGACTACAGTTAGTAGAGCATTAGTTCTTGGTATCAAGTATGCACTCGGGGAACTAATTTGCTTGTATGTATTCAGAACGAATTTGTAGCGCAAATTAGGTGGATAGTCCTCTCGGGAATCTTCTTTGGTTGCATATCTAAGAATCCTTGCTTTGCTATGAAAGCACCTATAGATGCAGATGCTCGCTGTGTAAGTATTGACATACAAATCTGCCCGAAAGACAGTTTTGAACCCACGCAGTGCAATAGATTGTTCAACATAATGACCAGATACCTGCTACAGGGAGTTCATATGTTAAAAATCCGTGTTCAAGATTATGCTTCCTGGTAAGAAACCAGAGGCCCTGCTATTAAAAAAAAAAAAAAAAAAACAATAATGGAAGAAGACATTGAACCCTGTACCCGAAATTTTATTTTAAGCTTGTGATACCCAGAGCTCCAACCACAGTTCCTGGTACTCAATCGGGAAGAGCCGTGACCACCACTACAAAAGACTAATTACATTACAACCAGTGCATCAATGTACTATGTACTATTTTTTGATGTCAAAAACCCGTTTAATTCAGTTAACTGGAACTGAATTGAAGGGAAGAATCTGCAAGCTCGGGTGATTAACAATAGACCAAATTCGAACACATATATACATATAACAAATTGACACTCATACGATTATATAGTGCTACAAACATTCAGACCAACTTACGTGCACGCGCATCCAACAATCCGAACAAGCGGACAAGGAAAGAAGCAGCAGCGGCTGAAAATCCCCCCTTAAAGAAATGCCTAACGGCGGTACCGTGGGGATATGGGGTTGGATGCAGAGCTGGTTTTAGTTAGGATTCAAGCCCCACACACAGGCTTTCGATGCACTCCACATTCTTACAAAAAAAAATATATATATATTTTTCTATGTACCTAGATATGCGGTGGAGATGGAGGCAGAGTAAGAAGGATCTTTATAGCGGCAGAGGGTGTCCCTTTCATAGCCTTGAGTTATGCTGATGCAAGCAAATGGCTGAAGTTTACCAACATTCTACGGCATTGCCAGAACCAATCTAAAGTGGTTAATTTTGGGTCTGACAGGATTCCCAATGATTTCACCGTACTAGAAGGAAAAGTAGCGCCCACCAATTTTTTTTGTTCGTCTTTGTCAATAGAAGAAATCACAGTTACGAGTAAAATTGAGAAAAGCGCTGTTCGGAGATCTTGCACTTGATTATTAAGTAAAAACATTTTAATTTTTTTTTTTGTGTGAAATGGAGAAACGAAAGTAAGAAGAACTTATTTGATTTGTGAAAAGGACAAAATTTGTTAAAAAACTATATAAAAGTGGTGTTGTCTATGTGCGATAAAAAAAAAGTTTAATTGAAATTGTGCACTATGTGTTTATTGTTGTAAAAAGTTCACTGTCCTTTTAAAAGGACGGTGACAAAATATGCTACCATACTCACGTTAAGTATTTTCTTGGATATGTTGAATGGTTTGAGCCCTATCAAGGAGCTTCAACGCACGCAGCTGAAAAATATATACATTTGAGCTTGGGAGCAAGTGTGGTAGGGTAGGGCGAGGACGTTCTGACACGTTAACGGATATTGCCAAAAATTAGGTACATCCATTTACAAACAAAACTATATACATATATGTAACTTTAACTTTATTAACTCTATTAGTTTTAGGAAGTTCCGACTTTTAAGAAGGAGGTTTCAACATGCTATGCTTTTACTGCTTCTTTCATGGCTTTCTTGTCAAATGTTTTTCATGATACTTTCTTTTATAAATGTTAGGCATTTTGATATAGACCTATAACATTTCAATATAAAAAAAACTGAAACTAAGTAAAACAGTGAAAGGAGGAGGTTTCGACAATTTGACTTAAATAAAACGTTGAAAAAACGAAACGAAACGACTTAAGCGAAACGTGTCGAAACCTCCTTCAATGTATGCATTATATTTACGCTTTAAAAATTTTTATTATTTAATACTTACGTTAAAGGGCCACAACTAATAAAAAACACTATTACTCTGTTCGTTTGGTTTTTGTATTCTCACTTTCAAACACTTCAAACAAAAAAAGTTATTGCTTAAGAATTCACTGAAAAAAATTACATGCAAACTTACCAAAAATGAAATCACGACTGAACTTTTTACGCGCTGATCAGAAACTGAACTCAATAAGGGGAAAAGTAGAGGTACTTTTAAACTGTGGACATAAGAAAATATCATATCTGTCATATTTATAGGAAGTGAGATATTTGAGTTTGATGAAACCTCCTACATGTCGAAACCACCTCGCCTTACCCTACTGCAGTTTGCAGATGTTTTACAATTCAGATATCCTGATTTACCATTTGACATACACATATTTCGACAATTTATTTACATCTGTAAAGATATTGGAAGAGCTGCGGTCAAGGAATTTGAGAGATACAGTCCAACGTTATTCACAAAGAGCTGATCAGAATATCAGTTTGTACAAGGACGTCTTTACGTGGAAAAAAGTGGTATTTTCCACAAAAAAAAAATGTCTTAATTTATCACCGGGAAGCTATTTTGAACTGGATATTTTAGTCCAAACCAAAAATAAGAAAAAATCAAAAGCTCGGCAATAAGTGAGTTGCTTGTTTACTTTTTAGTATCTGAATTTGTTTTACAAACTTACGTCGATACGTAGGTATATTAGCTTGCTTTAAAAAATTACTTTTGTATCTTTATATTTTTTACAATTAGTATCTATATATTGAGAAAATTGAAAGTGTGCTATTTATATACATACAGTGGTGGGTATGTCAAAAAAATGTCAGTTTCTATTTAAATAAGTTGTATTCCCATTTCTTGGAATAAGTAATTTGGTAGTTAAATAAACTCTTCGCTCAACTATTATCGCATATTGACATAGAAAAAGATGAGTCCTTTAAACTCGAAAACATCACTCGATTGAAACACTCTAAAAATAAATTCTACTACATATATTCCCTTAAAAATCTAATAAATAAACCTTTGATCTCTGTGTTCATCAACTCTCCACTTCGTGTACTTGCAGTTCATAGCGACGATAATGAAAATGAAAAACAAAAAATAACCCCCTTCGATGCATTTGATGAAAAGCACCAATTCCCATTTGTCCGCACTATTTAAAAGAGAAAAGAGAAATTTACAACAAATTTTCCAGATCCCTCTATCAATATCCTTTCGCGCGTCAACCTCAATTATCGGCCCATCCCGACTAATTGCTCAGACACACCAATACCAAAACTGCCCTTCCAAAGCACACAACCGAACCGATAGGCGATTTCTCAATTTGTCTGCCAGCCAGTTAGTCCTGAAAATTTCATCTCAATTTTCATTAAATTCGTTCGTCCTGTTTGAAGTACTGCAGGAATAGAAATATCCTTCTCTTTTACAGTAAAAACCCTTTTTTTTAAATAAAAAAAAAAACCTTTTTAACTTTTCCCCGTTTCCCTTTCTCTCTCGTTTCAGGTCACAGAAGGTCGTTTGGCATGGATCGCTTCGGAACGGCGAACTAGCTCAGGAAATGTATTGTGATGCATGGATGTCATCGTCCATGGAGAAGGTCGGTTTGGCCAGCAGTCTGCTGGGGAACAAATTAATGGATGAGGAGCGTTACTCATGCGATAATCAATTTATTATTCTATGCATTGAGGTGGTGCCGAAGAACCAACCACGAAGGAAAAGGGACCTCGACAGTGAACGAAGGTAAGGCACAACCTCACCATTCCTTCGGGATGCTGTTGCATTTATATGGTAGTATGATACATATCGCTGACAAATTTCCTGGTCCATCTATGATGATGGTGGAGAGCTAAACAAACTAAATGTATTTGTGGGTGGGCGGGTGGTTGGTGGGTAATGGCAAAGAAAATGATGACGATGACGACTTGTTTTTTTTTTTTTTATATACGAGACTCGTGCTCTGCCTGATTTATCCTGGTGGCGGAAACTAAATTAATAACCAGAGAGCAAACGGAGAAGAAAGAAAAGCGAAATCCCCACTGAGATAATGTAGCAAGGGAAGTCGTTATTGGATTTTGGTCAATCAGGTTTTCCCTCCTTCATCATCGAGACGTCGCTCGTTCTGTGTATGTTTGACTCTATACTCCTTGACGTATGTGATGTTTACAACACTCGTATATACGTATGCTGAGATTTTATATATTGTTGCTCCAATTATGCTGGCGTGGGCTTGTGTGTTCCGTAGTCCTGCTCCTCGGTGGAAATTAGTCCTGATGTAATAATGTGATAAAAAGTAATTTACCGATTTCCGGTTGTAATGGGGTTTCCTGTTTTTGAAACGCAAACAAAACACGACACCGTATGAGTACGAGTACGAGTGTGGGGTTTAGAATGAAACGGACGATGATGTTGGCCGATTGGCAAACAGAGAGAGTGTGTGCGCCCCCAGCAAAGTGAAATCAGTCTTTCTTTTCATTTCGAGATTTGTTCCTGGAAGCAATTATTTGCTTGTCTGCACATGTTATTATCTATTGAATTTGGCAAAAATCGGGTGTGGATGTAATTAATTGCAGTTATGATTTAGGTATTGAAAAGCTGCTTTTGTTACTAGGTACCTGATAGCGGTAACAAATGTTGAAAACGTTTCAAAAGCACGTGGCCACACTATACTTATATTTTCTTTTCCTTTAATCTCTTAGAAACGATGTATCCTTTGTATCTGTGGTTGAACGCGAATGATATAACTTTTCATTAAAATATAAGCTAATACCGTTACGTATACATATGTATAGTCCTTGCACATATTATGTTCATATCTCCTTATGGACTGACCTGTCTATGGTCTTAGATTACTCAGTATATCATTTCAAATGATTATTGTGGTATTTACAGAGATGTCTAGGAAGCGTTCACTACAGGACAGCAGTACCTATTGATATATGATAGTGGAATAATATCCTTGCTTTCTTGATCCTTCTCTGTATCAAATAACCACATCATATTCCATTACAAAGAAAATTATCCATTTGAATCCGTCCGTTGCAGACAACGTTATTGAAATCAAAATGACAGCATTTGGTTTCAAATACATATACGAGTATATGTGTGAGTATATTGTACAAATTGTACAACTCCTGAAGGATTTTCATGTCAGGTTTTTCATATTGAGTGTGCTCAACTTTTTGTTCTAATTACCTTGTGCGCTGGAAAGGCTTTTGAAACGCATTAGCTAATTAAGCTGTTAAATCATTATTCATCGTTCATAATCACATTAGGGATTTTATATCCATACACGAGTGCGTAATTCCGAAACATATGCTTCTCGAAAGACACAGGAACCATGGAAAAATACTCACCTAAGTCATTAAAGGTTCAGGTTTACAATGATTTATGAATCATCTTATTTTGTATGACATTTAAAAAACAATTTATTAAATTTCGAAACAGATCCTTAAATTAATCGTCCTCTTCTTTCAATTATTTCAGACAAAGACATTTCAACACAGCAGAAGAATACGCCGAGTATCTGAAAGAAATCCTCACTTGAGAAACCCATAAAAGTAAATCTCAAAAACTTTAATTAATTTAATAATCCATCGTACCAAATAAACAAAGAAATAAAATAATAAAATCGCGGACGAAAGCAGTGTGCCATAGAGTGAGAAACATCATTCAACAAGAACACATAAGTCAACCCCAATGTGTCTCCGCTTATTTTTCAAAAGAAAACCTCAAAACTAACCACTTTTGTATTAATATTCTCTGTCTCTCTATTATTATTTATTTTTAAGTTATTTTCTTCGGTCGAAAATGAAACAGAAACAAAATCAGTTTTCTTATACAAACAAATAAGTTCATTTTGTAAACAAAAAAAAGAAAATACAAACATACTTCGCCATGTATTTAAATTTAATTTAAAACATTAAAAAACACATTGCATTTAAAAACCAAAAAAAAAAAAAACGAAACTATAAAGTAAACTAAAAAGAAAGCAAAAAAACCATGATAATATTAAAAATTTAAATAAGTTTTTTATACGAGAATACATTTTTTTAGTTAGTATACAAATAAAATTAAATGCTAAATATAAATATTTAAAAAGAAAAAAAAAATGAATGTATTTATACTTAAGTATAATTTAAATGAATAGAAATAACTGAAATTGTAGAATCTAAACTTAAAAACAAAAACATTTTCAAATAACGATTATATTGTACATTTAAAAATATTTCAAGTAAAATTATAAATAAACAAAATAATGATATACGAGTATGTACTTTATGTGGATACATATGTATATACATAGATCATTCTTGTATTATTTAAATTATTATAAGAAAAATAATTTCTCTAAGAAACTCAGTTGATATAAATAAATTCTAGTCTTAAGGAGATTTTCCGATATTAAGAGATAAACCATGATAAATAATGTAGCGCAACTAATATACGTTTCTTTGGAAATAATTAATGTTATTAGGAAATGAATTGTTAAAACAAAATTTTAAAATGAAAAGCATTACGATGCAAAATATATATGTACGGCAGTTATTTGGTTGTCTTTTTAAATTCATTTGAAATGTTGCTTAGAAAAATTGTTTTGTTCGTGCGTCAACTTGAGGTGATCAAATAGTTTTAATTTTAAATTCTTTTCAAAGTTGTAGGATTTTCAATAGAAAAATAAAGAGAAAGCTGACATCTAGAGGGGTTTAAATAATTTAGCATCAATAGGGTTACCAGATGGTTATTAATTCCCATGCTTACATAGTAGCAGTTTAAGATCGTGGTTCATCTGGCGACGGCTCCCTGAAATTACGCCAAAAAGTGTTTTGGAAAAAGAGCCAAACTAATTGTGGCGTAAAGTTTTTGGTAAAAACGCCGAAACAAAAAAGGAAAATTCGCAAGAATCCAAGTAAATTACGCTACATTTTTGGAAAAAAAGCCAAAAAGTAAAACGAAAATTACGCCAAAAAAAATTTACCTTTTTTGGTTTAATATCCAAATTTGGTTTGGAAATAAGACCAGAAAAAAACTTATTTTTTCCGGCTGCGTTTCCTAGAATTTGAAATTAAGTATGTATGTTTGTAAAATCATGTGAAATTATGTTATTTTGCGACAAAACAAAACATAACAACATACATAGAATGCAATTTTCTGGGGCTTTTTGATGTGTAAACATCTTGGCTCTCGGTTATGGGCCTCACGAATTTCTCGCCGTCATACGTAACCCGTAACCAATCTGAGTAGTATTAGTGCGTAACCAAACTTAGTGCGTTCTCTGTATATGATTCCCTTTGTTCATTTCTCGTTCACACAGAGTAATAATAGCAATAGTTATGTTTGCACATCAAATTTCAGGAGTACCTGGTGCCTATGCCACAATGCTACAAGTCTACAAGTGTACAAGTCCCTGTACAAGTAAACTAGTCCTACAAGTGTAGATTATTTCTGTGACATAGAAAAATTCCGTACAAGTGTAGAAAACAGAAATTTCCATCGACTCATATCCATACAGTTTACAAGTGTAGAATTTCTATTTCAAATATCAAAATATTTTCAAAATATCGTTGTAGCCATGTTTTCCAATATATTTCTGAAATTGATAGAATTTGTTTTTTTTTTTTGTTGTTTGTTTGTTTGTTTGGCTATGGTTTTCTGAATATCTTTCAGTTTTATGAAAATGAGTGAGCAACGCCAATAAAATGGCAAAGGAAAGCGTTGACAAAAAAATTCCGGTTTTAACGAAAATTCGAGAAAATAAAAGTATTCTTTTTGGCGCATTTTCCGAAATATGTTATTCCTTAAAATAAAGGATGGACATACATTTAATTTGATTAATTTAGTTGAATTAATTAATTTAATTATAAATATTAAAGAACGGTTATTCTTGGTTAAAAAATCCAAAAGTTGATGTTGTCTTCTATGAGCGTCTCGGGATGGTGCTAGGAAAATATTTGCAGTTACGGAATTTTCTTTTCTTTGAGCACACTCGGCAGGCAGCATTTCAGATATATTAACATCATTAATTTGGTTTCGAGAAAGATAGCATAAAGTGCACAACACTTAAAAATGTTTGCAGCAAATACAGGTTGGACTCTCAAATGATTCAAACACGGGAATTTTTCTTTTAAGACTCCAAATGCGCACTCAACAAGACGTCGTGTTCGTTTATGGGCCCTGTTGTACCGAACAATAGATGCGCTCCCAGAATTTGAAATTGAAGGCGGCATAAGCCACGTTTTCAAGGGGTATGCGCTATCTCCTAAGATACTCTATAACCATTTTTGATAGTCGAAATTCTTTGCAAAACAAGTGGGTCCTCAACTTCAATGTTTATCCTCTCTTTATAAATTTTTAGTCCATTTTCAACATCACTATCACTTTTGGACTCTGAATCAAAAAAGTACATTTTAGTTGTTAAGGCCGTGTGCCAATTGCGTTAAAATTGTATCCCCTGGCTAATCTTTGGCGTTTGTACAGAAATGGATAAAATTTTAGCTTTTTGCTGTGTCGATTCGATTAAATGGGATTTTTTTGAACACTTTACTTCATTAATTTCCCATTAGGATTGTAAATTTTCCCTTTCGTTAAATATTATTATAACTAAAATTACCAAACTGATTTCCCAATTTTACATAAAAAAAAAACATAACTAATAATTATTTTCGGTGTTAACGCTTTTGTTTGTAAATTATATGTTTTTTGTGTAAATGATTGAAGAACAAAGTTCGCAATTTGTTAATGAAAAATACAAAGAAAAAAAATTGACCAATCAACATTTTTCAAACAATCAATTTTACTTGTCTTTGCACGATATTGCTTACATGGTTTACATTTCTTTATGAAAAAAATGTTGAACTGGTTTTAATATATTTTTCACGAAGGGTAGTTCTCCCATCGTATGTGAACACTAGTGCACTACATTTGTACACCGGCAATCGATTGAGAAAACCGAAACAAACAAAAGAGCTCTCATCTTCTCTTTCATCCCTTCATGGGTATATGCAAATGTCAAACATTAGCCACAGGATAATTTTTTATGCAGCTCCAGAGCCGGCTAATTTTATGAAGTCTATATTCACCACACTAGTGTCCAAAATTAGCCAGGTGATAATATTTTAACGCAATTGGCATACGGCCTTAGTTAATTATTAATTTATCAAACTCGCGCTAGACACAACTTTTCCTTTTAAATTTATGAAAGAATTATGACTTTTTATTCCTACAAGGCTAGAATCGCCTGTAAGAATTTATCAACTACTCAACCAGTAGCTTCCAGTAACAGAAACAGGGAAATCATTAAATGTCCCTACAAATATATTTTCAATTACATTTGTAGAAGTGCCAGTTAACTTTATGCTACGTGTTACACAAATATTTTACACTTGTATAAATTCACTTGTACTTCAAGTACTTGTAGTAATGTGGCATAGGTCCCTGGTACTCACGCCTTTTTTCTTTTCTACATATTAGGAATAAAAAGCCAACCCTTTTTTTTGGGTTCTGCCGTTTTTTCCAAACAATTTTTTAGGCGTTTTTTCATATTTCATAAATGGAAAAAATGTCTAAAAAAGTTATTGAAAAAATGCCAAAATTCTCAACATTTACGCCAAACTATTTGGGTGATTTTTCTTGGGAAAAAACGCCAGATTTTCGGTTTTTTTTTCCATTTCCTATTTTTGGCGTAATTTCTGGAAGCCTCTGGCGACCCACAAAAAATTGCACACAATTTTAGAGAAAACTGAGGTCAGTGATCTCTGGATTTTTCGAGACAATCTTAAACTTCACTACAGGGTTTGTCAAATGAACTGTTACCAATACAAAAGAAAGGAAGTTTTTTCATACTTAAAGTTCTAAGTTTCATATTTAAAGATCATTTAAAAATAAATATGTACATTTAATTTCATGAATCCCATGTCACTGTTCGATAAACTCCAAGCTCCGTCTATCACAAATGGCTGCAATCATCTATTTGATAAATGCATTGCACGCTGCACGAATGTGGTCCTGTAGAATTTGTGACCATCACCGACGAAGCACTAACTTCAATGTTTCCACACTATTTTTTATTTTTTTTTTTGTTTAAACTTTGCCTCCAAAATCGACTATGTGGAGAAGTCCGTCAGATTTAATTCTAGCTAGAATGGTATGAAGGCCAAAAGGAATCAATTCTTTATTTAGGATTTCGGACCTTTTGTCGTTACACTTCCCGATTCAGTTTAATGCCCGGGTCAATAAAAACGAGCGAAAAACCATCACAAAAGCAGGTGCTTGCTTACGAACAGCAAGAAAGTCGGTTTGAAGGCGTATTGTTGAACAGGAGAAACTAAATCCTGCAGATTACCGGCTGCCTACAGGGCTTTCAGTGTCCCTGATCTTTGAAGACGAACTGCTGTCTGTGCCGGTGTTAAATTATTTAATTCTTTAGGTTAATTTTTCAGTATGCGACGTATGCTTGAGTCAGACACGTTCATTTGATTTCTTTAATTTCGAGGCTTTTTGATGATTTTACTGTTTTCCAGGACCACCTCAAGAGCATTAAGCAATGATACCAGAATCATTGTGACACATAATGCTCCAATACGCAAACATTTTATTCTCACGCAAGTACTGCAACTCACGAACAATGGCTGTCTGCGATTTTCCTGCCGCATGCATAATCTTATCCCTGTAATCAGTACTGCCAATGTAAAGGCCATAACACTTCACTTGAGGAACTCTGTATTATCTACTAGTTAGAGTAACCGATAAATCACGTCTTACTGGACTTACTGGCTGTATGTAGCTGTAGCTCGATTTTCTAAATTTAGTCTGACGAATAATTAGGCCTAATACTTAAGTTAATTTCCAAACTTATAATTAAAGCAGTGCCAGAGTTAAGCCTACTTAAATGTTTTGTCTTAGACCAATAATTCTTCTAACCACATTTTCAAAAATGCGTACCAAGTCTAACAAGGCCAAGCTTATATGGAACATTCTATGAGATGAGCTTTGGATTCTACAGGGATGAGGAAAATCGTGCTCACTACCTTTGAAAATGTTCGGGTTAACCTACATAAACTGAAACACTGTACTTGGCAAACCCTTTTTTGAGGACTTAAATGAAATCCTGCATCAATGCATATTCTATTTAATTTCAAAAATGAATTGCCCAACAAATTGCTCAGCATTAAAAATCAATACGCTTTACACAACCAAATTTAAAAGAATGTAAAACCATCTCTCTTTGTGTGATCATTAGTAACGATTCGTTTACGTAATCGACTCAATAATAACCACCATCAGCAGGCAATGAAAGTGCTATCACTTATATTACCTCTTATGACTGGCCGAACACCATTGGTATTCCAATTATTGTGACACAATTACATTTCGAAAACAGTTCCGAGAACTGACAAAATACGCAGTCAAGTGAGTGATTATGCCCGTTTCGATGTGCAGATTTATCATTAATTAGGTAATTTTATTTCAAGGACTTCCAGGAACACTGATGTTGTAAGCAGTTAAAGTCTGAGAGCGTAGTTAAAATTGAATTTAATTTATCGACTCAGTTCTAGAATTTTAACAACTACAACAAGAAACATACACATATGCAGAGAAGTTTATCTAAATCAAAAAAAAAATACTTAACCTCCCTTTAAGATATTTATTTCATTAAAACAAAACAAAAACATATATGCGCATTCTTACACTGCCAAAAATAGAAGAAATAAAAAAATAAACCGGAAGAGATTCTCCTAAACATAAAATATATTTCTCTTAAAAAAATATATAAATTAAAACAATTAATATAAAATAGTTAGAAAGACAATGACGCAATACGTTTTGTACATAATATAATAAACAGAAAAGAATTATTATAAAATTCCATTTAATTGAATATAATTTTATTCAAACGATAAAAAATGTACTTTTACTTTTTTTTTTTAATGTTAAGGATATCAGTCATATAAAGAAACAAATCATCGCCCAGATGATAGCATTTTTTTTTTATTCATAATTTTGTTTAAGCATAAAATAAAATATCAGATTTATATATGAAAAAGGCAATAAACGAAGTAAAAGCAGAAATTCAAGGAAACAAAAACATTTTTATCACATCAAGAACAACTGGAAAACAATAATATCAAACAAAGGAAATATGTAGATATGTAACGTTAATGTAATGAAAAAAAATTTGGGAAGCGAAACTCAATAAATGTAAAAAGAAAATAAACTCACTCACAAGGAAAATCAACTCATTCTCCATATGAATAAGTTTTTAAATGTAAAGAAGAGATTAAAATAAATAAATATAAGTGAAATGAAAAATTTAAAAATCGTTTTTATGTTTTCCTTCAATTCGGAAGTGTCATTTGATGTTCATCGACACGTAAGTAAGTATGTAGATATAATCTCTAGATACGAGTACGTACCAAAAGCAGTTGTAGATGGATGATTTAAAAGTAGAAGTTGGAAATGGGGTACAGTCGAACCCGAATAATATCACATCGCTTAGAAGCACAAATCGCTTTATATCACAAAATGTTTAAGCCAGATGTCTTTTTTACATAATTCGTATTGGAATTAAACCTCTTTATAGCATCTCGTTTAATATCACAACCCGCATAGAGTCATTCAAAAATTAGCCTGACAAAATCATTTCTTAGTAAATTTGTCCGCTTAATATCACACATTATTATGGCAAATGCAGTTGCCGTACATATTGGCTTGGAAGTATAATTTTATGTGCTAGTGTAGTCAAAGCTAATACATAATAGAGATGAAACTCGTAACTGCAACTTCATCCTCATTTCTGTGCTTATTGTAGTCTGTTTCAAATAGTGTTTCCGTTTCTCCTGTTATATAACTCCGAAAAAGTGAAATCTACTGTTTCCTGTTCCCAGAAACTGTTTAGACCATTTCTTCTGTTAGTTTACTTTTTATTATTAAAAACAAAATTAGAAATGGAACGCTAATATAAAAAATCAGTAACAAAAAATCTATGGTGTAAACCCAAAGCAATAACATTCCTGGGTTGTTGATTGGCACTACAAGTCCACCATGACAGTAGGTCCGTTCGCGAAAACTACGAAAATCTACGAAAAGAAAAGCTACGAAAACCGTTTCGTTTACGCAAAAAATCGTAGTTTTTCGTTAAAAAGAGAGTGTAAGAAATCTCCCCAGGCTGCGAATTTTAGCACAAGAAATTTCTTTGGGCAGATGACATGAAAACTGTCAAATCACATACCATATATTTAGCATTTTTTGTTGTTCAACGCGTTCGTTTAATTTTTCGTAATTTTCCTATCGTTTCCTAATTTCACCCCAACTTTTCGATATTTGATAGAAAACACATAAGTATTTGGTGCAAAAAGCACGTGAACGGACCTAGTGACATTGACATTGATACTGCTTTGAAGTGCCTTTTATTAATATCATAATTTGAAAAAAGTAAAGTTAGCCGTTGCCAGTTTCCGTGATTTTAGGTTTTCTTGGTTATGTAAACTCAATATAAGCACATTATTATATATTTATTATCTATTTAACGTTTACATACTTTGTATCTAATCCCAATTCAAATTGAATTCAGGGAAAAAGACAAAGTATGAACAGATGTTTGTAACGCAACAAATGTTTTTTCGACGAACCTGACAAAAGTGGACTATATTATACGACATACTGAAGGGAAATAGCAAATAATGTAGTGTCAAAAAACTTTTTCCTAGTGAAATAGACATTTTACTAAAAAACCTTCTATTTTAGAGGTTTTAGGAAGAAATTTTAAATCTCCTGTTACTTTGGTAAGTCCAACAGAAGATCTCCTGTTTTTCACATTTTCGCGATGGCAACACTGGCTTTTAAATCCTGGTGGACTTTTGACACCGTGATTTGTTACAACTATACCTACTTGAGCTTCACTTTACATTCTCTGTGTACTTTTTCTTAGGACTGTCACTTATTGGATTCTTGATTTCAGTTTCAAATTTAACAAGGTTTTGTTGCTCTCTGAATAAAAATTGTTTAGATTTAGCCTTATTCTAATCAAAAATCAGCAGGATGAACTTCTGTGCCTAATATACTGTTTAACCTTTAGTTATATTTTCTTTTCCCGATAAGAGCGCAGCCCGCTTATAGTCACAAAGTTTGGCTGCCCGGTTCATGTGACTATATCCGGGTTCGACTGTATTTAAGAAATTTGTGTAAAAGAAAACGACTGTATAATATCCAAGGCTAAGGTTTTGTTGTATTTTAATTTGAAAGCTTTTGAAAGCTTTCCTTAAATCAAGATTTGAAAAAATGGCATATTAGTAGCTGAATGTCTGGATAAGCTTTTCTACAACACTTCATTATCGACGAAAAGCTTTGCGAGTGTCAATATTCTACAATAGATGTCGCAAAATTCAGTTTTTGTTTCTTTTTCTACAAACCTGTATTCGAAATACATATTTTATCTTTTCGTAAGCTCTAATAGTCTGAGCTTTTAGTTCGTCCTTTTTTTTTAAATTGTTAAGAGGATTTGGCATTACTTTTTTTTTTGAAGGAAAAGCACAATTACTTTTTTTGAAGGAAAAGCGCAGAAGAAAGCTGTACAATTTGAATAGCTTATTCGTAACTTGAAAGCTTTTTTTTCTACACAGGGTGGATGCAAATCCTTTATGCTTTAACAATATTCGTAGATTATTTGAAAATTTGGATTGTAAGTCATGAAGAAAAGTATTTCATTTTATAGTGTAACTGTTTGCAAGATATTGAATATTCGATTTGGTTTAATAAACGTAGCAATTTCGAAAACGCGGAAGAAGCTTTAAAATTGCATACGAAAGAATTTCATTTCATAAAGTTTGCTATGTTTGGTTTTCTTCAAATATGCTGCTTATTTTCTGACAATTGACAAGTAAAAACCACGTCATTAATAGGTTTGTTTGATGTCAGCCCTCGGGCGCACCAGGGTGCACTGGGAATGCACTCATGTCAGTCAGACTCTCAGTGCTACACTGAAAACGCACTGAAAATGCTACCCTGCGTTCATTGTCGACACTGGTTCTGCACTGGATTCGCCGTGGGTATTTCTTCACGGTAATAAGAATGGGCTGTCATAACATAAAATCAGTTGACTTATCATTTGGTTTTTTTTTTCATTGCGTTGATTTTTCTCATTGTCCTTGTTTTTTATTTTTTTTTGTGTTCGGATAGGTTGCTTGATAAAACAACGAACTAAACAAATGCAAGAATATACGAAAATGAAGAAAATCTGATTTATGTTAAGTTTTCAATGCATGACAGTTGTCAGGGCAAGCGATTTGGGCTCGATGAAATGGGGGTTGCATTGGGTTCTTGGACAACAATGAAAATACACTTGTCAGTGTGCCCTAGGGTTGGCGACAGCAAACAAACTTAATAAAACCGGAACAATACCTATACGCTGTCATGCGTAAATTTCTTCAAATTTACTACAAAAATACTAAATATTTCGGTCAAACAGTTCCAAAGGTTAAAAAATTTTCTCGTTCGACGTCAAGCAGTTGTTAAATAAGTTCAGATATATGAGCTATTGGGATAAGTGTGTGATGTGAAGTCGTGCCCGTCACGCAAGAATAACTTGGAATATTGGTTCTGTTCTTCTGTATCTCAAAGTGCAGCCGAAATTCCAGATTTTTCGATTCTACGTCGATCTCAGGAATTTGGCTACATCACAATCAACACTCCACCGAATTTTACATAGCAACTTGGGTCATAAAGCCTATAAGGTTCCCAGCCGACAATCAGCAGCGTCGTAGCACATCATCTTCATCGCTTTTTTAATACAGATAATTTTCGTTTTCTTTAAATCTCGAGTAGTTTCTTTAACCACGACGTGTTTCTCTTTGATGTTGTTTTTGGGGAGTAGGCAGCACTGGGCTTTATTTCCAGGAAAATTAAGCGGGTACGGCTGTTACCATTAATAGATTGCACTTGTGAACCATGATTACAGCCCTATTATGGTTAGCGAATCGAACGTTCGATATGAAGCAAACTCTTTCGCCTGTGAAACAACTGCTGCAACAAAAAAAACCAAATTAAATGAGAGTTGCGAACATAATACCCCGATACGGGTGATTCGCAAAAGAGTTCGCTTAGGTTAGGTTAGGTTAGGTAGCAGTGGCTGCCGGTAACAAGTAAAGGGTGATTTTTTAGCTGGTTTGGTTTTGGCAACACTGGTTTTGACAGCTGACGTGTGTTTAGTACCTTGTGTCACTGTCAAACAGCTTCAGTTTGGTTTGCAATTTAACCATGGATCGTCTTACAAATGAACAACGCTTGCAAATTATTGAATTTTACTATCAAAATTCGTGCTCGGTTCGAAATGTTCATCGCGTGCTGCTTCCATTTTATGATCGGCATTCTCGACCTTCTGAGCAGTATATTCGGAAGATTGTGACCAAATTTCGCACCAAATTTACTTTGTTGGACATTAAACCACCAACACGTTTACGTACTGTGCGTAGTGAAGAAAATATTGCGGCCGTATCAGCTAGTGTGACAGAAGACCGCGAAATGTCGATTCGGCGCCGTTCCCAGCAGTTAGGCCTTTGTTACAGCACTACGTGGAAAATTTTGCGGAAGGATTTGGGCGTAAATCCTTTTAAGATACAGCTGGTGCAAGAACTAAAGCCAGCCGACCTACCACAACGCCGAATTTAATTTAATTAATTAATTTAACAGTTAATTTCACGTTTCGGGCCGGTCAATTGGCCGCCTAGATCGTGCGATTTGACACCATTAGATTATTTTTTGTGGGGGTATGTCAAGGCTAATGTCTATAGGGACAAGCCCGCTTCGATTGACGCACTGGAAGCCAACATCCATGCATTCATTCGTGAGATACCGGGCGATATGTGTGAAAGAGTATGCCAAAATTGGACTCAGCGGATGGGCTACCTGAGACGGAGCCGCGGTCAACATTTGCATGAAATTATCTTTAAACATTAAATTGCAAGGTTCAAACTATCGATTCAAATAAATATTTCATTCATTTTTTCGAATTTTTTGTGTTTTTTTTTTTAAAAAAGTTCTCAACCTCTTAAAAAATCACCCTTTACCAGCACACTTAGGCCTATAGAGGCCCATTGTGATACCAAGGATTTTGGGGATAATTTCCCCGCTACTCAAGAAAGCCATTAGGAGCTTCGTACAAAGCGAAGAAGGCTTCTTACTTCTTTTTGTGTTAGATCACTTAGATCATCGAAGAAGTATTCTCCTAGGTGAAGTTTCCTACAACGAGAAAGAGCTGGGCACGAACAGAGCAGATGTGTCGATCTTTGCTCCTCCTCTTCGTCTCTACAGCTTCTACAGAAGTCATTCGAAATGACGCTAAGTCTAGTAGCGTGTTTGCCTATAAGGCTCCTGTGATGACACCGATATGTAGTCTTTTTAGTGACAAAAGGTATCTAGAGCGGTTTAGATCTAATCTAGGCCAGATTTGCTTTGTAGCAAGGCAGGTAGTTCCACCTTCCCATCTAGCGTTGGTTTTATTGACTGTTTCAAGTTTGAGTGCTGGCACCGTAGCGCAAGTGGTTAGTGCGTCGGACTACTGAGCCAGCAGTCTTGGGTTCGAATCCCGCCGCAAACACCCAAAAGGTTTCATAGTGCCCACTTCTTTCGAATGTCTGACAAGCATCAAAGAGTATCATTTGTCATGATTGAGCTTCTCAACTCGCCGTTCGGAGTCGGCAAAAAACTGTAGGTCCCTTCCAATCGTGCAAAAAAATATAACACGCACACACAAATGGTTGCGAGAAGCAGGCCCAGGTTCACTTCGAGCTGTAGCGCCAACTAAGCAAGTAAGTTTGAGTGCTAGGTTATAAGTGGCGAGTGGCATACCTATATTTTTCTTATCGGGTATAATAGGTATTGTTGTTCCTATTTTAGCGAGCTCGTCAGCTTTGCAATTCACTGGAATGTCTCTGTGCCCCGGCACCCAGCAAAGGTGAATGTTAAACTGCTTAGCCATCTCTATAAGAGATGAACGGCAGTTGGAGGTTCGCTTCATATCGAACGTTCGATTCGCTAACCATAATAGGGGTCTTAATTATGTTTATTCGAACGTAACTTAAAGGTGTTCATTTCCATCGAGATTGCTATTTGCGAGTAAAGTTTTGCGGCTGAGTCATTTATAGAAATAATAGTTATCAAAATCGGCCGCTGAGATCGTGTGAGTTCTTTCTTTGGGGCGAACGCCAACGCTCCCCAGTCACTTGAGGTTCTCTTAACCAAGATCCGATATGCGCAAATGTGATGTGAAACAAGGTCATAGGTGTAATTTGGCAGATATTGTTTTTTGCCCAAAGGACGCCTACATGATGATATCTTCACTTAAAGAGTAAAGTTGACAGAAAATCGGGCCGTACTTTCGGGGTTTCGAGAACTCACTTATGTAGCTGCTTCAACAAAGATCTTAGTTACAGGGTCATCAAATTGTCTTTAATGACCCAATCCGCCTTAAAATAAAACGCCAACGTAATTTAAATTCAAATTTAATATATTTCGCAATTTGTTTAATTTTTTATTTTATATATATTTTTTTTTCTTATTTCGCATTACGCATGTATAAATTGTATAGATATCTTTCTGCGTCATATTATCTCTTTTCGTTAAAATCAATAAAACTAAAAGATAAAACATCAATATGTATTTTTTTTTTTTTTTTTTTTTTTGTTTGTTGTTAATTTTATTTTTAGTTGTGGGGCTTTGGCATTCACATTCATTAGTAAAGTACGAGTAGTTATAACTATGTATATGTTGAATAGTACATTTAGATGGTTTAAGAATTGCAATAGGTACACATATGTATATGAATAAAATCCATTTAGTTTAGAGTATCAGTATGTAAATATTTAATATTTATTTAGTATATTTTCTTATGTAGTTTTTCTTCTTCTTTCTTTTTTTTCATTTAGGTATGTTCGGTGGTAATCGTCGCGAGTGATAAAATATTTTTGTTTTTTTTTATTTTTAGTTTTTCTCTCAACAGGTGATATATCACACAACTAAAAAAAAAAATAAATAAAATCAATCTGAATAGACTATGTAATGTACTAAGAAAATAATTCACAATTATATAGTAGATGTATTTTGTAGACATAGACATAGTTCTGGTAGCAAAATCTAAAACAATAAATATCTCTACGGTTATTCCTATCAATGACGACTATTCTACATATTGAACAAACTCGTTTTCAATGTTTTGTTTTTTCTATTTGCGTTTTTATAAATACATAAATCAGCTATTCATTGTATATTTATGTAGTGAAATATGGTTTCTAATAATTAACTTTTTATTTATTCTTTAATTTTAATTTTATAAATATATTTATCAAATGTTAGTTTTTATTATTAGCAACATATTAATATTATTCTTTGATCCGTTCATTTGCTTGTATATATATATGTACGTAAATATTATTTACTATACTATTTTATTTTTTTTTTCTTCTTAAACCAAACACATTAGCTCTAATTAATTCGATTAAATATGCATGTATTTATGTATATGTAAATTTCAACAACATATGTATGTATTTAAATTTAATTTTTTATTTTATCAATTAACACAGTAAATTTGTTTCTTATTTAATGAGACTTTTTCTTGCAATTTTTTATTTTTTTTCCTTTGGCGTCTACAAAAGTTTTAACCTACAAAATGCTTTGTATGCCGATGTACAGTTGTTTACTTTATTATCTCATCAGAGTAGTGACAAATATTTCGAATAAATTTCGTCCGTGACAAAAAAAATCATCGTTGTGCTTGAGGCTAACGCTTGAAAAGTTTTCAACAATCCAGCTTAAGTCATAATGTGATATTCTGCTTACCCTGCATAATGCAACAATTTCACCAATTGCCAGTTGTGTTAAAAGTTTTTATTATAATTTTAATTATTTTTTTTATAAATCGCAGTGACAAATGCATGTGTATAACAATTTTACATGCACTGATTCTGTTAAAAAAATTAATTTTTTTTTATCAATATTTTATCAATGATATGATTAAATTAAAATCGATTAAGTAAAATACATTGCGCAAATGTTTTTTTTTTAACAAAAAATCACTTCTTTAAAGCGATGTTTTCGATTTATTTAAATTTTTATCTTTTTCTTATTGTCTTCCAATTTTTTTTTTTTATTTTAGTTTAAGGGTTTAAAAAATTTGGGGGAAAAATTGATGGAAGGAGGCGAGAGATGGATATGGTAAGCTTGCAAGACGCCGATCTTATTTTTCTGAAATCATCTCTTGAGGTTTTTTTTTACTTGAAGGTTTAATATCGACATTAAATTTCTGACCAAAAAGGATGTAAACTTTTGGTAATCAATACTCATTTGTGTTCCGCTTAGTAAATGGCTTTCTGAAATCCAATCGGATCCTAACGCTGATCGCGCAGAATGAAAGCCTGATGGGTGTCCCAAAATTCACGCAAGATCTGAATTTTTCGCCATTTGTGCGGTACAGCTGACATTTCATGGTTTTTTAAAATGTAGTGCTTAGAAAAGATCAACGCGTTTTCATTGTATTTATTATAAATAATGAAAGTTTGGTGGCTACAGTTTTCAAAATCATCTTCAGCGATGAGGCTCATTTTCATCTTGATAGCTTTGTTAATCGTCGAAATTGGCGAATTTAGGGTTCAAAAAATCCACGAGTGATTGTTGAGAAACAATTGCATCTCCAACGTGCCACTGTTCGGTACGGATTTTGGGTTGGATGCATCATCGGACTATTCTTCTTTGGAAATGCTGCTGGTCTTGCAATAAACAATTGCCTAAATAATTGCAAGATATGGATGTGAATGTCGTGTGGTTTCAACAGGACGTTGATCAATGCCAAAAAGCCCGAGAAACAATTCAATTACTGCATGATTCACTTCCTGGTCGTGTAATTTCCCTTTTTGGTGATCAGAATTGGCCGCCCAGATGGACTTTTTTTCTTTAGGGCTTTTTGAAGTTTAAGGTTTATGCCAAGAAGTCCACGACCGAAATTAAGCCAATGTGCGCCTTGCTATTTACCAGATAGGCTATTCCAAACATAACCAAATATACAGTCCTGTGTAAGAAATTAAGACCACTAGATAATTTTATAATATATTAACCACAACTTTATCATATTTTTAGTTCTTTTTGGAACTTAAAAAAACAATTAGATTGTAGACTTATATTCTACTGCATTAATTTTAAGACTATTTTCAACTTAAGTACAAAATCTTCATCTGAAAAAAATAAGAACAAAGGGGAACAATTAACATACTGGTCTTTATTTTTTATACAGGACTGTATTTATAAAAATAATTTGGTGTCGGTTCGTACGCGCATAACTCAACTGAACATCATCCGATTTGCATGGGGATTATTTTGTAGAATTCTCATTGAACCAGGTATTTAGGTACTATTTCCGAAAATTGGAAATTTCGACTGGAAAAGTGTCGGAAAGTCGTGAAAACCAGAAATTGCAGACTTTCAGCAGCGCTGGATGGTGGCGATATCTGAAAATTACAATTTTTTTTTTTTGCGATTTGATAATTATTCATTCATTTTGTGGAGAACGAATTTCAATAAGATATTTTGTCAACGACTAATTCGTGTTTAATGTAATTAATTGACGGTTGTGACATTTTTCTTTCAGGATTTGCCGCCGTTAAGACTATCAAACATTAGAGCTCGCAATAAAAATACGAGACGGATTCCCAATCTACGTGCAAATGAAACGAATGAACAGCGTCCGTGTCGCAATGAACAAGCCCGTTTACTAATGGCTAACATGCATGGCGCGATTTCGCAAGAATAAAGAGCCGATCAAATGGAAGCAGATCGTGTAGCGAGAGCCACTCATCATGTAAATGATGATCAAGATCAACCTAACCTCAATCGACGTGAAGAGCCGTTAATTTCAATATAAATCGAGCTACATTCGCTATGATTTGTATCGTATTTAGAAGGGGGTTATCCCATAGAGACAACAAGCACGTAGACCTGTAGGCCCATTGTACTTTGGTGAAGTACCACCCCATTCGCTGAGTTAGCGATTTGTTGCTGAGCTATACATCGATCTAAATCTCCCCGTCGCTTTCGCAAAGCGAAGCAATAGGGCAAGATTGAGCTCTAGTAGATCAACGTCCCGTAGGACGTACTTGCCTAGAGTGGCCTTTCTGATCTGAGCAAAGTCCTGACACTCGCTATGAAGTGCTCAGCTGTCTCGTCTTCTTCCAAGCACATCTCGCAGAGGCCCGAGCTTCTGATTCCAATTTTGTTCAGGTGATCGTTAAAGGGAGTGAACCCAGTGACCAGTCCTGTGAGGATTTTGAGGTCATTTCTGCTAAGGTGTAACAGAGACTTAGTTCTGTTTGCCTTTGCAGCCAATAACAGGCTGAGGACCGATGAAAGGGGTCGCTGATCCAGCTCTAGCTAGAGCATCAGCCTTATCGTTTCCCGGGATATCAGTGTGATCTTATTACATCGCCAAAGCTGGTTCAGTTTATTGACAGCTTCCTCAACAATTTTGGAGTTGATCAACGCTGCTGAACAGGTTTTAATAGCTGCTCGGCTATCAGAGCAAATGTAAATGGACTTGCCTTTCCATCTCTTGTTAAGAGCAATCTGGGCTATGCTAGCGATAGCATACACCTCTGCCTGAAAGACAGTTGTAAATCTGCCCAGTGGAATAGATTGCTCAACGTGGCATTCTTCTGAGTAGATAACTGCTCCGGAGAGCTCATGCATTAAGGACCTATCCGTATAGAAGACTATACTTTCTGATGGGAAACCAGACCAAATTCCGCTGTTTCATTCAGAGCGATCTGGAAGGAGACATTGGAACCTTCGCCCGAAATTATATCTGTACTTTGTAGTGTCCAGAGCTCCTGGTACTGAATCGAGAAACTCCCCACCCTGCTACTACCTTCACTGAAGGTAACTCGCCTTCCAAGAAGCACACCTATGCGGTATACTGCTTTCCTAGCTTTGTTTTCAATGAAAATATATGCAGTGGGGGCAATGCAAGAAGGATCTCAATGGCAGCGGTGGGTGTCCCTCCCATGGCCCCAGTAAATTTCGCTTTGATACTTTTCCGTGTGTTAACACTGGGAAATTGAATGTCATCTGTCATCATTGCAATGCATTGAAGTTCTCAACGGAAACGCCTGGGTTATTCTGTGCAAGAGGAAAAATCAGTGGCACCGCCACCGCAGCCATTTTGGTCGCTTCTGTATGAGGATACACCGCAATTCCTCACATACATCCAACAATACAACGGCAGCTTCCAAATAACGTCATTTGGAGCCACTGTTAGCCAAGAACGCGGCTACAATCCCATATTTACATAGTGTAATGCCGTCAGACGAACTTTCCCATATGTATGTCCAAAGTGGATCAATTGTCCTATTCACCTTCCACAGACAACGTTGTTTATCACAAAGCGTTGCAGTGACCTGAAGTATGTGAAATTCATTTTCCGTATAAATAAAAATGAGTTTGAACTTTGAAGGGATTTTAAGCGGAACAAAGTTCGCCGGGTCAGCAAGTACTGTATACCTTATGAATCAATGAAAAAATTTACAATCTATCAAAATAATTCTTGCGTGAATTGTGCGACACCGTTTATATACAACGGTCCTCCAGTGGTATGGCTGGACATAAAGAAAAACTTTAAAAAAGAATAGGGATACTCACTTAACCCTTCAACCAGATCTAACGAGTATAAAGTTTGTATATAGTTTGTCCCCGATGACTTCGAAGAATCCAGACAGGCCATGGACGTAGCCCAATATGATATTGAAGTGATTCTTAATTTAGCACAAAATGGTTGTAAGGGAATTGGGATTATGTTATATCTTTGTCAAGAGTATCTCTCAGAAAGCATTTGTTTAATATTCAAAAAAAGGATTCGAACACTTTCATTGTTCGACTTAAATTTCAAAACGTATACATCTGTGACACTAGACGCAGTTATCTCTCCCCATTGTATTTCAGGATAATACCCTTTTGAAAACACCAAACAACTGCTGATATAAGTTAACTTTTATCCAACAAAAAAAAACTACTAGAAGGTGTTAAATATACATACATACAAACACATGTACATATGTACATTTCTAATGTTATATCCATGTCTAGAAAATGCAAATCGGACATCCTCTCTGCTGCTGCAAAACCACAAGAGACATCAAAATGGCAGCGAACCGAATGGAATCATAATTTCCATAATTTCCGGATCTAATCCCCAAGAGGATACCCAAAAACGGGAGATAATATATCAAATAGATGAAACCTAACCCTAACCATATGCAAATCAGTCATAAAAAGCAAACATTTAAATACGAATCCGTGTTACGAGTCGCCTGCAGTGGAAACCACAAAAGCATATTCAACGCAAAAAAAAAAAACAAATTAAATGAAAAAGGATCAACAAAACATTTACAGATTCAGTGATATGTCAAAAAGGTGGACCGATGTTACAAACCCAAATAGGTCTCGTGTATATTTATAGCCTTTTCTTAACTTATAAATAACTAGTTTTATGCGATAGATAAATCGTACTTAACCTACATCTTTGCTTACGAGTATGTATACAATATGAGTATATGTATGTATATGTAGATATTTAGATGAACTGAAATTATTGCAAAACACATCCGCCCGCATTGCGCCCCATGAAACCGAAACTAGCTGCATCCGAACCGCCTCCCTCGCCCAAGGAGCATGTCTTGCTACGCATTATCATCAAATCCGTACGGATACTGGGTCGTCGGACGTTGGGTGCGACCACACCGCAGGCATCACTCAGTCGCCGTTTAATCGATAGGGTGCACTTCTTGGAACGATTCGAAGCGGCATGTGGCGGCGGCAGGGTGCATGGTGATCCAAAGGCTGTGCTCACACGTTTATGATGGTTCGGAGCCATTTCCAGTGGTAGATTTGCCGCAAGAAATAGTTCATAGAACATATCATCCACACGACTGTTCTTTTTGGCTGAGCATTCAACAAAAACGCAACATGCATCCTGGCCGGAACAGTAAGCGAGAACTTCCTCTGTTTGTACAGTTCTAATTTTGGGAGCAAGCAAATGAAAGTTACTTTTTTATGTGTGAGTGTATTTGTATGTGTACTTACTTCATTTCTCGGTCGCATTTGTTGCCAGCAATAACCATCGGCACTTTGGGAAGATTCTTTTTCGAACGTCCACCCGAACCAGAGAGTGCACTCCATTTCGTCTCAAGGATTTGTTCTCGCAGTCGAACGACTTCTTCAAATGATTCCCGTGAATCCATGCTAAAAACGAGGACAAAGATATCGCCTGTGGAATGAAACAAAAGTAAGTTGTTAGTTGAAAATGAATAAAAAAAAAAAAGGAAGGACAAGATGTCCCCGCTATTCCGTTTGTTATAATAATAGAATATGCACCCAGTGGCCCAGAGGAAACGTACAATCATTACTTTTAAATGTAATTGAGGAAGGACTATGTAGTTCACTTCTTTTTTTTTTATAATAACATAAAGTTTAGTGATGTGCTTTCTACGAGATTGTAAAAAGTTATTCTGGGAAATCCGGTATCTGGAATTTAATAGAGCAGATGACACAGTTACAAGTATCTATCTATTTCGAGAAGACTGGTTTTTATTTTCTCTATGAATTAACCTTTTGGTCCTTCGAGCCATATAAATACATACCTATATATACATATGCACAGATGTATTGGGATTTAAATTTAGCAAATTTGCAGTGACATGTGTCAGACTCTTAAACGACTTGACATTTATATTTTCATAAAACATAAACTTTTTCATTTGGTGTCAAATACAGTCGATTCTCGTTAGCGTGAACACCGGATAATGTGAACTCTGGATAACGTGAACATATTTTTTTTAACATGGACATCTCTAAAACGTGAACAACTCCTGAACACTCTAAAACGTGAACTACAATTTCCGCTCAAAATAACTGTAAAATACAAGCAAAATGGAATTTAAAATTAATTTTTTTTATTAAAAAATCTCGTCTTGTACAGCTTTAGTTAGCTACAAGTCAGTTCGTTCATAGAGAATGAAAAGAAACTCCTCGGTGCTATTTTTCCTGAGGTTTGATTCTTATTTTTTTAAGATTTTTGTCTTAAATAAAAATCGTTTGCCTAGGTGGGCTGTACATACAATTGCAGACATTCATGAATGGAACGAGGATATAGATGACTCTAATGTCGTGTCCAAAGTAACCAACATCATAAGTGATGGAAAGACCGATGATGGAGATGTGCTTCAATTGCCAAAAGAAAACATTAAGCCTAGTGAAGACATTTAAGTCTTCAACAAGGCTTTGAAATAGGCTGAAGATGAGCTTGTTAGCCAATATGACTTAAATATCTTAAGACGCCTTAAGGAAAGGGTAGTAGGAAAGCTTTTGTGCAAAAGCAGACAAGTAAATAGATGACCGACTTTTTCTACTAAATACCATAACGTTATGTCCAAAACCTTTGCCATACATTTTTCTTAAAAATCAATTAAAAATACAGTTATGTAACAAATCAAATAAAAATACATAAATAAAAAAGTTTTTAAATGAATTTCTTCTATGGGATTGTCCTATTCTTTTGTTAAAATTCAACCTTCGCAAACGTCAAATGGTTTTTAATTGTTCACGCTATCGAGAGTGTACTGTATCTTTAATTTTATTGAATAGGGTGTGAGCGGTTCAGTGAAAATTAGATAAAAATATAAACTTTCGTTTTAAATTGTTTGTTTGTTTTATTTTAAAGTTACATTTTTTTTTTAATTTACTGCCAAAAAAATATTCCTTGTATTTATTTATGTCTTTATCTAGTTCTTGGAAATTTAAAGTAAAGAATTTACTCTCTCTTGAAAGAAAAAAAAATCCATAAAAAAACCAAAGCCCTAGCGGCGCGTGATGTATCCGTTTCTATGGAAACATTTTCCAATTTATATTTATACATACTAGCTGTTGCCGGCATTGCCCGTGGACTAAAACAGTCGCGTAGGCAGCAATCACTGTTCTTTTATTTTTCAACATCAATATCCATATTAATTACAAGATATATTCCAGATCATAATCAATCACCATTTGCGGCTCTCACACTTAACCGATCTTAACAAATGAGGTGTCAAAAGAAAGAGCACTGACAATTTCACTTTCTAACAATTTAAAAAAAAAACCGATAAAAACAAATATACTACCAAAAATGAACTCCCAAAAGAATAAACACTTCCCGTATGATTTCCATGGGATTTCCATGAGTTGACAGATGGAAATCATATGTGGATTTTTGGAGTCGGATTTTCTCTTGCGAGAGTTCTCCCACGGGCACACTAGTAGCACGAAATCATTTCAAGTAGCGTCATCTATCAATGACAGCTCAAGCAATTATTGCGATTGCACCCCAAGGTTTTTTGAAAACAACCATAAGATACAGCCCACAAAATAAGTGGATTGTATTTGTATTTTGAGTGAGTGACATTTCGTCAAAAAGTGTCATTTGTTAGTGCTTTTATTTTTGTATTCCTTTAAATAATATTACGTATAAGTTAATTTAAAAACCGTCCTATACTCCGCACAGTATGTTAAGGAACAAGTATACGAAGTTTACATTTATGTTGTCAATTAATTTTGGAGTTTATCTCCGTAAAAGTTTGACAGGTTAAACAAAAACCTCGATTACAAATGAGTGCCAAATTTTGAGGTTTGCGTTTCGATTTGACTAGATATGCCGATTGAAGGCTGATATTATGAAAGTTATTAATTTCATCTAGGTGAGATCTACTAGACAGATAGAGAAAGGCTGTAAATAACAAATCCATCCCCAGATTATGCACTATCTCTCTCTACACTGCGGTAGTCAGACCCATACTTATGTATTATAGTCTGGTGGACAGCACTGGACAAAGTCAACTATTTATGTTTTTTTTTTTTTTTTTTTTTTTTTCCCCCGAGGGTAGGTGAAAATCTTCCATAGACACTATGAGAATAGCAAGCGCGTGCTCATAGTAGTGTCAGATTCTTACTGACCAAAAACACCTCCCTTCGATATAAATTTGTTAGATACTGCAACTAAGTTATACTACTTATCAAGCAATTTTTCTATCACGAAATATAAACGTTTGGCAGGTTACTTTCCAATGAAAGATCCTGCATGTTCCGCAATTTAGATGCGGTTAATCCTTATCTCGCCAAGTCGAAAGGTTTTGTCCTTTGTAGTCGGCGCAATAAATTGCTATCATCCAAAATAAGTAGGACTGTATTATTAACATGTCCGATTAGTCGGTTTCTATGTTTTCGCGCGAAGCTTCTAGTTTCAGCTTCGATTGTCGGAATTCCGAGATCCCTGTGGATATCGTCGTTTCTAGCATACCACGGTGCTTGGACAATTTCTCTAAGCACTTTATTTTGAAAGGTCTGTAAAATATTGGCATTTGTTTTCTTGGTACAACCCCAAAGTTGTATACCGTAGGACCACACCGGCTTTAGCACTTGCTTGTATAAAAGCAGTTTGTTCTCGGTACTGAGGTGGGAATGTTTCCCGATTAACCAGGGGCCAAATCGTCTCATCCGTTCACGTACGGACGATTGAACGTATGAAAATTACGTTATATGTCTATCGAGTAAACGGATTCGTATTACGCCATACGACTGCTCACGGAACGTAATTTTTTAAGTTGTACTAGATGTCAAGAGCGAAAATAAGAGATGAAACTTCAAATTAATGTCACTTTGAAGTAATATTATTGAATATTCAATAATGAAAATATAATTTTAATGAAAATACAACGCAAATGTTCATACATCATACACATATATGTATATAGATATGTATTTATTCTAAATATTAATTAAGTAACATAAATCCAAATTATCACTTCAAAGAATTAAAAGCACACATCACATATCACTGTAGTCTTCATTTGCCATCTTTAATTTTATGCTTTTGATTGATTTGCAGCTCTATAGTTTGTTCATCTGCAGGAGCACAATCGTCATAAAATCTGCAAGCATTATTTTAAGCGTTAGGTTTATTTTATTAATATTCGTCCTATAAAATATATTTGTTAATATTATTTTTAAAATATATATTTTTAATAACAAATAACTTACATTTTGCTAGATTTCTCCTTCTTCAAACAATTCCGTTCGCAATTTTCTGTTCGAATGACATTTCGAATAAATAGATACGTTCACGGAAACTACAGCACTCGTTCACGGAAATCATAATACCGAATTACGTTCCTACTTACACGTTCACGTATGTCATAATTCCAAATACCCATTTTTCGATCACGAGTTACTCGTTCACGGATGAGACGATTTGGCCCCAGTACATTTCTCTATATTTGATTTCTAATTCTTTACGTTTCATTTTCACGTGCGAATTCCACTTCAGCTTTGCGTCAAGTGTCATTCCCAGGTATTTGGCTTCATTTGCAATGGGAATTCGGGCCAAATTTATAAAAATTGGCAAGTCATTAATTTTTCTATAAGTGAAATTCACGTGAACAGATTTAGTTCCGTTAAGGGCGATCCGCCAGTCCCTCGTCCATTCATTTACTTTATTCAATGCGTTTTGCAGTTTGGCAGTCGTTTCCTCGATTGTTTTACCTACTGCTAGGATAGCGGTGTCGTCGGCAAACGTAGCAAGCATAGTGCCATCTTCTTTCGGTATATCACGAGTATATAACAGATAAAGAAGCGGCCCCAGAACGCTTCCTTGCGGTACGCCGGCCGAAATTTTTTTGAGCTCTGAGTATTCGTTTCCATTTCTAACACGGAAGAGTCTATTTCCGAGATGTGAATCCAAAATCTCGTATAGGTACACGGGGAGTACTTGTCGTAATTTGCATTTCATGCCATCGTGCCACACCTTATCAAAGGCTTGCGAGACGTCAAGAAATACGGCTGAGCATATCTTTTTTTCTTCTAGTGCTTTTTCGATTACGTTATTAATTCTATGCACCTGGTCAATTGTCGAATGCTTACTTCTGAACCCAAACTGGTGGTCAGGGATTAGATTATTTTCTTCTATAACCGGTTGGAGATGCCTTAGTAATATCCTCTCGAAAATTTTTGATACGACTGGAAGAAGCGAGATTGGTCTGTATGATTTTACTTCATATGACGGTTTTCCTGGTTTTAAAACCATAATGACTTCCGCAACTTTCCATTGGCTCGGCACGTGTTTTAATCTGAGTGCAGCATTTATAATATGGAGAAGCTTAATAAATGCTCTTCTAGGTAAGGCTTTGAGAATTTCTCCGGTAATCAAATCATAACCAGGAGCTTTCTTAGGTTTTAGTTTCGCGATCTCACGTTCGAGTTCTCTAAGCGTTGCAGATCTGCGCGTTAAATCGTCAGATGGTGGAACTACCATCCTTGTGAGGTTGATGTTGTCATGAACCACTTGACCATCGTTCGGTTTAAAGGTTTCTTCCAAATGGGCGGCAAAAATATCCGCTTTTTCTTTATCTTCCCTTGCCCATTCATTTTGATTTATTTTAAGTGGCGGCCCGGGGATTTTGGGCCTTTTGGTGCCTTTTACGGCTTTCCAAAGGGAATAATTGGAATCTTTTTTCGCTGTTAAACTCTCAAGGTAAGAGCCTATCGCACGATTTTTAAAATCCTTAATGCTATTCTTTAACAAATTGCAGAGACGATTCAGATATGCTTTATGCTGTGGAGCACGACTCTGTTGCCATCTTTTACGCGCTTTTCTTTTTTCCCTGATTAATTCTTTTATTTCAGAAGGATATCGTAGACCGTATTTGTCCGGCGTTTTTCTTGGATTGGGCGTATTATTCCAAGAGGCGAGCTGTACTATCTCAACGAAGCGATCGACTTCAACCTCAAGTTCATAGGGTGTCGTAAGCGGTACGCTCAGTTCAACATTTACTTCGATTTCGTTCCTAAAGCTTTCCCAGTTAGTTGTTCTGCCGGTTAATTTCGCTGGCTCTCGGTTAAATAATAGTTTTTCGCTCAATGTCAAAATAACTGGGGAATGATCAGACGACAGATCAAAGCTTTCTTCAACTTTTATGTGGTTGTTAGATATTCCTTTCACCACGAAGAAATCGATCAGGTCAGGTATTTTCAAAGTATCAGCTGGCCAGTAAGTCGGTTTGCCCGTCGAATGGAAATCACAACTGTACTCCATACCTGCCCCATAGAGCATTCTACCTTTTTGCGAGATGTATCTAGAGCCCCAGAACGTATGTTTCGCGTTAAAATCGCCGCCAATAATGAAATTAGGTTTCAGCGATTTAAATAAGTTAGTAAAATCACTTTTTTCAAGCGCGGAACGCGGTGGACAGTAGATAGATGAGATTTTAATAGTACGCTGACTATTTTTAACTCGAATTGTGCACAGTTGCAGAGTTTCAAGCTCTATCTTTAGGTCTTCGCATTGTTCAATGCAGTCTTTGATAAACAAGGAAGATCCGCCTCTCGCTTTGCCCGAAGGGTGACAAGCGTGGTAATCAGTATAGCCTTTTATTTTTAAATGCGATTCCTTTTTCACGTGAGTTTCAGAATTCAAGCAAATGTCAATATCTTTTTCTCGCATGAATATTTCCAATTCGTCAAGTTTTTGCAAAAGTCCGTTTGCATTCCAAGTACATATTTTTAACATTCTTTTTTCATTCATATTCTAGGTGAAGTACACGTTTTCCGTGAATAACTCTCGAGCTTAACCAACCTATCGAGAATAATTTTATTTATTTTGCTTTGCTCTTCAAGTTTCGCGAGAATAATTGAGAAAACTTGAGAAGCAGGGTCCGTCGGGATTTCGATGTTTTTTGATTTTTCGGATGCTGCAGCCTGGGCGTAGGTCTGCACTCCTGCTGTCCGAGGGCTATTACTTGATGTCTTTTCTAATGGCTTTTCATTACCATTTCTCTTAAGGCCAGAAGTCGAGGGCTTTTCTCCTGTCACCAACTTTTTCCGCTCTGAACCCGGTGGTTTTTGTTTGCCTACGTTCCCCTGACCGATCTTACTATTTGCATTAGTTAGCGGTCTTGTTATTTTATTTTGAGGCTTATGGAGTGCATCTCTCCGTTTTTGCAACTCCTTAGCTACTTCACAGCCTCTATAATTTGCCGGGTGCTTTCCCTTACAATTAGCACAGATTGCGGAGGCTTGTTTGTTCACTCCACAGTCTTGGGAGAGGTGATTTCCGGCGCATTTCACACAACGCGGTTCTTTTTTGCAGTACGTTTGCGTATGATTAAATCCTTGGC
Organism: Brachyopa scutellaris; assembly: GCA_949775065.1. NCBI lineage: Eukaryota > Metazoa > Arthropoda > Insecta > Diptera > Syrphidae > Brachyopa > Brachyopa scutellaris. Next base: position 116,129,734 of record OX459113.1, read on the forward strand.
AACGTTTGCACTGCGGAATTATTTTTAAATTTCTACGCATGGGCTCGATTTTGACCACGATATTCAATATGGTTTTAATTCGGCAGATATCGTCGATGCTGTCAGATTTATCGAATGTTAGCATAAAAAGTGGAAGTCCACGCCTAACCAATATGTCTGTATCTATTTCAGATTGTTGCTTTTCCTTCTTGATGATATTAACGGCATCAAGAATTTTAAAGCCTTTGGCTTGAAGGTCGCTCATAACCTCTTCTTTGGTGCATGAGGGGTGAAGACCCCTTGCTACAACACGATGTGGCCTTTCTGACTTGATTTCGAAAGTATACCACTGAATCTTATCCACATTAAGTTTTTGGGACACTGCTCGGTAGTCATCGTGGTCGTCGACGTTAATCCTCCACGCATTATTCCTCAAAGATGTGACCTTAAATTTCGATGTAATCGTTCCTTTAAGGAGGCTATGCAACTTATTATATTCCGTTATCCCGACGATGTTTATTGGTGGCGGTAAACGAAATTGCGTTTTACGTTGATTTTCTTGCAGTTCTTTACGCTTTTCTTCATTTAAGGGCACGACTTCGGGCGAAGAACCGGCTCTCCGTTTTTTAGAAGGTCTTTTCTTAGGGACCCGATTCGTTTCGCGTGCTAGCTCTTCTTCATCGGTGTGGTACTCCCGACTATCTAATAGTGCTGGAGCACATTCGCGCTCTTTCTGCGAGTGTGTGTTCTTTAGAACCTTATTCTCTTCTATTTATGTAGGTACTTCAATATGCTTAGCAAAATCTAAAAAGCGATTAGTATCTGGGTTATTGGGGCTATGTGAATCACCCCCACCGCGGCTCTAAAATCAGGGCTTCCGTTTGATATCTACGGTAGGGACATAGCAGCAAAAACAGCATAGCGATTAAAAGAAACCTCACAATGGGATCTTTATACCTTAGGGCATTCTAGAATAATTTCAATAGACTATTTGACTCCGCTTCTAGATTTTGATATCTAATATAGGACTAATATTCCCATCCCACAGAAATGGGAAGGTAATATCTGTCTTACTGGCAACTCCGTACTAGAGATCAACACGGATGGATCTAGAACAAGTGTTGGTATAGGAGCGGGTGTCTTCTCAAGCTAGCTCAGCCTGAAGCTATATTTAAGACTTCCAAATCACTGTATATTGTCTTCCGGGCGGAGGTGATGACTATTTGTGAAGCCGCTGAGTGGTTATCGATGAATTCGATGTACAATCACGACATTGTCATTTACACCGATAGCCAAGCAGCTTGTAAAGCAATTGGAACACAAATTATAAGACTAGTTAGGCACTGTCGCGCGTCTCTGAACGAGATATCGAGCAGATGTATACTCACCGTGTGCTAGGTTCCTGGTCATAGTAGCTGTGAGGCAGAAGAACTAGCCAGAAAAAGGTACAAAACTGGGAAGTCATACCACAAAGAGTGAGCCAATAGAAACACAAAGTCTTTTCCCAAAAGCTGCAAAGGGCTTGTGAAAGATGACGTAACCTTCATACGTTTAGTCACGCTAAACAGACTTGGTCTCAGCTAAATCGGTGGAAAACTTACAGCTTATATCAGCAGAACACATATCGGCACACTAGTTGGGGTATTGACAGGTCATTGTGCAATAAACACCCATGACAGGAATCCTTACCAATGACTTCTTTCACAGCTGCATGGATGGGGAGGAAGAAGAATCCCATTTGAAAACCGTCTACGCAGCTGCCCGGTACTCTCATCCTTAGAAAAAGATTCCTGGACAATAGACCTACAAGATATTTCCTTAACGGATAACAATGACATATGGAAATTTATTCAACTTTCAAAAAGGTTCCCCAACAGCACCGATAGGGATCGGCTCACGTGGCAACAAAATAGAGACTGCAGAAAAAAACCTTTAAAAGCTTCCACGGATGGCTTGCGCTTGACTTGATATTACCGGTGCTATGCACACCTGCCCTTCAGAAGCTCTAAGATTTAATTGGCATCTCGCCATGAAAGATCTTCATTAGGAAGTCGGCCGCTAGAAGCAATACTTAATTACAACTCGTTTAGAAGTACAAGCCAGGTAATCTTATGGGTAACCTAAATATTTTCAACAAAATTCCTGATCAGGACAAGCTTTACACCGTCGGTCGCTGATATTATGACAAGCACATAAATGCTGCTTTGGCAGACCAAATCGAAGTTTATATTGGGGAACGTACCACATGGTGAATCGGCGGACCCACACTAGATCCAAAAAGTCTAGTTTGGTATAGAGATGGATCGAAAATGGCCTCTGGTGTTGATACTGGTATCTTTGGGCCAAATACTAAAATCTTTCTGCCTCTTGGAACATTCTCCAGCGTGTTGCAAGCTGAAGTCCAAGCCATTGAGATCTGCGCCTTGAGAAATCTACAGAGAGGCATCGAGGGCCCTAACAAAAATGTCTTCTCAGACAATCAAGCCGCACTCAAAGCTTTAAGCTCCTACTCTTTGAACTCAAGACAGGTTAAGTGCTGCTTCAATGCTCTCCAATTCATAGCTACTTTGGTGGGTGCCTTGCAGAGTTATTAAAGAATGCATTCTTTTGGGAATGCATTCGCAGAATTCACAAAAAAGACTTCAACTTTTTGATTAATGCAATCGAGTTCAAAAAAGATTGGGATTTAAAAAAATCCTAAATCAGTGATTAATGCATTCAATTTTTAGCAGTCACTGAATTGAAATCATTTTGAAGTCAATTGAATTCACATCATGTCAGTTGAAATCAGTAGTGAATTCACTTGAAATTAGTTGAAGTCAGTGAATTGAACTGGAATCGGTTGAAGTCAGTCAAATTCTGTTCAAGTCAGTGAATTCAACTGAAATATTTTGAATTCACTTGACGTCAATGAACATCAGTTGCTTCTGAAACCAGTTGAAGTCCGTAAAACTAGTCATGAACCGTTAAAAAAATCAAGAATGAATAAATGAATCTCCCCACTGAAATTAAGTGAATTCAAATTATTTATGTTGAATTCACTGACTTCAACTGATTTCTTATGAATTCACTACTGACTTCAACTCACATCAAGTGAATTCAGTAATGTTATTAGAAAGAATCCAATCATTTGATTTAATTCAATTATTTCTTAAAATTGAATGCATTAATCACTGACTTCAAAAGAATGGTGATTTAAGTTTTTTTTAAATCCCAATCTTTTTTAGAAAAAGACTTCAAATAATTTCTAGGTGAATTCAATAGAATTAACCCTCCAAAAGATTTAATTCTTTTACAACTTTGGTGCCTGGTCACATAGGCATTGGAGGAAATGAGTTTTCAAATCAACTGCCAAATTCTCAAGGCCGGAACCCTTTTGTGGCATAAACTGGGTAACTATTTCACCCTTAATTAATAAATGGGAACATAGTCTGCAACTATCTTATTGGAGAACTGTCCCACGGCTAGGCAAGCCAAACTTTGAATTAAGCCCTATACCCATCACAGATAACTTCTGAACTACAATAAGAAGGATATTAGGTATCCAACGAGCTTCCTCTTCGGTCATTGCCAGTTACGATACCACGTAAACAAGCTTTCACTTCCGTAAAATGTCAAATATTTGACACTTGGGCACCAGGTCTAATCATAGCTTAAATCTTGAAATTAAAAATCACGTCGTAATAATAATCGAATTCCTTTGAGTGTGTTTTCTCCATCTTTTCCGCTAAAAATGATAATTGATTTCCCAATCCGCTTTCGCATCATGTGCTTGATTTTTTTTTTTTTTTGTAAATGCTCATTAATAATGAAGATAACCGGATCAGTAAGTGTCGTGTGCAGTCAAGTGAAGTGCGTTTTCCTTGTTACACACCATCCAAATCCCTGTGTGCCTTATAAAAATGTCTATGCCTTCTTAAACATAAATAAGATGTTAAGCGAAATTATTATGGATTGAATGGATACAATGAAAAGATACTCGTAATTCGCTTTCGTCTTTTATTACTGCAGCTACAGCGATAGCTTGACGTCTGACAGAAGCTCGATATCACCGAGTGATTTCAACAAAAGACTAGCAGCAGAAAAAAGCTCGTTAAAGGAAGCTGGCTTATGTGTAATTATCGCCACACACACAGGTAGGAGACGTTATTTCCTTTTTTTGTGCTTAACGAAACCATTTAAGGTTCCGTTTCCCGCATCTATGAATGTGTGCTAGTGAAATGGTTTCATTGGGCACATAAAACTCATCAAAATAATGCAGTTGACTGGGTTTTAATTATTAAGGTGATTTGGGATGCTTTTAATTACCGCCGTATCTGTACGTAAGCATATTGTTTGATGATTCGGTGTTTTCGAAAAAATTAAAGGATTCGATTTTTTATGTATGGCGTTTGGTTTTGTTTTATTGTGCAATCTTTAAATAGTATAGCTACACCGTGGTGGCATGCTTTAGGGATTCCAGTTTACTTTAATTTGTGTAATGCATGTGTGAGTGCTTTAAATACTTAATGCTTGTTTTCAGCTCAAGATGTCTCAGGATGGTAATTAGCACTTTTTCACATTCATTGTCGAAGGTTATGCGAGTACTGTACCTACTGGAGAGGGTCAAGTACATTTCAAGGTATTTGGGGTAGGCTTGTGGAATTGGATATGAGAATTTTCCGTGTGGAAATAAATCTTTCATAAAACCCCGAGCTTGCTCTTGATTTCAGGACTTCAAGTTCCGTTCTGATGACTGGGAAAAACATCACGGTGAATGATTTAAACCTACTTATATCGGGACAAAAGCAAAAGAATAATCATCTTAAAAGTCGCCTCGACAGATCCATACTCAATATTTACTTACTTGCTTAGTTGGCGCTACAGCTCGAGGTGAACCTGGGCCTGCTTCTCGCAACCATTTGTGTGTGCGTGTTATATTTTTTTGCACGAATGGAAGGGACCTACAGTTTTTTGCCGACTCCGAACGGCGAGTTGAGAAGCTCAATCGTGACAAATGATACTCTTTGATGCTTGTCAGACATTCGAAAGAGGTGGGCACTGTGAAAAACTTTTAGGTGTTTGCGGCGGGATTCGAACCCAAGACCGCTGGCTCAGTAGTCCGACGCACTAGCCACTTGCGCTACGGTGCCATACTCAATATTTGCTGAACGATATTTAGGGATTACGAAAGTAGAGCAGATTGGCAATAGTCCAAAACTTTTAGACCCATTTAGAACCTGTACAATGGCGCATCTGTTGCCTAGTTCGTATATCACAAGCTTACCATGCAGAGGTTGTAATCCTTAAACTTAACGCTGCCATGCGCTGCAATATCAATCAATCGGGAACGAATACTTAAAGTAGACATTATAAAGCTGAAAGACTAGAGCAATGAATATGTTAGCTACAGGCTGAGTTCTCATACCATTAAATATTACACGGATGGTCCAAGAGCTAAGGAAGTAACGGGGGCAGTAGTGTTTGTGTCCAGAACTAAGTTATTGGAACCCATAGGTAGTTACACCACCATCTTTCAAGCTGAAATCTGTGCTACTGACAGATGTGCCCAACTTAATCTTTATAAACGGAACAGCAGATTCTGCATAGAAATAATGTCAGACAGCCAACCAGACAATCGATGCTCAGATCATCAAATCTAGAATCGTTTAGGAATGTCTAAACGACCTAAAAAGACTGGGCGAACGAAACAACGTCACCATTTATTGGGATACCTGGGGATAGAAGGTAATGAAGCGGCAGACAAACTCGCCAGGCAAGAGGCTGACATACTCTTGTGGGCCCTGAATCCTTCTGCGGCAAAGGGGAACAGATCATAAAAGAGGAGCTCCAATCAATGGAGAAAGCAAATAGGACTATGTCCTGGACAAAACCTCAGGGTCTAAGACAGGCGAAGAAACTTTTGGGTAATTACTACCTGAAAATATTTAAAGCTTGCATCAGCCTTGATAATAATAAACTCCGCATCCTGACTGCGTTCCTTACGGGGCATTGTAAATTCAAGGCACATCTTAGGAAGCTAGGTCCAGTAAAACACCAGAATGTGGGGCATTACCATTTAAAGGTTCAAGTGCTTGGGCAGATACCCAAATTGCAGCAGAGGAACTACCACTCATAGGACCCAATCTTCTACAGCAATTTCTTAGGGACATTGGTCTTGATGAGATGCTATGACGTTTGGGATTGTCACCTGGGCTAGGTGTAGGCAAATCTCTCTCTAACCAGTTCGAATAGGAATAATGATGAGAGGGATATTCCTTTGTCTGGGCCCCGTAGACCCCTGCAATGGATCCTAAGGTCATTGGTATACATTGGAGTTGGAGTTGTCCGCACAATTAACACAGAGATACTATTGCGAAATAGTACAAATTTGTAATGTTGTACTTTGATACTGGCAATGCTGCACCAGCATGTTGATGGCAACAACGCATTCAGATGGCGTGCTCGGCGCTATAGAGAAGATGGAAACATTTTTAATTTTTGGTGACACGTCAACGCAACAACAGCCATTTTTGTCTTAACGTAAAATAAAGAAAAGAAAACAGAAAAGGAAATTTGTTTAAATTATTACAAATTATTCTTGAAATTTATTTGTTCTGACTTAGTTAGGTTTACTTTAACTAGAATAAAACAAAACAAAAAAACGTCCTTAGAAATGCGGCAATTGATAATTGATCACCATACCGAGGGAAAATCTATTCGTGATATAGCTGAAATAGTGAAAAAAGTGTCTCTACCGTGCATGACATAATAAAACGATTTTTTGAAACAAAAACTTTAGAAAACTTACAACCCACTGTAAAACGTTAATGGTATGGGGATGTATGTATGTCTGCCGCTGGACCTGGAAAACTGCATATTATTGACGGAAATATGGACCAAATGATGTATTTGCGTATCTTAAAGGATAACCTTACAGAAAATCTGGGGATCGGGGATTGCTACAATTTTTATCAATATAACGATCCAAAGCATAAAGCTTTAAACGTACGCTTTTCGTTGATTTACAATTCACGTGTTTCACGTGTACTTGAAACGCCTCCCCAGAGTCCTGACCTTAATGTTATCGAACAGTTATAGGATTATTTAGATAACAAGTTGAAAAACTACAAAATTTCCAGCAAAAAGAGATTTGGTAGCGGCTTTAAAAGACGAGTGGACTAAAATAGAGCCATCCTATTGCAAAAAACTGGTTTCTTTAATGCCGGACAGGCTTAAAGCAGTTTTAAAACAAAAAGGACTGTCTACTTAATATTAAAAAATATAAAATTAAATGTGTATTTTTTAATTCCTGCAAAATTTCACATGAAAATAAAGTGTCCGATTATTACTTTGAGATCTATTTTGGATTAATTAACTATTTTTGTTGATTAGGCTGGTGAAATTAATGCATTTTATTTTTGTTTTGTTGTAGTCTAGTTAAAGTTAACCTAGGAAAGTCATAATAAATAAATTTTAAGAATAATTTGTATTATTTCGCCTTTTTTTTATACAAATAAGTAATAAGGTTATTACTTTGAGCCACTGTATATAATTTCTTTTCTGTTTCAACTTTTGTCGATACTTTATGACCTACAAAGTGCAACTTGGTGTAATTAAAAAAAAAAAAGAAACACCCCACTTCCCATCTTCGATACTCACCAGTAAGAAATGACAACCTTCTCATTGCCGGAAATGGATGGTTTCCCGAAGTATCGAGAATATCCAATTGATGCACTTCACTTCGTATCCGATATAATTTCCTGTGAAAGTCCTCAATGGTCGGTGTGTAGGATTCCTCAAATTTGCCACCAAGAAATCTTGCAACCAAAGATGTTTTACCAACTCTCGCAGATCTGTAAGATGACCAAAAGAAAGAAAAGAAAAAAATTAAAATAAAATTCAATAGCCTCTGCCAGTTTCATATTTTATTTTTTCTAATCTCTCCGGATGTCTGAGCTGCTTGTACTGTATTATCCTGATCTACAAAAAATGTCATATTTTTCAAATCCATTTAATTATCCCGCGAGGCTTTGCAAATTTATTAACTTAAAAAAATATAAATATTTCCTCAACCCCACCCCACCCGCGAAAGCAGAGTAAATATCATCTCGTCGCCTAAATAAATGTGATTTTTCCCCCACAGGATTTCTGATTAATGTCATGTGCTCTAATTTGTTAGCCAACCAAAAAAAAAAAGAAGAAGAAAAACGGGAAAAGTAAAGAAATCTGCCCACACGACACCAAAATAATAGCCAAGAGGATGACTCGCAGCAAAATGCCACATCTCGACGGAAGCATCTTCAACCGAATTCTTAACTCAGGCATCAGCTTGTGTTCGTGTCGTCTTCTTTTCAAAAATTTCATCCTTAATGGATCATATTTCCGCTGGCCCAAGGACATGAAAATTAATTCATTCACATTCATAATAGAATTTTCGGGGCGAAAAAAGGCGAACAAACGAGCACAATGCACGTTGACTGAAAGTGAGTGGCATTGAGATTTCATTCATTTTTGCTCCTTAATTAGGTGTCTTGAGATTCAATTTAATTCAATTCATATACAACAGAGTGAGAGACAGAGAAAGATGGATAGGCGAGCAGGCAGAAAGCGACCATTTAACTGAAGAGCCTCTGCTAAATTGGAAACAGTTTGTGATGAAAGGAAGTTACAAACTACCTATCATTAGAAAGTGCTTACGTTTGCCGATAAGTGAGCTCTGTTTGAGTGATGTTGCCTTAATGAGTCGATAAGACTCGGTATCATTAGAGTGAAAAAAAAAAATAAATTAAATTTGATTTCATCTGTTAACTTTTTGCGTGTGGTTTTCAAGTGCTTACATCCCTCTACAACTCTGGTTGGGTGTTGCAAATGTTTTCTGCAGATGATGGAAGAGGAAGCAAAGCTGTCAAATTTCTGCGAGAAACTGCACCTGACAGTCACACTTGTCAAAATTGTCTTATGATTTCATTTTCCAAAAAGAAAAACCTTTTAGTGGCATTTAGCAGAATTTAATTTAAAAGTCAAACTTTTCCACTTTCTAAATATTCAAAAGAAATTAAATTTTTTAAGCACCGAACGATGAAATTAAACAAAACAGACTCAGTCAGTGTTCTACGTACATATAAGTAAGTATATTCTGGAAGCCAATCTCTAAAACTATTGTGTATAAGGGAAAGTTCTGTCTATTTTTAACACGGATTGTCGAACGTTTAGTAAATAATAATCTGACGTTAACCCTCAGACGTTCTTTATTAACCGGAGTTATTATGGGTACTTTCATTTGATCATTCGTTGGATACTTTCGAACTCAATATCTTTTCATCCAGACTCAGTGACTAAATATTTGATATTTCTAGGAAAATATAGAAGAACAAAAATGTTGACAGTTTTTCGACTGATTTTCCGTCAAATTGTAGGAAACGTACCTTATTAACCCAGGTCATCATTTTAACCTTTGTATGAAAAATTCTAAATTTGACTTTTAACTTTTTCCTTTTAAGCAATACATACATACATCCATACCAGTGATGGTAACAAAAAACAAGAAAAGTACCTACCAACGATGGAAAAAATCCCTACTTTGCTCTACACATTCGCAAAATTTCCTCTACAATTCCCAATACGTGATTTTTCAAAAGGGAGAATTTAACACAATGCGTTCATCAAATAAAAAAGGCTTAACTCTTTACAGCGCCATGATGCAGTAATGCTACATACCGTTTAAAGCTCACAAAAACGAAAAACTGTTTTTATGTCTATTATAACTCAATGTTACAGTATTGTCATATACCGTTCTATTATTTTTTAGTAAGTTTCAGCTGAAAGAGATTGCGTTAGGTGCTCGTCTCTGAGTTGCAGTTCACTTGTCGCGAAACATGTGAAAAAACACATGTGTGAATATGGGTATGCAATTGAAAAGAACTCAAAAGTGATACCCAGTGCATATTTTTGCGTAAAAATTTCAGTAAGTTCGATGCATTATGCTACAACAAGCAAAATAATTGCTTCAAAATATTCCATACATCATAGGGATACGTTATTATAACACATTGTGAATGAAAGTGTCAAAAACCCTTTTTTAAGTATTTTTTCAAAAAATAAATAAAATTTTGTAATTCTAAAGGCTTGTCCAGACCGAACGAAACATTTCAGAAACATTGCTTAAAAAACGTTTCCTGATTGTTTCCCATTTTATTCAGAAACATTTAAGAAACATGATTATAGCAATGGCAAAAAAATGGTTATTGAGAGCCGTCCAAAGCACACTGTTTTCAGAGATACGGCCTTTACAGTCAACATCGATGTATTGTTATAACCGATTTCTTATGTATACTTACATTTTACATAGGCTAAACAGAGCACGAAATGTGTCAGAAAATTATTTAAAATAATTTTATTCTCATTACTATACGCCTTTCTTGACATTTTCATGTTTATCTTCATAAAAATCCACACTTTCTGCATGAGAAACAAAAATTATTTTCCATTTTGAATGGGAAACAAAAAACATTTCAGAAACTTTTCAAAAACATTTCAGATATGTTTCATCAGCGTACACACCAAAAGAAACATTTCAGAATCATTTCAAAAATGTTTTTTGTTTCTGAAATGTTTCTAAAATGTTTCTAAAATGTTTCTGAAATGTTTTTGAAATGTTTCGTTCGGTCTGGACACACCTTAAGAAATACGTGTTTCATTAAATTCGAAAAGCTATCAAATCAACTAGTACTTTGATGTTTTTACGATATTGCGCCGTAAAGGGTTAAAATGCTTAAGTTTATTTTATTTCTTTCTATAACAAACCAAAAACAGCACAAAATCAAAATTAAAATATGTTAATCATATTGCACTGACAAATGCAAAAAAAAAAATAACTCGAAACAAACAATTCGAGTTTGAATCCTGCAAGTATGACCGAATGATGCAAATCGAACTGAGATTTTCGTGACTTTTACATAAGTACATATTTTGATGGTAAGATAATATTTAGGTTTTCATGTAATCATTAAAACTCTGGAAGAATTCAAATATGGACATAAAAAATAGCCAGGAGTTTTCAATATTGAAAGTCCCTACATATTCGCCTTTTTAAAAAATCTGTCCTTTTTTCCCTACGCGTTCATTTTTGAGCTGATAATACCTACATGTAGGGATTTTCCCCTACGTTTACCATCACTAATCCATACGAGTTCATATAAACATATAGATACGTATTCACATCCATACATATGTATTGTATACCTATATAGATGTTTTTACATACATGTACAAAATAAAAATTAAATTTTCATAAAAGAAACCAAAAAACATCATTTTGTTCATTCATTTGTAAGGTGCTTCTAATCTTATGAACCGATTGAAATGCATGCGAATCTGACTGATTCAGCTAACATGTCTCAAAAGTACAGTTAGCCTGTTTTCCTAACATTTTGGAATTTACCGTTGCATTCAGCACAAACCACTCTTTCTTTCACCATAATTTTTTGTTCTGAAACTGCCATATATCGGAAGATAGATCATTTTCATTTCCCTAAATTGCCTGCTTTTAATCTAGTGAACCGCAGTGTATGTAAACCTATCAGTGGCGTGGCGTACCAGATTTAAAATGGGAAGCCGGAGCAAGAAAGCAAAAACTCCACTTATTTAACGTTAAAAAAATCGTGTGAACACGTATGTATCTTAATTTATATTCCAGAGCTGATTTGTTTTTACAAACTCTGCTAGAACGTTTTTCTATCGATAGAAGTGCTAAATCAGAAAGCCTATCTTCTGTCTGAAAATTTCTTAGATTTGTAAGAAAGGCTGAAAAGGATCTTTCCAGAGAGGCGACGGTTATTGGACGTGTTAATAACAAGCTACTCAGATTTGAAATACATCTCTTAATACCTTACTCTGAAGTCTGAAGATGGTTCTATAGGGTAAGATCATCGACCCAAAAAAATGAAGGTGTTGTATACAAAACTGTGGGCGCTCACCTTATAGAGCAGTAAAATTTAAAATTCCATTTTTTTAAAGACGAGCATTTTATAGATTTATTAAAGAAATGAACTATGCTATTGGTAAAACCAAAAAATACTTTTACCTCAGGTATGCTTTCTAATTATCGGGATAATACAGAATTTAAAACATGAGCTTAACATGTGATGAAATTGGCCATTGGACAAGCTCACGGACCACCGGACATCACTGTGGTACAATCATATGATTGCCCAACTAACTTAACTTGAACTAACGTTGAAAAAGGCATGAAATCTCTTCTATCCATCTTGTGAGATGTACCGTAAAACTGCACTTAGTTGTTCTTTGTGATTCACATCTGGTATTTCGTCCATCATAATCGACACAAACCGAGCTTGACTAATTTCCGATTTAATTTGATGTCTAATCACCGCGGCAATACAATATATTAAATCATTTTGAATATCGTTTGAGAGGTCGTGAGAGGGTTAATGAAATGGAGAGGCCACAGTAACAGCTCGAGCATGCCAAATGTGGTTTTCAAAATTCCGTTCGGAACTTTTCCTTTGAAAGTTGAGCTCCGACCAGAAAGGCCAGTAAAAATGCTACACTTACTTTCACCTTAAAGCTTGGCGTATATCAGACAACTGCGTTGGGTCACATCAAAAGGCTCGGTTTTGTATCAAATCAGTAAAATAATCGACAGAACTTTCCCTTACACCTTACAATAGAGTGCCCTCATTTCGATAACTATTACACCTGAATGAAAACGGATGGTTATGAACTGTGAAGCCTAAAGGACTAAATCTACATAGAGATTGTCAGGTAGAGATCTGTCTGTGACAGAAATCTTAACCAGACTCCCTGTGTAATAACTGTTAAATCAAATGCAACTTTTGACTACACAGACCGCTGTCAACAAGCCAACAATAAAGTCACCCAATACTGATTGTAGTACTTAGCTGGAATTGGAACACGAAGTCGGTTGGCGTAGAGATTTGTAATAAATTGTCTACTGGAAGGAGACTTCCAGCTAAATGCTACACGTATCCTTGCGGCTTAAAGATTGGCATCACAATTTGCTTAGCACCAAACGACTGAATGAATTGCTTGAATAAAGGATTTTCCATAGACTATTAAAGAAAAAAGTGACGCAGGTGGGTTAGCAATTTCTTCCAATCTAACTTTTCCGCTTTCTTAACCCTCCGTTTAGCGTTGTGGTCTGTCAGATCATTTTGAAACTTATTGTGTCGTTATTTTTTTTCCTGTAAATATTTCGGCAAATGCTGCCATGACTTTGTCAAACTTGATGCAGCGAGTCGAATGCGATATATTTTGAAACAGTAGTCAATATTTCGTGGAACAAAAATATAGTTGGAGTAAAATTTTGAGGCTGTTTCGCGTTGTGGTCTGTCAGACCACAAAAATAAAAACGATTTTTCTTGAAACTGAGAGTGGGAGTGTGTGTTTAAACGGCGTCAAGGTGTGGTGGGCTGATGACTCTAATAGCACTATACAATGCAAGGTCAAATTTACACAGGTGAACTTCCGCATGAAGATAGAGAGGTGAATCAGGGCCAACGAGTGGTAATGAATATGGTTAAAGCGTTTTTTAGCAAAGGACGAACAATATACGCTGGCAACTTCTTTTCCACACTCGACTAGCCAGTGCCTTGATGTCCGAGAACCTTGCTAACATTGAAACGTTTCGTAAGAACAAAAAAATTGTTCCATCAGAACTGCTGGCCTTCTCTACTCGCCCATGGAATAGCAGCATCTTTTGTTTCCATAACAACAAATTCTCATTGTGCCAAAATCAGTTATTCTTACTTCAACCGAACACTTAACGTGTAACGTTGATGAAGAGGCTAGTAAAGCCCATCAAATATTGGACTACAATAAATACAAGGCGGGAGTGGACGCAATGGACCAGATGGTATCATTTTACTCGTGCAAACGCGCTACTAATCGCTGGCCACTGGCTTTTTTTTCAACATGCTTGATGTTTCTGCACTAGCTTCTTACATAATATTTGACGAATTATTAACATAGAAAAAAAGTGACAAACAAGTTTATATTTGAACTCGCGCATCACTTGGTAAAACCTCAGATGTAGTTACGGGCAGTCAATCCTAAAACATTGCTTTTTCAGCACATCGAAGATGCCATGAACATTTTTGGCATTGCTGTGAGTATCAAAATTTGTATACTACCCCTAACTACAATTCCTTTGACTTCGAACATATTCTTAATCGACATTGCAGCCATCATCTTCTCCGAAATTATTGGACGATGACGGGCCTATGTTTGCGCCACCCGCTTTCATTGCCTGAGATGTAAGGACCCGTTTTGCAACTTACACTCATAATTAATGTACCATAAATATTTTACAGAAGAAGCATCATATCAGAACTAAATTATATACTCGTTCACAGTATAAATACATTATATCTATCTTTATTTAATTTATAGAATAACTAGTGTACCAGTGCGAGGAATCTCGCATATTGAAACCCTATACCCGTAGGTATTGGTAATAATATTTTTTCGTACCTAATAACTTTACTAATATCCTTTTTTTTTCAAAATATCATCAGTTTATATTGATGAACACAGTTCAGTTGAGAATCATTGAAATCGGTGCAGAAATAAACACTCGGGAAAAATCACAAGGTCTTGATTTAATTATATAGATGAAATAAAACTGTAAATTCTACCAGTAGGGAACTAAACCCGTCTTTGCTTGTTGTTCTTCCTTTCTATCCAACAAAGGTAAGAATCTATAAACACAAACATACATAGTTTTAAAAACTTTACTATACATCGTTTCTACATCTAATCTTACACATAGAATAGACCATACCGCGATTTTATAGGCCACAACTGCAAAATGGATAATGTGGTCTGTCAGACCACAAAGTATGACTTACCGCCTTTTGGGTCACCGCTAAATGGAGGGTTAAACATAATACATACATACACATCTGTATCTGTTCTAAGCCCTGCGTCTACTTATCATAAAACAAATTGCAACCAAATTTATCCAGCTATTGGATTAGAATTGATCGAACAATAACAATACATATACGTTAGCACGAAGCAATCCCAATCCCAATCACTTATACTACACGCATGTACATATCGCATACACGCATGCCCGCTGCCGCTGGTCCATTGACGGTGGCAATGGTCTTCACTGATCGTTGTCGCGAAAGCATACAAACAATATTTCTTTATGTTATTACTTTTCTCACAGAAAATGTACAAAGAAGATATATATATCAAAATCTCTATTGTGAAATAATCTTAACAAATATGTAAATTTTATTTTACAGGGTTTTTCAACAGGGACGCTACAAAAGTAGAGCGACAGGGACAGCAAACGACGCCATATTTCTTGCCGCTCTTTTGACATTTTTCTTCAGTAAGGTTTGCCATTTCATAATGGAAAGATACGATACGGCCTCAACGTTAAGAGCGCTACGTCCAATTTATGGTCGTCATAATCGTCCTAGCAGATCAACAATTGAGCGTCTACTGGAAAAATTTGAATCCACAGGCACAATACAAAATGTTCCCGTGCCAGTGAGACAAAGAAGTGCCCGTAGTCAGCGTTGCCGCTATGCGACTTTAGTCGCATTTTGACCCTTTTTTGAAGCAAAGAGACTATGACCCGACTTTTTAAAAAACACCTCTTTTTGACCCTTTTCAGATTTTTTGGAGACTTTTTGAGACTTTTTCGTACAAAAAATATATTTCCAATAAAAATTCCTTTGTTTCTCATTAATCTATTTTTTCCAATGTGTTCCTTTTGTACAAATTTAGTTTAATTCAATTTTTTTTTGATGTGTAAAATTCTTAGCTCTCGGTATGGGCCCCATGAGTTTCTCGCAGTCACGCATAACCAAACTTAGTATTAGTTCTCTTCTCTGTATATGATTCTCTTTATTCATTTCTCTTTCACACAGTGTAATAGCAATAGCATAGCAATAGCAACGTCAACGTTCTCTGTATAAGTTTACACATCAAATTTCACGAGTACCTTGTGCATACTCTACTCACGCCTTTTTTATATAATCTAATGCGTTCCTGTTTTTGTTTTTTTGTTTTCTTTTGAAAAATAATAATAATGGATATGGAGGTCTGACGTCGTTACCATGTTTACATTAGGTCTGTTTCTTTACTTAAAAATTGTTACGAATTCGTACAAATTCTAGACCAACCGCGTTCCTTTACACAAAAAAAAGTAGTTGAAAAGAGAAGCAACGAGAGAGTAAGCATTTCCCCTCTTTAAAAAATCTTACAAATTCTTACTTAACAAATTTCTGCCAGTATAAAGTGAACTATCTGTCAAACTCAGCTGTTTCAATTGTTTTAAATTATTTGCATTTTTTTATTTTAACGCAAAAAGTAAAATAATGAAAAGAAAAGGGACATATGTATGTATGTAGATGAAAGTAGAATGTTCTGAATGTTGAAATTTGCATTTCGCAATATACTATTGGATCTAGGATATCATGAAGAGTGGACTCTGCTGTAAAATCCAAAATTGTACAACACCACTTTGTTTACGTTTATTTCACATATATATATGACATTTCGTTTGTTGCAACTTTTGTGGTTAAACGCGTTCCTTTACTTTTTCCCCACTCCATTTAATAGCTTCCTATTTTTGGAGCAAAAAGTAAACGAACAGACCTATTATTTGTTTTTGTTGCGACTTTTTTTGCTCCATGACCCTTTTTTTGCGACTTTTTCAAATTTTTCAGCGGCAACCCTGCCCGTAGTGTCGAGAATATTGCTGCCGCTGAGGCTTCAGTTGAAGAAAGCCCAAATGTGTCTACAACACGTCGTTCTCAAGCGTTGGGCATCTCTGTGACGTCGTTGTGGCGAATTTTGCGAAAAGATCTTGGCCTACATCCTTACAAGATTAAATTGACGCAAGAACTGAAGCCGCTTGACCACCAGAAGCGTCGTATGTTCGTGAATTGGGCTGAGCAAATTTTACCAAAAGTAAAATATAAACTTTCTTTTTCTCATTTAGAAGTTTTTTTATTGAAATAGCTATATTAATTTTTTTTGATCCATTTTATAGATTTAATCCAACCAGAATCAATTATAAAAAAGCGCATTCAAATCCGTTTAGTAGTTTTTTTAGTTTTTGCGGCACATACATACATACTTTTTTTTAGACTTCATTTTATAAAAGTAGTGATAAGGTTAGATGATTGGAAAATCTGAAAAATCTTTTTTTTTTTTAAAAGGGGTATTCACGCTTCGGTGTATCTAGTCTTCTAAAAGTGCAAAGGTTTTCTTACAATTCAATAGGGATCAAAATTTTGTTTACACTAGCTGTCAATTTGTTACACTTTTACGATGTAGCAATAGTCATAAGCCCTATTGTTACTAAGAGTGTAAAAGTGTAACTTTGAGTGAATATTTATTGCTTGTCAAACGTCTTTGGTGCAAGGTAGGTAGGTACCTAGGTAGAAGTTGGTTGGTTTCGATAGAAAGAAAACATAAATAGCGCAAAGGGGCGCCGGCCGCGGCGTTTGGATACCACTAGCTCAAGTAACCCGTTAATTCGAATGTAATTTGAGATATTTATATCCACCCTGTAGAGTTTCAGAAGAGGATCAGCTCTCCAATCCTCTTCTCGGATATCTCTTTAAGGTCGTCGAAGACGGGTTTGCCCAGTATGCATTGCCTGGCTTTCGCTAGAGCCGGCGATTTGCACAGAAAATGAATGGGCGACTCTTTTTCATTTTCATCATTGCAACTTAGGCAGACATTTTTGTGAGGGATCGCTAGTTTGGCTTTATGGTCCCCTATTGGCCAGTTTCCTTTACTGTGACTACTCTTGCCACGTCTACGCGGGTTCTTTGTAGTAGCTCATTTGATTTTGGCCTATTGTAATTTGGCCATATCTTTCTGGATATGAGACAATAAGTAAGACTGTAGTGCAGTGTAAGAGTATATTGCGCTACTGCGCTGTTTAGGGCTGATCCTCACCTGGCTGGTTCATCGGCTCTCTCGTTCTTTTCTATGGTTATATTTCATGGAACCTAGGAAAGAGTGACTCTAGCCTGGTTTCACAAGCGATTGAGTTTTCTTACATCGTTCTACCAGTTTCGATGAGTTGATTGCTGAATTTATGGCTTTGATTGCGGCTTGGCTATCTATAGCGATGTTGTCTTTGGGCGCCGTTGGTTCGTTTATTAGGTTGTGACAAGCCTCGAGGATCGCTTGTAGCTTAACCTGGAAAATGCGAGCGAAATTCGGTAGGCGACAGTATTTCGATATTTCCGAGGAAATGCTCGCGCCTACTCCACAGTTCAAGGTAGGTTTCTGTATTTCTGGAACTATTCGTAAAATAATGGAAATGTCAAATTACATTGAGTGACTTAAAAATGAGTACCGCGGTAAGTGCGTTGCACTACTATGCAATGCTGCCCGGGTTCAATCCCAGCCCGGGTCCAATACCTAAAAGTTTATTCACGGTGCCATCTCTTCCGAATGTCTGACAAGCAATCGAATAGTATCATTTGTCAATGAGCTTCACTACTCGCCGTTCGGAATCGGCAAAAAACCGTAGGTCCCTTCTATTCGTGCAAAAATATAACACGCACACACAAAGGGTTACGAGAAGCAGGCTCTGGTTCACCCCGAGCTGTAGCGCCACCTAAGGTAAAGACTTGAAAATATTATAAAAAAAACTTTCATCTTTCACAACCCCTTCTTGTCGACCCCACTGTTTAAACAAACAAAAAGCCCATTGTTACTTACCCCAGCATAACAAGTCGATAGCAATTCTTCGGTGGCGGTTCACTGTCATCACATGAGCCCGAACTACCCGGACTGGGGCCGGGTCCTTGCATTAGTTCACTAGTGAATGGGATCGGTTTTGGGCCATTTAGCTCATTGTTCCCGCTATTGAATGTCATATTGTTGTTATTGTTGTTATTGGTGCGGGCACAGAACCAGGTACCACACTTGTTTAATCGAGTGGAGCATTCCATTTTGCAGACTCCGATTTGACTAGCGATGTTTATGAAATGGTCCTTTGTTCTACACCAGAATGTACTCGTATTTGGCATTGGAGTGGAGACATTGCCTGGTCGATGGTCAATTGGTGACATGAAAATCGATTTTTTTTAGAAAACGTTTTTTTTTTACTTATTTCGATTTGGGTTTAATGATGGATCTCGAAGAGCAGCACTCGATGTGTGCACAGGTGGCAGATGTGATTATTTGTGAGCGCATCGTCCAGCTATCATGTTCCTTCTTCGGTTGGGAGTTGGAAATTGGAATTCGTGTGTGGGTTGATATCCGGAACCGGAAAGTGCAGCAGCTACCGTGTGAAGAATTCTGATTTCAATTAATGAATCTCGATTTATCAGCCAGCAGGAATCGTTTGAGTAATTGGATTGTTGTTTTTTTTTTCCTCTCGAATTTTGATTGCATGAATTGATATTTAAACCGGGTTTTATGAAAGCAACCCACATACAAGTACAACTGTAAATTGATGAGACTTTAATTCATCAGCAGGTTGTGTCTGGCTTCTGAAAGAGATGTAAATTGAAATCAATTAGTTATGACAGAGTTGTAATGGATCGGATGTTGGGTGAATTTGGATGTTTTAATTGGTTTTTTGATTAATGAATTGTAAAGGCTATGAACGCTGATTTGTGCTGTTTGCTGAACTTTTTCGTTTAGGTGATAATTTATCATCAGAAATTGTGCCAAGTGATTTTTTAAGGATTTGCCAGGCTGCGTACATAAGAGAAACAAATTTAAATATTTACCTCCAAACTATAGCTAATGCAGAGCACAAACTATCTCCACCTTCATAAACAAGTTTACATATCATAACTTGTTAACCCACTTGCAATGGTATCAGGTCAATCTCTTTGTTTACCTTCGAGTTTATGTCATTAAGTTTTAAGGTCAATTTTTGTCGATTCCGGACTAACTTACGACTAGGTATAATGTATTGTGAGAAATAAAAATCATATTTTTATCGTAACGTTTTCCAAAGACGACGTCATAAATTGCCTTCTCCACAGAATGCGGAAGATTATTTTACATATATGTAGATATCTTATTATCTTTGATGATACCTCTTGCAAGGTCATGCAACAAAGAAGCCAATACTATTATATCGTTTTGCGGTTCTTTAGCGTTAAAGACTGATAGCCTCTGGCCACAGAAACCACTATTTCCATTCCTTCTCATATTATGTAGACCGTTAAATCCAACAAAAAGATGGCGAATTTCATGCAAATAAATGTCAACTCGTCCACGGTTCAGACAAATTCAAGTTCAGAGGCGACCTCGTGAGGGACTCATTTACATTATTTGCATCATCTCGACACGCGACATGAACGTACTGCTCCAATTTGCATTCATTGTGAAACAAATTAGCACTCTTTTACTTAATTTACACGTTCTCCCAAATTGATACTTTTGTCACACGCGAACCTGAAACGTGAAATATTACCACAAAGTGGCTGAGCTTATGAATTGATTTATACAGCCACCAACGAATGTCATTTCAAAACAAATCATTCAATCAATTTGCATTTCGCTACTTCAACCTCAAGAGCATGTTTTTTTTTCTAGCTTTTTTTCAAAAAGTTACAAATTTTCCGAACTGGTTTTTTGCAGTTTTTTTTTTAAAGAAATATTTAATAGGGTATTGTAGTGGTTGGCACTTGGAGCATACGCATACACGCATTTTTTTCTTATTTCAAAATTTCTTCAAAATTGAAACAAAATATCTGGAATCGACTGGAATTTTTTCGAATTCAAAATTTCCATCTCATGCGGGTCATTAGATTCAAGCCGCAGAATACGAGCTTATTTCATTAGATTCAGGGGTACCACAGGAATAAGCACTAGGTCCACTATCTTTCTGTGTGTACAATGACATTCCATAATTTTCATTTCATTTAAATGGTTCGCACATTAAGATCTTGCGGAATTCAAAGGCACTATTTCGAATCTCGTAGTGGTGGTGTGAATGCTAACTTAGAGTTAAATAAAATCGAAAAGAAAAAAAAGCAAACAATTATAACTAATTTCACCAATTTTGATTTTGTTCATTTCTTGTGAAGTTTGGTAAGCTTGTTAAAAATATATCCAATAGAGTTAATTGAGAATAATTGTCAAACAATTTGATAAATAAAATGTCTGTTTTTTGATGAACGTGGCAAACCAATTGAAGATGACACCAATATGGCCGATAAAGTGATGGAGTAGAAAGAGAGGACAATATTTCTCAAACTCTCGATGGATTACGATGAAAGTGAGGCGGTAGAGAGACTTCTACGCATTCCACATTTTTATCCACGCTATTGTGAATCAATTTTGAAGTAGTGGCTAGTAGAACCAGGGACCTGATCATGTAAGGTAGTCGACATCATTTTAGACATCGTTAGCGATGGTTATTCTTGGCATAATAATCCTCTCTCGATCAAATGATATCGACTAATCGACTAGTATTTACTTCACGTAATAAGAAAGTCTCCCAAAAACTGCTCTCTCGGCGAGGGTACCTAAGCAAGCTATTTAGCTATCGTCTTGGTGTATTTTATGAATGTTTTCATTGCTTCGTCGCAATAAGCAGTCAAACAAAACAACAAGCACAGCGTGCGTGAAACAAATAGAGGAAGGGAATCAAGCTTAAAATAGAACCAAAACGAACAAACAAATTTATTGTGGATTTCGATTGGGCAAATTGGATTTTATCTGGAGCAATTTTTATCGCTCTAGTACAATTTTCACTCTCCGATGAGCAAAAAAAAACACATTTTTTTATCTAGTTCCATTTTCGGAAATCTCGATTACAAATCAAGATTCACACCTACATGCACACTTGCACTTGCACCAAAACATTTTATACGAAATTTAAACGCAGAACATCAAAATGCTATTAAAACATAAATACATATTATCAGAAACTCTGTACAAAACATAGAAAATAAAAAGAGAATCTTTTTAAAATTATTGTATTTATTATTTTTTTTTAGTGTTCCGTACCCAAAAAACGGAACATTAATGGAATCAGTTCGGTATCTGTCTGTGTGTCACAGGCCTATTTTTCAGAGACTATTTGACGTAAACTATTGAAATTTGGAACAGTTATAGCCCGAACACAGACCTGAACTTAAAAGGTTTTGGGGGGTTAAATGGAAAGTTAAAAGAAACACAAATCTTGAGGTAATCGTGTGGGATGTCAAATGAAAACTCGTTAAAGCACAAATTCAAAAATGTATAAAATATTTTTTTGCGTTACTTTTTTCTTAACACTTTTTCAAAAAAATGTTAAAAAATTGCTGTCCCCCTACCTTATCTCCATAAATATAGCTCGGAAAAATCTGATTAAAATCAGAAACATTGAGAATAAACTGTAGACTGAACCAAAATTATCAGGACTGCATTATGTCCGAAGTTTTTTTTTTTAGTAAATTCTTTTCGTAATTTCAACTTCTCAGCTGTTTACATATCCAGAAGTGACGTAAGCCTATCGCAATCAAATAAAAGTGGATGCATTACGTATAGGGAAATCTATATGTGTGAGATTAAAAATTGAATGGTTGACCCTAGAAATATGCCACAAAAATTCGTTTCCGGTATAACCATTGAGCCTAGACTTAAGACCAAGGGAACCTTGATGGTTTCCTATACATTAAAATGTAGGTGTCTCTACTTTTACTACATTGGGAAAAAGTGAATTTGTGTACAGACACGAGATGCAGACAAATCGTAAGATTTCACGCATTAAATGCAATTCAACGAATAACGAGACAAAAAATGAAATCTGCTGCACATGCGTTAATTTCTTGTATTCTTTATTTGTTGTTTTGTGTAGATGTATAATTATTATTCTTCTGAGCAAATGGAAAAGGGCATCAGGGGCCTGTGCCACAATACTACAAGTACTTGTAGTACAAGTGAATTTATACAAGTGTATAATATTTGTGTAACACGTAGCATAGAGTCAACTGGCACTTCTACAAGTGTAATTGAAAATATACTTGTAGAGAAATTTAGTTATTTCCCTGTTTCTGTTACTGGAAGCTACAAGTGTAGGAAAAAATTAAACTTCACTGGTTGAATAGTTGATAAATTCTTACAGGCGATTTTAGACTTGTAGGGAAAAAGAGTCATTATTCTTTCATACATTTAAAAGGAAAAGTTGTGTATAGCGCGTGTTTGATCAATTAATAATTAACTTAAAAACTAAAATGTACTTTTTTAATTCAGAGTCCGAAAGTGATAGTGACGTTCAAAATAGACTAAACATTTATAAAGAGAGTATAAATATTGAAGTTGAGGACCACTTGTTTTGCGAAAAATATCGACTATCAAAAACGGTTATAGAGTATCTTTTTGGGCAACTTTCGCATAAGTTATGGTCGCCAACTAATAGAAGCAAAGCGCTGAGTGTTTGAGAAAATTTTTTTATTGCTTTGCACTGCTTTGGATCGGAATCGCAGTACCATACTATAGGTTATATGCATGATATCAGCAAAATGACAGTATGCCGTTGCATTCACGAAGTTACTTCTGCGATAAATGAGGTGAAATTCAAGAGGTAAGTGCGTTGGCCAGAAGATGTGGCCTCTATTATTCAAGTTTTTATGAAAAATGTGGTATGCCAGAGGTTTTATCTTATTGATAATGCAGCAGCTTTTGTTGATCGGCATAGTAAACACTCCTTGAACTTCATGGCGGTCTGTGGACGCGACCTGCGATTTTTTTACGTCAGTGCGGACTGGCCAGGCAGTGCCCAGCCCATGATACACGAGTACTGCGCAATAGTTCGTTGTATGATAAAATGGAAGGGGGGTGGTGGTCTTTTTCAAATTCCGTTATCTTAGGAGATAGCGCATATCCCCTGAAAACGTGGCTTATGCCGCCTTCATTTTCAAATTATCGGAGCGCATCTATTGTTCGGTACAACAGGGCCCATAAACTAACAAGACGTTTTGTTGAGTGTGCATTTGGAGTCTTAAAAGGAAAATTCCCATGTTTGAATCATTTGAGAGTCCAACCTGTATTTGCTGCAGACATTTTTAAGTGTTGTGCCACTTTATGCTATCTTTCTCGGGACCTAATTAAAGAAGTTAATATATCTGAAATGCTGCCTGCCGAGAGTTCTCAAAGAGAAGAAAATTGCACTTGCCGATTTTTTTTTATCTATTTCCTTTTTTAACTTTACAAATGACACACTAATACAATTGCCGAACATTAAATCAATCTCGTTTGTTTTCCATTCAGCACGACAAATATGAAATCTGAGGAAATGACATAAGAATGAAAGCACAAATGACGTTTTTGGGTGAAAATTTGCGCACAGTGATTCTTAGGCTGTCCGCACACGGCTCGAATCGTCATCGTAGCGTTTGCGATGCGATGTACGAGATGCATACGATTTGTTGTCGCAGACTTGTATTTAAAGGAAGAACCGCACACGATTCGTCCGCTACGCGTAATCGTCGCAGCATGCATGCTGCATGACGACTATCGTCAAGCAGTGTCAGTCGCTTATCGTCGTGTACGACTTTACGGTTGCTGGTTGTTTATATTTTTCACGTGTTTTATTAAAAAAAATGTTCGACGAAATTTTAAAATTCGTTCAATTAATAGAAAACCGCGAATGTTTATACAAAAATAACATTCAAGAGAATTCAAATAGTGATTATTACTGAAAGAGCTTAAGTCGGAAATTTTCCAACAATAATAAAAATGTTTTGAAAAGTAAAAAAATAATATTTCGACGATTGAAAATTGCGTCGTGTGCGGTTCAATAGCCGAGCGATAGTGTTTTATTAATAACGTTTGGTGCTATCGCATGACCAACAAACGTTGATGAACTTACACGAGGAAAGAGCAGATGTAAGAAATATCAAACAATCGAGATTTAAAACTTTTTTTGAAACTGCGTTTTGAACTTAGTCTCATTTAAGAATTTGTTTCACCATTCGATTAATTCCACTAAGTTTCACGGTACAACGGGAGGTTTTTTATGACCAATCCGTAGCTTCTCTGAAAGAAATCCGGGATAGGGTACTTCACATCGCAATACACATGACTGTCAGTTTTACCTTTTATTTTCTTACTAATTTAATAAAAAAAAAAAAAAAACACAAAATAAATAAACAAAGCAAACTTCCACTAGACTACGCACCTACGACTACCGGGCCATGCCGCGACAATGGCTATGAGTTATGAATTGTGAAATATTTTAATTCCAGCCACTTTGTGTGGGTTACACTCACATTACACGGCTTTCGGCGAATTTTCAATATTTCATTGTAAGAATGTAGACATTTGAAATATGTAAATCATTTATCTATTTAAATAAATTGTGCAATTTTGCTTGTTATTGATAATACTTTTTTTTTGTTTAATAAAACAAAAGTATCTCTTCGAGCATGAAGATTTTACTTTTATCTCCATCTGAATGGTATAAAAGATATGGTCAACTGATTGGTCAGCATCAGTTTGACAATCAACTTCAAAGTCTAAACAAATCACGAAATGTTCAAAATTGTAAGTGGAGATATTTCGGTGTGTTTCTCCGGTTTATTAAACGGCCTTTAATCTTTTATAGCTGCTTGCAGTGTGCCTTCTGGCCTCCAGTATTGTCGCAAAGGATGATCTTATCGAAGTCACTCGGTTCGGTAGTCAAATCAATCCTGACGGGTCCTATGGATACGAATACGATCTGAGCAATGGTGTGACGGTTCAGGAGTCGGGAATTGGTGGACAATACGCTACCGGTGGTTTCCGTCACTATTCACCAGAAGGTCAACTAGTTGAATTGGCATACACAGCCGATGGTAATGGATTCCAACCACAGGGAAGTCACCTGCCAACGCCTCCACCAATCCCAGACTATATCCTGCGGGCGATTAAATACATCGAACAGCATCCAACGCAAGAGGAACAAGTCGACAGACAGCGTAGACTACAGTATAACGCCTAAGTGAATAATGTGTGTTTTAATTTTATAAGTGCGACTTTGTTATTTGATAATAAATATTTTTTTTATTTTTTTGTTATAAAACCGGACTTGCTTATTTAAGTTTACCGCTAACAGACTGATATATTGGACCAATTGAACCGTTTTAATGGCCGTGAAGTTATGGGTGTAGGTCAATAAAAGTCGCGCGTCAATCAGAATTTAAGGAGACTATGTGGCAGGTGCACTGACATTCGTGACGTTTCATCAATTCAAGTGGACCGAATTTGCTTTTTTTTATTGACAAAATCTCCCCTGGTACCATTTGTTTGGATAGTTAAGTTTTTAGTGTGCGTTTTCAACCAGGGGACAGGAGCAGGGACATATTTATGGATTCCTTTTTTTATGTCAACAATTTAATTACCTGAGCGGTGGTCCGTTGGTATTAAGTGATTTATTATTCAGAACGAAACCTTTTCCCTCGAGATTCGAGTTTATTTTCAATGACCTAGATACCTAATAGTTTTATGTAGCAACACAACTTTGTCATGGCTAATTTCGACATTTTATTACATTATTTTGATTTGACATTTTATGCTGAGGGCTGACCTCGCTATTTGGCTATAAAAGGCGATGACGATTATAAGCCAATGGGTCATTTTTAAATTGCTTTGTCTTTGAGACAATTTATCAGATTTTAATTAAAAAAAAAAAAAACCAAACAGGTTACAATTTCTAGTTTTCATTTTTATGTAGAATGTTCCATGTTCGCATAATCAAAATTGAGATAAGATAGGAAGCAAATTACTGAATTTTGTATTTAACATAAATTCAAATTTGTTATTGTCTTACCACACCCTACAATTCGAATTTGTAAGTGACCTCACTCGACAGCTCCGCAAAGTCAAGTCTTCGTTGGTATTGGATGGAAATTTCACAGAAGAACTTCTTTCACACCAAAATCTATTTCAGAGCATCGAATGCTGGATTTATGTCACAAATGCGGACAGCAATAAGTCGGAAATGTATACTAAGTAAAATAATTGGACACCAGTTTCAATGTTAAAACCAAAATAAAACAGCTATAAAGGTCTGTCTGATTTTGTTTTTTTTTTTTTTTTTTGAAACTGTCATCAATCTATTAATGCCGGGCTTTATGCACATGTTTATGCTTACACGAGATTTTTATGCAAAGTAGATGCAAATCCTGTCACAACCTGATTAACAGCTTTGGGATCTCAAAATAAAGAATTGCAGATTTACATAGAGAAACAAGGACTGTCCATGAAACAATGGACCATATTACTTCTGTCATGGTTTTTAGTCGTTTAAACTCTTATGTCCGTTTTCACAGTGCGAGTTTAAGTTTCGATGCAGGGATAATCTCAAGATCTACACGAATAGCGTTCTCACAGTGCAGGTTTAACGATATAATCCACTTAAACGGTTATGCCACTCTAGATGCCGAAAAAATGGGCTTTTTTAGGTTTTTTTCCAGAAATACTACAAAATAAGCCGATATACCAATAAAGAGTATTAATTCTACATATCAGTGACTGTGACTGTATACAAGCGATTAATTTCAAAATAGCGGCTATGCAGCGTTTTTCCGATAACGTCTCCGTTTTTTCAGGGTCTACGACCAGACAAACAGCTCTTGTAATTTTTGGATTATATAGGGTTTTCCAATGAGAGGTGTTATTGTGAATGGCCCGCTATTTCGGTAGCTATCACTTTTGAAGCTTTTATTCTTTGATATTTGACAAGTAGAAACTACGCCATAACTAAAAATGGAACGATACATGCTTCAGCAATGCATTGAAATTATTAAAATTCACTACAAAAATGGTGAAAATCTTGCAGTCACAGTTCGCAAAACTAAAGCATTTTTTGGTCGTCGTAAAGCACCTTGTCGGACCGCAATACAGAAATTGGTGGAAAAATTCGAGCTGTTGCGACAAGTTCGTGATGTGAAGAATAAAACCCGTGCATGTCGCTCAAGAACAAATGAGAATATTGCTGCTGTAGCCCAAAGTGTTGAAGAAAACCCAGGTTTGTCCATTCCTCGTCGTTCTTTGGAATTGGGCATTCCACAAACGTCATTACACCGTATTTTGCATAAAGACTTGGTTATCTGGACAACGTTTTCTTTCAACAAGACGGCGCTACGTGCCACACAAGCAACGAAACCATTGATCTTTTACGGGAAAAGTTTCCGGACCGTGTTATCTCTCGAAGAGGTGATCACAATTGGCCACCGAGATCTTCTGATTTAACACCTTGCGACTTCTTCCTTTGGGGCCACGTGAAAGATAAGATCTACGCCTACAGCTCAGCGTCGATTCAAGACCTCAAAGAAAAAATTCGTGAGGCTATCGAGGACATAGAGCAGCCACTTTGCGATTTGGTTATAGAAAATTTCATGAAAAGCATATGGTCCTGTATGCGTGCTCGTGGTGGCCATTTGGCTGATGTTGTTTTTCATTATTAACGGCATACCTCCCTCTTTATTATGAAATAATCAAACGATCATTTGTCTCAAAAACTGGCATTTTTCTTTGAATATCAAAATAACGCCTTTTATTGGAAAACCCTTTACTACGCCATTTTTTTTTTTTTTTTTTTTTTATTTTATATAATAACTGCTATAGAAGTACATTCAATAAAAACAGAATGAAAAGTAGTTTTGATTTTGTTTTTTTTTAATGATAATAGTGATGAAGATAATATTGTTATTGTCGTGCGCATACTAAAATCTATCCGTGACACATTTCAACTAGAACTAGAAAAAATTCTAAGTAAAGAATATGCATTTGCAATGTGTAAATTACTTATGTTATTTTTAAATATTTACAAGTGTTTTTGAACTGAACAAAGAAGCATTTTGCTACGTTCAAATCGAAACTAAAGATTTCTAAAAGTTGCATGGACGCTCGACTTGAATACAATACCACTACCACTTCCGAGTACTGAAGCTGTAAAACCATTTTCTCCAACTGATGTGGACTATATGCTTTTAAACTGCACCAATTTTTTTAATTGCGTTATTAATAATATCATTTTATTTGTCATATGTGTATATGTCTTTTTGTTCATTTTCCACCTTTCGTATCTCAACATTTACTCCCAAACAAATACTAAAAACCAGTTGTTAGTTTTTGATAGCTCTAGCAACCAAAACATAACTGAGTTGTCTATCATAATACCAGAAAAAATACGCACACAACTCTAGAGAGGATCCGCCATCTTGGTTTTATGTTGACAGGCAACTCTTTTTCTTCAGTAATACCGAATTTCGAATTTCAACCAAATTTCAACAAACTTCAACTCAACAACAAAAATTGTGTTTCCGGCCAACTTACAAAAATCATGAATAATTTTGCAATACCTTTAATCTGCGATGCCTGCACCGAGTACTAAGACATTTTTCCCCACCATAATCTCTTGGGACATCATTTTTGAGGTCTTAGGAGACAATTTAAAAAAAAATTGATTTTTCGAAAATTCTAGAGTGGCCTAACCACTTAAAAACTGATTTAAATTAAGCCACCGACTTCCGTTGTTTGAGTGTTATGTCAATCCAAAAAGTTACCGTTAGTGTACTTAAATAATATTAACATACCTGTAGCTAAGTAGCTGAGTATTTCTGCCATGAATTAGAATATATTAAAGCGGAATACAGGTGGTTCCAACATGACGGCGTAAGTTGCCACACATCGGGTGCAACGTTGTCTGCTTTGTGTGAAAAGTTCCAAGGTCGCATTATTTTAGGTTCTGCTGACATCAACTGGCCGTTATGGATATGCGAATTAACGTTGTTGAATGTGGCTACGCTGAAAGCCAAGTCAACCCGAAATGTTGGAACAACTAAAAACCAACATCCGCCAAGTTATAGCCCAGATATCGCCCGTAATTAACGACAAAGTCAGCGAAAATTACCTCGAAAAGATCGACTACTGCGAATGGCCCAGGGGCTTCCATTTAATGGATATTATTCTGCATAAATAATTAAAAAAAAATCACATTTAAATAAAGAGTGTGTTCTTCAAAATTTATTTTAAACTTCTCCCCAAAGAACAAATCCAACAATCTTTCCAAAACAAGTCAGTAATTCTATCTATCTCTATCTCTATTTATATTGCACTATCTGCTTCAGCGACAGGTGCTGCCACTTGAACTGAATTTTAAATCAAACAACATGATGGGCCAGTGATTATTTAAATAAAAAATTTGGATCTGTTAAAGTGATTTGTTGTCTACAAACTCATTATAATAACCACAGGTCTTTACTCCCCGTTTGCAAAATCAAAAACAGTTCTAATAATAAGCATCTGTATGGCCTTATAACTATTTCTCAGCTAAAACTGCCAATTCGGCTTAATATATGACCGAAGACACATCTGTTTTGGTTATTTCTGATTGAAAACATAACTTTCAAGCATGTCAACTTCACACTGGTTTCGGCACGCCCATTTCGTGATTAGCATATTCAAAAAACCATGATTTGAACTTCTGAATCATGAACTATTTCCTAATCGCTTGTCTGCAAAACCGGTCGACGCGCATTCATTAGCATTGGCAACCATACGCATAATGTATGTTTTAACACTGACTAACAGTGTTTTAAATGATGGTGTCATTCAATCAATTTTACTTATCTTCTTCTTCACCACAAAATGTGTTAATATTTAGATATTAACTTTTAAGTTTCCTTATTATCGTACCGCGACGGTTCAACTAAAAAAAAACACGTTCTCTTGGCGATTTTGACAGCATTGACGTTTTATTTAATTATTGTTTTAATATCTACTATTAAGTTGATTATAGAAAGGCGGGAGCGGTGCAATCTATCTTCGATCTCACAAACAACTCGGGTGACAAAAAATTAAATATGGTTTGGATTGATTTTTTACGACTTCGTATTCAATTTTCGCAGCACTTATTTTATATCAAATTTTTGATTTATCATAATAAAATGCATCGAAGAAGAAACAAGAAAAAAACCTTTAGTGGTTTGAAATCTAGATGGCGTTCTTTTATGGGTGGCGTTCAAAACTAAGTGGGGAGATTTAATTGCACTGCGTTATGATTTTCAGTATCTATTTTTTCTACTGACAGCAAAATCAGCAAATTTTTTCTAAGCAGTGTCGATTAGACTTGCCTTAAACTCATTTAAAACTATCGTTTTCGTCAGCTTGGTGGATTTTCCCTAATTTTACGTTAGGTAGAGGTACATTGTACGTACATACATTATGTATACCGATAATTGCTGTAAAAGTTGTAATGAACTCGCGCTAAGAAAAAAAATCAGCCACGAACGAAATATGGCGCAAATTCATAGTTAGCCCATGAATAGAGCCGACTTTAGTTATAGCTCGCACCAAATAAAAAAAGTCGACTATAACTATTCGTTATTCATAAACATATTTTTGCCTATGTTTATTTAGTATCGTCCATAGAGTGCTATTGTAAAGTGATTTGAACGAACAAGCCTAAACCAAAATGTTAAAATATTTTTGTGAGAAATCTAGTACTTTTCAGTGTTTTAGTTTTAAATTATCCACATTGTCAGTGAAAGAAAGAACAAAAAAAATGGATTTTTATAAAGAATCAGCGGTATTAAAATATTTTATATTGACAATTTATAATAAGAAGCTGAATATAATTAAAGATGACACGAGTGAGGAGACACAACTGGGCGCCTGTGGAAAATGAAATGCTGCGGCAGCTTGTGGAACAACATTTGGAAGTATTTGAAAAAAATGCAACATTGAAAATACATTTTTTCTCGAACTTAAAACTCAACATTTTTGACACAAATCCCAAGAGCTATAACGAACACAAAAAGAAGGTTATTTAAAAGTTCCGATATCCATAAATGAAGTAAAACTTAAAGTGCATCAAAAATGTTAAGTTCTTGGCTCTAACAAAACATACCCCCTCAATGTTGCGTTTAAGCAACCATGGCCATAAATGGGTTAAGACGGTTAGGAAAAAAACTACCTGGGAATCCATAACAAAATATATCGTGTCGACAAACCAAAACTGCAATGGGTGCGAATGAAAATGTCCGCTCCTGCTGTAAAAAAAGCAGTAACGGCTACGGGAAATCGCATAACAATTCCAGTTGCCATCAATTCAGATCCCTTCGACCAAGCGCAGATAGCTGATGACTTAGGGGAAGATGTCATTCCCATCGACAGCAACACCAATACACCATACATGATATTTACTCGACATCTGTACCATCTCCTATCGTCGTTGCACTTGATTCATCTCCAAGTTTTCCACATATTCCACTTGATAATAAGAATACTGCAGTTAGCATCAATGTTGTCGAGCCAAGCTCTAGCAGGTAATTGCAAAATAATGCAATTACCAAAAACGCAAAAACAAAACATGTTTGATGGATGTGATGGCCCCTAAATTTTCAAATGGATTTGATCGCGGTCTGTATATATTTGGCCGTGAAATAGGTTCAAAGTCTTGAAATAATCTCGATCCCCCGGAAACATATTCAAATAACTCAAATCTAACAGTCACTTATAGCCGATTTTAGTTATTTAAAGTGACGTTTTGCTCATATATAAGGTGACTATGAATAGCAAAAAGTCTATCTTAGATTATGTAGGTGAATAACTCCTGTCAATGTTGGCTTTAGCTGACTATGAATTTGCGTCAATATTTGTAATAATAGGTACCGTTTAAGACTTCTTAGTTCGTCATAGTTTGTTGTGTTTTACACTGAACCATAAAACGTTGTCATATTGACAATTTTTGTAATCAATGTGATGACAAAATTGTGATTTTTCAACCGACTACTATATTAATCAATATGACAATTTACGATTTTAATTTTTCAACTTGATAACTTGTTTTTTCATATTGACACTTGCAATTGTCAATGTGCTGAAAGCAGTTGTCAGATTGAAAATTTCGATTTTCAAATTGAAAATGGTATTGTCATATTCAAAACTACAATTGTCAATATGATAACTGCAAATATGCGATAATCATATTGAAAATCGAAATTATCAATGTGATAACTGCAGAAGTAAGATAATCATATTGATAACCGCAATTGTAAACTTGATGACTTCAAAACGCGATTATCGTATTGGCAACCATAATATTTACATTGACTACTGCAGTTGTCATGTTGACAAATCTTTTAACATATTGAATATCGAAAATTTGAAATCGAAAATTTTCATATTGACTATTCGGTTTTCAAATACGAAGTTAGTCGTGGATAATTTTCATCATATTGACAATTTTTTTTCATCACATTGACAATTTTCAGTTGACAACCGGCAATTGTCAATATGACAACCGATATTTTTTTCAGTGTAGCTACGCAGATATCTTCTATTTTCGACTTCCTAGTTGTGGGCACCGTAGCGCAAGTGGTTAGTGCGTCGGACTACTGTGCCAACGGTCTTGGGTTCGAATCCCGCCGCAAACACCTAAAAGTTTTTCACAGTGCCACCGCCTCTTTCGAATGTCTGACAAGCATCAAAGAGTATCATTTGTCACGATTGAGCTTCTCAACTCGCCGTTCGGAGTCGGCAAAAAACTGTAGGTCCCTTCCATTCGTGCAAAAATGTAACACGCACACACAAATGGTTGCGAGAAGCAGGCCCAGGTTCACCTCGAGCTGTAGCGTCAACTAAGTAAGTAAGTAAGTTTTATTAAAAGTGTCAACTTCTTTCTCAATAACTGGATTTATATTTTCTTTTCAGCAGCAAAGCTCTTAAACTCCTTCCATAACTATTTCGCTTTAAATTTATCCCGAAAGAACACGTTATTAGCGCGCATCCCGTTCTTAATAATTTATTTCTTAAATCAACTTCTTCAAAAGCTTACAGGAATAAAAACGTCTTCCTCCTAAGTCACTGAATATTAAAAATATCCACTCCACTTAAATACATAATTTCAGGACGATTACAATACTTATTCGTTCGTATCTATCGTTTCACCCTCATAAATATTAACTATCCATTTGTGTTGCTACTTGTAGTCCTTGAAATCGTCTAAATCGATCTACCGACTTAACACAGGAACCGAATTTAATACTAGGAAACCCTTTGTTTTAGCCGAACCCATCCACTTCACCCCAACCATCATCTTCACCGTAGTATTCAAAATACGAATTTTGAATTTCCCTTCTACACATGGTACGCGCTTCTAAGTTTGTAAATATTTTTCGTACATTCGTATAGCTAGTCCCGGAAAACATCTTAATTTGCAAGAACAACTTTAGACTCTCATTACGTGTGATCCGCCATAAGTCTTAAGGATTTAAATGCTTTCAACGTGTGTCGTTAACGTTTTCATATAAAAAATACTTTTCCCCCAGTCAGTATCCGAAAGCAACTCTTTCTCTTGGTACGAGTATTAACATTCATTCCGCTCATTTAAATTCACGCGTAATTTACCCGACACGTTGTAGATACTCTTACAGTGCAAAGCGTACGAAAAGTTAACGCGTCTGCCATCCGCTTTAAAAGGAAGTTTCTTTTTTTGGATTTTATTGACAAAGAACGGAATTCTTATGACCTGTGAACGATTCAAATTACGTAGAATTTTTTAATGAAGCGTATTTGACTGTTAGAAAGCGTTGGGAGTTTTGCCTGTAATTGTAATTTGTAAACTGCGGTCGTGTCGTACCGACAAAGGACGAAGTTGTTTACATTTCCGTTTGGTTTTGTGGTGACTACTGAAATTATAATTTCATATCTTTATAAGGAGAATATAAGAAACATTAGATGTTGAATATCTTAAAGTGAAGTACCTACCCTACCCACTTACAGAACGAGGAAGCGCGAAACGTGGTGCGGATCTGAGCTGCTGTAATAAGGAGTGAGGACGTCCTCACATTTATTTTCCGGGTAAATTATACATTGAAAATGTTAGATAAACAGCTCGCAGCATACACATTTTATTTATATTTCACGCTTTTGCTGTTTGCAAAGCTTATAAGATGGCATAATTATTTGCATTATTCGTTGGTTTGGTAGTGCCAGTCTAACAATTGAACAGTGGGGATGAGAAGAAAGTGTACAATCTAGGATAATCTTTCGTAAAAACAAAAGGATATGCATAATTTAAATTTATGGAATAATTATAAATCCGATTGCACTGAGAATAAAAATCCAACCTTTTTGCTAATGATGATTTAAAGTCAGCAATGGATGCGAGCCTAAGCTACAAAATCTCTCGAATTAAGCTATTTTTAAGGTTCCGTACCCATATTGTAATACGGAACCATTATAAGTTCGCTCTAACTCAAAAATGTCTGTCATGATAAAAACATCAAGAACCGTTCCAGCTAGAAACTTGAAATTTGGCACACTTATACATTCCGGTCCACATATACAGTGCCGTGCACATAATTAGCAACGCTGAAGACGATCGATTTGATTTCTTTATAGCTCATGTGTTTTCACCTTTAGGAAATGTTAATTCCCATTTTTACTGTACATAAGAAATACACTTTGTGAAAAGTGCCTGAAATTGATTTAAAGTTCCGTTATTTTTTTATTTGTAGCTGAAACAGAGTGAAGAGCACAAAATAGGTCGTGCATATAATTA
The DNA here is from genome assembly GCA_949775065.1 of Brachyopa scutellaris. NCBI lineage: Eukaryota > Metazoa > Arthropoda > Insecta > Diptera > Syrphidae > Brachyopa > Brachyopa scutellaris. The sequence goes on from OX459113.1 coordinate 116,165,219, forward strand.
ACAACGCATGAGTTTTTGATAAAAAAAAGTTCATTTATTCCTTTTTCATTCACAGAAACTTAATATTTAGTAGCGTAGCCCCAATTTTGAATCACTGCCTGCAATCTACGTGCCATAGATTCCCCTAATTTTTGGCAAAAGCTTTGAGGAATCGTTTCCCAACCAACTTTCGTTTCCCCATGTAATCTTTCGAAATTACCAATTTTTTCGTAACTTAGCTTTCTTTTAAGCACTTGCCATACATTCTCAATTGGATTTAGATCAGTGCTACACGACGGCTAGTCTAGTAACGTCACCATATGATCGTCAATCCATTTTTTGGTATAAGCGGCAGTGTGCGTCGGATCATTGTCCTGTTGGAAGATCCAAACAACTGGCTGATATTCATCTGCGTATGGCACCATTGCATTTTCCAGTATACTTCAGTATTGGAGCCTGTCCATATGTCCTTCGATCTTATGAATTGGACCGACGCCGCACCAAGACATTGCACCCCGAATCATTACACTCCCACCTACATGTTTGACCGTTGGCCAGGTATACTTTGGGTCAAATTCTTTCTATTTAGGCCGGCGTACACAGCATTTACCGTCAGTTGGAACTCTATTTATTTTAGTTTCATCGGTAAATAGTACATTTTTCCACTATGCGACAGTCCAATGGCTATATTTATGGGCAAACTCCAAACGTTTTTTTTTCTGTTTCGCTCAGTTAAAAGTAGGTCCTTCCTAGCCATCCGCCCAAAAAGTCCTGCTTCGGGCAAACGTCTTTTAATTGTATCTACAGATGGTCCGCTATCGTTTTCATCGAAAACCGCAGTACGAATTTCCCTGGCTGTAGAGTGCGGTAGTTTTTGGCTTTACCCAACGATAAGTTTGTCTTCACGGTCTTTACTCAACCTTATCCAAAGCTTGCGGCTGACTTTTTGGGCGGTTCCATTCTTCTTATAATATTGGATATCATCAAAAACCATCCTTTTTGATCACTTAAGAAGGTCTGCAATGTTGGCATACGATTTTCTTTCGTTAAAATAGTTCGGAATACGGGTTGGGGTTTGACATCGCAAGATCTGTTTTTCCCATTGTGTAAAACTCTAAAAAATTATTCAAAACATTACTGTGAACAAAGTAATATGAATATACTAACACACCAGTGAATTCTGCGCTTTAAATTAACAAAAAGTCTTTAATTAACAAAAAAAATTTAACCGTTGCTAATTATATGCACGACCTATTTTGTGCTTTTCACTCTGTTTCAGCGACAAATAAAAAAATAACGGAACTTTATATCAATTTCGAGCACTTTTCACAAAGTGTATTTAATTTGTAAAGTAAAAATGGAAATTAAGATTTCCTAAGGGTGAAAACACAAGAGATATGAAGAAATCAAATCGATCGTCTTCAGCGTTGCTAATTATGTGCACGGCATGTATGAGACAACTAATCACTCAAAAATATTGTGAAACAACTACAGGGTAGGTAAAATGTGAACTCGGAAAAAAAAATGTCTGCAAAATATAATATCATGTGGAATATCATTCCAAAGGGCCCAAAGCATAGGTTCCAAAAATATTTTTATCAATTTTTTCCGTTGGAAACTTAGGAGTTATTACTGAAAATGAGCCCAAAAATACCATATCCCCCACCCCATCTCCAAAACTACTGAAGTCAAAAATATGAAAAATCATAGTTTGTATATGTTTAGCTAAATATCTAGAAATAACTTAGCGGATCTCATAAGTTGTATAGTTTTTGAGAAATTCACATAAAATTCAAATAAAAAAATTAAAAAGAAGTACGGATTTCGCCAGGAAACGAGCCTGGGACCCTCAAACTCAGTAACACTGCGCCAAAAGGAGAAAAACCGACGCTCTACACACTTGGCCACCGCGGTTACAGAAAATCTTCCTCCAAGTTCATACACAAATAATTATTCTGTCATCATGAATAAGAATAAGAAAAAAATAGAAAATAGAAAAAAAAAAACAAAACCAAAAGAAATAAACCTACTTCAATGAAATAATAATAGTAATAATAATAAAAATTAAAAAGACAAAAAAAAAAACAGGATAAACATTAGAAATGAGCTGACGCTATACCTTGCATCCATTGGTTTCAGCCCATTGATAAGTGAGGAAATTTACTGCAAGGGAAAATACTCTAATTCTAATAGATGATGTTTTTACAAACTTCCCGATAAAATGTGGTGTAATTCACACATCTTTTAGCTATCAAAAAAAGGTCTGGATAAAGTTTAGTTAGGCGCTTATTTATTCTTTATTATGATTTTTTGATTTATTCAAATTTTTATTTTCCAACAAGATTTACTTCTTCGATAATCATCCAAAAATAGGAATACGGAACCCTTTGAGCGCGAGTCTGTCTCGCACTTGTCCGGTTTTTTTAGGATGTCAATTGACTCTGGACGCTCTCCTGTTTCATGATTGACCAGCTATTCTCAATTGGATTGAGGTCTGGGCTGTAGGGAGGCCAGCTTAACGCATCAATATTGTTTTCTTGGAAGTTCTTTTTCACTTAAAAAATAAAAGAATACAAATATATTATAGTTTCTTTCCATAAAAATTGTAGCTTATTTTAAAGCTATAAATTAATCTTTCGTTTGAAAAATAAAAACAGGTTTAGATTTACTATTTTGGCTATTTGGCAAAAAAACATTATCCTGTTGAAAAATTAATCTGCAGGTGTCACACAAAACCTCTCGCACGGAGGGCCAAAATTCATATTCAAGGGCCCGTGGATAAACTACTGCAATGCCTTACTAAAGAGGCCATTATGCGTGCTCCATCTCCAGAGAAGCATCCCCAGACCGTCACACCTTCAGTTCTGGGGGTATCCGTATGAGGCATTTAGAGCTCAGTATTTCCTTTGGTTCTCTTCGTGGACGTGGCCATGGTGGTTAGTGCGTTGGACTACTACGCATGCTGCTCGAGTTCAATTCCAGCCCGGGTCTAACACCTAAGACAGTTTTTCACGGTTGCAACCTCTTTCGAATGTATGACAAGCAATCAAAGAGTATCATTTGTCATGAGAAGCTTCTCAACTCGCCGTTCGGAGTCGGCAAAAAACTGTAGGTCCCTTCCATTCGTGGGAAAAAGTAACACACACACACAAATGGTTGCGAGAAGCTAGGCTTGGTACTGTCTAGGACTGCTGATGCCGAATATTTATTTATTTTTTTCTCTTCGCGCAAGGATCCTCCCATCTCCAACATGCGACTTAAACTTGAAAAAAATATTGTTTTTCCACATGTCTTGAATCCAATTAAGATGTTTCTGAGCTCAATAGTTTTTCTCTGATTCTCATTGGAAAATCCGGATTAAGTACTGGCTTGAGTGCTCTAAGTCAACCTTTTACGAGCCTTTTTCTTATTTATTTTTTGTGTAGCTCGAAATAGATAATGTTTGATATCAACTGAAGTCTTGAGCTGATGCCGAGCACAAAAACATGATTTTCCACTAAATTCGTCTTTTTTGGACCCTTTTTTTGTTTTTTTAATTACTTTATGTCATCTTGGACGATTATCATGAGCTTATTAGACCGCTAATTCATAGTTACCTTCATCGACTTTTGTGAACTAATTGAATGACATTTTGCTACACCTAATGCAAAAAACATCGAAGTTCTCATAAATTCCAAGAAATGTTTGAGCAACATTTTCGAACAGCACTGTACCTCACTCCAGCGCGGATGACGGCATCGATCCTTTTGATGAACACTACATGAATGCGAACCTGTGAGATTCGTGAACATTCCCAACGAAGCCCTGATTTCAATATTTCCCCACTTTCATTGGGACCAACGCTTCATTAAGGACCCTTCGGTGGTACACTTCCGATAAAAACGGGCGGAGAGTATCTGTTGTTGAATATCAGAAAAAAAAAATAGTTTTGCAGATTTCCGGCTGCGTGCAGGCATTCAGTGCTTTTGAACTTCGGATGCGAGGTTTTGGACCATTTCTGATGATGTTACTATTTTTCAGGACCACCATTCTATCCCGTAATGGTTTAATGCAGAAACATTTTATTCACACGCAAGTGCTGCAACTCTTGAATTCCATTTCGAATATTTCGTTTTCGACGTAAAACGATAAGTTTATTTATCTAACACTTCATTTGACGGACCTTGTATACAAAATATTTGTTAAGTGAAGCTTAATGAACTAAATAGGTTCGGATAGGCAGACCATCGATCCATCATGCCCATGCGGTGGTACCATGTATACCACAGAGCACATCCTTTTCAGACCTTCCAACAATCTCTGAGTTCAACTTTATTTGATTAACTGTGTTGCTTCTTCTTCTTCTCAACCACACTGTATCCTTGCGTTGTGTGTACCCAGACTAAGCTCATCCTTAAAGGGAGATTACATATTTAGTAGATATTTATTGACATTGCCACACGTACACACATTCTCGTACTCGTGTTCCATAATAAAATCCAAATACCGCATGTCACATGTGTCTTTTCTATTTTTTCTACGAGCTTAAAAAATAAATAACAAATGAATTTCAAGGAGCAGTTACACCGTTATGGGTATATGGAAAAAAATACAGTAAACAGAAACACATGCTAGCAAAGTAATTAACTAATTTAAGGATATACCGAGCTTGCTGTACAAAGCAAAGTAGCAAAGTGGGGGTTGGTATACCTAGTCCGTCATTGTATGTAATGTACCTATACCTTTATTGTTATGAATATTTTAATCAAATATTCATTTTTAATGCTCATACAGCTAATTACATCCCGATGGGTTAACAAAACCCAAATTTGTCTTACTTCATAATTAACTGGCTCTCAGTTTATGATGTTTAAGTGAGTTACGCTACGTCTACAGAAGGATAATGAGTAAATAGAAAAGGATTCCCGTTCAAGTCGAGCATTGTTTTGTTTGATAATTTTGTTATTTTTCACTAAGCGTGTACAAAGCGAAATAATTAATTAGTTTAGAAATAGAGCTTTTGCTTGTTTCAATATTGGAAAATTATTTTTTACGAGAATAAAACGGAACCGAAAGATAAAGGACGAGTATTTAGATTAGCGGCACTGAGCTGTGAATGATTTATTAAATAAATCATTTTATGCATGAAATATGTATTTTATATCAGTATTTGTTTTAAGGGTGTGCTAGGTATACTCACGAGTATTCCAATGGAATTGTCAGTGCAGGGCAGATAGGATGTTTGCCTCTCAGTGTGGTTGCAATAGCTTGCATAAACTTGTCCCTTTTTTAAGCTCTGACTGGGTTACCGTAGTATGCATAAAAAATCGCCGCAAATCGGAGAGCTATACCTATAGGGTTACCATTTGCTGATTCGAAAACAACACAAATGATTGAACATAATAAAGATAATTGTGTACAAAGTGGATACCACCTCGATTTCAATGTAATATGTCGAAATGTTTAGTTTACGAGATACATGTAGTTTTGGCTCATTAAATCAAACACACAATTAAAACGTTATAATTTCACTTTATTGTTGATAATGCTTACAGTAAGGGATTATTTAGCTTGGTTGCCTTTGAAGGTAAAGAGACCTTCACAGATCGCTGGTAGTTTGATGACTGTCCTTTTTCGAGTGATGACGACTGCCTGCAAAATTATATATATTCACCCTACCCTGGCTGGTTATTTACTTTACTTTTACTATTTACTTACGGCTTGTCTGGCGGTTGATCGTATGTGTGCGTGGTGAGTTCGGTTCGGTCTGTGTGTCTGTGGTATAGTTTGTTTTGATTTGTTTGTCATGTACGTGTACAGTCATGTCATTCCCACATACATATAAGCTAAAACTCAAAAAAAAAAAATGGAACGTGTAGAAGTACGCGCGACCGAAGTGAAACTTCTTAGCTACATATAATCGTGGACAAAGGATAATGAATTTGTGAGAAAAGGAAGAGACATTCATACAATTTTCGAATTTATTGGATTTTCCAAGAATATTCTTCGTTTTTTCTCCTCCGAAAATCCTTGAAAAAACTTAAGAAATGGGGTCATACCATGTGACACATAATAATTATGTATTTTCCATCAGAAATTTTCTAAGCTCTTGAAGGGAATTACATTGTTCGGGTGTCTATTTAACCCCACTGTCGAATATATGTTCGGCTGTCCATTTTGACCCGAAACACTTGTTGGCAATATGAATTCCTTAAGAAAAAAGTGTTTGATTTTCATTTTACCAACTATATATGTAGTGCCGGATTTAGGGGAGGACAGCCGGGGCTACAGCCCCGAGCCTCCACAAGCCAAGGGCCTCCACAAAACAATAGACTTCGAAAAAAAAATATTTGAAATTCCGAGAAAACACCACAAAAAAAAAACAAATAAAAACCAAAGCGCCATCATCATCAAATACAGGACAGACGATGATGAACATCATCTTCAACATCTTCGAACTAGAACTTCAATATTCTCGGTCCCAAATAGCGGTAAATTGCAGAGGCGCGAGAAATACATTTCAAATCAATCAAACCAGTGCAACGAGGAAAAGTCACAGGACGCATCGATCAAGAGCTAGCGATACAAGAGGCACAAAAAATCCAGTATTGGCAAACAAATTTTCAGAATTATCGTTAGTACTATAAAATTCATTGCTGCAAGTGGATTAGCCTTTGGAGGTGACAATGAAATTATTGGTTCCACGAGAAATTGAAATTTTCTGGGAATTTTGGAATTTCTAGTCAAGTATGAACCAATTTTGGCAACCCATTTGATAGAGCATGAAAATAAAGGAAGTGGTCATGTCAATAACCTTTCGTCCACGATTTGCGAAGAACTGATCAGATCTATGGGTGACAAAGTGCTAACTGAAAAAGTATCCAGAATAAAAAAATCCAAATATTATTCGGTGTCAGTGGATTCTACTCCCGACGAATGTCATATCGATCAACTAACTATAGTTGTTCGATATATTGAAGGATCGATCGATGCCAAAAGAAAGATTTCTAAAGCAAACGCTTTATTCAAATTTTTAGGTGACCATCAAATAGACATTTTGGAATGCCGCGGCCAATCACATGACAATTCTGCAAACATGAGTGCCAAATACAAAGAGAATGCAGGCCCTTATTTTGGAGAAAAATCATTTATCGGCGTTGGTACCATGTTTTGGTCATTCTCTCAATTTAGTTGGAAAGGTAGCTGCTGACTCTTGTCCATCTGCTGTTCAATTCTTTGATTTCGTTCAGAATTTATATACGTTTTTCACAGCAGATACAAAACGAAACCAAATTCTGACTGAAAAATTGTCGCACAAAAAAATTGGACAATTTTATTTAGAAAATAATAAACCAGCGGGGCCTTCAGACCTCTAAATCCGGCCCTGTATATATGTACCTATTCATTGGGTGGGTGTCCAAATTAATTTTGAAATACATTCTTTAAAAATCATCGAATGTATTCAATTTTGTGATTGCATTCATCGACTGCATTTCGAGACTTTAATAACAAGAATCCATTCCATTCTTAAGCATTCAAAAGATCGCTTTCTTTTTTTTTCCTATGTACCATTTAATTGAATGCAATAATTAATGAATGCATTTGCATTTCTTTAGTTAGGGGGGACCACAACTAAAGAAGCTTCTTAGTTCTTACTCGACTAAGGACTATCCGCTCGACGCTGCTTGATTTCGGTGATCGAATCGGACGAGATGGGTTGCAGCAAAAGAAAATACGAAAAGAGCTGTGTATACCGCAGTCACAATCCACTGAAGGATATATATAATTTTCCCTCCCCCCAATATGCAATATTTTCACTATTTTCTGAAAACCCTGCCATTTTCCGGGATAAAGAGCGTATATATAAAAGTTGACCAGGAACATAAGCAATCACTTTGTCGCGCTGCTATGAAATTTGAGTTAAAAATTTCGTAACCGTTCGGTATTCCGTCCCCGAAATCTTAGAATTTCTTTCCGAAATCGCGGAATTACTCCACTAGAAATTTTGCTAACGCGCGCTTAGATGTTTACACATTAAAAATAAATTTACTATTACCCCATCAAGCAGCATCTCAGCAGATACAGTACTTCCTAAATGCAAAATACATTTCTGTGACAGCTTTTAGTTTCAGCTCGTGAGTCTCGAAATATACGCTTTCAAATACAGTCAACCCTCGTATAACGCGGTAGTTAGGTTCCCGAGAAACAACGCGTTATTCGAAATCGCGTAGTACGATGATTGGGACACATATTAAAACTGGGATTACGTTCTCCACAGAAAAAAATGCATCTTAACTTGTAACATTGCTTTTAGAAAACTAGCTGAACTATAGTTTTAGGACGAAAACGCTACACAAAAGATAAAAATAATTATGTTAACGATTAAAAAAAGAAGAAAGTTATCTTTATTGCAAATTTAAATTAATGTTTCATTATGTTACATATTGGACATGATTTTTAATTTAAAAAAAAATCCGTTATACTAGTTTGCTGAGCACTTCTCCGCAATTCCTTTCGGACGAATATGGAGCTAGAGAACGTTGCAAATGCCTTTTAAAATTGTTGAAGCGTTCCAAAGAGGGATCAATACCTGCGAAGTAATTCTCCAAATTAGCAGCCAATCCTATCTTTGGTTTATGTTTTATGTTAATTCGTTTGTATCTATCAAACACGTGAATGTGTTAAAAGGGAATTCCCCGAAATACAGGAATGCGACACACATTTTTCGCGGTAGAAAAGACTGAGAATCGCGTTATAACGAAACCGGGTTGTAGAAGTTATAGGAGGGTTTGCCGCAATTCATAAATCGCATTATAGCGAATCCGCATTGTGAAAGTATCGCGCTATACGAGGGTTGACTGTACACTCATAGCATCAACTTGAAGAGATTGATACTGAGTACAACTACGAAACCCTGCCATTATCATTGTTAAATTAAGATTCCTCAAAAAACAATGACCCACAACGCTCTGACTCGTCATTATTCTACATCATGTAAATGATAGTGTCAGTATTATTGTCATTATGTGTCAGTCGTGTAAACTCATCATAAGTTTCTTTGGTTGGATAATATCGTATCGTAGTTTCTAAAAGTCATATGTTATCTTTATGAGTGATTGTGAAGATTTTGGAAAAGATATAGGAATGTTATTGTCTAAGTGCATATCTATGTAAATCCCTATCAATTGTCTAGCCAACTCAAATGTTGTTAAGTAGGTTATTAAGTATACTGAAATTTTCCTAAAACGACTTTACTCAAATTGTATCGCTCAATCAATTGGCCACAATCAAACCACTTATTGCTCACAACACCCACTTGGTGTAATAAAGTGTACCACCTGTGCTGTAGTCCTTTTCAAAGGAAACCATTAATAAAATGGTTAAAATCCTACTCCAACAGGAGACAAATCAATTTCCATCATTTTGTCAACAGCCATAATCAGTAACGGAATTCGTCATAATTGTGAGAAAAAGCCGACGAAATTTCGTGACCCAAATCAACTTGATTTTTTTTTCCCCCAAATTTTTTCAATGCCATCGTGAAGGCGAAGGAACCATCGAAGGAGAGTCAGACTACCCGCCTCGTGAATAATTCATCCAGTCGGTCCTTATAATGAAATCATTATAAATGTGACTAGTAATCTAAATGGAAATTCCTTTTTTCCTAATAGTCCCAATATCTGGCCCGGCCTGGTGGGGCCCGACAAGGAGTGTTGCCTGAAATTGCGGTAATTATTTGCTAAAAGTCAGACAATGTTTCAAGGTGGTGTTACTGTACGTATGAAGGTACCTACACCTGCAAAGTCGAATTGTCAGATACGAAACTCGATGAATATTTCATTTGCTCACATACCAACACGGTAGTATTGGTTGTGTTGCGTCCTTGTTGCTGTGGTTCTCATGTCATACTTAATCCCTGGTGGAGAATATAACGACGTGCTCAGACGAGGATCTGTGTCACAACATTATAATGTCATCACAAAGAGTGTTGTGTTGTGTCAACTGTTCCGAAACACAGAATGGCCAGAAATCCATTCGAGATACATGAATGTTCCGGTTTATTTGTAGCATTTTAAGGACGAAACATGTATTTTTAAACATCTCTAATGGTAAGTGACGTTTTCGTCGGGATGAGAAATGAGAGCGGAATCGTTCCAATTAGGAGGTGAGACAGGTTTCACAGTCTTGCAGTATTCCTCAAATAAAAAATCCATTACTAAAAAGTTGGATAGTTAAGAATAGATATATCTGCGGCTTCCCAATGAAAGAAGACACGACAGGAATTGCCAAGAATCGGGGTAATTTGTTTTTTTCTTCTTCGATTTTTTGTGTGCAAAGTCGTGATAATTGACATCGAGCATGTAGTGACTAGTGAGTGGCAGTAAATTTTATCTTTTACTAATGACTTCAAAGCAATGTATTCCTGAATACATGAAAGACTACACGGTTGATGTTTTGTATTGGTATAGATAAATAATTCCATGCAGATGGGAAGATTCACAGACAAGCGTATTATAGTAGAATCAAAGAAACATGTAAGTAGATGAAAGGTACGAGTGTGTTTTTTTAATAATCAAAAAGAAAACGATTAATTTTAACGTATATCTTTAGATCTTTCAAAGGAACCACACAAAAAGGAAGTTTGTTGTATGAAATTCAAGTGGTGTCGTCAACAGTTGTACTTTTGAAGAGATACATATCTGATTACTTTTTTGATCCTTTGTCCCCTTATGCATATTTTGGCATGGCAAACCGTTTTTTTTGAGCTCATTTTACACCGTATTCTGTCAAGGGTTTTGATCTTCCGTAATAAATTAACCGGTAGAATGAACAAAACTGGATTGGGGGTGTTTTTTACAGGTACAGCACGCTCTTTGCCGCACATGTATCCTTCAAAGAATCATCGCGAGGTTCGAAAAGATTATAGGCGATGCGACAAGGAGAAGAGTCCAAATTTTCCCGTTTCTTCTGAAGAGAGAATAACCCGCAGTCATACAACTTTACACAGACATTTTTATTATAATTATTGGTTCGTACCTAAGTTGTTATTTTTAAATTTCAAAAACGTAGTTTTTTCGAAAGTCCAAAACATTGGCATAACAAATCTCTCATCATTTCAAAATGCAGGGGTCAGCGCCCTGATAACAAGTATGGTGGTACAGGACATTTTGCATGCGGCTTTCTGCCTGCAAGACGGACTAAGTACCTTGACTACAAATTGATCTCCACTGAAAACATTTGATTGATTGATTCAAAAGGGCCGTTAGACTCGTTTCTGAACACCCGATGAATATTTTCAAACCCTTTCGAATAAAAACACGAGATTTGCCCATTTAATAAAAATGGACCACGATATGATCTCATAGTTGCCAATTCTTAAAATTCGGGTTCTAGCATTCCATACTTGTCGAACATTTCATGAATTATTTTGAGCATAGCTCAGCTCCAGGATGATTCATACCTCAAATGAATCAGTGGAGAATTTACTAAATTCACCTATTTTTTTGTTTTTCAATCCGGTAAGCTACTAATGAGCTAGGGCTGAATAATTATAATTTTCCTTATAGATATGCAGTTTTTTTTTCAATATTTCATTCAATATAACCATATCATTTTCGAGGATAAAAAGTATAAAAAATGTTGACCAAGAACATAAGCAATCAATGTCAATCTATGTCAGGTTTCATCAAAATCCGTTGATTAATTTCTGCGTGATGCGTGTTCAAACAGTATAAATATCGCCAGTTCCAAATAAAAAAAATAACACAGCAGGTACGGAAGAAAAAAAAAACCGGTTTTGGCGCACATATGTAATTATCTCCACTTGTCTTTGGTAAAATGCAACGATCTAAGCTTTTCTTGAATTGTATCTCATTTTTAATTGAATGTTTATTTTAATTTAATGCTTATTGTTCAACTTCTGTATAACGTACGAAGATGATTTATATCTTTAAATGTTTGTACAAAATTGAACTTAATAATAAAATAAATTCTATTCCCATCGGCCAAGACATTCTAAAGCTAGGAGCTCGAAGGTATTCGTAAAAATACTCTCTGCCCAGATACCAGCTTAGATCTCCGCTTCTGGATAGCAGATAACGATAAAAAAATATCCTAAGCCTGTATTCCTGATAATTTACAATCCAGCTGTGAAAACCGGATTCAATTTCGTGCAGTAGTTTCTAAGACAAATGGGAACAAAGTCTTTGCAGTCGAAAAAAAGTTAGATTTTTATTATAGTAAGGATTATCTGCCAAATTTCAAGTTTCTAGAAAGAACAGATCTTGATGATTTTATCGTAACAGATATTTTTGAGTTAGAGCGAACTTATAATGGTTCCGTATTACCATATGGGTACGGAACCCTAAAAACAGGGCTGTGATCAACTTCCAAAAGACTGAAATAGTTTTGTTCAGGACTCCATTGATAAGGGCTTCTAGAGATACCAGAAAAAACTGGAAAAAATTTGGCATCATTGGACAGCACGGGCGACCATTGGCTGTGAAAAGTGTGGTTAGATATCTCGGTATTTGGCTCGTCCAGTACCTGTATTTTGATAAACATATAGATGCTGGTCTCGCTAAGGCTAAATGGCCTTTGCTCTGACAAGAAGACTTGACTCCAGGTTGAAGGTCATTTGTTATGTTGCCCTAATCAGACCAATTACAGCACAATCTTTTCCATGTACGGCGCCTTCTACATGGAAAAGATTCGGGTGTTTGAGAGGCAATGTGTTAGGACCTGTCTCAGATTGTACAGAACACCAGAGCCGCAGACATAAAATATTATCCCAACAAGGTCCTATACAATGGGGCACATCTGAACAGGATTGACAATTTCCTTATTAAGGCAACTCGAACGCATATTGCAAGGGCGATGACCAGCGAGAATAGCCTGATCTTCGGGGCTTATTACCCCAATGAAATGTGCCATGAGAGTGCGCTTCTATCGGGCTTTATCCCACCAGAGGTATTCCTCTATATTAATGCTAAAGGGTTAGTGCAAAAAGGGATGGTATCCCGGTATTGTACCACCGCCACCGCGGTGCGCGAGATAAGCGGCTCATCCACGGCGGGTTCGACGCCAATGCTCATGAGTTCCTGCGTTTCAGTACCGCAAATGCGGACCGGGATATAATAGATACGAAAAGCAATACACCGATTTTTGGTGGCTTATTGAGGAGGAAGGGGTCGGTGACGTGCTCTCCCAGGTCGATGCGTTACTTTTGTAACATCCTAGTTTTTAAGTTAGGTTAGTTACGTAGGTTAAGGTAAGCTAGGGTGTCTCCGTGGAGTAGCCAGGCCCGCTATTACGATGCATCGTTTCCGAGAGGTGACCGACGCTGCGGCCTCGCTCAGGCCTCGGTGGCGAGTGGGGGCGTCGTAATGGCGATGGCCAAGCTCCCGAGGATGCAATTAGGATGGTGACCACTCGGGGCACTAGGCAACGGGTGCTTACCGCACTGATTACAGTTGGCTTATGCTAAGTAGCTTAGGGTATTTTAGGTAGTTTAAGTTTTTATAGTTTTAAGATCAAAATAATAAAACATTGATACGGAACCCAAGTTTCCAAACTTTTCTTGGGATGTTATTGTTAGATTAGTTAAATCGTAGTATTGTTAGATTAAGGTTGAGAGGCAATCGTTTTTACAAAAAGTGTTAAGCCTAGAGTGCCCCATAAGGGCCAGTAAGCTAGATTAAGCCATTTTGTTAGTTTTTGAATAAGATTTAAGCATTTTTGTCTAGTATGTAAGATAATGTTGATAATGGATTAATAAAAAATGTTTTTAAAAGTAAAAAAAAAATAAACAAGGCTGTGATGTTTTCCATTAAAACGTAATTAAGTGATGGGACAAGGATCTAAAATTATGATTAATTTTAATTGAATCATTTCAATTTTGCATATTAAAAACGAATTTGAAGCAAATTATAAAGAAAGCGCGATTTCTTGTTCCATAATGAGGTTTTTCCAAGTATTTCTTTGCAGAACCGTTTAATATTCCAATATGTCTCACTTACAAAATCATTCTTTTTAGATTTTGAATTTTGAATGAGATCCAAAGTTGGACCTAATTACTAGATGTTAATTAATTCATCATAACACCTCTCAACAAATCGAACTTTTCCGGTTTCCAAAGAAGCTATATAATCTCAGGCTATGGCCGTTATTTCATAAATTAATCTAAATTACCATAAAAATGTACATTACCCGGTACAACTTTCCCAATACCCATTTTTTTTCTTTGTTGCGGTATTCCATTAAAAAGTTAATTAGCATTTCAAATTGAAGGATATCAGTTCTTGGAAAGTAACCAACGCAACAGACATTCAATATTCTTCCATCAGATGCTCTGCTTTTTCAAAAGTAAATAGATGCACATCTCTGAATTAACTTCATCGTCGTCTTCGGTTTCACTTCGACAGATACGCTTTTTCATCAAATAAATAGAAAAGCTTAACAACTACATTGCAACTGCACAACTTTGTTGCAAAAATATGATAGCAGTAAAAGAGTGATAAATATTGTAAGCTGAAGGAAATAAGAACATTTCCTTTCGACGAAAGTTACTTAAATGCATTTCCACCGGGCTATGGTGGAAAATAATAAGACAGCTTCCAGCGTTGGAGGACTTTCATCCTTGCTGACATTCGGGACTTGGGAATTCATTGAAACGAAAGACTGTATTACATGCTGCACAACAGTTTGTCAGAAGGGATGATTTTTGTTTTACCTTGGGGCCTTTATAACGAAGAGTATGCTGGCTGATAACTTTTTTAATATGAAACACTGCAAACAAAAATGAAAAACATATTCCTCTCGACCAAGTGCAGTCCGGAGTTGATCAATCAATCACCCATTCTGGCGAAATTAAATTTAAAATTCCATCGAATTTTATTTCAAAAATGTTTACACCGAGTGCTTGAAAATTGGATTAACACTCAATAATTTATGTGTTTCTGTCCGCATATATAAACTGGACGGTTTCAATTTTAATTACTGATTGCAGGATGTGGATAATGTGGAATTTTTCTGAAAATATTTACATTCACTGTGAAATTTATATTTTAAATGGAAATATGCAAAGAATCACCGAATTTAATCGGATGCTATATTTAAGTTTTTAAAAAAATGTATTGTTTTAATAAAGTCCAACAGATGGCGATACCAGCCTTAAATTAACGTTTGTTTCATGTGGTAACATTCTTCAAACCAGTGACTTTTATTCTAAGGTGCGCAGGTGTTCTCCGCACACCCCAACGAAATCCATCTTTATGAAAAATTTATTTGTTTACGTACATACATGCGCTTACAATATCTAATTGAGTTGCAATTCAAAAATGCTGAATTAAAAATACAGCTTCAACATCCACTTCTGCTCACTCTGTTGTGCCGCACTGTCATAGCCAAATCAACCAAATCAAACACCGCAATACCGAAATGTATAAGTATATAAACCATTCAATACAAATTGACGTCGAACAAAATGTTCTCCTCTTTAGGTAAGTAAATCGAACGGCGCGCGACGTCATACAATTCTTCAAAGCTCTATCGAAATCGAGCAACCTATCCAAACCAACTTTTATTAAATTCAGTTTGACGTCGACTCGCTTCTCCACTTACTAGCGCACCAACCCAAAGGAGATATCCATATAAAAAAAAAGTTCTACCAATTCAAAGTCCCAACAATCGTCTGTAGAAAAACATGAATTTGGGTTCACTAGAAAGCTGCGCACGCAGGCTCGATACAACACATGTTCTACCCTTTTCTTTAGCGATGAAGATGTTAGCTGTGGGTATGATGTTGCTTTTCATATTCTGTTTCATTTCGCATGTTAACGTTTGTTTGGTTGAATTTTGTTCGATCCTCTTCTCTTGATATTAGATATAAATTGTTCGATTTCGATGTGCTCCATATTTGTAGAACTCCATTCTCCATATCGACTGAAGTGAGAGAAAAAAGCAACACAACAGGCTGTGTTTTTTTTTTGCAAGCCTACAATAGGCTAAACATGTTTCAGCAGCATGTTTACCATGTTAAATACAACAAAACCTTAGTCTGGATAATTATCGCTATTAAAAAATTATTGGAGAAACCATTTTCTTAATTAAATTCGGAAGAAAATCTGGAAATAATTACATATTTCTGGAAGGCCAACACCGTCTCTTCCGAATTTGATTTGTAACTAAAAGTTTATCTTTTAGTGGACATTTTCAGATCTCTAACTACGAAGAAAAATGTTGGCAGTGTGGTTGCCCCTTTCTTAATAAATTATTTTGTTGGCCTTGTTTACTTAACGTCCTTGTCGTGGTCCTGGAGAAAACTGAAAATAGACGTTATACCCTTACAAAAAAAGTAGAACACCCTGCTTAGAACATCACGGCACGTCCCTGCTTTAAACCCATGGCACACAAAATATTAGACAGACATGTTATTTTTGATTGGTTTTGATAGCCATTGGAAGCAGGCAACTTCTCATAGTGATAAAACCTTATTTTTTGAATCTCTGCACCGTCGTTGCTTGAAATTAATTTTCACAATTTCCGATGCGGTGGTATGAGCACCTACCACGCCGATACCAGAAATGGTCAGTAAAATTCACGGCACGGTGATGGCCGATCGCCGAATTCAAGTGCGCGAGATTGCTAAGGCTGTAGGCATTTCAAATTATCAAGTGCACATAATTTTGGAAAATTATTTGGATATGAGAAAGCTGTTGCAGGTGCACCAGTGGGTAGTGTACAACATGAAACCGTGAAAGTGATTGAAAAATAATTGGAGAAGAAAGAATACACTTTAGCAGCCTTTCTGGGTGTACATAGAAGGAGCCTTTAATAATGTTAAAACAGGAGCCATGAAAAAAGTGCTGAAACACCAAAAAGTGGCCAACTCGTTGTAGATAAAATGCTCAACAGTAGAATTATTATCAATTCAGAAAACGGAACTGACCAAAAAGGGGGAAAAACTACAGAGCGACACCTCAAGGAGAATTTTTTTCAACGACAAAAACCTATAGTGGTGATGAGAGGACTTTATGGAAAAGGAAATAGAAATGAAAGCTTGTACTTAGCTATCCGGATCTTAGGCAAATTCATGCCAACGATCAGCGATCTTATAGAATCCATTCTGAATGAACTTTCGGCATGGTCCAAGCTTGTACCCTTCACCACGAAAAACAGGATTCTTAACTTTTCACTGCTACTATTCGACGGAAGCACGATTAACCTCTCAAAGAAGGCAGGGCATCTAAGCTGTCTTGGAAATAAAGTATCGAAATAAGAATGGAGAAAAGAGGGAAAAAATGGGGATTGCAACCTCACTTCATTAACACTAGAAATACGGGAAAATCTTCTTACTAAGAAAGACGGCAAGGGTCATTTGACCCCATACAATAAAAATGTAGATTTTGATATAGTAAACCATTTAAAAGTGCAGTGAACAAACTTAAATATAATCATATTAACGTGTTTTATTAACCAGAAGTTTTTTATTTCTTAGTACAATCATGACAAATAATTGCTTTTAGCTGATTACATTTTTTTACAATTTTACAGCTGGTAACACTGTTTTGATGTTCGTATTTTCATACACACTACGGCTGGTCATGGTGGGATGTATGCGGATTTGAGGAAAATTACAAAACCAAAACGTGGAAGTTTAGCGGCGGTACACAGGACAGCTGGTGTTGCCACTAATAGTACACTATGACTCGCCAGCATAGGTCTTTTTAAGAATAGCGGCAAAGGACTCTGTACTATTTTTTACAAAAATGCAAAGGAATAGTCCAATAAGAACTTGACTTCAACACAACGTTCAGAATCGTGTACCCTGTGCGTGAAGAGTGGACAAACAACACAGTAACTCGGCATATAGACACTGCAGTCTTCACGGATGGATCAAAAACTGCAAGCGGCACAGGGTCTGGTACCGACTGTGTTGAATCAGATCTAAAGATGTCCCCAAGACTACCGAATACCTGCAGAGTTTTTCAGGCAGAAGTTTTAGTCGTACTAGAGCTGCAGAGCTTCTGAACATGAAACGAATATCCAGTAAGGATATTGATATTAACATCGACAGCCAGGCTGCGATTTAGGCGCTGGAATCATGCACTATTAAATCGGCACTAATCAGGAGCTGCCGCACAATGATCAGGTCATTATGCATCCGGGATAGAAGGCAATAAGTTTGTCGAGGAGTTGGGTAGGAAAAAGGGGGGGAACTGCCCCTACCCGAGACGGTGGAAGTAGCTCGACCACTTTGCTGCATTAAATCATAGATGTGGTCTAATATTGTAGGAAACAGGGTTTCCAAGGCACTTTTGCCGGCACTAGACCGTAAAAGGGCCAATGAAATCCTTAAATTTAGCAGGGTACAATGCACAAATGAGAATAGCTATAGGAATAGTATCCGGACATTGCCTTCTGGTTGAATATGCCAAAAGGCTCGGACTCATAGACACGGATATTTGCAGATACTGCAATGAAATTATATAGGTGTAGTAGAGGATATCGCACATATTCTGTGTGAATATCAGGGCATAGCACCTAGTCGCAGGAACATTATGGGCTCATACTTCTTGAGTAACCTGAAGGAGGTAGGCCGAATCAACTATAAACTTGTTTTAAAATTTTGCAGGGTAATAAAATGCTTTGAAGAAATTGTGGCGGTTTAGGTGCCATCCTTGGATGGATTCTAGGAGATCGCGATGAGTCCAGTCTGGTGTCTAGTGTTTTGGGATGGCTCAGCCTCTCAACCTAAGGCTCTGTGGCTCGCAAGAAGCGACTGCTCCAAATCTTGTTCTTAATGGCTGAAACGACATCTTTATAATACAAAATCGATGATACGCCTAGACAAATCCTCAATACGTTTAATCACCGGATCACAGAACACTATGCTACAGTGTGGAGCTACAAGATTTGGGTTTCCATGTACAGTATCATTCTCTCTGCTATTAAACAAACACGGTCTTGTTTTCTTTAGCTCTCTCAAAATGGCCAGATGAAAGGTCTTTAGGGCTGTGTGGAGCTATAGGATTTGGGTTGTTTTGGTAATTTATATGACTAGCTAAGTGGCAGCCTGCTGAAGCTACAACAATGGAAATAGCCAGTGGTTTCGGAGGTAGACATACACATGTAGACGGATGAGGTTTTGCGAACCTCACTCATTGCTTAAAAATATTATACGGCATCTTTTCTTCATTTTATTAAATTAAATTTTGATTTGCAATATTTACATGCATATGTACATATGAATGTATATTAAACCATTGAACATTCCTACTCCGTCACTAAGGATATTCGACCATAAAGTCACTTACCATAAAGTGTCCTCTTGATCAAACTGAACCATTCAAATTACAACTTAAATTTTATGAAACCGGATAAGCTATGTCGTACATCTCGTCCTTTTTTTTTATCGCCAGAAGCGGTAAAAATTCACCTTCATCTTCCAGAGCTTCGCTTTAAATGAAATGTCTTGCCTTTGTTCTGCGCTCACATAAACAAGTCTACTTGCAAATTTATTCAGAATTTCACCGAAGGTCTTATGTAAACGAATGGTCTTTAAACATTACTCCCAACAAAGTTCCTATGAGCTGCAATTATATCTCTGTCAGGGGATGAATCCCAACTCCTGGTAATCCCGACAAGAACGTTTAAAACTTCCATCGTTCTACGCGCTTATCGCCCTAACAACACATCGAATTGAATTAAATTTACCGTACCCCTAGGTAACATAATTTCCCTGAAACCAGACAGCGAAAGGATCTCCGTACATGTACGAGCACTCTTTGTCCCGATTCAATGGTTACGCTTTTCAGCTGGACAAGGTTAAATGCTTAACTGAATTTACTCCTATGCGGGCATGTGGTTCTGGAACGAAGATTGCTTTTCTTCGCCCATGCATGCCGCACGCAGTACAATAGTTTTACATGGAGGAGAGGTCCACCCTCTTCCTGGTTGTGATTTCTGGCGACAGGTGCAGGAGTAACATCAACCAGCGCACATGCGGTTCATATCCATTATTTTAGATGGCAGAAATAACTAAAAGGAATTGTCTTGCGTTAGTGCAAACAATTTATTCGTGTGACGGAAATTTCATATGTTGCGTCGTTACTGTCGGGACCAGGAAGGAAACAGGGTCCTCTCAAAGGACGCGCCCAACAAACAAAACCACTTTGCCGCTAGCATGCAATCTGTACATGATGTGTGTAGCGTGGCGGGTATGTGTTTGTGTGACTATTATCGTTGAATTATCCCTTAGCAGCTCGTTGGCGACGAATTCCATTTTATCAACATCGTCAACCGATGTTAAAAGAAGAAAAATGCCAAAGCACAGAGCATTCAGTTCGAGGACCAAGGAAAATTTGATAAACGGCGCAGCCTGTAATATTAAATTGCTTCGCTTGTTTTGCATACAACGCACGTATTATGAAATCATTGCAAAGCGCTCTGCCAACGAATACACTTCGTTCGAAGGACCCCCAACAGGAAAGGAAACGGAAGGCTCCATCGCTTCCTAGTCTAGGGATGCTCTAAATTTGCCCCTTCATATACATAAACGCATGTGCTGGTATATTATACACCAACGCACGCACTATAACATGAAGGATAATATCCTTTTTGGTGGCAAAAGAAATTTCACTCGATGAATCTTTGGATAGAGGAACTCAAAGGGCGGATAGCGCGCGCCTATGTGGGTCATTATTTTCGACATTTCATGATGCTAGGTGGCATTCCATCTTCAAAGAATCGACATTCGCCAGGATATCACGTAGTTGTAAAGCAGTAAACAATCCAAATGGAAATTAAATCAAGAGATATTTTTATGAGCTTCAACGTACGAGTACATATGCACATACGTATATATTTTATGTGATCAGTGTGTTTTGCGGGATAAATTTGTGGAGATTTCATCAAAAAAGCGAGAAAATCAAATGGAAAAGGTATTAATTCGGGCCGAGGACGACGAAGTGTCTGTCTGTTTGGGAAAACTTTGGCTGATTATATAAATAAATTTATTCCTGCCCCTTGGTTTGGGCGTGCATCAAGTGAGTGTTATATGAAGTGATGATAACTTTCTGTAGAGCTGTTACTTTTAACGGAATAGATAAACTGGCGATTTCAATGATTAGGGCTTTATTCAACACTTGGAGATAAAATTATTGGACAAAGCCCCAATTTGTTGGAATGTTTACATTAGGCGACAGGTTGTTGGCTAACTTATTGCTGGTAGGTAGGTATAATGTATCTTGTCATTGCCAGAAATGATTGTTTTTTTTATAAAAAAAAAAACTAAGATCGAAATGAAGAATCTCTTCGCTTCATTTGCATTTGGATCGCGTACAATTTAATATTTTGGCGAAAAGCAACGGAACCATAACAGATTCTTGTATTAGTTTCTAGACACTGGACATTTTTTCATTGATTGACAAAGCTTAGATGCACTAAGCTTGTGTGCACTAAATTTTTCGTTGTATCATGGTCGAATGCCGTCTACTGAAAACCGCGGCTGTTGCATAAGCCTGCATACGATTGTCGTACCGATTTCATTTCGTGTTCGATATTCAAAGTGAATACATCGCAATGAGTTACATGCAATAAGAGATGGGTAAATACTAATATTTATATATACGAATGAAAATAGCACCAATACTTACTTAGTTGGCGCTACAGCTCGAGGTGAACCTGGGCCTTCTTCTCGCAACCATTTGTGTATGCGTGTTATGTTTTTGCACGAATAGAAGGGACCTACAGTTTTTTGCCGACTCCGAACGGCGAGTTGAGAAGCTCAATCCTGACAAATGATACTCTTTGATGCTTGTCAGAGATTCGAAAGAGGTGGCACCGTGAAAAAACTCTTTTAGGTGTTAGACCCGGCCAGGAGTTGAACCCAGGCAGAATTGCGTGATAGTCCAACGCACTAACCACCGCGGCCATGGCGACCACAAAAAAACACCAATATCAGAAGAAAAAAATACAGTGCATACAGTGCACAGTGTTGTGCTTTTTGTATGAAGCTCGAGTGGCAGAAGGTGCAAAAGCACAGAGAGAGCATAAGATTGGCACGACCTAATTCCACCTGTGATGCCTATGCTTGCCGTTCTTTGGACTCTTCTGATTCTGTTGATATTGTACTTTTTGCTTACGGCGGGCCACCACACTACAGATCCGTAGGTTAGAATTGGGCGTACAACGGCTGTATACATCCGTAGTGTCATCTTATGCTCCAGTTCGCACTTATTTCCAAATGTTTTGCTGCAGGCTTAGAAGGCTATGTATGTATGCTTTCTTGACCCGCAGTTCAATATTCTTTTCCCATATAAGTTTAGAGTCAATGACAATGCCCACAATACTTAGCACTGGAAGATAGTGAAAGTGTTTGACCGTTTAGTTTGGGAAGATCAAAAGTTTGTACTTTGGTTTTTGTGATAAAAAGTATTATTTCGGTTTTGCTTGGATTAACAGCAAGGCCGCAGCTCGCCGCCCAGAAGCAAACTTTCTCTAAAGCATTCTCCACAGAGCTCAGCACAGAGAGGAACTTTCATGATAACAAAATTACCATGTCATCCGCGTACGCTACCGCCTTGACCCCCTCGTCATCTAGACACACTAATATCTTGTTCATGACCATTAACTATAGTAGAGGCGAGATAACACCACCCTGAGGCGTTCCTCTGCTTACAAATTTGGTTACGATGCTGTTTCCTATGGATGCCTGAATAATTCTGGTTTTTAGCATGGGTACTATCCGTTGGCCAATGAACCCCACCCACCTTCAGCGAGAAATAACTTCACATCAAAAATGTGCATTTATTTCCCACTTGAGGTGAAGTTATTGCCCGTGAAGTTATTTCCCTGCACCATAAAATCATATAAATCGTATAGTTTATGTGCTTTGTACAACGCGTTGTACCGATATCGGTACACAACTCAGATCGGTACGACAATTGTATCGTGTACCTATTCCTTGCTTTATAAACAAATAAATAAATATAAATATACATATAAAGCATTCATATTTACAAAATACTCGAATACTTCGAACTTTTTGGGCTTTAAACGGCACTTGGAAGCTATTTCACTGACGGGTTCTCTTTACTCGAATCTTTCTTTTTCTTTAGGTAGCGCTACAGTTCGGGATGACACAGGGCCTAGTTCGCGCAACCATTTTTGTGTGCGTGTTATATTTTTGCACGAATGGAAGGGGCCTACAGTTTTTCTCTGACTCCGAACGGCGAGTTGAGAAGCTCTTATTGACAAATGACACTCTTTGAATGCTTGCCAGACATTCGAAAGATGTGTTACTGTGAAAAAACCTGGGTAGCATATAGCATTGTGTAGTAGTCCAACGCACTTCACCACGGTGCTCACCGTGCGGATGTTGGTTCAAACATAAGAGCTAGCCCTCCTGGTTCGTAGCAGTATGTGTGAAGTGAAATTTGATAATAATCAGTCTTATTTTAAACTTAATTTTCAGTTAGGCTTATGACCTATTTCGAATCCATGGACGAAAAAGTTCTCCCACCCGTCAAAACCACAGTGATATTATATTCTATATTATTTTACAAGTGTAGACAAAAATTAAATTCTATATTTACAAACAAAATCATATTACCAATTATTCCATTGGCCTAATCTTTACGTAATCTCTTTGGAGGAACATCTTTCCCATCCCAGTTTACACACCTGCTTCCATTCGCTGGGATAATTTTAATCATCAAATTTATTCAAGTTTTGTTTACCCAACTTAATCATCACATCAGGTGTAAACGAGATACTTTTCACCTACCCAAGGAACCCCAAGCCCCAACTAATGAAAGCACCATATGCCAACTAATCATATTTTGCCCGCCTAATTGCGGTAACCGCACGCACACATCAAATATGCGATTCACTACCGAAATTATACGACTAATTTCCATTAATATGCGTTGATACTATGTCGACCGGAAAATTTCCATCAAAAAGGTAAAAGAAAAGCAAAATTTAATATACATTTTTTTTTTTAGCTTTTTCCAGTGGACGATAAGGACGAGCTCCAAAGGTATCTACAAAGAAGAAAATGTCCCTACATTCAGTGTTGGACGTGTTTTTTTCTTCTGTTAAATTTACCGCTTTCTGCAAATTAAGGGATTCTGATGTTTAAGCGAGGAAAACTAAAAGAATTTCAATTAAAAAGTCAAAGTTTCTAGGTGGGGCACAGAGCAGACGGGTCAGGGGGCATACTTCGATGATATTTAATGAATTTTTGTTGTGTTCTGAATTTTTCGGCTGTCGAATTTCTTGTTTATGTGTATGTGTGAGATTGCCTGTCTGAAGGAATGGAGAGTATGCTTTTGATTAGAAGACGGAATGTGGCCAAAAATATGTCAATGGTATTTTTTTTTTATTTTTATGGAAAAGCAATTCGGATTTTTTTTTTTTTTTGAATTCATCGTCCTTCGAAATCATAATCAAAGGAAACTGCGTACATGATTATTTTTCGTCATATCGACTTTTTTTTTAATTTATATTCATGAGTTTGATGTTTTTTTTTTTTTAATAAATTAGAAATTCAATGTGAACATGTTCAATGGATGGGTCGGTCGTCTTTCTATCGACATGCGATGCCGGTTGTAGGTATACTTGGAAAATCGAAGCTTTCAGTTTCAATTTGTTGAAGTAAATTTGTTCGGAAAGTTGATTCATAATGGATTTCGAAGAATTTTAAATTGTTTGTTGAGTACCTTATTAATAAATTTTGCGGCAAACAAAACAGATACACACACAATAACTTTGAGTGAGCATATACAGCCATGGACATATAAATGACACAAAATTAGATTTCGAATAAATGTTGAAATTGTTCAACTAAAAGATTATTAGAATGTAAGTTTTTTGCGTTCATTTTGGTGCTACCAATAGCTCTTGTGTCTACGGCGCACAAATATTCCGTTATTTACCGTTATCATTTTCGCGGTGACAATGCCGATTTTAGGTGGACACATAAATGGCACAAATATATTAGAATATGCAGTAGCTTTCAAGAGAATCACATGATGATTTGCGAAATTAAAAAATAAGTTATTAAAAATAATTGTGGAGTGCAAATTAATTAAAAATGGGATCGGGAAAGCATACCTCCGTTGAGGAAAGAGGGATAATACGGAAAATGCATCAAGAAGGGAAAAAAGTGGCGGAAATCGCTAAACTTGTACATAGTTCACGAAAAAAAGTGTACAATGCAATTAACTCATGCGTAGAGAATCCCGATATATTGACCAAAGCCAAAATTCGGAAGCCGAGGCCCAAAAAAACAGATGTGCGTACAGATGCAGCCATAGTAAGAATGTAGACAAAGGATCCATTCAAGTCATCACGGCATATAGCATCCAATATTAATCAGTCATTGAGCTTAGAAATATCCAGCAGGCTTGTCAGAAGATGATTGAATGAGGCAAATTTGTTCGGGCGCATTTCCAGAAAGAAGCCACTGCTTTAAAAAAAAATATTTCAAAGCGATTAACCTTCGCCAGAACCCATCAAGAAAAAACCATCAATTTTTGGATAAACGTGTTGTGGTGTGATGAAACCAAGATCAATAGAGTAGGAACAGATGGAAGAACCTTCGTTCATCGACCAAAATGCCAACAGTACAATCCTAGGTTCACCCAGAAGACTGTAAAACACTGGGGTGGAAACATTATGGTCTGGGGTGCATTTTCTTGGCATGGCGTTGGTCCGCTTATAAAAATCAATGGCAAAATGGACAAGATTCAGTATTTGGACATTTTGAAAAACCATATGGAACCATATGCCTTCGATTCCATGCCAATTAAGTGGACATTTATGCAACACTCCTCCAAATTGGTAAAGACCTGGTTTCACGTGGAGAAGATCGACGTTTTGGTTTGGCCAGCCCAGAGCCCTGACTTGAATCCAATCGAGAACCTGTGGAATGAAGTCAAAGTTGAAATCTCAAAAAAAAAATTATAAAAATATGGATGATCTTTGGGCTGCTTGGTATGCAATACCGAAAACAAAATGCCAAGAACTAGTGGAGAGTATGGATCGCAGGTGTGAAGTTGTCATCACAAACAAAGGCTACAGCACAATATATTAATTCTGTAAGTGTTTTTACGTACAAAAAATCAACAAATACGATTTTAAAACTATTTTTTCCCGTTTTTTCCTGGTTGTGCCGTTTATATCATTTCATGGTTTTTTTTTTTACATTTTGATCATTTTGGTTTTTTATTAATGAATTATAACTTAAGTTTGTATTACTATTGAATATGAAGAAAAGACCTTTGGAAAAAACCAAACACTTGTTGTTTATTAACAATATTTACGATAATGTAGCATAAAAAAGAGAAAATAAAAAAATGTGCCATTTATATGTCCATGGCTGTATTTCAATTTTAATTATTTTCGATTTGAGAGAATTCGAGTAATGGAAATATGCATTATGTGTATGCATCCTAAATTCGTCCTTATTTTATATTGACAGAATATTTGAAACCGCTCAGTTGGTTTATGTGCTGGTCGAACTATGATATAATTTAAAATGAATGGATATCTATTTATTTTAAATTTCAATTCATTTTGGTAGCAACAAGTAAGACCAGATGGCGAACTGGACTTATTCTGAAAGGAAACAAGGTCAGATTCTTAAAAAATAGAATCAGCGAAAGCCCTGGAGAGAAGACCAGAAGGTACTGAACCTGAACCGACTAAGTATATTTCGGAGGATGAAAGCAATGAAGGCACTCTAGCTCCTATAATACCGAGCTGTCAAGCAATACAATATTTAATCCTCTTCCAGCCACGCTGTGACTGTGAGTCACTATTCAATTTTAATTCAATATGAATGATTTAGAACATGTTTTAGCGAAAAATCAGTTTAATGTGTTTTATTATTGGTCATTACTTTACTGATATAAACAATTAATTTGTTTGTATGTTTTTGTAATGTTTACTTATTACACAAAATATTCAAAAAGAACATAAACTACTACGTAGTGACTCTAAGAAACTACAACGACGGTAAATGTACATTCATGTTAAAACACGATCTCTGGCAACTATTGATCGATGCTTGATTACGCAGATAAGGTGGCACGTCCTATGAAGACTTTTGGGATCCTTCATTTGGATTCCCAATTTATCGGGCTTGTATGCCGAAAAATAGATTCGTTGCAGTATTGCGTCATTCGCAGAGCGCAAGATAAATTCGCGCCAATAAGGGATATTTGCTACCTATATTATCAACAGAAAATTGCGAAAGTATTACATGCCGGTTATTAACTTGACAAAAAATTAACAAATAGTCCCCTTAGGGGAAGGGTATCATTTTGTCAATATATACCTCCAAAAGCGGGTAAATATGTGTCATGTACTAACTACAAAGTTTAACTGTCAAGTATAATACTATCATTAGACTAAGTACTAGCGTTAAGTAATGAATGTACTCTTCTGTTAAGTCAGTCAATAAATAAACGTGAACTTGATCGGTTGTTGGACTCTTAATTTTTAACAATATGAAATGAAAATTTGGTGGATCTACGACTCCTGTACCGGTTATCCGCTGCATGGCATCAATACCTGGGAAAAGAATCTCTCAACTCAAGTTGTTGAGATGCTATTTCAACCTTTTGAAAAGACAAATAGGGACGTGAGCTTCGACAATTA
This sequence comes from Brachyopa scutellaris, assembly GCA_949775065.1. Taxonomy (NCBI): domain Eukaryota; kingdom Metazoa; phylum Arthropoda; class Insecta; order Diptera; family Syrphidae; genus Brachyopa; species Brachyopa scutellaris. Next base: position 116,192,846 of record OX459113.1, read on the forward strand.
TTGCAAACATTGCTATCGAAGGTACTAATATGCACATTGCGAAAAAATTAAAGAGGCATCTAGCAAACTTTCTACCTTATAGAATAAATGAGGTTGAAAGCAACGTGTTTAGCTTTCGTCGAAGCATGACCATCGTTAGCTCCATACCGAAGCAAAGCAAAGCCGTTATACTTCTGTCAACTATCAAAATATAAATCGATAATACATTTTTATTTACTATCTATAAACGGAAAAAGGGAGGAGTGGACACGCAAAATCAAATGTGTCACGCTTTTACTGTTAAGCGAAAAACTCGTAGATGGCCACTCGCACAATTTTATAATATCGTTGGCGTGTGTGGTATTGCGGCAAAAGTCATTTTGCCGAATTTATACCCTAACTGGAACCAGGCGAAGCTAAATTCTCGTCTAAAACTTTTTCTGAAAGAACACGCCAAAGCCTTAGTAGGGGAGTACCGATAAATGAATCGAATCCATGTGTTAACACAATGGATCTTAAGCATCTAAGTGAATCCAACCAGAGTGATGGGAGTAACCACCTTAACCTAACCTAACCTAACCTACCCACTTGACTACAAAAAGTTACAAAACAGACTTAATGTAAATGGGATTGAAATTTCGAAACTGCCCTGACCGGGCAATGTGATCGATTTTGACCATTTTAATGCTATATCTCCACTTGTCGATTTGAAATTGACAAACGACGTATTTTTACATCAATTAGAAAATTGGCAAGTGGAAATAATGAAAACTGCTTATTTATCATTATTTCCAATTGCCAATTTTCTAATTGACCTAAAAATACGTCGTTTGTCGATTTCAAATCGACAAGTGAAAATCTAGAGTAAGAAATATTTTAAGAAATAATCCAATCGACAAAGTACCAACAACTACTTCAAGACTCACCTACATGAATCAACTCCAATATTCATATGCAAGTACATATTGAAAGGAATTCACTTATCGTAAAATGAAAAAAATGCTCAAAAGTAAGTACAGGATCTACGATTGCAATTGTATGCCATAATTCTATTGAAACAAAAGTACCTTACATACCTACAAACATCATCAATATTCAACCGTGCTGAAATGAAATTCCAACTTAAGTCCAAGTTCACATTCCTTCGAAAAGTATCTCTCCTCTTTGCTTATTTATTTTATTTGAAAACAGTCTTCATACGAGTATTCCTGTACACATGTACGTACATGTCCATATATATTTTCTGAACAAATTCCCTATATGCTCCTCCATCAGCTACAAAACGTGCTTGGTATTTTCTTTTTTCCGAAAAAAAAAAACAACGAATATACCTACAAAAATTATTATCAAAGTAATTTTCTTCACTATAACCTACCTGGACAGCTCATGTGTGGGTGGATGCATAGGAATACGAGTAAACACATACATCAAGGGCACCACAATTTATTGAAAACCATAAGGGTGAAATACCGTTTCATAAAAGCTATTTGCCCAGCAAACAACTGAAGTATTTCATAAATTCAATTCACTGCCCAACCACTGTGTTCGTAATAAACCAACAGAGCAGCATATCCTGGTTGTGGCCATGGCCATAGTGGAATTTACTTACAAAACTGTATATTTAATGGAGAATAAAAATGCAAAACTTATATATATGTAAATACACACGTGCACTTAGCAAGATGACAGTCTGCATGAAACAGAACTCGCGGTTTTGCTTTCTCCACCTGGCTGCGGTTTATTCGGTCAATTTGTAGTGGTAACGAGTCCTTTTTTACATAAAAAAAAATTGTAAAATGAGATTACGAGTAGTTTTTCGTCCTTTGAAGAAAAAAAATGTACATATACTCGTATTTAGCATACGACACAGGCAAGGAAAGGATCCTTATCATACGCGTAGTACCCATGTTAAGCTAATGAAAGAGAAAATTGTGTTTACTCATACGAATGGTAGCCAAAGGATTTTTTTTTAAGGAATCTTTTTTTAAAAAAAAGGAAACGAAGATAAATCTAATTTCCTTAGAGTGCCAATGTAATGGAATTATATTAAAAAAAAAAAACAGGGAGAGACAAAGTTGAGAAAAAGGATCATTTATCCCTTCGAATGCATATGACGTAAGGAGAGACATGAAAAATCTCTATATTTTCGGCAGGAAAAAAGGGTTCTCCGACATCCTTTGGTATAATAATGATTAGCCCTGATTCAATAAAAGTCGACAAATTAAATACATACGTAGTTACCCTTTGTAATCCGTCAAACGATTTGCATGTATATGTATGTTCCTTCCTTTCATCAGATTGTGGTGACACTCTTTTGATAGGATCATTGGATTTTTCCTTGATTTTAAAGATTTAATTTTTTGTTTTTTCATAGAACAGTGAATAGAAAAAAGCATGCATATCCTTCTTCGCCTCCCGTGAAACCGTGATATAGGCGATGCCCCGCACCGATATCACCCATTTCATTCACAGCCAGGCTACAATAAAACCAATTTCTGACACTTCAATAAAATCGAAACTTATTCTTAGCCAAAGGCGCGTCGGCTGACGAACTTGCCAAAAAAGGTTCAGCGTTAGACTTGTATCTTATCAAGCTGATCCTTCAATAAGAATGCCATTCTTTATTCTGGAATTAGAGGTAGAAAGGCTCTTGAAAGCCACCAATTGATGGAAAGGCATAAACTCTTGCCTTGCAACAAGAAAGCGATGGGCATGCTATGACCATAACAGAACTTCTGATATCATACACAAGGATAGAGGCTCTTTATCGTGTGCACGGTGGTGTGGTGGTAAGTGCGTTGGACTACTACGAAATGCTGCCAGCCCAGGTCCAACACCTAAACATTTTTTCACAATGCCAACTCTTTCGAATGTCTGATAAGCAACCCAAGAGTAACATTTGTCAATGAGCTCCTCCACCGTTCGGAGTCGGCAAAAAACTGTAGGTCCCTTCCATTCGAAAATATAACATGCATACACAAAATAGTTGCGAGAAGCAGGCCCTGGTTCACCCCGAACTGTAGCGCCACCTAAAGTAAAGTAAAGTAAGGAAGCTCTTTATCAGTCTTAGTAAGTATAATTTCCGGGCACAACCTGCTACGGTATCACACCTTGAAATTAAGACTAAACGAAAATGACTGATGCAGAGGCTATGGCGATGAAGAAGTTCATGAGGACATACCTCACTTGCTTTGTCACTGCCCAACCCTGTAGCACACGCGCTTTCAAAATCTGGAAAAGCATTTCTTTCACGATTTAGATGAACTCTCCGAAAGACATCTGAAGCTACATAAAAGCTACATGGTTAAGTAATCCCTAGGCGAATCATCCTAACAAACGAGAAACGCAACATCAGATGGGTATCACAATGGATCAATACTGATGTTAGTGCGGCGCTGAGGAAACCTTCTTAAGTGACCTGAGATTATGGTGCTCTTGTGTAGGATTTTATATTCCAGTTCGATTTTGTTTGGCCGCATTTTGGGTGCATCGTAGAGAGTGGTCGTTACTTACTTACTTACTTAGTTGGCGCTACAGCTCGAGGTGAACCTGGGCCTGCTTCTCGCAACCATTTGTGTGTGCGTGTTATATTTTTGCACGAATGGAAGGGACCTACAGTTTTTTGCCGACTCCGAACGGCGAGTTGAGAAGCTCAATCGTGACAAATGATACTCTTTGATGCTTGTCAGACATTCGAAAGAGGTGGGCACTGTGAAAAAACTTTTTTTTTAGGTGTTTGCGGCGGGATTCGAACCCAAGACCGCTGGCACAGTAGTCCGACGCACTAACCACTTGCGCTACGGTGCCCACCAGTGGTCGTTAGCAATTTATTATATCGCAGCAACGTGTTCAAATTATGAAAACAGTTTATTTAAATAATTGTTCAATGGTGAATCATTATGGCCGATGAACCTCATTTCGACTTGACTGGCTTTGTAAATAAATAGAATAGTCGCTACCGAAAACTCTTAATTGTAACACCAAAGATCATTGCACCCTTGTAAAGTAACTGCATAGTGCGCCATTTGGGCTGGCTGGCGGCATCATTGTTCCACATTATTGGTCACCGCTATTCGGACGTATTGCAAAATTTGCTTCTGCCTGAATTGAGTCAATAAGGTCTTCAGAATAGTGCTGTGCCCCAAATCAGAGGCCACACAAAATTCCCACGAATGACCATAAGACACATGACACAGTTCGATTAGGACCAAATGTTTTGATATGCTATTTGCAAACAAATTGTGTCAGGTCATGAAAATAGAATGCGTGGTCGACCTGGATCTGGTACCTATCTAGGCAAGAGAATAGGCAGTATAGAAAATGATGAGTGCGGGAAATTTTTCCCGGCCGAATAACGTCAAAATTTGATCTCTCCCGATTCCTTTGTTTGGGGTTACTTGAAGAAAAGGGTGTACAACAATAAACCAAATACAACCTTGATGTTTAAGGGTGTTGAGCCAGATTTTTAACTCAAAATAAAAAAAAAATACTTGTTGTGTTCTTCTGTATTTTATTAAAGAATATGTCCTTAAACAATACGTCCGTTTGCGAAGACAACCGATTTTTTGTTCTGGCTCATCTCTGTATTTCATTCGCATTAGTCATTCCCCCGGCGACGAGTGCTTCCCCATCCCGTCCAACCATTCACTCAACCATGCCTGGGACCAGCGATGCCAGATGTGGCGATTTTTCCCCATTTCGGGGAATTCTTCACTTAATGGGGAAAATGGGGAAAATTGCTCCCAAAATGGGGAAAACACTAAATTCAGATATACCATATTTATTAATTTTACATATTTAAAAATAAAACTCAGGTACTTAACTTTCAAATAAATACCAAACATGAAAAAATTACCGCGCTTATAGCACCACAGCGGCTTATAGCTCTAAACATAAATATAATATTCTTAACATCCATTTTTAAAAGAGAAAATGAATAGCACACTTTGGTCCAATTCATTCAATTATTAACAAAATCTTACAACATTTTAGAATAGTTTAGTTAATATTATTTCACAATAGGTAGGGTAACCCTTTATTTTTAATATCGGCAATACACCCAAGTCATAGGATCCATATTTAAGCTTGGCGACGTTCTAAAGGTATGACATTCCAGGCTCTCTGATTTCTATCTAAAGTTGACCCAAATTTGTAGTTCACAATCGGACTGAGACTTCTTTGGGGCTAGTAACCATTGCTTCACAGATCTAGTATTTTGCTTCAGGTCATTATCGTGCTTACACTTTCATTTCAGCGGTATTTCCTCTTTTGCATACTGAAGTACAAACTGCTCAGGATTTCCTTGTAACTTTGATGCATGATACCCTCAATAAGATGTATGGGTCAAACGCCGTACCATATAAGAACACCCCATGCCCATACAATGATGCTGCCACCACAATGTTTTAACGTCTTTAGGGTATATTTAGGATTGTATTCCAAGTTAATGCCGTATCTAGACTAAGTTAACCAACTTTCATAAAATAACGTTTCTTTTGCTTTGGTACAGAAATTTAAAGTGCAAAATAAGCCGATAGTTTATCACTGTAAAGTAGACAAAAAAAAAAGTCCCATAATCTAATTGCTTATTGAAAACATGTTATATGATCTTAAGTGTCTTGAAAAGATTTTCTAAAACTGTGAAATTTATTTTGTCGCCACTGTATATATATTTTTATAAAATTTTAGTAAAACAGAAATGTAAAAGAAAATGCCAATCAGAGAGCACCGACAGCGGGTAATTTTCAGATGAATTAACAGTTGCAGATCTGGATACTTACTTACTTAGTTGGCGCTACAGCTCGAGGCGAACCTGGGCCTGCTTCTCGCAACCATTTGTGTGTGCGTGTTATATTTTTTCACAAATGGAAGGGACCTACAGTTTTTTGCCGACTCCGAACGGCGAGTTGAGAAGCTCAATCGAGACAAATGTTACTCTTTGATGTTTGTCAGACATTCGAAAGAGGTGGGCACTGTGAAAAACTTTTAGGTGTTTGCGGCGGGATTCGAACCCAAGACCGCTGGCTCAATAGTCCGACGCACTAACCACTTGCGCTACGGTGCCCCAGATCTGGATAGGAAATATAATAATTTTAAAAAAAATTTAGAAAAGCATCCCTTTGTATTACTTTTTTAAGAAATTATATTTTAATAAAAGAAAAGAAACTTGCATTAAAATTAAATGTTCTTTCATGTTCTATAATAAATCAAAATGGGAAAAAAAGTGGGGAAAAAATGCTTATAGAAAGGGGAAACATTTCAAAAATATTCTCCAAAATGGAGAATTTCAGCAAACAAAATCTGGCATCACTGCCTGGGACTGAGCCTGGGCAGCATTACGTAGCAGTCCAACGCACTTACAACTACACCACGGTGCTCGGTATTCGATTAATAAAATAAAACTATAAAATTGTATTTCATTTAAAATTATTTAAAATTACAAGAGCGTGTAATGATAAATAATGAGAACCTCATGCGTTCATTACGTAAAATCATCATTATAATTTGCTAAAACCATGTATACATTGGTAGCTTAAAACTATCTTTTGAAATTTATATGACTCGTTCACGCTTTCATTTTGTATTAAATAATTAAATTCAAAATTGTGAATTATTCAACACTGTATATCTGCCCAAAATTCAGTGGCCACAATCGATAATACCCGCTATTTTATTAGCAAATTAAACAACAGTCGATAATGAGCTTTATAAATATTTGGTACCCAGCCACCGCCAAACATTCACCACGCTAGTAGAATCCTGCGAAATTTCCAACGAACCATAATTTCCATAAAAGAAACCCGAAATTGCACTATCGAATGATTCAATGGAATTTCGTTAAAATTATTTCCACCTACCCACACAGGGGACAGGACAGACTACCTTATTACACCACCACACCAGCAATGCTGGACAGAATCCACCAGCAACCATTTAAAAATCAAAGCGGTATTAATGAAGAGGAAACTCGATTATTCGTAGTCGACCCTCCCTAGGCATAAAAGAGTGTCATGCCCAACATGAGTATAAATGACATTTGGCCGAAAAACCATCAGACGGGGATTTTTCATCTTCGACAGTCGGCCCTCATGGTTACGCTATCATCACCATCATCATCATCTGTTTGCACTGCTAATAGAATGGCCAATGTCAATATTTGTACGCAATAAAGCCAAAATGTTATTATACGGATCTGTGAAATACGGTCACGTTTAGACATTAAGATACCTACCTACTTTGGCTAACAGAAACGAATGCGAATGCCAGAATTTTTATTGTCCCCGGATTCTGATACTGATACAGAATCGGAGTCAAGTGTTACGTGTGCGGTGCGGTGGCGGTAGCTGAGAGTGGATTCGCACCCATCAAAAGGGAGTCGGAGTGTATTACACTTTGAAGGACACTCGTGCGTATACGTAACGTTTTTTTTTTTTTCAATAATTTTTTTTTAAAAAAACGATTTTCATGTGCGTTTGATGTTAAGAGTGCTTATGATGATTTTATAGGTCTAAAGATTTTATTATTTTAGACGAAAGCTGTGTGGGTTATTTGATCCTTTTTTTTCTAAACTCCGAGTGGTTTTTTTTCTTTCGCCTTTCCCCCTTCCTATTCGAAGAACAAAGCTGTCACTTTGTTGAATTTAACACACACAAGCTGAGACCGGGTTACTCGTGTACACTTCAGAATTGAATTAAGCGTTTTTTTATTTTATTTTCTAGAGCAATCGCGTGTGTATTCTTTCGTTGCTGGGGAGAATGGGTAAAATGAAATCTGACTTTACAATGTCCCATATTGTGAATCGTTTTAGTAGAGCGCACACACACACACACATAAGTGATTGACTCGTATACCCTCGTAGGATCCTTTTGTATTGTTTCTATGTTCGATTCAAAAGCAAATGCAAATCTAAACATAAAAATGGAACGAAGTAGGCTTATGGTGGTACACGTGTGTAAAAATCAATGATTAAAGGATCTGATCTATGGTGTCGACTGCTGACGTCAGGTGGGAAAAACGGGAGGGAAATAGACTTGTGTGAATGGACATCTGTTAGTAAATTTGATATTTTATGTTCCTTTTCTGTAAGGAATTTTAAATTTAAAGAAAAACATTTTTGGGGCCGGTTAGCTGATACGATTGTGGGTTTTCAAAGAAAGGACATATTGGTATTTCTACACGGTGGTATTATAATTATCACAGTTGAAGGCGGACTGTATTACAATGGAGGTTGATTTTGGGAACTTTTATATTAATAGAAATAAACAAACTGGCAAATGCCAAAAGGTTAGAGCGTCAAATAATTTCGGGTGTGTGGCTTTTTTGAAGGGAATGGCAGGTGCTTTGGTTTTTAATGCTATTTTTTACTGTGTTATTGGTTTGGATGACATGAGATAATAGTTGGAACCTATCTTTTACCAAGCGATTTTTGCTTGCACGGATTGAAAGAATTGGCTTGCACATTGCTTGTTTGCTTGCAATCTGGATAATTCTGAAACAATTTGATTTTTTCAAATCATACTATGAGATTCATACTATGAAATTATCTTCCTTACTTAGTTGGCGCTACAGCTCTAGGTGAACCTAGGCCTGCTTCTCGCAACCATTTGTGTGTGCGTGTTATATTTTTGCACGGATGGAAGGGACCTACAGTTGTTTGCCGACTCCGAACGGCGAGTTGAGAAGCTTAATCGTGACAAATGATACTCTTTGATGCTTGTCAGGCATTCGAAAGAGGTGGTACCGTGAAAAAACTCTTTTAGGTGTTAGACCCGGCCAGGAGTTGAACCCGGGCAGCTTAAACCCCGCCCGCTTCGCCAGGCATTAAAAAAAAACTTTCTTTAAGAATTTGGGTTAAATTAAAAAATGTATCGAAATGCTTTCTGGTTAACAACATTCCTTGGGCCTTTACCAGACTACGCAGAGAAAGGGTTATGATTTTAACAGGCTGGGTTTGTTTGTTTGTTTGTTTGTATGTATGTAAGGATGTCACCTCGTACAGCTGAAACTATGGAACCGATTTCAACAAATGAGGTGTCGTTGGATTCGTCTTTATTCGGAGAGTGTCCTATGTGAAATCAAATCAAAATCGTGGGCGCACCAAGCAAAATGGCGGACTACCTCTTATTGTTTTTTTCTTTTTTACCCGACTAGTCCTTACAACCGCATTGACAGTGGTATCAAATGAAAGGGCTTAGCGAGTAGAATACAATACGATATGATGTCATTCTAAATTCAATATGGCGGACGCCTCCCATGATGCTGGATTTCCGGTTATCTTTACTAGATCCCTAATATGTGTATCAAATGAAAGGGTTTGACAAATAGAACACGACACTCCTTACTTATACATACACTACATATTTTTTGAAACTAAAAAGTCGTAAATAAAAAATTAAGTTTAAAAAACTAAAACCCGATTATGGGAAAAACCAACTAAAAAGTACGATACAAGATGAAACGAAACAATGATCTTCAGAGTATAGCCGTGGTCTTTTTTTCATTATCGCTCGTGTAAACAAATAGTGCAGATGGTTGGTGAGCATGCAACGTAGAGCTGGCCATGCGAGAAAACTGGATTTTCCAAATTTATACCGCACATTTCTAATGATTGTCCGGCGACTTGTTGATGGTAACGGCGAATGCATGGCGAACAGGGAATTGAAGACGCTTAATTTCAAATGACATCGCAGATGGAATCATTGGGATGCGAGGAATCAAAACATATTTGAATTTTCCATTTAAAATTGTTACTTCGGTGGTTCAATTTTTAGCTGCTATACGTGTGGTGGTATTCCTGGTAAATCAAGTGAATTTAAAAATTCTATAAGATAATTTACCCTGATTCATGATAGTGTCCACTGATTTAACAGGGACCCTACTCACACAAAAACATTTTTCTAAGTTTTAATATTGTAAAAATAATTTAAATTTAATTTAATATAAGTTAGGTAACGTCGAAAGATATAGTATAAGTATTAAGTTTAGCAAAGAGTGCCCGTGTGGGGCCAGAAGTTAGAGTAAGATAGTTAAGTTAGTTAAGTTAGTTTTAAGCACTTTTGTCTAGTTTGTGAGTAATAATTGAATTTGTAAATAAATGTTTTTGCCTTCATTTTAAAACTACTTAATTGGTGTAAAATTACGGGCGGTAGAGGGAAACCTATACATTTTGCCACAAATAATCAATGTGTGTCTGATTATTTTCTTTTAGAAAGCCTTTACGCTGGCTTATCTGTCACCATCAACATCCACATAGCTTGTCCATCTTATGTCGTTGACGACGTTGTCATCCACCTATCCAAACTATGCAAATTGATCGAGTTCTTTTCAAAGCTTATAATGGAGATAACTGATGCAGTGCAGTTAAAATCACTTTCTATCATTTCATCAGTCAGCACGTGCTGCTTTTTATTATCTTTAAAAGAATAAATAAAACGAGTCAAGAAGCCGACATGAATAATGAATCGACACGACTGCAGGATGTTGTGTCTCAATTCCAAACAAAAAGCTTCAATCATCGCAATGCTGTTAACGGCATTATTATGTATTTATGCGTCGGAAATGGAAAATCGCCGTAAACAGTTCCTGATATTTTGTATAACATGTGAATATAAATTGACGTACTTTGCGATAAGATCGTGCATTATCCTGTTTCACTGCAGTCAATTTTACGTGCCTGCAATGCCATATAATTGCTATGACAGACTTTCGGTGAAATGTGATTAGTTAATTACCTACAACTGTTTGCGATGCAGTGTTATTGTGGCCCCTCACCAAATTCCATTGATGTGCACTGCACATACACAAGTGGACAAACTATATCGTTGCAAGGATAACGAGAATGTCATAACGCAGTTAGGTCAAATCGCTTTTCTGGTCTACAGAAACTCTGCGGTTTATATTCGACAAGAAGGACTCGTAGTTTCTAATTAGGATTCTGGTTTCAGCAAATGAATGCTGTCTCTAATTTATGTTGGTATTTAGTAAGGACATTTCTTAGAATTCGATCCGAGTAATAATTTGAAACGACTCAAGTGAAAGTTAATTGCAGGAAGCCAGCAGTCAATTTGATGTCAGCTTCTTTGGCAAGCAATGCGCTTATGCATAAATGTGATTCATTACCATTGATATAGCAATTTTGCTAATTGATAACCTGCCATGTAATGAGCTTTGCGATATTTCCGACTGCCTTTTATAGTTTCCGACACACCATATTTGGTAAGCTTTCAAATTTGTAATTTCATCCAACAAACATGACAGCTGCTATCATCTTCGAAACGTTTAAGCAAATGCATTACAAAATCTATAACTTTACAAAGTTTTGGGCACAATACTTGTTGTATTTATCCAGGTTTGTTAATGCCGTCATAAATATTGGGTTATTCAACTAGCGGTGTCATTTTAAGTTGCACGACGCTGTCAACATTTAACTATCATAGCGATGACTTTTGATAAGTAAAATATGGATCGATACACACTCGAAATAGTGAAAATTCAAACAGTGAAAATATCGCGGAAATTTGATTAAAATATTACGGTTCATTATAATATTCTTTATCCGCTTGGTCATCTATTAAAATGTTATGCAGAAAAGTGTAGGTGGTATTATTTCTTAGATTGTTTGATGACGAGCATACCCAAGATACCACAAAACACTTATAACGTAAGCACAACATCCAACAGCTCTCAATTCAACCAGACAACTGCAATAATAAACATTGATAGAATTGCTTCTATTAGCACTATTTTCCTTATTGCTAACAAGAATGTATGTATGAATGTGTAACATACTCTGGAAGTTATGTGTCGAGCTGTTTAATAAATAATTGTTTCCTTTTAAACTCTGGTATCCTGTGGTAGCACTACCTATATTTGGACACACTTCTCTTTGGTAGCTTCCATTTAGTTTCAGATGTTCTCCACTGTATGAACCAGCTTTCCTTATTTGATAATTTTTTAGGGATATTTTAAGTAACTGGCAAACTTAATATAGGAAAGTAAATTGAGTTAGCAATATGCCGTTATGGTTTGAAGCACTGCTCTTCTTCGATTAAGGTTATTTTCAATCACAAAATCACCTAGGTGATTGGGAGTATTTAATCTGCTTAACCTCTTCGGACCCACGGTGTACATATGTGTACTTCCGGAAAAGAATTTTCATATTTTATTTATTCAATTCAAAGGGAAACTATTTACGGGAACGCACTCGAAATAAACATTTTATGCTTTAAAAATATGCTTTTTTCACTTCGGGGCTACTTCACGCAAGATTTGACCTCTAAGGTTCAAGAAATCGAAAAAAATGGAAATCGGACATTAAAAATACAAAAAAATCTCTGGTCGCGAAAAGGATAAATTAGTTTAGCATTGTTTTTTTGCTTTCTTTTGTTTACACAACTTAATTTACAATTGTTTTTTCTTCGAAATAAACAAATAAAATAAATAAAAAATTAATTAGTTTGTTAGATATAGACCCAATGTGTAATATATTATACTCCGCATTTCTCGGAAACCCCTCACCCCACTTTTTTTTAAGGTTGAAATTTATTCTCAGATAAGCCCTATGAGTGAGCATAAGTAACATCAAACACATGGTCATTCTGGATATAGCTTGGGTCTCAAGAGGTTAAAGCGATTTGTAGCTCATAAGCATCATCGGTATCTTCGATCAGTGGGTGAAACTTGTTTAAAATTACTAAAGTTATTTTAAAATCATCCATCAAGTGAGGAGAAGCAATATTGAAGAACTAATGATGGAACAGTTTGAAATCCCTTTTAAAACTTCAATTTACAACTTCTTCAGCCCACCTACATATCGTTATACATCGCGATTTGTTTGCTTGTAGTGTTGTTAATTGCTGATATCCTTCCAGCGGAGATTCGAGCTTATGCGCTCTATACTCATGAGATTCTAGAGTTGAAATGGAATCTCTATAGCCTATATTGAGAATGAATACCCTTCTAAAAAACTGCCTCATCGCCCCACGTTCGCTTCTGAAGAGTCCGTTCTTTTTTGAAGCATCCGAATCAGTGGCAGCATACGGACCGAACACTTCAAGAATATACCATTCCAGCACGTTATGAGAAATAGTTTAACCAAATTCTGATATTTATGTTAACCGTACCTACGTATGCTTTCGAAATGCGTAATTAAAGCTCTTTTGGATATAAACATAAGTGCCGTTACAAATGACTATAGTTGGTTTATCATTTTCAAATATTTCAATGTTACCAAAAAATCCATTCGAAATTAATTTATTCCTTCTACCAACGTCCTGATTACTGTTTTTTTGTTTTTGTTTTCTTTATTTTCTCTATATTGTGTTTGAAATAGTTCTTTCATTAATATCTTTATATGTTAAAAACAAAACAACAACATTTTTTTCAAGTTTCTATAAAATAAAACATGTAAGAACTCACCATTGAGGATTGGTTACTTGCAAAAATTTGTGATTTTCAATAAAAAAAACTTTACTTTTGAAGTCTTCAGAGGTTAATTGATTATTTTAAAATTTAAAATCTTAGATCCATTATTTTTAGGTAATAAGGAAGATAGTAGAATCGCCTTTTATTTAATACTAAATACATGTATGTGCGACTTACGTTTCTTATGATATTATGATTTCATATGCATATAAGCAGACAAAAATCATCAGAAGATCTATCCCCAACATGAACTTCACACACAAAAATCTCAAAATTCCCACATACAATTTTCATAAAACTTCACGCGATGTGAAGACTTCAATTCGTATTCGTCCGGCAAGGTCAGTTGAACATATCGCCGCCTGAGAGAGCGAGAGTATGACTGAAAACCCAGGTGCGTCCATTTCGAGACGGGCCCATCCGCAACCGTTTTGCACCATATTTTGCATACAGATCTGGGATTTCATGCTTATAAGGTCCAGTTAACACAAGAACTGAGGCCAGCACACCACGTGCAATGCCGTTCTTTCACTATTGATTTAAAATGACACCTCTAGTTGGATGACATTATATAATTTTTGTAGCCTGAAAGTTAGTTTCACGAAGAGCTGTTCACTGACAGCTGTCAATAATGACATATCCAGGGTTGTCACTGCTGTTATAAAACAATTTTTTTATAAGATCACTTTTGTAATCTCCAAGTTAGTTCCGTTGCCAAACTAATCCGTCTGTGCAGGATGACGATGGACAAAGCTCTCTGCTGTACAGATGTACAGCAATATTGACCTGGTCAAAAAATTGCGCATTAGGCGTTTAAGATGGCTAGGATAGAAGAGCGAATGGACATCAGCCCTCCGGCCAGCGGAGTACTCGAATCTAATCCAGATAGTCAGCGCAAAAAAAAGACGACCTCGCCTAAGGCGGTCGCGGCAGACATAAGTGGAAAAGGACCTTAACCAACTTGGAGTGCGCAACTGAAGGTAGTTAGCTAAGGACTGGGCTAACTGGAAGGAGTTGTTGGTTGAGGCCTTGGTCCACCTGGGACTGCAGCGCCACCTAAGTAAGTAGGGCTGTTACCTTTGCTTAATATAATTTTTTTCATAATCTAAAGAAATTTTCTTTCTACAAAGCTTGTATGCATTTAACGATACCTTGAATACAGCTCAGTTCACAATGACAAACTGACATGAAGGTCAATGCCTTTTGAATATTCCCCGAAACATTTTTAATATTAATTTTGAAAAAAGAACATTATGATGAGGTCAATGTCAACCACTACCACTTTAATCAGTTTGCTTTGTGACTCAAAGGAATTGGTTACCCGAAACTATTAACAGCACACCCTTGTATCATCGGATTACATTTGCACGCGATAACAAAAGCATAAAGGAAACAAAATGTAATAAAAACCAGGAAACAAAACCAAAAAAAACTATAATTTTTGGAACAACTTGTTAAGTGCCATTTCGATAACTTAAACGCAAAGGCAAAGGCAAAGGGACTCATCCTCAGTGGATTAATATTAAGTGATAGCATTTTATAAGTTGTCTTCTTGACCATTAAACTGGCTCACTGCTTGACACTACTCTTGTACTTGTGCCACTCAAAGCGGGAAAAGTTTATAAATACACGAGTCCACTTAATCCTTATTGATGGACAAGGAGGTCATTACGAAATATTGTCCACTGCCACTGTTTCCAATTGAATAGTCAATTGCTTTGAATTCACGAATGAAATGAGCAATTAAAAAAATCTTTCGACGTGAAGGTAAGGGGATTCCCCGATGGTACCTTTTTTTTGCTTTTAGACACGTTATTGATTAGTAATTACTTGTGTTTTGGTGTTGCCCTTTTTTTATGTGACGAAGAAAAAAATAAAAATAAAAATAAAGACATTGATAACGGTTTTTTTTTCGGGGAGCGGTAATTGAAGGTGGTAGGGTAGCACTCCTCATTACATCGACTTCGTTTTTTTTTTCACTTCCTTTCGTTGTTCTTACCATTTATATAGCTATACTTGAACATGTGTATGCATGTATTGGGGAAAGAGTCTCCTTTTGTATGGATAACTTCTTGTCAGTGGCACTATTGTCGGGGCACCTTGGGACACCTGAGACTACTTGGTAATTACATGTGTCTGCGTGGGCCAAATGGTGGCTCTCAAGTTTTTAAGTGGCTGTAAATAATTTCCGGGCAAAGTTTGTGGATTTGCTGCTTGTTCTCACGAAATTTGTTAAATAATTTAAGTGCAGGGACATTTTATTTCACGAAAAGATAACAACCGAGTTTTATGGGAAAGAGGTTAATGAGGAGGGCTAATTATAAGGAAAAGTAAAAAAAAATGTCCGGAGAACACATTGAAGATAAAAAATCGGATATCCAGCTCTGACGGTGTTTGATTATTTTAGACGGATATAATTGAGTTTTAAAACAACATTTTTATTTGCAAGCCGGGGGGTAATTTGCGTATCGCTAGATCTAAACACGATGTTTTGAACTCGAAAACTCTTCTTCTAGTAAATCGTATACAAAAAAATAAGCTATTTGAAATTAACGAAATATACCCACATGCATGACGAAGTTCTTAAGAATTGCAAAACGTAGACTGTCACCAAAAAAACTGAAACAGTTTTGGTAATGCGCCTTTCAAATCGTGGTTTCAAATATATCCATCCTGCGGACTCAATGTTGGCAAGAAAATACTCGGAACTTAAATATAAATTTCAATGCTTTGTCGTTGTTCAATTCGAATCGTTAAGTAGAGGAACAGTACATGCGCCAAAAATGTGATGTTTTAAAATGTATTTCGCATTTCATACTAAATAGTATGACATTAAATATCAAGAAAGAGTACTTATATTTTTCACTGGCGATCTAATAACAAACATGGTTTGTCATTTCTAAGCAACAGGAAACCCGGTTACGATGCTAGTTACAGAGCGCGTTTCAGAGAAATCATCGCTAGAATGGTTAAATGCTGAAAAAGTTTCTCAGTGATCCGAAACTCGGTTAAGTTCAACAATTTTCAGTTATCCGAAGTCCGTATATGCGATGAATACAAATTGTGGAAAATTGCCGTTTCAATTTAGCGGAGTCGACTATACATCATCACGGGCAAATAAATGTAAGTCGATCTATTGTACAGAAAAAAATCCGGTCAGGTGCAAGTCGTACTTACGCATGCGTATTAATTGCGTGAAATTTTGAGATTTGTCTCTCTGTGCCTGTACACAAATTCAATTTTCCTCAATGTAGTCTCAAAACTCCCTTTTGTGCATAAAATCAATGGTTTAAGTATAAGCTCAATGTATTTTTTTTTTTTTTGGCATATTTCTAGGATCAACCACAATTTAATTTTTTTCTCTCACACATTTAATAAGGTAATCCTGATAATTTTGGTTCAATCTACACCTTATTCTCAATGCTTGTGATTTTATTCAGATTTTTCTGAGCGATATTTTTAAATATAAGACAGCAATTTTAAAGGTTTATTTAGAAAAGCGTTAAGAAAAAAGTAACATAAAAAAAGATTTCATACATTGTGGAATTCGTGCTTTAACGAGCTTTCATTTGACATCCCACCTGACCTCAATTTTTTTTTTTTTAACATCCCATTTATCTCCCCAAAGTCGAAATTAAATGTTTTATGTTCAGGTCTGTGTTCGGGCCACTAATTGCTAAAGCTGTTTCAAATTTCAATAGTCTCTGAGAAAAAGGCCTGTGACAGATAGACACATTAGTGTTCTGTTTTAGGGTACGGAACACTAAAAACGAAGAAGCGAAAATATTATCTTAACTCCTTAATGATGAACTCGCATCTGATGTTTAACTGAAACTGGCTTTAAAATCTTTTTTACAATTTTTGATTTTAGATTTTAAAATACTGCATAAAGAATTTGGTCTTGAAATGGAAGTATTAGAACATTCCAGCAGTATTTGAGCGAACAGTCAGAAACAAAGGCAAAGACATGAGTTTCACATAGGTAAGGTTAGGTAGAAGTGGCTGCCGGTAACAAGTACCAGCACACTTAGGCCTATTGAGGCCCATTGTGATACCAAGGATCTTGGGGATAATTACCCCGCTACTCAAGAGAACTATTTTGAGCTTTGTACAAAGCGAAGAAGGCTTCTTACGTATTTTTGTGTTAGATCACTTAGATCATCGAAGAAGTATTCTCCTAGATGAAGTTTCTTACAGTAAGCATGTTGGGATTCTGATAGCAGTCTTGATTCGATGCTGCTGCGAAGGTGGGTATCGATCAGTCTTTCTAAAGCTTTTAAGAAGAATGATGATAGGCTAAAAGGTCTGAGATCCTTTTTTTATGAGTTTCACATACAGCGTCTCAAATGTAAAATATTAAAGCCCGGATAAGTGCATTAGCGGAAAATGTAGTAACAAAAACCCGCCTAGCTGCTTAGAGGTATTTATCCACGAACAAGAAAAGGTAAACCAACTTTCGAAAAGTGACAGCCAAGGGAAAACGTCAAAATCTCACCACATTATGTACTAGATTTACTACCTTTTATTTTCCCTCGATTCTAGTGCTTTATAAAAAAGTGCATTTAAAAGGGGAATATTTCATGTAAATTATGATGAAAGAAAGGGAAACAATGAGTACTTAAACGGGGAATGTAGTTAAGCGATATCTACTTAAAAAACAATTTAAAAAAGAATATTACTTTATAAATCTTTAAATCAAATTCAATGTTAGGTTTCGTTAAAAGATGGTGTAAAGAATTTAAAAATCCTTATGTCACCCTCTCACTATTTAACAGTCTTGTCCGTCCTCACCTCGAATATGCTTCGCAAGTATGGACACCTTATCAGAAAAATCTCAATACTCGTATTGAAGCTGTCCAGCGACGCTTCATTCGATTCGCATTGAAGGGTCTTCCCTGGGACGATCCTTTTAACCTCCCCCCATATTTGCATCGGATAAAACTGTTGCAAATGCAGCCTTTGGCTCAAAGAAGGGTCAATAATGATATAATTTTTATGCATCAGCTGATCTCAGGTCTGATTGATGCACCTGACTTATTATCCTGTTTAGGATTAAACTTTCGTGGGGGATCGCATCACCTGCGTAGTATAGAGTTACTGCATGTTCCTCATCACAGAACAAATTACGGGATGCATGAGCCTATTAGCCGCATGAGTAAAATCTATAACTTAAATGTAAACATTCTTGACTTTAATCTTAACAAAATTACACTTAAAAATGTCTTGCGTAATGTAGTTCCTCGAACATAAACTCTAATTATGTATATTTGTTTATTTATTGCTAGTGGTAGTGTTGAAATGTAGCGTAGCCTAACCACTAACACCAGCACTAAATGATGAGCCTGTTGATGCATATTTTGCCCTGGCGAATTTCTGCTTATGGCTGTTGCTTGTATTAAGCACACCATGACACAGATCTGATAGTGTTTAAAAAAAAAATAATAAACTTTGGGTCTCAAAATACCGAAAATTCTATTTGCACTTAAGAGGGTGGTTCTTAACCGGGTAACTGAGAGGAGGAGAAAATTCAAAATCTTGAAGCTGCTTTCTTACGCCTACTCGGAAACCAGACCAACATACATATGTATGTACACTCAATTACATTTTCTAGGTCTGTTCCCCTACTTGCACTTAAGAGGGTGGTTCTTAACCGGGTAACTGAGAGGAGGAGAAAATTCAAAATCTTCAAGCTGCTTTCTTACGCCTACTCGGAAACCAGACCAACATACATATGTATGTACACTCAATTACATTTTCTAGGTCTGTTCCCCTACTTGACCTAAACTTCAAATTGCAAAGAAAATTGATAAATTTAAGTTTAATTCTTTTCTCCTTTGTAGCTGTGAATTTTAACACAAATAATTTCTTTCAAATTTGTCAATTTACTGATGTCTGTCTATTTTAATTTTATTATCTTGTTTTTGTTTCCCAATTTTTGCGTAAAAATGACGTTTGTCATGCTCAACCTTTATGTTTAACACGTTCCCATACTTATCTCTCTCTGAAAACAGTTGACTCCCACTCATTTTAATTTGACACGTAAAATTTCAAACGAATCTATGCTTATTTTGACAAACGACATAATCTTCCTTTGGTCTGTTTAACAATCAGACGACTACAGGGGCTATTAATTACGAGCAAATTTCTCAGACACCATCATTCTGGCATTTATCACAATCTTGACAGATCTTGAATTGTTTCACTTTGCCGCTGTAATAGCTGTCAAATAACTTACACTGCAGAGACAATAAGTGATTTATAGGAGTATGTACTACGACCCGCGTGCAAACAGGTCAAACAGGTCGTTGGGAAATTTGTCAAACACATTGATTTTGTAAAAACGATAGCCATAGGTTATGTGCTTAGATAACACATCAAGATGATTTTCGTGGGTCGAGTTCTTCCTTACACATCGATTATCTACTGGAAAATAGATTTTCTCGAAGGACCCTTTCGGCAGTTACGATACTTTGGTACTTATCTGCACGCTTAACTATCGTTAAAAAAAATTCCTTATGGTTCCGACAGGTCATTTCCACTCATAATAAAAATAAATTGACGACAAAGCCTTCACGATATACAACAACAACAAAAAGAAACATGAAAGCGGCTGCATGTGTACTCATAGTATGTGAGTGAAAATCTCCCTTTAATTTATAAATTTGATCCTTTTAAAGCGGCACTCTAAGCAGACGTACAAAGTTCTCTAGGAGGGTGGGAAATGTGCTTAAATTCAGCGTCACCCTTATTCAATGAAACGAGCAACTTTTGAATTTTATTTTTTTTTTCTTGTTCCGTGTTTTGCGTTTTTCATTCTCGCCAGGATGTGCGAAGCTAAGATATAGGATTTTTTTTCTTCTGTTAAAGGATCTCAATTTATGTTCGCTCGTCTGAAGGGAATCCCATTGGCCTTGAAGAGAAAGAGAAAACAGATTCTCACTTATTTGTTTGCTCCTTGTTTGTGATTTAGCTTTAGGAGCGAAAAGAATCCTCTTCTCCGGTGTTCGGTGCTACTATGTGAACGATTTAATGGTGATGGCAGAGATGGAGCCTGTCGCTGTCAGTTTCCCTTGAAGATTCATGAGTATCCTTCGTCTCGTCTTTAACGCGATAACCGTTCAAGTGTTATCATTTTTGAATCAATAAAATAACTTATGCAATAAATTGGATTGTTTAACATTTTATGTACGAAAATGAACATATTAGGCTCTGTTATCATGGAAGATTGGGAGTTTTCTTTCTTTTTTATAAATATTTTTTGAATTTTACAAATATGTTTTTGTGCACAGGACTCGAGTGTATTATTGGAATTTCATGTAGTTAAGTATCGTATTTTTATTTATTTTGAATCGGGATAATTAAAATCAATTCACTCACATTTTTATTTATATTTAACACCAGAGAATTTCAATGCAGGAATCCTTTTTTTGTTGTGCTTGTAAGTGCAATCTGTTAGAGGAAATGTACAGATATTCAGGATACAATGACAAGGACTATGCTAAACCAGATATCAATTGATTTGGAGCATTGGACATGGTGATGGTATATGACATGTATGGATAACGGTTGAGCAGGCAACATTTATTTATAAACTTTTGATTGGAAATCGATGCACCTGCATGGTAAACAACCTTCAATGAATTTTTGGATTGCTTTAGTATCTCTTTTTTTAGGCGAAAAGGATTCTGTGTGTGCTAGATAGGTTTTGTGGTAACCAAGTGCTAACTTTATGTCTTTGAATAGCCACGCCTCTGATAGCTGGTTGAGGTTAGGTTTGAAACAATAGCGATGTCATTTTGTGACGCTGATGTTCTATTATAACTGCTATTTAATATGGGAGAACTACGAACTTAAGCCATGCGTTAAAATTGTAAAAAAAAAAATTGTCTAATCATTAAATATTATTTCTGTAGTATATGTACCATTTGCGGCTCTCATACTTAACCAATCTTAACAATTGAGGTGTCAAAAGAAAGAAAATTTCCTTGAGCACTGACGAATTGCAAAACAAATATTTTACCCAAAAAGAACTCCCAAAAGAATAAACACTTCCCGTATGACTTCCTGGGATTTCCATCAGGTGACAGATGGTTTGGATGTTGGATGGGAAATTTGGAGTTTCTCTTGCGAGAGCTCTCGCTCGGGCACACTAGTACATATTATTTCCATAGTATAGGTATCATTTGCGACTCTCCCAGTTAACCAATTTTAAAAAATGAGGTGTCAAAGGAAAGAGAATTTCCTGGAGCACTGACGAATTGCACTTTCTTTTTATAAATGTTGACAAATTAGAAAACCAACCAATAGAAAAATTCTACCCAAAATTAACTCCCAAAAGAATAAACACTTTCCGTATGATTTTCATCAGTTGACAGATGGAAATCATATGGGAAGTTTGGAATTTGGATGTTGGATAGGAAGTCTAGATTTTGGGGGTTAGATTTTCTCTTGCGAGAGTTCTCGCATGGGCACACTAGTTGTCTCTTTTTTTGCAAACATTTCGCAGACGTATTGTTTCAATGTTTTTAATGAAGCTCAGGGCTAAGTGTCTTGTACTGCTAAGTATGCTATGCTGACTCTTTTTTTAACGCTTCTGTTGGGTTTCAAAATTGTGATGGGGATAAAGACCTTTGGACATATCGCGAAACTCCACTCTCGCACGAAAACGACAAATAAGCATTGAAGGGTAATACAACTGTCAGATTCTCAGCTGACAGCTACTCGAGATAGAACGTGCGGCCTGTCTCACTCGCTCTTAGACATGACTGGCCAAGGAGGTAAAGCTTAGCCCTTTCTACGTTCGCGAATCCAACTCACGATCCACAAAATCATCATGATGGCCGAATTGGTGACGAAAAAGAGAAGACGCAGCAACAAAGCATCATCCATCGCACTCTAACAATAGCCCACATATTGGGCATTAAGTAATAACAATTTATGTAATAGTATAGTTAAGCACTTACATATCTACATACAGTACATTGTATTGTATCTGTATTGTCACATTAAAAGATCGATAACTTGTAAAGTCAATGATCAGGGATACAGCTAATCGTATTACATATGAAGTACCGAGACTGCGAGGATGGTGCTTGGAGCAGTGTTCAGCCATTCGCATCATCATAGCCGAACTATCAACACAAAATAAAAATTCTAACGTTTTCGAAATATTGTACCTATCATCTTTTTTTTCCTCTATTTAAAATTAATTTTCCGACCCACCACCATAACGGAATATGTTCATTTCCTTAAAATATGTGATACCATCGAAAGTTGTCAAAACTATCATTTGACATGAGAAAAAATGTACTGCGCACAGATACATATTAACATGTCTGCAAGGATCAGTTTTTTTTATTTATTCGGATACTTTTGGCCTGTCAAAATACTTAAACTTAAGGACCGGTCATTTGTACTTACGAGCAGGATCCCCTAAGTACCCAAGCTATGGGTGGGAATGATTGCTCTATGTAGGGACTGATTGCGAACAATTTTGATTTTTGTCATTATTAACTTGTCACTTATTAGCTCATTTAGTTAATGTACGCTATTTCTGTGATATTGATACTAAGCAAACAAGCCTTATTTTGAGATTCGTTCGATTATATTCCTTCAAATGATTTTTTCGTATTTTGACATCCGAAGGAATAAAGTTCATTAACGAAGGATATCATGAAATAAATTCAAATTCAAAATTTCAAACGTATGAATAATGACAGTTATTTCGAAAGAATACAATCTCAAAATAGAAATGATGAATAAACTTTCGTAAAATAAACTCTCTATTCTTTCGAATGTCAAAATACCCACCATTCAACTTTTTCTCACTTTCGAATGAAAACGAATCTCAAAATAATGCTGAATATTTAAATTGACGTTTTTTCTCATAGTTTTCCTTCGAAAAATTGTTTCAAGTTTTGTAGCTCAAAACTTTGTATCAAAATTAATTTTTCAGTAGTAAGATAAAATGTAAATTATCATATCTCTATACTGTGCAATAACATCGCGAAACCCATTGTAAAAAAGGAAAAAAAGAAAAATCACAGATTCTAGCTACACCGGAAGTGAACCCTTGTATGTTGTATCCCCCAATACTGATACCCAAATAAAGATTGGCAGCAAAATCGGGATTTTTAAAATCAGTATATATGTCATTTGGTTGGAGCGTGAATGACAAAACTTTGTACTTAATCGAACATGTCGAACTTTGTTCAGAATAAAATATCTATACGGGTAGTTTTACTTCACTACTTAACCCTTGAAAGTAAGGGATTATTCACAACCCCAGAGACATTTGAAATTCATATTAGTTTTTTTGTCAGCTACTTATCTAACAGTTTTGAGTACTTATGTTTCCTTATATGACAAATAGATATTTCAAATGTCATTATTGTTTTCAATATCATTTGGCACGCGGACGGACAATAGTTACTTATTTCACTTTTGGGGTAGTGTGCCACCCCATGTAAACATTATTGTTGTCTAATATTTATTTTTGGAACTGGGATTGCAACTGGCAAAGCCACATTTAAAAAAACATCTTCAGAGCCAGCAACTACCAAGAGAGATCAGAAATGTAACGGACAGGGTCTTACGGAAAAATCGGGGGCAAATACCTCTTTCAGGAACAAGTCAGAAGTGGTTTAAGACCGCGATCGGCGGACAAAAGAAACCAATGCCACTTGTGGCAAATGTTCAATGTCAGTGTGACCTAATCATCGAATTGAAATTTATATAAATTGTTTAAAATAACATTTTCCTAAAAAAAATTAATAAAACAATTTTTCTTCTTTATTTTCTGCAGAAAATTTCCTCATGGGGTTGAGCTCAACCCTATTTAAGTGTGGGTTATAAATTCATGTAAGCATTCTAGGGTTAAGTTGAAAAAAAGTGCTTCCGAAAAGCATCGTGATTTAGTGGAAGTTTACGAAGACCATGACCATGCTCTAGCTGAGCAAAGATCTTGGAAGTGGTTTACACGTTGAAAGACTGGTGATTTCGACTTGGAATACAAGAAACGACC
This sequence comes from Brachyopa scutellaris, assembly GCA_949775065.1. Lineage (NCBI taxonomy): Eukaryota > Metazoa > Arthropoda > Insecta > Diptera > Syrphidae > Brachyopa > Brachyopa scutellaris. The sequence continues at coordinate 116,217,270 of OX459113.1, forward strand.
AGGACAGCCGAATAATTTCGAAGCTGAAGAATTGGACGAATTGCTCGATAAAGACCCCTGCCAAAAAATTCAAGAATTGGGAATCACCTTGTGGATGCTAGAAAAATGCCTTAAAGCCATGGAAATGAGCAAAAAAGTTGGGTCCCATACGAATTGAAACCACGGGACGTCGAAAGGCGATTTTACACATGTGAATACAGAATAGGACGGGATTTTTGCATCGAGTTGTTACTGGCAATGAAAATTGGATCAATAACGATAATCCCAAGTGCAGAAAGACATAAGTTAAGCCCGGCCAGCCATCAACATCAATGGCAAAACCAAATATCAATGGATCCAAGCTCATGCTCTGTATTTGGTATGATCAGTAGGGAGTGGTCTACTATGAGCTGCGCAAACCGAATGAACATCACTAAATATCGCTACTGAATACAACTATTGCACCTGAGTCATTCTACGAAGAAAAAATGGCCGGCATACTTCAAAAGATACGACCATGTGATTTCGAAGCACGACAATGCTCATCCGCACGTCGAAAAACTGGTCAAAACATACTTGGAAATGCTCAAATGGTCCTACCCCACCCGTAGAACATTGGTTCTCTGATTATCACTTTTTCCAATCGATGACTAATGGCCTTTCCGAGCAGAAGCTTACTTCTTAAGAAAACTGTGCAAAAAATGATTCGACTCTTGGATTGCATCTAAAGATGAGACGTTATTCCGACATGGTATTCGTTTACGGTCCGAAAGATGGGAAACAATAGTACTTTGAATAATAAATTTTTCAATTCCATTTTAAATAAATAATTTTATTTTATTTATGAAATACAGTGGAGTCTCGGTAACTTGAACATCCGATAACTTGAAAAATCCAATAACTTGAACAATCCAATAACTTGAACATGCCATTTTTCCCCTATAGGTATTCTATAACTTGAACGGACAGTTTTTAAGACTCGATACCTTGAATTTTTCCATGAAGTACTCTTTAAGTTGAACAATAAAAAAATGACATAGAATTTGTTCAAGCTAAAGAGGTAACTTGAACACATTTTATGTGAAAACCAAAATTGTTTTAAATTGGAATCTTCGTTTACACCTTATGTTGCTACAAATATTAACGGTTTTTATAAAAGGGAATCCCATATAATTTCTTTTGCATATGACTTAAAAGCTTTAAATCATTTTCCAAGTGATTTTTACTGTGACAAAATCGTACAATCGTACAAAATAATGTTATTATTAAGGAATAAGTTGAACTGTTCGATAAAACTATCGAATTGCTAGCCACAACGAAAGAACATTCCCGGATCTGACAGTCGTCCAGACTCTTCGAGTATTTGCTTTATAAAACGCAGTACGCAAGGCCAAACAATTCAAAATAACAATTCTTTTTTCAAAGTTGTCTTAAAAACAAATGTTTGCCTTATTATTTATTTATAAAAACAACATTAAACTGAATGGCGCAAATTTGTAGTCGATTAAAGTACACTTTAAAGTTATTTTAGCACGAAACTAAGCGTTTTCATAATTATAGTCGTCTTAAAGTCCACTTTATCGTTAGCGCCTCGTATTAAAGTTAAAATCACCTGAACCTCATATTAAATATTTAATATGGAGTTAGACTACTACGTTTTTTTTATTGAAACTCTCACTTTTATACATATGTGTTTGAATAAAATTTCTCATAGGAACGTTGCGAAATAGAAATTATTTAGCAGAATACTAAAAAGTGTCTATTATTGAACAAAAATTAAAGTATGCTTTTGAGTTTAAAGCTGCGTATAACTAGTACGGAGTTAAACTGATAAAGTGGGGTTGACTATAAATTTGCGCCAATATGTTTAAAAAGGACATTTTTTTTTGTTTTGATCCAGTAACTTGAACAATTCAATAACTTGAACGGCCCTGGTTTTGTACGTGTTCAAGTTAACGAGAGTCCACTATAATTCCAACATCCACTCATTGCCACTGACATCGATGATGAGCAGTATGTTCTTGAAATAAGCTCCAGACAGATACCCAAAAGTGTTCCTAATGGTTGCAGATTTATCCAATTTCCACACCTCCCTGGCTATTTAATATATGTATTTCATTCATATAGAAGTATCCAACCAGATCGTCGTACCTTTCTCAAATCTCCATTTAATATTCCATATCTTCTAAACACTCTCTTCTTATTAAAAACAGACCCATCGATATATCATATTATGTATTCCCCGCACCAGATAAAAAGTCCATGTCCATCATTTATCATCCCTCAAGGATAATACATATTTGTTTTCCTAAAAACACAAAAAACACAAATTTTATTTCTTCTCCCACTCGCTGTGAAATCGACCTCTTTATTTGGATAATCATAAAAAAGTGTTCACTTTTTACACTGCCATATCACTTAACCGATTTTGACATCCATAGAATCGAGACGAATGCACTGCAGAAAGTTCCTCCAGTTTACAGCCAGTCGGTCCCTGTATGTGTAACGCAACATAATCGTAACAATCAATCACTCCATCCCCATCACAGTCACGTTCGTATTTGCTAACAAAACTATTTATGGTTCGGGCTGCACAGAACGGGTTATTTACACAAAGTAAATACGCTGAAAATGCGCACACAAATTGGATTTAGAACACAGGCCATACACGACAATATGAAAGGTTGTTCATGTAATTATCCCAAAAGTCAACATGATATCCACCTTCCTGACACGTACCATTTTTGTAATCACGATCGCTGTCAAAAGCGCCACCGTCGAGTGTTGGCTTCCCCGCATCCAGCCAGTAGGGTATTGAGATCCTGAAGAGACCGCACATTTCACCACTTGAACATTTAACCGGCTTACACTCGGTAGCCGACTCGCAGATACACTGCAGACAGGTTTCCGTGATGCGAGCGCCACTATCCGCTGGGGGTGTTGAGGTTTTATTACTTTCACACGGGGTGGCAATTAACTCAGTCACTGCGACTCCAGTGGCATAGTCCTCTTCTGATGATGCGGCGGATTCACGAGTATCGTCGCACTCACACAGGGGACAATCACGTTCGGGCTGAGCTAGTGCTTCTGGATAAAGTGAATAAATTGCGTTTGTGTATCAATTAAACCCACCTGCGGCACCGTGATGCAAAACGGCATTATGGTGAGTATGGTGTCGAGCGAATATAACGCCACCCAAAGAGAGCAGGGAAAGTATCAAAGCAAATATTGCAAATACTCGGCAGTCTATTTCGGCCATTTTTTTAAACAAATTTTAACAACAACCACTGACGTCGAACGTGTGCCAGCTAATAATATTAATATTCCATCAGATTTATAATATTTTACTCCATGTGTTTCCGAAAGAATTAAACATTTCATATCGGAGACTCAGGGTGACCTTTGGGGGATGCTTTTTGATAACCTAATATTGTGTGTACGTTTGTGCTTATCTGTTGGTCGTTTACTATTTACTACTTCACAGCTGAGTTCGTGATTATTTTTGTTTTGAAATACAAATTTAAATGCAATACCTACAATTTCAATGATTGGTGAACGAATACTCGTATATGGTTGTATTCTTAATGTGTTGTAAGGCGGCTCTTATAGCCATCGGCTAGAATGGGTTTGGTGAAAGTAATGAAAGTCATTTGCACATGAATGTATGTAGGTATGCAACAAAATCATGATAACGATGACTGATGCTGTACTTAGTGTCATTTAGTACCGTGCGTAGTGATTTCTTATCTAGAGTATACTGGTGCTGGTAAGTCCAGCGCGGAATCAGTCCGTATTCCCATATGGGTAAGGAACCCTAAAAACCTGCAACTACATATGTCAGTGAACATTGGATAATTCAGTCACAGGACACGTACTCGGCGAACCTCGAGCGTTCTAGCACCATTTAATACGGACAATCAAACAGGTCTACTATTGCAAATCTTTCTGACGATAGGCGTACTATACAGAACGATATCTAATTGTTGGTGTCACTGTTAAATAAGCTCGTAATATGATTTGTCAACGAAGATCAAAAATCGGTGTCAGAGAAGTTATTTGACTGTCAGTGATTTATTAACTACCTGTGGTCGGACTGTCTCCAGCTGCTTCAGGAATAATTCAGAACTATTGTAACATTGATACAATATACAGTAGAACCTCAATTAACCGTGTTCCGATAATCCGTGTTTCTCGCTAATCCGTGCATACCAGGCATTTCGTTAATCCGTGTAAAATCGTCTGACTGTAACTCGATTATCCGGGCCGAGTATATATTTTGCATGCAAAAGTCGAGAAATCTGAATTTGTAGCAAACAGTATTTCCTAGTAACATGCGCTTTCGTGCTTGCTTTTGAATGTTGTTTTACCAGTTATATTTCTGTATATTTGAGAAGCAGGTAATATTGTAGTGCAACAGTTGTATCTCTGCATATTTTAGAGGTATGTGATATCTATTTTAATATTACGTTGTAGAGAAAGATTAAAGGACGGTGCACATACATTACCCATCATGGACACGAAACGTAAAAGAATTGTTTTGATCATTGAAAATTAACTTAAATTAACTTAAAGATATATTTTCATTAATTGTTCGATTTTCCGTGTTTTTCAATTTTTTGGCAAGCCCTTGCCGGTCATTGTACCGGATAATCGGGGTTCTGCTGTATAGAAGAAGATACGATACTCATAACGACACCGATCAAGTTAACCCTCTAATGCCTAATTTTTTGATTTGATTCAAAGAATCAGTATATACTAATATGGGTGCGATAAAAACGAATCTGAAATTAGTTTTTAAAAAAAATCATGTTTTAACCTTTTACAGGTAAAAATACTTACACTGCCTCTAGGCGGGGTTGGGTCGCTGAATAACTTTAAAAAAATCAAAAAAATATGAAAATATTGTTCACTAGTATTGATGGAAGTCGAAGAAAAACGACTTTGTGGTTGAAGTGCACAGATTCAATTTACACTTGGTGCAAAATGCCTGTGTTTCTGACTTACATCCCGGGTTTTTACACAACTTTTTGCCCTTGCGGTAGTGAAATACGCACCAAAATCCCACGTTGTCATATCGAACCTCTGGAGTTGGAAGATAAGACTTTTTTGGCTTGCGAGTCGGGGATGAAGTTGGGCGACCTCACGGTTTTTTTGTTTCGTTCGAAATCAAGCATAATGATTCTGCAACTTCTGATCGAAATTTTGGCAGCTCAACTTTGACTCCCTTGTGCAGCCTATGGAAAAGAATGTAGGCGTTGACCACTGCCACATCCAACAGGTGGAAAAATATTCGGTTCATCCATTTTCGGGTTTTCAAATGAATATGATAACGACCAAGAAGACCATCCATGAGATCCACACCACCCATATTTCGATTATACTCTTTTATTATAAATGGGCAGTCAACTTCTATTTGTAGCTGTTTTTTCCGTCCCATCGTAAAGATTTGGAGGGTGGTGGAACAAGCTCTCGATACAGAAATGGTTTGATACCAACATAAGTCGAAAGAAGTCGCACACTTTTGTTGTCCATCCACAAAACGCTGCTTATATCTATGCCGTAAGCGTTAGCGACAATCAGCAACAGAAGCAACGAAATTATGCTAAGGCTGGACTCGGCTCTTGAATACCAATGTCTAAAGCACTGATGTCCAGACTTGCGTTTACTGCATCCATCAAGTCTTGACTTAAATCCATCAAACAATGATCAATCAAGAGTTCATCTTCAGAGCAAATAAAATCTGGATCCTCAACATTGTCGTCATCGTCTTCGAAATCATTTTCACCGTCAGTGATTTCAGGGCTTGAAGTTGCATTCATCGACTTAGCGATTTCGTCATCTGTCAAATTCGACAGGTTCCTCAAAGATCTTCTTGACCTTGCTACCTAGGTTAGGTTAGGTAAGACGGGTTGATGGGAGTGATATAATCCCCATCACACTAAGGTCCATGTGGACCCATTGTGATACCCATGTTGTTTTCCACCCGTGGTATTAGTTTCTAGGTTTCAACCATTCAAACGCCCTGACAAATTCAAGTATGGCCGATGGTGATCCATTCGATAGCTCGTCGATGTCTTCGAAAAATAATTTGCCCAAGGTTTTGTTTCTAAGTTGGCAGAGGTTAGGGCAGTGACAGAGGAAATGGGCTATGTCCTCATGAGCCTCTTCATCACCACACCGTCTGCAGATGTCATCATCATTCAGGCGTAGTTTCTTCATGTGGTATCTTAGCAAATTGTGACCAGTTAGTACACCTATCAGCATCGACAGCGATGTCCTATCTTTCTGTAGGAGTTTTCTTGTTCTTGTTTTGTTAAACTCCGGCCAGTCTTGATGGTTAATGATTTCCACCTGTTATTTACTTCACTTAAGTGTTTTTTTTGTTCAATTTTGGTCCTGAGGTTACAGAGTGGAGGTTTAACCATACCATCTGCTTGATTCTAGAGCGACATTGCTACCTAACAAGAATCAGTTATGAGGAACTAACAAGAAAAAATTTACTTTCAACAGCCTGAACCCGCCTCTAGACGGGTTTAAGAAAACTCTGGTAGCTTTTATAAAAAACTTTGCAGCACAAAACTTTTTTTACTTATCGATAAAAAAATACTTTTATCTGCTCACCTGTTGTTTTTCCAATTTGATCTGAAGGAAATTATTATTTTTTTTTAATAAATTAAAATCCTGTTTGCAAAAAAATATTTAATTTTGTGCTTGCGAGGGTATTTTTCACTTTGAACAAACTAAGCTTGCAAACGAAACGCACTACAGCTATGATATAAACGGTTAAAAAATAGGGTTAAAAAAGGCTTGAGTTCGAGACTGGAACTTTGAAGACCCAGTTGTCTACTACTCAAGTCCAACATGAGGTATTTCTTAAAAACTGAGAAAAATTATTGATATTTTATTAAATACTAGCTGTTGCCTGCCCGGCGTTGCCCGTGCTTTATATCAGTCGCGTCATTTGATTGTAGTATGATAGAAAGGTAGTAGTAGGAAGTGATATTATTTAAATTAAGATTCTAAAGAATTCTGAAGCCAATACATTATTATCTGAACTAAGTGGTTGTTCCCTATAGATGAAACGATTGCATAAAAAATTGATGAAAATGTAATATACCTGTCTACAAACACGTCTACACACATATGTACATAATATGTATTTTATGAGCATCAAATAATGGTACTTTCTGGTTTCTTGTCTGTAATAGTTGTACTTAATGTTCATATTTAAAGTACAATAGCATTATGTAAACGCCAAAGATATTAGGCTTTGTTGTAAGCATTGATCGTGGAGTAACTGGTGAGGTTTGTCTGAAATCACCAACTATTTACTAATTTTAAGACTCAACATCGCCTGCCTACCCCTACTACAATATATGTATTTGTGAATTGAATTAAGGTAACCAAATACCGCTGTAAAGTGACAAAAAAAGGAAGTAAAAAAAATCGTGCATTTCCCCCTTTATGTAAATCTAGATCCGCACGCTGATGAAGCAGAAACACAACTAACTAAAGTCGGTAGCAAATATCAGCAAAATCATCCCTCCTCTACTTTCAGTCACAATCCCAAAAAGGAGCATTAATTATTAACACGAACAACCCTCTCTCAACAGAATGACGATCAATGGCAATGGTTTACCCCTCATTCAATGCGCGTATGGGTAGAAAGAAAATTAAAGAATAAGCGATAGCGATGGATTTGTGGCGAAGAGAAGAGCATAACATCTACAAAAACAACCCTCTCCCAACAGAGTGACGATCAATGACAATGGTGTACCCAAAAATAATGACCAAATAATAAAAGCGGAAATTGAAATAACTCGAATTATGGAATCAAGGAATTGTATGTTTTGTTTAAAAAGTAGCCTAATCTCTAATCCAGGAAGTAGACTATCTATTCACGAAAGTTTCATTCAAGTCTGTTAAACCATTAAGGTGTTATAGAGCAACAAACATCCAAACATCCAAACATCCAAACATCCAAACATCCAAACTTTCACATTTATATATTAGTAGGATAGGATAGGATAGGATAGGATCATAGCTATGGGTGTGAGCACCGTAGTAGTAGTAGCAGTAAAACAAAAATGTCTGACAAGTATTCAAAGAGTATTATTCGTCCTGAGAAGCTTCTCAACTCGCCGTTCGGAGTCGGCAAAAAAATGTAGGTCCCCTCCCTTCGTGCAAAAATATAACAAGCACACACAAATGGTTGTGAGAAGCAGGCCCTAGTTCACCCCGAACTGTAACGACACCTAAAGAAAAGAAAGAAAGAAATATATGGTTGACGGCGTGGCATAGTGGTAAGCGCGCGTTGGACGACTACGCATGCTATCTGGGCTCAATCGCGGCACAATAACGTTGTTCATTGTGCCACCTCAGAATATCTGACAATCATTCAAGAGTATCATTTGGCAATCGCCGGCCGTTCAGAGTCGGCCATTCGACCAAACCATTTCTTGAGATTACACGATTACCGAACTTCCCCTTCAATAGATCATTTGTTTGACCAGATGTGTGGCATGTGGCACCATCTTGTTGGGACCACATATCACTGCTGTCAAGTCCATCCGATTCTGGCAAAAAATAGTCTTCCAACATAGCATGGTAACGAACTCAATTGACCGTAACATGGCGATCATTTTCATCGACGAACAAATACCTCCGGCATGAAATCCATACCACACGGTCACATTTTTTGGGTGCAATGGAATCTCTTGAAGCACATATGGATTTGCTGCGATCCAGTCACGCATATTTTGCTTATTAACAAAGCCATTAAGCCGAAAATGAGCTTCATCGCTGGAGATGATTTTTCGATTAACTTCAGGATTTTCTTCAAACTTTGCAGAGCCCAATCGGAGAAGTTTAGGCGCTTCAAATGATCAAAAGGCTTCAGTTCTTGAGTTAATTTGATCTTGTATGGGTATAGCCCAATATCTTTACGCAAAATTCGGCACCATGTGGACTGAGTGATTCCCAATTCCTGTGAACGATGCGGAATAGACTGATTTGGCTCATTTTGAACTGAAGCACTTACGGCTAGGATATTTTCGGTACTTCGACCGCTGCATTGTCACAGTGGCACAGATTCAATAGCGAATATGTTGACTCGAATTTATCCACTAGACTAGAGCATGCACAACGTTTCTGGTGAGACAATTATTACGACCGAAAATTGGAAAAAGCTCTCTTGAAATTGCGACTCGGACTTTCGTTATTAATTTTTAATAATTTCCAAACGTTGGTGTCCCGACTGAAAAACCATTTATGTACATGCAAATAGTAAGAATGCGAAACTGCAAACCTTAGGTATGTCAAAGTAGCTATTTGGTAGCTGCAGCTCTACTTGTCTATATTTTGTTGCACATCAAACTTTGTAACAGTTTCGAATTCGGGAAAATGCTTAACTTTTTGTCACGACTTAATTCTGACAAACCTCAGACTGTACAGTTTGTCAATCGAATCCTCTTAGTCCGTCCTTCGCATAGATGTCGAAATAATTCTGTTCTACTAGAGAGTGAGGTCCCCAATGGATAATGAACGATTGAGGCCTTTTTCAAGTCGTCAAATTCGAATTTCTCCTTCCTTCTCTGTAGTTTTATTCGGGTTGGTACTTACGCAATATAATGAGCACACTGTGCAATAATGAATAGCGTGAATTGAAATAACAAATGAAATGTTTCTAACGATGTGCGACTGCTAATAAAGCTCTTTATTTTTTTGTGAGTTTTATAACTTCTTTTTCATATGGTTCTAAGCTTTATTTTGGAGTAACAGTTTAAAATTACAAAAATTATGGCCACTGGTCTAATACAGACGCTGCTCCAACAGACAGTTTAAGCCGAAACATTTTTTTTTTTTTTGTTTATTTCAATAATCTTAAAAAAACAAAAGTAAGTTCTCCTGCTATACATATTTGAATTAAATGACACCTACTAACAACTTCTGTAAATATCGGTACAAACTAAAAGCAGTCAAGTGGTGTTAGGCCCCGCGGTGAAAACTTCTTTTACAAAATCAGAACAATCCACCCCTATTACAGTCACAAATGAGTTTGCTAATATGACAAAAATAAAAACAAGGCACTATTTAAAAAACACATTCGTATCCTTTTCAAAATCAGATACCTACGTTATCCATATCTCCCTCTAATGCTGGCAACCCGCATCAATCTAATACGATTGTGAGCGCCTGAAGTGTCTACATATTTTATCACTTTTACGATTTAAATTTTATACCCACTTCACAGCTGATACACTGAAGGGAAAGGTTCGCTTAATCTGAACTTTGTGATTGTATCATCCGCCATACCCACCTGTATTGAAATTCACCTCCCATAAAGCGCAGAAATAGTGATTTTTTATTTATCACAACTTCTATGAAAGGTACTTGTAAATCTAGCATCTTTCTCCTGTCCAATGAGGTGTCAACTTATTTTCTGACCAAATACGTACAAGATAATGTCCAGTGTACAAGGGATTTTTCATTGTGGGGGAAAATAAGTGTCAGCCCAGCTCTGTGAGATTTCCGATAATCAGAAATTTGGTGCTCGCTGCTTTCACCAAATGAGAGTAGGTCGAATTAAAACGACAATTTTTATCTTGCACGTAATAAATCTTTATATGGGTGATTCGGTTAATCTTTTGTGGCGCGTGGATGAACCAAATCCAATGAGTGATCGATGGCATTGGACTCATTATCTATTAAATAACCTGACTTGAAACTTCTGGTCCCAATATGATGGATAAAGGATTCATCACCTCGTTGACACTCGACATTTCGTGTTCAATCATTTGCTAAAAGTACTGGAAAAGACGTACACATTGGGGGTGTTTTTTTCACTACTAGGAAATATTAGGAGTTCTGGTGTTTAAGTTTATTTCTGTTGTAAAATTTTAGAACTGCAAGCCTTTTTAATGTGCCCCAACCAACAAAGCTGATGTATTCCATAACCTCTTAGGCACAGACTGTAAGCCTTTCTGGAATATGTATAAGCATAAGGCCAACATCGGTCTAACTCTGAGAACTTGAACATGCAAATCTGTGAATTTGATTTTGTTTCATTCCCTTGTGGTACCTTCCTACAGTAGCGAGCACGGAAGGTGCAAAACCCATTTTTTACATAATAATCCTCAATTGCTCTTAGGCAGCAGTTTATTTTTAATTACATTCATCCTTTTGGGTAATATGTAAGTTCAACAAGTAGTTCAGAGTTATTTTAGTTTTCTGAAGTTATCAGCGTTGGTGTAAAAATGCTGCAGATGAGTTTAATTGATACACAAACGCAATTTATTCACTTTATCCAGAAGCACTAGTTCAGCCCGGACGTGATTGTCCCCTGTGTGAGTGCGACGATACTCGTGAATCCGCCGCATCATCAGAAGAGGACTATGCCACTGCAGTGACTGAGTTAATTGCCACCCCGTGTGAAAGTGAAAAAATGTCAAATTACAATCAATGGACGGAGCACCAAAAAAATCAAATAATCGCACGTTTTGAAGTGGCAAACTTCACTTTAACCAAAATATGTAAAGGTTGGTTGCAGCAAGTCACACTTAGGAACCCAGTTTAACGGCAAAAAGAAGCAGGAGGGATTCATAAGATATCTACCACGGATGATCAAGTTTTACTCTGTCATTGAGGAACTGTTGTACAAATAAGATCAGAGTTTGTGGAGTCAAGTGCAATTGAAATTAATGTGCATACAGTGCAGTGAGGACTCAGAGAAGTTGGCTTAATGACTCGTCGATCCGAAATAAAACCGCTGTTTAGACTTAAAATAATGAAACCTTGGCTAATTTGAGCAAAAAAGTATGAAAAGTGAACAGAAATTGATTGGAAGCAAGTCATATTCTCCGATGAGATAAAGTTCAACATTAATGGATCAGATGGAATTCAGTACGTGCGCCGAATAAATAAAAATTGCCTTGAGAGAACAGTGAAACATCCAGCCGTACAAATGATATGCGAATGTTTTTCCTACTATAGAGATGGAGATTTATGCTTCGTAAAAACTCGGAAATTTCCAAAAATATTTTAATCAATCACTTTTACCGTCAATTGAAAAGCATTTCTCCGAGTCCATCGATGTGATTTTTTAAGATGGCTCTGCTCCGTGTCATCGTTCTAAAATTGTTAGCTATCCACGAAACATCTTCAAATTTCGTAAAAAAAAAGCAAGGAAGCGCTACAAAGTATGTACTAATATGTCACTAAATTTTATAAATGTACAGTTAATCACAAAAGTAAGTATACAGTACGGTATACGAAGTTTATTGAACGAAAACAACCATTATCTTGTTGAAAGACGAATAACCCTTCCAAGGCCAATTTCTGCGCACTCTGATAGTGATAGTTTTTGAGGATATTTAAATATTCAAAATGATTTATGTTTCCTTCTACAAACATCAAATAACCCACGCCAGAGGCCACCATACACCTCCAAACCATACCGGAATCACCACCATGTAAGATGGTTCCAGCCATATTCTCTGGATTCATCTTTGTATTTGGTTTTCTCCTTACGTTGATGCGCCCATCCGAGCCATAAATGTTGAATTTGCTTTCGTCTGTAAATAGAACTGTGTTCCAAAAGGTAATATCAGACGTTAGATGGTTTCTGGCAAATTCTACTCGCTTTTTACGACTCAATTCGCTGACAAAATGTTTTTTCCTGATAGATCGACCGTTATACCCAGCATCGTGCAAGACACGACGAATAGTCGTGATTCTTTGATGATCTCTGCTTGTAGTTTTGGGGTACTTTTTTTTAGGATCATTCCTTACTTTTCGGACAATAATCCGCTTTTCTCCTTCAGTAAAGCTACAGGGGCGTCCACTTCTAAGCTGATTTTCCCTTTTACCGGAGGTATTATTTTTTTCTAAAATTTTTTAACCGTTGCAGGGTATCTGTCGACTAGTATCGCCGCTTCTCGAATTGATTTCCCTTCCTTAGAAAATGTTATCACCAAATTTTTAAGGTCCATATAGAACTCTGTTCCACGCGGTGCCATTTCTGGTAGATGCATAGAAATTCGTTAACGAAATTATGTAAACTCAATAATTTCTACTCACCCTATATATTTCTAAAACAATTCAATTGAAAAAGAGCAGATTTATAACAACAAGTGCTTACTGACCCGTGTTTTGTACTCAAATACCATGAATGTATAGGGTCATGGTACCAGTATCCGAACACTTAACGGAAATTCAGAGTTGAAACTGGTGTAAAAATGCAAGTTTTGAAAACAATTACTTAAAATAAAATAAATATAACTGATAAAACTATATTTAATCAGAAAAAATAAGCATACATTAATGATTACAAGCAGTTTATAATAAAAAGTAAAAACTTAAAAAATGTCGTTTTCTCCAATAGCCGAACACTTGTTCCCTAATTGCGAACAGATAGTTTCCTTATTCCGAATAGTTAATTCATACCTATAAGTTTGTCTAGAATATTAATTTCAAGTATGTTTATACTAAGCAAAAACGTATTTGAAGTAACACTTTAGTGCTTCATTAATTTTTCTCGTTTTTTCTTTTAATTTCCTTGTTATTTGACGGTTGTTAATTTCTTTCCTTATTTCCTCTTTAATCCGCTTTTAGTTCATGTAAAAATCTGTCCATTTCCTTTGGGCGCTCTAGTTTTCACTTTTTTGTTCCTTGTGGGATCAGGATATATTCAATGTCTGTCCAAACAGGAAGATGGATTACTAACTGGTATATATACGTTTTGCAAATTAATATCGGAGCAGTAGTTTCTGGTGCGTTTTTACGAAATCAGCACTGACTAACGTGGTACTCGACGAACAACTTAGTTTATTTTGATTGAAAAAAGCTGCACCTAATGTCAACACAATATTTGTTTAGTGTTTTACTTTCAGAGTTTAATGTACGAAGGTAACAGCTTAATTGGCCCGGGGAAGTTTAAATGTTTTAATTGCAAAAAGCTATGTTCGGGTAAGGAAACTCGGTTAAAATTAGGTTCCTTTTCACCAACAGTCCAAAACTACCAGCTAGATTCAATTTTAATTTGCAAAACTCATGAAATATTATACATTAATGCACTAATATCATAAAAACACAGCTGAAAGTTCTTACGTGATTAATTTGGGTTTTAAACCTAATTTTCCCAAACGATCACTGAAACTTTTTTTAAAAAAAAAAACAGATCCGAGCGCATTTATTGAAACCCATTAGCAAATTCAGAATTTTGTTGACATAAGATACATTTTTTTGAATGCGATGCTTAAGGTAAGTGAAAAGGGAATATGCATACGTATAAATGTGGTGTGGCGAAAAGCAGAAACGCTAAATTAATGATAATATAACGACTTTTGTAAAAAATGTTCGACTACTGGAGCTGTTCGGAAATAGGTACCACTACACTACTTACTTTTGTTACGTTGTTTCGGTGTTTCGTCAGACAAAATTTATTCTCCTCTAGAACCTAGGCAAATTATACCGGTAATTTTACTTTAGAGCAACTGTGCAAATGTCAAACAACAGACATGAGGTCAGACGGATAATGGTTCAACCGAAATATACTGTTTTCTTAAGAATTTTGGTACACTCACATAGGTGTATACTTACTTTTGTGATTAACTGTAAATGCTTTTGCCTCAGACTTCTAAAATGTACAAGTTGTATGACCGTTAACAATAAATAAATATTTAAAAGGCTTGTTACCCTAATCCAAGAAAATATTCCAAAAATTTCTTGGTAATTCTAATTTGCTCAGATTCTGTAGTTGTAGCAAATAGTTGCTGTTTTATTGTCCACAAGTTAATTAACAATTTATAGAAAACACTTATTATTTTATTGGTTTTTTTCATTTACAAAAAAGGAAGAAATGCAGAGAGATGTGTTTTTTTTCGTGTTCCACTTTCTATGCTCGCTACTGTATATTCTTAAATTTTCCTTCTTTAGCTCAGATTTGTTAGAAATACTTCATTTGGTGAAGTAATTCAAAACATCTGATGTTCTTCTATCCCACAATCCTCCTAGATACCGCACTAAAGCAGTTCACACGTTTCACATCGATTCCTAGTGAAACCCTCAAAAACCGCACAAACCTTCTTCAAGATGATACACCACACCACACACATAGAGCCCCCCTCAAAACAATACTCATAGGTCGGAAAACACCCGATAATTAAAACTTTCAAAGGCGGCAGCCTCCATGACGTGGTGCCCTCGAACATAGACATTTATTACATCACACATCTAGCCAAACACATTACCCTGAGACAATCACATGGCACCAGGGTGATGGTGGCCGCAAGTGTTTCCCCAAATTTTGAGAAAACTTTCGAACATTTTCGACCCCACCCCGCTCGACTACCGCGGTTGGAATAAAATTCATTATCTCATATACTCCGATGTATCCGTATGAAATAATAATTAGAACAGTCCCGCGGATAGAATTGCTTCCACTCCTCCCACTTGAAAATATTGTTTACGAATGGAAATTATTGTATATACTCGTAGATACAAAAAGAAAATGTATTCATCCTCTTTTGTAAGAAGGAATCCTTACTATGGCAACTAACTCCACATGTTCCACCGATGCGATGCAAAGTTTCGTTATGCTACATGCCGATGGCAATTCTAAGGAATTCATTCCTTCCGCACTGGTACCGATTCATGATGATATTCCTTTCAGTTATTATCTCATCTCTTCGTTTCCATGGCAATTCCCCTAGGTCTCGATACTCGATGACAGGATGCCATGCCACCGCTGTGCACTAGACTGAACACCGGAACGTGGAGTTGACATAAATCATACACAACGCTGCTGCATGTTCTACGAGTACCTACCCGTGCACAGATATTAGCCAAACGCTATAGGTAATTGGAAAAGAAAATATGAGCGAGGATTTTCTTCTACAAAGTAATTATAATCGAAGGAGCTATTTACTACGATCCGAATACCTTACGCCCTCGCACAGAGGACAGAGCTAAGGCTAAGACGCTAATCTCCTGTGTGCGCGCTGAGGAACGATGCCAGGGCAAACTAGAGTAATAGTATTTATCATCTCGTATGTGGAGCGGAAAATCAGTGAGATATTAAGTGATTAGTGGGATTAAAGATGGAAGCAGAAATGCTACCCCATGGGGCCGGGCCGGGCCGGGCCGACAAGGGGATAGATTCAAAGTTGCGATGTGCCTTAATGAGTGGGTGCTATCGGTTATCTGCTATCCATTCTGTTTGAAGGAGGACATGAGTAGGATGCGATGGTATCTGAATGAAATCTAATATTCATTGGATGACCTTTACACTTTCACAAAAGTTCTGAGGTTGAAAGTGTTTCAAGTCCTTAAAGCAAAGTGCCGCAGTGGATTGTTTTTTGACCTAAGTTGGAGGAAATCATTAAAAGTTCGTTTCCTTGGTGGTCGGAGATATTGCTCAATAATGAGTTTCATGTTCTCGCAGTTAAGATGACGGTAATCCTTCGAGATGAGGACGAATAATTGTTTTTGTCTCAGTGATTTTCAGCCGATTAGATGGATGAGTGTAGGTATTAAGGGAAGGTATTTGTTTTTTTTTACTTAACGCCCTGAAGTTTGACTAATGACTTGTACTATAGTGCTAATTATTTAACGTTTAATGAGGTACATATTATGAAGAAAAACCACAGCTTTGCATAGCAAGCGGACAGTGGAAAGGATATAATTACCACTACCAAGATTGAATAAGGGGAGAAGCAAATCTTGCTAATTCTGATGAAAATATCCTTAAGAAAACTTTTGTTTGACATCAGCTATGATAAGCCAAAGAATATCTGGCTTATTTATTCAACTCAGATATTAGCATGTTAAATCAAAGACTGGACTGTCACTCCACTCCTTCGATGATTTAATTCTGGACACAATTGATTCAAAGTTTTTACTATACCACAAAGCTAATCATGCGCTCATGTAAACGACGACGCTTCCTCTGTTAGTGATTAAGCTTTTAAAGCGACGGATTGTTAATGAATGCCCGATACTCTATACAGCTAAAAAGTAGAATTATTCAGGCATCCCTAGGAAACAGCAACCTCACCAAATTCGTAAGTAGAGGGACTCCTCAGGGTGGTGTAATCTCGCCTCTACTATGGTTGATGGTCATGAACAAGATTTTGGTGCGCCAAGACAATGACGGAGTCAAGGCAGTAGCGTACACGGATGTATACTACAAACATCTCATCAACACCTATGTATACGCAGCACCCCGGGTTTGAGACGCAGAAATATAAAGACTTAAAAAAGTCTTAAAAAGTATTCACCACCTGACAGTGTCCCACGCATTGGAGAACCTCCAACCCAACTTAGTCCTCGGAGGCCGCCCACCACCTATTGCCCAAGAAGAACGCCATATCCCTCGCACGACAAGAACCACACTGGCACAACTACGTTCAGGATGGTGCCGCTCTCGAAACAGCTACAAATGCCCAGACTGCGGAAACGGACCACATGACATCAAACACCTATTCAATTGTGCAGCGAAACCGACAGACCTACACCCTGAGGCTCTGTGGGTTAATCCAAAAGATGTGGCCCAATTCCTTGGCCTAGAAACTGACTCGCCCAGAACAGATATGTGACTGCTACAACAACAACGGATGACCTGGTAATTTTAGTGTCAGGAAAGTTTCTCTCTGCGATTAGCGAAATCATGGAGAATGCATTGGATAAATGGCGGCGAGCTGCGGCCTTGGTGTTGATCCAAGCAAAACCGAAATGATACTTTTTACCACAAAAACCAAAGTACAAACCTATGATCTCCCCAAATTAAACGGGTAAACACTTTCATTATCGTCCAGTGCTAAGTATTTAGGCATCGTCCTTGACTCTAAACTTAGCTGGAAGAAGAATATAGAACTGCGGGTCAAGAAAGCATGCATAGTTTTCTACGCCTGCAGCAAAATCCTTGGCAAAAAATGGAGACTGGAGCCAAAGATGACACTACGGGTCCATAGTGTGGTGGCCTGCCCCAAGCAAAAATTATAACGTCAACAAAGTCAGAAGAGTCCAAGGAACAGCAAGCATAGGCATCTCAGGTGCAATGGGGTCATGCCCAACTGATGCTCTCACCTTCTGCTAATTGATCTCCATATGAAAAACAAAGCGCTGTGCAGTGCAGTCCGACTTAACGAATGGACAGCTAAAACATACGGTCACAGTAAAATCCTGGACACACTTCAAGAAGCTCCTCAAGCTGGGAGGAATAGAAGCGAGGGAGAGTGGTGACATAGCTAGAGTAGTGGCAGTCAGTACAGGGCACTGGCCTATAGGAAACCATGCAGTCAAACTAGCGATCCCTCACAACAGTTTCTGCCGTAACTGCAAAGATGAAAATGAAAAAGAGCCGCTTATTCACTTTGTGTGCAAATTTCCAGCTCTTACGAGAGCCAGGCAACGCATACGGGGCAAACTATTCTTCGACGCCCTTAAAGAGATATCTGGGTAAAGGATTGGTGAGTTGATCCACTTCCTAAACTCCACAGGGTGGTTATAGATATCTCAACATTGCATACAAATAAACGGGTCACCTGAGGTGGTGGTATCAAAACGGCGCTTTACGCGCCATTTGCCTACCCTACCTATAGCTACAAAAGGTAGGAGAAAGAACATCCTAGACAGATTCTTGACTGACAAAAACTTGAGATAATTTCGATTGGCAACAACAGAAACTCTCATTCAAAAGCTGTTCAGACCTTCTTGGCTTAACACATAGCCATCAACTTGTATCTTATTTAACGCTCTAGCCAGGATGATCTCGATCAACAGGATTTTTAAAGGATAAAAAAAATCTGAAAACATTTAAGTTAATTTAGCAAATAAAATGTGAAAAAAAAAACACTTTATTCCAGCTGCCAAAAAGCTTAGCATTTCACTATTCGATAATAAAAAAAAAACCGACAACGACTCCTTTCGTGTTTGCCAGACTGTCTGCCCGCTTTGCTGTAAAACTCGTCAAATAACCCAAAGTAATCCATTTTAATACCAGCGGACATCAGAGTAGCCTGTATGCAGATACTACCTTACCTATACCAAGTTAAAATGTTCTTTGAAAAGTACTGGTACACAAGGAACACACAAAATGTTCGTCCTTCAAGAAGCGAATTTAAATTTCCCCGAAACGTGACTGGTCAAACACTAAACGACATCGTTTCGTAAACAAACAAAAGAGAATAAAAAGAAAAATCAGTCATCTGAGAAAGGTACCAAATGTTGGTCACTTGCACTGCAGCAGCTGCTACTACTGTCGTGTGTACGTCGAGTATATGAACGCTTCCCTTATACCAAAAGAGAACAGAGAACAACTTCTGACACGGGTTTCGTATTTCGTTACGTACTTGGGTGGGGTTCGTTTGGATTCGGGTGCAGAAGCGAAACAGTGCTGAAAGTTTCCAATTTAACAGCGGAAAATGTTGGCAAAAAGTTTCCAGTTTTTTTTTTTTTTATACACCAATTTTTCTACTTCCCTCCTGCTGGGAACGTTGGATAAACAAAAAACAGAAAAAAAGGAAACTTCTGCATCCTGCTTAGTCGAGTTTGCAGCACACTTTGTATCCATCCGCGAATATGTATTTGACGGTGTTTTTATTTTCATACCCCTTTTTTGCAATATTTTTGTTTTGGTGCTGTTTCACCCCCCATATCCGTATCCGTTTGCTGAATGAAAATTTGATCCGCTTTGCCGTGATGGAAATTGTTGGAATAGCATTTTAGTTTCCACAACCACGGGGGATATTGTTCGAACACTGGTTGTAGTGGATACATCCTGTTTTTGGATGTCTCCATTGGCCACGTGATAAACATGAAACCCTTTTTTTTGGTTGGCAAAGAAGTTACCGACACTCGTATCCGTCGTGTGATGGTGTAAATAATTTATTTTTAAAGTTATGATTCATTCACACGGATGCGCTGTGGTTTGAATAGCACGAATTGGGTGGGTAAGTTTGTTACCCAAATTGGTTGCACTAAACATTGAGGTTTGTGTTTCGTTTGGCCACAACCGGAGGGGTTAGTTGAACAACCTCAAATGGTGTTAGTTAATTATGTTTTCGAGCGGTAGGTACCTGTACCTAATTATGTGGGTATAATTATGAAATTTTTAAAAAATACTAGTGACTACCCGGTGCGCTTCGCTTAACCCACTGTTTTGTCATAAAACTAGCTGACCCGGCGAACTTCGTACCGCCTCAAAGTTAATGAATGTTGTGTCAACTTATAAATAAGCCGAATTAAATTCAGTTTTTTATCAAGGTAAAAAAAATACTCAAAATGAATTAATTTCATAAATGTGCAAAAACCAAAATGAAATGTCTGTCTGTATGTCTGTTAATCTGTTTGTCTATCTATCTATCTATACACATATCTGTCTGTTTGTCCATCTATCTATCTGTCTGTCTATCTGTCTGTCCGTCTGTCTCTTTATCTGCCTGTCTTTCTGTCTGTCTGTCTATCCCTCTACCTATCTATCTATCTGTCTGTCTGTCCGTCTGTCTGTATATCTGTCTGCCTGTCTATCTGTCTCTCTGACTGTCTATCAATCTATCTATCTGTATATCTATCTACCTGTCTGTCTATCTGTATGTCTATCTGTTCGTTCACTAATCCAATCGAGATTCTTATAATTTTGTGCAATGCCGGGGAACACTTTGGTGGTGAGTTCCCTCATCGACGATGTGAACTCGCAAAAATTTACCGGGAACGATATCAACCCAGTCGAAACATCAACAGGAATTTGGCCTTTGCCAAGCGCCAGCAGTTGCCTCGAGAATTCAGCAGCCGATTCGTAATGAATGCCCGCAACCCAATTGGATAACCTCACTTTTTACACGCAAACTTATTTTCTGACAAAATGATCGAATTGATAAATATCGCATTGAATTTCAATTGATCGTAATGTTTGTACCGTTTGGGGATGTGATGTGCGATATACGACTATTCGGAATCAGTGAAATAAAAAGCAAAACTCAAATCAATTGCAGCAAAAAGAATAGCACTTTTGCTCAATAGAAAATGACAATGCGAAAAGGATTCCTGTCGAATTGCGCACAGCCTAAGTCAAAGAATAACGCCATCTATCGAGTTGTGGCATTGATCGCAGCACAGCGCCATCTATTATTTATCTCGTTAACTTCTCCACCCAAAATGCACGCAAAACGTCTTTTATCACAATGAATCTCACAATTATCTGAAATTTTCCAAGCTTCACATCGAATTTTCCACCATTACATCAAATCATGCGATAAAAATTCAAACTTTTCGCGTTTTTCCGGGATTTTCCGAGTTTTCCACTAAGAATTTAATATTTTTCCATTTGAAAACCCATTCCGGAACAATTGCACACAAAATTCCATACATTTCGATTTTTCTAATTTTCTGAATTTTCCGGAGGGTTTTCCCAAAATTATCTTTCGTAAAAAAACCTTCTCCTGACAATTACGATTAACTGAAAAAAAATTTGAGCCAAATCGGCCCAGCCGTTCTCAATTGATGAGCTACTATGCATTTTTTTACACCATTTTTATATATACACTATCGAACATAAGTCTACATACACCCCCTAAATGACGTGTAATCAACGAACTGTATGAGAATCAAGAACAAAATGTTTATGGAAAGTTTCATAACGGCAAAACTAAACAAAATTTATATAATTCATTTATTATTATAATTCTATACAAACGCAATAAACAAAATACTTCAAAAGTGATGGAACAAAAGTCTACACACAGCTTGTTACCACTGTGTAAAATGCTGTAATCTTGGTGATACAAGAAGAATCCTATGATACAATAGATCTTTTAGGTCGAAATATCAGCCTTGGGGCAGGATCCAGTAATTAAAAAAAAATTCACGTGGTCATTAGCATATTACAAAATCTTTGAGTTTTACCTAGGAAGGCCCAAATAATTTCGCTAAAGTCGATGAATATTTTATCGCATGCCACCCAACTTGCAAGACACACTGTCGTTCTTTCTTTTATTAGTTTTCATTCTTCTTTACGTTGGCAAAAGCCTAGTCGTCAATCTCCTTAATCTTTCAATACCTAGAACAAATCGGGTGGATCATGCCTTTGGCCTATAAAAATAAAATAAAATTTGTGTAATTTAAGACAAATAGCTATGTAGATAGGAAAAGTCAGGAGATGAAACCGCCCCGAATCAAATATTGTATGAATTTTAATTTAACGATTATCCACCTACCTAAGCTAACGGATGATAAATACCGTTATATCCAAAAATTCAATAACAAATCATTTTCTTAATTTTAAGCATTACGTGGGTGGACGTGGACGACTCCTTCGTCCGTTGGTTGTAGCGAAAGTACTCTGTTGTGTGTTTTTTATTTTATTTATTCGAATAATGCTTTTTGAAGAAAGCAATCACGTTTAAGTAATCCTGAAGTGAGTTTCATAACTCAATGGACGAAACGTAATGTATCGTTCGCTGTCAGTTGTTTGAATTTGATCGGATTTGACGGCAATTAGTTAATGAGGGTGGGTGGGTGTTTTCTTGTTTTTTTTTTTTTTTTTTTTCTATTTTGATGATTGGAAGGTCAAATGGTGCCTCAACACGTCACGTCTTGTGTGACACATCGAAATGCGATCCGGGAGTCGCGATGTGTAGGTGGACATTATAATAAATAATATTTTTCCGTTAAAGGTACCTGAAGGGGTATCCACGAGTATTTGTATTTCGAATTTTGTTTGACTTTATTTGTCTATGTCAGACAGGTAAGTTTTGAATTACGAAAATAGGTTAAGACGTGGATTGTAGGTACTTGAAGACGATTTCTATTTATATAAAATAATGAGATTTGTCGATATGTAGGTAGATACTATTATGATGTCCTCAATTGTATGCGTAAATAAATGTCAAGGACAGGTATTATTTTCCTGCTTGCAAAAGACGTTCATTTTTTGCTCCATACAAGGAGAAGATTGGTGATGAATTCACCATTCGAATAATTAATCATGTGCAAGGACGAGAATGTCAAACGGAACAGTAGCTACAAAAATTAGGCTTATAAAAGGTGACCTTACGTAACCGATGCGATAGTAAATATTTACTCAAAAACATCGATAAAATGTAAATCCCCTGAAAAAAATCGAATTGCTAAGGAAGATATACACAGTGTGTCAAATAATATTCCGGACTGGCTTTAAAAAACCTAATTAAAATTCGATTTCTATTTATTTCACTTCACTTGTTACAGCGATTCAATATTGATTGCCTGTTCTAATTCATTTTGCGGAATTGCTTCCAGTGCCCGTGTCGAAGCTGCTTGAATGGTCGAAATGTCGTCAAAAAAGCATCCTTTCAATTTTGGGAACAAAAAGAAGTCGCACGTGCCAAATCAGGTAACACACGCTTTTGACTTCGAGCCGAAAATTGACAAACCATGAGTGCTGTGTGACTCGGTGCATTATCGTGCAACAGACACCAACTTTCTGGATCGCGATTTTCGGGTCGAATACGATGGATACTGGCCATCAAACGTTTTAAAATTATGTTTAAGGGCTCTTCCAACTAAATTACGTACTTTTTGGATCATTTCAGGCGTCCGAACTGAAATTGGCCTTCTTGTGTATTTGTCATAATTCAGCGTCTCTCTGCTACCCAAAGAACGTTTATGCCACTCGAAAACAACTGTACTACCCTAACAATCAGCACAGTACACTTGTTTCATCAATCGGAATATTTCTGATGCATCCTTACCAAGTTTTACGTAGAATTTAATAACCGCTCTTTGTTCCATGTCAAAATACAACATCAAAATACAATACAACAAACAATGAAAAGGTGTCTGGAAAAATATTTTTTTATAATTGTTAAATGTCAACCGCATGTCATGAAATGTTGGCAGATAGTGAGAAAGATTCAAGCTTTAAAACAAATAGATAGCGTCTTGATTTCTGAGATATGATTCGTGTCCGTGATATTATTTGACACACTGTATAACCCCCTTTTTAAAAAAATAAATAATTGTAGATACTGGAAAGAAAGAAAGAAAGACCTTGGTATCATTCTCGATCACCAACTAAATTTAAGAGAACATACGGATTATGTAGTCTGTGAGGCCAATGCGTTGCTTGGTTTCCTAAAAAGAAATTCGCAAGATTTTTTCGATCCGTATAACTTAAAAGCTTTACATATTATATCTCTGGTAAGACCCAACTTAGAGTATGGCACTATTATGTGGAATCCATACTATGAGACTCATTCTGAAAGAATCGAGAGAGTCCAGACATGCTAGCCTATAATTCCAGTAGTCTTGAATGTCGTCGTAAGTACTTTTGTTGAGCGCGCAACTTCTATCTCCGAAACTATTACTCCGATCGACTTGAAAATTTAGGACAATACTTTAGAGATGTAGAATTTAATAGAACAATAAAAAAAAAATGTTGAAGCCGTGAAACCCATGTAACCCCTTAATGAACCAATTGCTAGATGCATCAAAGACGTCAACTCTATGATAAGGTCTATGCATTTATTTTTGGATTGTTCCAGAGCAATTTTTAAAGACAAACTTCTTTTTCTTTTAAGCAAACTCTAGAATCATCGTTATTATTATTATATTACTAGCTGTTGCCTGCCCGGCGTTGCCCGTGCTTTAAATCAGTCGCGTCATTTGATTGTAGTATGATAGAAAGGTAGTAGTAGGAAGTGATATTATTTAAATTAAGATTCTAAAGAATTCTGAAGCCAATACATTATTATCTGAACTAAGTGGTTGTTCCCTATAGATGAAACGATTGCATAAAAAATTGATGGAAATGTAATATACCTGTCTACAAACACGTCTACATACATATGTACATAATATGTATTTTATGAGCATCAAATAATGGTACTTTCTGGTTTCTTGTCTGTAATAGTTGTACTTAATGTTCATATTTAAAGTACAATAGCATTATGTAAACGCCAAAGATATTAGGCTTTGTTGTAAGCATTGATCGTGGAGTAACTGGTGAGGTTTGTCTGAAATCACCAACTATTTACTAATTTTAAGACTCAACATCGCCTGCCTACCCCTACTACAATATATGTATTTGTGAATTGAATTAAGGTAACCAAATACCGCTGTAAAGTGACAAAAAAAGAAAGTAAAAAAAATCGTGCATTTCCCCCTTTCTGTAGATCTAGATCTGCACGCTGATGAAGCAGAAACACAACTAACTAAAGTCGGTAGCAAATATCAGCAAAATCATCCGTCCTCTACTTTCAGTCACAACACAATCCCAAAAAGGAGCATTAATTACTAACACGAACAACCCTCTCTCAACAGAATGACGATCAATGGCAGTGGTTTACCCCTCATTCAATGCGCGTATGGGTAGAAAGAAAATTAAAGAATAAGCGATAGCGATGGATTTGTGGCGAAGAGAAGAGCATAACATCTACAAAAACAACCCTCTCCCAACAGAGTGCTGATCAATGGCAATGGTTTACCCATCATTCAATGCGCGTATGGGTAGAAAGAAAATAAAGAATAAGCGATAGCGATGGATTTGTGGCGAAGAGAAGAGCATAACATCTACAAATACAACCCTCTCCCAACAGAGTGACGATCAATGACAATGGTGTACCCAAAAATAATGACCAAATAATAAAAGCGGAAATTGAAATAACTCGAATTATGGAATCAAGGAATTGTATGTTTTGTTTAAAAAGTAGCTTAATCTCTAATCCAGGAAGTAGACTATCTATTCACGAAAGTTTCATTCAAGTCTGTTAAACCGTTAAAGTGTTATAGAGCAACAAACATCCAAACATCCAAACATCCAAACATCCAAACATCCAAACATCCAAACATTCAAACATCCAAATATCCAAACTTTCACATTTATATATTAGTAGGATAGGATAGGATAGGATAGGATAGGATAGGATAGGATAGGATAGGATAGGATAGGATAGGATAGGATAGGATAGGATTTTATCTCTTTTATCCTTCAAAATGTTTATTGTTACGCGAGCACATTTCTTTCAGTGTTGTACTCGTACCATACCAGTGAAAACAATTAAAGCCGTTGATACAAAGATGGAAAAACAGTAACAGTAGTGACATCTGTGAGCAAGGTTTATACCCAAAGGTAAAACCAGCCATTATACCATCTAACAAACTGTATAATTCTACAACAAGCTCCTGCTGGTTCCAGCACCTATCTGAACTGATAAATAATTTATTCTGCAGTAGAGTTTGGCCTACGTGAGTCCGTTGTGCCTTAAATTGTCCCTCCCTTGTTTCCTTGTGCTCAATACAATACGTGTTGGATTTTCTCAAAGTGTCATCAGCAAATTGCCTGCTAAAGAACGAAACAATATCTCTAAACCTTAAATGTACGAGCATACTTACCGATAATTTAAAATTCCATTTACAAAGAGTAAATCCTTTCCATAGCCCTAATTTTCTGCGCAAATAGCCTCTAAGACCTTTTCAATGAATCCATTGATATCATTTTGGTTGCCGTGGTGTACTCGATCTCGAACTCAGTCCCGACTTCCATTACAGTCTCTCATTAGAATATGAAATTACAAAACCCACGCAAACTCACGTACACTATATTACTTGTATTTGCCACCTACTCCAATGACTTTTTAATAGATACACACATACAAAGATATGTATATGTTATTTACCTTTTTTCTTTGCGTCTTTGTGAACAACAACATGAAGTACCATTTGTTTGGGTTTTATTCAACGGTATATTGATTTCCTTTCTTCCGCCAACATGAGTTCAAAACTTCTGCACACATTCTCGATATTTTATCCCAATAAACGCTCCGATTGACGCCCTTAAACAGCACACCCACAATGTTTCTGTTTCCACCTGTCTAACTCAAACCAAATTAAGACCTAAAATGATTGTACCGAATGCGTGACCAGAATTTTGCAAAAAAAAGAAAAAGAAAACACCACAGGAGCACATGTGAAAATCCGAACCAAACAGACGCAGATTCATTAGTTACACCTTTGTAGGTCCTTCTCTGACAAGTCATGTTTTTTTTTTTTTTGTACATGTAACTGTATGGGCCATTGACATCATGGCTGCTACTTCTTGGCTCGCCCCCCACTTGTTCTCACTCCAATTTGGGGTGTTAACTGTGGTTGCTGCCATAAAAATACATTTCGACCGTTTGTTGTGGAATCATTGGCGTCGTCGTCGTTTTGGGGCAACTAAATAAATAAATATTTCTTATTTTTGTGTCAAGCGTTCGCGGTAGGCTTAAAGCTCAAAATGAATGCGTTCGTAGCATGGGTGTGTCGTGTCCCATGTGTGTGCATGTTTGTCCGGTGTAACTTTGATGGATTTCAAGTGCAAATAACACATTAATTATTGTCTATAACCCCGTGGAAACAGGTAATTTAATTAAGAACCAATTTTCCCCAAACAGTTAAGTGCGCACTTAAGCACGTGCGACATTATGCGGGACGAAGCGGGTACAAGTATCACTTTGGATATTCGGATACTGCAAACAGCCTGCCTACCTACCGTTGTTCGTTGGGTAAAGACTTGGTTGGAAGCATTAGATGTTGAATAGTCATATTTGCTTTGTTTCGGTCTTTTGTCAGAACATGAACAGTTAAACGTGCCAGGCAAGACCATTTGTTTTGTTTTGCGTCTTCTTGCTCGGTTTTTATTGACGTCTCGTAAAATTCTTGAAACTGATTTTCGCTTTATGACCTTTTGGTGGAAGTTTTACTTTTAGGCTCTTGCGTGAGCAATCCCCTTTCAGTTTTTCATCATCATCATCATCATCACCATCGTCCTCCTCGACGTAGGAAGGCGTTTTCTAAATAAACGAAACCATTTTAGGTGTTGAACCTATAAATGGTAGATTTAGGACGATGACGTTTGACAGGAGTGACACAGTGCTTAATTATTTAACTTTTAATGACCAACAGCTTACGGCTTTGACTTCGTATTCGGATAGATATGGGGTTAGGTAATTGTAATTTAAACTATTTTTAATGGGAACAAGTTGCCACTTTTAGAGTTGGCTATCTAGATTGACACGCAAGAGTTTGACACTGAATCACAAAGAAAAAACCCGCCCAAAGAGTGTGGTAGACCGTAATTTAATAATTCTTCTCTCACGATTAGTGTTTATGTTTGATGCACGATTAAACTTTTATGAATTGTATGAATATTCATGCGAAGGAAATTACACGGTTCAAGTATTTTCGACATTATGGTGTGAAACTGACACATTATTTTTAATTGGATTCTTTGGAATATGAGCTAGAAAAGGATTTTTGGAATTTTTTCAATTCTAGAAAGAGGGTATCTTTGCAATAAAAAGCAAACCGTTACCATAACCTCTGGTATGTAGGCTCTCTTAACACTTCAGAAGCTGATTGACAAAATTCTTTAACCGACTCTATGCGAGTCGTGACTTCTTAAGCCACCTTCTTCAAGGTGTTTTTAGACCATATACAGACACAGGCATAAATGGTGGCAGTTCTACTTTTCGACTGTAATTTCATATCATTGAAGTTCCGGTTCTGCATCCCGCAGAAATACTTCTCATCAACCATTGTAAAAAATATGGTAGACGTGACCCAAGTGGTACCGTGGTGTAGTGGTTAGTGCATTGGGTTACTACGCGATGCTGCCCGGGTTCAATACCTAAACATTTTTTTACGGTGCCACCTCTTTCGAATGCCTGATAAGCAATCAAAGAGTATCATTTGTCAATGAGCTTCCCAACTCACCGTTCGGAGTTGAAAAAAAAAATTGTAGGTCTCTTCCATTCGTGCAAAAATATAACACGCACACACAAATGGTTGCGAGAAGCAGACCCAAGTTCACCCCGAGCTGTAGCGCCACGTACTCGTACATGACTCTCGGATAGTCTGCCTGACTTCTTTAAAATACCTACGGTCAGCAACGCTGAAAGCATAGACCATTCTCCACACCTTCGACTGGTCTTTCTTCCCTGGACTCCAGCTCACAAAGCGAACTTGGGAAACGAAGTACCAGCTCAAAACTAGGTACTCTAACCCGCTTATCGGTGCAGAGACTTGCCTTAGAGTCAGTAGAAGTACATATTGGCAAAAGTGAAACAAGGAGTATAGGTCCCCGATGAGATTAAACGGCGTCATACATCCCACTTCCGGGCAGCTTTCTCCTAGGTTAGGTTAGGTAGCAGTGGCTGTCGGTACCGAGTACTAGCACACTTAGGCTTTAAGAGGACCATTGTGATACCAAGGATCTTTTAAATATTTAACCCCGCTACTGATGAGAACCATATGGAGCTTTGTATAAATCGAAAAAGGCTTCCCACGTCTTTTTGTGCTAGGTCCGAGGGATCGTCGAAGAAGTATTCCCCTAGGTGGAGTTTTCTACTAAGGGAAAGAGAGATGTGTTGGGCTCTCTTTCTCTTCTTCGTCTCTGCAACTTCTACAGAAGTCATTAGAAATGATGCCAAGCCTAGTTGGACGATTTCCTATAAGACAGTGTCCCGTAATGGCACCGATAGTCGTGCTAATATGTAGTCCTTTTAGGGACAGAAGGTATTTGGAGCGGTTTAGATCTAGTCCAGGCCAGATCTGTTTGGTGGCAAAGCAGGTAGATCACCTTCCCGTCTAGTGTTGGTTTTATTGACTGTGTCAAGTTCGAGTGTTAGCTTGTAAGTTGCGAGGAGCATACCTTCTTATCGGGTAGAATAGGTATTTTAATGCCTAGTTTAGCGAGCTCGTCAGCTTTACGATTCCCTGGAATGTCTCCGTGCCCGGCACCCATTAAAGGTGATTATTAAAACTACTTGCCCATCTCTATAAGAGATGAGCGGCAGTTGGAGGTAGTTTAAAAAGTAGATGAGACTGATTCCAGAGATGTCAATACCGCCTGACTATCCAAGAAAATGCTAACATCGTTTGTTCCTCTTGATGCAGGACAGTGCTTCCGAAGTCACCATAATCTCCGCTTGAAACACGCTACAGTGATCCGGGAGGCGAAATGAGAGATTTAGTTTTAATCTGACTGAGAAAGCACCTTCTCCAACACCATCCTTGGTTTTAGAGCCACCAGTGTAGAAGTGTATCGACTTGTCTGTTATGGCACTTAAGTCATCGCAAAAGGACCTATCGGGAATAGTGACCTTAAAGTTTTTATCAAAATAGGGCTTCGGCACAATAAAGTCTACGTTTACCGGGAAAGTTAAGTTATCTAGCATTATGGAGTGACCAGTGTAGTTACTTGACCACTGTGAGATGGTTTTGAGTCCTATGGTAGCACTGGCTTGGCTACCATTTGCTTACCGGTTATATAGGGGGGGGGGGGGGGGGGGGGTGGGAGATACAGTAAGATATCTAATGCTGGGGTGGAATCGGCTAACGCGATAGTTGATAATCAAAATCGACATTTTTGCTCTGTGTAAGGTGATTATCAAATCGACAATCGTTTTTTTTGCGGTGATTTTAGGTGACAGCTATTAAGGTGTCGTTTTCAAAAACGACAATCAAAAAAGCGACAGTCAATTATCGCGTTAGCCGATTCCGCTCCTGATCTTAGTAGGTTTCTTCTAAGGAATCCAAATTTCTGCTGAGACTGAACAGGAACACCGTCATCAGTGAGCACTGCTACCCCCAGAAGCACCTGAATTAAATGATAATATGTACATATAATTGAATCCTGGAGATCGATGAGACGTCTTTGCCCACTATAACATAATTACCCGGTACCCATACGAATCAGAAAACGAAATCCCAACAGCGCGCGTTCAAGTCGATTCATCATTCGGAATGAGTGAACTCTTCTATAGTCGACATGAGCTAGCACAATAAGCCGAGTCAAAAGGCCACTTAAACTGATACACAGACAGCTGCGCTACTTTAAATCTAATCAAGATAGACGTCAGTCTACTCTATAGCAATATTAAAAGTTATAGGGGACCAAACTAAGGATATCAGTCGATACCCAAAGAAGTATCCGTTCATCATTTTAGACAACAAGTCGTTCCTGACAGCTATAAAATCTAAGTAGTTGGGAGACAATGAGTCAAACTCCCCAACGAAAACTCCCTCTGGCAAATTGTTTTTTCGAACAGAACCGCTCTCTTAACTCCAAGGACTGCATTAGAGTATCTATGAAACAAAAAAAAAACATTTCCTTTTTCATTTTGACTATGGAAACTTTTAGGAAAGCTCTCAATCCCCTTTGCATTGCTCATAACAAAATGCATTCCAGACGAGTTCTCTTTGAAAAATTTTCTCATTAAAAAGTTTTATTAGCTGCGTCAAACATCAACTAGCAGGGATTAGTTTTACAGCTAGCAATTGCCAGTATGTTAAACAGAAACGTATATGGAGAGTCTTTGTGTATAAAACCAACAAAAAATTATAGTTGTATCATATGTACATATGTACCGTTATAAACTTAGCTATCTATTTTTTGTGTGGGTTGTAAAAATGGACTACAAAAATGGCTTCTCTTTGGAACGTCGCGTCTGCCAAAACATGGCACCACACCTATACGTACAAATGAAATGGTGGAGATGAATTTAATCCGATTTGAATTTCTGTCAAAAGTTACCGCTACCTTTAATCCATGCATTTTTATTTATTTTTATTTATTTTTTAAATGGATCTTCCAGCTATTTAGATTTAAGGAGGATTAAGTGACAGTACCGCTATAGATGTAACCATTCGAACAAGCTCATACAAAAAGCCTGGAAGGTGCCCTTAACAAATTCCCTTTAAGTCCCTTAATTACTTCATAGGTACTGCAATTATTATCCAATTTCCATGACATGGCCATAAGTCTGTGACTGATTCAAGTGCGAATAGAATGAGTCAAAGAAAAAAACATAGGAAAACTCCATGTTCGATGGGATAAAGATTCTTTCAATCCACGTGAAAGTTTGGAAAAGCTTAAGACAAGTAAAAAAAACAAACAACAATGAAATTAAAAAATAAAGTACGCGATGTTAAAATAACGAAAGAAAACTTAAAACAAAACTGGCATCGAGAGCTTTGACTTTTTAATTAAAACATTTTCCCTGAGTGTTCTGGCGGTACGATAGAAAATCTTATAAAGTTTAGTCATGCTCTGTTTGCACAGCATATTAATCAAATTAAAATGCACAACGGATGTCTGTAAAAGTGAATTTATGTTTACAAACGTATTACGAGTACAGCTTCCGCTGCTGGGCAGTGAGAGGTGTTTTTTAAGATGAAAACATATAGAGTTGGCAGCCTTTTTTTTTGCTCATTTTGATAGCATTCCAAGGGTTGACACTTGCAACTTACATATACATATGTATGTATGAATCTATTTAATGGCATTCACATTTTGAACTCCACTTGAAGGACTCCGGGTGAAATGAAGGATCAGAAATGATAGCAAGTGTGATTGGCAGCTGTTACAAGCGACTGTCAGAATGCGAAATGTTTGTGGAAAATCAGAATCACTTTAGTTGTTAGGCTATCGATCAACTGTAATACGCAGAAATCTCTATGTATACAAATCTCAGTTGCCCTCACTTTTAAATATTGCATTAACTTTGGAAACTACCGTTGAATATGTGAACCAGACAATAGTCTACCGTAATAGCAATATATCCCTCCTGGAGCAAGAGCTGTCCCAATATAACACAGTAATTGTAACCACGAGGCCTATCGCTTCGTATTACCCTAATTCGAAACCACAAATGTATAGGCTAAAAGACATAATAGCCGTGTTTTACTATCCCCGCGATCAGATCCGGATCAGATCAGAATAATAAAACAAACTAGATCAAAGTTCTGTGTTGTGGTAATTGTACAAGCTATGTAAGTTCATTTTGAAATTTAGTGCGAAGTTGCCTGAAAATTTTGTTTTAAATGAAAATTGAATGCGGTTGTTTTATTTTTTAGGGGGAAATTGTTAATTTTGATTGACAGATACCGAATGAGAGTAATATTTTGTAGCTATAATTTCAGTTTCACATCGTTCAGATATCGTTATGAGCAGAAAAATGAATTTATTCGAACAAAATAACATTTAATGATATGGATTGCCAATAATATTTTTATATTCTAATCTGTCAACATTTACTTTTGACAATTGTCGATAATACAGCAACATTCACGAACGATAGTGTATCATAGTGAGAAAAAGTCGAACTAATTTTTGGATCACGAAAATTGATCTTGATAAAAAGCAAGATCTCGTATTGTTGCTGTAATGCACACTTATGAGTTGATCTGATCCGGATCAGATCATGGGGATAATAAAACACGGCTTATATTGTTTTCGATTTAAAAAGAGTCAATAAAGTAGTTGAACCCGCTTATTTGAAACTCGGTTAATTGAAAGACCCGCTTATATGAAAAATTCATTATGTCTATTTCACAAATTTCATACAAATTACTCCGCTTTATTTAGACCCGCTTAAGTGCAAAACTCGGTTAACTGAAAAAAAAATCCTTAAACATTTATAACTTTTCACCCTGGTGTAGTTGTAAGTGCGTTGGACTACTACGCAATGCTGCTCGGGTTCAATCCCAGCAAACACATAAAAGTTTTTTCACGGTGCCACCTTTTTCGAATGTCTGACAAGCAATCAATTCATTTGTCAACGAGTTTCCCATCTTGCCGTTCGCAGTCATCTAAAAACTGTAGGTCTCTTCCATTCGTGCAAATATATAATGCGCACACACAAATGGTTGGGAGATGTAGGCCCTGGTTCACCTCTGTAACTGTAGCGCCACCTAGGAAAAAAAAGATCTAAAAAGGTCTATTTAATCCTGTGTTATGAAGCAAGGAAATAAAGTGTTCACATTTGAACTGAGCATCCAGTCACCTACGAGAATGTAAGCTTATTGAAATGGAAATTCCGAAATTCGTCCACAACCCACTCTTGCATTATGGCATTATGGCAATCGCGTGAAGAAAAATGGTTCTCTGAAAAATCATATACAGGGTGGTCCGATTTGAGTTACAGATAATTTCGGATCTGATTCATTGGTTCATGCTATGAAAAAAATCGTATTGGAGGGGGGGTCTATCCTTAACACCCACTGATTGACAGGGTGTTTAAAAACGTTCCTTCATAGAAAATGGTACCAACAGTTATTCAATTATAATTTCTTGTGTATTAAACTTAGAGCAACCAAAGTAATTGGTAAAAAAAAATCAAAAAAAAATCTGTGTTTGAAGACCAATATCTTGAAAACGAAAACACGGATAGTTATAGTTTTTAAATGTTATAAACACTATTCAATTGTCTATGAAACGAGCCTACTCTGGTTGCTCTAAGTTTCATACACTAGAAATTATAATTAAATAACTGTTGATACCGACTTTTCTAAAGGATCTTTTTTAAACACCCTGTAGCTTAGTGGGTGTTGAAGATAGACCCCCCTCCCATATGATTTTTTTCATAACATAAACCAATGAATCAGTTCCCAAAATATCTGTAACTCAAACCGGACCACCCTGTATATTGCCACTCTCCGCAACCTCCTTTCCTAATTCTCTATCTAGCTAGAATCTTCTAGAATCTAGATTTATTATGCTTCTTTCGTTATCCAAACAAAAATACTTCGTATCACGAATCCAATTTTTTATGAGCACACACACTCAAACCCAAACTCGAACAACACCTCCTCGACGGAAACGAATTATTTTCGCAATATTGAGTGCGTAAACATCGGTCCACTCTTCGGTTTATTTGTTGCCGCACGGTTTTACGACACACACGTAACGGACAGACGAAAGAAATCCAAGAAAAAGTATTTCAAATAAAAATGCATACCTACATACTACTTTGAAAAGCTACGAGTAGAAATGGTTCCGATTCTTTCTTGTCCCGGAAGTACCCGGTATTGATACACAAACACAATATAAACATACACGTATTTACTTACCAAAAAGGATTCAGAAAATAAACACACCGCTTCACTGGTTACCAACCACACGGGTTTCACATATTTTAAGTCGTAAACTTCCGTAACGAAAGTCATATTATTCATATTGAAAATGGCCGACAGCGTCCATCTTACATTTGAATGCATTGAAAATGGAAAGAGTATAGAGGCAGACGATATAACGAACGGTAAACAAAGGAATATGCCTTAGTGTATTTATTGAACGTTTTAGGTTTTAGTTTGAAATATGAAATTGGAAATTTCCCCAAAGGATTGACTTGTCAATAAAGAGGGAGTAAGCCAGAGCACAGTTCATGGATTGCATTCGAAATGTTATTTCAAATAACTCAATTTGCATTGATTTTCTGGTTACGTGGTGGGGAATTCAATTTGAATGGAGTTCTGTGAAACATTTGGGTGAATTGAAATTCTTTTTTTTTTTAAATAAATGGAATAAAATGGGATGGATGAAGTCATGCATGCCATGCCATATTTGAATTTGAATGAAAACTATTGCTAACAGAGTGTTTTCGAAAGCCATTTGTACCTATGAACAGGAAAAAATATATACAAAAACAAAGTACAAATATTGATGCCCCCACAAACAGTTGGATCAAGAGCGCTTTGCAGAACTATATCCACGGGAATTGATGGAGATTAGAAGGCATATAGAGATCAGGCACGTATAAGCGACTTTAAGTGGTGAAATCCAAATTCACGGAGAATGTTAAATATTAAAACCATTTTAAATTTAACCTTTAAGTAGTATGTTTCGTGAAGAACTAAACAAAGTTGTTGATCAATTTACATCTGTGAAATTTATGAGGCTTTCTATGAATGAGTGGTTTAGTAGATCGCTCTGTGAACTAAAAAGAAAAAAGATTGCCTGTTTTAAAAGAGCGGTTTTTACTAATTGCGTGAATGATTGGTTGCAGTATAGAAGCATGAGAAACAATTACAAATCTGAAATACAGAAGTGCAAAAGTAGATTTATCAAACTAAAAATCGAAAGTGCGAGAAACCAAAAAGATATGTGGCGTAACTTAAAACAGTATGTTTTAAAAAAGGAAAAAGGTGGTGAGTTAACAGACATAGTATTTAGTGACGTTATCTACAATGAAAGCAAAAATATAGCAGACAAATTTAATGACTTTTTTGTTGACAGTGTTGTCCAAATTAATAACTCTATTCAATATGTCCCTTTTGTTAATTGTGTAAGTGAAACCAATAATGTTTTTAAATTTAAAAGAATAATAATGCAAGATATACTACAAGCCTTAAAACAAATAAAGAATAAAACTGACTTCGAGCAAATGTGTCCAAAAACTTACTGTGATAATTTTAATTGCATTGGGCCAGCCCTGCTAACCACTCTTAACAAGTCCATAGACACGGCAGTTTTCCCAAAATCGTGGAAACAAGCTATTGTAACACCAATTGAAAAAGTAAAAAACACTAAAAAATGTGAAGAGTTTCGTCCAGTCAATTCGTTACCGTTGTGTGAGAAAGTGTTTGAAAAAATAGTATTTCGTCAATTAAATGAGTACTTTGAAAAAAACAATTTAATAATAGACGTGCAGTCGGGTTTCAGAAAGTCCCATTCTTGTGAAAGTGCACTCAACCTAGTTATTACGGAATGGAAAGAACAAATTGCCCAAAGAAAGCGTGTGTACTGTGTTTTCCTAGATTTAAAACGAGCATTCGAAACTATTGACAAAGAGCTGCTGCTAAAAAAACTAGATAAATATGGTGTTAAGAATGGTGAACTGTCGTGGTTTAGATCGTACCTCGAAGGCAGGACACAAAAGGTTAAAGTGAATGGAGTGCTATCTGAAACTAAGGAAGTACCATTTGGTGTACCCCAAGGATCAGTACTCGGAACATTGTTGTTCATTATTTATATAAATGATATGCAGAGCGCGATAAAAAATAGTAAGCTTGCACTGTTTGCGGACGATGCGGTTATTTACGCGTCGGGAAATAACTTTGCCGAGTGCCACCTAAAAATGCAAGATGATTTAAAAACTGTCGATAAATGGTTAAAACAAAATAGACTAAAGCTAAATGTAAAAAAGACTCAAAGGATGATACTGAACGAGAGAGATGGCGAGGACATAAAACTGGAAATTGATGGTGAAACCATCGAGAAAGTTGGTGAAATTAAGTATTTAGGCGTAATCATGGAAAGTACCGTAGGATTAACAAAACATATTGACTACATATGCAAAAAAGTGTCTAAAAAAATAGGTTTTTTGAAGAGAATACGAAGCAATGTTTCTATATTAAGTGCAATAAATATCTATAACGTAATTGTCAAACCACATTTTGAGTATTGTTCCACAGTTTTGTTTTTATGTAGTGATAACGTAATTAAAAGGCTCCAGCTATTACAAAATAAAGCTATGCGTTGTATTTTGAAGTGCAATAGATATACACCTATTAATGTTATGTTGAACTTGTTAAAATGGATGTCAGTAAAACAAAGAATTGTAATGAATGTGCTAGTTTTTTTATATAAAGTTAAAAATAATTTAATGCCAAAATATTTAGTTACTTATGTGCAATATATAAGAGATGTCCAACCATATGCACTAAGAAATTGTAATGATTTGCGTTTGCCTAATATGTTAAGTGTGTGTACACAAAATTCAATTATTTATAAGGGTTTTAAACTATTTAACGAACTGCCAAATGACACAAAGAACGAGGCAAATTTTGTATCTTTTTAAAAAAAATGTATAGAATTCGCTAGACTTAATTTCTAAATGTATTTGTTAAAATGTAAACAATGAATTTAAATAGTTCCTATGGAACTAGTAATAAAGTACTACTACTACTACTACTAGGTCTAGGTAGGTGAGTTATAGTAACGTATGTAAGTAGGTAGGTGGGGTGCTGACAACACCCCATCATGATATCACTTCATTACGCTTAGCTTTCCTCTGGGAAGTGGTTCTATGGTCAAATTGTTATTATGATATCATTCGGGGTAAGAACAATGTTAAAACAATTACATAACTTTAAGACACCAATAGAATTTTTAGTCGTCCGTTCCAAAATAGTGCTTTCGGTATTAATTTTTGAAACGACTTTTTGTTTTGACAAATTCGCCATCATCCGTATTAATTAAGTCCTGCTCTTCACTTACATATAATAGGTCCGTTCGCGTACCCTCCCAAAACAACGAAAATCCACGAAAAATAACGAAAAACAACGAAAATGCGTTCGCGTGCGCAAACATTTGGTAGTTTTTCGTAGAAGAGAGTGCTCACTGCTCACGAGAGAGTAAGAAATTTCCCCATGCTACGAATTTTAGTCCAAGAAATTTCTTTCGGGTATACTATGAAAACTGTCAAATCTGTCATCTCACGCACATTCTTCATTTTTTGGTGCTCAATGCGTTCGATTACTTTTTCGTGATTTTTCTGTCTTTGATAGAATTTTACCCCCACTCTTCTAGATTTGACAGAAAACCCATATTTAGTGCAAAAAGTACGCGAACGGACCTAATGTATGTATCTTGCAATAAACGCTGAATGCGTTCCTGGTGTTTTTCAAATGACATTTTTAAATTAAATACACAAATTTTTTACTTTACTTTAGATGGCGGTACAGCTCGGGGTGAACGTGGGTCTGCTTCTCGCAACCATTTGTGTGTGCGTGTTATATTTTTGCACGAATGGAAGGTACCTACAGTGTTTTGCCGAATCCGATCGGCGATTTGAGAAGCTCAATCGTGACAAATGATACTCTTTGATGCTTGTCAGACATTCGAAAGAGTAGGCAACCATGAAAAACTTTTTTAGGTGTCGGACCCGGGCTGGGATTGAACCCGAGCGGCATGCGTAGTAGTCCAACGCACTAACCACCACGACCACGGCGACCACAAAAAATACACAAATTCAACAAATTAAAAAAATACACAACTGGGTAGGTGGGGTTTTGACAGCACCATTGCAGTTTGAACAGATTGTCACGGCTTACTTGTGCAACTAAACCTTTTTAAAACCATCTGATTCTGTATGTAATATAAAATTATATAACCAAAGGGTACGTGTAGAAGTTACACGCGGCAGAAGTGAAACTTCTTAGCTGTAACCACGCGATAAATGAAGAAGAGTTTGCGAGAAAATGGAGATATTCATACAATTTTCGATTTTGTCCATTTTCTCCCGAATCAATTTTTGGCAATTTGAATTTAAAAAAAAATGTAGGAACATTTTGGAAAAATGTAGTGATA
Organism: Brachyopa scutellaris; assembly: GCA_949775065.1. Lineage (NCBI taxonomy): Eukaryota > Metazoa > Arthropoda > Insecta > Diptera > Syrphidae > Brachyopa > Brachyopa scutellaris. The sequence goes on from OX459113.1 coordinate 116,256,355, forward strand.
GTGGCCGATTAATTGAAACTGACCCTGTTGTTTGTGAACGTCCCATCAAAGCTAAGACTTCTGTGTTTGGGCCAATTACAATTGTCTACACTACATCAAATAGTCTCTGAGAAAAACGCTTATGATAGACAGATGGACAGACACGGATGTGATTCCATAAGTGTTCCGTTTTGCCAATTGGGTGCGTTATACGGAACACTAAAAAGGAACGATTACAATTTCTTAGGTTATGTTAGATTAATTAGGAACGATCCAATCTCTTAAACTCATAATTGCTGTTTAACATCTTTGGCTGACTTTAACTCCTAAAAGTTGCTTCTAGAAATTTGCACAGATATTAGCTACAGCAAGAAACCGCATTAATCCTATACAGTGTATAAATATTAGGACCAATATTGTAAAGGGGACCCCGACGTTTTGTAAAAGGTTAGTAGTAGTCCGCCACATGAAAAAGTCTGCCCACCCATGCTATACACTTACCTGTCGCATTTCATCGAAGTTTGGAATTACTGCCCAACGAGCCATAAGAAGTTTCACTTCAAAAATGTAAGTTAAGAAACTACGGGAGAAACTAATTGAAAAGTATGAAACAAGATTAAACGACGCGATAGTGTTCACAGTATAGCCGTGATAGCATGCCACTTTGCCCAATGAATGCCTACTTATGATATGATTACGTTATTATAACGGCATGCATCTTGTTATGACATCCATCACCAAGCCCAAACCTCACTATCGGCTAGTATTCATCCACGAGGACCATGTTCCACCCCATAAATGGCTGATGGAGAGAATTATAAGCACCACTTCGGGCTTACTGCTAATTGTATTCTCCTCGTCAAGTGCTTTGATACCATTGTCAATAGGGTTGTGAAGAAAAACGTGATCTGCCATATTGGGATGTCCGCCATATTGAATTTTCTGTGACTTCATATAGCCTTAAACACTCTGCGGATCAAGACGAATCCAACGATATTATAGGTGTATTTGTTAACTTTTATTAACACAAATGGCACATCTGTCAAATAGTAAAAGTGGGGGAAAATCCTCTCTTCTTCTTTTTTAACTATTGAATATTTTCACGAAAAACGAATTTTCTTTTATTTTTCTAACAAATAGTGATTGACACTTCACAAATTGTCAGATGGCTGTTTGAAGGATGTGCCTCGGTGACTCCATGAAAAAGATGTAGCAACGATTTCACAAGAGGGGACATTTTTTGACACTGTCATTTGCCTCTCTCTTTTCTTGGTTTTTGACAGTTGGATGTAAATTTACGTAAATTAACAGGTTACCAAACAGACCTTATATTTGGTGAAATCGGTTGAGTAGTTAAGGCTGTACGAGTAGACATCCAAACATGCAACCCTTACTTTTGTCTTTGCAATAGTCGGGTAAAAAATAGAATCGGTACGTTCCCCATTTTTGTATGTTACAAGTGTAAGGAGTGCTAAATAAACAATGCCTATCAACAAAGCACTTTGAAGCACGGCAGAAGACAACAATAAGAAGTGGATACAGTCGTGCTTCATATCAAGATCGACTGAGAGGTTCACTTACATATGCATGTACGAAAAATGTGCTATTTTCAACCAAGTTACAGCATGTCTTGGTTACAACAATTACATCGTCTGAAATGCCTCTTCTGTCGTTATTGACTTATATGTACCTTTTTCAAAGATGAAGCAGATAAAAAACACTTACATACTTCACCTAGTCTAGCCGGCAAATACAGGGGTGCATGGCCGATTGAAAGTTATTCTTCTATTGCACATATTTTTATAGGCCTGCCTTATTTGATGACGAAGTGTTAATGAAAAACCTCTCAGTAGATATGAAAACCTCTGCACTACAGTGTCTCATGAAATTTGATAATCTGCTCGGGATGTGAAAGCATTGTTCAATGAATTCAGTACGTAGGCAGCAATGAACTGTGAATAATTTGTAATTATACGAGTAGGACGATACATTTGTCCTTTAATAAGGCTTTTACTACGTATTACGATGTCATTGAATAACTTTTTAATCCCGCAGTGTTCCCGTGGTACGTTGACATCTGATTGGAGAATGTTAGTATTTTTTTCGCTCATATTCAGCTAAGGCAAATATAGGGTCACCCAACAAGAGGTGTCATTTTAAATCAAGTGAAGTACGGCGTTGTGGGTGGTCTGCTGGCTTAAATTCTTGTGTCAACTGGACCATATAAGCATGAAGTCCTCAAACTTTTATGCAAATTGCGATGCAAAGTGGTTGCGATTTCTACGGTGCGGCGCGGTGACGATATTTTCAGCTGACCTTGCCGAACGAACATGAGTTGGAATCGACACATTACGAGACGTCTAAATTTATCGATTAAATTCATTACAGTTGTGCGAGAAAGCGATTGATGATTACCAAAAGCAGTAAGAACTTAACGAAATATATCCACGGCATTTTCAACATTTGATTTTTCACGGTTCAACACGTTGTGCGAGTGTGTATCGATTTATAGTTCCTCTCAGCTTTTACTTATCAAAAGCCATCGCAATTATAGTTGAATGGCGCGAAATTTAAAATGACACATCTTGAGGGATGACTCGTAATTTGATTTGATTCTAGTCCTTCATTTTCTCTTCAACATTTTTTTTTTATGAATATGTATGTACATTATACGTACAAAATGTAAAAGTGTAGCTTATTAGTTATTTCTCTCTTTACTATATGGTACATCATGTGGATTATGTAATACAATGTTATTGTGTACCAATATTCTATTGTTGCATCCTTCTATTCAATATCATCTACATATATCGTTCTCGTCCCTTATAGAGAAATATCATTGTCATGCTATTGGAATTTACAGTCATATCTTCGATTTTGCAATATACCAATGAAACAGCTTACATCATGGAACCACATTGGACTGGCTGTGTTCATATAAGATTTAAGCTTCGGCATCGGCATTATACGCATACATATATAGGTACATAGTATGTCTGTGTATATATTCATCCATACATATATGTACTAAATTTGATTTCCTATTCCCAATGTAGAATTTCGAAACGCAACTAGAGCAATTACTAGCAAATGATACTTTTCAAAACAATGTGTGCCTATAGAAACAGTTGGCAATATAAGTTTTCAAATATTTTGGAAAAATATTGAAAAAAGAGATAGCAATGTTTTTGAATCACGCTGATCCTCGGTTCGTCATACAGGTATATACAACTGTTTCCAAAATAGCCGACAGGATGTTGTCAATGTTCGATTAAATTTTATCATATATATTATTTCTGTAGCATAAGGTACCATTTGCGGCTCTCACACTTAACCAATCTTAACAAATGAGGTGTCAAAAGAAAGAGAATTTCCTCGAGAAGTGACGAATTGCACTTCCACTTTATAAATCTTAACACATTAAAACCCAAATCAAAACGAATATCATACGGGAATAAACACTTCCCGTATGATTTCCATGGGATTTCCATCAGATGATAGATGAAGTGATTGTTGTTTTAAGAGTTTATTCCTTTTGGTTGATATATTTGCTATTTGGGAATCATATGGGAAATATTTGTTGACATATGCAGCGGTGCCAAATCAGTGCTTTCAGCGTTAATTTCAGTGCTCAAATTTTCATTTTAGTGCCGAAAAAGCCGATCTAGCGCTTGAGCGTTATTTTAGTGCTTAAAAAAATATTTCAGTGCTTTTTTAACGCTGCACATTATACTTTTTCCCTTCAATGCAGCCACCCTATTATACCAGTTTAGTTTGAAATGTACTTCGACCTGTTTGATTTCTTTTCAGGAATTAAAGTATTATATTTACTCACTCTAATAAAGGCATACACTATACACGAATGAAAGCAAATAACATGTTTGTCTCATTCGCACGATTTGCTTGTTGATTCGTGTTAATTTTTTACTCTGCGCTGTTAGGTTCAGGGTTTTTAACCAAATGAATATAGGTAGTATAATCAAAAATATTAAATTACTTTTGAATTTATTTTTAAACTGTTTTTGAGAAAACTGGGATTTCAGTGCCCAAGAGGTCGAAATTAACGCTGGAAATTTACAGAACAGTGCTCAAACTCCAGAATGACTTGGCAACACAGGACATATAGAAATTATATGGGAAGTTGGATGTTCGATGGGAACTTGGATTTTCTCTTGGGAGAGTTCTCTCACGCGCACACTAATTCCAGTTGTATTTAAACCTGCAAAGCTACGTAATTTCGATTCTTTGTTTGTTCACCTGTTCAAAAGTTAAATAGCAAAGGAGTGTCACAAATGCATCATTTCAGATTCCGAGTATCGATCATATAAAATAATAAAAAAAAGTAAAAAATAGATAAATATAAATATTTAAACTTATTTCCATAACTTCCTGTGTAAAAACATTTGCGTATCTTTTTTTTTTTTAATTACTATTACAATAATTATATTTCAGATTTTTTTAAAGTTAAATAACCAAACTTCCAATTGATGTGGATAAGGGCAAATTTTTATTTATGTAAATATTAAATATCAACATTGATTTTGATTAATTCGACAGAATGTAATTAATCCAATCAGATGCTTTTCATTTGGTGTTTATGGTAACTGAACTTCCATTCAAATATGCAATCAAACATTATTCATGCACTTGCAATAAAAACGTCGAGTATCCTGCATTTTTTATAGCAATAAAAATGCAATTAAATCGCCCCAATTACGAGTAATAGCAAATATGTATGTTAATTAAAATGCGCTTTTATTGGTGGCATGTGCGAATATTTGTTGATTATTTTCAAATAAAGTTCCCATGAGAATAAATCAATTTTACTTAATAACAGCTAAATTATTTTATGTATTTCCAATCATCAATCATTCCCACAGGTACATAATTAAAGTATGGACATTGTATATAAATACATACATACAGCTAACAGATTGATTTTATGGCGCAAGCATACGGACTCTATAATTTGGTGTATACATATGTATATGTATGTGTTGTAAGTTACAATAGTAGCGATACCGATGTATTGTAATGTAAGCCACAACAGGGATAGTAATAATAACGCCGGCGGGATATTGAAAGCAAGGATAATGGAATAGCGTGCAACTAGCTTGAATGCCCTTCAACGCTCTGCTAAGCAGATCCCCACCCGAATTAGCTGCTCTCTTCTCTTTTGAGAACAGTACTTGTTTGTTAGTTTATGTATCCATTAAAAGCCAGGACTTTAGCCTCCCATACATGATACATCCTTCTTGAAAGTATAAACACCTCCCTTGTACTTCAATATTGTCGTGAGGTGGTGGCTTTAAGAAAACAAATCCATTTAATAATGTATAATGTAGATATTGTTTGGATTTAATTTCGGAATAATATTATTGAAAAAAACCTACACATAAAATAGGTTAAAAAATATATCCCTCGATCTGAAAATATACAAAAGAAAACTTTGGAAGTTCAATAGAAAATTTTGAATTCGGGGAAATCATTTTCACCTTGAAGATACACAAACTGCCTATTTTTACATACAAGTCTACTAGTGTAAACAGAGACGATTGTGTGAGTCATATGTACATACTTCCTACACTATAGTAACCGGACATGCCTTAATATTGAAATATTTGTATTTTTGTCTGCAGGGCAGATAGAGACTCATCTCTAAGTTTTGGTATATCTTCCAAATGAATGCAATTTCAACATCGTTTGCCCAATCCACAAGAAAGAAGACCCCCTCAGTGCTCCAACTACAGAGGCATCAGTCAGGAGGGGCGGCTGACTTATAGTGAAGCGGACACTAGCGAAAGAAGCACGAGGCTGAGAGTGGCAGCAACGCTAGAGCCTCTTCTAAGGGCCGTTGGATTTACCGCCTTATCCCGAGTATAGAGTCTTGGATAGACCGCAGACATGGTGAAGTTAACTTCTACCTAACGCAACTGCTTACGGGACATGGTTGTTTCTGGTCATATCTTTACAAATACAAGAACAATGTCTCCCCCACTTGTCCATCATGCAGTGGTACCCCCGAAGATGTGGAGCATTTCTTCTTTCACTGCCCACGATTCCAGCTACAAAGGGATGCACTTCAAACAGCAGTGCACTGTGAGAAACACCAACTCCAGAGAATCTAGTACATCACATACTAGAATCGGAAAACACATGGAGTAGTGAGTTTTTATGCCAAAGATGTATGCCAAGAGTTGAGAAGACTAGAGCGAGAAAGAAGGGAGACTGCAAGCCACAGAGTGGAAACGAGCGGCAACGCTTCTGTGTACTAAAATGCACAGACAGGCGGACATACAAACACATATGCGTTGGCAGAGGGACGCAAACGTGTAATAAAATAGCTGAGGCTACAACGTGGAAATGCCGTTCAGACAAAAACCACACAACAGGACCTTCAAACACGAATTTTAAAGACATGAGTGTATACAAAGAACGGAATGACGCACACACGAGCTTACGCACACACCATACGAAACTAACGAACTAGACTAGACACATATGACTGACACAACCAGCACACTTCTGGACATTTTCAGACACATTGGCAAAGACGATGAGGAAAAGCTACGGCTGAAGTCCACCCCATGACGAAATACCTACAGTGGTATCGTGGGGACCAGGGATCAGAAGCAGGAGGTGGTTTTAGTAGATTAAAGTCCTACACGCAGGCTATCGATGCTTTGCACCTTTCTTACAAAAAAAAAAAAAAGAAGAATCATCAGTCTCCTCAACATCGCCTACAATATCTTCTCAGCCATATTGTGTGAATGAATTTCACGTTATTGGATACCAAGCCTACCTACCTACCTACATATACATATGTGTAGAGTGCATACAGAGGAAAATATTGCTGCTGTATCCGCCAGTGTTAATAAAGACCGTGATTTGTCCATTCGTCGACGTTCGCAGCAATTGGGATTGTGTTACTCGACTACGTGGAAGATTTTACCTTTAGACTATATTTCAAATCACTCATCTATGCGGATAGGCCAGAGTCAATTGCGGCCTTGGAAGACCGAGATACCAGCCAATATGCTCGAAAAAATTGAACTCCCTGAACGGAGCACTTAAAACGTAGTCGTGGTCAACATTTACATGAATTAATCTTTAAAAAGTAAATTTCAACTCATATAAAAAATTGTATACAATTTTGTAATTTTCCTTTCAAACGCTTAAGAAATCACCCATTATTAGTGTATTTTTTTAGCAAAGTTACCTCAATAAGTGCAAGTTTTAGTTAAACCAAATAAAGTATTGGCGATATAAATACTAGGCAACACTGTTAACTTCTCCGGTGTATCTCGCCTCTGTCGAATCATTCCAAACGATGCCATTTGACTCTCGTAATAGCTAAACTTAGAGCAGTAGATCCGTAAAAAAAGGTCGCTTTAGATTTATTAACGCTACATTATTACACTTTATATTGTCTTCAAGTCCACATCATTATTTCTACATAAATGGGACATTAGGACGAGTACATTTTATGAACTCCTTACGTGACGCATTTATATTGCGCAAGCATATTTCCGTATTTTTCTTTTTAGCCTCAATAGAGCAACAGCTGTTGAACATAAAATTTATGGTTATAGCATTCTCGGCACCATTACTGCTAATTTATTTTGAAGTCCGTTATTCTTTTAAAATCCCATTCGCCGGAAACATAAATTATGCATCCCAACAATAATAATTTTTCAAATCCCCAGTCAATTGCAAATTTGTCACGCTGTCAGAAATCCTTACCCAAACTGAAAATTGAAATTTAAGGACCAAACATTCTGCCAAAATGATATTTGACCCCATTTCGGCCCACATGCATGAAAATCATTCAGTTGATGGTGATGGTGACGAATTGAGGCGATATGGCCAAGGAGGAGCCCCGACTAAAGAAAACTGCTATCCATAACAATGCGATGGAATCATCCATTCCTTATGGCTGACAGCATAATAACCGAAAAGTTTGCTTCTTTCATATCACTGTTGTACAAACAATTGTGCACAAAACACATTCCCTTCGCTCACTCCATGACTATTGGACATTTTCGTCTAAGAAAAACAAAACTCATATAGAAAGGAAAATAAAACAAAACAAGGAAAAAAATTAGATTTACTTGAATGGAGGAAGCTCGGTCATCAGCGGAATTACGAAGATCCATTAACTTGGCAAATTGGAATTTGAAGAACGACAGATAGATAGATTGAAGTTGAGGTCACACCCCCCCGAGCGGCGCGGCGGACGCGGTGCTCCCGATCCACCACCAGATGGAAATGGATGACAAACAATGAATTGATTGACACTTATGGTTGATTAATTCGACTTTTCGCTCTTTTATCCTTAGGTATTTGCAGGACGCATTTTCAGAATACATTATCCTTATCAAACGTTCTTGCTGAATGCATAATTTGATTGACGTTTTTTTTTTCTTTTTTTTTGGTCGAGCATACGCCGCCAACGGAAAGCACTTTGTGTGTAGGTATGTGTAGAGTGAGCGGTAGACACGTGATATAAGAAAAATTACACTCGTTTAGGGCGCGAATCATTCAGGAATTTAGGACAATGAACTTAAAGAAAATTTTGAATATCTACGGCGAGCCTGGCGCTTCGATATCCACTTGCATTTCTTTTGTAGTTTAAAAATACGGATAACCTAACGGTAAGCAAAATAAATGGCATAGGATTGACTAGAAGCAACGCCATAAGCAAGATTTATAGATCTCATTTAAACGAAACAGATATGCAAAACAGTTGAATTTCATATATGTAGGTAGGTAGGTAGGCATGCCTGCACTCCACGCAGGTGATTAATCAATTCGGAGAAAGTCTTAGACGCCTGAATAAAACTTAATGCTTCTACGTGATACGTGACATGACCGACACCATCTTGACGTTGATGTGGGTAATTGAAAATCATCAGTGTGTTTATCTCACGAATGTGTAGACATTGCAATTTCTTTGCAAATTTGTCACTCTAGAAAAATATGGACTCTGTCACGACGAAGAGTCTTTCTTTAAGTGGCCGACTTGTAACACTTTAGAGATATCAAACACCACTGGTCGACTGGAATCGTAAAAAAAATGATTTTCCATCTTGTTCAAAAAGTTCCCCTCGTTCTACTAATTAGAATTCTTTTTTTTTTTTTTGTTATGTTGGTAAAACTGGCCTTGACATTCCCGCCAAATTGTTGCGTCATAGCATGACATTTGTGAAGGGCACAGCGTTGTGTTTACATCGCCTTCAGTGCTCGCAGAGATTTTTCCGTTATCTTCTCCGGATTGTAAAAACACGTTGCTCGAGGCCGTGTTTTGAGTCGGCGGGCGGCGCGACGTCGATGTCAGGAAAAAGCCACACGTTGAATTTGGTGGCTGTTGGGTGGTAGTTGCGTTATTTTCGACAGGAGCTGCACGAATAATTTACTGTCGTCTCAAGCTAAATTGATTTCTTAAAATGCCTTTAGCGGATCAAATCGAGATGTTGATAGTCTCTCTGATGGTCAATTTGCGGTTAAGTACCAGTAAATCATTTCCTCGACGTGTTCCTCAGTTGTTGATGTCAATGGTCTGCCAGAACGGTCGTCATCGTCGACGGCTTCACGACAACTTCTGAAACGTACATGCCAATCGTAAGCCACAGTTTTCTCTAGAGCATCGTTGTCAAAACACTTTTTCCAATGTTTTTGTACCGTTAGCTTCATTTTTAACGCAAAATTCAATTCCTCCGAAGGAAAAAAAAATGATAACTTAAGAAAACTCAACTTTAAACCCTAAAAGTCAATAAATCAAACTGCCGCCAGCACTTCGGAACAAATAGTCAGCATTGCTGCAAATCTTCCAAACAGTTTTGGGGGTTTAAATTTCCCATTTCGTTTAGCTGTAAATTTTATCCAATGCTGGAATTCTATAGACAACACTGTTTATCAAAGTTTACAAATTAATTTTGACAGTACTTTGGCGATATGTATATTTTTAGGTTAATTTGGTAACTACCACAAAGTGTAAACGCATTCAATCGCCAAATTCTATTTTCGAAAACCCCTATCTAAACACAGTAGCTTTATTCAATGAGGCAGAGCAGAACAGCGCCATTTTGTGAAAAATTACAGATCAATTTAGCACAGAAAATTACAGTCACATGTTAGTTGTCAATATTGACAACTTCAGTGTCGATTATTGTATTTTCTTACTATTTTCCAAATAATAGGTCTGTTAGGTAACTCACGAATTCGAACAAATTCGTAGGATTCTTGCGAATTTCCTGTTTGGTAACCCAAAAAATTCGTAAGATAAGTGAGCATACACCAACTCATCTCTAAGATTTGGTCAGATGAATGGAATCTCAGCATCGTCTGCCCGGTCCACAAGAAAGGAGAACACCTCAACTGCTCCAATTACAGAGGCATCAGTCTCCTCAACATCACCTGCAAGATCCTATCTGCCATATTGTGTGAACACCTGATGCCCTTCGTCAACAACCTGATTGGCTCCTATCAGTGCGGTTTCAGGCCAGGAAAGTCCACCATAGACCAAATTTTCACACTTAGGCAGATCCTGGAAAAAACCCAAGAAGTCCAAATCGATACACACCACCTGTTCATCGATTTCAAGGCCACCTATGACAGCATACGGAGGGATGAGATATATAGAACCATGTCTAGTTTCGACATACCTGCCAAACTCATCCATCTGTACAGGATGAGGATGGAGAAAGCTCCATCAAGGTCGGTAATGACCTCACCGAGACCTTCGATGTCAAAAAAGGATTCAGAAATGGCGACGCGCTGTCATGCGACTTCTTCAACATCATACTTGAAAGAATTGTTGGAAACTCACAAGCCAACACACAAGGAACGATCCTATCAAAAGTCCGTTCAACTACTCGCATACGCCGACGATAGTGACATCATTTGTAAAACACAGCGAGCTGTCACCGGTGTGTTCGCGAGTATAGAAATGGAAGCGGATAAAATTGGTTTAACGGTAAACGAGGGTAAAACAAAGAATATGCTGTCAACAAAAAGGGACACCCAACATCGATGAATTGGACAGAACGTTACAACAGACAGCTACATCTTCGAGGTAGTAAAGGACTTTGTCTACCTCGGCTCTGCCATAACATCAAAAAATGACATCTCGCCGAAAAGCCAACCGCTGTTTCTTTGGGCTTAAAAGGCAATTGAGTAGTAAAGTCCTTTCCTGATCGACTAAGGAGACTCTATATAAGACCCTTATCATCCCAGTCTTGCTATGCTATATGGAGCTGAAGCATGGACTTTATCGAAAGCGGATGAAGATATCCTTGGTCGATTCGAGAGAAAAATCCTTCGTAAGATATTCGATCCCGTTTGCGTTGACGGCTTTCGGAGGAGAAGATTCAACCATGAAGTGTACAAGCTGTACAGCATCAGCCTGGTCAAAAAACTGCACATTGGATGTGACGGCTAGGACATGTAGAGCGTATGGAAATCAATGCTCCGGCTCGGAGAATATTCGACTCTTACCCGGAGGGCCAGCGCAGCAGAGGACGACCTCGTCTAAGGTGACAAGTAGAACAAGACCTCAACCAACCTGAAGTGCGCAACTGGAGGCAGTTAGCTAAGGACCGGGCTAACTGGAAGAGGTTGCTGGTTGAGGCCTTGGTCCACCCTGGACTGTAGCGCCACCTAAATAAGTAAATGAGAGTGTCAAAAAATTCCACTCAACTGAGAGCTTACGAATTCTTACACAGGTTGACCAACGCTGTCAATCCAGCCATCTGACAGTTTGTGAAATGTCATAATCTACATTGCTAGTGGAAAACAAGAACAAATTTACAGGTTTTACCCAAAAGTGTTTGGTTACTTTCTTACGAATTTTCCACTGTCTGAGAGGATTTTCCCCCACTTTTTATTATTTTATTATTTGACAGCGTTGGCCCACTTAACCTAAAAAAGATAACAAAAGATACCAGCAGAGTCATTGAACACAAAGCAAATCAGTTTCGGACAGAAAGTTTTCTTACTGAACACAAAACCTTGTACTTTTCTGTTGTTTCTACCCAGAAGAACCTCATTGAACATACCTTGTTTAACTACAATTGAGGTTATCTTTTCTGCGATCTGTCAGACACTTGTAATTAAAAATGTCATCAAAACATGGCGCAAATACGTGTCTCTGTAGCATAACTCAATTACCCTAATAAAGACTGTTGAACAGCATTGTTTCACTATGAAAAGTTAAAATGATAGGCTAGCCATTGTATGTACAGTTGTACAGTTATTTACGGTTGGAACATTCCTTTCTTTCGATCCAATTTGGTAGTCGATGCATTTGACAGCGGCCAAATTTATCTCATGTATTTCCAAGTCGTAATTATGAAATGACAAAAGTCATAAAACAAATCCTGTTTTATTTCCTTTCTGTTTCATATTCAAAGTTAATTTAATTAAATGACATTTCTATTTCTAAGCTGGTCAGTGCCATTTCTCCGCTAAAAGTGGATAAAGTATTGTTTTATGTGCGTCATAGACAATCGCAGCCAAAACTAAGGAAGGGACATTCTATGACAGCCCACCATTTTAATAAAAAAAAAAACTTTCAGCTCTTCAATTTATCCCCGTCTACAGATGCCGTTGGAAGTTTTTATTTGCGACACCTGTTCATAAATCTGGAAGCATGAGTTTTGTTTAAAACTTTTTTGTTCAATTTCGATACTGTCAAAAGTTTAGTCAAGGAAGAAATAATTTGCTTTAAAAATGTATTCTTATCGTCTTACTAGCATCGATTTGTGAGAAGATTGGAGGCTAACGACAACGCGAATGCTGTCAAACTATTTTCAAACCACTTGTCTTCTCAAGCCCACCAAAATTGCCAATAATAAGACATTTTCAATAGAAAGATGAAAAAACAAAAAACGAAATGCAAAAAATGTGATGCATTTGGGAAAATATGACAAATAAAAGAATACCTTTAGAAAACAGGTGTCATTTTTGTAACCAGATGACAGATGTCAGAGTTTCTGTCTTAAAAAAAGGTCCTTTCTTTATTTTGTTTGAATATAGAAAACTAAAATAATGACGAAAACGTATGAGTTCAATGACAAATGAATAACTATTGAAGCAGATCGTAGAGCTTAATAAAAAAATGCGCAGGACAACGCTATTATGGCGTCTTGCTTGACTGAGTTTATTGGCATAATTTGAAATTCAGCTAACCCGGTTTCTAAATACATTGAGATTATAGTCTTTTTTGCAATTTAGTATTACAGTTTTAATGGAGAATATTCATCGAAAGAAAGTATATATGTATATATTTTAATTTGAGCGAAATGGAACCCGCTTATAAGACGGTGGCATTGCCAGTCAAAACTTTTCTGATCTGTTCTCTTCAACTGAACAAAATTTATAACATCGATGGTAGGTATTATTTTTCAGATTAAGCCAACAAATTTAATCCGGCGGCAGATTTATAGTGTGCGAAATAATTATATGGGACAAGTAAACAATTTAAAAAAAAAACATTTTTATATTATTATTTTAAGGACTTTATTTTTTTTAATTCTAGGCAAAAAACTGGGAAGATCCAAAACTGATGTTTCTCGGCCAAACATAACTTTGCCTCCGTATGCCGTAACAGCAGCTTAGGGACACCTGGTGGTAAGCGCTTTTGATATACATATGTACATATAATGGATTTATCCTCCTTTAAAAGTTGTTGGACTCTTCTTGTTGTTACTGGGAGAGACAACTGGAGCCTAATTTGGGAAGGACTGATTTGCGTATTAATGGCTAAGCATTTAATTTGTCTTTTAACTCTTTCAACAACTTTTGATGGACGACCAGATCTGCTTTGTTTGCCATAATTATCAGGATCCTTTAAGAAGTTACGGACAGTGTTTTTATTCCTGCTATTTGTCTAACGGTAAAGCCATTTCTCTTAAAGTTTCGAATTCCTAGCCTCTCGTCCGCAGACGGTCCTTTCCCCTAGGCAGTTTTTGTTGGTTGCGAAAAAAACATGGTTTATTTGACTAAAACTTACAAATACATTACTTCTTTAATAAATACTTAATTAAACACAATAAATGTTTTCAACTACGCATCTATGTATTAATTCTATTAGGTTCTACCATATGAAATGTCTGATTTTCATTCAGTTAGTGATAAGAGGCCCTCCAGTAAACAAACATCTTCAGCGAAAATCGAACTTTTTTTTATAACAACATCAGCGATGTCACTAAATACCATACGGAACTTGTTACCAATAGACCTATTTGCTAAGAGTGTCGTTTTTAAAACAGTGCTAAGGCTTAAAGAGTCTAATTGTTTCAAGTTTAGACTATTTGGACATGGTAACGTAATCAATATTGCTAATATTAGTACAGATTATCTCAAGCCAATAACCCTGTTTGACCGAAACTTTTCCATAAAAATTCCCTCTAGAGAATATTGGATACAGCGTACAGCTGATCCACTCGACAGCATTAATATTTACACGGACGGATCGAAACAGGACGAAGGCGTGGGCGCTGGAGTCTTCAATCCAAAATCTAACCACAAACAATGCTTCAAATTGCCAGATAGTTGCAGCATCTTTCAGGCTGAACTTTTTGGCGATTCAAAAAGCCGCAGAGCATCTAACGAACTGCGAAGAAGGCTCCTACATTAAAATTTATGTTGACAGTCAAGCTGCGCTCAAAGCACTAAAAAGTAATGTGATAAAATCGAAAACAGTTCTAAGCTCCTACGCTTTACTTCAGGAACTCAGCAGAAGCAACACAGTCTGCTTATATTGGGTTCCTGGTCATCAAGGTACGAGTATCATAGGCAATGAAAAAGCTGATGAACAGGCTAAACAGGGAGTTCTACTTAGTTCAGAACCCGAAATCATAGTAGCACCGATCCAGCACTACTTCTCAAAAATTGATGCTAAATTACAAAGCACAGCTGACAATAAGTGGAATCAATCCACTTCTTGCAGAGTAACGAAAATATTCTGGCCGCACTGCAGTAGCCATAGAACCAAATACATCCTCTCGCTATCAAGACTGGAATGCAATTTACTACTAGGCGTCATCACAGGGCATTGCCTTATAGGTTATCACGCTCGTAGGCTCAAACTAGTCTCGTCGGACATATGCAGAAACTGCAATGAACCGGGTATGGTAGAAACATTAGAGCACCTCCTGTGCGCTTGTCCTGCATTGGCAAAAAGAAGGCACAGACTAATGGGAAAATTCTATTTCAACTTCACCTTCTTATTAAATTTGCTCAACAGACAAACTCATTTTGTTTAAACAAAGCAACAGAAATTAACTGATTACTCTGAGGAGTTGTGGTATCACTATGGACCAACACTGGTCTATGTGAAGCTAAGCCGCCACCCCATAACCTAACCTAACCTTTATAAGATAAAGTGGTATGTGTGTTTAACGTGTGAGACTTTTAGGGTTCGTTGCAATTACAGTAATTTTTATTTCTAGGAGTTGTTAATCATTCTTTTGACGTTTCAAATTTGGACTTTCTTCTTTTACGAACTTAATCCTGGACATATTGCGTCGCTGGCAGCGAAAAACATTAATGACACATTTGTGGATGTAGCGGTAAGCGAACGCAACATTCGACGTTGGTTTGCTAAGTTCCGTTCGGGAGATCTTAGCCTTGAAAACGAACCACGTGGAAAAGAAGACACGGTAATTTACTACATTGTTTCGAAAGCAACAGTAAAATCAAACCCAACAAAAATGGTTCAGGACATTACACAGAACGTGGGAGTATCTGCCATGACAATAAGGCGATACCTTTTTCTAATAGGAAAAGTGAAAAAACTCGACAAGTGGGTGCGAGGCACAAAAACTACGCCGCTTAGAAATCTGTGCATCTCGCTTAAGGCACCAAAATGATACGTTCTTGCACCGTATAATCACGGATGATGAAAAGTGGATATGACAACCGTTAAAGATCTGGGCGGTAGTTGGATACAGAAGAAAAAGCAGGACACACCCCCAAACTAGGTCTTCACACAGAAAAGGTTATGGTGACAATTTGGTGGACATCGCAAGGACCAATCCACTTTCCATTTCTTCAACCAGGGAAAACGATAAATGCAGCCAAATATTGTGAAAAAATCGACAAAGTGCATGCAAAATTGGCTGAAAAGCAACCTGCCTTGGCGAATAGGCATAGTCCGATACTATTGCACGACAATGCTGGACCCCATACATCACGTGCAAAAACTGCTACCGCTGTGATTTCAAATTCTTCCGCATTCACCGTACTCCACTGATGTTTCTCGAACGGACTACCACCTTTTCCGCAGTCTGGAGTCGTTTTGTCGGCAGAAGGTATTCCGAAACCGAGCAGAGGTCATAAAAGCCTTTGAAGACTTTATAGCGTCAAAAAATCAAGCTCTCTATAAAAAAGGAATAATGGACCTTGAATCCCGTTGGAAAAATGTTATAGATGCTAACTGACACTCGCGGCTCCGATATATTTATTTCGCACCGCTATACTAACTAACACACTAAAGAACAACCCGAAACAAGAATATAAGGACATTGCGAGATTACCGCTATGTTTTGCTTCCAACACTCCATTTTTTCAAAACAATGAAAAAAAAAAGATTATCGTTTCTTGGAAAAATGCCAATGGAAATGATTGTCCGATATAACATAGTTATTTCGCGCACTGTAGCTCCTGTGGATGCAGTGATTTCATTAGTCCATTTTGGTTTGTAAGTAAGTGAAGGACAGAAATTCGTATATTCATCTTTAGTCAAGCAAAACCTATAAGACCCGCATTTACTTGTTGTAAAATGTCACAACAACACGATGAAACAAAAATCAAGTATGAAACTTTTTCCATTATAGTCAAAACTCGGAAGAGGCAGTATAACGTAATCGTGTATATGTATACCTACCTATCGGAACTAGTAAACTTAAAAATGTATGGATACTCCCTCAGCATAAATAATGAACTAGGTATACTATAGCCAATTCCATTGAGTTCAATCCAGCATAAACAAAAATTGCTCCATAAAATATTCGAGTTTTTTCAAGGTTTGTTTACATCTCAGCAGTTATCCTTTTTTTTCACAAACATAAACCTTTATTCATATAATGTACATAGCTACCCGTACAAGCACACCCATTTGCTCTCCCATTTGGGTACTCGTACGGTGTTTACTTGGCGCGAAATTCATATTTATTGATGCGATGTGGGCGTCAATGAAAGCAATAAGTTACCATGTGTCAAAGAAATAGCGGTCATTTCCTCTCCCATTATTGCACTGTATTATACTCGTATCAATACTTACAAAGAAATTGATTGATTTCATTGAGAAATTGTATGGAACTTACCTTTTTCCTTTGTCCTCGAAGTGAATCCTTGGAAAATATTCCTGACGTCGATTAATCAAAATCAAAATAAAACTCACATTTTGGAAAACTCCAAGAATGTCCTTTGCGGACTTATCTTATTTTCCCGCTTTTTTCCGAAACACTTTAACAAAAAAAAATCTTACACCACACACAGCACGGACTTAACACACACACACACGCACTGAATCTTAAAGGATTCAGAAATGGTTCTCGAGAAACAAAGAAAATAACTAAAAAACACTTGCTCAAGAAATATTCAACAATTAAAATACACTTGTCCCCAAAGGATTCTGATTTTCTTATCTTACAGACTACGAGTATTAGGAGAAATTTTTCTTTTTATTTAGGGACCTCAATTGCTCACTCAGGGTGGACTAACTAGACAAACAACAAAATAAACAAACTTTGTCCTGTTTTTGTTAGCTTAGAAGGATTTGGTAATGAAGTAAAGCTGTTCAATGAAGTACGAGTACAAACAGAAAAAAATAAACTACCGAATCGTTCTTATCGCAATGCACGCTATCACAGTAATGATTGTGTCGACTATCAACGAAAAGAATAAAGGACTAAGAAAAAGGACTTTCTTTCAACCCATTTTTCTCTCACGAAATATTCCCTCTAGTGTAGGAGAATGAAATCACATTTGTGTATACTATCAAGCACGCGCAGTGAGTTTCCCATAAAAAAAAGAAAGGAAGCATTCACTTTGACAAGAGTTGCAGGTTTTTGTTGGTGTTTTTTTGTTTTTGGGAGCAGATTAGAAAAAGGGGAGCACAAGGATTGGCAGCCATAAAATTTGTGTGCGAAAATTTCTCCTTTACACATTTTATCGTCCTTTTGTTCATGTGGGAGCAGAGTCTTTCTGTGTCACCAGACGAGCTACCTTAAACTCAACTGTACCTTTTCTATGGGGACAGGGGTTGTGGTTATTATGGAGTGCGACTCACGTGTTTCAATACTCTTTGGTGGGGCCGATGGACTCCCACGATGATTGTGTAGCGCAAATACCACAGAACATAGTATGTACGTATTTACTCTTACCCGTACATACATTTGTACATGCGTATGTGTGAAATGTGGATATCGACAGGATCTGTTGTTGGACAAAAGTGATAAATTTCGATTTTTGCCAAGCGACGGGATTTCTGTTCGGGGAGTCCAGCTGGAGTTTATCAAATTGATGAAGGCACATTGAAGGGGATTTTTCGTTCGATTCCTGGTGTCGGTGGTGGGCGACGTAATTGACCGCAATGATGTTTAAAAATTTAGGATAAGGCGATTTATTACCCCAAAAGAGCTCTGAGGTTTCCTTCTGGGTTTTTGCCTTAAGGTCGCTAGTGGCCAACTCTGATTCTCGGGGTGCATTTATAATTTTTTTTTTTTCTCCATTTTTAAAGACACAATTCTAAGGTGTGAATAATTCATAAGAGAAAGACAAGCCAAATACTTTTAATTGTTTTAATGATTACGACCAGGCAGGTCAGGACATTTATCATAGAATGAACATTTCAAGGAGAGAATAAAACAAAAAGTGATAAAAAGTTTTCGCAAAGTCAATAAATCAATTTGTTCGTTAAAAGTTATTGGTTCTTCTGAGACAAGGCACAAAAATAGAAATAACCGCTTTAAGGATTTAATAATATGTATTTGTATGTATGTACTTTATTGAATTATAGGTATAAGGTAACAGAACAAAAAATACACTTCCATACCTACGTTCTCTATACGTCGAAAATAGATGGACAATGTTTTCTTCTGTAATAATTCTGGCTTTTGCGTAACCTGATATCATTTGGAATATTAAACGACCGCAGTACAACACAAGTAATTCGCGAATCATTTCTTCAGGCGTGTACGTAACAATTATTATTGGAGCATTTTTGTGTGTAACAAACGAATGCGTATGCAATAAGTCTTAGAATTATGTAACAGAAAGTTGAGTACCTACTAAAGACGATGAAAAAGCACGTGCACATAAAGCCAATGATACAAGTGCCAGTGTACTTTGGCATCACAGTGTACAAAAACAAATAGCCAAATAGCTAGACTAATGTTCTCAAACCACTTTGTTCCAAGAGTGTCTACGAAAACGTGTACATTTTACGTACCTGAATACATGGGCTACCTAGTGCGCAAAAGGTTAAGTGGAACCATCTGTTTTTCATTTGAAGGGGAATCTTGTGAAGTGCTGATAGACCTGAAAATGTGTTCAAGTAACTAGAAATCCATGAACTTCCACCCCAAACCCAGATTAGTAAAAGTGGATCGGCATCCTTGTATTGTATGTTTATATTAGATTTGAGAATGGAATTCGCTCTCGTTCATATGACCACCACGAGCACCGTTGCAGCGATCTATTCTTTGAAGCCAATTTTCAACCACTCTTCCACACATATCGGCCGGAACGTTGGCAATTTTGCGTTCGATATTGTTCCTGAGCTCATCTAACGTTGTTGGCTTGTTGGCATAAACCAACGACTTAAGGTAACCCGATAAAAGGAAATCCAACTGCGTTAAACCACATGAGCAACCTGGCCATACGACCGGACCATTTCCCGAGATTACACGATTACCGAACTTCTCCTTCAATAGATGAACTTAGTGGCATGTGGCACCATCTTGTTGGACCCACATAAAAAATTTAAGTATTTAACTGAAGAAAATGTGTGTGTCACATTTAATTGTTTTTACATATGTTGGTTTTTTTCGGATTCCGATAGAACGCACATTTATTCTTTGGGTGATTTGAAATTTTTATTTTTTGGTCAATCTATCATAGTGTTAAATCGCCCAAAAATGTTGGGCATTGTGACATTTTTCAGATTTGGGTGATTTGGTTTTGGGCGATATGACACAGATCCGCCTTAAAAAAGCCGAAACACAAAATCGCCCAAAATCACTTTATTGGGTATTTTGACATTATGCCAAATCGCCCAAAATATAAAAATGTCTAATCGCCCAACCCTTTTTTTGGGTGATTTGACATTTTTTTGATTTTTTGCATTTTGGGCGATTTGACACTGAGCCATTTGCGATACCAGATAGAAAGGTGATAGTTACGGTTTCCGTGCCTTCGGTTTGTTAAAACGTCTATAATTGTTGGGATCGATCTGCCCTTCATTGCATTGCATTTAAGCATTGACGCCTTTTCTCCCTAAAAGTCGATGTGAGGCTTAAAGATAAGTCTATTGTTGAATATTACTCCTAGGTATTTTACAGAGTCTTTCACTCTGATAGTTTGACTTTCCATCTATTCTATAATACATTTTTTTCCGGCTGATTATTAGGACAACTTCCATTTTGTGATCTACTTAGTCTAGGCCGGCGGATATTAGCCAATCTTTGAAAAGGTTGATTGCTTCATCCATAGCTGACTGTATCTCGCAAATATTCTTTGCAACAGTTACAGCGGCGATGTCGTCGGCGAATCCGATTATTTTTAATCCGGATGGCAGTGTCAGTTACAGAACTCCGTCGTACATGACAGGGTCCCGCGGAGACTTTATAGTACTTTTCTCCTTCTTCGGATACATATCCAAATCTTCTATTGGTAAAGTAGCTGGATACAATCTTTCCCCAGTAGTTTGGCGTATCCATTCTGGCTAATGATCTTCTTATGAAGTGTGCCTACATATTTATATGTATTTTCTTTCAAGTAAAAATAATGGTTAGGTAGCACTCGTAACCTATTTCAGCGAAAAGTCGAACACATAGCCTGGAAGTTTGGCCACCCCTGCACTATAGCATGCACAGCCTGTCTGGTGGAACGATTATTATGATCGAAAATTGAAGTATCTGTGCTGTGCTCTTAAAGCTGCGACCACCTACTCAGACTTTCGGTAGTAATTTTTAATAATTCCCAAATGTTTGCTTGTTCATGAACTTCACCATGATAAAAATATAAGCCTTGACTAACGTTTGGACATTGACAGATCATAAAAAAAGTAGGGTGGTCCATTGGATTAAAGTACAAACTTGTTATGTATGTACATTATGTATCTATTATGGCTGAATACAAATTCCCATAGAAATGACCGCAGAACAGAAACACTTGAATCCATATCATATTGAATACAAAACCAATGCATTATTAATGTCTCAACTTTATTCAAAGTACTCGTACATATGTACGTTTGTATATATTTAAACAAATCTATTATTAAATACATACTTGACCATCGGTTTTGCTATAACAAAGTTTTATCGTATCCCTCTGCTCTGTTAGGCATTAATTCTACCTCCTCCAGAAAAAGTACTTTATATTAAAATATCATCAATATCACTCAACAACTATGATGGTGGCCTTCCACACTGAATGAGCATTCTTTATTTTTGTACATATCTAAATAACATTGCCGATGTATAGATGTACCTACTTGTATTGTAACAGCGACAGTGAGGATGTCATGGGGATATCCTTATTGTATTATACATGAATGTCATTGAAGTAATACTCCACTCCACTTCGTATTGGTTAACATCATGTTATGGAATTAGGTTAAAAGGACTTCCCTTGTGCCCCAGTTGGTGCCTTAGAAATACAATAATTATATTATACTCTCGCTGATGCTCACATTAAGCGTAGCGGAGATGATATACATACACATACCAATAAAGCAAATTTACTTCCATCCCCCCGCTCTCTATGATACACCCAAGAACAATGTTATTATTAGAGCATTGTTGCACACACTACAATGTAATTACAGTTGCACTGGGTGTGGGTATTGTTGTTCTTTGCCTTAGGCATTTAGATAGTAATAGTTATGCTTTAAACATGACTTTAAGCAAAGAGAAAAGGCAACCATCACAAGGTTCCGGAATCGTGTTGTCCTTAAATTAAAATAAATATACAAGTACTCGTATAGACAATGTAATCCTATTACCACCGTAAACACTTTCTGGGCTAAGATTTCATTAAGAAACAAAGGCAAGTCACATACATAGCGACTGGTCGAGAAGGATGGTTTCCGTATTGAATCAAGGAGCAGCTAACACAGTTAGAAGGCATCGTCTACAAATCACACAACTGTCGTTCATCATGTCGTGCTAATCGGATTTACAATTTACTTCTTCACGGATAATTTATATTTACCTCCGAGGGGTTGTGCTGGCGCCTTGTGCAAAACAAAAGATCCCCGAAAACAATTTGAAAAGTAAACTTAGGAGAATTAGTTGATTGGCAGGATTTTGCACAAAAGGAAACGCTTTTAAATTTTTAACTACGAATAATAGCCACCTAAGAGGATTCTTGAACACTATGTCATTGGTTTTCTCTTCGAAGTCAATAAGTCCGGCGTACCTGGAGTACCCGAATAATTTAAGGGCAATTTGTGAGACAAACAAACCCGATGGCGAGGCTTAAGGCATATTATACTTGATTTCTAATTGGATTACCACCACTAAACAAAATGATTCCCGATGAGGAGAACTTAAGCCTTGAATATTAAAGCCTTCGACATTCGTCATATCCGATAAATTGACATTAACCAACCCTGTCATTACGGACCTGCGAATAAAAGGATTTACTTACTTCTTTATAGCACTTCCGTTTCTGACAGAGCACTCGGCACCGTAACCTGGGGGCCTATTCCTGTACACGAGTCGAGTGAGACGTCAAAAGTGAGCCCACAGTCGAGTCGAGTACGTTTTGGTATTCCTGGACTCGATCGACTGTCTCTCACTCGAGAACACAATTTTAAACCACACCCAACTTCACTTAATGCTGATTTGACATTTCATTTCAGCATTTATGTTTGAAAAAATGAAATGGTTGTTTTAAAGTTTAGTTTTTTTTTTGTGAATTATTAATTAATTTTATTAATAATAATATTATTTTATAAATTATTATTAATTAACTGATGATGGTGATAAAGCTCGGACGACCGCAAATTCACTTCAAAAAGGATGAGATGCGTGAAATCGTTTGGAATTTCCGAATAACACGTAAGTGTTACGCCAAAAACAAATATGTTATGTTATTAATGTTATATTTTATATTTTACAGTTTTCAGGAATTATTTAGAGTGAAAAAATATGTTTTCCATTATTTGCTCGAAACAATCACACCATGCTTTAAAAGCCGCAGCAGATCGTCTTCAGTGGATAGTGTGTTTTTCTTTTCAAAATATTTTTGTAATTGCACCAAATCTATAAATAGAATACAATAAATTATCAACAAATATAATATAAAATATAACGTTTTAATTTTTATAATTTTAGCGTATCATATAATTAACTTCTTCCACCCAGTCACGTCCTTACAGATGGTCCTTTAATTCCTTCCACAATTCATTCGATTTTTGACTTGCTGCCGCAGACTGAATGCGGCTGTTGCATTTTTTTTTTAATGTTTTTAAAAAAAAATCCACCAGAACTTCGTTCTATTTTTACCCTAAAATGAATATAAATATTAAATAATTTCACTATACACCAAAATCGTTCAACAATGCTATAAAATTAACTTACATTTTTGCAGAATCCATTGCTACTTCACACGACAGCGACACTCGACAACTATTCTTAAACGAGCAATTTGTCACAAGAAAACAGTCATTATCGTCTCTAGGAATACCTACATTTTCACTCGAGTGAAATCTGACGTTTGAGTTCGAGTACAGGAATACCAAAATTGAGTGAATCGTGTTCAAGAATACCATTTCATCACTGTCACATGAAATTGACTCTCACTCGTGTACAGGAATAGGCCCCCTGGCTGGATCGCTTCTAAATCCTATCCAACGTAATGGCTGAACGTCTCAAGCCATTCTGCAACACAGCAGATCGATAATGGACCAAGTTTTCACAGTTACATAAATAAATGCTGGGAAAGACTAACGTATCTCACTTTGAGACTCAAAATCTTTTCATCAACTTTAAAGCCGCGTATGTAGCATCCATCATCAGCACCAAATCCGCAATGATTTCCTCGCAGATCTGAAACGTCAAACTTTGTATGGAGAGATCCGATCCGTTCGTTGTCAGTGGTCAAGTGAAAAGTCATTCACATTACCGGCAAGTGGACGATGCCCTTCGAACGGATTCAGTGAAACCGAATTTCGAATTCACGTGATACATTCCCCCGGCGAATTTCATGATAGAGGTGAATAATCCGAGGGGCAAGTAATCAATATTTTTGCGTGGTCCTAGACTACAGAATACGTAAAAATACACGGAATACTGTATGAATGAATACGTGTGAATACACGCGGATTCGTGTAAATACACTGCGATTCACCATGAATACGTACAGAAAAGTTCCTTGAATAAACTGATTACTTGCCCCTCGGAATAATCCTCCAACTATGAGGATCTTCGAGTGCCAGCGCGCATGTTCAAAACGACAATGAAGACAGAACCTCTATTTTAAGAACCAATCTACCCATTCCAAATGCCAGAAGGCTTTCTGGAACAATCGTATCGTATCGACCTCTTAAGTTGACCGTTAATCCATTTTAACCCTCTAGTGCATGATTTTTTATTTTCGAAAGAAAAAAATATTTTCAGGTAGAAAATCACTTAGAAAACAAAGTTTGTTTCAGCAAAATTTATAGTTTTGCGATTAAACAATAAAAAATGCAAAAAAACGTAGTGATTCATATATGCATCACTATGCATTAGGGACACTCTTCAACTCAAATAAACATCATAGACCAATTTGCAGTTATCTATTTTATTTTTACAAAACAAAACCAGAAAGAGTCACAAAAGTAAATAAATATAAATAATACTTGTCTAAATAAAAAACGAAAACTTTAACAAAAAAAAAACAAAATATGCGATATTCAAGGGAAGTTTTACTTTCCTTTTGGACAACACACGAATAAATAGCTTTTTATCATCACATTGTCGCATAAAATTTATTATTTGTGTGAAATTTAAGGAAACAATTCCTGTCTTTGTTGACGCATAGATCACTTTTACATCTAGAATTCTAGAGCATGTTAGGAACGTCTATCTGACGCAGTAAGGGTTTTCATTGACTTTTATAGCCCATAGAGGAATATGATCTATGCCGTCCAATCAGACTTCAGTGGGTGGTATGGCTTCTGTTGGTCCCATTCTTTTTAGAGTGCTGAATTTGAATCAGAAGCCGATGGTCTTCATTTTTGCTTTGCTGTCGTTTCTGGCACCCAAAGAGCACAACGTGAAAGCTTCGAAATTCAATTAGTTTTATGACCTTTCTGTTTGCGAACAGACTTATGCAAAATCCATGCATTTATAATGGAAACATCCAGCAAATGGTAGAAAAGTTTCAGGCCCCATTTATGTGGCTTAGCTGGAAGATATTGTGATGCTTGCCTTTAAAAGGACAAATTTGTTCGACTGACAAGCACTCTTCCATGGGGACCGACAAGAACTTTCCACGGAAAGTCCCTGACTTGATGGCAGGACGAATTTTGTGTAGTTTACCAAAGTCCGGGCTGTTTTTGTTAGTTATTGCTGATAAATTGTTGTGAAAATGTAAACCAGCTCGAATCCTCTTGAAATAGTTAACAGTCATAGCTTTTCTAAGCACATCTATCCCAAGTACAGTGTAATGCCAAATATTGATGCATTTAACACAAGGCGATAGTACAAGAATCCCCAGATACATTTGTAGTTCTTCAATTTATAAGGTAAAGTTCTGTGCTCAATATTTGACTTTGTATAGAAATTGCTTTCATCGACAATTACTGTTTTAAGCAAATCGTCATGATAAAAGTATTTGAAAAATTCGTATGGCGTGCCGAGGTCAGAAATATGTATTGGAAGTTCCTCTGAGCAGAAGACCATTTATGTTTATTTATGGAGTATGTTCAGAACTGGGCCCTAGCACTATTATCTTCAAGTCCTCCAAATACAGCTCAATGTCTGCCTCTGTTCCAAGCAACTACTCCAAATTATTTTCCTTCAACATTTTGGCAACAACATTTTCGTCATCTTCGTCATCATCTTCGATTTCATCACGCATTTTATTCTCAGATATTATTTTCCGATTTACCTTGTACATATTCCATTTCACCTGAAAATTTCGGTTTTAGTCACTGAAATCAAGAACTAAAACAGAAATTGTTGACTGACTGTTGATTTGCTTTCGTAAAGGAAATTGTTTGAAAAAAATATTAGTTCTAATGCATGGTGGTTCATATATGAATCATTGCAAAAAAAAACAGTATTATCCCCCTTGTTCTGCATTCCACTTTTAGTGAATTCAACCACCAAAAGTGGAATTGGGTGTTCTGCATTCCGAGCGAAACTATGAATTGTGGATTGTATGTTCGAAAGTGAATATTTTGGTGTTCTGCATTCCACTCAAGATGACAGCTGTAAATTCGTGTTCTGCATTCCGAAAATCCTGTGATTTTAGTGAATTGAATTCACTTGAGATTCTTGACGTGAATTGAATTCACATGCCGTTGTAAAGTGAATTAATTAATTAATTTGTTGATCAGAATCATTTTTAAAAATATGAGTAGAATAATAAGACTTTCCATTAGTGTATTAAAATAATTCCTTTGTTTAATATAGTACAACACAAAAATTAGAGGCAAGAGAGTATTCTCTTGAATTACATGAAAGAAAATCAAGATTTTCCAAGATCAAGATTTCTCTGACTCCACTTCTCGCAGGATATCAACAAATTTTTCTTACTCACTCTAAAACTGTTTTTAAAAATGCAAAAATCATTAAATAAATTATTTTTCTTCAGTTGTCTAACTTCGGGAAGATCCAGAATGTTAGATTTATCTCGGAAAATCTTCCTGCGAACTCTCTCCATTCGGTTTTCTTCGCGGTTTTCACCAATCATTTAAAAATGTTGTTTTCCATTTTTTCCATTTTTTTAATAAAATATATTTTTTCTTAAATGTTTAATTCACTTGCACAAATCAAAAATCAAGAACTGAAATTCTCCACTGATTTTGAAATGATTTGACAGCTGTGTTTGACATTTCAAACAAATGAATTCAAAGTGGATTCCAAAAATTCGAAATCACTCGGAATTTCGGTTTCAATCCATTTTCACTCGAAATGCAGAACAGGGGGGTATATAAAGAATTTATTTCCGATTTATGAGAACTGAACGTAAATCAACAGTCAAAAAATAAACGAATATCAAAATATTTTCTTTTACTCACTTTTATTAAAAATTAGTACTGATTTTCACTTAAAAAAAACCTATTTGGACACTCATTCACGCCACATGCGCCGCGCACTAAACTTCCTACAAGTGAATATGAACGCGTGTATGCAGAATTTGGAAATTACCTTACATGCAAGAGAATATTTCCAAGAATTGAAAACTGAAAACCGTTTTTCATTCTAAGCGGTATTTTAAGAAAAATCGTAGAAGAAACGTAACGATTCATATATGAATCACTATGCACTATAGGGTTAAAATAAAACAAGTTTTTTTTAATTATACAACACTTCAGATAAATTTATTGAAATATATTATTTAAATTTTCAATTCAAATATACTTTATTAAATAATATTAAAATAATAAAAAATAAAATAATATAGTTTTTTTTTTTATATAATATCTTACGAATAGAAATATGAAGTTAAAAAAGAAACAGAAAGAAAAAAGGAGAAAAAAAAACTTACACAGATTAAAAGAAAATCATCAGAATATAATTAACACTTAAAGAAAACTTTCCATTATATTATTTATGTTTATTAATGTAAAAAAAATTAAGAAATATATATATTTGTTTCTTTTTAATAAAACACACAAAATTGTTGATTAATTTGGTGTTCTTTTATACATACAATTATCTGGTTCGTATAATATAATAAAATGTTCTCTTTGCTATAGTTTTTCAGTTAGTTTTTTTTTCTTTAATAAAAATACTATTTATAATATTTTATTTCGTACGTTTTTAATGTTTTTTTTATTAACATTTAACGCACACAACTAAACACCTACAAAAAAATGACACTTACTTACTTTGCATGTACTACTCTCGTATGTATAGACTTAACGCTTTAACAAGAACATAAAAATTAATAAAAAAAAATATAATAATAATAAATTATACTCCAATTCGTACTTTTTTCTTAGCACGAATTGAATGTGTTAACAAAAGTGTTAAGATCCCGTTTACTGTGGTGGCTGACTGGCTCTCCTTGACTTGTCTTTGTCTTTATCTTTTCGTCCGAAAATTCGGAACATACCGCTGCGACGTTCCTCTTTGCTTTTGCTTCCTTTGACACCGGAAACGGATGAAATCGATTGTGCTTCGCTTTCGCTGGAGCTCTCTGCTGATGCACGAGAGAGATTGATCGAATCTGGTTGCAAAGAGACTGGTCGTGAATTTTCAAATCGACTTGCACCCCAACCTGAAAATTTTACAAAAATCAATATTATGTTAGTTTTGAGAACTCAAGTAGAGAGTGTGGGGGGGATTTTTTTTGGAAAACAACATGCAATGTGGGGGAGGATGAGAAGTTAAGAGTTAGTTACAAAAGAAGCTGCGGAAAAAATAAGAAAGGTTCCAAAAGCAAAAGATACGAGTATCTACAGGAGTTGTGTAAAACAAAAATAATAAAAATAAAACAACGTTGTTCGAAAAAAAAGTAATAAATTAGTAAGAGTATAATATACAAGCTCTCTAACGGTGATGATGTTATTAAACCATTGACCAAGATACCTTGAGCGCTGGTTCGAAGGTATGAACGGGTCAATTTCACCGATTGACCTGAAAATAAAGTTTGGTAAGTAGTAAAACAATATGCGTTTAGGTAAAACAACAAAGTGACGCGAACTGCAAATGTCATTGAAGTATTTATACAGTATGTCTGACAGGAAAGAACATTAGAAATGATTAAGTGATGGTTAGCCAGTTCGTATTCAGTCGAAGTAATTGAGTGGCATTAGAAATAGAAAATGTTTGATATAAAAGATCAACTTTTTGATATAAAACGGAATGTGAAACATATCGACAGCACTAAGTTGGCCATTTTTTTGTCGATGAATAAAAATTTTTTCATTATGGTGGCAAGAATGTTCAAAGACAAAAATCTCCACCGACATTTTATTATTTTAAGTTTAGCTTTTACTGTGCTCGAAATTCAAACAAGCGTATCAAAATTAAGCACCGCTAAAGACCGATTGTCAACTAGTTAATAGATTTTTTTGGTCAATTCCCTTTGTTAACTGTTAATTATTCCTGTTCAACATACTGTAATTCATCTGCAGTTAAAGATTAAATTCGTGCAATAATAAATCTCTAAGAAAAACCATTCCAACCATAAAATGTAATTATTTTTAATATCTAACTACTCGTACTTAAATTTTAGAAAACATTATAACAATACTACAGCGCACTAAAAAAAATGAATTAGAAAATCTCCAGTGATAGTATCACATTCACGGATCAAGAGAAAGAAAACAAAAAAAAAAACCCAAAATTTATCCAAACTAAGCCTTAGAAAAAGAGAAAACAAATTCTAACCAGCGACGTCAGCACTACTGATGCCCATGTAACTTGGATTTGTCACTGAATTATTTTCCGGCGAATAGTGCCACACCGTACGGCTGGTTGTCGTTGTTGTAGTTGTTGTTGTGTTAACATTATTATTTCCATTACCATCTGCACCACCCAAAGACATTGTCGTTTGGACAGTTCTCTTAGTGGTTCCTCCTCCTCCTCCTCCGGTGCTGATATTCTCAAATCGATTCGCTTCGGCACGTGTCACGACCGATGATGATCGTTTTGGTGTTGAGAAATTCCCTTGATAATTCTGTTGATTGTTGTGTGTCGTACCAAAGGTACTGATTCTTTGGTGTCCTCCTAGTGGAGGCATTGTTGTTGGCAACGGTGGTGGATTTTCTGTTAATAAAAGGATTGAATAAGGAAGCTGTACAAACAGATTTGTAAGAAACCAGCGATGGGATGCAGTCAAGTGTAAAATAAATAAGTATATGAATTGGAACACTTCAAGAGATTGAACAGGTTCAGGCATAATTGACTAGGAGAAGTGCAAATCAAAGAAAAATATTCCAATTCAGAAATCATTGTGAATACAACCGCGACAGCTTGAAGGTTATTTGTTTTCAGTTGGAATCTATTGGTTGTCAGGTACTACTGTTGTAGAAGAAAACGTTTGCTACTGTCTACAAACTCAAAATATCTGGATATGGCCTATTACACTTCATCATCTTTTACGCCATTTATAAGTTAAAAAGCGCGCCATAATCCTCTCCGTAGCAATTGTTCCATAAAGAAACCGATTCAACTGACGTCAAAGGAACGAAAAAGGTTTAACTGAACTTGCAGTATCTAGGAGGGGACAAACTGCAAATAAATACATTAAACAACCTTGGACTCACCTGAATTCCTGCCGTCGCTGTTCCTCTTAATCACTACGACATCTTCGTTTGAACCATTTTGGATACCACCCATGCCCGCAGGAAGTGTTGACGATTGCAGTGATAATCTGGACATGCTTCCATAATTTGAATTAGCATCTGTTAAATCTAAGAAGGGACAAAAGGCTCCATCAAAATTCACAAGCATCTAATTTAATGAAAATCTACCATTTCCAACGCTATTGCGATTTCTCATAACTACTACATTATCGGTGGTTTGTCTATTTGGGACTGGTGGTGGAGCACCACGTGGAGGAATTGGAGGTTTCGGTTCTGTAAATCCGTAGGATCCAGTCGGAGACGCGGGTTGATTTACAGGTACCTAAAATAGTAACCACAGAATGGATAACAAAGTTCGTTAAGAAAATTATATAAATCTTACGCTGGCTTGTTGTGAATACTGTTGTTGTTGTAGTTGTCTCTGCAGGAAATTCATTTGTGGTGTTGTTGAGCTACTACCCGAGAGACTACTGTTAACTGAATCATGTCTACTACGACGCTGGGAATCTGGCGAAGATGTTCTTGAGCTTACTGGCGAATCAATTTGGCTGGCGATTTTGATGTCTGGAAAACTACTTGATTGCTAAGGAAAAGAAGAAAACCGTTTTACTTAGCTACGACTAACTTAATCTGGACTCTGCGCGACTCACCTTAACTGACTCATCATAGCTGAGGAGTTGTAGACTTGGCGGTAGACCAGCATGGAAGGATATCTTGCGAATCCAATCGTTCATGCTTTCAAGTTTTGGCGCTTCAAACAGAAACTCTGAGCCATCGGGTAGCCTCAACCTAAACACATACTTCTTCTTTGTGTAATCTTCAGCACGTTCGCATTTCGCTCCGAGGATATTCACTGGAGCGGTGGCTGTCTTCTGTTGAATGAAATCATTCTCATCTTTGAAGAAGCACAGTAGTTGACCACAGAGCACGGTATGGAACTGTTTCCATGATCGAACTGGTGCCTTCTTGCCTCCCGATTGGAGACCATGTTTACGCTCGAGAGTTCCTTGTATTTCAACTGGTGGCAGATCAAAACCTTCACCCTTGCCGCCATTCTTGCGGAAACTTTGAGCACGTCGACGCGTTGTAAACGACGGTGTTCGTTTGGGTTGCTTCTGAGGCACTTTCATACTTTCGGCGCGTTTAATGTTAGTATCGGAGCCGCGTCTAAGTCTATCGCCAAACACACCCGCGGGAGTGACAGGTACACCTTGGCTGATGGCTGGTGATGAGTACTCTGCATCGAATGGACTACGCAGAGGTGTGGCAATTGGCGACGGAGACACTGTTACCATGGGCGATGAGAAGATTGGAGTCTTTTCTGTGACCCCATTGGCACGGTTCTCATTCTGTTTCTCGGCACGTCTTCGCTCTTCATTAAGCCTTTGGAGTTCTTTCTGTTTTAACATCTCAAGACGTTCTCTCTCTAACCTTTCCTTCTCCATTCTTTTCGCGACTTTCTCGTTTTCGACCTGTTTCTTGAAACGCTGTTCGAGTAGTGTTATGCGGCGTATAGCATTAAATTTATCCTCTTGCGCAGCCACTGTTTTTTCAAAGTCCTGGTGACGTCTTAGCAAATCTTCAACCTGAGGAATGGAATCGCCAAGTTTTGAGTCCTTAAGCAACGGTTCCCTACTCGTTATCCAGTTCTCGAGAATGTCAGCCTCTTTGAGGAAAAGTCTTGTGTCTAGGTTTAGTTCGTAGATTTCCTTTCGCTGTTGCAATGTCAGTGTAAGCAGATCATGACGCTGACGCAGAATCAGGATTTTCTCTTCAACCTCATGCGCCAAGAAGTGCTTTTCTTTGATCAGTTTCTGTCCATTGGCTGTAAAATTGGCAAACGTCTCATCTCGCGCATTAATCTCTGCGGTGTGTTCCTTAATGCTTCCCAAAAGTGATTCCGCTCCGGCTACTGTTGTAGCCAACTCTGGAGCCGTAATTTTGGCCAGCATTTCATTGATCCATGCGATCAACTCACGATATTCATCGAAATACGATTGCAACTGTTCAGCCTGTTGCAGTTTTCCACGACGGAGTTCTGTTTTTTCTTTGAGGTCCGTCCATGCTTCAATGGTTTCATCGCGTTTCACCTCAATGTGTTCCTTTGCATCTGGGTAAACCTCTCCCAACTTGGAAGCCTCTCCAAGGACCGAGTCCACTTGCTCCTTAATGGCGGACAACTCGGCTTCGAAAACAGCGTGTTTGCGATTCAACGCCTGAATACTTTCTAAATCCTGTCCATAGTCCTCGGAAATTAACGAAGAATCTTTTTCATTGATCAGCGAAATGGTTTCATCGGCGGCACGGTCGTAGACATGCACCTGTTTCGCACCAGCTAAAGCATCTTGACGGGCATTGACCAGATCCTTGAGCTCCTCCCACAATTGTTTGGTTTCATCGCGCTTGGCCTTGACCGACGATCGATAGGGATTATTCTCCTTGATTAGGACTTCTCCGCGTGCCAGACACGCTTGCACTCGTCCTTCGTTTGCTGTCAGATTTGAAATGAATGAATCGAAGGCTAATATCAGCTGTTCAACGTGTTCCACATCCTCTCCATAGTCCTCGGAGGCAGTGACGGTCATTTGATCGCCAATCCATTCGTGAAGATCCTCAGTTTCTCGTAAAAATTCGAAGAGCTTCTTGCATTCAGCCAGGCGCAGTTCACGCTCCTTGCAGAATTTCAACAGTTCTTGGTACTGTGCACTCACAGATGAGTTCTTCGTGTTGATATTTTGACTGTCAAAGTGGTTTCTCTCAATCAGATTTGTCGCTAATGTGTTGACTTTCTCGATGGAAGTGTTAAATGACAACAGCTCACGTTGAAGAACCTCCAGCTTTTTGATGTGCGATTGAACTGATGCCTCATCCCGTCCGTAATCTTGAGACGCAAGGATTGGGCGTTTCTCTCTCATCCAAGCTTCTGCTTCATTGGCTTCAACGTAGAACATCTGACTCTCAACGGCGTCAAGCAAGCGGAGACGGCGAATACTGGCCAAATCACGTAGATTCACCAACTTCGACTGAAGAAGATCGCACTTCGACTTGACTTGGTCCCGCGCGAAGTGCTCTTCTCTCATCATTTGCTGACCACGTTGTAGAAGTGCAAGAATCAATGGCTCCTGTGACAAGATTTCTGCTTCCAATCCTTGATGTTTTTTCTGCAGAACCTGCACAGCTATCAAACTTGCGCCAAGATCATGCGAAGCAGCAATGGCTTCCTTCTCAGTCAACCATTGAAGTTCATCCTCGGCATCACGCATAAATTGCTGCAAATTCAACGAATCCTCGAGGTTTTCCCTCCTTATAGCGATGGGCTCATGAAGATTTCTGTAGCGCTTTATCGTTGCCATGGCACGATCATGGATCTCATTTTTCAAGAAGTGATCTGCTTGCAAGAATTTTTCCGCATTCTGCTTCAGCTGATCACAGATTTCATTGTGATGAGTAACGTCGGCTTCCAAGCGTTCATGCTTCTTGATCAGATTGCTCACCGTCGCAAGATCCTTGCCATAATCTTCATTTGACAAATGTGACTCCACCTCATCCATCCAATTGTTAAACTCGTCCATGCTGCGGTTGAATGTGAGTGCCTCGTGGGCCTGATTTAGCTTGTCTTTCTTTTCCTTGGAAGCCAATTTTAATTTTGCCCAATCGGCTTCAACCATCTCCAGATGCTTTGCAATCTCTGTTTTGGCATAGTGATCATCTTTGATTAGACCTTCTCCTTCGGCGATCACGTCCTTCACTCTCGATGCATTTGTTACCAATTCACTATCAAAGGCTGTGTGTTTTTGGATCTTGCTCTGAAGATTGCTTGGCTCGCGGTAGTTCTCATCGATGGCGACTTGCATCTTCTGCACCAACCAACGATCTATCTCATACAAACTACGAAGGAATTCCTGCAACTGTTTAGATTGGACCAATCTGGCCCGGCGTTCATTAGACCGCGCAATCAGTTTTTGCTTCCGGCGTAGAACATAAGCCAGCTTGTCTCTAATGATGTCGGCATCGTCGGGATCACTTTCCAGAATTGATTTTGCGAATTTCTCCAAATCATCGACGTTATCAGACTCCAAGAGCTTCTCAAACGCATCATGTTTCTTTATTAGCCGATCAACGGCTTGATAGGAACCCCCAAGGTCGTCATTATTTAAGAAAGCCTCCTTATTGGCCAACCAGTTCTCAACCTGCTCCACCTGTGACTTGAACAATTGCAGTTGATGAGCCTCTCTTAGTCTCTTAGCACGATCATTCCAAGCATTATGCAGAGTCCTATGCAAATCTCCCAGGATCTTGAGATACCGCTTAGCGTCATTGGACTTCTCAACATTCACCAAGCCCTCACCGTGTTTTTTAAGATCGGAGAATGCCTTATCCCTCCCATCGATCTCCGCTTTTCGCTCTTGGTGCAGCTCCAGCTGAGTTTCACACTCAGTTATCGTCATCGGAGCTTGAGCTGCATTCATCTTTTTGATGATATCATTCACCCAGGATTCCAGTTCCTTAACGTCGGAGACGAACTTATGCACATGATATGCGTCATTCAGTACGTCACGACGTTTGATACTGAGATCCTGGAGATTGTTCCAAGATTTCTTCAGCTCATCCAGCTTCTTGTCGATATCTTGCAGGCGATCGGGGTATTTCTTCTTAAGATCCATGGCATCACGCTCATGTTCACTGATCTTCTGCTTCACAGCGGTCATATCACGTTCTAAGGCGTCCTCTCTTCGAATCAGTGTCTCCACTGCGGTCAAATCACGGCCGGTGTCATCGGAACTCATAGCCAAAGCTTTCTCAGCTATACGGTCTGAGGTGTCATCCACATCGCGATTGAAAACATGAATCTCATTAGCTCCTCCCAAGAGGGCACGGTAGGCGCTGAGTGCTCCTTGCAGAAATTTCCAGCGGCTATTAAAGTCATTTCTTCTTTTGTCGATGTGCCTTGTCTCAGCGGGTACTTCTCCTTGGTGGATCAGTTTCTCTGCTAGTTGATTGATGTGCTTCACTCTTTGATCGTCGACTCTCATGTCAGAATCCACATCATCGAGCTTCCTAGTCAGTGCGTTGCAATGCTCCAAATCCCGTCCAGTGTCACTGGCTTGAATCATCATTTCCTTGTCTCGAATCCATGCCTCGATCTTATCCAGTTGGCTGTTGAACTCAAGGATATCTTGAGCCTCTTCTAAGCCTCTACCACGATTATCCAATTCCTCGAGAAGACTCTTCCAAGCCGATACCACACTCTCAATCGCTTGCTTAATTTCTGGCGAAGATTCATGCTCTTTTTCAATAAGGATAAGTCCAGTCTCTTGAATTTCCTTGATTCTTCCTTGATTGGCGGCGATTTCAGCTTGGAATGCTTGATGCTTTTGCAGTTTCTTGATCTTTTCATCCAAATTAGATACCTCTGAGTAGTTAGGTTCATCGGCCTCTAGCTTCTTCTTCTTCTCGGATATCCACGATTGAGCCTCGGCGCAATCTCTCACAAACTGAGCGTAGAGCAGAGCATCCTCCAACTTGTAGCGACGCATTTCGCAGAGATCCTTAACTCTTTGTCGCCGAGACAGGACCCCAGCGAGAATTCCTTGAATATTGGCGCTATCATAGTGACGCTGTTCAATCAGCTTACGTCCATGATCTTGCAATAGAGCGACTTTGTCCTCTTGTGTCTGAATCACACGTTCAAATTCATCATGCTTCTTAATTTGATTTTGAACATCCTCTACAGTGTGACCAAAGTCAGAGCTGGTGAGCGCGGCCTGTTGCGAACTGGACAGATTATCAATTTGCTTCGCATCGCGCAGGAAACAGAACAAATCGATCTTTTGTTCCAACATGATCTTCTTCTTATTCCACGCAGCGTGTAGTTTCTGTCGCTCGTCCAGCATAGCTGTACACTTTTCCTCCACTTCGGTGGCCGCATAATGTCCCGTCTGAACCATAGAATCACTGAGCTCGTTCAAAAAGCGGAATTTATCTTCGCGCGCTTCGATCTCTCCATAAATCGCATCATGTTGAATTTTAAGTGCTGTCGCTCCAGCGGCGTCACTCACGTGTTCTTCAGCTTGCAGAGCAGCTCTCAGATTCGATGACCATGACATGATGTCACGCACATCCGTAAGGAACGACTGCAAATCGGAGCTAGCAGCGAGCCTCTCCGATCGTGCACCAGATCGTTCTTTCAATTCATTCCACGCGGTGACTACCTTATCCTGCTGCTGGGCAATTGCACTGGCGTTTGATGGATATTTAGCCTGTAGGCGAACCGAGTCCTCTACAAGCACTTGGAGTTGAGCTTCCAATGCAACCAAATCATTCTCGAAACCCTCATGTTTGCGAAGCAAAGCTAATGCGGAATTTAAATCCTTGCCAAGCTCAGACGAGAGCGCTGCGTTTTTATCTTGAATTCGGAACAACGCCTCGGCAATGTCACGATGGAAACGATGGATTTCTCCAGCAGCATGGAGTTTCTGCTCGCGTTGGTTGAGAAGCTTTAGAAGATTTTCCCATGATGATCTATAAGCCCAGAGAAAGGGTTGAAAGAAATGGAATTTTTTTTAACTTTTGGGTTTACCTTAATTGTTCCTGGCGTTTCTCGACATCTGGTGCATATGGACTCTCTGTCTCGACTAGCTTTTTGGCCAACACTTCGCATTGGTTAACCCGATCGGAGCCAACTTCTACACGGTGCTTCAAATCGTCAAACTTGTTTTGGAGGAGCTACAAGACGAAAATTGAAAATGTCTCTGTATAGCTTATCTGCATATAGTTACTCACCTGTAAATGCTCATAATCCTGACCGTAGTCTTCCGAAGATGCAGCCTGATCTTGTTCTCTTATCCACTGCTCCACCTCTGCCGATTCCAAAAAGTACTCGTGCATGTACAAACTCTCCATCAAACGCACTTGCCGCTGTGTCGCCAACTTTTGCAGACTCCTCAGCATATTCTCTATCAATTTCTGTTTGGGGGCCAATATCTTACTGTCGGGATGTCCAGCCGCAACCATGGCACCACAATTATGACCCATCTCCGAAACAATACCTGAGTAAGTGTCCAATTCCAGTTCAATTGCCTTATGTTTGGTTAGAAGCTTTGTAGCTGAGTCACGATCCCTTCCATAATCTGTGGATCGCAGCACATTATCCCTCTCTCCCAACCATGATTCAATCTCCCCAGCTTCTGACAAATACTGTTGAGCTTTAAGTGACATTTCCAATTTCTTTGCCCGATCATTAGCACTGTTTTGCAAAGCATGCCAATTGTCCGTTAGCTCAATGCACAGGTTCTTTACCTTCTCCTTTTCTGGGTGATTTTGGTCTATCAATGTCTTGCCTGATTGAAGAGCTTTATTGATCATCGGCTGATGGCCTTGGATCTCGGCCTCTAATTTCTTGTGTTTCTTATACAGCGACTGAGCTTGATGTAGGTTCTGCCCTAGTTCCTTTGATGTAGCCGCTGGCATGTGTTCATTGATCCATTGCAACTCTGCATCCAATTCAAACACTAATTTGTGATAATTTAAGCTCTCCTCAAGCTCGGCTCGCCGCTTCTGGATGGGGTCATTCAAAAGTTTGAAACGATTTTGAATGTCTTTGGTCTCGTCCTTGATATTTGCCGCATTGAAGTGCCCTTCGTGAGCCATTTCCTCACCAGATATTACCAACTCCTCGATCTTTTGCTCCCAAAGAGTGATTTCTGATTCGAGAATTTGATGTTTGTTGATTAGATCCTTGCAGCTGCGAAGATCATGACCGACGTCCTTGCTCTTAAGTGCGCCATCCAACTCGTCAACCTTCTTCTTTGCGTCTTCGATGGCGCGATTATGTTCACGTTGCAGGAATGCTTGCTCTAGTTTGCGACCTAAAAGAATATTTCCATTTGAAGAATTCCCCTTTTATATAAATTGAAGGGCAACACTCACCTTTATCTTCAGAGATTGTCAACAGATCCTTCCATTTCTTGTTCAGATCAGCGACCATCCCTTGTACCTCGGGCACACGATTCTTGGCAGCTACTAATGACTCGGCATCCTTGTTGATATTTCTTAATTGACCCTCATTAGCACGGACTTCCCTTTCGAATGCTTTGTGCTTCTGGAGCTTCCTAGGAAGATTTGATAGGTCCCGGTAGCTTTCATCGCCGGCGATCTTGGTTTTATCATTAAGCCATGCGTTGAGGTCATCGGCTTCGGCAGAAAACTTATGGAAGTCCTTCGATGCCTGGAGAGCGCGTTTTCTCTCAAAGGCACGGTCTTTGACGGCTTTACGCTTGCCCAACACTTGATTTCTACGATTATCGATGCTAAAAGGAAAAAAATAGAAACGGGAATTAGAATGAGTATAATGGCTCAACCAAGCAAACAACATACTATTTGGCATCGTAATGATCATTGGCAATTAGCTTGTCAGCGTGGTCAGAGAAAGCCTTCAATATCTTGTCCTGTGCCATGAGACTCTTTTCGAAATCGATATGACGTTTGAAGATCGCCTCAACTTCGTCCAGCGAGTTCTACAACAAAACAGTTAGGAAAAGGAGAGAGTGACCGGGATTCTATGAAACTTACTCCCAAATTAGCATACTCCAAAAAAGCCTCATGGCCCTTGGTCGTAGCATCGATCTTGTCCGCCTCCCGATTGAAAATCTGCAACTCTACGCACTGTTGCAGCCATTTTTGCTTCTCATCCCATCCCCGATGAATGGCATCCTGTTCTGCCTTAAGTCTGTCAATAATCTTAACAGTTTCGGCCACATTTGGTCTTCCATCTGTCAACTGATGACCCAAGTTTATAACTTCGGCAAACTCATTATCATGTGCCTTGATATCCTCTCCCAGGTCATTGTGCTTCTTAAACAGATTGTTGGCAGTCTCCACATCTCTTGCTGTGTCATCAGCATTCAACTGCTCCTTAACTGAATCTATCCAAGCCAATAAGGTCTTGGCGCTGTTATTGAAGATTTGTTGTCCCACAGCGTTCTCAATACGTGCCCTTAACTCGATTCCTTTAGCGTGTACTTGCTTCCACATATCGGTAACTTCTTGTTGACGTGCCGTAACATTCGCCCGCTCTGCTGGATAAGCATTCTTGACCCTACAAATAGATTTTGTTTATAACTATGTTCCACATGAT
The DNA here is from genome assembly GCA_949775065.1 of Brachyopa scutellaris. Classification (NCBI taxonomy): domain Eukaryota; kingdom Metazoa; phylum Arthropoda; class Insecta; order Diptera; family Syrphidae; genus Brachyopa; species Brachyopa scutellaris. Next base: position 116,296,173 of record OX459113.1, read on the forward strand.
CCAAAATTACTAATACTTACGAATTTCCCAAATAATTCACTCGGTTAACCTTCTCCTCGACCGGCGCTAACTCTCGCTCCAGGTTCTGATGCCTTCTCTGTAGAGCTTGAACAGTTTTCAAGTCCGGACTAATCACTGCCGTGTCCAATTGCAGCATCTTTTCACTCATCCACACCTTCGCCTCATCGCAAGTTCGGTTGAAGAGTTCAACACTTGATGCACCCTCCAAGCTCTTCTCACGCTCGGCCTTGGCGTTGTTCAAACGCTGCCAGATTTGATGAATCTGCTTCTGTCTCGCCAAAATCTTGTCCAATTGGGAGTGTCCTTGACGTGTGAAATTCTGCACAGCAGTGTCAATCTCTTCGACGCGTTTAGAAGCTGCCGATAAGTCGGTGAGGAATTTTTCAAACTTCCTCTTGGCATTCTCAACACCATCTACTTCGTCTGACTTGATCATCTTCTCCTTATCCTTCATCCACTTCTCAAAATCGTCACACTCTTTGTAAAAACCGAACAGGTGGATAGAGTCTTCAAGTAAAGCATGCCTGCGTTGCGCCATCTCTTGGAGTTCATCGTATGTGACATTGATACGCTTTTGGCGCTTCTCAACACTGTCAGAGTTGTCATTTATGTTTGTTGACGAGCGTCGCTTAACCAATGGTTTAATTTGGGACACATTGGATGGTTTAATTCGTCGCACTGGAACAACTTGACGCACTAATATCGTCTTCTTGACCTTTTGCTTGGTCTTGACCTTTTCAGGTTTTGTGACAATGCAGGCAACTGCTATTGGCTCAACTTCGCGGACGTAGTTTGCTGGAACGAAACCTTCTGTACCGTTCTCCTTGCGTACACACCACCAGTCATCATTCGTCTTGCTTTTTAGAAGCATAATCTAAACAAGCACCAGTCTCTATTAGTTACCAGGAGCATTTAGATAAAAACTTCTAACTTACCTCTCCTTTGTCCATTTTCATGCCTTGGCCATCGAAGGGAAACAGAGCCTTCACATGGGGTAGCAGCTTTGTTTCAGTAACTTTCTTGTGCTCCAATTTCTCGACGAGTTCCTCTTCCCAGACTTCTTTTGGCACAAGACGAGTTTCATTCACCCACTCCTCCTGTTCAACCTCTGGCAGCTGTTCTGGTTCTGCTGATAGCTAAGGAAAAGAAAATTAAAAACCATTGAGGTGTCATTCTACCAATCCTACCTCTAACGTGCAGATTCCAGCTTTAATTAATTTCTCCGCCTGTTGATTGAGGTTAAGAATATCCCCGGAGTAGGCATTCAGTTCACCCTGTAAGTCACGGTGCCTCTGTAGCAATGCCTGCGCTGATGGCTCATCTGTTCCGTAGTCCTTTGAGTTCACCAGCGCCATCTTTTCATTCAACCAAGACTCTGCCTCATTGGCATCTGTGTAGAATTGGTAAGCCTCTGCAGCATCTTCAAGCTGCTTTCGACGAATCTCAACCAGGTCTTCCAGAGCCTTCCAATGCTCCTCCAGTGAGTTGATTCTTGTTTTGATTTCGGACGACCGAGGATGCTTGTCAGTTATTAACTTCTTACCAGCATCACCCATCTGCAAGGACTTTGCTTTCCTGGATTTGATCTCATCTTCCAGAGCCTTGTGTTTCTGCTGCAGAGAAAGAACGGCACGGAGATCTTTCGCCGAGATACCTGTTTTACAAATTCTTTGCTTGTCCACGAGCCAACCCTCTTCGTTGTCGTAGTCCTCCATGAAGTGGTAGAAATTTCTCGCCTCCTCTAGGCATGCGCGTCGCTTTGAGCACAGTGCAAGTAATCTATCATGAAAAACAGAACGATATTAAACGTGATCCACCCAATTAATAGTCTTCACTTACACTTGATACGCTTGGTCTAATTCCGCAAGTTTTTGCATAAGAATCGCAGCGTCTTTTTGATCCTTATAGGCTTGACCGAGCCTTGTGAACCTCTTTAATGTCTCGCCGAGTGTGTTTACCTGCAATTCCTGCAATGAATGAGCTTGCAGCAGCTCTTCCACTCCCAACAGATGCGGTCCGACATCCTCAGAGGCAAACTGAACCTGCAACTCCTTAATGGCCTCTAGGGTGCTTGCGATTTCTCGCAGCAAGTTCATGAGGTTACTCATCTGTGACAGATTGTACTTGTGGTTCTCCAGCAGTTCCAAAAGTTTCCGCCATTTATCCATGACCTCGGCTTCTCGTTTCTTTACACGTTCTTTGCCATGATAGTTCTCTTTTTCCAGTTCATTAGCCATTGCTGTCAGATCATTGAATCGCTCTACTCGCGCGAGAATATCTGCAGATATCGCTTCATGTTTCTTCAGCGTAGCGTCTACTTGGCGCAAATACCTTGGATCGGACAGAACCTGAATCATTTCCTTCAGATAGCCCTCCCGCAACACAGATTTCTTCTCAAACTTATAGTTCAGCTGTTCCAACTTCTCCTGACGCAACAATTCATCACGTAACGCCACCTCTCGGTTGTGTTCGGCATTCTCTAACTGTTGCCACGCTTTTTCGATGTCATTGACCAGTTGTCCATCTTGTGGTATATAATGCGGTTGATTCAGCGACTTAAGCAGGGTATTTATGGTGAAATATAACGCTTCGATCTCACTTCGTTCTTTGTATCTAAAAAGACAGACAGACACATTAGCCTCTGTGCGTGTGGAGCTCACAGCTATGTACTTACTTTTCTGGTTTCTCTATAGTTCGGTACTCCTTGAACGACAACAGTTCTCTTTGGATGCCCTCTAGCGAATTTGGGAAATCACGTTTCGCCAGTTCGATTGTTTTGTTTCGGATCCAACTAAGCAAAGTTGTCGTCAGGCGTTCGTAGTGCATTTTCTTCCGATCTGCATCCATGAGTTGTCCAACGATCTGTACAAGTATATGGTGTGGGTGGTGGGAAAAATTTAAGAAATCTTTAGTGATTCGGTTTCAATGTCTTTGCGACTGTCTGCTAGACATGGAATATCGTGTAAATGATAAATGCAAATACCGTGGGCTAACTGGAGCATGATATTTATTGTTATTGATACTTTGAGTGGAAATTGGAGGGCACACGAAAGAAATCGAAGCCGAAATCATTGGACCGATAACGATGGCAGACTAAGACTGATGGTAGGGTCATCGAAATGAATGCAACACATTTATAGCTTCTAATGAGAAAAGAACTTGTATCGTCGAAGTTGTGTTTATGACCATAGAACGTCATTAAACTCTTTGAAGATTAAGATATGTCAAGAGAAACAGAATCAGCAAGGAGGCGCAGAAACGGAGAAGACCGAATGTAACACCTCCAACACTGTCTGTCTGGTAACATGCTAGTTTTCGAAAGTTCTACGTAAACTACATAGAATCTGACAGTTTCATGGCTCTCAATTTTTTGTACTCTCATTTGGCTCTCTCTTTGCGATGAATTATCTGCAAGACCAATTCCTCGGGGTGGGCCGAGCCAACTCTGTCAAACCAGCCATCTGACAGTTTGTGAAATGTCATAATCTTCATTGTTAGTGGAAAACAAAAACAATATGATAGGTTTGACCAAGTGTTGTTTGAAAAGCGTTTGTTTACTTTTGTGCAAGTTTTCTGTCTTTGAGAGGAGTTTTCTCTCTTTGAGAGGATTCTACTATTTGACAGATCTCAATTCCGTGTGCCAAAAAAGATACCAAACACACCTACTATTTGTAGATACAGTTCGCTTAAAAGTGATAAAGATAGTCAGCATATTATGCATTCATTCACCATCGGTATTAGAGTTTTTTGGAATGTAAAAGTTACACTGAGTTGCGACGGAACGTCAATTTAGGCAGTGAATAGTACAAAATAAGAAAACGTTTCATACTTACATTTGCAATACGTTTTCCACTTTTCTGTTCATTCTTCATGCGTGCAAATGTGTGATAATATGATGCAACATATGTCAAAATCGACTTCTCATCTGGCCTAGCACAGTCAACATCTTCGGCGTCAAGTAAACTAAGATACACAAAAGGAAAGTAAAAAACCAAATGAAGAAATGTTTCAGTTAATCACTCACCTTTGGATACCCAAGTCATTTGCGGCAACATCGAAGGCATGATTTAAATTGTCGATATTCGAATTTTTCGAATTAACAATTGTACTGTACTCGAACAAATCGGGACGATGCGAGTGTATGAGAGCATTGAAACCCAAACCAGATCTCCACGATGATGTGAAATCCTAAAATAGCACAAATGGATTTAAAACACATTTATATAAAGAGATCCGATTATTATTACCTGAATATTAACTCCTGGATAACCATGAGTTTTTCTTTGACACCACAGTAGAAGAGCATCTTTGGCTGATCGTTTCTCTGATGATTCGTTTTCTTCGTCCTAAAATTGGCATATATTTAAATTTGTAGCTAAGGTTCTATAGACAGAAGACTTACCACATCGATTTCGATTTCTTGAATTTGAAAACGTAGAATAATTGTCCAAATCAAACCGAGGATCAATCTGGGATTACCATCGACAATGTCTTCAGCACCAATTGATTCTAGACGAACCTGTTGTAAACAAAATTAGATTAGATGACATAAGATCGTAGTTATTAGGTAGCTATGAATGTAATCTCTTGTTTGTTTCTGTATGCGAGTATCTCACTTGAGTTTTGGAGAACTGAGTTTTCGAAAAGCGTTGGTTTTCATTCAAGCTACATATTGGGGAAGATTAAGAGAGAACTAGGATGCATCCTAGAACAGCATCTACCTTCTGCCTCTCGATCTGCATTTGAGTCAACTGAACTGGCGTGCAACAGTGCACTAAGACTCGCCAACCTATGTAGGTCTTTTCAAGAATAGCGGCAAAGGACACTGTACTATTCTTACAGAAATCCAAATGGATAATCCAATAAGAACGGATGATATCCTCTTTATACTTGAGCTTAACACATCGAACAGTACCCTGTACCCTGTGCGTTGAAGAGTGGACACAGTAACGCGGCACATAGGCACTGCAGTCTTCACGGACGGGTCTAAAACTGCAAGCGGCATGGGGTCTGGTATCTACTGTGTGGAACCAGATTTAAGACTCCCGGATACCTGCAGCGTGTTTCAGGCAGAAGTTCTGGCTGTATTTAGAGCTGCAGAGCTTCTGAACATGAAACAAATATCCGGCAAGAATATTGATATTTACATCGACAGCCAGGCTGCGCTTAAAGTGCTAGAATCGTGCACTATTAAATCAGGAGCTGCCGCACAATGCTCAGGCATTATGCACGCAGAACCGGGTAAAACTATGTTGGATGCCTGGTCACTCCGGGATAGAAGACAACAACGAGTTGTGGGGGGGGGGGGAGGGGGGGAGCTACCATCTACCCGAGGCGATGGAAGTAGCACCGTTTTGTTGCATTAAATCAAAGGTAAAAGACATGGAGTAGGGCTGGCTGACCGTAGATGGTCTAACATTATAGGACATAGGGTTTCCAAGGCACTTTGGCCGCCAGCAGTAGGCCGTAAAAGGACCAATGAAATCCTTAGATTTAGCAGGGCACAAATGAGAATAGCTAAGGGGACAGTATCCGGGCATTGCCTTCTTGGTAAACACGCCAAGAGGCTCGGACTCATAGACACTAATATTTGCAAATACTGTAATGATATACATAGGTGTAGCAGAGGATATCGCACATATTCAGTGTGAATGCACACAGTCGCAGGAACATTTCAGGCTCCTACTTCTTCCGGAAGACTCGTCCATAGACTCGTCCCAAATAAAATGGTTTGAGGAAATTGTGGCGGTTTAGGTGCCATCCTTGGATGGATTCTATGGGGGCGTGATGGGTCCACTTTGGTGGTTGGTGTTTTTGGGATGGCTCAGCCTCTCAATCTAACCTAACCTAACCTAGAACAGCCTCAAAGCTCGAATTAACGCTAAACCTAATGACCAAACCAAAACAATGTATGCAAACCGGTTGTTACAAACGAGTGAGACTAATTACAACCGATGTGAGAAAGAAATCATTAGCATCCTAACCATAGAAACCACCTGTCGAGTTTGTTGCAATTATTTGCAGATAAACAAAATGCAAAGAATCTGCAAATGCATTAAAAAATGATCCCCGTTGAATATCAAAGTCTGTTCCGCGCCGCACAAGTGTAATATACGGATAATAATTTCATAAAAATCAATTTCATAGCCAGAGCCGAGCGATTATTGATTGGAATCCATGGCGGCCGCAACAGCCAACAACGAACACATTCATTCCGATGTATAAGAAGTTCGCAATTCGTCCCGGGCCACATAATGTGGCACATCGTCGCACGGCTCAAAGCGGCGCGTACAGGTGTGTACCTGTGCACCTTGTGCATTTCTTTATTGTATTTTTGTTTCAGCCAAGTTCTTAATTTTTTATTTTTATTTTAAATCGGATTCTTGAATAAATTTAAACCTCTCTTTCAATGCCTCTTTACCTCTTTGCGGCCATGTGCAGCAACAAGCCAACCCAGCGATTATTGCGTAACAAAATAAAATGATTCTTGTGGATTGCAAGACAAGATACTCGTACAACGGTGAAACAGTAAAAGGAAAACAAAACACGAACAGCGCGAAAATGCATGTTGGTGGTTGGTTGGTTGGTTGGTAACTTTCAAACCTTGATTAACCTAGAAATTCTTCCTTCCACTGCGAACGAATGTTCGTGTGCATAACACAGAGCCCGCTTGAGTAGACGATGGGGCCGCTTGGTGGGGAGGAGAGTGGCTCAAGCCGACCTACAAAAGCGCCTTGCACGTCGTCATCGTCGTGCGCCGAGACGTGAAAGGTTGATTATTCATAAAGAAATCACAGACACTTTACGTTAAAATCCATTTGCGTGGCACTGGTGGTACTATTACTACTGCAACTACTACTACTCTACAATCACCACCTGCTGGCTATATTATATTTAGCTGCATTCTGAGTTCTTGGGTGTAATTATTATTTTCTATATCGTTTAAGGATTAACAGAAGCAGCAAACTGGATCAGAGCTTGACTTACGGATTCAGTAGCAATTGGAACGAGGTTAAAACGTAATTACTGTTTTTTTTTTTAATGGCTTACAGCTAGTGTTTATGACTTCAGTTTAAATCGCTATAAAATAATTTTTATATAAATATATAAATACGGGTGTTTATATGTATACGAGTATGTATTTTGTAAGTGGTGTGACTGGTAGTCGTAATGTGGGTCTTTGATCACGTACTACCTTTGACATTGAAATATCTTTTGATAACCGATTCATTTTGCGACTAGATTTTCACGTTACAGCAGATCAAAGACCGAATAATGATGTAGCAGGATCGTTGAATCCAAATAAGTCGAATTTTGCTTCAAGCAGCGGTTAGCAGAATTTCATAACTTCTCGAAAATTTTGCAAAGCAAAAAGCGTTAAGCGTGGTATGCACTATCGATCAAAACTGACAGTTTTGGTTGATATCCCTCAAAACTAAAAGTATGAACAACTGACTGACGATCAGCGGCCATCTTTGTTATCGCTCGATTGTGTACAAATTTCGTCATTCAAAAAGCAAACAAAGGAAGAGAGGGTCGAAAAACAACAACAAAAACAACGATGATTTCAGTGTCAAACAAAACCTATAATTTGTACGCGAGACTCTTCACCTAAAAATGACATCAGTTTTGGTTGTCAGTTTTGATCGATAATGTGTACCACGCTTAACGTGCTTTCTACAGTAGGCACATCGTGTCTACCCAGAGTGAGTTTTCGTCCTCGAACCTCACGTAGGTTACTGAATACTTGTGGAAAGTTGTGTTACTGGATGGAATTCAGCGCCTCTTTTACCCCTCTAGGCAAAAGGAAGGGTTATGATTTTCACAGTCTGGGTTGGTTTGTTTGTTGGTATGTAAGGATGTAACCACGTACAGCCTAAACTATGGAACCGATTTCAACAAATGAGGTGTCGTTGGATTTGTCTTGATCCGGAGAATGTCCTAGGCCATGTGATGTCACACAAAATTCAATATGGCGAACGCACTAATCAAGATGGCGTATTACCTTTTTTTAATTTCTTTACAACCATAGTGGTATCAAATGAAAGGGCGTGGTGAGTAGAATACATTAAGCTAAGACCTCATTCTAAATTCTATATGGCGGATCACCGTTATCTTTACTCCCTCCTTAATATGGGTATCAAATGAAAGGGTTTGAAAAGTAGAGTACGATAAGCTAAGTGACGTCATCTTCATTCAATATGACGGACGCATTCATAGAGCAAAGCGGCATGTGATCACGGCTTCACTCCGAACATCATCGTTTCGTTTCATCTTGTCTGGGACTTTTTAGTTAGTCTTTTCCGTAGTCGGGTTTAAGTTTTTTTAACTTAATATTTTTCTTTCTATTCTTTTTCGATTTCTTCTTCTAAAATTTTATCAATCATTAGTGCTGCTCACAGTACGTCCGACATCTTTAAAATCCACAGATCTGACAACATGTTGGACAATGAGAACGCTAACGATATCGGTTCGTCGGCTAAGGCTTGGTACACACATGCGATTGCAGTCGCACGACTATACAGTCGAAAAAAAATAGAACACATGATACGTTGCGATTGATAGGTTTCATGTGCGCGCACTTACATTGAAAGCTATGTGTTCTATTTTTTGCGACTGAATAGTCGTGCGACTGCAATCGCATGTGTGTTCCAAGCCTAAGTCTGTCAGATACGTTGGATCGTGTGAGAAATCAAATGATGTAAAATATTTCGCTCGATTTATCGCCTTGTTAGTGTTGTCACTTACATTTTGAAACAAGTGGTAGATTGGACAAAAAAATGTCGAAGATTTAACAAAAAAAAAAATGAAAAATCTTTTGTTCGTTGTTTGTTTTGATTTTGCGAAACAGATTGGAAACATTTATATACATAACATATTTATATACTAAGATTTACCAAAGAAACAAAGAATTGGTTGGTACAGTATGGGCAGGACAGAATTTAAAAACGTTGTAGAATTTTTCGTTCCGTGGTAGATGTGGTAGATTTGAAAGACACTCAAAATTGTGGCAAAGTGACAACTTTGAGGTTGTCATTCTTGTGCATTTATCTCTGTTATGTTGTCCGTTGTACGAGTATATGACATTTCTTAAAATTCTTGCTGGTGATCTGTTACGGTTAACTAAAATACAAAAAATGCTTGGCATTTGTTTGTTTACGTTCCACCATTTTAAGTTTTTCTAGTGATCGATTGTTTTACGATTTCTTGGGGAATAACTTAAAATGTCCGTTAACCGAAAACAAAAAATGAGTGTCACTAGGTGAATTGATTTCTCCTATCTTATAGTAAACACATTGCTATACATATACTTTGTTCCAATAGAATTGTCAGTACAGGGAAGATAGGATGTTTTCCTCTCAGTCTGGTTGCAATAGCTTGCATAAACCTGTCCCTTTTTTAAGCTCTCGCTGGGTTACCGCAGTATGCATGACAAATCGCCGCAAATCGGAGAGTAATAGCCGTGGAATTACCATTTGCTGATTTAAAAACAACACAATTTATTGAATATAATAAAGATAATTGTGTACGAAGTGGATACCACCTCGATTTCGATGAAATTTTAGTATGATGTAGATGTAGTAATTTTAGTATGATGTAGAAATCATTCGAGTATTTTGATGTATCAATTTTATATGTCGGAAACGATCAGTTTACGAGATATAAACTAAAACCAAAAAATTACTATTCGTTTCCGCACCCAACATTTATCTCGCGCAAATAAACCTTCGTTAAAAAGCAGAAAATGTGAAAAATTGTAACTGTATTTTAACTGAAAAATAAGAAAATGGAAAACACAAAAACCAAGCGGCAATACCCTCACATACGCAGATTCATTTATTGGTTCTCAGCACAAAATCCTAAGATTCTTTGACAAAAGCCACAGTGGATGACAAAAAAAGCTCACCCATAAGGCCTGTACAGTACTGACAATTATATTGGAACAGAGTGTACGAATTTTTGGATTTAACGAAAGGCTGTGCATTATATAATTCGTTGCATTGGACGTCCACTGTATTGGGAAAAGGGATTAAAGCGAATTGAAAAGTAACAACTTGTTAGTACTGACATTAGTATTTTATGTACGATACATATGTAAGTCTGTACATAAATGTATACTAAAATCAAATTATACCCTCAGGTATAAAAAAAAACATTCGTGGACAACCAAACTAGGTATGCAGTAAAATTTGGACACAGTCAAGTCATTACCTAATCTCTTATTAAATTTAACTTTCGACTTTCTTTGAAACAAGTTTTACGATTTTCGTTGACTCCACATTAAACAAACTTTAAACTGCTCCAGTTTAAAGCAATGATAAAATGGAAAGTTAAAACGAAATACCGTTTATATCGTGTGTATTTACCGCCAGAAATAAACAGTTTTTTGAGGAAGTCAAATATTAAACGACAAACAAGGAAATTAAGTGAAATTTTGTTCTCAATTATTGAACAAATACTTGTACAGACCTATTCTATAGCTAATATGTATGTACCTATACACCCACATGGGGTTTTCGCTTTTAATTCTGCGAATATCAACGGCAGGCGCACCGCACTGTATTGGTTCTCTTCTCCCCCTATCTTTTGTAATTACGACTTTTTAATTAGCTCTCTAATCTACTAGACGATGTCAGTGGAAATGTATGTCAACCTAATTTTAAAGTGCGCCATGTTGTTGTTTCTTTATTTCTTTTTTCCAATCAACACCTGAATAGCGTGAAGCAATACTAATCCCCTCTCCATCAACACCGCGACTAGTATGTCAGTGAATGGTTAGAGGAAAAATTAAAATTAAAAATAATGAGCTACAGCCACAGCACGTCCCCTAGTTCCCATCAAATGCACATTGTTACCGATAGACAACCCTTTCTCTGGCAATCTGAACACCAGCGCGGTGTCTGTAGCGTGTTTATTTTCACTTTTCATGAATTGATCAAGTGGATGAATGTTTCTTCAGATGAAGTACGAGTACCTACTTTTAATGAAACTAGCGATGGACTCACAAAGACCATGCACTTTCGATTGCTTGTTCATCTTGATCTTGAGTTAAGCAATTTGTCCCGTCAATCTCGGAAGTTGTAGCCCAGATCTTATAACCTTAAACTTGACTCTAAGACTGTGCCCGTCGATCTTGTGGGATCAATCCTGTTTTTGACGTTTCAAAATAGAATTCAATTCTCGGATAAATATCTTTGGACCCTTCTAATCCCCCACGCCATCGGCGCTACTAAGCTAAATGTCAAAACAATTCTTATCGAGATTATTATCGCCTTGTGGTTAAATTTGATTGATATAACATCGAGAGCATGACGGCGGCGCGCGGTGGCTAATAGATTCTCTACCAAAACTGGTTTACACTTATTTATAAACAACATCCACAACAACACAAGAGATACAAATAAACAGACTAATGGAAAAAAAGGAATGGTTAAAGCATATTATAGTATCTGTATCTGTGAGGAATGCAACTTACCTTGGTGTGCAAGAATGCCAGACTCTTGTTGACATTTTCGATTTTATGAACACGCATGCGTCCATTATTTGGTTTGCCCAGCTTTTCACCCGATATGATCTCCAGGAGTTTAAGTAATTTAATACCGTCGGCTAGATCTGTGAAAAGGTCTTCGACCTCCATTTTTGCCTATAAACACACACACACGCGCGCATGAAAGAAAAAAGAAAACGTTTTTAAAGATAAATTGTGTTTTGCTTGTTATATTTTAGTCACTTGTGAGATGTGGAAAAACATCATCGACGATAACAAGTGTAATCGACAATTATTGTGTGTATGTTGTGCGTTTCGCTTGATTTCGCTTACCTTGACAAGGAATGAATTCATCCATTTTGTGAAGGTTTTCTTTTGGATGTGAAGACGCTCCTCCTGGAGAGTTTTTATTCTTTCATTTTCAAATTTTATGATGCCATCCCGTTGTGTCATGTTGGCATTACGATTTTGTACTTGAAGGGAGTAACCGCCCGGCTCATATTGTGATGCTGTAATGAAAAAGAAAAGAAATGCGATTAGCAATTTATTTAACATACAACAGCCGTACTTCAAATAATGATGTTAATGGCATTTCCCTATTGTAGCTCCTTGATAGATTGCAACTTTTATTATTCTGTTCTTTTATCTGGCGGGCAGGGCAGTATTAGTCAGTCGATTTCTAGGATTTGAGGCTATTTAGCAGCAATGCATTTTATTTTGTTCAGTCTAAAGATTTTAGAGAAACTTTCATTTGGTATTTTAGGGTGTTTTTTTAGACAATCGAGAAGAGCGTTTGCTAACTTGAGACTCGGTCGCCGTGGCCGTGGTGGTTAGTGCGTTGGACTACTATGCATGCTGCCCGGGTTCAATCCCAGCAAAAACACCTAAAAGTTTTGTTCACGGTACCAGCTCGTTCGAATGTCTGACTAGCAATCAAAGAGTATCATTTGTCATGAGAAGCTTCTCAACTCGCCGTTCGGGGTCGGCAAAAAAAACTGTAGGTCCCTTCTATTTTGTAGAAAAAATAACACGCACACACAAATGGTTGCTGTAAGCTAGGCTTGGTTCTATATAGGACTGCTGACGCCGTATATTTTATTTTTTAACTTGAGACTCTATTTGATTTTTGAACAGTATGTATGTTTTTTCTTTCGCACTAACTGAGGAATGTACTTAAAAAAACGAGCTAAGTTGTAAAGTTAATTGACGCTTTCAAAGCGGTGAATCCTCAAAATTGCTCTTTTTTTTAAGTGATCCTGCCCCAAGACTGATAGTCTATTGTCTATTGTATCGTAGGGTTCTTATTAGTCCAAGAGGCAAACTAGCTTCCTATTAAAGGCTAGTGCATACATGTGTGTCCTTGGTTAACACTTTTTTGGAAATCATAAGGTCTGAATAGCCCACTTATATTTGTATGAAAAAATGCAATTTTTCGAAAAAACTGTATTATATTGCTGTACTTAAAACATAAATATTGGGGGAAAAAAATAACAAAGACAAAAAAAGCATGTACCTATGCTGAACAAGTTTATGGGAAGGAAACTCTGACAAAAAAAAAATACTTTGTTGATTTTATCAGGTTGAACGAAATGGGTGTGTCTTAGGAGTGAAGTACTATGTTTTTAAAGTAAAAGAGACATGAAATGAAAATAAATTGAAATAAGGTTCTTTTTTTTTCAAAATGCGTCAAAATCGCAGTTTTTTTGAAAAGTGGGGTCCCGGTTCCCATCACCGAAAACGCGTCAAAATGACGCAAAAGCGTCGCAAACGGCAACGCTGCTGAGGAGTTCTTTATTTAGGGCACGCCGGCCGTCTGACTCCGAAAAGTGCCGGGCATTCACAAAGGAAAGGCTCGGTTGTCTCGACCTCCTCTATACAGTACAGAGTCGACAAAAGGTCTCGCTAGACGGGCTTAACTTGTTAAGGTAGTATCGTAACTGGCAATGACCGGGGAGGAGGCTTGTTAGATACCTTATGTCCTTCTTATTGTAATTCAGAAGTTCTCTGTGGCAGGCATAAGGCTTAATTAATAGTTTGGCTTGTCTGAGCTTAAAGATATTTCTCCGATGAGAGAGTCGAAGATTAAAGTTCCTCAATATTGGTCGAGCTGAAATTATGTAAACTATTCTATTCCACACTAGCAGTACTCAGTTTAATGAATTTTAGGTTTGGACTGAACAAAATATTTCCACAATATCATTACTTTTCCGTGAAATCGAATTGAATACAATTGACCAGCTATTTGAATGAATATTTGAAGAAGTTCAACGCTTTGAAGGTTTGAGAATTTTCTTAAATTAGGCCATTTGGAAAGTTGGGGTGGTTTACAAAATTACATAATGCTTCTAGAGACTCATCTCATATCATTATATTTAAATCGCTAGCGCAAGAGCTTCTGATTCCTCCTGAGAGTTTATTCCTGCACCGATTTCAATGATTTTTACACTGATCGAAAGCTTATCAACTGAACTTTGTTCATCAATATAAACAATTTTGAAAAAGTCTATATGAGTAAAGTTATTACGAAAAAAACATTATTATACGGGTATAGGGTTTCCACATGCGAGATTCCTCGCACTAGTACACTAGTTTCTATTTCATTACGTACAAAGCAGATACTGCTTCTCAGCTAGTTCCCATTTCAACACCCTATAAGTTGGTCCTATAAATGGCTGTGTATAGTTACTTTGGTGGAAAGATAAAGACCATTCCATTTAAGCTGAGAGTGCGATAAATTATTTATTATTCTTTCATGGTCATGACTGCGACTTCAGTCAGGAACCTTTATTTATTTATTTATTCATCTAGTATATCTACTAAAATACATTTTAATAATAAAAATAGAAAATACATTTTTTTAAAGAGAAATACAATTTGGCGCAAATTTATAGTCAACCCCACTTAATCAGTTTAACTCCATACTAGTTATACGCAAGTTTAAACTGAAAAGCATCCTTTAACTTTTGTTCAATAATACGAGGGCGGTCCGATAAGTTAGACGGCTTCTGTCAAAATTTCAGCCGAATCGGAATCGTAGTTTTGTTTTGACCACGTGTGGAAGCCAGCTTGTCCGCGAATTTTCGGATGAGGAGGTCATCGCTGCCACGGAGGCCTACTTTGCAGACCTCGAGAAAACCTATTTTTTGGATGGGTTAATGAAGTTGGAGCATCGCTGGATCAAGTGTATCGAGCTAAAAGGAGACTATGTTGAGAAATAAATCGCCACTTTTCCGAAATTTTTGTTTTTCTTTTGTTCTATGAGAAATTTCGTTCGAACACACATAAAAGTGACAGTTTGGATAAAAAAAAACTTATAAGTCTAATTCCATATTAAATATTTAATACGAGGTGATTTTAACTTTAATTCTAGACGATAACGATAAAGTGGGCTTTATGACGACTATAATTATGAAAACACTTAGTTCCGTGCTAAAATAATTTTAGCAGAGTGAGTGTCCAAAATGGACAGGCTTTTATCAAGACGTTTTGAGCCAATAGAGCACTAGGATCATTCAAGATTTCAAGATGGAAATTGAATTTATATGTTTTAATAATTAAAGATCACCTGCATAAAGATAAAGTCAACGATTTGAAGCAGAAACAAAAGAAGGAAGGTCATTTATGAATAGTAAGAAAAGTAGCGGGCCAAAATAGCTACCTTGGGGTATACCAGACAGATTAAGAAGAGCGGAACCTATTTTAACATATAACGTTTCACTAAACATGCAAAAATGTCACATGAAATGGATCTAGGAATAACGTTTCCTTTAAACCTTTTTCTAGATAAAATATTCTTACGAAATTTCATGAAATTCAAAAACAAAAAAATAGTAAATGAAGTACAAGTTGCTATCTAATGGAATTTTAACCACTGTTTTTATACTCAATTAAATAGATTACGATTGAATTCAAATACTTGTACATACGATTTTTAAATTACCAAATGGCGTTTTTTTTTACTGATTCATTTATACCACTCGAATGTGCACTAAAACAGATGTGGGTTAATCTTTATTTGCATTTTGCTTTAGTTATTTTTTTTTTTTTGTTAACTTGTGTTTATTTGCAGCTTTCATGCGAGAGAGAAAAAAAAAACCGAAAAGGTTATTTGCCATTGGGGTAGAAACCAATTTTTCTATGAGGTTTTTTTTTCTAATTCTGTAAGAAGTAGAAACGTTTAAATTGAAATAGAAACCAATTGATGCCATACAAGTGAACACATAAAACAACTTTAAGTTGACGCTTCACGGAATGTATAAAAAAAAGTAGTAAATGCGAGTATAACAGCACTGAAAGAAAATGAAAGGAGTTGTATTTTTCACAGCTGCGTACCTACTAAGGTTTTGAGGACCTTATGCAATAAATCCTTAAAAAGGTCTGTTCCCGTACTTGCTGTGCTAAAATTTATAGATTCTCAAATTTCAAGGAGTGGGGGTAAATATCTGTCAGAGAGAGAGAAAAATGTGTAAAAGTGCAGGAACGCATTTAACAGCAAAAAATGGAAAATGTATGACATTTGATAGAATTGACAGTTGGCTTAATGCTGTCTAAAGCAGCCCAAAGAAATTCCTTGGGCTAAATTCGGCAGCGTGGGGAAATTTCTTACTCTCTTGTTAGCGCTCTCTTCTGTCGAAAACTACGAAAAATCTTCGTACGGGAACAGGATTGGACTGATTTTTAAGCTGTTTTGGACAGTACGGTAACAGACCTAAAGTAATGCATTCCAAAATATTCGTTTCAAAAACTACTGGCTTAATTCAATGTCGAATTCCGCTGTTAACAGGACTAATCAGTCATTTTAATATGCAGCAAATAAAAAAATAGTTTTAATTTTATTGACAACCAAATAAAAATCACCGATTAAATTTTATTTGTTTGTTAAATGTTTACATTTGAGATAAGATAAAATTAAAACAATCTAAAAAATGCTGACTATAGTTGATTGCCAAAAGCCACACGACAAAGAAAAAAAATATAAATGCGACATATGGCAGTACTCAGGAATTTTACTTTTGGCGGTTTTATACTCGTTTATAAAAGCATTTCAACTATAATTCTTATTTGTACATAGCTACTACTTTGGACAGTTTAAGCCTTGGGGCTCATATTAGGTGCAAAGGCTTTGCGGTGAAAGCCTGTGAATGTAGATCCAGTCAGAGGTGGGTGTCATCAATGTTAACATACATATGTATTTATATTCAAAAAGAAAATATGTACAACAACGAGGAGGCATGAGAAAGTGTCAGTCCGGATTACTGATGTACGATGTATTAACTCGTATTTACAGGATACGTTTAAAATACCGCGAAAAAGGAAAATTACTCTTTTGTGATATAATGAGAATAGAAGGGGAAAATTACTCCAAATATTGTTTGTGAAACAACCGAAAGAACCAAATCAGTCCTTTTCATAGCCTTGAAAAGCAAAGTCCTTTTTTGATTTTGCGAATAACCTCGACCTTTGAAGACTGGGGGCCTAGAAGCTTTACGACAAAGACTTATCTTTACTTTCTGGGGTTGACCTGGCTTAGCTCCTTGCGATTTGTTGTTGTTTTACGCACAGAAAAAAGGCCGACTCTGACTGGGGAGTTGAACAGCTGCTCATGATAAATAATACTTTTAAATGCATGCCTGTATGAATGTTTTAAAGTTCCTAAAATAAACGATTCTCCACGTGATTATTTGGTGGGAGCAAATTTTCAGCTGAAGATACAGCAAATACAGTAGAAAATGAGCTGTTCGAAAAGATGACCGCAATATTTTTATCATTAGAGGGTTCCAAAAGATGACAGAGTCAAATTCGAGGGTACCCAAAAACGGAACACTAATGGAATCAGTTCGGTGTCTGTATTTCTGTCTGTCACAGGCCTTTTTCTCAGAGACTATTGTGATGTAGACTATTGAAATGGAACAGTTGTAGCAATTAGTGGCCCAAAAATAGACCTGAACTTAAAAAGTTCAATCTCGACGTTGGGGGGTTAAATGGGAAGTTAAATCGTGTGGGATGTCAAATTAAATCTCGTTAAAGCACGAATTCAAAAATGTATGACATATTTTTCTGTGTTACTTTTTCAACACATTATCAAAAAAAACATTAAAAAATTGCTGTCCCCCTACATTATCTCCAAATAACCATTGAGCTTAGACTTAAACCAATAATTTTAAGCAAATATCAGAATCTTGATGGTTTTCTAAATATTATAATGTATGTGTCTCTACTTTAACTACATTAGGAAAAATGGAGAGGACAAGTTAAGTTTGTTTGTTCAAATATAAATAAATATTTCTTTTTATGATTTCTTTAAGCTAATTACACCTTTCCTGACGCAAAAATTTCCCGTAAAAAATATGTCGAAAAGATGAATGTTTTCGAAAAAATTAATCGGGATTGTTTGAAATACATTCTTCCTTTCGAGCTTCTACTGTAGGGGAAGGTCATGTACCTTGGACCGGAATTTACTATTTTTACTGCAACTTTTGTTCGACGTAAATGTTTCCAATTTAGTTTGTTTATGTTAAAAGTGTATTATTTTGGATATTCAATAGTGTTAAAACGACATCTTAAGTATTTACCGTATGCTTAGAAAATGCTTTTTTGCAAGGAAACCTCAAACGGTCCGAGGTACATACACTGAATGTACCTTGGACTGTTAGTGTATGTACCTTGAACCGAAATCAATTGTGTTCATATGATGCAGTGTAAATACTATTTTATTTCATTAAAAAAAATTCAATCCATTTATTAATTCATTAAAAAGTACATTTAAGAGAAAATAAAAGAACAAAGACCAGAAACAAATATGAAAAAAAAAACCTTAGAAATTTAATATTCTTTTTCTGGCAGCTGTGAGAAACTCCGAAATCGACTAATCACTTTGCCAGGAGATCTTCTTCTTCAGGCGAAAATATTTCATAAACAAAATCAGAATGGTTCGATGCTTTGTGTTTGGCGATGTTCCGCATTAAAGTAGTCTTGGAAACGTTGAACATATTTGCTGCAGTGTTTTGCATGGATTTTCCACTGTGCACTACTTTCTCCACAGCTCGCCGTAAAGCGTCAACGTCAACAGTTGGTCTTTTTGATCCTGACTTACTCCTGGGCATTTTTTTGAGGAAAATGGAAAACAGAACTCTTAAAAAAATTCGAATAGCATGTACCTTGGACCGGTCCAAAGTACATGCATGGACATAGATCCAGGGTACATTCACCACACTTTTTTTAGAAATACAAAATTTTAACACATTATGTTGTATAATTGTAGCAAATAAAATATTGAATTTTGAAAAATATACATATACTTACACATTAAAACCAGTAACTTAAAAGAAATATAATAACTGAATGAACAGAACACTTCAAAAAAACATAAAAAAAAATACTTTAGAGTGTGTAATTTATATTATGTTGTTTTGATTGCACGTCCGTCTCATGCGATAAATGAACACAAGCTGAAATGAGTCCCATAAACATACTGGAAAATTTATTGAAGAACTTGTTGCAACATGTTCAGCCAATTGCCAGGAATCGGCACTCGGTCCAAGGTAAAATCGGTCCAAGGTACATGACCTTCCCCTACTTACTTCAAAGCCGTAGAGTAAGTGCGGCTAATATGGCCCATGTGGGTAATATGAAATAGAAACCCCACTGTGCATCCATATCAAACATATTCCAACTGGCTTTGACTCACTGTAATTTCATAAGTCTGGCTAACATATGAGAGCGGTAAAGCACGTGGCTATGTTTTTGCACTTTTAAGTGTTATTACATTAAATTTTGCGTAAATAATAATATTTCATTTAATGATTGTGTGGTGTTGACATTTTGAATTCTTCAGATGAAATCAAAACCTCAAAAATAGTTGAAAAAAATTTGTGTTTAAATCAAAAGAAAAGTGAAAAAGCCTTGTGTGGGTAATATGGCCCAGCATAGATTTCTGTAGTATGGCCCGGATCAAATTGGCAACAATACCGCGCAGAAAGAAAAATCAACGTGCTGAAGAATCTACTTCATCAGAAAGTGAGGACATTGTCATTCCAGGTAACTTATCTGATGCAAGTCCTGATAAATGCATTTATTGCTTGAGTCTATTCTGTAAAGAAAAGGGGGGAGAAGCACGGGTGCAATGTGTTGTGGGTACAATGTGGGCCCATAAATATAGTTTTGGCAACGAGAACAACTATTTTATTTGCAGTTCGTATGAGGACAAAACATGATTTTATATAAGTGGGCCATATTAGCCGCACTTTTTCAAAAAGTTATTTTTAAAGTTCCTCTAATTTTTTATTTATATCTTTTTGTTAAGATGTTTTTTATATTTTATGCTTATACAAATTAAAAGAGAAATAATTTCTGAAATTTCAAAAAAATTAAATAAATGAATTGAAGTTAAATTGTCTGTTTTATATCCAAAGAAGTTAACGGTGGGCCATATTTGCCGCACTTACTCTATACAATACCTTTCCTTTTTTTCTTTATTTATTTATTTTTTTTTTGTCTAGAGTTGCAAGACTATGACTTAATTCAGAATCTCGGAACAATTTATCAAATTAGAGTTCCTATGCCGGTCTCAGGTGGATCAGTCTGACAAGCTGAGCTGTGTCATATCCAGAAAGGCCAAGTAACAACAGGTCAAAAAGAAACGAACTGCTAAAAAGAACTCGTGTAGACAAACTAGCGATCACTCACCAGAGTTTCTGACGTAGCTGCAAATATGGAAATGAAAAAGATTCACTTATTCACTTTCAGTGCAAATGTCCAGCTCTAGCGAGAGCTAGGCAACTTCTCTTCGACGACCTTAAAGACATATCGTGGAAAAGGATTGGAGAAGTGATCCTCTTCCTAAACTCCACAGGGTGGATCTAAAAATTACATCCGAATAAACGGATCACTGATGTTGTTATATCAAAACGGCGCCCTCTATGCGCTATTTGGGTTTTCTTTACCAACACTTGTCACTACCTACCCTAGAGTTCGTACATAAGTAACGTAACGGATCAACTGATCAGGATCCTGTTCAGTGCCTAAATATGCATTTTGTTCGAAAAGGACGAAATACGTGTCCAATGGGCAATGCCATCAACGATCTTTGATCCGATCAACGGGTTAGTAAGCACTGGCGCCAACGATCCAAGTATGCTTTCCAGGAAGAACAACCCACGCCCTACCTTGAACCATAAATCATTAAAAATACAAACCAACTGCCCGTTCCGAGGGTAAAGTACACTTCCAAGTATTCGGCTTCTGTCACACCTTACCCATCGAATGGTTAGGCCATTATCAGAAATTACCCAAAGTTAAATAACAACCTGATAAGTTATCCCGTTTTATTTTTTAATTAGATAAGGAAACTAATAATGGTTACTAATCTAAGTCAAAGCACAAACACCCGTGTGTCCATGACCATTGCAAACCGCTTGCTTGCAAAGTTAGAACGAACATATTTCAGGTAAACTATTTATATTCAAAATGAATCATCGGATTACATAAATAAATATGAGAATTAAAAAAAGGAAAACTTCCCCCTATTTCAGTGTATCATCAGTTTAAGAAGAAACACTGATTAGATTAACGAATTCATCATCACAAGCTGAAGTGTTATGTTTACTTGATTTCTTCGGTTTCATTGCATTTAATGGTGAACGGTGATAAGAGTTCTCATTTTATTCTGTGCCAATAGAATTTAGGTCTAATATGAATAGTACATAAACAGTTATCACTCAGCGTGACCTTACGTAACACACCGAGTATCTAAAAAAATAAAAGCTTCTACTACTACTTTTAATTTCAATGCATTTTCATAACACAACCTAAGGCGTTTCCACAGTTAATTTTCTTTTATTAGCACCTACCAACAATTTTCTTCTCGTAGGATGTGTATCTCTTGTACTGATTGCGACTAAAATTCGATTTCATAATGGCTAGGCACTAATTACTCGTAACTTGTATCTCACACTATGCACTCGTAATGATTTTGCGCATTACTTTTTCAAAAAGGTTTTCCGTTTATTTTTTGTAATTTTATTTTTTTGTAAAATTAAAATCAAACGTTTCAGACTTAAATAAAAATTAAATATAAAAAAAAATAAATAAAAATAAACGTTCTTCACCGAACGTTAACCGATTAGCCACTGGGCCATCCTTATAAGTTAATTAAGACAAAAAGCTCGTCGTCGCAACCGTTGCTGGCCACGTACGTACGGTATATCTTATCACATTTAAATTTGTATATGGAAGCATACGAATACATATACTACAAGCTAGAGAGAAGATACCCAGTCTTTTCTTTACATATACAAAAAAATAAAACCAAAATAAATAAATACACCCGAATTGTAATATGTACGAGTATCTGTATCAGACATCAACAAAATCAGATAATCATATTCGTATACATATACAAATGCTCGTACTTGGATGGCAGAAAGTATGTACGAAAAAAAAAATTGATAAAACAAGAATTTTATCACGCATAGCTTTTTGTGGTATTATTATTAAGTGCACAACGGCCCTGATAAAGCCTTGAGCAGGCTACGCAAGCAGGTGGAAATATTCGCGTAGCTATGTTTGGAAGAAAATGCTGAATGGTTTTTTAAGTGACACTTGAAATGCACGTACACATGTAGATACATTTGCACTTATGACTCAGGAAGTACCCAGAGAAACATTTTGAACCTTATTTTCTGATGTAAAAGCCACAGTCATCCTCATTACTGTCATAGTCATCACATGGGAAATGATTGCTTCTTGTTTGCCGGCATTTTTTCCAAGAAGAAAATCCCGGTACATTTTTGTACTTAAAAGTGGATACATATTTAACTTATTTTTAAAGAAGAGACCAATACCATAGAGCATAGAGCTTCTTACCATCTCACCTCAGTTTGGTATTAACCTTCGTATTAATTCGAGGGTACCCGGGTATCCTTTTGATTATAGAACGATCACGAAAAATCCATATCCATGTCATTTTAAGGGCAGAGATACTTCACATCAACGTAAGCAGATACTTATGTACTTATGTATATGATAACCCCGATTTAAGTCGTAAACTAATTTCCACCCTACATCGTTTAACAACAACTTTGTCCCGCACTTACGTACGTAGGTTCAGACTAACTAGCCTAGGATCTACTTCATTGTTTGTGACCGAAGGCCATTTTTTGGCCGAAGCCGAAGCCGAAGCCGAATCTGGTGAATAAAGTGAGTTTACATTTTTTGCGGTGGCTTGAATTACAGTTTCAAGCGCGAGTTTAGTCCAGAATACCTTAACGTAACAGCAAGACTCTCCTCGGCAGAAATTATTTCCACAAAATTGGTTTTTCGTATAATTAACGATATTTTATATAATATGCATTCGAATGTTAAGGAAGTCATTCGCAAATATTATTTTTTTAAAAAAAGGGTGAGTTCATAATTCGGTCTTAAAATCGGTCTTTCATAACTTTTTCAAAAAGTTTTTCAAAAAGCCTCATTTAGCCGAAGCCGAGTGTTTTGCCAAAGTTTGAATTTTCAGCCGAAGGTGGCCAAAGCCGAAGCCGAAGCCGAATGTTCGGTCGGACTTATCGGTCGGATTAATGGTTAGAAGCAAAATCATTTCCGTTATCTTCGCTTAAAAGAAGTTAACAACTCCTACAACTGTCCAGAGGACAAATACACAGAATTACCGGATTCTTGACGGGGCACTATAGAGTTAACAAAACAACTTCTGACAATGGACATATATCAAGACAATATATACTTGTCAAATGTGCAACGAAGGCGAAGCAACAGCGGAGCATATCCACGTCTAGGTTAAATAGGTAAACCTTACATCGAGGCAGATGTTTTTTTTTTTTTTTAAGCGATACTGACCCGCCAGTTGCGGATGGCACCGCGACCTGGAAGATCAATTCTTTTGATGAATTTGAGGATCTTACTGGTGGAGACTGTACAAAGTTCCGTGGGAGTTAGGACTTCTCTGTGGAAATGTTGTCTCCGGAGGGCACAAAGTGCCATGCAGTCACATAGAATATGTTCCGCAGTTTCGTCGTCTTCCATACAAAGACGACATTCAGTTTCCTGAATAAGACCTATTTTGTTTAGGTGATATCGAAGATGACAATGCCCTGATAGAAATCCCACTAATCTTCTGATATCATTTCTACTGAGGAGTAGGTTGTTTCTGGATTTATTTTGGAAGGGTAAAATGGCTCTTTTAGGCTGACGAAGACTCTGGGTGTGTTGTGTTCCCAACTTTTGATTTTTAAGTTAATAGCTGAATTTGGAATGTTGCAAAACGGCTCAGGGCAGATGAAGGATTCAGCCGAACCTTTCCAAGCTGACGAACTGGTTCGGCTGAATCCTTCATCTGCCCTGAGCCGTTTTGCAACATTCCAAGGCAGATGATAGAACTGTTAATATTAAGCTCAGTTTATTTATAAATCCGATTTCATGAGAGATCTTTAACACAGCACCCCCACACATTGCCGTAGTGATACGTCAAATTTGCAAAGTTCTTTCACAATAATTTTCAGAATCGAAGTTAACGCGAATAATCACACGTACTACCTATCAAAATATTATGAAAAAGGTGAATCCCCATTTTTAGTGATTTGTTTTTTTCTTATATGTACTTATTGGAAATTTTAGTTGACTCAACTTCAGTTATTGCAATTCAATTCAACATTTTCTGGAACGTTACCCTGTCGTAGGGCGATGTTCAGCTCAGAAGGTACAAGTTTAACAGGAGCTTCAATATTTTTCTCGTGTTTGAATTCTTCCCGAAAATTCTGCTATCTACTTAAAATCATACAGAGACATGCAGTTATTTCAAGATCACGCAGTAGTATCGTTGCGTTGGTTCTTTGAAGGCTTCAAGAGCTGGGACCAGACTTATACATTTTCTTTAGATACCACTGTGGTTACCATTCTAGAGAACTTAGTTTATTTATCCCCAGAAATGTAACTATATTAGAATTACATTTGTTTCAGGACAAGCATGCTTTGGAGCCATACAGAATACCTAGAAAAACTCAAAGTATTATTTTTAGGAGCTGAAGTTATAGGCAGGCGCATATATCGCATTATACTCTTAAAGAGTATAAAAAATCAAAACGCTTGCTCTCCACATTCAAAAACATAGAATGTAAAAGCTATCGGTACGAATTATTAACCACGAATACAAGAACCGTACACACATACCTACATATTATTATTTTATCATAATCTTAAAAAAATGTAGTTTAGTAATCCATACCGAAGGAATGCAAACATTGTCGGCATTTTGCTAAAATTCAAACAAACTTCATACATATTGACTGGTAGGCCTTAAGCGTTGTATACATTCAAGGCACATGCCAAAAGCATATAACAGATAGCCACAAATATAAACAATCCGAAACACAATCTCTTCTAAATGATATTAGCTAAAGCTTTTTGTTATCAGTTGCTTATCACTAGTTCTCTATAAAACCGTTGACATTTTTGAAATGTTGAAAACGAAATTCATTGAATAATTTTAGGCGTGTCATTTGGTTTAATTTTGTTGCATCGTTTTGTTTTTGAAAACCGGAAGAGCTTTCTTCGATTTTAAGATTGATTGCATTCAGGACAAAATAAATAAAATAAATAAACTTTTCGGTCTCTTGTTACTTGTTTTTATTTAATAGGTGTTTGCCTATGCTAATAGGTTTATCTCTATGCTAATTCGAATAGTATGCGAAAAATAGAATACAAGCAGAAACTATTGAGGACATTTTTGAAACTATTGGTGGACGAATATAAGCCGAAGTAGAAGAACTGGATGTTGAGGATGATGCAACATATCTAGACGGAGCTGTATATATGGTGAAATTGATGTTGGTGGATACAAATTGTTTTCGGGAAATTCATCGGGAATCAAATACTGAAATAAAGAACATGTTCACTTAATTAATTATTATTTCCTTTCTGTTGTCGGATAAATTCGACTTTTTTTTTTTTTCGTCCATTTTGACAATCACCAGAAATTTCGAATTTTCGAAGTTATTTATTATTTAAGTGTGCCCGTTCAAAATGGTGGCGTTAGGCAATAACGCGTAAGGAAATAACGCCCAAATCGATTTGGAAATAGAGTCCAAAAAAATTTCTAACGCCCAAAAATGAACAAGAAGATCGAAATCAAGCCCAAAAAGACTTGGCCTAATGCCCAAAACACAATATCACCCAAGTTATAAAAAGGCAATATCGCCAAAAATTTTCAATGGGAATTGTTTTTGTAAAAATTGGGCGATATGAGCAGATTTTTGGGCTTTATTTCCAATTCATATTAGTAGATGCGTAGTGGGCACCGTAGCGCAAGTGGTTAGTGCGTCGGACTACTGAGTCAGCGGTCTTGGGTTCGAATCCCGCCGCAAACACCTAAAAGTTTTTCACAGTGCCCACCTCTTTCGAATGTCTGACAAGCATCAAAGAGTATCATTTGTCACGATTGAGCTTCTCAACTCGCCGTTCGGAGTCGGCAAAAAACTGTAGGTCCCCTCCATTCGTGCAAAAATATAACACGCACACACAAATGGTTCCGAGAAGCAACCATTCGGCGTGTGAAACTCGATGACGTTATAACTCGATAACCGCTGTGCCGACTTTCATGATTCTTTTTTTGTTTTTCTTTTTCGTATTGCTGTATTTCAGGCTTAGGCAGAAAGAAAATTGCATTTTGCCTGATGGTTAGCGAGACTGTTTTAGTACACGGGCGAAGCCAGGCGGGACAGCTAGTACCCATAAAAAACAAAACTTTGCAACCAATGCGTATGTTGTTCTCAAATTAGTGAATAATAAAAAACGCGGAGGGGGGGGGGCGTACCGTTCGCGTCACACGCTGACATGGAGTCATTTAGTTTGGTACAATCTTCTTCTTTTTGTTTATTTTAAAAAAGGAATCAAACTAATTCAAAACTGCGGAGAGGCTTGCAATATCTGTCATCGAACTTTGAGTGGGTTGCATTTTTCAATGACATTCTACGCTCTCAGTAGAAATTACTCAACAATATTGCCATTTGGGCAATTCTTAATTTTATTTGGGCGTTATTTCATTTTGTCTTAATTGTTTTGGGTGGTATTTCCTTTTTCGGGCATTATTTCCTTTTCAAATATTTCCACTTGTTATTTTGGGCTTTACTGCCTATTATAAAATTAACCCTGACTAGGAAATTACACCCAAAATGACTAAAAAAATTACAACAACAAATTGTTCGAAATTTTTTTGGGCGTTATTGCCTAACGCCGCAAATGGTACCTATAATACAGAAATAATATATATGATATAAGCTTTGTTCAATGAGAAAAAAGGCAGATCAGAACAGAACAGATCTGTGAGATATGTCAGGCACGTGCAACACAGCTGATTTTGACATTTCTCCAAAATCTGTTCTACATCAAGAGTAGGTGCAGAAAAGTTGTCCAGCAGAGAGTAATTGCACACAAAGCAGATGAGTCTCGGAGAGAAACTTTTCTCATTGAACACGTAAGCCTTGTACTTTTCTGTTCGTTTCTGTTCAGCACAGATTCATTGAACAGACTTATTAAATTAAGAGGGGTTGGTATCACTCATAAGTCTTATGAGCGCTCATAAATATGCACTAATATCCGTCGGTGAAGAGGTGTAAGAGGCTCTTAGTTTAAGATTGGTCGGTGAATACCGGCCTTAATCTAAGTCACCAAAAGTGCCTGTAATTTGTCATGTACGATATAATTTGGAAAAAATCGGATTCGTCTTAAAATCAGCGAATAATTCTGGATTTTAATTTTTTCTTTTGTGCTTCGTAGAATTTTATTTTGTTTTAGATTATTTTCGGTGGGATTAGAACTTTTCGTGTATATTCGAAAGGTATACATAGAAAAGAACTGACCTTAATCATATCATATGGAAAGTAACATAAACTTCGATTGATAGCTTTGGATTTTTCCAATTATTCTAAGCCCAAGATCCACTGTCACCTTTTGCCAGTGACCTTAGTTTCGATGAGTGTAGTAACTACCAAAATCCGTGAAAGTTTTGTTGTTCTTAGAAGACTTGATCTGATGGAACTAAAGTTCCTTTCGTGCTACAACTTTCTACAATGATTATTATCTTTTCTCTATTGTAGCTCATTACATTGAGTTTTCTTTCAGTAATCAACTTATTCCAATAAATTCAAAAAGAATGTGAACAGTAAAACAAATAAGACAAAATGTAATAAATATCACCTGGTAAACAAACTCTAAAAATTGAGCAGACTTTTACCAGCCAATGACATTGACCGTTTCATAGTCGGCCCCTGAACTTCACCGGTGCCAAAACAGTACGAGTATTGCACTCAAATAGAATAACAAAACGCCGCCTGCTAACTACGGATCACATCTGCTGCACATATTCCAAACTGACGCACAATCGGAATACGCCATCGATGGATGCTGTGCCTAGTGCACGCGAGTGAACCTCAACGATGATCTAATTATAGCGTTGTACTGCAGGAGCACCAGCCGCCGCAGTGTTAATTATCCCTTAATGCTTCCAGAGCTGAACTGAACTGTTTCCAGACCATATACGACGTTCGTTGGTAGCACGTTGAGTCTAAATGTCCCCAACGGGGTGCTGCTAGTAAATACTGGTATACTCGTACTTTGTGTATCTGAAAATAGCATTTGTACTGCACATTGCACTGTGTGCACAGCGTTGCGTGCCACTTCAGATACATGTGTGATTTGGGTTTGTTTTTTTTTTATGACCTGCTTATTTAAGCACATAAAGATACAAATTACTCGGAGGAGGCTGCCACTGTTCAAAGGACTGTAAGTAGGAAGTGTCTGCTTGTACCTCATCCACTTTCCCCTTTGTTTATGAATGTGTTTGTTGATTTTAGCCGTATTTAAGGGAACATGTGTGAAATTACTTTCAACTGTTGAGATAGGACGACTCAGCAAGCATCTTGTGTTTATCTAAAAGATAGTTGTATCTTATTTTAGATGTTTGTAGTCGATTTGTCATACTCTCCGTTCGATTAGCTCTAAACTGGTTCTCCGGAACGCGGTCACGAACTCACGAAGCGAAAAATTAATTTCCTACCTATACCATTATGTGTAACCGACAGACAATTCTCGTAAATCAAAAGCTAAAGGTGACATCACATCGGTATTTTGCATTTTTTTTATTTATTACATATCGACAGCGTGTGTACAGTATTAAGTGTGGGAACCGAACGATTTTAGCCGATCTGTTGACAAAGTAAATACATTTTTATATAAATCATTGACAACGCATTAAAATGCCAAATTTGGGTGTAACCATCAGAAAATTGATTAATTGCAAACCAAAAAAAAAAAAAAAAACAATATAAAAAGATATTCGCCGCATTTGTATTCGAAAAGCATGGCGGCTTTTACTTCGCGTGTGATATCACCAAGTGAATTTGCTTAAATTGTTTTTCGCCGTCAGTTTTGAATTTTAGATTAGGATTTTTTTTTTATTGTTAATTAAGGTGATCTTGGGTTTATTGTTATTACTGTGATCTTTTGCACTTAAATAAAATAAAAATAAAAAAGCGAAAAGTGCGAGAGTAATTTATACGAATATATGGGTGAGCGAAAGTTGCACGAAATTGGGAAGGTTACACGTGACGTAAGCGGTTTTACGTTGGATTGTAGTGCATTTCCTATTGAACAGGTTGGTGAAAAACCTTCGAGAAGACACCTCAGCATAGGAAGAGGAGCATGCAGAACCATTTTTACTAACCTCGGCACCGAAAGCAGGACAGTGGGAATATTATCTCCTCTCCTAATGGTACTGGTCGTAAATGAACTCCCCAATATCCTTGCAACTAACAGTTTTAAATGGGTAGGATACGCCGATGACCTCGACTTGCTAACGAGAGGGAAACACACTAGGGGAACTCATGCAGCCCGTTCTGCAGCTCACCAAAACCTGGACAGATAGCAGTGGACTAGGAGGTAACCCAGAAAATACCAATATGGTACTCTTCTCTAAAAGACTTAAGATTCCAGAATTCGGTGCCCCGTTACTAGGGGGGTTTCAACTAGACCTAAGGGACCATGTAAACTACTTAGGGGTAAAACATGATAAAAGGCTACTTTGGAGAAAGAATCTGGAAAATACAATAAAATTAACAAAGATCTGCCGGAGGGCTTTCGACAAGACGTGGGGTTTGAAACCAAAACTATGTTGTTAAATGGATCTACTCTTGTGTAGTCAAACCCATATTACTCTACGGAGTGTTAGTATGGTGGCCAGCTGTGAATAACAGCTACGCTAAAACACTACCTACTAGCAAACCCCAAACGAATGGCACATATAGGGATATCTGGAACCCAATCCAGCATACTCACGGCAGCAATGGAGACTATTCTTATTATTCTTCCGATGGAACTTGGGGTCAAAAGGACAACGGGGCTCTCTGCAATCAGATTGTAGACCCTGGGTCACTTTAAGGA
This sequence comes from Brachyopa scutellaris, assembly GCA_949775065.1. Classification (NCBI taxonomy): domain Eukaryota; kingdom Metazoa; phylum Arthropoda; class Insecta; order Diptera; family Syrphidae; genus Brachyopa; species Brachyopa scutellaris. The sequence goes on from OX459113.1 coordinate 116,326,123, forward strand.
CGAGCGGCTTACGGGACACAGAGCCATCTAGAGAGATGTTTCAGAATCCTCTGGACTGGTCAGAAACCCAAGTAATCATTTTCAAAACCGACTATGCTGTCGAGTTCCCTCGCCGCAAAAATGGCAACATGGCGCAGTGATTGCCGAAGTAGGAGGGAAATGTCTCCTTAATCCTTAAATCTCTTTCCTCACCCTTACAAACCAACCAACATGCAAGCATTTGCTACCTCAGAAGAAGATACATGACATATCCATCTCATTCGGTGGGAACTCGCATCTGATTTCTGCTGTGAGTCTGCTTGTCCCAGAGCGAAAATGATAAGCTAGCTCCTTACTCTTGTAGATGGATTTACATCAGGGTGAGGTACTTGATCAGCTGCTATGTCAGCTGAGCCTCTGATTCCGATGGTTTTTAGATGCGGCGATTTTTAGGGGAGTGACTTTCGTAATGAACCCGAGAATGAGAAATGAAATTCTGTTAAGGTTAACAACAGCGGTTGGGTCTTTTCACAGAGAATGTAGAAGTTTTTGAGGAAAACGAGTCTGGCAGTAGTTACAACTTAAGCGCGGTATTTTACAATCATCCGGCCAAAATAGTTCTTAGAAGAGTGTCAAGCAAAAGACGCACCTAAAGGTAGCTTTCTCTAGGCACTTTTTGTTGGAGATCTAGACTCATTCCTGGATTGTACCGCCAGAGTTATTCAGACAGATCCAATTGTTTGGCTATTTTCAATTTAACTATTTTATTTATTTATTTTTTAGTCAGTAGTCTACCAGTTTTAGTTCCCCCTAAAAATGTCCGTCTATCATTGAAAGTAGGTACTGTTTTAACGTGTTCTAGTTCTATCAACAAAATAGCCTTTTATATGCTTATCTATTGTATCTATACCTATACTTCAACAACATTATGTATGTAATTTATTTTTTTGAAAAATTCTCAGAACGTCTGCGCGAATTTCAACACAGAACTTCTGATGTGAATACAAAAAAAAAACATTCGAAACGATAATAAATACCGAATTCTACGAAATTCCCAAATTTACATGAACTTTTATCGACATCTCGTCTGGTTTCGTCAAAAAAAGAAGATGATGCTAATTACCGCCTGATGTATTCGCGGCACATCTTCTAATTCCCCACTCCGCGTGTTCTGGATTTTGATCTTCCGATGAAGTGTTAAGTAAATAATAAAATGAAATTATACATAACATTTGTTTGCGATGCGAGTAGCAGATTGCTGAAATATTTTTGAATGAACTAAGATAGAACGAACGAGAAGATCTTAAACAATTTAGAAAAGGATATTCACCTTGAAAATTGTTTGTTTGTACGTAGGAGTGCAGTAGTGCACCATAATAATATGTACTCCGTATATCGATTCTATACCAGATGAGACAAATATATGTAGGCATGCCCCTAGCTACTTACAAGCTACCACTCAAACTTGACACAGTCAATAAAACTTTTGTTAGATGGGACCTACTTGCCTTGCCACAAGACAGATCTGGCCAAGACTGGATCCAAAACGCTCTAACCACCTTTTGTCCCTAAAAAGACTACATTAGTACGATAATCAGTGTCATCACAAGAAAATTGCCTTAAAGACAAGAGTGCGACCCGGTTGGGTATCCTGACCCGGCTGGGCATCCTGACCCGGTTGGGCAAATGACTTCTGCAGAAGCTGCAGAGACGAAGAAGAGGAACAGAGCCCAACACATCTCCTCAGTTCATGCCCAGCTCTTTCCCTACATCTAGGTGAATACTTCTTCAACGACCTCAGTGACCTAGCACAAAAAAATGTTAGAAGTCTATTTCGCTTTATTCAAAGCCCTAAATGGTTCTCATGAGTTGCGGTGAAAAATCATCCCCGAAATCCTTGGTATTGCAATGGGCCTCTATAGGCCTAAGTGTTATCACAATGGGTCCACATGGACATAAGTGTGATGAGGACGCAAACATTCTCATCAGCCCGAATAACCTAAGTGTGCTGGTAATCGTTACTGGCAGCCACTGTAACCTAACCTAACCTGTATCGATTCTAAACGCTTGTTTTCACAAATGTGTTTTTATTTTCGAACTCACTCATATTTTTACATTCGAATTGCAATACAGAGTGGGACCCCAGATTGGAACAGCAGGATACACATCTGCAAAATTCTTTTACTGTGAGAGTCAAAAAATGTCCCCAAAGCTCCGCTCCGATTAAAAATCTAAATATTTCGGAAGTTTGTGGTGAATGTTTGAATGGTTATAGGTACTCATACCGTCATACAGGATGGTTTGGCACCACTACAAAACTGAATTTCTGAGTATTTTTATCAAAATATTCACACAGGCCGAAGAATGTTAAATTGCTTTCGGTGATACATTAAAACAAAAAAAGTTTTATTTGCGAGGTCTCTGATTTTATCGAACATTGATTAGGCAGATTTGTTGATTTGGCATGATATCCATTTCGATCCACTTAATTTAAAATAAAACTAGATCTTTATTTGCTACCGGTAAACTATTTATGTTAAAATAAAAGAAAAGTCAACCAGTGTCAAGTTCAACCACCATTTATTGTGCATCACAATCGAGAAATTGATCCAAATTTAGCACCAACGACATTGAGAGTTGTCATTGTGCAGCAAGATTTAGTAGTTCATTTTTTTCGGCAGCAAATGTGTACATAAATCAAAACGATCATATACCTATATTAGATTTCTGTAGTATCGGTACCATTCGCGGCCATCACACTTAACCAATCTTAACAAACAAGGTGTCAAAAGAAAGAGAATTTCCCGAAGCAGTGACGAATTGCACTTTAACTTTATAAATTTTAACAAATTAAAAAACCGATCAAAACAAATATTTAACCCAAAATGAACTCCCAAGAGAATAAACACTTCCGGTAGGATTTCCATCTATCAACTGATGGCAATGAATCCATTTATAAGAGTTCATTTCAAAACCGCTACGAGTTTACAACTCACCATCAGATACGCGATTTTTGTATTTTAGAAATTGTGAATTTTGACAGTTGACATTTATCTCTTTGTCTTAGAAGTTATTTAATCCAAAATACATACTCATCATCGTTTAGAGCTAGGCACATTCTAGATTTTGAAATGCTTGAATCAGATTTGACTTAAAAATACTCAGCGTGAACTTTTTCAAGCCAGCACATGATTTCATTATAAAGTAAATGCTATGCAATAGTGTGACTTCCGGAAACTCTTGCTGATTCATGTGAGTATCTATCTAGTGCCGAAGGGCCGTACATATTTAATCTATTTTTTTGTACAATTAATTTTACGAATATCCACACCCACTATTCAATTTCCTTTCAACAGCAAGAATACAGACCTTTAAGAAACATACACTTAACCCAAATTAAGTACTCAGGCCAGTCTAATTCTTGAACAAACCTCATTCACCCAGTTTTGTACTCAACAATTCGAATGTTTACACACGCCGTCAATTGATATCTAATTCTTCATCTATATCTATTGAGTGGCAATCGAAGTGATAAAATAATGTTGTTTCGAAAAAAAATAAAATTGTTTAGCCATTTGCAATAATGGGTACACAATTTCAAAAAGCAAGCGCAATGACATCATCAGATAACACTCGCCCGGGAAAAAGAACAAATGTTATCCCCCCCGTTGTATGACTGTGCAATGGCAAAAAATGATTTATGACATCATCTGAATGGTATTAAAGTCTATTTCTCCAGTGTCAACCAGGGCCAGAACACAATAATAAACCTCAATAACGACGATGATGGTGGTAATGATGATCGCCCAGCAAAGACCAAGTGCTAAAAATCGGACAAGAATGTAAAAATAAATAAAAGTACCCCCCCATCGACATCATGAGCGATCTACATGTGTGGCGTTGTTGCCATACAATCAATTGTTATTCACGCAGCCGTTACGATTTTGTTCTTTGTGAATAATCTTTGCCGGAATCTTATTGGTGCACAACATATTACATAAATTAATCATAAAGCGAACAAACATTTGAATTTCTAAATAATCAGCAAACATCTTTTTTTTCTCACTAGGTATACAGTGTGACGGAGAAGAAAAGTCACCGAACTTATATTACCGTGTCCCGCGATTACCCAAAGATGGATGGATCCAAAAGAACAAGTTAAATAAACTATTTCCTTACCATACCTGAAGGAAACAGGGCAGACAGGACATGTTTTACAGGTATAGTCGTTCGGGGCAAGAGTGCGCATTTTGGACTTCGGGCTTAAATTCTGAAAAACTTACAACAGATAACAAACAAAAGAGTCTATTATTTGGTAGCTTTATATTTTAGGAACAAAACTATACAAAAATATTTTATATTTTTTTAATGTTTCATGTGTTTTAATCAAAAAACCAAAGTAAGTCAAGTTGCGCACTCTTGCCCCGAGGTCAGGGTAAGAGTGCACAGAAGTATGGGTAAGAGTGCGCAACCAGTTTAAGTAACAGTTTTCGTAGTTGAATTGGTTTGAAACTGAGCTTTCGCTCAAACCAAGCTCTTCGGCAACGTTTCTTGGCTGCTTCCATTTTATATCAGCTCCCTAGCCTCGCATATTTTCTTTTGGGTTATCAATTTCCTTTCCGTTTGTGTTTGGTAGATACGAGGCATTTTTCTGGAAAAACAAAAACAGAAAAATAGTTCAGCTACGAGCTACCACCTACCGCATACGACTGTGATGTGCTCGTTGCATCTTTCGATAGAAGGTAATAGCCTAAAAATTGTTATTATTATAAAAAGTTAAATACTGGGTAAGAAAACACTGCGCACTCTTACCCACAGAACGACTGCGCACTCTTTCCCTAGACGCTACTTTTTTTTTCATTGTATTGAAAATTTAAGAACCAATAATATTATTCACTAAAATTGTATCCCTAATCAAACACACATATACACTGTTTATACCTAGATACTACATATGGGGTATCGAGTTGCCACGCTTTCCTGACACATTTTTAAAAATTAACTTCTTTTTTAACAGAATCCGGCTTTTTTTTCCTTGTTGATTTTCTTTGTACTGTTAATTGGAAAATGTTCGTAGAAACTGTTCATAATTGGCGGTTAGTGAAACACGCATATGCTCATTTAGCGATTGCTGCTAATTCTTTCACAGATGGAGAAAATGGCACTGCGTACTCTTACCCGCTGCGCACTCTTACCCCAAACGACTCTACTGGTAGAATTTTTGATGTTATTTCTTTAAGCGATGTGATCTTACCTGAAACGAAATAAGAAGAAGAAGAAAATATGTAATACTCATCAAAATTGATTTTTAATCTTTAAATTTATTTATTTATTTATGTATCAAAATAACTTAGAAAATAAAGTTAATCTTAATAACTCTGTAATTCGGAAAAATAAAATGCGAATTCAAATTGCCACACATACTGTATGTCCCACTGACATTGGAAATAGCTGTTACTCATTGAACACTTCGACGGCTGAGTGCTAGGCGTGAAGAAAATTAACATTCTCATCAGTTAAAATTAATTTTATTGCCGTACACACACACAGTAGCACAAATTTGAATTTTAAATTACTTCAATTAACCGACAATGTGAGACGTTATAATTTCCTAAAATAGAAATCGGGTGACTCAGTAACCTCACTACTCTATCGATATGACGCGTTGCGTCGCCGTATAGGATAATCAAAATCATCATTAACTATTTAAAAAAAAAAACACATTGATTTGTAATATTTACGAATACTACCCTCGATAACCGCTGATTAAATTTTTAATTAAACCATGTCGGTATTCGTATGACATGGCTGTCAGTTGTCAGATACACGAAAATTGATTTAACGAGTAATATGTCAACAGGGAAATAAAAATTGATGACAACTACAACAAGTAAGCATGTACGAGTATGTACATATGGATGTATCTGTTGCTATTAGTTCTAAAATTTCGAATCAATACGAGCGGAATGATAACAACAAGAATTTAATGATGGCAGTTCTATAAAAAAAATAGTAGCTAGTCTCATAATAATCGTACCGTATCGCTTTAGCCCGATTGGGCACGGAAGAGATGCAATAAACTAATTAAGAGTTGTTGTCTTGTCTTCTTATCGCCGATGATCTGGATTTACGTGGTAAATTGTTCAATTGAAAAAGTTAATGTACCTACAATGTTGTTTTTTTTTTTTCGATTTGAAAAAAGGAAAGGGGAAATTTAAAATAGATTAATTTTAGTTGATAGAATTTTTAGAAATTATAAACAAACAATATTGACACTTTGTGCCATTGATAAGCTATTCGCATTGAAGTGGTTAATTTATTAGAAATGATGTCACTTCTGCAGTGTAAGAACCTTTGGCAATATTCTTTGTTCACGTATAGCTATGTATTTGTTTGTACAGTGAAAATCCGTTACAACGATTTTTTTGAAGTAAGACTTGTTATGGCTCGCTGGGCAGTAATTCCAAAACCCTATGAAACGCGTCAGTTAAGTGTATAGATTAATCTGGTTCTTGTCGTAGCTAATAGTTGGGAAAATTTCTAAGAGCAAGCATTGCATACTTTTCGGAGCTAACACCAAAGATGCTTACACGCCAATTACAAGTTTAGGAGATTGGCCCGTTCCTTTTTAGTGTTCCGTACCCAAATGGCAAAACGGAATACTTGTGGAAACACATCGGTGTCTGTCTGTCTGTCTGTTACAGGCGTTTTCTCAGAGACTATTTGACATAGACAATTGAAATTTGCAACAGTTGTGTGTAATAGTAAATAGGGGTTTAAATACAACATGGACACCCGATGAATCCCTATTATGTTAAACGGTCACTTCAAAAATGTTCCTAAAGTTTTTTTTAGAAATTTTAATTGCCAAAAATTGGTTCGTGCCAAAATGAACAAAATCGAAAATTATATGAATATCTCATCCTTCTCAAAAATTCCCCTTCCTTTGTCCACAATTACAGCTACGAAATTTCATTTCTGTCTCTGTCTTCTGCCTAAACGCACTCTGTTTTGAAATAATTTATCGGAGATAACGACCTAAATGTATGAAACTCAAGTTATTTTTACATTTACAGTAAATTGTAACATAACCGACATTCTGTCTATTCAAATACATTCATTTATGACTTTTTTCATTCCTGAAAGACTTACATAGCTGAAAAATATTTGTATGCACACTTTACCATATCGACATTTCTTTACATATGCGCCATCATCGCTCGATGGTGCCAGTATCCCAAGAGAGATTTACAAAATCGTCTAGTACATTCTCTTAGACGGCTACTGTCAAAATTTCAGCCGAATCGGACTCGTAGTTTTGTTTTGACCACGTGTGGAAGCCAGCTTGTCCGCGAATTTTCGAATGAGGAGGTCATCGCCGCCACGGAGGCCTACTTTGCAGACCTCGAGAAAACCTACTTTTTGGATGGGTTAAAGAAGTTGGAGCATCGCTGGATCAAGATTATCGAGCTAAAAGGAGACTATGTTGAGAAATAAATCGCTACTTTTCCAAAATTTGTGTTTTTCTTTTGTAGGCTAAGTACTTATCGAACCGCCGCGCCCTCGTACATGTATGTATGTATATATTCATCTTAAACTCAGCACTAGGTTAATTTAGATTTATATACTTTAAAGTCATATCTATGTTATATCGGTTACAAATATCTATCGCTTATAAAATCCAAATTCATCAGTCCCCAGTCGGTCGTTATAATCGATTTTCACTGTAAAAGTACACATTTATTTTTTTATTTTTTTAGTTACTTTTTGTTGGTAATAATAATGCGAGTAAACCTCCTTAAACGTCTTGAAACTAAGCCAGCGCTAATTGACTAACAAAGATAGCAACTTATTGCGAGAAGAGTCGCCTAATACTACGTATTAGCGAAAACACTCGTATGTGTTTGTATATCCAAAAACAAACAAGAAACAAACGAAAGCATTAACAATGAATAAGACTCAAAGAAATGTGTTTTTTTTTAGGGGTTTGTTTTTCGAATTGGCAGCACTTTTTCTAGTGACAACAAGTAAGACATCTAATAGCTGATTTGTGATCAATTTGGTTAGCCATTTCGCCATGAATGAAGTTCAACACCAGCCTGAAGTTTGCAAAGTTTTGTCCAGTGATGAGGACTTTTTTGGTTGAAACGTCTATAAGCAAATTGTCGCATTTGGAGTGAAGGAAATACATAAATCATTATTGAGAAGCCGTTACATCCACAAAAAGTCACTTTTTGGCGTACTTTATGGGCTGGTGAAATCATTGGTTCGTATTCCTTCAAAATTGAAGCCAGACAGAACGCAAAAGTCAATGGATGCTGGAGCGCTGTAGATCAATTTTAGTTCCCCAATAGAGATGAAAAGCATTCAACAAAACGGCGCCAAAATCAAGTTATTGGAGAAATCATTCGATGAGCAAAATCATATTTAAACAGTAATGGCATGAAATTATAATTTCCAATAAAGCCATGCCGATTGATAATAGAATCATATACCTATGTATATTATTTCTGTAGTGTAGGTACCATTTACGACTCTCACACTTGACCAATCTTAACAAATGAGGTGCCAAAAGAAAGAGAATTTCCTGGAGCAGTGACGAATTGCACTTTCACTTTATAAATTTTAAGAAATTAAAAAAACAAATCAATCACACTTGTAATGTAATAAATTAATAAAATTAAGTTTTTCGCTGGGAGAAATTGTCAATATTTTCGCAATTGTATAAGTTTATTTTTGTGTACCGAAATTTGCTCAGCGAAAAGTGGTCACCTTATGTTAGGTACACCAAACGATCTCCAGATGTATATACATATAGCGGCCCGCATCCACAGGCTAAAATCAGGTATACAAAAACATAAGTCTAAAGTCGTCCACGGCAACATTGATACAAAAATGTACTAGACGAAACGTAATATAGAACTCAATTGGTATGGTAATGAAATAAAAGGTGCTGCGTCTGACAAAAAAAAAAATACAAAATACACTCCACTAGAATCAATCTTACGATTTTGGTGACTGGCAACTAATGAGAGTAGATACGAGAAACGATAAGACTGTCTGCCCATAAATCTTTCGGCACTATAGGGCTGGCGGGTCAATGTCCGGTCATGGCCAATTCCACATTGCTTCTCACGAAATACCAAATCATTGCCGCGCGATTAAGAATTGCGTTCCCAGACCAAACAGACATTTATTAAACAATGCATCATGCCTATGAGTAAATACTCGTACACGCCGGCCGCTAATTCGATAACTCTCAAGTGGCAGTTGGGTAATTATTCGCCATTAGGCGTGGTCTTGCCCTCCCAAGAAAATCACCATCGCAAGCATGATTTCTTCTAACGCACTGTCAAACAGAGAGGACAAAAAAAAACAACCTCCAGCATGGTAATTACTAAACAACAAGTAATTTAATTGTTAAAAAACGTGTTTTTATGATTTTTATACCATTTACGCTATGGGAACGTATTTAATAGTCACAATGGAACATTATTTGCGGACTAATACGTGCCTACGTTGTATTTGTTTTGGTAAGCTACTAATACCGCTCGGCCTGATAAGGTTTCACCTCTTTCACTCGGAACGGGCCTCAACACGGATATAATTTGTATGAACTCGTACTTTCTTTTTCCGTTCGCTTCAAGCGCACGCATGGAGAATCATTGAATTTCATGATCTTTTATGCTGAACGCGTCCAAGACGACTCTATACACTCGTTCGCCTATGAACACCAAGTGTCATTTCCTATTCAAATGACAAAAGCAGAACAGTACTGCTGGAGATTCCGGAATATCATGGGCGCGGGAGACAACACTCGACCGCTCGTTATAATTGGCAATCCCATATGCCGGTGTTGATCATCGTCATCGTGGTTGACGTCAGTTGTCATCGTGTACAATGGACACCTTTGTTGAGGATCACTTTGAGTTGTGTTGATACTTTGTGTTGTTATAAGAATCACATCGCACTGAATGATTGAAGTGCGTTCATAAATTCCATGGGCGGGTGGGTGTTCTTCAACAAGAATTGTTTAATTCGATTGAGTTCGGCATGATGACAATGATGATAATGGTTAGGCGGGGGGGAGAATGACGCCGCACCCAACAAAGAGAAGCAGTTAGGTGAACGCCAAAGAATTTGTACGTACTTCAAAGTGAACCGTTTGGAATGCAGATGAGGATGATGATGTGTATTTATGGATTCACATCTAGATGTTGGAAGAACATACGAATAGCAGTGGGAATATTTTTGCCTTAGATGGTGAGATGGATGAGGATTAAAGCAACACTTGGGGGTTTTACCATGAGTGGATTATTCATAGTTCTGAAAAATTGTAATTGATGGGGTTAAAATGATGACCATGATTGTGTCGAATCTGATTGGTAAAGGATTTTAGTCGAAGATAAACAGCTTCTTCTTGGATTTATGGTCATCGTTTCCAAGTTTTTCATTTTAGAATTTCTATCGCAACACAACTCCAAAGTAAAGACAAGATCTATCAAGGTTTCCCAAAAAAACGGAGACAGGATTTACAGAAGTTTGTTTCATCATCTTTAATAGCCTATCTCTCATCTTCCCACCAATCTTCCTACATTAGTCAGCCTTCAACATTGGGACCAGTCCTATTTTTCAAAATTTATTCAATATCAGAGTGAATAGTAAGTTTAAATGGCCTTACACAGGTTGGGCTTTTTGGTATTTCCTATTCGTAGTGATGTCCAAAACCCCCGTCACCAGAAGGTAATCAACATCGACAAAACGCTTTAATTTTTTTTTTATTGAAAATCTTCGTCTTTTTACCCGACTAGAAAGGAAGGGTTATGATTTTCACAGACTGGGTTTGTTTGTTTGTATGTAAGGATGTCACCTCGTACAGCCTAAACTATGGAACCGATTTTAACAACTGACGTGTCGTTGGATTCGTCTTGATCCGGAGAGTATCCTAGGATTTGGGCCATCGCAGAAAATTCAATATGGCGGATTACCGTTAGATTTACTAACTCCTTAATATGGATATCAAATTAAAGGATTTGACAAGTGGAATACGATAAGATAAGCGAAGCTAAGCTTTACTCTGGTCATCATCGATTCGTTTCGCCTTATTTCGTACTGTCTCTCTCTCTCTTTGCATCCATCTATCTATCTCTCTCTACAACGCTCATTCATTATCTATCTGTCTCTCTCTATACATCTATCTCTCTATCTCTCTCTCTACAACGCTCTTTCACTATTTATCTGTGCCTCTCTATCCATCACCCTAGTTCTCTCTATTTCACTTTCTTTCTTTCTTTCCCTCTCTCTCTCGCTCTCTCTCCCGCTCTCTCTTTCTCTCTCGCTCTCTTTAATTTATTGTTCCCGTAGCTCGAGCTCCGTGAAATACGTAAGTAACTGCCAAGACTCTCTCTACCACGCTCTATCACTATTTATTTGTGTCCCTCTATCCATCTGTATCTCGCTGTATCCATCTTTTTCCCTCGTTCTCTCTATTTCTCTTTCTTTCTTTTTTTCTTTTTCTTTCTCTCTCTCTCTCTCTCTCTCTTTAATTGATTCTTCCCGTAGCCCGTGAAGTACGTAAGTAACTGCCAAGAGTCTTCTTATCTTTATCGACGAGGATCGGACAATCGCATGGTTTTCTCCTGCAACTTCTGTAATATTCGTTCCGGAATAAAACGCAGTGAATACCTGTGCTATGAGTGTATATTCCGATTAAAATTAACCACAGGAAAGGATCTCTTCTTGTAATGGATCCATCAAAAGGCTCTTTCCGTTGCGCATGTATCATATCTAAACGAATCCAGTGGCTTTTGACATCGAATCCGATTGGAACTCGAACAAAAGGGTAGGATTAAAAAGTGTGCGACAAATAACCTATGGAAGATGAGACTAGCTAGAGCATAAAAATAAGTGTGTCTGTTACTCCAATCAATAAAAATTAACCCCAAAAAGTGATCGCAAATCACACACCCATTTACGAAACATGCCCCCAATTCCAAATTCTCAACATTAATCTTTTATAGTCGTGTGGTAATGTGTGTAGAAACCCATATATTTTATGAAAATACAAACAATGACATCTCATAAAAAATAAAACCATATGCACCCAATTGCGACCCTAATTCCAAAGAAAGTGCTCACTGCTAAAACGCTCAGAAGTTCCAACTTCATTTTCAATTTAAAACAAAAGCCATAATTTCTATTCATGCGTTTTTTTCCCCCAAATTACAACAAACACATCGTTCTGGTAGAAAATAAATCTTTTTAACCAAACATACGAGTACTCATCTGATGATAGATACGTGGATATTCCAGCATTCATTGTACTCGTGACTTTCGTGGACCGAGACAAATTACAAATTGAAAATGAAAAAAAAAAAAAAAAAAAAAACAGAAACCTTTCCTTTCCCATTTTTTCACTGATTTACTGCGATCTGTCTTGCTCTATTTGTGATGCAACGACACACACATGAGGTCTGGCGATAGAATCTACTCGTGTACCTCCGGAGCACCAGCGGAAAAAAATTAATTTCGACTTGTAAGGCAAAATAAGAAAGAATTGAAAACAGCAGCGGTGGCGTCGGCGGCTCGGTCTCAGCTTACACCGGAAGCAATGGCTGATTGCATAAATCCATCTAAGTAAAAACGAAAATTCTTGAAACCAGAATCACTTGGATGTTAACCACTCACTTTTTGCACTCGAGGTTTCTCGATAAAGTTCTGAACTTGAACGTTAATTACGCAAATTTTTTTGTTCTTAAAAAAAAAACCACACACACACATGTGATAGTGTGGCATTCTTATTATGTGTTCTTGTTGTGGTTTTCTTTTTGTGTTTTGATAATAATACTATGTTTATTGTTTTTTTGTTGTGAAAATAATACGTCCGCCATGCCTATGGATACGTATAGAAAAAAAAAGTGTCCATGAGGGCGAATTTAAATTTTGAAATGTTTTCTTTTTCCAGTGGTTTTGCTGGTGACAATGCAATGGTGTTTTATTGGTGGGGTTCTATTCTCTTGTAATGGATTTTCTTAAGTAGCAAATGAGAAAACAAAGGCTTCTGATGTATTTGATTTCTATGGGACACATGAATTGAATTAATCACTTTGTACGTATTATTGTTCTATGAGCCAATAGCCACCACCACCATCTTTTCATCGCCTAAGATTCTATTTCAATGCAACGCAATGGCTGGATGCGGGACCGTGAGAACATTAATCTGTTTGCATCCGATCCTGTGGATCCGTAACTACAATTTTGTATGTAGGTATAGTTAAATAAATTAATTTGAAACTAGGTTATGTTGTGAATGTGATCAAAGAAACTACAGAATCGAACCGAGGAACAATTTACAGTGAAATCTCCCATTACGGACAGCTCCATTCGACGGACAAATTTTTATAACTAAGCTTTTATGTTTCTGGTTGCATACAATTTACGTTCCATTAGCTGGTCACTCCGTTGATTAGACGCGGATAACCATATCTGTAAGAAATTATTGAATTTAATTCCATTAGACGGACAAAAACAAAAAATCCACCGTAGCTTTACCTCTAATTTTTATTACTGGCTCCGGGTCATATCGCCGAAAACCAAATCGCCCAAATCTGAAAAATGTCACATTGCCCAAGATTTTTGGGCGATTTAACACTATGACAATGAATCGCCCAAAAATTAAAACATTTCAAACCGCCCAAGAACTCATGCTTCCGATCGCCCAAAAACCAAATCGCCCAATATTTAACATTTTTAATTGTTTGGGCTTGTGGGCTTGTTTGGGCTTGTGTAGCGCAAGTGGTTAGTGCGACGGACTACTGAGCCAGTGGTCTTGGGTTCGAATCCCGCCGCAAACACCTAAAAGTTTTTCACAGTGCCCACCTCTTCCGAATGCCTGACAAGCATTCAAGAGTATCATTTGTCATGTAAAGCTTCCCAACCCGCCATTCGGAGACGGCAGAAAACTGTAGGTCCCTTCCATTCGTGCAAAAATATAACGCACACACACAAATGGTTGCGAGAAGCTAGACTTGGTTCTACCTAGGACTGCTGAAGCCAAATATTTTTTTTTTTTTTAATTTTTGGGCTATTTCGCATAATATCCAGAATCGCCCAAAAATATCACTAATTTTGGGCGATTTCACATTTTCGTCAAATTGGGTTTAAAAGTGCGTCTAAAGCGAATTGTAACAACGGTCAAGACATCGAATATTGAAGGCTATAATGGTGTACTTGGACGGATGCTGAAGAAAAAAAGAAACATTCTCAAATTTGTCAAAGTCCTACAGGATGAGGAATTTATGAAAAGCCGTAATTTCTCTATGCTTATAGAAAGTGGTGAAATACCACCATGCCACTTCAAAGTGGTGAAGTACCAAAGGGTTGCGATAAAACGCCCATTTCTTCTTTGGGTGATTTGACATATTTATTTTTTGATTAATCTGTCATAGTGTTTAAATCACCCAAAAATGTTGGACACCCTGACATTTTTCAGATTTGGGGGATTTGGTGTCGGGCGATATGACACAAATCCGCCTTAAAAAGGCCGAAACACAAAATCACGTTTTTGGGTATTTTGACATTATGCCAAATCGCCCAAAATGTAAAAATGTCTAATCGCTCAACTTTTTTCTTGGGTGATTTGACTTTTTTTTTGTTGATTTTTTGCATCTTGGGCGATATGACTCGGAGCCACAAATAAGGAAAGATGTAAGAATTTATAAAACAAAAGTTGCGTCGTACTGTACATTAAAATGGGGTTCTCTATCTGCTAGTACAATGGGCCAGTCGTCGGGTATGAGTGTTCCAGTTAGGGCATGCCCACCAAGACAAAACGATCTTCCAACGCTAGAATACGTTTTAGGGAACTAAAATAAACGTTGAATGCACTAATTTGGGAACACTACTGGAAACTACCCAGTTTGGAGTTTTTTGCAGAGTTTTTCCAGTTCCATTAGTCGTTATTAATATAAACCGTATACATATGTAGATATGGCCATTAAAATCAATAAAACGTGGGGAGATAAATTATTGCACACCGCTTAAAGAATAGGTCCTAGAATTTATGGCTGCGGAACTTCGGCGTTAGTTGAAAGAAATGCAGAAAGTTTTTTTCATTTTAACCAAATGTTCATCAGGAAATAAAGTGCCATATTGTAATTCTCTCTTCTCTGTGGGCACCGTAGCGCAAGTGGTTAGTGCGACGGACTACTGAGCCAGCGGTCTTGGGTTCGAATCCCGCCGCAAACACCCAAAAAGTTGTTTCACAGTGCCCACCTCTTCCGAATGCCTGACAAGCATTCAAGAGTATCATTTGTCATGTAAAGCTTCCCAACTCGCCGTTCGGAGACGGCAGAAAACTGTAGGTCCCTTCCATTCGTGCAAAAATATAACGCGCACACACAAATGGTTGCGAGAAGCTAGGCTTGGTTCTACCTAGGACTGCTGAAGCCAAAAATTTTTTTTTTATTGTAATTCTCTGACAACCCATATGGTAAAAAGATTGACATGCTCTTTTTTACTACGAGTGACTCCAATAGCAAGTGTCAAATTGAATAATTTTTAATTCGATATGTTTACTAAGGTGTTACTCGAATTTCGGTATGTACTCGCCCATATGTACGTAATACTAGTTTTTTTTTTCCACAACCTTTCAGACCGTCGCGTGTCGTCATGACTAGAAAACAACCAACTGGGACTGTGCAGAGAGAAACTCAATAAATTTACACTGAACCAATTCGAAATTAACATTCAACGCCAGTATATACACATAAACATTATTTATAGTAATTTATTTAGCACATATTTAAGAAGGGGAACAAAAACAAAAAGTCTGATTACAGCTAAAGAACACCAATGGACTTGACTATTGAATGTGAATTGCATAGCGATAGCCACCATACCAGCAAGAGCAATCTAGTACTATGCATTGCCTGGCATAATGCATTAGTGCAACGGCAGCATTAGCTGCTAAGACTGCTTTGCGCCTTTAGGCAAGTGCCTGGCCGCAAACGCGAACTCCGGTCCCAATAACATGACACTTGGACTTTCAATTGGAATAAATTTCTATAGTTGGACAAGTCACAACTAAATAAACCAAAAACCAACACAAACACGCAATATACACATACGTAAGTCTTTAAAGAAGAAGAAGAGAAAAATGCTGCATTCCAAAGAAAACTGATTTCGTACTGTACTGCTGACTTTAAGTCGGCGGCGTCGTGACAAATGGCGCACCTCACAAACGAACCGAGCTGAATATTGAACAATGTTTGAATTCAAAAATTAATCATAAACCCTCTCGAAGTAGGTAAGCCATTGATGTTTAAGGCGCTGCTTTGGTGTTTTCTCTGTTAGGTTGCGTTATTTTCAATTACGCGCCTCATTAGCTGCGTTAAGTAATTCATGAAGTTGCTTAGCGCCGTTTATGTTTTCGCATCGATTGATATAGCAAATGAATGTGCACAAGTTGTGCAGTTTTCATCTCAGGAAGTAGCCGAAGCTGATAAGTGAAACAATCACTAGTTACTAACGTACGTGGCAGCTGATGCGGAAATTACAGGCGCCTTACGTATGTAAGTGTACGAAGCCCTATTCTGGAAACTTCCAGGTAAGATAAGAGGTGGTTTCAGTTTAAAAAAAAAAAAAGGTACAAACAAACCTATTAATACTTTATGACAGGTGCTGGTCGTGAATTGTCACTTTTATGATATGTGACAGCCGTAGAGATACCGCGAAGCTATTTCCAGCGATTGCAGAGTGCAATTCATTATTTCTTGGACTTTGGCAAAATGAAAAGCAAAAAACACGATTCCATCGGAATGCTGATTAGATACCATTTGAGTATCATGCGAGCCTTTATTGCAAAAGCAACGATTGCAGGTGCTCCTTGATTTAGGCTCGTGGCTCGTTTTTCTTTTTTAAAAACGATTTTATTTCAATTTTAAAATTATGATACTACACTTCAGCTGGGGGACTGTGGATAACGATCAGTCGTAAAGTGCAACATATTATAGCAAAGCAGGTGGATAAGATAGGAGTATATAAATGTGGTGTGGAGAAGAGCCTGGACTAACCCTAGCTTTAAATGGGTTTTTAATGACTAAATACGATTTTTATGGCTACTCGTTGCTTTTTATGGGGCAGAGCCAGTGAAATCTGTTCATTGGCAATGGAATAATCTTAAAACGGTGTTTGGAATTGGGTGACACAACCGCATCGACTGGATAAGCCGATAGTCAGAGTATACCTTAGGTCACCCCTCAGGAAGCTGGCCAATAAAGCAAAGACAAACCGCCTTCCAATACACGTCAAGTAAGTAGTTTCTTCTTCTGGGTGGCAATTGGAAATACTAATGGAAATGAATAACTTAGTCAAGTGCAAGTGATTTCACTGATATTATATCTTTTTAAAAGCAGTTGAAATAGGGATGTAACGATACATAGTTTGGCCGATACGATACCCATACCGATTACTGTAGTAAAAAATCGGCGATACCGATACCGATATCGATAGCTTAGTAGATAATAAATCAAATATATAATAAAGAATGTACTTCGGGCGTTTGTATACACAGTGGATTCCGCTTATTTGGGACACGTCGGTCCAGACCGATTTTGTCCCAATAAAGCAGCTGTCCCAATAATGCGATGTGACAATCAAGTAAAAAACCAATCTGTCCTGTTCTGTTCTTGACCATTTGTTCCAGTTAAGCGGCTGTCCCGATTATCCGCCGTCCCAATAAAGCGGAATCTACTGTATATATATATGCCTTACTACCACGAGAAACGTTGACATTGCTGTACAAACAAGTCGCATTTGTGTCATCATCCTGTTTTATTTGAAAATGATTCCAGATGGAACTTGTACGTTTTAAAGGCGTCGCCATTTTACCGATATATCGGTATCGGAATCGGAATCGTTACATCCCTAGTTGAAAGCGATTTATTTTTTTCGCTCAGATGGAAGGATTTTTCTCGTGTGAAGAATGAAGAAAAACCAACTACTGTGGCAACTCTGCTCCGTCGCATAAAATAGTTTACAGATGGCTAGCTTTGGGTCGTACAATGAGGACTGATGGAGAGTGTGTGAAAAATGCGGCTTCTTTAACCATCATATTCTATGCTACGACATTACGAATAGCTAGCTCAGCGCTAGGTTCTAAGTTGACTGGAAACATGTAACTGATGTAACTGATCCACAGTCTCGGTAGTATAATATTTTTCATAGCATTTCACGAGTGGTATTTTCCCATTACAGTTTTTTGGAGGGTAACCAAAATTATGTTGGTTAAGGTATAGATCAACTGCAGATTGCACCTCCAAATAGGTTACTTTTCAAACGAAACAACGCGCTGTATATCTATGTATAAATATTTTTGAAATTTTCCTTGTTTAAGCTCGTCTAACTTGACATAGTCAATTAAACTAATGCTAGGTGGGAATGTGGAACTACCTGCCTTGCCACCAAACAGATCTGGCCTAGACTAGATCTAAACCGCTCTAGCTACCTTCTGTCGCTTAAAAAAACTACATATCAGTACGACTATCGGCGTCATTATATGACACTGCCTTATAGGCAAGCATGCAAGTATGCTTGGGATGATTTCAAATGACTTTTGCAGAAGTTGCAGAGACGAAGAAAAGGAAGAGAGGCTAACACATCTCGTCTGCTCATGCCCAGCTCTTTCTCTTAGAAAACTACACCTAGGAGAATGACGATCTTAGTGACTTAGCACAAAAGACGTGGGAAGACTTCTTCGCTTTATACAAACCTCCAAATGGTTCTCATGAGTAGCGGGGTTAAATATCCCCAAGATCCTTGGTATCGCAATGGGCCTCTAAAAGCCTAAGTGTGCTGGTATTCGTTACTGGCAGCCGCTGCTACTTAACCTAACCTAAGCTAATCTTGTCTAACCTAACGTAACCTTGTCTTAGCTTTCCATAAGCAGCGTGTTCTTTTTTTGCATAATACGCGCGCCTAAAGGGGTTATGAATACACTTAAAATGCTTTGCACAGCGCGGGCCATAGTTCTGTAGGTATTTATTGCTCTTTGATTTGTATATCTGTCAACCTTGGTATTGACTTATTGACTGTCCAATGTCAGCACGAATAAAGTGTAAAATATAAGTTATTAAATACTAAGATTTCTCAGAGTAACCGGAATGGTGGAGCTGGAGATATCTATAGATCTCTGGTTCGGGAATACAATAGATCTCTAATAGGTCGCACTCTTATAGGTTCACAACTTATTATTATTATTATTATTATTGAAGGGTGAGATGCACCACGACCTTAAGATCTACAAGTCCTAGACGAAGGAGCATCCCTCTCCATATTATTTCTATTGGAATCGGTTAGAGAGAGCCTCGCTTACACCTAGCCCAGGTGAGAATTCCATAGTTCATAGCACCTCCTCCAGACCCATTTCCCTGAGATTGGGTGCTATGAGTGGTAGATCCTCTGTTGTAATTTGGTATTTACCCAGCACTTAAATCTTTTCTGGGTTAATGCCCCACATTCATGTGTTCCGGAGTTTCACTAAATTCATTGCAAAATCTGCCTGAGTTTTCATCTGATAGACATAACTTCCTGAGATGTGCCTTGAGTTTACAGTGCCCCGTTAGGAACGCACTCAGGTTTTTGTTTTTGTCCAGGCTTATGCAGGGTTTGAATCTTTTTAGATTTAGTTACCCAAAAGTTTCTTCACCTTTCTTAGTCCCTGAGTTTTTGTCCAGGACTTAGTCCTGTTTACCTTCCTTTGTTGATCCCCAATATGCCACAGAAAGGATCAGGATCCAGGAAGGGTCTGGCGGCTCCTTTTCTGACAAATCTATCCGGCTCTTCATTTCCTTCTATCCACAGGTTTCCTGGTACCCAGTAGGTGGTGACGTTGTTTTGTTCGCCCAGTCTAGACTCCCAGACAATTCTAAGTTGATTCCCAACTAATTTTTTTTTTCATAATAAAAACCTCAAAACTGCGCTTATTTACGGTCAACAATTGAAACTAATCTCGAAGCGTTGCGCAACCAGCCAATCAATATGTCCAATAAACTCAATTTACATTAAATTAACACAAACTTACTGTCGTGCTGTTGATCACCGGCAGCGCCACAAAAAAACCTACATTCCAAGCGTTTCAAACGAATTTAAATAAAATCGCCATAAGAAAAATAGTTGTATAGAGAAATTGCGAGGATAATTCTGAGACAAGTCATGATCCAATGATTCCGAATTCCACTCGCATTCAAATACTTGAGCTCGTCTGTTGGTTTAAGCAGCATACCGTGTTTCGATACGCTGCTAACTGTCAAAAATTCAAAAAACTATCCACAGTGGACTCGAGTACATCTGTATAGGTAGATATCTACATATGTATAATTAATTCACATAACTCAGCTAACGAGCTTCAAGTCTCAAGCTGACTAACTGACAAATCGCTTTGGGTTGTATTATTTTTTTTCTGCACGTGGCTTGATAAATAAAACAAAAATATTATTTTCTTTTTATGTATGCGTACGCACATAATATAATTCAGATGACATTTGAGCGGAGGGAGACAGACAAAGTCAAAGCCAGTTTCAGGTCAGTGAAGTAATTTCAAAATAGTTTCGGTGACGGCTTTTTGTTGTTATTAAATATTCAGCTTGGAATTTATTTGAAATTGAACTCCGGAGTACAATCACCGTTTTGATTGTTAATTAAATAAATTAAAAAAAAAAACCTTCGCTGATTTACTTCTTTTTCTTTCTGTCACACAAGAGTGTACCTACTTCAGTCAACACGCGCGCACCACACATGATTATTTGTTGTGCACTTTTATGTAGGAAGTTATTGTTCAACTAACAACAACGAGACAACGACCGGACCCGTACTTACTGACATAACTTTGTAACATACTTCTCTTTGAGTGCTGAAAACGCGGATCGCATTAGGTTTGTCATAATGTCTTTTCCATTATGAGCAAAGATTGAGTGAGATACACTCAAAATCTGTTAGATGTTGCGCAAGCGCAAGCGCGAGCACACACTTCACTTCGAGTTCGGATTAAGATTCATCTGAGACAGCGGTTTTATCGGTTTTGCATAAATTTGTTAAGCTAAAGAGCGGGCATTTCGTCGAAATTGGGATCAAAACAAATTCACTTTTTATTTATATACTCGATAACTTTCTATTTCGAAACTTATCTAGATGATGGCGGTGATTAGATGACTTTCGTATTCAAAAAAAAAATAAAAGTCAACGGATATTAAGATTTTGAAAAACAAAAACCCATGACAAGAAAAAAAAGTTAACGAAACCATAGGACGATGACCTGGGTTTATTTTACGTCATCATTTGTTTTAGAACAAAGAAGATGGCGAAAAGAGAATTAACATCGTAATCATAAAAAATGTTAGACAGAAAAAAGGCAAAAGATACTCTCGTAAGCCAAGGTCACACATGATTTTTGTTAATCGTCGCGTCGTCAGCGGTGGTTCGAGATTACTGATACGAGGAGGTATAGTGGTAGACAGTAATTAATTTCAAAGAGGATACCCGAAACGGTTCTTCTTACTAATTATACACAAATTTAATGAGAGTTGGAATGTTTTTTGGGAAATGGATACGTTTCGGTTAGACACTTGAAACGGATGCTGTTAATTTTTTTTTTAATCATCTGAGAGTCATCGGAAGAGTCTCTGTAAACAAGTTTTTCGCCTATAACGCGATATGCATAAAGATTGTGTCCGGTAGTAGATTTTTAAGCTCTTGGTGTAGTGTTTCATCAATTTTTTTAAGGTCAGCATTTGACACGCTAGAACCTACATAATATGTGTATTGCATGTCCATGGACATACAGGTATATATATAACCATAACATTCCAATAGCACTATAATTCCTTTACGGACAATAGACCGCTTATTTAGGCATTCAAGCGAACATTTCCCATCTTGATGGATCACAATATGCTTATAGCCATCCCGACAAAAGTCGGCGGCAATTCATATGCTACCGCGTATATTAAGATACATAAAATCAGTTGCAATAAACTGACAATGGATGATTGTTAACAGTTACTAACATAGTCTTAAACAGTATTCCACATTATTTTCTGTGACGAGCACTAAACATGAAATGGAACTTTGACAGGTCCAAGTCTTTATACTTCCAGCCAGGGTTACCTCTGAAAATCTCCGGAAGGGGTCCTAAAGGGGGTCCCATATAAAATTTAAAGACTAATATACGAGAAATACATATAAATGGGATGAAGAGAAACGAACCGCAGTATTTGAATGCGTCCGTTTACAGGGGAAATCTAAATCGTTTGGCGTTAGCAAGCACATACATTGATAGAAATCGGGTAAATGCAAAAGTGAGATTGCTGTCGATAGCGATGTCGGCTATAAAAAGTGACGGAGTTTTCGGTTGAATACGTCCATTTTTTTCCCAATTATACAGAAACGGTCCAAAAGGGTCCTATTTTTTCAAAAAGGGTCAGATTTCGATGATTTTCAAAAAGGCGGGTCCTGGAGTCCGTGCCAAAAAAAAAGGTTCAATTTGACCCCAAACGGTCCCAAAGGTAACACTGCTTCCAGCTATCGTCAACTAAATTCTTCTTATGATGTTCCATTTGAGGTTTTAAAGATGTCAACGTTTTACACCGCATCAAGATGACGCAAAGTGCTACATATAAACGACAAATTGGGAAGTTTAAGGGGATCTGTATGGTGATACTTTATTGTCGGACATCCCTGGCAATTCACGATCAGTTATATACCAACATTTTCATACGATAATCTGTCACTTTGTTTTTATCTGTCATTCTGGCTTTTTTCTTCCATTCGCGGACCTATTAGGTCTGTTTGGTGTGTCGATAGTTTTCACAATACTATGTAAACTTTCATAGAATCATGACAGTTTCATGGCTGTCAATTTTTTTTACTCTCATTTGGCTCTCTCTTTGCGATGAATTATCTGCAAGTATCTGCAAGACGTTTTCCTCGGGGTGGACTGTTCAACTCTGTCAAACCAAGCCATCTGACAGTTTGAGAGATGTCATAATCTTCATTGCAGTGGAAAACAAAAACAAATTGACAGGTTTTGGTTCAAAAGCGTTTGGTGTCTTTTGTTCAAGTTTTTTCTCTTTGAGAGGGTATCTCTCTCATTGAGAGGATTTTACTATTTGACTGACAGATATCAATCACTTACGCCAAAAAGACACACCAAACGGACCTATTATTTTTGCACCAAATATTCGTATTCTTTTAAATTTCGAAGTATGGGAGGAAAATTCTACGAAAAAGTAAACGAACGCGTTGAACAACATAAATTACAAATGTATGTGATTCGTCAGCTTTGACAGTTTTCATAATAGACCTGTTTGGAAATTTGAATTTGTTCGAATTGTCACATATTTCTGTTTGTTAAAAAAGATAGCCAAATGAGAGTGCTAAAAATTTCCCCTCAACTGAGAGACCTACGAATTCCTACACTAGGTCTGTTCCCGTACTTTCTGCACTAAAATTTATAGATTCTCAAATTTCAAGGAGTGGGGGTAAAAATCTGTCAGAGAGAGGAAAAAGTGTGCAAAAGTACAGGAACGCATTAACAACTAAAAACGAGACATGTATGACGTTTGACAGATTTCACAGTTTCATAAAGCTGCCCAAAGGAATTTCTTGGGCTAAAATCGGCAGCATGGGGAAATTTCTTACTACATATCTTGTTAGCGCTCTCTTTTGTCGAAAACTACGAAAAATCTTCGTACGGGAACAGGATTTGACTGTTTTTGCGCAGTTTTACGCTATGAATTTTGGACAGTACGGGAACAGACCTACTAACTTTTTCATAATTCGTTGTAAAGTGGAAAACAAAAACAAATTGACGATTTGCAAAGTGCCAAAAATGTGATTCAATGCGTTTGTTTACTTTCTTGCGAGTTTTCCACTCTCTGAGAGGATTGTCTCCCACTTTTAAAATTACTTATTTCTTTACTAGTGCGCCCGTGCGAGAACTCTCGCAAGAGGAAGTCCCACCCTAAAATCGAAACTTTCCATCCAATATCCACCAAACTTCCTATATGATTTCCATCTGTCAACTGATGGAAATCCCGTGGAAATCAAACCGGAGGTGTTTATTCTTTGGAATTTCATTTTGGGTAGAATATTTGTTTTGATCGGTTTTTTAATTTGTAAAAATTTATAAAGTGCAATTCGTCAGTGCTCCAGGAAATTCTCTTTCTCTTGACACCTCATTTGTTAAGATTGGTAAAGTGTGAGAGCCGCAAATGGTACCTATACTACAGAAATAATATACATGATGATTTGACAGGTCTTACCCTTAACAGAAGCGAGAGCTAACCAGAGAGTAAAAAAATCTCCGCATGCTGCGAATTTAAGCTCAAGAAATTTCCTAAGCACTCTCTTTTGCGAAAAACTACGAAACTTTTGCGTACGCGAACGGGATTTCGTAACTTTTCGTAGTTTTGGGAGCGTACGCGAACGAATTAAAAGCATCTTTTGACGTTTGCAGTTCGTCTTTCTTTAGGTGGCGCTATAGCTGGCAGTAAACCAGGGTCTGTTTCTGGCAACCATTTGTGTGTGCGTGTTATATTTTTGCACGAATGGAAGGGGCCTACATTTTTTTGCCGACTCTGAACGGCGAGTTGAGAAACTAGTTGTGAGGTGACACCGTGAAAAAACTTGTAGGTGTTGAACCTGGGCTGGGATTGAACCCGGGCAGCATTGCGTAGTAGTCCAACGTACTAACCACTACACCACGGTGCCGGCAGTTCGTCTGTGTTTCGCATGGTTGGCCTCTCTGCAAGTTACAATTGATTTTGTAGGATCTGTATTTGATAGGGTGCTCATCATTAAAGGGAATTTTATTCAACTTAAAGTAGCGGAATCCTTAACACTTAGACGTTTGTATCAGTAGTAAAAATTACTTGGACCAATTTTCCACTGAGTCAGTCTCTTATTTAAACCCCACATCCTCCCCTCCCTTCTTTGATTCTCTGTTAGCTTTTACACCATGGTCGTGTTCATAGAGCTCACGATTGTATTCACTTCCACCGAATTGATCACAAACACAGGAGTCCACATACTCACTTAATCATGTTTTCAATATTTTTCCCAACAAAAAAAAATAACCCTACCCCAATCGAATCGCAGATGTACCTAGGCGAGTAGTGTTGTACAACTCAACACTTCCTCCATATCCCCGTGTACAATGAATATTTCCTCTTGACTTCATTTGCTTGGAAATGTCGGTGTTTTGTTTTTTTTTAAATCTTTTACCTTTTATTTTAATAAACAATGTGGGAAAGAAAATCCTTTATATGGCTTCCTTCCATTCACACAAAAAAAACAAAGAGAAACGAAGGAAACATTTCAAAAAAATAAAAAATAAAGCAACCGCCAATAGCATAACACTCGAGGTTCGCCGATTTGTCGACAGTTCTGGCAGTGGAGGTCGTTCTTTTGCGATTTTCGCTTCACCAACAACACACGATCCAGATACATTACTCGTCGATGTTCCACCATTCGTCAACCTGATTTCATTCGTCGTAGCTGAGTGTATACACGGCCCACCACAAAGTTGTATCTTAATAACAAACTCAGCGAAATTTAATTAGATTTTAAGTTCATCCAAGTTACGAGGTTATACACCGCCTAGGGGCGAGTTAATGTTTGCACTTTTGGTCGCCAAAATATCCCCCGGAAGAGTGTAAACAAATATACAAACGCATACATGCAAAGCCGCACATTCTCCATGTGTTAACTTAGTCCGCCAAAGATAAAATGTAAAATAAACAGCGCGCGGATAAAGACGATGACGAGGACGATGGTGGGCAGGGACCAGCGCGGTGAGGTAGGCTCTTAATCTGTTATTATTTAATTAAAAGCGAACACTGAAATGGGTTAACAAACTGATTTGCGCACAAATTGTTTTATCGGATGCGCTACGACCGACTTACCGCACACTCCATACCACCCATCGACCCGAGTGCAGAGACAATATTGTATCTGTGCGTATTGATGGTGGAGGTCCGGCTTTGGCCAATTCTGTCACAGAAGGGGATCAACAGTTTATAGCTCTTGGACAGCAGCAGCAGAGACTAAACAAATGACAATTTGATTAGGTTTCCCATGTCGATGCACATCGCAGCGAAGAAGATGTGCAGCAATAAATGTGAGCGCGTGTGCGATGCGTATCCGTTGTCGTCACCCTTCGACTTTAAATTGCTAATCTTGGCTAATAGCAGGTCATATACATTACGTGCGCTAATAAAATGTGAACGGACGGCACGAACGAGACATAAGTCGAGTAATAAAATTAAATTTGAAACATTTGATTTTAATTTCGTAGATGATTGCATAAACTACTGTGTGTGGGGGTTAATGTCGCCGATGTGTAATCATCTTATTAGCGAAGTTCGAAAAAAAAACAAATGCAAATTGAAGTAGATTCTTGTTTTGTATTTGTATTTGCCAATTTGCCCGTAGCGTATTTTAATTTTATTTTCGGAGAAAGTTTTTGTCACAAGAGTCCTTTCTTATTTGTTTCCAAATAATGAACGAAAATAAATGGTTACCACGATTGATCTCGACTGTAGTAGATCAATTTATAAACTTACAAATACAATATGAAGTTAGTTCTTAGGACCATTTTTTTGAAATGTCAAATACAGGAGAAAATACAAATACGAGTATGATCCGGTCTTGATTCAAGCATAATCACTCAATTATACTGACCTACCATATTCACATTTAGAGCGCCATCTAGTAGTTAGCACATTATCCAACATTTTTGACATTTCTTGAAAACGTGGAAAAAGTGAAAGAAATGATTATGAACGATCGCCGAATCACAATCTGAAAAGTCGCTGATGATGTTGACATATCACTTGGCTCATGCCATGAAATTTTTTCGGATGTTTCGGGTATGAAACGTGTGGCTGCAAAATTTGTTCCAGAATTATTAAATTTCGAATAAAAACAGCGCAAATGGAAGTTACTCAGGGCCCTCATTATGTAAGACAGTCGACATCGTTTTTGATATCGTTATCGATAGCTGTAGGTACTTCACGTATGCATAAAACTCATCTCTCATCCAAGTGATATCGACAGATCGACTAAGTGTTTCCTTCACATAACAAGAACATCTCTTAAATCCTATCCTCTCGGCGATAGCGATTCCACGACAGCTATTTAGTCGTATTGGTGTATTTTAGGGATGTTTTCATTGTTTCGTCGCCATAAGCAGTCGCACGCTGTAGCATAGTCGACAAATTGCCGGTGAAATTACATGACGAGAGCCCAGGAGTCGCTAAATTAAGTCAAAAGCAACACTGTAATGATGTCCCAGCCCCTTGTAACTCTTCTCTGTTCCGAAAAATAAAAAAACAAGAAATTCAATGCATCATGCCGTAGTACTAACAGCATCTGTAATTTCCCAGCGGGAAAAATAGTAAGCGCAACCCAAGTATGCAGAGAGTAAGCGCTTACTCTTCATAACTCTAGGAAGCTTTGTACAAAATATGCATCGAATAAGTGACTGCTTTCAATAACATCCTTTAGAAGCTTAAAGGAAGCATTTCGATACATACGACGCGACCGCTGTCCAGACAGCATGTTTAATCATGCTACCAAGAATCAGTAAGTGGGTTTACTGTTCATACCCAGCGAGAAAGAAAGTAAGCGCTTCCATGGGATGCAGTGTGTAAGCGATTACCGTTCATATCCGGCGGAGGCTGCTTGTAAGCACTTCCATGTTAAAATCGTATTGAATGCTTACAAAGCGATACCTTTAGATTTTAGAAGGTCATATTTTCTAGCCAGCATCTGCAACATTTTTCTTTATGAATTACATTCTGTTGACATAGGATAATTTTTGAAGTGATTTTTGCGGAAATTAGATACGATTCCAATTTTAAAGAAAAAGTGTAGCTATTCAAGAAAAAGTGTATTAAATAAAAACTGTATTGTTACTAATTTAAAGTTTTTTGAGACTATTTTTATAAAACTTTTATATAAAATATTGAATTGTTTTAATAAAATTTGAACTTGAACTATAGGAATTCTTCTTGCTTCATATGTGCTTTAACGGTATCGTAAAGTCACTGCTTTCCATTGCCTTAGCAGCGCTTCATACTAATGTTGCCGTAAGTGCTTTCCATTGCCTTCTTCTGAAGCATGTAGGCAGCGCTTCATACTGATGTTAGCGCAAGCGCTTTCCATTGCCTTCTTTTGAAGCACGTTAGTAGCGCTTCATACGGATCTTGCCGTAAGCGCTTACGCCTGCGGACATCATATGATAAAAACGAAATGGAGGTCATATAGTCAGTAAGCGCTTCGAGCTTCTTTTTATGAGCTTACAAAGTCCTTCTGAAGCGCTTTTTTTCCCGCTGGGTTGCTAGTCAAGACTAACACACTCGTACATGACGCATTGACAGGCTATAAGGTTACTCAGCTATTTGTTTATTATGGACCTCTTGGAATAGAAAATACATTTAAAAAAGTTTTCCCCAGCTAAAATATTACTCACCAAATGTGTAGACATTTTTCCAGGAATATCATTTGACATGTTTGTCCTACTGATTATTGGAAAGGCACGTCCTACAAAAAAAATGACATAGAATTGGGAATTTTCTTAAATTCTGATATCTAGACAATACACTTTTTTTAAGGTTCTGGCCCGCCAGTTGCGGAGTGCACCGCGACCTAAAAGATCTATTATACCACAAAGTCAGCTTAGGGAACCAGAAGAGGCTCAACTCTTTTGATCAAGTTGAGGATCTCACTGGTGGAGACTGTACGAAGTTCCGTGGGAGTTAGGATTTCTCTGTGGAACTGTTGTCTCCTGAGTGCACAAAATGCCATGCAGTCACATAGAATATGTTCCGCAGTTTCATCGTCCTCCATGGAAAGACGACATTCAGTTTCCTGAATTTTGTTTAGGTGATATCGAAGATGTCAATGCCCCGTTAGAAATCCTACTTATCTCTTGATATCATTTCTACTGAGGAGTAGGTTTTTTATGGATTTATTTTGGAAGGGTGACGAAGACCCTGGGTGTTTTCCTAATAGTTGTGGTTTTTCCAACTTTTGATGTTAAAGTTAATAGTCGAATTTGGAGTGTTGCAAGAATGTGATGATAGGTCGGATCATCATTGAATATGTACGTATGTAGTATATCCAAAGAGGTCACACATTATTCTTCAGGTCTTACCGTACATACATGTTGCTTTGGTAATTTTGTTTTTAACGTGTGAGTTTCATTTTAGTATTTTTATCAAGAACCATACCTGATATTTTACTTCGTTGGAATACTCAATTATAGTGTTGTTTTGAGAGATATCTGGTCTGAACTCAGATTCCTTTTGCTGGTATAAAGCACAAGAATAGCTTTACTGGGGTTAATTGAGAGACTTTCTTTAACGCACCAGTCGTTAACTATCCTGAGAGCTGTTTGCATCGAGTTGCAGAAGACAATACACAACACATACTCGTATATTAAGCGTTCTTTAAATTACGGAAGAATTGATTTATCAAAATATGTATATATGTCGAAATATCTAGAAAAAAAATCTATTATAAAGAACGCAGTATAATCTTTATTCTGTTTACCTTTTATTGCACATTTTTGATTTAAATCACCCTCAGTATATAACGAGTTTTTACATCATATGTAGAAAGATGTTATCTGACTGTTCCAGCTACTAAAGTGTCATTATGTACCTACTAACAAACACGTTAACGTGTTTATGGCGTAGAATGCCATATTTCGACATTTAATTCTCATAAATGGCGATATGTCATTTCCTTAGAAAACACATTCCGATTCACATTATCTGTCAACTAGCCAAAGATGACGTAATTAAATAGCAAATCACTTGTTCGAACCTTAACCGATTAAAAAGAAGAGAATATTTAATGAATTAGTCATTTGTATATGTATATTGATACGTACATTCATTCATTAATAGTTTCTCGAATTTACTACAAACAGGAGTGGCGTGGCGATTTCTTTCCTGGAAAATCATACATAACATGTGCGCGTAATTTTGCAGTCAAACGTAACCGTCCTCGTCCGTCACCCAAGTGAAATGTCGTTCAATTTCACATGAAAATATGTCTCGCAGAAAAAAAAATTACATAATACAAAATAAATATAAATTACTCCGGTGTAGGTACGTATAAACAGGTGAATTGCTATAATTTACCGGGCTGACGTTAAACATTTTAAATGAGGAATGATGTCATTTAAAGGCTATGTACGAGTATTTAGAAAAGCGGCGGCAACAAAATACGTTTTTAACTAGATACGTGTACACAGGTACTCGTACTTTGAAGTGAATTATTGTATATTTTAGTTTAGCGAAATTGGAGAAAAATAAATAGAACCACCCCAATTTAAATTGTTTATTTATTTTGGTGGTCTTAATTTAGGAGAGTTTACTTTTCCTACCCATACCTTTAGCGGTGGTTTTGATGTACATACTGCAACCATATTTTTAATGAGTTTATTATCAGTATAAAAATGGCGTTTTAAATTTGTTAAGCACATACATAAATAAGGTTAATTTGGAACTGAAACATGGCTTGAACTATGACAGACATACGAACGAGTCTATAATTGGCATATGAAAATTAAATACAAAAAAAAACCTTTGTTTATTTTTTTGGCAGATTTTTCTCCAACATGTGACCTTGATGATAAACAAACAAAAAACACAAAATAAACTGAAGTTTTAAAATCCATAATTCCACACAGAGAAAACTAAACTATAGAAACACTAAAAGAAATTATGGAAATTTGTGTTAAATGTTAAATAATATTGACCTTGAAATTTAGAAGCTATCATTAGCGAGCCGGCCGCAAGACTAGTTGTTTGGTGGGGGAGAACTATCATCGGTTATAATCAGTGTTACAGTGGAGAAGTAAAATCTACTACATTCTTCAAGTCAACGACTTTTTTTTCTGTCACATGTCGATGGACTTTGTGTCCGGATAGATATTTCATTGCTGACCTATGTTTTTTTAGATTCGCGGGTATGAAATCTTAATAAAAAATGATCTCAAGCCTCTCGGCCAGAAAGCCGTCAATTTCAGTAGTAATTCTTCTATCTTTCTTTAGGTGCCGCTGCAGTTCTGGATGAATCAAGACCTGCTTCTAGCAACCGTGATATATTTTTCCACGAATGAAAGGGATCTACAATTTGTTGCCTATTCCGAACGGCGAGTTGAGTGGCACCGTGAAAAAACTTTTGGGTGTTTGGTGGGATTGAACCCGGGGCTGCATGCGTAGTTGTCCAAAGCACTAACACCACGCCACGGTGCTTACAGTAATTCGATTTTAAATTAAATACAGTAGTCTCTCGATAATGTGAATTATTAATTAAAATGTGCAGCGAGCAGATTGGCTTTGTCCAAAGAGCTGACAGCTGGAATTCATTCTGTTGGGAAAAAAGATTTTCATGCCAGAGAGAATAGTGTTTGAGATCATATCAGTGTCCAAGTCATTTGGTTTACACACCACTAGCTTATTTAATAAATTTTAATGAGTAAACACATTTATTTTTTTAAACCACTCTTTCGTCCATCTGCGCTTATTCTTTTCTTTCTTTAAGCCCTCTGCCATACAACAAACTTCAGTATCACTCAACATGCTTTCTATACAAATATCAGCCGACTACTAAATTATTGGGAAAAATATTGTATCGTCTAGGGCAAAAAGCAAATAATATTGCACAATAATATTGTGCGTCTAGGGGCCGCTTAAAATGTGAATCGGAAAAACTTCACACTATCATCTCTTTAATGTGAACTTCCGAAATTTTCAACCTCTAAAATGTGAATTTTTTGTAAAAGTTTTTATATTTCTCTGGTTTTCCTTGCTTGTTTTGCATGTGATATTAGGGACTAAATAACTGTTATTTGTCGTTAAGTTGTAAATGCAGCTGCAGGCTTTAGAGAGACAGCAACTGCCATTTGTGTAGGTATGGAAGTTATATGATCAGTTCGTGGTTATATTTTTTCAGTTAGTTGTGTCTTGTGTGGTTCGTGTTTCTTTTTTCATTTTCTTTGTAAATCAATTGGTACCTAATGGCATCTAAACAAAAATTGCATCGATTAAAGATAAGTGCAAAATTTTACGCGAACTAGATACTGGACATCCTGGATTTAAATTATCTGAAAAGTATGGTGTGTTAAAATCAACAACTACAGGACTAAAATTAAATTCGAAGAAGCTGTTGGACCATTTCAAACAAGCCGAATCAGGACCAGGGAAAAGGAAGACGCTAAGGAAATCCGAAATCCCTAAAATGGAAAATGCATTGTTCGAGTGGCTGAAAAAGCAAAGAGAACCACGTTCCAGTTTCAACAGATTTACTCTGCCGAAAAGCAAACCACTTCAACTTGCAATTTAAAGAAGCTCGAAATTTTAAAGCTAGTCAAGGGTGGGTGTACAAATTTAAGCAAATGTGTGGTATAAGAACATAAAAAAAATCAGTTTAGTAAGTATGTAGGTACTGAAAAAAAGTTCCAGTAATATGAATCCCTCTAAAATCCGAAAACGCCTTGTTTAAATTAGTTCACATTATCGAGAGACTACTGTATATGTATATTATTACCAACTTAACAATAGCCACGATTAATTCAATTATTATTTTTAATACGCATTCAGTCTTATCAGACGTTCAATTGAACCATATGTCCATAAAATATTTATGGGCAATAAAGCCAAACAAAGTTGACATCACTCAACTGGAATAAAATTGCAATGCGTACTCGCATACGTCAAATACCTAGTTCTAGATATTTGTGAGGTCTTGTAAATTTTTAAGGAAATATATTTCGTGGGACACCCTCAAGATTGGTGGAATATTTAATGCAGGGAATTAATTTCACGGGAGTTTACTTTACAGGGGTATCTCAAGTGGGAAATAAACGCTCTTTTATGGTGTGAAGTTCTTTCTCACTAAAAGTGGGAAATATTTTCACTTTTTGTGGGTATTAGTTTCACTTTTAAAGTGAAGTTATTTTTTTATTAAAGCTGGGAAATAATTTATTTTTAGTGGGACACTTTTTCACGAGAGACAGTTTACTAGAATTGGTAACTGTCTCAGGAAATGTGATTCAATTAGCCACCGTTAAGTGTTATCGACTAATTGACTATCGGACAATTGATTAATGCGACCCCTTTCGCTTTTGTTACCATTGCTTCTTATATTCATGAATCACGTTTTTTCGAGTCAAATCATTACGTTGGAGACAAATTTTCAATTAAAAGGATTAAAACAAATAATGGGTCAGATATTATAATAGATTGGTGGTCTGCTTCTTCTTGTCAAGAAGTATATTTTCTTACAATTTTTGCTTTATCCCCCTGAGACCCCGTGTGCAATATATTGGACATCAAGTTTTTTCTTTATAATTGTTGCACTTTTTCCGCCGCGAATTGTTGATTTACACAAAACAAACAAAAAGAAAACCGAGCTGTGTCCGCCTGCAGCAGAACAAATTCGCGAAATGTCAATTGGTGGATGAGAAAGTGCAACCACAGCTGACTGGACGCTGTTGCGCCGGCCGCTCAGCTGGGGGGTTCGACAAACGTGTACACTGGGGAAATAAAAAAATGGGCGCCACCCAATTTTTTTTGTAAAGGGATTGGGAAACCTTATGTAAGAGGGAAATTTGCTGTTAAATTTCAATGTACATAGTATTGTGTGTATTCATTTAAGCATTGGCAGCAGTGACATTTGTACCCATTAACATATGTATAATGTTTCTAGGTGTATTCTTTCCCTAAAACCAGAAAAAAAAATTTCTTTTAGAATAAGGCTTGGGTCTCGGGAGGATAAATTAGTTTAGCATTGTTTTTCTTGCTTTCTTTCCTTCTTTTGCTTACACAACTTATTATACAATTGTTTTTTCTTCAAAATAAACAAATAAAAAAAATAAATTAATTAGTTTGTTAGATATAGACCCAATGTATAATATATTATACCCCCCTTTTCTCGGAAACCCCCCACCCCACTTTTTTTTAAGGTCGAAATTTACTCTCAGATTAGTCCTATGAGTGACCATAAGTAACATCAAAGACATCGTCATTCTGGTTTCAGCTTGGGTTTCAGGAGGATATAAAAATTAAATCTTCCGCCACGATAAACACAAGAACTAATACACACAACGAAGTAAAACTTCGTATTCCCATTCGTTAACACCCTGTGGCGGAGTATAGGCCAATTTCTAAATAAATTTATACGTTATATTATTTAAATTATTTCAAAAATAAAAACACTAACGAATGCCACTTTCTGGTAAAATATCACAAATACAAATCCACACTTCTTTCGTGAATTGTATTTATTGGTAGTTTGCAAACCGGTGTGATCGAACTGTCTTTGATTATTCGAACTAAATGACAATGTATGTATTGTAAGGAACACTATATTAGGTCTGTTCCTGTACCTGTCCAAAACAGCCGAAAACAGCCGAAAACAGTAAAATTCTGTTCCCGTATGAAGATTTTTCATAGGTTTTGACAGAAGAGAGCGTAGTTTTCGGCTGTTTTGGACAGTACGGGAACAGACCTATTTTTTAGACACGGACGAAGCCAGTCGGGATAGCTAGTATAAAATAAAAAATAAGTGAAACTAGCAGCAACGGCTTTCGGCTCTGTTCTTTCAAATGATTATGTGTTTGTGGTAAAAAAAGGTGTGCCTATGGCTGTGACCAAAAAAATGCAAATGTAGACTAAAGTGATTTATTCACTTAAAACAAAAACAAACTGTTCCAAACATAAGCGCATAATTCTCGTCTTTAATTGACTTATCACCGCTTTTTGTTTACACTACCATCTTCTGTGTTGTACCTATAGATACATACATATTATGTACATATGTATATACGAGTTTGGTCTCTGCTCTTGTTGAGCAAATATTTTTTTTTTACCACAACACTAGCTACTCTGGCTGCTAAAACAACAATAAATTAGCGAAGGTAAAACCAAGTAAAACACGCAAATTCTCCGCGTATAGTCTATAATTTATTACCAACTGATAGTGGGAATAGATTCCAATGACAATGATGGAATAATCCCACGCAGTTCGATGACAATATAATCTTCCTTAGCTACGATCTTAAATTTACATTCATCGAGTTACAGTACAGGGAAGAAATTAAGTGCCACATCTACTTCTACTTCTTTGAAACGACCATCATCTTTCTGATTTTATTTTTTTTTTCTCTAGAAGAGGTACCGGACAACGATCAGTCACAAACCAAAGTATTAAGTGTTTAATCAGAATTTTTATTTGTTTATCAGCGTGGAGAATTTATAACTTGATTTGGGTAATTTGACGAACGTGATAGGAATTATTGATTGTCCAATACAAACTACGTAGTATAAAGCTACTGAACGTATCTTTAGTAATGGAGTAAACGTGAATACGCTCGGTCAGGCAGAGAAGGATAGGTGGTTCGGAAAAGCATGAGATACACACGAGTATTAACCAATTGACCTATCTGCTCGGATCGAACAACAGAAAACTGGTAAAGTGAATGAAACTATGTCAGATTGTCGGTTAGGAGAAACCGACGAAGACAATTTAATTAACATTTGTTAATCTGGAGCTCGAGTGGACGACGCGACGTAGCACTGCAAAATACTTGTATCTCGTAAGAGAATTCAATTCCATTCTGATTAGGTCATTTCGAATCGAAATAACGCTCAACTGCTGTTTGTGCGAATTTATTTTTTCTTTTAATTTTAATTTATTTTTCACCTTTTTTTTATGTTTTTTTGTCACATTCGAATAATATGTTCTTGTTGTTGTCGGTGATTCTGTTTGGTTCTTACTTTTATTGAATACAAACGATCGCTCGTACTGACACTCTCAAGGTCGTCGAAAAACAGGCTCGTTTTCGCTGTTAACTCTTTCGATTTGAATTCTTTTCTTTTTTGTTTTTTTTTTTCTCTCTGTTCCTTTTTAAACCGAAGCCAATCAAATTTGAGATACAAAAACAAACAAAAAAAAAAAACAAAAGCAATTCCGATCCAAATTAGACTCTTTCCGCTTGTTTCGCCCTCCTTGCCAAATGGATACGTGCTTTTTTGACGTTTTTTCTGTATCTGACATTCTTCGGGAGAAAAAAAAAACATATTTTAACAGGTTTTAAGCATCTGTATACAATGCCACGCCATTCACTAAAATCAGTTAAAAGATGCGAGAACGTTTTTGTTTTGAATCTCGACACCAATGCGCGAATTAAAGAACAACAATCCGTTGAGCTTACATTGTCTTGACAGATAAAAAAAAGTATCTACCAGTATCTCTGTGTACTGTGTACTTCTTGTGTATCTTTCTCTTCGTAAATCTTCGTGTGTTTGTTATGCATAAGCTTAAGATATAAAATCATGATCGGATGGTGTACGAGTAAGCCATATATGCATACGAGTATCGCTAAATTGAAAGTTCTGATTGTTTTGTTGTTTTAGATACACTCGTACACTCGTTTTGTCTTACATATTTGTTGTTCTGTTCTTGCTAACTCTTCGCGCAATTACGTATGAGTATTATTTTGTATTTCGCATTTTTTTTTTATTCGTTCTTATTGTGCATTTCACTATGGATTGAGAGTATCTACGAGTATAATGTGCTGGGTGAGCTTGGGAGGTTTTTTTTCAGAGGGCGACAGTGTGTATGGGGGAAATCTAAAAGAATTATACGTAAAAATAAATAGAGCGAGTTCGCATAGCGTGGCATTTTAAACCGGTATTGTTGTTGGTTGGCGTATATTTTTGTATCTTTTTTGTTGTTGCTTTAATTATGCAATTAGGTAGAGGTTTTGTTTTTTTAGTTTATTTTTTTCTTTTTTGAACGTTTTGCGAATGTAAAAATGGTAAACTGTATCGATTCTGATCGAAGGTAGGTATTGTCAAAATCTTTTTTGTGTTGTAAAAACATAACTAATTTTGTTTTTTGTGATTTTTTGATTGGTTTCGCTATTTTATGTTTTAAAGAAATTAAATAGCGAGTTGAGCTGAAAAAACTGCAATTTGTTTCGATAATCAAAAAGCATTTAAAGTTTAATGTAATAAAAGGAAATTGGTAAAAGGTGAAATGACAGGAAAATGGGTTGAATAAAGTGAAAAGTTTTTAGTTTTAAACTGAAATTAGTTACATAATAAAAAGCCACGCTTACATCAACAAATGTGAATACAGTACTACCTTGCTAATTCGAACAATCGATCATTCGAACGCTCCACTAATTCGAACGCCTATTTGTTTACATTACGTATCTTGTAATTCGAACACTTGCGAAAATTGGTACCCTGTACTTCGAATTTTCTACGTAGTTTTTTTGCTAAATGATTTTACAGTTTCAGAGTTATAAGTATTATCGTAGTGATATTAGGAAATTTAATTTTTACGATAAAAACGTGTCGATTCTATTTCAGTAGGCTGTAAACTGAATTATATTTGAGACAAAACATTGTAGATATGCGTGTAGCACTGATATCGCTTTATCAGAAAAAAAAATACTCGAAACTGCGCAGGATTAGTCGTCTGCAGCGCTCCTGCCTTCAATATCATTACCAAAATGTCTAATGATGTTTATTTTTTTTTAAGGCGACTGCCCTTTTCACAGCGCCCCACAGATATTCGATTAGATTCAGGTCGGCACTTGATCCGTCCACTCGAGAACACTGATTGAATTGAACTGGAAAAATTGTTTCGTAAGCTTAGCCATATGTTTGGGATACTAGGTACTGGAATTTCCAAATAACTGGCAAATTTGTGTCGGCCTGAGGTATCAGGTTGTTTTCAAATATCTGGATATATTTGGCAGCCGTTAAAATGTCATCTATTAGGTGAAACGACCAACACCACTAAAGGAAAACCATTCCCCAACGTTGAATGGTACCCCACCATATTTAATAACTGGTAAAACATATGTATGTACATACATATATGGGGCTCAAATCTGTGCCTTTTGGTCGTCGTACATATCGAGTGACATCTTGTCCCATGCGGCTGACCTTAGTTTCAATGCTCCACATTATGTATTTCCACTGCTTTGCTGTCCAATTCAGCTGAGACTTCTCAAACTCAATTGTTTTTTTTTTTTTTTTTTTGCTTAAAGCGCGGTTACTTTCGGGCAACTAGTCCATCAAACCCAAATTTTACCGGACGTCTCCTAATGGTGCCTGTGGAGATTGGAGTACTTGATTCTTCCAAAATGTGTCGCTGAACTTCCACTGGACGTATTTCTGGATCAAATTTGGCCAGCCAGTCAATTTTCGACTAGCCCTTTTAGATGTTTTGCGTGGCCGATTTTTCGTTTGCACATTTTCGGCAGTTTCAAATACATACCTTGAAATGCTGGATAACGTCAAAAACTTTCTTAACTAAGCAAATTAGTTCAGTCGGCATGATTAAGTATGGTTTCCGGCAGAAACACAAGAACTCTCCCCAATAACTGAACGTAGACACTACATCTGTGCACATACTCATAAATTATCGCGAAACTCTCTCTACGGCAAAACACACGCTCTAACAAAATCGGTTTCCTCGTTGAAATAATCTCCGTTGTTCCCCGCTTAAATAGCCCTGACAGTGCGGTGTCCGCTTTTAGTAGCACTTCTGTACATTCACTATTAACAGTGAGTTTTAAAAAGCTTCAAGCGACTATCAATGATCAGTAGTAGCTAACTTGAGTACCTATTTATAAAGTTAACCTTTAACTGTGTAGGTGGGGTGCTGACAACATCCCAATCCTTTTTCTTTTTTTTTTGAAAAATATTATACTTTGCGACTGACAATAGCCGTTGGAACAGTACATTCCTGTTGTTTTCTATTATACAGATTCAGATGGTTTTTTAAAAAGTTAAGTTGCACAGGTAAGCCATGACACGCTGTTGAAACTGCAAAGGCGCTGTCAACACCCCATCTATCCAGATGTGTAATTTTTTTAATTGGGTGAATTTGTGTAAAATTTAAAAATGTCATTTGAAAAATATCTGGAACGCATTCAGCGCTCATTGCAAGATATAATATAAGTGAAGATTTAAGTGAAGAGCTGAACTTAATTGATACGGATGATGACGATTTTATTAAAACAAAAAATCGTCTCAAAAATTAATACCGAAAGCACTATTCTGGAAAGGACGACATAAAATTCTATCAAGGGGTCTTAAAGTTAATTGTTTTAACATTGTTTTACCCCATAATGATATCATAATGACAATTTGACCATAGAACCACTTACTAGAGGAAAGCTAAGCGTAATAAAGTTAAATTATGATGGGGGGTTGTCAGCACCCCACATACCTACTTATGTTTCTACAACTCACCTACCTACTTAAAGGTTTAATATGCCCCTAAACGAGAATGATTCATAGAAAGTAAGAAATTTATGAATCATAATCAACGATCTTTTATTTAAAAAAAAAATCCCACAATGCCATACTGAATCGTTACTCCCAAAATCGCAATCTGGTTTTTACACTGAATGTTTAAGAGGTGACGGGATGAATTGCATCTCGAACCAAATTTAAGGTCAAACCACATACCTATGTATGTCCATAGCTAATACATACCTCCTAGAATACACTATGATTGTGACTAAAAAAAAGTCAATAAATTCTTCAGTTTATGACTCGAACACCGTTTCTCCATCTTCTCCATCAGCCTAATCTCTATGCAACATCGTACAACCTGCCTTAAGCCATACTCGTATGTCTACTTAAAAGATTAATTACCAGTTCTATCAAGTACATAACGTAACGTTCATAGAACGGAAAAAACAAAACCATTTGAACATCAAAACATTAAACACATCTTCTCTGACCCACCGCCACAGTGCGGGCAAAAGCATCATCAAAACGGACGACGACGATCGATCACCATCCCCAGGAATGCCCCAAAAAGCAGAAACAGGCTCAACCGGCTTATTCTGCGGCGACCTCTATCGCCCGCCGAAACATCCGTGGGCTGTGCGCACCGCTATGGTGGCGTTCGTGATTCGTGACTCCACTCCCGCCGTAAAAAGACCCACGGTCGAGTTCTGTTTTTTTTTTTTTTTTTTCGTGGGGGCTACTTCTGCGTCTTGTATTCGGCGGGGCTAGCTTGAATTTCGCTGTTTGGTGTGCTAGTATGTAGCTAGTGCTACATCAGCAACTTTTTTCCGCAACCAATTTCGGTTCAGCACATTTTTTCTGATTGGTCACTCGACCACGTCGACAATTAGCAAACAAAAAATCTGACAATTGAAAACCGATAACTGTCAGTGGCTACAAATACACCTGTGTCAAATTCTGATCCTAAATACTCATGAAATAGGGTTTGAAGGGCACTGTTGCTTACCTTTGACAGCTTCGTAGTATCCTAAATCCAGTGTGATGAATTAAAAGTCAGGTAATCCCAAGGGAGATGCACTCAGTTGTTGGTTTTCACTTGAAAATTTCTTTGGAATCTTGGCTCTCAAACTCAATTCGTTGTTAATTTCACGGTTAATCCCGACAAAAACGATCTTCCACCAACACTAATGCTGTGATAAATTCTTTGGTTAGAAAATGAAAACAAGAAAAATCAGATTTAGTTGGATTTTATTTTTTTTCGCAACACACGGGGAGAATATTTTATTTTTATTATTTTTCTTTTAATTTCCCGTTTTAATACTAATTTAACATTTAAAAAGAACGCTGAAGCGGCTTGCTTTACACACGTACATAGCAAAGAACACGTATAAAAGGCACTAAATTTCACCTTTAGAGAGAAATTGTTAAAAAAGAAGTGAGTGAAGAAAACTGGTTTTTTTGTGAAGAAAAAATGTGTTTTTTTTTCCTTCCTTTTGCTTTTTGAAATTTACTTTGTTGCGCGCGGTAAACGTTCAACACCACATGCAATGCACAATCCAAACGCACGCCTTGGAAAACAACTCAAAACTGAATCTGAAACTGAAATGTGGAAAAGAAATCGAAGACCAGTCGAGGTTCGAACACTGACACTCGAACGAAACGAACCCAAACTGGAGTTAACATATTTAACAACACACATCGACAGTTATTAACGCATACGAGAGAAATGCACCACTACATCCGTGCAGATAGGCGAAGCAACAGATTTGTGTGCGGAATGTTTTGAAGCCGAAGAACACACATTGACATTACTCATGTGGATAGTATAGTGGTGCAATGGAGAAATCACCGGTAAATTACGTGTGAAGTGAGGAAATGAAAACAATGTAGAAGATCGGCTTTTTCCAGTCGTTTCATTCATGAGTGTTTCGGTGACAACACTATTCCAGTGAGACTGGAAGCAGTATTGCCAGTAGTGATTCTTATCTTATTTTATTGGATTATGATTTAATTTTGTTGGTGAAGCGGGTGGTTATTTTATTTGTTTCGTTGACAACAAGAGTGAATTATGTAATGCAAAGTAAAATCTTCTCTTGATTTACAGTCAATATGGTTTTATAGCTTTTTTGATGTTCTTGCTCGGTAAAAAGGGAGAATAAAAACAAAAAGTAACCGAAATATGACTGAAGATAAAAGCTAAAGAAATTGCCCGACAATTTCTTGTTACCATAACGCCTCCTTAACTAGCGCCACCCTATGGAGTGTTCGCAATTTTGCGATGAGTAACATAATATGATTATAACCAGGGTTCCAATTTTGTTGACCAAAAAAAACCAAAAAAGGCAAATTTATACCGCAGAAAAAGGCAAAAAAGGCATTTAATAATAAAGGTTTTTATGCTTTATTACTAACATTGTAATTACACTTAAAACATTTTGAAGCTCTCTGGTAATAACCGCATGCGATTATCTCTCAGGAAAGCCTTGAATGAAATAAAGGATCTTTCAACATGGGCAGAGCCTAGTGGAGTTAAGATAAGAGATGTCGTGTCGTTGACTTTTATATTTGACTCCAATTTAGAGTTTGCAGCGCCATTTCGTTAATTTGCTGAAAAAAAAACCACGTAGGTACCTGCCTCAGTGTCCCCACTTCATTTTTTCCAAATTGTAGTGAACAGCTCCAAAAATCGTAGTGTTTCACAGTAAATCGTAGTGTTTCACAGTAAATCGAACTATACTACCCCCTTTCACTAACACACACCCCAACCCTTTCTTCTCAGCACAATTCTAGAGGGGAGCACAACGGGCCCGATCCGTGGCCTACGTGAGTGATCCTCACCCTCACAAACCAATCAACCAAATCGAAGTGATAATGGTTTTTCCAATTTAAAAAGAGTAGAAGAACTTGCCACTTGCGATTGCGACGGCTTCGGAACTGCGGATTTCTTCTCAGTTCTAAATATAATTGGACATGCATGGTAATATGAAGTACTTACATGCATATGCATGTTTATAATTATTTCATATAAAAAATTAAAAACTTAATTCGTACCGCTGAATTTATTGAAAGTATCGCTTCATGGTGATTTTGGATTAAATATAGGAAATTATATTATGTGCTGCAAACGTTACCAACCAGTTACCACCAGACGATGCAATACGCAAATAACAAAAACCGTTATTAGTACATTGTTGCGCTTGCGGCGCGGGTTCGACTTTTGACATTTCTACAAAATATTCCACTGAACTGTAAAGAGAAATGCAGCTGAACGTTATTATGAAATGGTGCATTCAGATCATTCAGTCCGAAATATTGAATCGTTAAAACATTTTAACAAGAATTATTGCATTTTCTTCAGAGCTATCATACATTTTCTCAAATTGTAGTGTTTAGGAATTTTTCGTAGTGGCGTAGTGAAAAAGTTGAAAAGTAGAAAAAGTGTAGTGAAACACTTCAATTGTAGTGAAAGTGGGGACGCTGACCTGCCTACAATTTTTTCATCCCATCTTCAGCTACTGGCCCTTTAGCTTGTGGTAATTTCTCCTCGAGTCCGTTCAAAGTCTTTAACACCTCTTCTTCTAAATACTACGCGTTGCACTAAGATCAAATGCTCAAATTAAAATACATCAACTACTAGGAGTCACCTGTAATTTATGAACTCTTAAATATGTGGTTTTTCGGGTCGACTAAAAATCTTTTTCCAATTTCACCACAAACTTTTGCTATTGGCTTGATTCTTTATACACGGGTCTTGAGGCATTTTCACTTTCAATGACAAGCAACAAAATATTTTGGGACAGCACGCATTTAAGCACACGCAATATTCAATAGACTAGCACTTAGTATGACCATTAGTCACAGAATATGAATCTAGATGAAAGGCGCCAGCTACGAAAAAAAAATACTTCCCAGATGTCTAACGGTTTTTGTCAGATGAGAAGATGGTAAAAACAACTGCGGCGAATGCTTGAGATTGCACGTACGGCACATGAGTAAAAAAAAGCCAAACAAAAATGCAAAGTCAACAAAATCCGTTCCCTGATCATAACCTTTAAAATAAACGGTTTAGGACAATAATCCTAACGTTTAAAGCTGGAAATATTTTAAGATACCATTACTCAAATGTTGGAAGACGATCTGGTACAGATTTCAACCAAATCGGAGCAAATTGTAGATATAAGGGTGTTTATACTTCTGGTTGTACATATGTAAATGTACCGTACCGAAAGGGCTGAACAGGGTATCCGCTAGAGAGATTTCACTATATTATTTTTGGAATTCACGTTTAATGATTTTTTTCCTTAGATTTCGAAAATCTTCTCAAAATTTTATTTTTAAGCGTAGTGGTGGTCATATAATTAGAAACAACCAACTCAGATATGTTGTACCATCTCGCAATTTTCCTTGTGCGTAATAGGTGCTGTTCTTGGAAAAGTACCGTAATTGATCTAAATCAGTTGACAAATTTGAAAAAAGTAGCAAAACAAACAAAAGTTCATATAAGTGTCAATATTCAACCAAAATCTGTAATGTGTGAATGTGAATGTAAACGACTGGACACATAATTAGAAACGATTAAGAAAATTTGCCAATTTGTCAATTTTTATAGTAAAATTGTTACGCAAATATTAAATAGATTCTACCTGTATAATATTTTATGAAAACAGGCATACAAATTGGGAAAATAAGGGTTGTATCCCCGAACTGCGAAAAATTATTGTTCAAAGCTACGAGAGCAACGAGTGAATGGCGTCGGTTGCTAAAATGTTTTCTTGCTGAAATAAAACGGTTTGCGGTATTCAAATTTTTAAAGAAACTGGCGAGTTTAACAAAAATCCGGCACAAGAAAGATGCGAAAAAACTACAGTAAAGGAGTATAGATTGATTTGCAGACTCAGAAAAAAATAACCTTTTCTTTTCTAGTGTTGTTTTTTTCTGTTTGTTTCTTTGTTTCTAAGAAACATTATTATGACTCAAATAAATACATATATATTGGCAAGAATCGTTATACGTCGATTATGCGAAGCCGTTCAACTTGGATGCATAACACATTAAAAAGAAGAGTTAGCTTT
Source organism: Brachyopa scutellaris (assembly GCA_949775065.1). NCBI lineage: Eukaryota > Metazoa > Arthropoda > Insecta > Diptera > Syrphidae > Brachyopa > Brachyopa scutellaris. The sequence goes on from OX459113.1 coordinate 116,370,527, forward strand.
GCAAAACAGATTTTAAATAATGTGCCTAATTTTTGGAAAAATATCCTCTGGAGCGGTGAATCAAAGTTTAAAATGGTGGCTTCTGACAGTAAAGTATATGTTATATGTACGTCCATAAATCAAACAATTCGATTCCAAGTACACTTTGAATACAATTAAGTATGGCGGCGGCGGCGGGGGTTTGGGGCTCGTTTCCTTAGAACCTTGTTGGGACTATCATTTGCATAGGATATATTTATTTGAAAACATGTCCGTAACATTCATTTTCAAACATGATAACGACCCCAAACACACTTCTTAACGTTTAGTAAATCAGTGGCTTAGAGATCAAAATATTACTGTTATGGGATTGGCCTGCCAAGTGTCTGGATTTAAATCCGATTGGAAACTTATGGACGGATGTCAAAAAAGGTTTTAATGACAAAAAAAAACAAAAATTTGGTGGGACTTTTTGAAAACACCGATGAAATTTGAAAAAATAGAGTTGCCTTATTCCGGCTGTCTCCAGTATTCGGCTACCTGTCATGAAAAGTGTCGTAATAAGTGAAATCGTTGTCGTACTTCATATAATGGAACGGAGACTGTTGATAGAGAGATGACAGATCCTTTTAAAATTCGAACCAGAGAAGTACGACAACAATTTCACTTATTACGACACTTTTCATGACAGGTGGCCGAATACTGGAGACGGTCGGAATAAGGCAACTCTACCCTACCATTGTCTTAGAGGTCGTGCTTTCTTTAGGATTAAAATAAAAGTCCGGATTTTGAGTAAGGTTTTCGCAAAATGAATGGTTTCATTTTGGAAAACCAGCAAACCTTCGACTGTTGGCAAATCATAGGGTCTACCTACACCTAATCTCGCCCCGAGTCGCAAACACACTACTGCTGAGCGATCTTTCTTTGCAACAGCAATTTGACTATGGCATATACTTCCGGTTGAGTTGCAGAGAATAAGCTCATTGGCCGAATTTCAGAAGAGGTTATTTTCTCACTTATCACACAACAATTGAAGGCACGTAATTACCTATTCCTTTATCTTAAGTCAATTTATCCATGTTTTTCTTTTTCCATTCATTTGCCATTTTTACTTTTCTTCACTTTTTTGTTTTTTCTTTCTCTTTATCTTAAATCTTTAATTCTTAACATCAACTTGGTAAATGCTATCTCGATACTTATCATCCGATTTAAAAATCTAGAAGTATTTTGTTAAATGAAATAAATAAATCATCAATGAGGATCATGTACATGATAGAGTGTTTATCCGATGTCGGAACCACTTGTTGTTTCTCTTTTACATGTCTCCTAAAAATATGCAAAATACACATTTGCATTTAAATGCCTGCCTGCCAGTTGCATTCACTATTGTTGGGAAATTATGTATTCAAAACGAATCAAAATAGTGTGGTCAGCAAAAATATGTATTATGCGCTTGCGTAACATGCTACCAGCTGCCCTTCAAGGAAATAATAAAAAAAAAAAAAAAAAAAACTGGGGCAGAAATGAGAACGAATAACCCGGAGTAAGAAAAGTAAGTAGGTAGACCAATATAGCTCAGTTCTGCTATGATAAATAAAAGGGAAAATATTTGCATTGTTGTATATGTTCAATCAGTCGAAATCCACATAACAACTTGAAATTAAAACAAACACATTTTCTTTTTGGGTAAAAAATAACTTAAACGGCATTTTATTTATCACTACATATTGCACAATCGACCTGTGCACACTGAAATAAGGTTACTTAGCAAACATTCTCAGCAATTGTTTAACAATAAAACACTTTTAACACAGCACTTCTTAAAGGGCAACAATTCCTAATGATGATTCATCAATGAATTGATCTACGGGTCCTCGACGAATCAAGACTATAAAGAAAATTTTCAATAAATATTAATTGTTAACAACTAAGTCGAAATTCTATAACGCACCTGCATTCGATTGACCAGCGTAGGTTCGTGGTGGTAACGCAGCAGCGTACAGTGAAGTCCATGGGCCAACATTGGGGGCTAAAAGTGGTAGTCCAATTTGATAGCCGTAGTAGTCAATGAGGTCAGGATTCAGGCTGTGAATTTGGGATACGGTGGCTCTGGCCTGTGCATGGTTTGCCATTGCACTGGCATCGGCCTGACCGTTGACAACTGGGCTCATGCAAACAGCAGAGATAAGTAGAACAGCCTAAATTAGATTGAACTATTAGGAAATCCATAGACGCTATGAATTTAATTCAATAACTTACGAAGAGTTTGAACATCTTGTGTTTGGATTTTGTTTAAGCTTACTAAGCGAATACACTAGGTCAACTATAGTTTAGCCTCTAAATACAGTTCACTTATATAGGAAGCAGTTTTGCATAGAATTTACGTGACTATAGGTGTAACACATCGCCTTATCAGTTTGTGTGGTATAAATATGTCGATCAATATAATGCCTACTGATTGCTGAACATGAACATCTGTTCGTTTGGGCTTTATTTTTTTTTTGTTTTGTTAACTTGGATTCTCTTTATGTAGAATTTGAAGAATGTTTACTATTACTCGATGGGAAAATAGAGTGTGGACAGTTTAATCAGATAGAATGTAAGGTAACAATGTTTAGCTTCACTTTTGTAGGCTATTGTTTTGGAGAGATACTATGGTGGTTTTAGATTACCACCTTTGTTTATGATTAATCTTTGAAACATCGACCAATGATTTCTATTTCCTTTATTTTAGAGCAATTTCAACCATAAATGACTGCAGACTTCTGCAATCAGACATTGATAACTTCAGTATCTGGTGCTGCAAGCATGGTTTAGTCCTTAACCAACTCAAATGTATGGACACCTTATCAGAAAAATCTTAATACTCGTATTGAAGCCGTCCAGCTTCATTCGTTTCGCATTGAAAGGTCGATCGGACCTTTTAATCTCCTGAATAGGATTAAACTTTCGTGGGGGATCGCATTACCTGCGTAGTATAGAGTTACTGCATGTATCTCATCATAGAACAAATTACGGGATGCATGAGCCTATTAACCGCATGATTAAAGTCTATAATTCAAATGTAAACACTCCCATTGCTTTAATTAATTTTATAAGCTCCTGTGGCTTGGTTCTTCTCCATCGTCGAATATTTGTTAGTACATTTAGTACGGTCTTCAGTTCGGAGTTAGCATGTGTAGCGCTAATTTTGAAGTGCAGTGTGATATTTTATATATGGTATAAGATGTTACCGTTTCAATTTGGAGGTAGCGTTATAAATCGCTATTTCGTATATACCACGTGTGACATTTACAATTCCACGAAGGATTTTGTTTTGGAATGTTTGAGAGCATTCATTTTCTTTGTACATCCCTAAATTGGATGTCATAGGATCGAACGGGTTTGTTCGAGATAAACAAGTCTGCATTACATCCCTCCCAGTAACCATTACATTTTTCTATATTTAAAATTAGGCCCTGCACTTTTCTTCTCTATGCACCCATTTCAATATTAGCATCCAATGGTGTTACTTAGGAGTATTAGCATAGTAGACATTGGATATAAATACATAGAATGAATGATATCTCTCTGTTTGTAAGGTTCATGCAAGTGGATCTCATTTTGTTTTTTGATACACAATTTTTGTGTCAAAAGTTTTACTTTGTTAACTGCATCTTACAGCTTGTCTGTAGCCCTCGTGACGTATTTTTCAGGTACCTACTAATATCGAATTATTGTCATCATAGTGCTTTTCTATAGATGCAGAATATTTGCAGTATTAACTTTTAAGTCATGTACTTTATCGCCAGCTTTTCAGTGTGCTTCTTTCAAAAATGGTTCTGTTAGTAGGTAGGCGTACATTGCTTTCCTCGTGAACGTTGTTAGATCAAATTTTATTCAATATGTCACTGACGTAGTGAAATAATCTACATTTTGTAGACTCAGAGACTATAACTTAAATAATATAGGAATGTCCTGCAAATCCGAATCACATTTAATCCGATTTTGAACTGAGTCTCAATTTTTGGCCAATGTGTACTCTACGATAGGAACCTGCAAGAATTTTTGCACGCTGTCATGCTAATTACATACATTTCAGTTGGTAAGCTTTCGGTCGGTGTCAGAATTATTGAAATTGGTGCAGAAATAAACTCTCAGAAGGAATCACAAGCTCTAGCGCTAGCGATTTAATTATGTAGATAGATACGTTTAACGAATACCCGATTTAACGATTTTCCAATATAACGAATCCGATTTTTTTTTTCCATTGATGGCTCATATTACGAATGATGCATAAAATGCTCGCTTGGTTTAACGAATGCTCTACAATTTTTGGTTAAAAACAAAATAGTTTGTCATTTTTGTGCATTTATCTCTACCTCTGTTATTTTACTTATTTGGATTTATTTCTCTTTTCTTATAATAAATGCATTGTTGAGATTATTAGTTGGATAAACCGACGATCGATTCAACGAATTTTTCGAATTAACGAAAGGCTGTGCATTATATAATTCGTTATATTGGACATCGACTGCATATAGGTTTTTTATGTACGAGTATTACTCGGATTAGTCGTTACTCGCCTTCTGGTGATTCAAATGTGAGTTGGTACATTGAAAGTTAATCATTAACCTTCACGTACTTAGAGACCAATTAAACCGACTTCTTGAAAATTAACTAAATATTTAAATTAAGTGTACACATTTCTTTTATAATTAAATTGTTCTATTATCTGTAAGAATTTTTGTTCAGTAGATAAATAAATAAATAAAATAAAAAAATAAAATAAAATTCTTGCTTCTAGCCTCTTGCATGCAGTCGTGACGTGCGTAAACGTTTATTTTACGTTAAAGTTAGTTCCTTTTTGCTTGATGAATTCATCAATCTAAATTGTTCGATAACCCGTGTATTCCAATAATAATTGATACGGATTGCAAAAATGATGCACACAGCAACACGTAAAATATTGCATACATCTAGGTATAAAATGCTATTATGCAATGAATGCACGTTATTTTAAAAAGTTACTGTTGATAAAAAAAATTATTTTTCATTCAAGAGAAATAAGAAACGTCGGCAAAAATAGTTTTAGGTTCCTTTCATTTGCGTATACCAGGTAACGAAGCTGCGGATGAATTGGCTGGAAAGGGCTCAGCAGATGGGACGGTCAAACTTCCACTCTGCAACCTTCGCGCCAAAATAGAACAAATATCAGAAACTAAAGCAAATAACAGGTGGAGATCACTAACCACCTGCGAGGTATCAAGAAGATTGTGGCCAAAATACGACAAAGCAAGAACGAAAAAACTCCTACAAGAAGACAGGAAGTCTGTGTCATTGCTTATAGGAGTGCAATTAAGACTGATAAGATACCACATGAAGATATTAAGACTAACCTCTGTCAACTGAGAAACAGAATCCTCGGCAAATTCTTCTTCGAAGAAATCGATGAGCTATCAGATGGATCACCATCTAACCTGCTGAAATTTGCCAAGGCGTCGGGATGGCTGTAACCAAGACGATAATACCACGGGTGGGAACACAAGGACCTAAGTGTGATGGGAATGTAACCATTCTCATCAGCCCACTAACCTAACCTAACCTAACCTTTCATTTGTGTGGAAAATTTAACATGAACACTACATCCTGGTTCACCCCAGGATGTAGTGATATCAAAAGAAGGTAAGTATTCAAGGTGCAAAGAAATCACCGTTTTTGTGACAACGACTGTGCTAAGCCACATCAGTTTAAACGCTGTTTCATAAATGAATCACAGTAGTAAACATGCTCAATGTCCATTAGTCAAACATAAACCTTTTGAATCATTTCAAACATAAAATGGTCACAAATGCAAAATTGCGTAAGCTGATTTATGATACAGATGTGAAAGGAAACGCATCAGAAAATATTATAAATAATAATATCTTTAAATACAGTAGAATCCGCTTAAGACGCTCACGTTTAAGACGCTATCCCGCTTTTAACGCTCTTTTTCTCCGGTTTTTCATTCCGACTTGAATTCGTATGAAAAAAATTCGGTTAATAGGCTCTATTTCCCGCTTAATACGCTCACACAGCTACACGATACACCGCCAAAATTCGTATTTTCTTGTTTTTAAATCTTTTTCATTCATTCGGTGCATTTGGATATACGGCGGCGCCCATGGTCACCACCGCCCTTAGTGTTTTTCGCAAACAAAATAGGTATATAAGGCGTGTCGTTTTTGTGGTCGTTACGTTTGTCAGTATTCGGCTCAATTCACTACATATCATCATCATGGAAGGAAATTTACCAAGACGTGATCAAAAACTGCTTCCGTAAGGCTGGCTTCAGTTGGGCAGATGATCCTAGCCCAGATAACTCTGATATCCCATTGGCACATATTGAAGAGTTGCAAGAGTTTCCTGATTATGCTTCTGTTGATGATGACCTAGTTGCAAACTGGTCCTCGTAATTTAGAAGAACTCATCAGTGATAGCGCTTCAACGCAGCGGTTGAACCAGGAGGAGTAAGGTGTGAAGAAGAATCACTACCGAAACCTCCGGTGGCCAGTTCAAATACACATGCATGTAACTACACATATTAAAGTAATGTACTAATTTTACATACATAATTTCAACTTTTGTCATAAAAAAGACCTTTTGTTTAACTGGATGCTATTTTTTAGTTTTTTCCGCTTAAGACGCTATTTTCTTTCGGTCCCTTGAAGAGCGTCTTAAGCGGATTCTACTGTAATTTAACATTCACAAAATAGGTTATAAAGAAGCTTAATGCCGATTATTTATTGTGAACAAAAATGTTTTAGAACGTCAAATTAGATTAAAAATGATTGCATCGGTATCAGATGAGTTGTGTATTTGCATCAAAACAAAGCAGTGATACTCAAACGATGTACAAAAGTTTGACGTTTGACGATTGTCACTTAATCTTTTCGCATACAGCATGTTGTGCATCACTTTAATCGGACTAAAAAAAAAACACCCATGGCCACGTTCATGCTTAATCTTTAAATCCATCCTACCTTCCAGTACACTTATATTTATATTTAATAGCTTTCTTTAAGGCATTCAAATCACACGAGCTTTCTTCGCATTTCCACAAAAACCTACACTTCATTGTTTACTATTGCATACTTTTTTTATGTTTTTATGTGCATACTTATGTTCTTCATAAAACTACGATATATAAATGTGTGTACCGTACCTACTACTCACCACACTATAATTTATTGCAAGTAGGTAGTATTTAGCTGTTTTTTTTATCTTTCAATAAAATTAAAATATGTACTAATAAAATTCTCAGTTGAAAGCATTTACCTAGTCAGATTAAACTTATTACTTGAATTTAAGGTAGGTATGAGTGCACAATAAATGGTTAAATGAAGTTATTTGTTAGAGTACGGAATAGCCAACCACGCGCCGCAGTCCTGCTTGCAGTTCTACAGAGTGAATCAGAATAAAGAGTGATTTTGAAAAGACTGTTTAAAGAAATACAATGGCCCAAAATTATAGTAATTTAAAATTCACCTTAAAATTATTTTAGTACGAGTATGTACATACGTTAGAAAGCCCAAATGAATACTTTTATAATTATTGTCGGCGATTAAATTGTAATGGGAAATCTAGATTATAATATAATCTAGATTTCGCATATTACCTACATATGTCGTTTGTCACACACACTCACACTTTTGTTGGAGTAAAATGAAGTAAATGGTGTAAGATATAAATAAAGGTATACATATGTCAATCGTAAAGTAGAAACTAGTAGCGATAGATAAAGTTTCAATTATTCAACAAAAGTGAGCGCAAGCTTTTTAGTATAAATATGCATTGACTACGATTTTAACATCCCGAGCACTCGGTAACTTAATTTCTTTGCTTTCTTCCGCACAGTTACGTCTAGTAGTGGAAGCGATCTAACAAAGCGTTAAGAGTATCCCCAGTAATAGCTAGACAGACTTCTCTTTATAGTCTGGCAAGCTTAGAGCACGCAGTCTTGACTGTTGTTCTAGGTCACCATATGGCGGACGCGTATGTAAAGATTGGTCTGATAATCGCCATGTTCAGCCAGTAGGTATGCAACCTACGTTTTTCCTAAAACTCGCCAGCATTGCATTGCATTTCATACTTACTTTTCTTTGCGTATACTCGTATAATTGAAAAATTGATATTAGGTATTGTATTTTCTTACGGCTCTCCTCCTCTTCTGCTCCACCCTGTATATCTCGACAAAACTCTTTTTGATAAAACTGTTTTGTAGCACGTTTTTTATTTTTTATTTTCTTTTCAAATCATGCTGCGTGCATTCTTATGATTTCTTAAAGTTGATTACAAAGTTCGTGAAACTTGAAAATAATATCTCTTCTTCTTTTTCTGTTTTGTATTTCATGGTAGCTCTAGTTTGAAGCAAATCACACAACGATCAGCTACCTCTACTCAAATAATAAAGACATAATGACTCTTAACAAGTTGGACCCCAGTGTATCACCGGTGATCACATCAAAATTCACCATCGTGTATCACGGGTGATACAATCGTAGACCTTCAGAATATCGATTCTACCACAAAAGTGAAAAGAGTTTATGGAAATTTATAAATCAAATAGAATAGTAAACATAATTTAATCACATAAAAAACAAAACAATTAATTCATAGTACTTAAAAAAATTTGAATTCCTGGAGAAATATTTTTGATGTGATCACACTGGCGTCCTCTGGGGGTTGAATTTTGTTGTGATCACCGGTGATACACGTGTTAAATATCGCATCGCATGTACCTACTCGGGTACAAATATTTAGAGAGAATTATTATTACATTCGATAAATACTTTTATCTAATGTCGATTTCGATTGGGCAAAAAAGCGCGTTTTTTTTATCTCGAGCAATTTTTAGCGATCTAGTACAATTTTCAAACATTTTCAAAGCACTTTTTTTTGCTCCTGATCAATTTTCGTGAATCTCGGATTCTACTCGAGACTTACACCTACTTGCACTAACCCCAAAACATTTTATACGAAATGTCAACACAGTACATGAAATTATTATCAATCAACAAAAATATTATCCGAAACTCCGTACAAAATTAGAAAATGTGTATAAAGAAAGTGGAGCAAATTTATAGTCCGTTAAAGTACAACTAAGTGTTTGCCATATTATAGTCGTTATAAAGCCCACTTTATCGTTAGCGCCTCGTATTAAAGTTAAAATCACCCGAACCACGTATTAAATATTCAATATGGAGCTAGACTACAAAGTTTTTTTTTTATCAAAACCGTCACTTTTATGTGTGTTCGAATAAGATTTCTCATAGGAACGTTGTGAAGTAGAAATTATTAAGCAGCATACTAAAAAGTGTCTATTATTGAACAAAAATTAAAGTACGGATTAAACTGATAAAGTGGGGTTGACTATAAATTTGCGCGTATTTAAAATTGTATTTATTATTTTTCTATTTTATTTATTTATTTCCTTTTACGAACAATATGTCAAATGACACTAATACTATTGCAGAAAAACAGATCAACCTCGTTTGTCAGAGAAAAATTAGCACGAAAAATCTTAAATCTAAGCGCAAAATCTGAAAAGCCCAATCGAAAACGACATAAGATACTTATTTATTTCAAAATCAACGCATTACCCGAAGTATGCGAGAAGAGCACTGAAAGAGAGCTCAATTTGTCGATATCTTGCACCTTTGAAGTATTGTCTGAATCAACCCTAGTACTGTAACTGTTTCATAAGATCTAGAGAACACCAAGAACTTACTACATGCAGGTGGGTCTCTATTTACGGTGTTTTTGGGGTTTGTGGAGTTTCGGTCAGAAATGCGCTGATTGGATATGAAAACTGTGACTTCATCCAAATGTTGTTTTTTTTTTTATTTAGCATGAGATCACAATCGACACCCGCTTGTATTGTATTCTGTTTCATTTTTCACAAAGCAATTTAAATGAAAAGTGAAAAATCGTGCAATTCTTTCTTTTGGCAACAATAACCGCTCTCAGTATGCGCTAACCTTTAAACAAAACAACAACAGACCCATTCTTTAAAGTTAGTCATAACGTAATTCAAAACAAATAAATGGAGCTCATTTAAATTAAAACAAACCAAAAGACAATTATGTGCATTTTCGAGGGAACACATGTCTTCAGCATTTCGATGGTACGAGCAGTACACTTCCGCAAAAAGCATTTTTAATATGTACATCATCAATTATTGTTGCTGTCACGTTCCGCACTCACGCACAGTGCAGTCTTAATGTGGTGGCGATTTTTTTTATTTGCCTTTTAGCAACAATTACTATATCAGCAGATATTTTTTTTTTAGAACAAAACAAACAAATGTGAATTTTTTTTTACTATAAGTAATTTTTTTTTATTATCAGTAATATCACCATTTCGTTAAGTACTGTGTCCAGTAATTAGTAATTTACAAACCTGAAGAGAACAATAAAGAAAAAGGATTGTTAATAACCCGTTCTTTATGTTTTTCGTTAGTTTAATAAGTACCATATGGACCGTAGGCGTTGAGTGGGGAAGCCCATTGGTTCAACCATGGTGAGCCCATTGTGGACCATGGACCATAAGCACCACCGATTGGGAGGGCACCAATTCCGCCGATTGGACCAAGTCCACCAAGTGGAGCAAGTGGAGCCAAAGGCGACACCAATTGGTTCATCCTGCTGGTGATGACTCCATTGTTGGAGTTTGAGGCAGCAGCAGCACTTGCGGCGGCAGAGGATGCAGATCCTGAGTTCTGGGACACAATATCAAGGCTGCCGGGGTAGCCCAGACCAGTTCCGTAAATTTGTCCGTGGGCAACGGCGCAGACAGCGAAGAAAACGAGAGCCTATTGATGTTGAATTGCTTATTAGAAAAACCATATCTCGAAATAATTTTTTCGTTTGTCAAACTTACGATGAACTTGTTCATGGTGATTGTTAATTGATGTTGTCAGTTCGGAGAATTGAAACTAATAATTTTGAAATTCGAGATGTTCTTTATATACTATGTTGTAGGCTTTTCAAAACGTGATTATAGCCCGAAATGCGACCGCCGCAAATAGGTGGAAAATCGGAGCGCAAAAGAAAAAAATGCTCATAACACAAAGAGAATTTTATCGTGTTTTCAACAAGTAGTGTGTAGTGTTAACAGAAATGTTATTTTATCAAAGCGAAAGTTGATCAACCGAAAGCTTTTGTTTTATGTCATCGATCTCACAAAATTCTGAGCGATAAAGATCGACGCGACGGTTTAAGGAATCAGAATACTACGGTGAAACACATACATACATATGTACATTTTAGATCCTTTAGTTTTGGCTTTTCGGTGCAGTTTTACGGATACACATATAGTGTCAAACCAAGTTACAGTGTCAAATTGGAAACTTTGAAAATTAACTCCTCCTTTTTACTTTTAAAAACATTTATATATTTCTATATTTAATTGAATTTTCAAGTACGCATAACGATTTCTCCCAGCACCTGCTCCACCATACCTATACCTACTCCTACGTCTGTAAGTTTCCAATGACTTCAAATGTTCTACCGCCTTAATCTAGCTTACCTAACTATGTACAGTAAAAGCTCCTTATTGGGGCACTCCAGGAGATCGGGAAAATACGAACCAAATTGGAGGTGCACCAATTTGAGAGGACCTCCAAATTGGGCCAAAATTCATTTTCTACATATGTACCTACATACATAATGTTTTTTTTTACAAAAGTGTTCCGCTTATCTAAACTACACTTAACTGAAAATACCCGGCTAACTGAAATAATTATTACGTCCGAAAGTAAATATACTAATTCAGTTTCGCATAAGTAAAAATACCGCTTAAGTGAAATAAATTTGGTGGCAAATTGCCGTTTCAGCTAAGCGGAGTCGACTGTACCCCGTTTTCAGAGATTCGCTTATATGAAAAAAAGGAGTGTATACATGAAGTGGGGCTAATTTCAGATGTGTCCCAATTACAGAGGGTCTCAATAAGGAGGTTTTTCTGCATATATAAACAACGACTACGCTTGCTTAACATTAAAATCCCGAGAAGAGTTTGCAAACGTGATTTCTATATATATTTTTTATTTTTTCCTAAAAACTATCTACAATAGATAAAATCTATAAAAATCTATTTTACAAAACTGTGCACAATATTGCTACACACATTGGTACTCAAAATAGTACCTTATTGAGAAAGATTTTACTCTATTACATTTATCTATTAGTTTAGTGAAGAATGGGTCAATATAACTATTTAAAATAAGGCCATATTACTAAAGCTATACAATAACATGTATACCTGTGTATGGACATGGCCCAAAGCATGGACCTATTGGTAGAAGGGGACTTTAATTTTACTGCGCACTCAAATAGCGGATTGAGAAGTTTCTTATATTGGTAAGAGATACTGTAAAACTGGGTTTTGAAAACGGTGTCAGTATGCTTCGCTATCCAATGCCAAGTTCATTATTTTCATATTTCATATTTTATCCACAGAGGCGATCCTTACTCTTCTTTTTAATCTTAGCCGAGACCGAGGTATCGTTATCGGTATTCTTTGGATAGCTGGTTTGTTTGTACAAGTATAGTTTGTGCACTTTGGGTTTGACTCGAGCTAGGAAGGCTGGATTGTTAATTTAAACTTTGTGCGATATTCATGCAAAGCTTTATTGTCTGTTGGTACCCTATTGGAATAAAGACTTTGTCTTTTTCAACATTTCTTTGTCATTTGTCCTTCCCGGTAATTTTTCAGTTCCAAACTCAATTTATAAAAAATTGAGCGATGTGAACGCAGTCTTGATCATTTAAAAGCGAACTCACTCTTGAAACTACATATGTATTTGTCATGCATAAATATAAAGAAACGAAAACTGGAGCTGCTTCATCGAATTGTCACTGGTGATAAAAAAAGTGGATCTATTACAACGATCCCAAGTGCAGAAAGTCATGGATTAAGCCCGGTCAACCATCAACTTCAACGGCGATGCCAAATGTTCATGGATCCAAACTTATGCTCTGTATTTGGTGGGATCAGAAGAGTGTGGTCTACTGTGAGCTGCTCAAACCGAATGAAACAATCACTGAAGATCGCTACCGACTGCAATTAATGCGCCTAAGCCGTGCATTAAAGGAAAACCGGACGCAATACTTCGAAAGACACGACAAAGTGATTTTGCAGTTCGACAATGCTCTTCCGCACGTCTCAAAACCTTTCAAAACATACTTGGAAACGCTCAAATGGGAAGTCCTACAACACACCCGCCGTATTCTCCAGACATCTGATTATCACTTGATCCGATCGATGGCTGATGGTCTGTCCGAGCAGAAGCTTACTTCTTATGAAGATTGTAAAAAATGAGTCGAATCGTGGATCGCATATAAAGATGATGCGTTCTTCTGATATGGTATTCATATCCTGCACTAAAGATGGGAAAAAGTAGTGGCAACGGACAATACTCTGAATAATATAAATTATTCAATTTAACATTACCCTACGAATCAATTTGAATTCCAATAAATACAATATAGTTTTTGTTCAAAAAAAAATACTCTAAACGTTCAAAATGTCTAATATGAGTTGGAAAGTTAAATCTTTTTCGCGAAAGTAGTTTCTCCGTCTTTTTCTATCTTGTATTTGTCTCACAACATTCTTCATGTTGGCAACCGTGATTGGGTGTATGATACAAATATTAAGCACGGCTGTATGGTTATTGTGCACACAGTCGTTCATCTACTGACATCAAGACTGATGGAGATTTAGTTTCACTCTATGAAGCACCTTCTACTTTTGTACTTCAGTTCTAATTACATACGAGTGGTATCAAAGAATTACAAATATTCTACAACAATTGGCTCAAAATGGCAGCATATCGGTTTTGCTTTGAAACCAAATAGTCTAACCAAAGACACACGTACTCCTGAAGGAATCCCATCTCGAATGGTCTGTCTATCTATTTGAGGACTATGAGTAAAAAATCCATCAACAACCAAATTTAAAGTACCTCTCTGTCTTGTCTTAAGCCAACAAGGCCTTCACAAAAACAAACATTCCTTTTTGGTATTTCTATGTACACATATTAGCAATTAGTGGTTACCAAAATAAACTCGATATTTCATATCTAACTAATTGCGTGCTTTTGCATTGTTTGACTTGAGTCGAGCTAACCTGAGCACGTGCGTAATCGATTCGTTTCCAGTGCAAAATGTTGGCTCGAATTCGTTTAGTAGAGAGTGCATTTATTTTGTTTTGCGTGAAATTGAAATTAAATAAATTCTGATTAAGTTCTGTGAGTTGTAATGAAGAGAAATGAAAACGGGTTAAATATATGTTAATGGTGCAGTCAATCAGATCTGACGGTTCGGTTACGATATTATTTTATAATTTATCGAACGAAGATCGAATATCTTTATATATGTAATGTGAGGTGTGTTTGGTAACCTGTTAATTTACGTAAATTTACATACAACTGTAAAAAATCAAGAGAAGAGTGAGCCAAATGACAGTTGTCAAAAAATTTCCCCTCTTGCGAAATCGTGCTACATCTTTTTCATTGAGTCATCGAGGCACATCTATCAAACAGCAATCTGACAATTTGTGAGATGTCAATCACTTCTTGTTAACAAAATAAAATAAAATTAGTTTTTCGTGAAAATATTCAATAGTTAAAAAAGAAGAAGACAGGATTTTCCCCTACTTTTACTATTTGACAGATGTCCCATTTGTGTTAATAAAAGTTACCAAACACACCTAGTAATATCATACATGCAAATCATAGGTCTGTTTGGTGAATGGTAATTTTACGTAAAATTACTTAAAACTGCCAAAATACAAGGGAAGAGAGAGTCAAATGAGGTGTCAAAAAATATCCCCTCTTGCGAAATCTATCAAAGCGCAAACTGACAATTTTTGAAATATCAATCACTATTCGTTAGCGAAATAAAAGAAAATTAGTTTTTCGTGAAAATATTTAATGGTTAAAAAATAAGAAGAGTGGATTTTCCCCCACTTTCCAAATTATTTACTATTTGACAGATGTCTCATTTTGATCACAAAAAGTCACCAAACAGATCCCATATCTTAGGCCGTGTGCCAATTGCGTTAAAATTTTATCCACTGGCTAATTTTTGACACTAGTTTGGTGAATATAGACTTCAAAAAATTTTATTCACCTCTTTACAAACGTCAAAAATTAGCCAGTGGATAAAATTTTAGCGCAATTGGCACACGACCTTAGAGTATTTAACAATGCATCTTTCACGTGGGTAAAGTGGGTCAGCCGCTTTTAGTAAAGTCACGCAGCTTTATGATCACATGAAGTCTGTCTTTCTTCTTACGTCAGTTGGAAATCTACCGTATTGTTTTTGAATATTTTTTTATTGGAAGACATTGAATCTTGTTTGGCATTGGCAAATTCGGCTTACTACTCGTATTTTGTAACATGCAACATCTACTCGCACGCTTGCGAACTTATTGATTCTACTACTAATTCTGTTGACTCCATATGAATGTGTACCTATCGAAATGTGAATTTAATGCGAGTAAAGCTATATACTTTGGCGTCTTTACAAATTGACCACACAACCTAGAAATTCAACAATAAACAAAATAGTAATAATAAAAAATAAAAATAATCAATTTCACGGTGCTTCATTCAATATTCATTTTTATTTATTTTTCAGTCTGAGATCAATGAGATCAGTGGGATCCAGCGAGAACTTAAATCCAAACGTTTCCTGGACCATAACCTCCGTAGGGAGAATATCCACCTAAACCTCCGTAGGGAGAATAGCCACCATAACCTGGATAGCCTCCATAGCCACCGCCGTATCCAGTTAAAGCTCCAAATAGACCATAATCGGCCTGTATTGGTGCAGCTGCAGCAAAGGCGAATAGTGCGCAAGCAACGACCAAAGCGATCTACGAGTATTTATAGAAACAAATCACTGAATGGAATATCCTTTTCGAGTATGAACTCCTGTTGATTATATTATACTTACGATGAGCTTCATGTTGATTTTACTAGCAATTAAATTTATACTATGAACTCAATTTCATATGTTTCTCAGTTTATATACGAAGTACAAATTTGAATTCCCGATTGTTACGTGATTTTGTTCTATGTAACTAGCTTGCACAACTTACGTATTAGTTTGGTATTCGATTGATAAAATTCGAAAATCGTCACGGATTTTTTATATTTTATTATAAATAGAATTGGCAAAACGTTTTCGAATAATATACTGTAAGTGCATTACAATAGAGTGAGTTGTGATAGCGGACAAACATTGCTATTCTCGCTAGAAATGCAATTAAACGTGTTGTATTAAAACCGGCGAGACGCAACCTGTAGCAAAACTAATTATTCGAAAACAATGACAAATTTGAAAATTTAAAAAAAACGATGTCGCGTTAGAATTTTTGAACTTATTAGTACTGGCAATTCTCGATTAGCCGGATGCTCGGAACCGAGTTCAAACAGGATAATCGAAAATCACCTGCTAAAAATCGTATTCTAGAAGAAAAAAAACCGACATAAGATAAAAAGACTTAAAATACAATACCACATTATTAGATTGCAAGTTATCTGATAACCAATTAGTCATCAGCATCTCTTATTTTCTTATAATAGAGTGAAAAGGAAAACAGATTTTGAAATTTCCCAGTTATTCGAGTTTCCGGTTAATCGAATGTACATTATCTTATGTACATACATAGATGGTAATAGGAGGGTCTTTGAATTCTTTACAATCTCGTTTAATGAAACCTAACTGAGAGTTTGTTAGTCACTACATAATCCATGTAAGCATTAAAAGTAATTTTTGTGAAAAGATAATCCCAAGGTCTGTTATTTCATTCCTTCAATGAAGTAGGAAGGATAAAACAGATCACAAAGAGCGGTACACCGAAAATACTTTACATTTAGATATATGTATGTATTAAGTGTAAGTGAATTATTTTTGCACCATTCAATTATATTGCTTAGATCGCAGCTTCCTACAATCGAACTCATTAGAGACTTTCAAAAATATTTTCAGATCGTCAGCGAATAGCAGAATCTGAGCATGATATCATTAATAAACAGAATAAACAAAATTGGAACTAGGTGACTGCCTTGAGGGACACCTTAGTATACTTCAATACCTGTTTTTTAGGCAGCTTGATATCCACCTAAGAAGCATAGAACTAAACCCTAAAAGGTGTTATTTCAAAATTAACATGTTCGACGGTATCGAAGGCCTTTGAGAAGTCCGTAAAGATAACATCAACCTGTGGTTCTAAAAACACATTGCAGATGACAATGGAGTTATTGGGGAAAATGTTTTCAGGTTATTTCGACTCTTTTCTTCAGAACTACACTATTATTACCTAAAGCTAATAAGTAAGCAGAAATTCATGACCTGGTTATTCAAACCATTGCATTACCAAATCCAACTCAATTTATGTGACAGAGTCATCCAAAATTGTGTTTCTTATAATCGGCTCTTGCAAAGTTATTTTTGAGTGGCAGATTAATGATTTTAACGATCGAGCACCATCAAGAAAATAAATACATACTAATAAAGTTCACATGGTCAAATATATTCTTTGGTGTCTTCATGAAGATTCATTCAAGTACCTAACTTGGGGAAACCATTACTTGGTCTTCGGCAAACACAAAATTAATAAATAAATAACAAATCAATTTCACATTCAATGTTTATTTCAAGCATTTGTCATTACTTTTCTCTGTGGCCACAGTTTAAAGCTGTTGAGGCCAATATTATGAACATATATAAACTAACGAAGAGGTTAATATTAGATACTTGATCGTTCTTGCAAAAAACTTAATACTGTGAATTAAGTTTGATGAGCTGGAGTAGTTCTGTTTCTTATGTAGGTAAAGTATTACTCACCGTCCGTGGTTAGACATCCGAAACAACTTTCTAGGAATACAGAAATGTGTAAACAAAATGTTAAATAAAACCGCCCAAAACTGTGGGAAACTGTGAAAGCGTCTTACACAAATGTTGCAGTAAATATGCAAAGCAAATGATTCCAACTCTCGAAGACACTCCACACAGCAGGTTCGTGGTTTTCTTGGGTAGATTCAAATGCACTTTTGTGCAGTTGTCGAAATGATGTCTTGTCTTACATCAGCTTCGCATTTATTACACAAATGTTGCAGTAAATATGCAAAGCAAATGATTCCAACTCTCGAAGACACTCCACACAGCAGGTTCGGGGTTTTCTTGGGTAGATTCAAATGCACTTTTGTGCAGTTGTCGAAATGATGTCTTGTTTTACATCAGCTTCGCATTTATTGCGTTTGAAATTCACTCTACTCCGAAGTGTTCTATTTGAATTTCAAGCTTATTGCCAAAGAATAAGGGCAATCTTATCAAGTCAAGTGGCCCAGTTCAATGTGTAAATAACTATAGAATGAGCTCTCGAGAACATAACCGTTAGAGAGGACTTAAAAGCGCCATGTGACGCATATTACGAAGTGACGAAACGAAAACTGTTTTGAATTAAACAAAAACCTTGCTCAGCAATTAAAACAATAATATTTTGATTAAACCACATCAAGTGAATATCTTTAAACATATCTGTCTCATTACGAGAACTAATCTTTCTTCATTTACACTATTTTACGGAAAACTTGATCTACGTTCGTAAACTGAAATTATTCTATCTGAAGAGCATATCTGTGGCTTGTTAATTTGATATCAGTAATCAGTATACCTACACAACAGGCATTCATAACCATTTAAATTAAATGAGAATTACATACCGAGATGATCGAGTTAATCGATTATTGTTCAATGACTATGCATCTACTGTGAATTTGAGGTATTCGATAATTCGGTATTTTAAAATTTTGTGTTGTAAAATAAATGAGCAAAAACTATCTCAACAAATTGTAATACATATTTACAATAGTCAATTCGTTATTCACAATAGCCGAAACCTTGTCAATTGGCTTACGCTTGGTGATCGATACTCGCAATAGAAAATTATAAGCCCCAGTCACTTTCGATAGAAGAAAATAACATTTTGGCAAACAAATTAATTAAATAAATAACAAATTCATTTTAATTTCACAGTGCTTTATTTAATGGTTTTTTAAAGCATTTGACTCTAATTGCTTGTGAGCACAGTTTAAATCATGCCATATCCATAGCCTCCATAGGGATTGTAGCCATAACCTGGGTATCCTCCATAGCCACCGCCGTATCCACCACCATAACCATAACCTCCCAATCCATAAATGATTGGTTTTGGATTTGGATTTGGTGCAGCTGCAGCAAAGGCGAACAATGCGCACAAAACAACCAGAGCAATCTGCGAGTAATTGTAAAGAAAAAAAAATCACTTAATGAGCTATCCTTTTCGAAAATGTAGTCCTTTTAATGCGACTACGAGTAGGTACTATACTTACGATGGTTTTCATGTTGGATATTAGAAAGTTGATCGTACTAGCAATTAAGTTTATACTATGATTTTAGTTCCAGTTTGTCCCCGGTATATATACGAAATAGAAATGTGCAATTCCCGATTGTTACGTGATGTTGTTCTATTTAGTTTGTTTACATAATATTTGTTCGGTATTCGATTGATAATTTATTTTACGGATAGTTTGTTGTATTTTCTAATACATATATACTTGTAACTGTAATTTGCAAAATATATACCAGTTATATACTGGGCATACATTTTAGCGAAATGTGAAAAACATGGCATTTTCTGGCTGGCAGTATCACCAGACTTACATAAAGTCCGTTTATTTACTTTTTGGGTTGAATAATTTCATGCGCAAAGTTTTTGTCTGTGGTGAGGGAGCTATGGTACTTATAAAAAAGCAAATTATCTTTATAATTAAATCACTAGAGCAAGAGCTTCTGATTATTTCTGCACCGATTTCAATGATTCTAACACTGATCAAAAGCTTATCAACTCAACTTTGTTCATTTTGAATAAAAGCATGTGAGTGAAGTTATTACGAAAAAACATTATTACCAAACCTACGGGTATGGGGTTTCTAACTGCGAGATTCCTCGCACTAGTACACTATTATAAATTAAATGAAGCAAGTCGGTTTTCTAAAAAGCTACAATGAATTAGTTAGTTTTAAGAATAATTAGTTAAATATTAAAAAAAGGTAGGTTAGTACATTATATTTTTTATACACTGCACACTGGTTCCTCGCTTTGAGCGGGAGTTAGGGAATGAAAAGTCTCGCGCAAAGCCAAACCGAAGTATGAACCTCATGTTATTTAAGGGGTTGTGTTCCTGAAAAGTGAAATATAAGCATTTAAGACACCGTAGCTAGTATTAAGTTTTTCCAAAATATTTAAAAAAAAAACGATTAAAAAGAAAAACATAACAAACTTGAAATAGTAGGTCTGTTTGGTTACATGCTAGTTTTCGAAAGTTCTACGTAAACTACATAGAATCTGACAGTTTCATGGCTCTCAATTTTGTTTACTCTCATTTGGCTTGGCTCTCTCTTTGCGATGAATTATCTGCAAGACCAATTCCTCGGGGTGGGCCGAGCCAACTCTGTCAAACAACCCATCTGACAGCTTGTGAAATGCCATAATCTTCATTGTTAGTGGAAAACAAAAACAATTTGATAGGTTTGACCAAGTGTTGTTTGAAAAGCGTTTGTTTACTTTTGTGCAAGTTTTCTGTCTTTGAGAGGAGTTCTCTCTCTTTGAGAGGATTCTACTATTTGACAGATCTCAATTCAAACAAAACAAGTTACAAAAATCATTTAGGAAAAATAAAGGATCTAAATAATTTCTTATGTCACATTTGGTGGATGTTTAAAAAGATCTGTCATTGCAAGATTACTTGACATTTTAGACTTTACAATGTGCAATTTCCGGTAAGATGCCAAGGCAGACTGCGTTGCCGATGTGGCACGATCGTGCCATTATGGCACTTTTTGATTAAAATGGCACGGTGGCACTTTAAGATTTCATATGGCACCATTTCACATTGATTTTGGTATAAGTAAAATAGGTGGAATCACAAAAATATTCCTTAAAAGAAAATTTTTTTCAAACGCTTCTTGCATTCACTCACAACATTTACATACAAAACGTTCATTCTCGATTATCCTCATTGGTGCCAACTCTTTATCTGCCAAATTTTATTCTAGTTTGAATCATTTGAATGTTGTCAGAGCAATGTCACATAACGTGTTATATTAGAAAGACTGAAAAAATGTGTTTTTCTTTATATTTTTGCTGGTGGCACGCAATGGCTCAAAATGGCACCTTATTTTGCCAATGGTGGCACGAAAAAAAAATGTTCTGCGGCAACGCTGAAGGCAGTCCTTATGTTGCTTTGAAATGCGCTCGAACGTTTGCACTGCCATGCACATCCAGATACATATGAATAAAGCAAAAGAAAATAAACAAAAAATCTGTCTAGACAAATAAAATACGGAAATATTCAACGCAAAGGTGAAACCGCGCAAAAGGAAGTCGCACAAAGCATGGGACTAGTGTACATAGTTTCTATTTCTAGGTCTTCTAAGAATTCGGTATCTACCGGATTGACATTTATGGCCCCAACTTTTAACTTTTAAATTTTAGCATTCGGTTATAACACTTCTAAACATCAGATTGCAAAGAATAAAAACCGCGCTCACAACCAAAGAAATTTAAAATGAACGCAGAACTATGGAAGAAAAGAGATATGAAAACATCGCTAGTCTCTATCATAGCATAGCTCAAGCACCTAGAAAAGATGCAGTAGCACTTTCAAGTTTCAAAACCGGACACAATTGCCTAGCAACTCACCTGAAAAAGATTGGCATCAAAGAATCAAACGTTTGCACACTATGCAATAGAAATAAAATACAAGTTAAAGATCACATAACCAGATGCTCAGCCTTAGACGACGCTAGGAAGCAGAGCTCCAACATCACGCATTTATACTGGGTTGATCGAGGAATGATGACCAAGGCCAGTTTCCTTCATTAGTGAACAACAACATTCGTATATAAATAAATCGATTCTGACTTTTTTTTTTAAATTTATAAACTTTTCTGTGTACGATATATTCACGAATAGTTAAGCAGCTAAAAAAGCACTAGGCACATACCTGATTGACTCCAAATCAGTCCTGAACTGCTTCAATACTCTCCAAGACCTCGCCCATAGAAACATGAACTGCTTCAATTCTCTCCAAGACCTCGCCCATAGAAACAAAGTCAAACTTTGGTGGGTGGCCCGGACATGAGGGTATTGATGGAAGCGAAAAAGCTGACGAAATGGCTAGGAATTTTGTCGGCTCTGAGCCGTTTTGTAAGTTGTAACCATTCCAAATTTAGTTATATAAACTTACAAATCAAAAGTTGGGTGAACTACATGTGTGTCTCCTATTGAGAAAATACCCAGGGTCTTCGTTAGGCTAAAAGAGCCATTAAACTCTTCCAAAATAAATCCATAAAAAACCTACTCCTCAGTAGAAATTATATCAAGAGATTAGTGGGATTTCTAACGGCATTGCCATCTTCGATATTACCTAAACAAAATAGGTCTCATTCAGGAAACTGAATGTCGTCTCTTCATGGAAGACGATGAAACTGCGGAACATATTTTATTTGACTGCATGACAGTCTGTGTCCTCAGGAGACAACATTTCCACAGAGAAATCCTAACTCCCATGGAATTTCGTAAAGTCTCCACCAGTGAGATCCTCAACTTCATCAAAAGAGTTGAACCTCGTCTGGTTCCCTAAAACTGACTGCGGTACAATAGATCTTTTAGGTCGAGGTGGCCTCCGCAACTAGCGGGTCAGAACCTTACAAAAAACAAAAAAAAAAATCTTCTAAATATTACGTTGTTATATCTCTGTCTGTATCTGTTTGATAGGAACCCGAAGCAGCGTTTACACATCTCTCGCAACTCTTTCGCCCCATTAATGTCAAAAGTACGTTGAACTTAGACCTTAAAGATGAAGCCTGATCCGCCATTCTTAATCTAAGGTTGAAATCGCATCCGGATGCTGAACATTCACAAAAGATAACCTCTGGAAATGAGCACCAGCCTAGGCCACCTGCCTTGTTCCAATTCCGTATCTTTAACTAGATATGTATATGTATAATTAAAGTGCTGTCGTATAGTGTCCAAAAACAGAGGTGGGACTCGCGTTTCCAAATGCAGCTTATATGCAACTAGGTGTGCAATTTGGTAGACGAAAAATTCGTTTTAAGAAGAAACCTTTCTACTTTGATATTTTACCTTTACTCTTTTTAGTCTAAATTGGTGGTAAGCGCATGTGCATGACAAAAGAAGAGAAAAATCATGAAAGTCATAGCAATGAACGTTAACAAAGAGTTATAGCCACATACAAAATTAATAGAAAATCAAGTGACTATATTCTTCTATCCCCAGACTGTGTGTGATACGCTTGCAGTTGCAGTTCTTACCCGACTACCACCTATTGCATATTTACTACCAAACTTACTTAACTTACTACCAAACATTGTACATAATAACATACAGTCATTGAACGTAAACAATCTTCAAATTACTAATCGCACGAGTTCAGCAATTAAGCCTAATCAATTGTTTGAAAAGCACGTTTCAAGGCCATTTTCTAATTTATAGATTCGAATTTTTTCGCACCGCCATTTAGTATCAAAACAGCTGTCATTATGGATAAACTAAAAGTGAGTGTTAAATAAATTTTAATTTGAACAATTCAAATACATAATTGTAAATCTTCTTAAAGGTATTCGCAATCATTATGGTGGTTCTAGCCCTGAGTGCAACTTTAGCCGCTGGTATCGATGAATCAAGATCATTTTACCAAATTTTCAATGGTGTAGCGTTAAGTCAGCCGGAACTGAAGTCTGCTTGTGGATGTGGCGATGGACTTACGCAAACCGTACATGCGATATAAAATGACTTTGTCAGCATACGAACCAAGTGATGTAAATAAACCAGTATTTTGTTTAGAAAAGCATTTTTTTGTAATTCAAGCCATGGTTTTAGGTCAAAGAATTCAATTCCGAGTTATGTAATAAGTGCTCCACTTTCTTTTTTTAAAACAGTGATACCTAGTGACCCAAAAAGAAAAATTCAACTTCAAATAAATTATACGCTAAGCGCAAACTTTATTCATATCATCAGTTAGGTAGCTTTAAGCTAGACAATGATCCGATAAGTTAAAGCTACAATAATATAAAAATATTCAGCAACTCGTTCGTTTATTATTTTTTAAATATTACATATGTTCGGATTCAATCTGAATCAATTTGCTTACAAGATCTAATAGGTAAGCATCTAAAGCGCAGTTCTCGTTAGTCGTAGGCGCTTTGCTTTTCAGGGTTTCCATGTACATTTTCTTGTAGCAATCGGCCATCTTCTTGGGATCCCTTCCGCTGAGCAGTAATTTAATTAAAGTCTTTAATGCGAATTGTAATCTACTCTCGAAGAGAGACAAGTGTCTTTGAAAATCTTGAGATACTTGATCGTCCATGTTGGCGTTCACGGCATACTCGAATATATGTTGCGATTGCAAGCACAACTCTAAGGCGATTTGCATGTTTTTGATTTTATGGTTTATATTTGTTGATACTGTTCAGAGGGAGAAATAGAAAGTCAAAGGGGAATTTTGAACTTATTTGGAGTAGGAACTTACTTTCCGAAAGGAACTCTTGTAAAGATACCCGTTCCAATTGGACAATTAAGTAATCGCTTGCTTCCTTCAAGCCGTCCATGATATTAGCTGCCTTCTCATAATGAAGCTTGCACAGCTGTAAAGATGTTTTTGGCAAAGATGTGATGTCGGCAAAGTTTGATCGCATTTGACTGTGGTAAAATGAAGCTATTCTGTGAAGAAGAGAATACATTTAGAACATGAAACTGGTGTCGTACAATTCAAAAGAGATAACATTTTCTGATATAGCCCTGTGATAAGAATAAGCTTATTCTACGAGTACCACCAAATAAGATGTAGGTGGGTAAAAATGATGACTTGAAATTAACTCAATTACCATCCTACGGAGCTCAACAAAAGGATTAGTTCTCCAATGCTTTTCAAGCTTGTACTTAGCTGAATTAAATGTAAATGTTATTATTTAGGTCGTCGAAGAAGGGTATGTCTTGTGTGCGCTATCTGGCTATCGCTAGCGCTGTACATTTGCAGAGAAAATGAGTTATGGACACGTTTTCAGTTTCGTCCTTCCAACTCTGGCAGAAAATGTTGTTACAGATTCGTAATTTGGCTAAATGTTTTTCTATTGAACAGTGGCCGGTGCTTATTGCCACTCTATGAGTTTTCTTTTGCAGAAACTCGATCGTTAGTTGGTCAAATCTTCCTGGAAATGCCTTGTCAGCCTGGTCCACCCAGTGTGAGTGTATATTACTTTTACTGCTATGTCATGGGACCAAGAGTAGAGTGATTTTGGCCTGATCGGACAGGCGATTGGTCTTATAGCTTAGAGAATCCGGTAGTCGAATGTATGGTTTTAATGGCGGCTTGGCTATCTATAAAAATAGTGATGTTATGTTTCGGTGCTGAGTAATTTATAATTTTGTTTTACAAGCATTTGGCAGTCTTTTAAGTGTGAGGTGTAGGATGGGTACGTAGAATTAACACTGTGAGATTCGATAAAAACATCTTAGTGGTAATTTTAGAATGAGATCGATTTTACGTAGAAACCTGATTGTTCTTCATATAAAATTCAATTTACTCGTAGGCATGTTCCAAAAAAGTTCTCTTTTACACAAAAACTTATCTCGAACCTTTTACATACTGAATTTTAAATATTATACTAAGGTGAGGTTAGGTGATGAGAATGATAAAATTCTCATCACACTTAGGTCCATGTGGGACCATTGTGATTCCCATGTTGTTTTCTCAACCATGGTATTGATTTCTAGGTTCCAACTATCTAGACGCCCTGGCAAATTCAAGTATGACCGATGGTGATCCATCTGATAGCTCGTCGATGATGTGCTTGAAGAAAAATTTGCACAAAGTTTTATTTCTAAGTTGGCAGAGGTTAGGGCAGTGACAGAAGAAATGGGCTGTGTACTCATGAACCTTTTTATCACCGCACCCCTGCAAATGTCATCATCATTCAGACGTAGTTTATTCACTTGGTTTATTCATGTGGTATCTTAACAAGTTGTGGCCAGTTAGCACTCCTAGGGCATTGACAGCGATTTGCTATCATTCTGTAGGAGTTTTCTTGTTCTTGTTTTGTTATATTCTGGCCAGTCTTCTAGATATATAGCAGGTGGTTAATGATTTCCACCTTTTATTTGCTTCACTTAGCGATTTTTGCTCAATATTGGTCCGGATGTTACACAGCAGAGGTTTTACCATCTGCTTGTTCTATGTCTAGGGCTGAGCCCCTTCCAGCCAATTCATCTGCGGCTTTATTGCCTGGTATTCCGCTATGACCAGGTACCCAACTGAGTTTTACGTTGTGCTGCGTGCCAAGAACCTTCAGCTCTTGGCGGCAATACTTAAAAAGCTTAGACGTTTATGGTCACTTGGCTATCAATGTAAATTGTGATATCCTCAGGCGATATTGTCATCATTGACACCAATTGAATTCGGCAGGCGTTGTCACTGCCAGAACCTCAGTTTGGAAAAGGCTGCTGTGATCTGGGAGTCGTATGAAGCAGCTTATCCCGTTTTTCCGAGAAGCAACCCGCTCCTTAAGATGGATTTATAGTCCTTAGATACTTCGTTTTTCTCCCATTGTTCTCTACTTGGAAATTCCCACGAGAAGGGTTTTCTAAAATCCAGGTATGGGACAGTATAGTTGATGTTGTCGTCCAAATAATTGCCAAGTATCCTGGCGTGCCAATATGCATTCGATCTCCAGTACTTTGACTGGCTATCCTGAGAGTGCTCTTTGCTGCGGTCTCCTGCATATAAAGGTCTAGCAGCAGAAGGACTTCCAGCGCTTTTTTGATAGCATTCGTCTCAACGTTGTTAAAAGCACCTTCAATATCGAGAAATGCGGCAAGCGTGTATTCCTTGAAGTGCTGGGATCTTTCAATAGTGCTTACTACACCGTGTAACACTGTTTTCACACCTTTGTCTTTAGTATAGGCGTGCTGTGCTTTGGACATATTCGTGTGATAGAGTTTAGTGCGTATATGCACATCGATTAGCTTTTCAAATGTCTGTAGCATAAAGGACGTAAGGCTAATAGGCCTGTAGCCTTTTGCAGCAGTGTGGCTGGTCTCCCCAGCTCTGGGGATGAAAAAAACTTTCACTTCTCTTCATGCTTTGGATATATGGCCACATTTAAGACTACTTTGAAAAATTAGTGCCATTAGGTGCTTAGCTCTCTGCAGCGCGAATCATTGGATCTTTTCTTCATTCACCATTCCCACTGGTACCATCATCTTCTCTTCTGGTCTATTGTCCATATACAGACTTTCGGCCTGATTCAGTGAAAGTGTGTGGCAAACAGGAGTTCCAGGGAGCAAAATTGCGTTCAATAAAATATTATACTAAACTATGGCGTTAATGACCTATTCTACTTTCTATTCATAAATACCTTTTGTGTAAAACACCCGAACGGTACGTGTATAATACTTGTCTAGCTCCGGGACTTTCTGTATCACAAAGTTTCAAAGATTTCTGCAACAGATCCATCACCTCCTTTTCCAAATCGGGCGAAGACTAAGTACGTATATTTCTCGTTTGTAAAAACATATTTTAAACCCAATAACAATGAATACTCACGGTTTGGCTAAAATCTTGTAACTGCTTGGTAAGAGTGAACGTTGCCGTCGACAGCTCCCAACTGACCAGATCCCACAATTCAGGATTACATTTACGTGTACCCAAAACGTTCTTGGCCTTTTCATAGTATCTAAATGCTTCGTGGTATAGTGCCTTTTGCTTTTGTAGATAATCATAGCTGTACATAGGTATGTAGAATATTTTACATCAATTTAAAGACGAACAAACATAAGTATTTACTTACTGCTCATCGGATACAAAGAGATGCGCCTTAAAACGCATATAACGGCCCATATTACAGTACAGAAATGCTAAATTCACATTATCCTGAACCATGGTAAAGGAGACAATTCCCCTGGATAGACAATCGAAGGATTTGGTGGCTAAAATCTCGTAATGGCGATCACTTCTTGGCTGGGGGGTAGTACACCCATTTTCACCATTTTCCGACTGGGTGTCATTTTGACTAGCTTTCTTCGTGACTTCATCCATATATTTTGTAAAGTCCTCTGGGTGATTAAAGTGAATAAAGAGTGAAAATAAATAAAAGGTTGATTTACCTTGAGCCCAATACATGTATTTAAGTCCCAGTTCATTGCGTACATTTCCCAATCGACGCAGGAGTTCATTTTGGGCGTCAACCTCATCGTTTACACTAACACAAAGCAGGGCAGTCTCGTAGCACTGACAACTGGCCAACATGAGCTGTTCAACATTTCTTGTCGGTGCAATGATGTCACTTCCTGTAAATATTTAGAATTTAAACAATATCAAGATGTGATTTGATTGCAAATAATTTATTGAAAGAGGTGAAATGATTCCCACAAATCTTCACACTCAATAGACACACGGTTCTGGACGGAAGTGTATTACTTACCGATGTGTTCCAGATCATTTTCAATTTCGCTGAAAATCTTCAAGTCAACTTCATTCTCCTCAGTGTATTGTGTCAGATACTCATCGATAATTTCACCGCTCTTTGCAATCTGTAGAAAACAGTCGCCGGCACGCCCGAGTAGACAACTTTTCTGTGAAATCATTGTGGTCATGTATTTGATGACAACCTCCTGACACCGATACGACATGTAGATTGCCTTCAAACAAGAACCGAATTTCTGGGCCAAGTAATTATGCTCCGCCAAAGTGGCATAGGACAAGCATGCCTTCTCCAACAGCAACAATTTCAAGTGGACATTCCACGAACCAAAGAGTTGTGAGTTAAAATTCGTTGCGATTTGCTTACTAGTCTCGTCATCAACCACCGCACTGGTCGACGGCAAATTATCATCATTGGCATCTTTGCTTTTACCCTTTCTGAGTTTTTTCTTCTTTGATTTGGTTGGCTTGTTCTCTGGGACTAGATGAATTGACTCATTTTCCGGATCGTCTTCCCGTGTAGTGACACAGAGCGATTCATAGGGTAATGGAATGGGTTTGAATGGCTTCGCCATGTTAGGGTTTTGCTCCTCATGAAGAATACGTAGTTTTTCTTCGTCCTTTGCTCGCTCCTCGCTCTCCTTGATGAATTGCTCCTCGTTGCAGTTAAAGTATTGAAGGCAGCTTATACCTTCTGAGATGTGTTGTAGAGAAATCCGACATCGTTCTTCAACGGCTGCTACTAGCGGTGACGGTGGACGGGGATGCTTCACATTACTCTCTAAATGGAACTCTTTGAGCGTATCGCAGATGTTTTTCACTGCAATGTTACCACTTTCATCGAAGATATCGTCTTCGAATGGATCGTAGTCAAAGTTATCGTCCTCGGATAGGGTGTCAGAGTCTAGATCGGAGTTGACGAATTTTGGACATTTCGGATCAATCCCAGCGGGGATGTGGAGGTCCGAAAGAATGTAGTGAGAAGAGGTTACGATCTGGGGGTATTTCTCTTTAGGCAGCAGCTTAATGCAGTTGTCAAGGAGCGCTCTTATGGAGCCTGCTTTCTTTGGCGATACCTTGGGTGATGTATTTTTCATGTTCCTGGCCACAGTATAGAGAAGCATTGCTACAGGAACTGTGAAAGGATTCTCATGTTTGGGATCACAATTGGTTTGATTCTTGCAGAGCGTTGTCAAGTCGTACAGCTTTACAACGTCATCGTTGCGCCCTTTGAATAGCCAGTAAGTGTGGCCAGCTTTAGTCGCCTTGGCTTTCAAAAATGCCAAAATGTTCTGTGCTACATTTCTAACAACTTGAGGAGCAAACTGCGAATTTTCCAGATATGGAAGGTCCTCTGTCTTGATAATCTCATACTTCTGGACAATTCCGTCCAAGTGGTAGCACATGACAACCTCTGGTACATTGCACATAAGATTGTCTAGCCAGTAGTCTATACCGGTCAGTACATTGATTGGCTTAGCCATATCTCGTAGTCGCAGGCTGATACATGGACGATTAGGTCCCCCAAAGATTGGCATGTCTGTGCCGATTAGCATACGTATGTCTTCAAAAGTCCACACAACGTTACGATTGAATTCATGCGAAGAATTCGGGTCCGGGACGTTCTCATCGATTTTTGGTTCGGGTAAAACGGGTCCTAAAATTGGCAATGGTTTGCTATCAACTTGTGGTAGCTTCTGCGGCTGCGGCGACTTAGTTCCATCAGCCCCAGATTGCTTCAAACTGTGATACAGAAATTTTGATAGCAAATTCTTGGTTTGAATGGCTTCCCGGCTCTTGTCCTTCAAACAGAAGTTGCGATCACTTCCGTGGTAGGACACTATAGTTTCGAGGATGAACGTCCTCAACCAACGCCAATCGTCATCGGCTTTGCGGAGTAGATACTTTTGAATGTCGAATTCGTCGAGAAGCAAGGTGTTGCCAACCTTATGAACCATCATGCTGACGGCACTTTTCCGCGAGTACGGAAGCTTGAGGAGTTTCTTGATGTTCTCCGCATCTGAAACGACATCCACTTCGCCCACACAGTCGGGGAACATGTGAGCCATGCGGAAGCTAAAAGGATTCAATATTAAAGTTACTCATCCTATCACTTTTCTATAGAATATATTAATGTACCTTGGAAATCCCGACGAATGATATAAAGCCTTATGCAGTCCATAGCTACTATCCGACGTGGTCAGCCAATTGGATGGTGGCAAGTTCAGATCAGTGTTGCATTCTAATCGATTGAATTTCACTGGCACCTGGACGGCTGAGAATTTAACAACAGCCTTGGACTTAATAGACGCCACGATCTCATGTGGTCCAATATTTGGACATATTTCGATCTATATAAAGAACAAAAAAAAAATAGTACAGCATTGGGAGTGAAGAAAATTTACATTTATGCGGCCCACGTACTTCATCACTGCAGTCAGTCATGATTTCCGATGAAACTCAGCATAACTTGACACGGTAAGTATATTTAACGGTAAATAATTATTTATTTATTATAAACGCACATGGAAATTAAGTTATTTCTATAAACTTTCTAGAAAAGACGTTGCCCGAGCAAGATTATCCATTTTTGTAAACACTGGTGGTTATAACGAGAACTGTCACGTTGACATTTAACAGGGAGTCAAAAGAGTTTCTGGTCGACGAAGTTGAGCTGTCAGTTGATTCTAGTACAATTTTGATGTAAGGCTGGTGAGTAGATGGTGAATTTAAAATTAAATGGACATTCATGATTCATATGAAATTATTTAATGTTTGCATTCTCTTTTGGTAGTGGCTTGCCTGGCTACTACGGATTTTTATGTATATATGTATGCACCTTAACATCAACCGGCTAGACGACTTAGGAGGCATACAAATCTAATTTAAGTTTAAACTTATTATTTTTATTGAACACCTTAAAACGAACATTTGTCTATATTATATTTCCTGCACCACTATTATTCAACCTTCTTCCTCTTGGATTGCGATGGCTTGTCAAAGACCTGTTTCATTCCACCCGACTTCTCGTTGTGGAACTTGATGTTGCTTGCGGACTCAGCATACCAAGGTGAATCGAATTTAGTTGTATCTTGATCCACCAGATGCGTGTACTTAGTCCTGCCGCAGCGGCCAAAATTCTTAACCTGCATAACTTTCGGTAGAATGGTCTTGTCGAAGTGATCCTCTAGTGTGGCTTGGGCAAAGTCCCTCTTAAAGACGTCATTCTCTTCATCCAAATAGAAGGCACCACGATGATAGTACTTCTGCAAGAACTTGTACTTTCCCTTGGCCGCTTTGTTTGTTATAAGTTTCGGATTCTGGCGCAGTTCTTGACGGCGCTCCTCTTCGGTTAAGTTGCGCACTCTATCGATTTCAAGCTTATCACGTTCAGCACTGAAAAGGAAATCGTTAGTTCATGGTCGTTAATGGGAACCCCCAAACTTACTTCTCTCTTTCCTCGCGATCCCTCTTGATACGCTTGAGTTCTCTCAGCTTCCATGATTCGTACTCAACTTCATCGTTCTCATCATCGGTACAGACATCATCGATGTGGGGTTCCACAGCATCTGGTTTGATTTTATCTAAATCTTTTTTTATGCTGTCCTCGACGAGGCGTAGAGTGTATCGTCTACGTTCCTTTGCGGCTTTCTTGGCTTCTGTCTCGGCTTGCTTTTGTTTTATAACTTCACGTTCCTTCTCGATAACAGTGGCGCGGTCACGTTTACGAACAAAAAGGGGCTTGAGACGAGGTTCATTCTCCTCTTCGCTTTCGCTCTCCTCCTCATATTCGGAGCTATCGGAAGCTGACGATTCCGACTTGTTTTCTTCTTCTTTTTGAAGAACCTACAGTTAGGTCAGATTTGAAGCAGTTGTTAAAATTCAACTCATCATTGCTTACCTCTTCTTCCTTTTGCTGTTGCAACATTCGCTGCCTTAAGGACTGTCGTCGATTCTCAATCTCACTATCACTCAAATCAGCATCGGACTCACTGTCCGAGGCGAGAGTTATCTTTCTAGTTGTACCAACTTGGTTGTCATTCTCTTCTCTCCTTAGTTCCTGTTCATCTTCTTCAGGTTCAGAATCTTCTGATTCGGTTTCCACGATTTCAGGTTCATGAATGTGACGATGCCGCTCCACGCGGATATCACTGGGATGCTCATCGACGTAACGCGATTTCAGACGCCTCAATCGGGGATCATCGACATGTTCATCCTCTCGATCATCATTCCTTGCAGCCGATGCTTGGTGCTCGGCAGATGCTGCTGCGGCAGCTGCTCTCTTGCGATTATCGATGAAATCTTCCAAATCACTTTCTTCTTCAGAGGATTCTCCCCGTGCATATTCGGGACGTTTACCAGAAATGTAACGTTGCACCTTCACCTTTTGCATGGATAACTCGCCTAAAAAATAGAACGTAAATATGTCATGCGGATGATTAGATGATGAGTTTTACCTTTATCATTTCGCACTGGGACGGCACCCGCAGTACAAACAATGCTCACGCTCATTTTGAATGTATTTTTTTTTTGGTTTTTCAACAAACTAATAAGGTAAATGTTGTGGTTTTAGATAAAGCAAAGTTTACAAAACGTTGTTTGTTGTATAAAAGTAATTTTTCCACAGATGGATGACAGTGACAGCTAACCTGGAAGTTTTTGACAAATGGAATAGTCGGGACAGCAACCACAAAATCTATGAAAGGAAGCAAGAGAAAAACGAAAATTGTAGTAGAACACTTCAATTTCATGTATTTCAAATTCGAATTCGAAGGTTGTAACAGAAATTATTGAATGGAATTTAAAATATATTTAATTTAAATTAATTTTATAACTAACATCAAGAAAAAGAGTCACCCCTACTAATTCTAATTCCAAAAATAAGCCAAGAGCTTCAAACACATTTCATTCGCTTTATTTAGTGGTAAGAAATGCATTAATGTTCTATTAGCAACAAATCCTGATTTATTACCCATTGCAAACATTTCTTAAGAACTGCTATTGGTACAGGTAATGTGTGCTGTGTTTTTCTTATATAAAGGATGTCCACGTAGGACACATCACACATTACAAAGTCCCTGTATAGTATTACCTTTCAAAAGATGATGTGAAATACTGCACAAGCTTACCATAATTTATTTTGCTTATCAGACGCACAACTCTTCCAACGTCGTACATAACACGACGTTCATGGTAGGGCTAGGGCCTCATTCAACTTTCCAAAGATGGTACAAAGGTAATACACACCCATTGCAGCCTTCCCACCTACATTATGTATATTTCTTCGTCCTAATACCCCAACCACGAGCATATGAATGTGCGGAAGAAACTGGATTTTTGCAGATGTTACCGGGAAGCCTTTGTTCAGCTTAACTAGCTAACACAGATTTCAACCGGTAGAGGTACTCATACGAGTATGTATTCAAAGTACGAGTACATCTACAGCTAACAGAGAGATTTTTGTAATGGAATTACATTCACGTCTTGTTACGACAACGCCTCGCTGCCGAGGCAGTGTCGTGGTCAACTACTATGAAAGTCGCGTCAACCAATCCGATACGGTTGGTTCGGATTTTTAATTTTGAATTAATTTTTTTTTTACATATTTTTGAACCCATTCAACTTTTCAGTTACACATTTGCACAACGCTTTATTAATGGCTTTGTAGTGAATAATTTTGTTTACTAATAACGATTGAATTAGATCTGAGCGAATGTACTCGTAAGTAGCGTTAAGCTTTGATCTTGTAGATACTTTTGTGTTGTTTTGTTTTGGGTCTGCTCGGCAATATTATGTACAATAGGTACCGCCCAATGTGTATAATTGTCGCGTCTTTAATTGCTTGACATTTATTAGCGAATTTTTTTTTGCGCCCCCGGCTTTGTTATAATTTACTTTGTTTACTTCCTTATTTCCATTCTAACATACTCGTTGTTAAGGAGGAAATTAATGGGTGGAGGAAGTTTGTAAATAGAAATTTATGTAGAAATTATTTTTTTGCTGCCATTTAACTTAAACAAAACAACGTAGATACTTAGGTACTTAAAGAAAACAAAGCTACGTATCATATTAAATCGGATAACGGCTTTTCCTGGTTGATAGCATATTTAAAACCACTGCATAATCACGATCCAAAGATCATCTTATATGCAAGAAATAGTTAAAGAATTGCATTGTACGATATGTTTTTGGATTAGGTAGGTACGTGAATTTGATCGAGTCTTGCGATATTCCAGGCAACTATACAATATGACGTTTGATCACCTTCTACAGTGTCGGACTTTTTGCCTTTTCTCGGACATTCTTTTATCACATCAACCAGCCTACCTATATATCTATAAAAAAAATAAGATTCGCCTCTTCAAACAGATCTGTCCTTAGACGGATAACTAATGTCGTTTTCCATTGGCTTCGGGGTTTCACTCATTCTGAATCCAATGGAACAACAAAACCATTTCTGCTCAATTTTGAAGTTTTTTCCTTGTGTTTTCGCTTCTGACTTGGACTTGGATTCTGACTTGAAATCGTAAGAAGAGAAATTAATGTGCCAAAAGAACGATTTCAAAAGAATTCAGTTTGATTCTGGACGCTCTCGGTCGTCCAATGGAAAATGACATAAGTTTAGCAAGCCGAGCCCGGGTGGGCAGCGACCAGTATCCGAAGGCTACCACTTGGAGGTAAAATAAGCACAATTGATGTGTTACAACACTGGGCCTACCCTATTTCC
This sequence comes from Brachyopa scutellaris, assembly GCA_949775065.1. Classification (NCBI taxonomy): domain Eukaryota; kingdom Metazoa; phylum Arthropoda; class Insecta; order Diptera; family Syrphidae; genus Brachyopa; species Brachyopa scutellaris. The sequence continues at coordinate 116,405,805 of OX459113.1, forward strand.
ACAATATCCAGCCATCATAATTAAAACAACTAAACTTAAAAATGAACTCAGAACGTATCTACATTGGCGCAAATTCATAGTCAGCCCATGAATAGTGCCTATAGCCGACTATAGTTACAGCCGGCTATAAATAAAAAAAACCGGCTATAATTTTTCGTTATTCATAAACACATTTTTGCCTGTGTATTAGTTAGTATCGACTTTCATATGTTTTTGTAAAGTGATTTGAACGAACTAACCCAAACGTCAAACTATTATATGAGAAATTTATAGCCGACTCTAATTATTTAAAATGACGTTTGGGTCATTTTAAATTTCGAGCCGGCCCTAAGTGACTATGAATAGCAAAAAGTATATTTTAGGTTATGTAGGTGAATAAATTATTTTATAGTCGGCTCTATCTGACTATGAATTTGCGCCATTATCTTTAAACTCCTTAAATTCTTGAAATTTGTTTTTGTTTTTTTTTTTTGTATGTACCAAACCTACCTACGTCCTACATACATACTTTTATTCTTCTTCTTAATTTTAAATCAACTTGAACTCTTTGTTTTACAGCTCATGTAGCTTTTTCTTCCAATAATATTATGTACCTACCTTTTTTTTATTGTTCTTATATTGTGTAGTATTCCCACTGATCACAGAGTCTCAGTAGGTGTCCTTGACAAATGTTAAATTAAAAATAAAAAAAAATAAAAGATTTGAAAAGCTCCTTTGACTAACATTTACTCATATACACTATCTATACAATGCATAGTAACTTTCTCTTTTTTATTTCGAGTAATATTTAACCACTGGAATCTTAAATGCATTCAAAGTGATTTAACTTTTTTTTTTTGGTTAAATAATATTTTAAAATTAAGAAAATAAAATTATAGTAAAAGCGGGTAACTAACATTTTTTTATTTATTTATTAAATGGTATTTGGAGAATTGTTCTGTACTGGCCAATTTAAACTCCAAGTTGTACTCGGTGTGTGACCGAGTTCGAAAAAGTGTTCCTATATTAGGTGTTGTCCACTTACGGATCCCTCAGGGAATTTCTTCCTCAGCTGAGATATTTTTTTATTAAGAAGAACAATCTTCGCAGCAGAAAAGAAATTTATCTGTCAATATAAGAATTCTTCTTCAATAAGCTTCCTTTCGATATTTATTTTCTTTATTTAATTAAATATCCATGAAATAACGACAATTTTCTATAACAATGATTTCCTTTCATCAAATATCAAAAATAAGCAGGTGGTTTGGTTTCAGCAAAGAGAATGCGAACTGCGGAGATGAATCCAAAATAATGAAGTCACAGAAATTTGTTCAGTTCCTCAGGTGAGGAATTGTTTTCCACTCATGGATCTCTCAGAGATCCCTACACATCCCCTAAGCGATAGACCATGAGTGACACATTGACATGTTGATGACATTCTATTGAGTCTTTTGATACGGTTTCGACTTTGACAATATATATCCAAATGTTTAGACCTCTTTGGATTCTATGTGGAAACTGGTGAATAATGTCAGCCTCAGCACAATCAAAGTCTGTTTAAAAAGAAAAATTAATAAGTAAGGTTTTGTGTTTGAAATGTTTAAGCTCACCTCATGATAGTAACTGAAAATTCCATTCCACAGCTTGAGGAGCAAATATTTCAATGTGAAACTATTTAATGTGACCTGAAAAAAATTTTCTAAATGTAGTTAGGTGCTCGTATTTATATTTATTTAAATGTTTAATAATTTGTCAAGACTTTTGCATCGGTCTGTTTTTCTTCGTAAGATTAATATGTTACCTCAATCAATACTCTACTGAGTTGGTATTCGTATTTGAACCGTCAACCTTGGGATTGGAGTCAACAAGCAGATCAACTTTATTTTCTTTTTTTATACTGATCATCAAATGAGAACATTTACTGTTCTCGGTAGAATACAAAATACAAAATATATATAATATACCTAAAAACTACCACCAGAACCCTAAGGCCAAAATAAGTTTACCCCTAAATGACTCCCTACTTAAATGAAAATCTAGTAAACTACATACTATAATTATAAGCCTCTCTAAGGCATCTAGTGATCGGTTCATTACAACCAACCTTATCTATGATATGGAAAATAAAATAGAAAACGGTTTCTAAGTACTCTAGATGGAGCACAGAATCCAATTAATGATAATAATAAAGATCAATCGATATGATTGTTTATTCAGTCACGAACAAACATAATTGAAAAAAATTGCCTACGCTTGAATAAAGGTAAGATACCAAATAATTTACATCGAGTCTCATACGAAGCCATTTCAATATTTCACGCACGGCAACACTAGTAAAGCGTTTCTGGATCTTCTCAATTCTACTGGAATGGACTTCATAAAATGGATTCAATATTATACTACAGTATTCGAGATTAGACCTAACAAATGCAACGAAGAGACACTTAAGTCTTCATGTAGGTTTTTAGAGTTCCGCAAAATAAAACCCAACATTGAATTAGCTTTAGCAACCAAAAACTCGATATGCCTGCAGAAACTCAGTTTTTTGTCAAATATGACTCCCGGCTCAGTGTCAAATCGCCCAAAACCAAATCGCCCAAAATGCAAAAAAAAAGTCAAATAACCCCAAAAAAATTTGGGCGATCTGACATGATGTCAAAATAAATAAATGATTTTGGGCGATTTTGTGTTTCGACTTTTTTAAGATGAATCTGTGTCATATCGCCCAAAACCAAATCACCCAAATATAAAAAATGTCACATTGCCCAACATATTTGGGCGATTTAACACTATGACAGATTGACCAAAAAATAAAAATGTCAAATTACCCAAGGAAGAAATCGCATTGTAGACTTCAATATCCGATATTGTCCTGGTCAATTTTTTGGGCATGAGTTTTGACAAAACGCCCCCATTTTTTTTTGGGTGATTTGACATTTTTTAATTTTTGGGCAATTTGTCATAGTGTTGAGACGCTCAAAAATGTTGGGCAATGTGACATTTATGCATTTTGGGCGATTTGACACGGAGCCATGACTATGACTCCCAGGAATTTAAAAACAAGTCGGGAATGTCATTAATAAATAAAATAAAAAGCAAAGGGCCCAGATGACTTCCCTGAGGAACTCCAGGGCTAACGTAAACTGGTGACGAATATAATATCGTTAATGTGAACATACTGAATTCGATCCGTAGGATAGGAACGAATCCACTGTACTCCACTCACTCCACTCGAATGAAATCCAAACCTGCTCAGTTAAAATCAAATGCCTTAGCGAAGTCAGTATTATTTACATCACTCTGTACTCTGTAGGCCATTCTCAAGGTCGTTTAGACAAAACATTGAAAGAATTGAAGAAGTAGATCTACGAGCCAAAAAGCCATGTTGAAACGGAGACATAAGTTCCTTCAAAAGAGGCGTTAGTTTCTCATAAACTAGTTTTTCAAACAGCTTGGGTATGGTCGAAATTTTGCAAATAGAATGATAATTAACATAGTAATATCATGACTGGAACCTGATTTATAAATGGGTGTTTAAGAGGGCGATACATGTAAAAAAAAATCGGATTTTCTTTTTTTTTTTGTACAAATAGGTAAAATATTAGAGTTGGGCTAAGTCGTGAATTTATGTTCACTGGTATAACTGTGAACGTGATTTTTTATTCACTGTGAATATAACCAGTGAACGTGAATTCACGACGATGCGACTATGAAACTACATAAACTACTATAAAACTACATATAATTTACATACAATTAATTATTGACTATGTAATGTGTAAATATGCATGTACATACTTTTGCATGTATACTAGCCGTACTAGCCGTTAAAAACATTTCGACGCAATAATTCAAAAATAAACTTACCCAAGAAACTAATGATATTAACGGATGCTTGATTTCCATATGCCTTTTCAAATTGCACATACATATTACATTTTACGAAAATTTCGTCAATTCAAAGAAATTCCACAAAAAACAAGTTTTTCTTAGCTTTGTTATTGGCGGCATATTAAAAGTATTTTTTTTTTTTGTAAATACGTAGTCCTAAACACCAAACAAACAAATGCATGTAAATTTCCTTAAAATCACATAGTCGCATGCACAGAACTAAACTAGCTCACACAAATTCTTAGAACCGCTACGAAGTTCAACCTTCATCCCTTTTTTCAGCGGCAATTCTCAATGCAACCCAGCGAACAATATACATAACACACTATACATACCTTTTTGTGTGCGCAAGGCAGCATTATTCAGTATAGTATACACTATATCGTTCACCGCGTTCTGCTTTGTTCTACGTATCATTCACTGCCTCGCACCTCACGTTCATACTCACGACCGCGACTTTTGTTGTGAAATCGTTATTTGCGAATTCCAAACTGTGATGTGAAACTATTCACTATTTAGCGATTCACTCTTTATTTCCAAGTCGTTAACAGACGTTAACAGTTATTTTTCGTTCACGGTGAATAATTCACTGGTAGTGATTTTATGCTCATCACTATAAAATATTACTCAAAAATATGCATGTAAATTTTTAGAATGAAATGCGCATTATTTATCGATTAAAAACTCTGACCTTGGGGTCCTTTGTATTGACGATTCGTACTGTGCGGAGTGTTAGTCAGTGCAAAAAAAAAAAATGCAGTCTTATCCTAGAACTGAAAAACGGGAATCTGCTCATGCCGCGAGACCACTATAAAGAAAATTCCATGGAAATCAGCATAGTAATAAAGAAGAAGGAGATACAGAATCATAGAGTTTCTGTGTGTCAAAACTTTAAATGTGTTTTTCTCGAAACTACTTTTTTAGCCTCTGAAAAACGGTCAAAATTCAGGCGGTTACATGTATCCCCCCCCTAACTTCTATCATATAGCAATGCATCATGATCTGCAATCTGATACGAAAGTACATGCATATGTGCATAGATACCAAAGTATATCTGGACACATGCATTTGTGAAGTTCCTTTTGAAAGTATGAATTATTTTTAGCTGAATTCTCATGAGTCTTCAGTTAAACACAAAATAACTTTGTACAGGAAAACAACTGTGGCAGGTGAAATAATAAAAGTAAGTACGCATCGTCTCAATATTATAATTCTGCAACTTTGGTTTGACTAGGCAAAGGAGGTTGTAATAGACACAAATTTGTGGAGGAAGATCCGCTTAAATGTTTTCAGACGGATACAAAATAGGAACTAAGAGTGGTATAAAGTGGTATAAATTAAAGCTACAAGCACAAGTAATACTGCATTTCATTTTCTAAGGGAGAACATATGCGTAATTATATTTGAAAATACGAAATGAATTTTGCAATTTAGTTAATAATCATAATGACATTAAGTTCAATTGTTTTAATTATTGTGCTGGGTATCATCTAGGCTCGAACCAGTCAATCTTCCTCAACACAGAGATTGCATTACGATAGCTTTAAATGATTTAAATTGGAACAAATTCAGAAATCAGAACTATCAGTGGACATTCCCAACCTCCAACAAAAAGTACAAACTGCGATTTGCACTATAATCCAACTTTCTACGGTAAAAAAAAAAATCATATTGAGCCATTTACAATAACTATACGCAAGAGAAGCTTAAAAATGTACTCAAAGCCATTGAACTTCGATAATTTATACGAAATTTACTATTCATTCGAATTATGTAGTCTTATCTTATCCCAATACAGAAATCGTACCTGCTCGTAAAAACTGAATAATAGAACAGTATTATACATTGGAACCGAAATGAGTGGAAAGTCAATGAAATCGCTTAGAAGGAAGACACACAATGTGGCTTTAAAAAGAAAACAAAACACAACAGCAACACCAGACAATCGATTCTCTACGCTACCTTACGTATTACTTGACTTACTTCTGGTATTCCCTGAGTCTACCACAGAACTACCTTCAAGTTGTCCTTGAACTTCATTCATTTCCATGAGTCAGCGAGTTTTCATTCATTTTTGTTTTTGTTTTAACTCAAAGAAAATACCTTTTGTGGTCAAGTCGAGTTCATTGTGCACGCGCTTTGTTAGTAAACAAAAATGCTCCCCGCCATTGGCATTGTATAAAAGCCGCGGTAGACACGTTAGCTAAGACCCGTGGAATTGAGGCAAAAGTCAGACCATTTCAGAGTTGCTCACGTGCTGCGGTGAATTCACTCCGCAAACCGCAAATCAGTTTGAAGCTAGTGAAACTGGTTATTCAAATTTGAGTGGTTTTTGCCCTGCCGGCGTTAACTAGACTATGGATACATTTTTAATGCGTAAGTTTATTCAGCATAACATAAGATCTTTTTTATTTCGATTTACTGTGAATTTCGTACGACTGTGCGAACTGATTAAAACCGCATAAAAGCGGTTATACCTGGCAGTTGTGCTTTAGGTTTAAGAGATTTTATGCATTGTTTTGATGTAAAGTGCTTCCCCTGGATGGATATCAACACATTTTTAACCGGTTATTTGTTTTTTCTTGTTTCTTCTTCTTTTCCAATAGCTGTGCAATAAACAAACTTGACTAACATAAATATGTATAAATGTTTTTTTTCGGTTGTTTAACATATTTCATGGTTTGTATTCTGTTTGCTTTCCGGGACTATATTAATTCATTCGAATAATTCAGTTAATTCCATGACGCGTGTGGAAATATTTTCAATTAAATGACGCATTGGCCAAAAACTTTCACAATCCAAATTTTTGAGAAACAATTTACTTACAAATTAGGCCAAATTAATGATTTCGGATAAAAGAGTGGATTTTGATTTGTGAAGTTAGTGGCGCTGAGATTTAGTTGAATCGACTAAGTTTAATAATAAAAAATTGAAAAAACACGTACCACAAAAAATGACAGAGCGTAGGGCACATAGAAACATATTAGATCTATTCACGTACTTGACTTATGAGTTTGAAAGAAGTTATATAGAAATTTAGTTAAATTCTGTTCTCATACCGAACATTTCGACAAAGGTTGAGATAATGACAGAGTACCGAATTTTGAAATCTTCTACACACGAAGTTTGACCAACATTTTCGATATGTCATCTGTCAGTTTGTTATTCGTTGATTCAGGTTGAGTGTCTTTTATTGTTGTTACCAAATTAAGTTTCCGCAACATGTTTTCAATGTAAAATACAACAAAACCTTAGCCTGGATAATTATCCAGTTTTATTTTTAGAGTGCGATCTATTTGTCTGAACATGCGTTGGAATCTTTCTCTACTATCTGTCAAAATTTTATGACATCTGGTTATAAAAATTCTTTTTCCAGAACACCTTTTCACTTCATGTTGAAATTTTAACACGGATCATGGAACAAAGAGCGGTCATTAAATTCCACGCAAAACTTGGTAAAAATGCACCAGAAACATTCCGACTGATGCAACAAATGTAACGTTTGTTCGGACGCCTGAAATGATCCAAAAAGGACGTTATTTTGTTGCAGAAAACCGCAATGCCTTCACTGAGAATGACGGAAGAGATCTTAAATATCAACAAAGAGACTATTTGAACCATATTCTTCTTACTGAACCCGAAAGATGGCGCTGGAGTCAAGTTATTATATATACATATGTATGTACATATATATTTACTGACCAAAATTACGCATATTCATATTTTTCATCATTCGGTATTTCATACATATACTGTTCGTGCGTTCTTGATAAATTCCGAAACTGCTTGTCCGATTGAGCATAGGGTTGAACATAAAGTATGTTTTGCAGAGAAAAAAACTTAATTTCTTTCTTAATATATTTTGCATAAAATTATATAGTTAAATCAGAAACGTGTTTTTGTACATTCTTCTACTTCACTAACTCATCAATCAAAGTAAGATCAAATTTATATTTTTTTAATCTTAATTTACTAAAACACTAAACAAGAAACCAAACTCATCGCGCAACATACCGGAAAGGGCAGAACAACGTGTGCCGCTGGGCCAACTAGTCATTTATAAAAATAAAATAAAAATATACGGCGTCAGCAGTCCTTTACAGAACCAAGCCTAGCTTCTCGCAACCATTTGTGTGTGCGTGTTATTTTTTCAACGAAATGGAAGGGACCTACAGTTTTTTTGCCGACTCCGAACGGCGAGTTGGGAAGCTTCTCATGACATATGATACTCTTTGATTGCTTGCCAGACATTCGAAAGAGGTGGTACCGTGAAAAAACTCTTAGGTGTTTTATGCTGGGATAGAACCCGGGCAGCATACGTAGTAGTCTAACGCACTAACCACCACGGCCACGGCGACCGGTTATTTATAGAAATTCATATTTATTATTTATGAATATTACTATTATTCAATATCAATTAGATTTTGTTGTTAATTTTGTTATTATTGTCTACCTCTGTATTAAAAGTTAGAAAGTGTATTGTTTACAAAATTACTAAAAACAAAATAAACTTGCTATACCACAGTAAACTGTGGAATATTTTATATGGAAAAAACATAGCTAAAATGCCCTTCTAGGTCCATACATACTCCACTTTTCACCACAGGTTATTATCACGGAGAAGGTAGGCAGCTACCTTGCAGTGGAGAATTTGATAAAACCTCTCACCATTCAACATGCAAGAAACATGTTCGTTAGATGCGGATTTTTTTTGTTTCTTTTAAAGAATTTGTTAATAACTCGACACCAGCGACACCTATCGGGTTCAGATTTTGTAGTTTTCTCTTCAGGCACTATACCAACAGAAATTGTTAATTTGAGTCATTTTGGTCAGTAAATATAGAATTTGTTAATAGCGCAACCTAGCGAGCGGTTTTTCCGCCTATGTCCTTCCTCAGGTCGCAGATTATCTCTTTGTCAAATAACATTACAATGGGTTCAGCGGTTTGGGCATGAAAAGCAAAAGAAACACAGACAGACAGACAGACAGAGTTACTTTTGCATTTATAATATTAGTGTGATGTATGGCAATAATCATTAGGAGCAGAAAGTTGTATAATTCAGATAATCTGCAAACACAATATTTTATTAATATTTTATTGACGACGGAGTGCAAAGCAGTCACGTTATAAAATATTATAACAATCGGTAAATGCTTAGAGTTAATTCATTTTAGTCCTTAAAGATAATAGACATTTTGTATAAGTTTTTAATTTTCAATTGCCGACGAATCTGCTTAAAATCCCTCACCATAGCAGGTAAAATTGTAAAAAGGTTTTGGTTATAAAATTGCATCAATAAGATTTTCTAAATACTTAGAAAGACTCTTATGATTCTATTGTGGAAGGAGTACCTACCTCTATTTCGTTTCCATAATGGATTTATTGAGAGCCGGAAAGAACAAGAGCAAAGCTATTCAGTGCGGACTGAATCTTTTCAGCAACTTTAATTTTGAACTACAAGGTAGAATGACGATCTTTTTTTATCAATATACTTCAGATACTTTGATTGTTTTAACTGATTATTTCTTATTCTAATCTGGCAACATGTACGAGTACCCTTGACAATCATCTATAATGATAGCAACATTCACATACGAAATTGTATCCTAGTGAGAAATATCCAAACTCACTTTTGGATCACGAAAATTGATCCTGATAAAAAGCTAGATCTCGTATTGTTGTTGTAATACACACAAACCAATGACTTGATCTGATCCGGATCAGATCACGGGGGTAATAAAATACCTGTCAAACCTTCGAAAGCCCAATACGAATGCCTAAGGAATTAGAGTATTGAGTACATCAAATTAATGACAAATTGACAACACTCAAATTTCATTAACATCAGTAGCTTTAATTGTTTTTTAATTAAGTGACAACAAATCAACCTTGTTTGTGGTTTTGTAAAAGGTGTTAACACTGATTTAATCTATCGAACGTGATTAATAATCGATAAGACGTTTCGCACCCTAATTTAGTTCGCAGTGATTTAATTTGTAGCGAAACACTTACATTCAAATGATTATAGGAATTCATTTTATATAAGAACTTTCAAAATTCTTTTAAAATTAATTTTCGCCTTTGATTTATGTTGTCAGTTTTAATTATCGATTTTTATCATCAACTTACTAACTGTCAATCTTTAAATCGTATGTCACAGCGGTAATAAAAAAAATCAACTTTACAAGTACAGTCGATCTTCGATATGTCGAACTTCGATAACTCGAATATTTGATAATTCGAATGAAATTGGTTGGCAATAGCGCCAAGACTGAAATTTACATGTAATTTTTATTTGATAACCCGAACTTCGATAACTCGAATGTCTTGATAACTCGAAGAGATTATTTGGGGTCAGCTTCGATAAGTCGAATTCTGAAGGGGAATTCCCAAATTCTGCGTGTTTTTACATGTTCGTTTTACATATAATGCATCGCTTTCGGGGGCACAGTGTTTGTATGTCCTATGACCTAGTATACATACGTGTAGAAAATCTTGATTTCGTTGTGTGTGAGTAAGAATATTGTCAAATTTTTTGTTAGTAGGGGTTAGAACTCACACTACAAATTGGTATATTGGTTGATACGAACTCAAAGTTTAGTTTTTATTTTTGGAAAAATAGTCGAAATATTGTCGAGGTATTCAGATGTGAATCCGAATCTGCACAGCTCGACAACAACGATGACATCGACAATGATGCAAACGAGTTGGTTGCAAATTCGTTAAGCGTTTTGCGTTTATATTTAACCCTTATGTGTGTGAAGAAAAAAACACCTTAATCCGTGTGACAAGGTACCCGGGTACCTTCATATGAATTCAGTTCAATATTAACGATTTCTTTTATGTTTTAATGGCAATTAGATCAAAAATTATTCACATACATAATATATTTATATTTTTGCTTCATTTGTTTTTTATTTTTTTTTATTTTTTTAACGGTTAATGTGTTTTGACCACACTACTATGCCCTTACCTGCAGACTATGATTTCTCAAAAAACGAAAATCATATGAACATTTTGAAATTAAAAATAGCATAGTATGCATTGAAAAACAACCGTTTAATACATCAGTTTCTGTTGACAGTCGTTACGTGTTGTTTTCTTCCCATCATTCGGCTTACTAACTTCCAATTAACTAAAATATGTTCCAAACATAAAGTAAGGAGCTCTCATAAACTCACGTGCGTATAGCTAACCATTAAAGTAATGTAATTTGTATTTGAAAATTGAAAAGGTACCCGGGTACCTCGTCACACACATAGGGGTTAAAGACAAATTTTGTGATACATATGTTTGCAAATAAATACATTTTTATATCAATTTTGTATTTTACTTGATAACTCTAAGTCTTGATAACTCGATTTTTTTTTTGTGGCAAGGGATGGTTCGAGTTATATTCTTATATTCTTCTGGCAAATTAAGTTGTTGTACTACTAAATGGCCACCAAAACTGGAAAGAACTAGTTGATTTCATAAAATCAGCTCTTAAATACAGGCAGCATATCATAGATGAATCCTTTTAAATAAATAATTTTTTATTTCTTTTTTTTTTTTTTTTCTCTGAAAGTATAAAGTAAATATTTATCTATGACTATAAACTTAAGAATTGATTATACTACACATTTGTATGTTGAATTGTATAATAGGTATAGTTTTATTTGTAAATCTCTCTTTCGGGCTGACGGCAATAGCCAATGCTTACATATACATATTGTGAAACTTGTAAAAATAACGAAATTACGATAAAATAAACTCACATTTGAATCTAAAAAAAAAAATCTAATCTAATCTGGTTCGAGTTATAAAAGTTCGACTGTATTACCAATCAGGGCAGGAAGTCAATTCCAAGAAGCTACCTACCGTTAGTAAGAAATGCTGAGTTACAAATAACGATGCTCGGAATGTTATAATTACAACCAATTTACCTTGGTTCCGGTAAAATTGATGGAATTAACAGCGCCATGTGGAAGTAAACAAATGTCAGTAACCGTACATACACAGGTAATGTATTTCAATGCCGAGTGTTGACTTAGTTCAAGCAGCTGATTATAGATGTTAGTATAAATTAAGCACGCGTAACGTTTATAAATAAATCGCATCCAAGAATTGTGAATAAATTAAACAATCACGTAAACTGTATCAGTATTATAAATCGAGAATTAATGATTTTTTGATTATATTAATAGACTGCTAGACCTATAAGTGCCATGTGGAATAAGTGAATTTCGAAGTCGTGATTTGGAGCCTGTGTAGCATATTATTGAAAAATAAAGGAGGACTAAATTTCCTAGGCGGTCTACTGTCTCACAATCCAATACTGTGGCCAATCCAATCGGCCACATCCCATAAATTGTGGTATTCTTAACTCCTTACAATAGGGACAATCGAGTATTATGCGTTGTGTAGGTTAGATCTTTACTTTTTATTTCAGAAATATATACAGCTGCCATGCTGGATCAAGTATCGACGTCATCTCATTTCCCCAGCGACCCGTATTAGATGTAAGGTATATGTTAGAAGACTCTCAGGATTGCTTCCCTGGCTTCCCTGGTTAGATGAACACTCATTGAGCTTCAGCACACATTCCAGCGCCGATTATGTTTTGTGATATTTGTCTGCTGCATACATCTGATCACTGACTGAATGTCTATAGTACTATAAGTATCTTTCTTTCTCCACCTGACCTTCTAGCAAGTAATCCAACGCATGCAACAAACCAACCCAACCATCTCAGCTTTGTATACTGAGGTCTATTTCCCAAGGCAAGTTCTAGTTTTTTCTGAGTAGATACCTGCCCCCGATCCGTCACCCATCATAGATCCATCCGTTAATATTACTACTTCTTTGTCTTCCTTTTCCGTTTTGTGATATCTTTCCGTTGTTGTTATCCCATCCAATGGCATTTTCAGCTCCCTTATCTTATATGTGACAAGTTCCACTGTACTAGCTGTTCAACTTTACTTTATTGACTTCCCCAGACAACTTGTTTAGCCACTTTGCGACTTAAGGCTCTATAGAGGTCGTTATCTCCTTTGGTACTCTTTACTTCGTCATGATGTCGGAATATTGATCTTTTTTCGAAGGACGAATGTGTAGGATTACTTTATATTATATTATATTTATATGAATCCGAACAACTTTAACTAACATCTCACTTCATATAACCAGTAACGTTGACTTCTTATTATAGAATGATAAATTTGTTCTTCTGAGTATCTGTTTCTTATTTCTCCCTTTCGATGGTGCTATAATCCGGGTTTGATCTGGCTCCAGTTCCTTGTAACCATTTGTATTTGTGTGTTATGATTTTCGCACGAATGGAAGGCTTCTGCAGTTTATTTTTGACAAATACCAATTAAAAGGTTTCCCACGAGATATGAATGCTACACTACAATGCTTTAAGGACATGCGAAAAGCTGGAAGAACTTTCTGGTTCTTTTGAGATTCGTACAAGCGTAAAAATATTCACTAATCACAGCTTTAACTTGAGGGTGCCATCTTAATTTTATATTAGCCGTTTTTTTTGCACGTGTATATATGCTTATTTTGCAAATTTACTTGTAAAATACAACAAAAATAAAATAAGCGGCGATAGTAGGTATCCCCGCTTAGTTGAGCGGATATTAAAACAGTGATACCAAATGCAAATTTCTACATTTGCGATGAATTCCTATGAAAAAAATTCATTCTTTTGACAACCGGAGAAACCCAAACGTACAAACAGAACAATCGAAAACAATTCTTCCATCTCTTTTTTATTCTTTTGTCGACGATTGCTTAAGTTAATTAGCAATAAACTGTTAATTTAAGATAATAAATAATTTCTTTTATCGCAACCAGGGCCACCCTAACCACAGGGCTAAATGGGCTATAGCCCCGGTGCGCAAACCTTTTGGGGTCGGCAATTTTATTGGTAGCATATTATATAATATTAGTTATTTAGTTATTAGTTATTTTTATTCAAAATCTTTTATATGCATTTTATGTTTTTAACTGTTGTAATAGAAATAAATTGACTTTATCAAGTTCTGATACTTTTGTATAACTTTTCCGGTGCATTTCCTGAGTTTTCCATATTTATAATTTTATTCTTCAAAATAATTTTGTTTTCAATTTTGTCAACTACAACTGACAGCTCAAGGGTCATTATCGGTCATAAATATGTCTGTTCTGCCAATTTTTTGTGATAAATTCGTTAAGCGGCGATAGGCGTTTTTTTGTGCACTTTTATATACATACGCGTGAATAAAACACAGCTAACATAGGACTGGAAAATCAAATTGTTGACACCATCAGTAGGTAGGTGCTACCAAATTAAATTTTTTTTTCTATTTTTTAAACTTGTCAAGAACTCTGGTGTTCGGTTTTCACTGCTGTATTCAGAATAAGCACAAGCATACGATAAGAAAGTCACGAACTCTTAAGTATGACGAGTGAAGGCTTTTATACGTCATTAGCTCGGAAAGAGTTGTTCTTGATTGTTGCAGATAGTCGTACTTTAAATTGTTTACCCTCACTAAGTTATTTCTACAGACAAAGATAAAACTTTTATTATTTGTTGTGTTCTTCACTTCGAGTAGCAACTGAACTGGCACAGGTGATCTTGTTATGAGTCCTGATTTAGAGAGTTTCATGCTGTTTTTTCTAGTCTTTTTGAAGTGTATACGAGTTCTGTCGGTTATTATTTAGTTTCGTTTAGTTCTACATATTTACGAGTAAGTATAATAATCGACTGTCTGAAATCTTTCTAAACAATCTACAATATTATGTTATTCCACTCAAATGTTAAAAACAGGATTGCGATGACACACAATCAAAATTGTTTACAATCAACCGAGTCGCCGGCAAACCAACACTCTAATCGATGATAAATTAACAAATTTCCCTTAAAGACAAATTTCTTTGTAAATTTCGCATCTAAATTCATTGTTTTGCTATAAAATGTTACTCATCCCTAATTAAGACTTGTGTCTAAAACATGAATCATTGGATCCTTTTATACGAGAACCACCCCGGCCTTAGTTCGAGGTTAATTATTATAGAATTTAGTAATTTCTATTATTTTACTTATACCATGCCGACAGAAAATAACTTTCATAAATTAATCAAGTTCAATTAAACATAAACAATTCTCATAGATAAGTCATTAAATGGAATTCCTTACACCATTCCATTTCATTAACCCCCCTTATTCTGTACTAAAACAGCTTCAATTCGAGACTAATGATTAGACAGTTAGGAGAAAAAAAACACCATCCAATTTCAAGTGCAGGGAAAACTGCAATTTTCACCATAAATTTAAAATCATTGTTCTGATCAATCATCCCCTACAGATCGATAGATACACATCATCACATCACACACGACTACATATGTACATGTACTGCAAAGTAAATAGAAAAATGTTTATATTTCTGCAAACTTGACGATCATTGGCTGGCCAGGCCAGATCAATAGATGGTTTCTTTTTGTTTTTTTCTCAACTGCCACTTTGAGCCCGGCTCCGGTTCGTACTTATTCCACAAATACAGATGTTCTTTAGGTACTTTCGTGTGTGTGTGCTCTTACGTTATGGGATAAAATGATTGTCAATGCGGTGCGGTGGCGGTGGCCGGCGCAGAAAGTATCTTTCTCATTTCTCACACCCGATTCTCATTTATATAAAAAGAAGGCCGATCACTTTAAGATACTCATTCGTTAAAAGTTAACTTAAGCGAATGGTTGAAGAATTAAATAAAATAAATAAAAGTCCAATTAATACTGAATATCCTTTTTGCCAAAAAAGATTTAAAGAATTGTCCAAGTAAAAGTGAAGTGAAATTTTCGTGTGAAATAAGTGTGTGTGCCTCTTGAAAGAAAAAAATATTTAATTAATTTAACAACAAATTAAATATCTATGTGAACAAAAAACAGAATTTCCAAAGTTAATGAAATACAGAAATAATCGCGGCACAATACTGCAGATACAATTTCGGACATATTTATTGTAAAACAAAAGGATACAACGCTTCGTTATATAATTATTAAGTGAGTAACAATTGTGAATTTTATTAATTCTGACCGAATTATATTGATTTCCACCTGATTAAACATTCGGACTTAAGTAATAATTCGCTTTAATTTGTAAGATCACACCTTTTATGTGAATTTTTAAGATTAATATTTATTTACGTGTAAGATCTCGGATGTTAATTGTATTAATGTAAGTGTAGATTATTTAAATAAATATTTAGTTACAAACAAACGTAGGTAGTTTATTGAAAGTGACACAAATATGATTTATCTCTTCAAAATATTTGGGATAGCTTTTATGATGATATTTATCAATAAATTTCACACAAAATCCTAATTAAATGATTAATTGAAATCGGAAATATTTTGACATGATGTGTGACACATTTCTGTTATGACTTTCTCAATTCAATTTAAGTCAAAGTGTGTAGAAAATAAACTTGTTTGGTTCTGGATCTATAGCCAACTTGTGTTCGTTTATCTATTTTTTATTTAATTAAAATAAGCAAATTGCATTTATTAATAAAGTGAAATTAAGACAGTAACAAAATCAACTTGTTGACTTTTCATTAATTTGGTCCTGTCGAATTTATTTTATTTTTAACGAAGTTGCGAATAAAAAAATTTGCAAATTTAATTTATGTCTCTTGGACAGTATGAAGAGGTAGAAACTAGAAAACTAGATGAATAAATTAAATTTTAGTGTGACCTGAAGGTTGAAAGTTTCGACAGAAACTAATTAAATTCACTTGACTTGACAAAAACACAACAAAAAAAAGAAATAACAAAAAATGTCGATTGAGGACTCGAGTAATTCAATCAAGGATTGAAGTGAAATTTAATCAGTATTTTGACAAGTCTTAAATTTTATTATTTTATTTTTAACCCTCAATTAACTTCCTGCATCCCTGACGTAGCATTTTTCAAGCCACACGAACAATTTAAAAGACTTTGAAAGTCTTTTGAATGAAAATAAGATATTGTTACCTTTTTATAAATGTTATTGTTTTATTAAGTCAACAGAAAGTTAAAGCTCTAAGAATAAAAGTTGATTTTTTGCAAAGTTTTTCCGTAGTATTAAAAAAAACAAGATTTTACAATGTGAGTCGCTGGGACTCATAAAGGTATTTAAGCGACTTTTCGTCACCCAATAAATTAGCTGTTTTTTTTTTTTTTTTAATCTTGTATGATTTAGAAATGATATACGAGTATTTTATCACACAGACTTCAGTGTTACCAGCTCTTTTTATAGCTTATTTACTTTGATAGGTTGTGTCATTTTTAAGTTTTCCAGCATGGTGTGAGCGTAGTGATCTTATGCATTTTTTTTTAACTGTGAGTGGTTGCATATTATCGAAGTATTCATTCTCACTGATTGTTTTTAAATGCCGTAGTAATAACTTTTATGCGGTTAATTAATAATAAAAAATAAAGCAACAAAAAAGCAATAAATTTTGTTTCAATACTTCACGTCAGCTATTGGATAATTTGTATCTTCCTTCTGCTTTAAAGAGTTCAAAATGTTTCTCCTTTTGTTATCTCTTGTTACCTAGTTTTAAGACGCTCACGTTAATGTCATGTTTCTATTGAGCGAACAGGTTTGTCTCTATTGAACTGTATAGTTTTTATTCTCCTTCTCTTTAAGTTACTAGAATTTACCTAACCCCGCTCTAAGAGCCAGACCAATCCTAAGTGGGCTTTATTAATAGTATCTAATGTAAAAAAAATGTAAACAAATTTTGAAGTCTCAATAAATCTACTACTACTTGAAGAGTTTAAAGGAAACATACATTGAGGAGCTTGTCCATTTTTGACAGAACTGCGTATTCCGATTGTTAAGAAAAGTAACCAACAAGTAGCAGAAATACAAAAGAAGCCTTCCAATCTTAATCGATAATGGGACATTTAAATTGGATACATGAAATATAATATAAGTGAGCACCCTGGTGGTAGTGGTTAGTGTCTTGGACTACTGTGCAATGCTGCCCAGGTTAAATCCCAGCCCGTGTCTAACACCTAAATAGTTTTTTCACGGTGCCACCTCTTTCGAATGTCTGACGAGCATCAAAGAGTATCATTTGTCACGATTGAGCTTCTCAACTCGCCGTTCGGAGTCGGCAAAAAACCGTAGGTCCCTTCCATTCGTGCAAAAATATAACATGCACACACAAATGGTTGCGAGAAGTAGGCCCAGGTTCTCCTCGAACTGTAGCGCCAACTAAGTAAGTAAGTACATGAAATATTACACTGAATTTCGTTAACCGTTTCGAATGTTAATATAAAAACAAAAATTTCTCTACTGACCTTGACTCACAGCAAAGCAGCTAAGCTGTTATAGCACCTCAAAATTTAGATAGTTCTATCATTTAGCCATAAATCTGGTCTTGTTGAAATTTTGAGGTTTTAATTTAAAGCTTACGTGGGAGGCCTTTTTCGTTTTATACAAAGATCCAAATGGTTCTCATAATTAGCGGGGATAAATATCCCTAAGATCCTTGGATCACAATGGGCCTCTATAGGCCTAAGTTTGCTGGTACTCGTTACCGGCAGCCACTACTACCCAGCCTAACGTAGCTTATTTAAAGCCTACAAATACTAAAGTTTGAATTTGTGGTCGATAGAACTGGTAACGCAAAAAGATTATACATAATAATACTCGTACAAACGATCGATTCAAATCCGCTGAGTGCCAAATCTTGAGTGAAACTCAGGGACAATCGCAATGGTTCCCATCTGAAAAATAGATCAGCCAGCCTATAAAGGATCTAGAGCCTGTCTTCTCATATAAATTCTTATGTGCGTGTTATATTTGAACATCGAGTTGAATAACTGGGATGAGTCCCAGTAAAGGTGCTACTGAATTTAATTCGATGGCTTAAAATTGGACGCAGCTACAACTTACTCTTTCTCGAGTGAAAATCAGCCTTATTAGATATAACTTAAAATAAGGTAGCAATGAAAGGAAACCATGAGTTTTTTTTTGAGGATTTTTACCTACATCCATCGGTAATTTTGACATAAATGTGAAATGGGTTAACGTTTGACTAGCTACTACAGTTGTATATAAGAAAGGTTTACTGGAAAAGAGAAAACATTCGGACAAAAGTCCACAGTGATTTGAAACGAACTATAGTAGATATACTCGTAATGAGTACCTTAACTAATACAGAAGATAAGATAGGTAAGGATTTCAGAATCTACGAAGTCCGCAGTCCTAGTATTGGCAGGTAACAAAAGCTATTCAAACTATTTAATACTACATAAACCATGAGATAATTGACCAAGTCTATTACCTGAAAGGAATAGTTTTGAACGATTACTCTGAGAGGAAATATACTGAGTCTCATTTTTTTTTTTTTTTGTTGATACTCGTAAATATGTACCTACTTCCATCCACAATCTAGTCAAACCCCAATAACATTCCTTCCTTGTGAGTCATTAATTGGACAAGTTCATTCGTGTCTTCAATCATACGAGTAGTTCTCATTTACAACGTAAACATGTTAAATTTCAATAAACATTATTTGTCATTAAAAAAAAAGTCCATGCCGCCTTTGATTAATTTGTAATACCCACCGAGACAAGTACTCGCGTTATAAATTTTATTGTTTGAACATTATACATTCTCCAACAATGAAAAGCATCAATAATACCAGACGAAGAACAATACAAACCAATTTCCCCCCATCTTAGTGGACACGCTAAAAAAAAGAAGATATATCTCAGAAAGTCTCAGTTCCATGGAACAGGCAAACAAACGAGTGATTCTGATGGCACGCAGCAATACATTTGTATCGCGCTTTTAAATTAATGCATACTTTTTTCCGTGTTCAACCTAAACTGGATCGCGCCAGTAAGTCTGCCAATATCTGAACCAAACCAGATATATTCGCTCGATCCGCCTGATTTTCATCTCTAAACTAACCAGCCAACCAACAACACCGCTGTGCCGTGCTGTGGACGGCACACCGCCGCGCTAGTATATACAGTTGCATTTAAATGGTAGTACCTTAGACTAGCCATAACTAGTATTGAAGAAGCCTAAAGGGTTAAGGTACTCGAATTTGGAATATGTCTACATAAAATAGTCTCGCTTGATTGGTAGCAACAGTGTACGAGTATCTGAGAGATGATGAGATGTTTATTGTTTGCCTTTCGATATAAATTGTTTTATTAAATTGCATAAGGCTTAGTTAAGATGTGATAGATGGAGGTAATCAAGAGGGCATTTGCCTATAGATGCTCTTCAATTGATAGATAAAATAAAAACTCTGTCTCTGTATGTGACAAAGTCTGAACTTACATCATTAACAAAAGTAAGCAAATTGATTGGAATTTTGCACCAAAGAAGAGGATAGTTCTAGTTACGTGAAGAGAAAACGAAATGACAATTAATTGCACAACTATTGCATACCGATACTTTTTAAACTACTCAATATAGTAGGTATATGTAATTAACTTATAAAAATATTAATTAAATGAGGGGGTGTTAATTTATTGGAAAATTATTGATGATCGATCACGAGCAATCACCGATCGGTTGATCAAATGACATTTTCTTTTAATGGAGGTCATAAAACTTCCGCTTTTCTTTTTTAATAAATAAATAGTATAAAATTTATATTTTTTTAATTCTGTATCTTCATAAGAAAATACAAAACTTGTTTGTATGATATTTTGCTTAATCGAAGAATGCAAGCAATTACAGCCGTTGGCAATGCACTTATAAAGCGTGGGTCGTCTTTTACAGCGATTAATATACTTTTATAAGAATATAGTTTTTTTTTATTAAAAAAGAAAACCAACAAAACAATTTCAATGGCGAACAAATTATGAGTTTGAGTGCTTGATGGCAATCGTCCCTGCAACGTCTATTAAAATGCAACACTGGTGTATCCGTTGAGCACACATGTTTGTGACTAACTCCATTATAATAATAAATTTGACAATGGACAAGATCACAATTTGAAACCTCAAAACATATGACAAGCAAGTCAATCAGTGAACATGCACATTATGTATGTGTAAACAATTGAATATTAAATATCTAAAATTGTAAAGAATGCAATTTCGTCTAGCTCTAGTAGGGGAGAGTGGGGTTACTCCTAACACTTTTTACGAAAATTTATGGTGCTCCTAAGATTTTGCGAATTAGTTAGCCAAACCTATTTTAAATCGAAGAGCAACATTTCACCTACAAAATCCACCAATCAGCTCAGAAGATATCAAAATATCGCATTTAAAAAAAAAGACGGACATAGGCCGGTGTAAGTTGTAACAAAATTATGAAAACTTGTATCACGAGTTTTTTTTAATAAAAATATTAATTTATTTCAAAAACTTACTAAAACAATATAAAAGATCTTAAAAACATATAAAATCAAAATACACTTGAAAAAAAAAAAAAAAAAATAAATAAATAAAAAAAGGTAGGCACATAACATAGGTGAGGTGGTGGTTTCGGTGGAAATTGCGCAAAGAGGGTGTAGTTGGAATACCACAACCATAGGTGACCAACTACATATTTAGATGTAGTTAAAGATATTTAATTTATATCCACCCTATGGAGTTTAAGAAGAGGATCAATTCTCCAATCCTCTTCTCGGATATCTCTTTAAGGTTACCGAAGAAGGGTTTGCCAGGTATGCGCTACCTGACTCTCGCTCATTTGATTTTAGCCTATTGTAATTTGGCAATATCTTCCTGGTTATTGCACAGTTTGTAAGACTGGTCCATCTGAGACCAGCTAGTTTCAAGAAATGTGAGAATACATTGCTCGTCACAGCACCTATAGGAATATGAACATTTTGGCCTAGTGAGCCGTCGACTCTCTTTGTCCTGGAACCCAGAGAAGAGTGTCTTTAGTCATATTGCACAAGCGATTGAGTTTTTTTTGGCATTAGTCAACCAGTTTTAATGAGGTGATGAATTTTAACATGTTAAAACTTACCCCGCAAAAATGTTACAACTTGCCCCGCCATGAAATTTAACACAAAGATCACTATAAAAAAAAACGGAAATCCACACAAACCTCACATATAACACAAACGTCGCCAAAACATAAATGCATATCTACAAAAAACAACTGGCACTATATCCCTTGCCGGTGAATAGGAATACCAAAAATACGAAAAAAAATAAAAGTTACAAATCTCTCAATTTCCCACCCACAACTTTTTCCACTGCAGACCAATTCAAAACGGAACTAGACACGTCGTTTGCTCTGGAAAAGACGAATATTTCTCTCTTTCACGCGATTTCTAATTTTCAGGAGAACCTTTTATTTTTTAGCTGTTAAAACTTACCCCTGTTACTTCTAACCCCACTCTCCCCTACACAACTCTCCTAAAAATAAAATGCCGAAATATTCAATTTATTTATGCCTACTACATATATATGATCCTGTTGTAAAGAAATCTATATATGTATGACCTGACCATAAATCATGTCTATAATTTATGATTTTTTTTAAATTTCTACTGTACACAGGGCCACCCTAACCTCAGGGCTACAACCCCGGGGCGCAATCCTTTTTGGGGCGGCAATTTTTATTGATTTAATTTTTTTTTGTTATTATCTATTAGTTATTTAGTTATAAGTAATTTTTATTTAAAATCGTTCCATAATAAAAATTACCAAATAACCTGTAATGCATGCATTCATATCTTTGTTTTGGAATTGGTAATAAATATGTGTGGGTTTCTTAGAATTTACGCGGTCACTTATCCTAGTAAAGTGTATCAATGAAATACATACGTTAAGTTTCGGTTCGATTCTCACAAGTTTTCTATCAAGTATCAGCCGTACTACTGCAGGCTCAACAGCGCCGTCTTCGTGAAACGGCCAGCTTCGTGAAACGTCACTGTCTATAAAAACACTTCACTACTGACATCACTGTTGCAAAACGCATTTCAGTCTAACCATACTTGTGCCTAATTGAATACATGTTTCAATAGCGGTGAAACGTAACAGATTGTCTGTGATTTAACTTATTAGGTCCATTCGTATTCGCTCATTAGACTACAAAAACCTACGAAAAGGTACGAAAACCTGTACGCGAAAAATTTCATAGTTTTTCGTAAAGGAGAGTGTTCATGAGACAATACGATATTTCCCAATGCTGCGAATTTTAGCACAAGTAATTTCTTTGAGCATATTTATGAAAACTGTCAAATCACATATTTTTTCGTAAAATTCATATCTTTGAGAATTTCACCCCTATTCTTCAAAAATTGACAGAATACGAATATTTGGTGTAAAAATAACGCGGACGGATTCTTCTATTCTATTTTCAATTTCAACGTGATGTTTTAACGGTTCATTATATTTTCAAATTCTACAGCAATCTCTACTTCGTTAATTTTAAAAATACTATTTTATTGTATCGTGAAGCACGGCTAACCATGGAATACAAACAAAAAAGGTTACCTGGGCTTCGCCAATCGTAAATTAAAGCAAGAGAGGGAAGCTTTCCTAGAAAAAAGGCCTACAATTTGCAAAAGAAAAAGCTATAAAAATAAATATGTATATAGAAGAGGGGCGCATTATTTTTAGTAGCCCACGGGCGCCGAATATCTTAGGGCGGCCCTGACTGTACAGATACAGTTACACACAAGACAACATAAAATAAGTTTTTCAACTGTTTTGGTTATCATAAGCCGCTTATAAAAAAAACTTTTAAGGGATACAAAGTGCTACAAAAAAGATTTCTATAAAATGTCTAAAGAACTTCATTTGAAAAAAAGTCCGCAATTTCTGTCCAAATCTAAAAAAAATCCCAAACAAACTTAACTACTCTATTTCTTGAGAATAACATAAAATGCAGTTAAAATTAAAATAAAATAACTTCGCATTTTCCTAACCCTTGGTCTCCACTGGCAATTATTCATTGCGAGAAATATGTCATGCAATTGAAATTTCCAATGGAGACCGCAGATTTATAGAAATAATTTATTTTATGGAATCAATTTCAACTTTTATTTTTTGCAATCTTTGTGAAAATAAATCCTGAAATAAATTTGACAAGGACTGCCAATTTGAGTTTTATTTAATTGAAACATGGCCGATTGGCGAGTTTCTGAGAAAAAAACTCTTGAATTAATCAATTGTTTTAAACAAAATAAGTGTTTGTGGAATTACAAAAGCCATTTTGTTTAAAACATGATGAATAAATAATGATTTATAATTTAATGCAATAAGGGATTTTTTATTTTTATCCACTGATATGGAACATTTCCGTCGGTAATACATACAATATCTTCGTATATTGTCACGAATCCTAGAAGAAAATTTATAGCCGTTACAATCTTGTGGGGCGAGTTGTGTGAACGTTTCTGGAGGCGAAGTATTTAGACATTTTCCATCGAGTTCTGTTGTAAGGTCTTTGGATACCCCTGGGGAAAGATAGTTGTCTAAAGCACAGCATGTTTCGACTAGAATATCACAGCAGTCTAAAGATACTGCGATTGGACTATGAAACATTCTGAAACGGGCTGCAAGTCTCCCAAATGCCATTTCAACGCTCATCCTCGCGCGACTTAATCGGTAGTTAAAAACTTCTTGTGATGTAGTTATGCTTCGATTTTTGTCATAAGCTTTCATTAAATTGTTATCCAGCCCAAGGATGCCGTCGTCAATAAAGTAGTTCCTTCCTGCCCATTTAATGGTTTCGGAGTATGTATGTTTAATGATCCAAATGTTAAGGGTTCATATAATGAGCTATCTTTGTATATGCATAACTACATCTGATGCTCTTCCGTTCCCTCCAACATCAATATAAAAACATCTGCTGTGTGCATCAACCACAGCTAAAAAGACGACACCAACATTTTTTTCGATTTTTTCTAGTTCTTGCAAAGCATCACGGCAAGAATTAATCGTCGCTGCTTCCTCGTATACGACATGTTTGCAAATGAAATGTCCTGACAGAATTTGCCCACCCAATGAAAAAATAAAAATTTCTGAAATAATGTCTGACATTATGTCGGAAATAAATATGTCTCGTGGAGGCTCGGAGTAACATCTTAAAAAATTGAATAATATTTTTCACCGTTTAGATAAGTGTTGCACCTTCACTTGTGTGTAAATAATAGACTTGACTTTTTAATTCATAGGAAATAGTTCATTTATTAATATTATGCTTAGTAACTTAAATGTACAGTTTGGGTTGAGAGAGTAATTATAATTGGAGTGTTAACTCATTCGTGGTTGGCAATCGACTGACTTTTATGTTGCTATACACATGACTCATACTAACGCATGTTAGTATGATTCTTGTATATGTCTCTTATATACTTCATTAATACATAACAATCTTCCCCACTTTAAATAAGTCATCCACTATTTCAATAATTAACTTTCCCCAATTTCTTTAACCGTTCAGATCTTCTAAGTTTGTCATTTACTAAGTGTTTATTTCTATTCAATTTAGCATATTTCTTTTTTATACGTGCTGAACTTTTTATTTCAGCTTTATTGTTTAATGATGAGGATGATATATTTAAACTTGGAGAAGACAGTTTATCTTGACTTACATTAGAATTTTCATTTACATTTTGTAAATAAGGATTACTATAATATGTATTATTTTTTCTGTTTACACATTTTTTTATTTGGTTAAAATGAACAAATCGAACTGTACCCTCTATTTTTATCAAACAAGTTAAAGCACTTAATTCTTTTAAAAATGTGCCTGGGATCCAATTTACGTAATCGTTTTTAAAAACATTTAGAAACAAAATCTTTTCTCCCTCCAGGAACTTAATATTTTTAAATGAATTAATTGCTTTTAAACCAATTTCTGGTTGGATTAACATTTTATTGTCTACTTTTTGTACAATTTTAGGAATCTTTTTACTACTATCTTGTTTTTTACTATTTAAGTTATCTAATAAAATTTTTGGTTTGAAGGCGAAAATCAGTTCCGAAGGTGTTTGCAAATTTTTATTTATTGGAGTATTACGTTGGTTAAAAAGAAATTTGGAGATTATTTTCTGCATATCCATGTTTTTATTTTCTAAAAAATACTTTTTTAAAACTTTCTTTACCGTTTGTACATTACGCTCAGCCAAACCATTGCTTTGTGGATGATATGGAGGAGACTTACTAACCTTAATGCCAAGGCTTTTACAGAAATTGACGAATTTAAATGACCCAAATGGTGGGCCATTGTCGGTGACTATTTCCCCTGGAAGACCAAAGGTCGCAAAAAAATTTTCCAATAATTTAATCAAATTTTCCGCCGTGTTACTGCGAATGGGTACCACATCTGGAAATTTACTAAATGCATCCACGATTATTAAAAATTGAAATTTTGAAAAATAGAAGAAATCCAAATGGATACGTTGAAATGGATATTCACATACGTACCACTTTGACTCGACCTTTTCCTTTGGAGTGTTCATTGTTGACTGGCAAATGTTACATTCTTTTATAAATTGTTCAATGCCTTTTTCAATACAAGGCCACCAGACGTAAGACCTTGCAATTGACTTCATTTTAACCATGCCTACATGGTTCATACTGTGAAGTAATTTCAGGACTTCGTTCCTTAACTTCATAGGAATGACTAACCTATCTCCATAAAACAACTTATTCTCCTCTGAAGAAAGACTACTTCTGACTCTAAAATAATTTTTTAATGGGCTAGGTAGTTTATTTGGCCATTTGTTACTTTTGACACAATCATATATCAATGATAAAACTTCATCCCGAACAGTTTCTTTCTGCACAAGTTCTGTATCAATGATTAATTCATTAGGCGACTCTAAGTTCACTGAGTTAATTAAGCATACACTATCCACATTCGTTGACTCGGTAAGGGGCAAGCGAGATAGAGCATCAGCATGTTGCATTTGTGAGCTTTTACGATATTCAATGCTGTAGTCATACATGGACAGAATTACAGCCCATCTTTGCAAACGTGCAGCTGCAACACCCGCTGTTCCCTTACGTGGACTTAAAATTTCTCTAAGCGCTTGATGGTCAGTGTATATTTTAAAAGGTTTCCCAAAAATATATTTATGAAACTTTCGGACGGCAAATATAATTGCTAGAGCTTCCCGGTGAAGCTGTGAATAATTTCTCTCAGCTGGAGAGAGTGAGCTCGATGCAAACAATACTGGTTTTTCGACACCATCAATCAAGTGTGAAAGAACCGCACCCACACCGTATGGGCTCGCATCGGTCGCGACTATAACAAGTTTGTTTGGATCAAACAATTCTAAGACATTATTCTTTGTAATTAAAAGCTTGCTGGTTTCAAATGCTTTTTGACACTCTGTTGACCATATGAAATCAGTGTTTTTCTTTAAAAGAAAATGAAAATCTTTTAAATGCGAAGATAGGTTTGGTATAAACTTACCATAATAGTTTAATA
This sequence comes from Brachyopa scutellaris, assembly GCA_949775065.1. Lineage (NCBI taxonomy): Eukaryota > Metazoa > Arthropoda > Insecta > Diptera > Syrphidae > Brachyopa > Brachyopa scutellaris. The sequence continues at coordinate 116,433,066 of OX459113.1, forward strand.
ATCCTAAATAGGATTGGAGTTGTTGCAAGTTAGTAGGTGCTGGAGCATCCACTATTGCTCGAACTTTTTCGGGATTTGGAAACACTTTCCCGTTTGACAATATGTGGCCCAAATAGGGTACACTTTTCTCAAGGAATCGGCACTTGCTTAGATTAATTTTGACATTATACTCATTTAATTTCTTTAACACCTCAATGCAATTCTGCTTGCATTCTACTTCGTCCTTACCCCCGACAACAATATCATCCACAAAGCAACGCGTATTTTTTAAATTTTTTAGAATTTCATCCATTGTACTCTGGAACGCAGATGGTGCCATTGAAACACCAAACGGCAACACTGTGTATTGTAATAATCCTATGTGCGTATTAATAGTTAATAGCTGTCGACTAGCCGGAGCGACTCGCAGCTGGTTGTATGCACCTGACATATCAATTACACAAAACACATTGCAATTCGCGAAGCTTGCGAATATTTCCTCTGTTAGAGGCAATGGATGATAATATGATTCAATGAATTTATTTATTGTCACACGGCAATCCATGCAAATTCGTATGTCTCCGTTTGACTTCGGGACACAAACTATGGGACTTGCCCACACACTAGACTTGACCGGAATCAGGATACCATTTTGAACTAAGCGGTATAACTCTTGTTCTACCTTATCCTTAATTCTTAGTGGCACTGAATATGCTTTGTGAAAAATGGGCGAAGCATTTTCCTTAAGAACGATACTTATTTCGAAATTCTTAATTGTTTCATTTGGCTTTGACGTAAGCACATTCGGAAAGTTAGTTTTAATAAAATCAACAAATTTTACCTCGACTTTGTGTACTGAACCTGGACAATCTCCAAATAACTTTTCTTTCCAACACGGTGTTAAAATTTGTAGCCACGCTCGACCCATTAATGGTATGAAATTTTGGGGACTTTCGACCACTATCAGCTCTAAATCATATGTGTGTTCTTGAAACTCCACTCGGACTCTGATTTTCCCTTGAACATCCAGTTTTTGACCTGTAACAGTAATAAGAGTATTTAATTCTGGTTGCAATGTTAAATACGAAAATTTCGATTTATATTCACTAAGACTTATTAGACTATGACAAGCTCCAGTATCTAGTTCCATTGCTAACGGTTGACCTTCGACAATAATGTTCCGAATGACACATTCAGACTCGACTTTCGCAATTGTTTTGATGACTTTAACTGTGTTAGACTTTTGATGAGTGCAGACCACGGATGTATGTCCGATTCGATTGCAATTATAGCACTTCCAATTCTTCGCTGGACAAGATTTGCAATCATGATGACGACCACACCTTTGACATTTTCCCCATTTACCACTATTATTGTTGGACTTTGACTGATGACTTTCGCGATGATGTTTATGCTGCGGACTTGATGATGATGTTTTGACAGAAAATTGGTTTGAGACTCTCGGATGTATCGCCTTGGATTCTTTCGTGGACATTTCCATAGTGAGCGCCACATTGCAGCATTTTTCAAAATTGAGTGAAGAGTCATTTAATAAGGCACGTTGTATTTCTTCATTCCTTATACCTGCTATAAATCGATCTGTCAGGGCGTCATCCAACGCAAACGACTTTAATTGTATTGGTTTAAATTCTTCCATATTTTCACAGCACTTTGTTCTAGTCAGACTAATTTCCTTTGCGAAATCTCCAAAACCACATGTTTGCGCAACTTCTTTAAGGTGAATGATAAACTCCTGTACACTTTGCCCTTCTTCTTGAACGATTTTATTGAATTTGTAGCGCTCCGCCCGAATATTTAATCGCGGTGCAAAATACTTTTCAAGAGCTTCGATTAAATAACTGTAAGAGCACTCTGATGGACTTTTCGGTTGCACGAGTGATTTGAGTATTTTAAATGTGTTTTTGCCGATCAGACTCAATAAAATGAGAGCTTTTTTGGTATCTTCAATACCATTTATTTTGAAATAAATTTCTAGACGTTCTCTGTACGTATCAAAATCTTCACCCGGCTCAAACTCTTCTAATTTACCCATGCTGTGACTATTAGACATCGTGCAACTGTATTTTGAGGTTATTAATTTTTTGACATTCACGTGCTTGCTTTTTTTTTTTTTTTTTTTTTTTTTTTTTTTTGTTTATCCTCGTCGCCACTTTGTTGCACCTTCACTTGTGTGTAAATAATAGACTTGACTTTTTAATTCATAGGAAATAGTTCATTTATTAATATTATGCTTAGTAACTTAAATGTACAGTTTGGGTTGAGAGAGTAATTATAATTGGAGTGTTAACTCATTCGTGGTTGGCAATCGACTGACTTTTATGTTGCTATACACATGACTCATACTAACGCATGTTAGTATGATTCTTGTATATGTCTCTTATATACTTCATTAATACATAACAATAAGAACTGAGCATTCCATACCTACATACACTACACGTAGGTACATATATACATACATATGTCTAAAGTACCCTACATATTTTACTACAAAATATGCAAATTCATAGAAAAAATCAGCAACTAAATTGCAACTAGGTTAGGTTAGGCTTTTATGAGGATGAGGATATGGGGCAGTGTTATATAAGAATTCGTTTATAGTCAAGGGCGGCACCTACATACATATATACGAATACATTCGCCAGATTCCTAAAAAACTAGCTGCCTAATATTTTCCTATGAACTCGAGCAATGCACTGGCACTCACAGATAATATGGTATGCCTGTTATTTTCTGCGAAACTTTTATTGTACCCGCATTCCTCATAAATTTCGAAAGCGAATTGCAACTAAGTACCTACGATTTTTATTATGTAAAATTTACCCGGTTTACAGAAACTCAAATATCTTTTATTGTCTGTTCTAAAAGAAGACTTCGGGAAAATGCAAATTGATTGATTTGTTTTATTTTACTTTATTACTGTGGTTTTCTCTTCATGCTTTCAAATCAATTAACTACAATAGCATGTACTCCATAATGTGGGTTTATTGGTTTGAAATTTAGTTGCACTTACAGTTTGAATCTACTCTGATTGATGGGTCAAAACGATTCAGAAAATGGTTGCATAACTGTAGGCGAAACAGCAAACTCTGCTTCTAACGAAGTAAGAAAATTCTAAAAATCTTGTACGTTTTTTTTTCTGTTTTATATTTAGTGTATTCTAATAAAAATAAATAATAATTTACAAATTTTGTGGTAGATATGTATGTGATTCCACAGAAGTTAGTTTGACTAACAAGTGCCGTTCAGAGTCAGGCAGTCATTATTGCAGAACTTACCATGCAAGAAAAATTAACTGGTATTCCATAAAAAGTTGGAGTAAGAACGAATCTTATCCAAAGATTCATAATTATGTACTTTAATCCACAAGATGCTTGTTTAGACCAACGGATAATCTTTTTACTTTAGTTCAGTTGTGCTCAGATATGGCCAACACCATTTGGCCAGTTCCAGTTGAAAGCAGTTAACAGTGGCTGTCGTGAGACACACTTTAATTACATTTCTCTTTTGACGGTTGTTAGTTTTTTTTTTCCTTAACCTGTCACATGACAACTTATGCTACATTCACTTTTTGAATGGAAGGCGGTTTTTACCGGTTTATTTTGTGTACACATCTTGAAATTGAAGTCCTTTCAAGAATTCCCGGAGTTCTGATTGACACTTTATTTGAAATTTAACGATGCGTATCATATTTTTTTTTTGTCATTTTGGTAAACAGGAAGTACTTCATGTCCTTTTATCAAACTATCAACATCACTTAATTTTTTTTTTCTTTAGATAATAGACACTTAACTTAGACCCGATATCCGTAGTTATTCCACTTGCCAACATCTGTGATGTTAACTGTTCCACTTGCTGTTAGCGACTGAATTACCTGTCGTCCCGAAAATAATCGTTGCATTTGTTTAATACATCGATATATACTTGCATAGGTTTCACATGCAGCAGCTTTAAGTTGTATCTAATTATTTTACCAACAATATCTTAAGCTTTGTTCCTTCAAAGAACCACGCACTTCTGAACCTAATGTTGTATTCTATCTGAATAAACCAAAACCGAACGACTTCCAAATTTGCCGAACCTACCTGTGAAATGTGCAAACAGCCAGTTCAAACCGACCGAATACAACAATAGCAGCTGCTCACATTCAAGAAAAGAAATAAACAAAAAGCTTAATGATTATTTAACACCTCTCTTAAGTAAGCAGAAAAATACAAAGCTGACTTTGAAGTTTAATCCAGAAATAATTGGTTGTTCATAGTTCGATGAATTAATTAACGAACAACTCGCAAAGTTTTCATTAGAGTTAACCATTACTGATTGTTCTATGTACTTTGATGGGAAGAAATTGAAATTATCGGAGATGACTAAAGTAGCAGATGTATCTTCATTGCAATGACGAACAATAAAATCCTAGTTGATAGCAGTTGTAGATGCCACCAATTAAACGCTAATATTCTGAACAGTATGCAATTTAACAGTTTCCGGAATTTCCTTCTTAATTCGTCATAATGGTGGTAGCAGAATGTGTCTGCTTCTTCTTTGTTTTCTTTTCGGTGTGAACAGCTTGGATGGTTCTGTTTTTGAAGCAACTTCAAAATAGCTATTTAGAAAATTTTAGGTTCTAAGCGAGTGGTGACTTTACATCACGGAGCACCCATCTACCTTACTTACTTACTTAGGTGGCGCTACAGTCCGGGGTGAACCAAGGCCTCAACCAACAACTTCTTCCAGCTAGCCCGGTCCTTAGCTAGCCGCCTCCAGTTGCGCACGTCAAGTTGGTTGAGATCTTGTTCTACTTGTGCGCGCCACCTTAGGCGAGGTCGACCTCTGCTGCGCTGACCCTCCGGGTAAGATTCGAATATTCTCCGAGCCGGAGCGTTGATATCCATACGCTCTACATGTCCTAGCCATCTTAAACGTCCAATGTGCAGTTTTTCGACCAGGTTGATGTCGCTGTGGGCACCGTAGCGCAAGTGGTTAGTGCGTCGGACTACTGAGCCAGCGGTCTTGGGTTCGAATCCCGCCGCAAACACCTAAAAAGTTTTTCACAGTGCCCACCTCTTTCGAATGTCTGACAAGCATCAAAGAGTATCATTTGTCACGATTGAGCTTCTCAACTCGCCGTTCGGAGTCGGCAAAAAACTGTAGGTCCCTTCCATTCGTGCAAAAATATAACATGCACACACAAATGGTTGCGAGAAGCAGGCCCAGGTTCACCTCGAGCTGTAGCGCCAACTAAGTAAGTAAGATGTCGCTGTACAGCTCGTACAGTTCGTAGTTGAATCTTCTCCTCCAGAACCCGTCAACGCAAACGGGACCGAATATCTTACGAAGGATTTTTCTCTCGAAACGACCAAGGATATCTTCATCCGATTTCGATAAAGTCCAAGCTTCAGCTCCATATAGCAAGACTGGGATGATAAGGGTCTTATATAGAGTCTCCTTAGTCGATCGAGAAAGGACTTTACTACTCAATTGCCTTCTTAGCCCAAAGAAACAGCGGTTGGCAAGAGTAATCCTTCATTTGATTTCCGACGAGATGACATTTTTTGAAGTTATGACAGAGCCGAGGTAGACGAAGTCCTTCACTACCTCGAAGTTGTAGCCGTCTATTGTGACGTTCTGTCCAATTAGTCGATGTTGGGTGTCCCTTTTTGTTGACAGTATATATTTTGTTTTGCCCTCGTTTACCGCTAAACCCATTTTAGCCGCTTCCATTTCTATACTCGCGAACGCACCGGTGACAGCTCGCTGTGTTCTACCAACGATGTCAATATCGTCGGCGTATGCAAGTAGTTGAACGGAATTTTGAAAGATCGTTCCTTATGTGTTGGCTTGTGAGTTTCGAACAATTCTTTCAAGAATGATGCCGAAGACGTCGCATGACAGCGCGTCACCTTGTCTGAATCCTTTTTTGATATCGAAGGTCTCGGTGAGGTCATTACCGACCTTGATGGAGCAGTGAGCTTTCTTCATCGTCATCCTGCACAGACGGATGAGTTTGGCAGGGATATCAAAACTAGACATGGCTCTATACAGCCATGCATCTACCTTAAATGTTTAAATACACAAGGGTGGAAAGTTCTTAATTAAAAAAAAAATAAATAAAAAAATGTATGTGTATTTTTTACTAATTCAAAACCGTTATTTTGTTCTTCCTTTTTAGGTTAAATTTCCATACTATCTTATATAATTTTTAAATTGCTTGTGATAAATCCGGAGATGTAAATAATTCGCCCCTACCGATTTTACAATAAAAAAAACAAAACAAATAGAAAAAAAATATCCAAACAAACGAAACAAATTGACTACGAAAAGCGATCTACAAACGATAGTAAAACAAGTACCGAGCATAAAATCCAAGATGTCCCCTCCCACAAGAATTATGCTCGCAACAGTAATAGTCCTTGCACTGCAAGTTCTATGCATCCACACAGTACCAGTGCAGCCTGAGTTCGATGACAGTATAAAAAAAGATAACGCTGCGATAACAACAACCAGCGATGACTTCCCAGTGATATCAATGACAACGGAGACTAATAGAATTCAAATTCTAAGGACATTCTTCTCCAGTAAAAGTGAAGATGTCGAAGATAAAGAACAATGTAACGATCCGGCCCATAAGCCCAGCTTTTCGGGTTACGATTATACAATACTCGTGACGATGCTTGTCATTTCTTTGGGAATCGGTAAGAATAATCGTCCGTATGTACAAAAGTTGGATCCTTATATTTTTCTTTTTAGGAATTTTTTATGGTTTCTTTAAAAAGTCTGGTTCCTCGTCGAGTGAATTCCTTTTGGGATCAGAAATGAAAATTTTCCCAGTGACACTTAGTCTGACAACTAGTTTCATTACCGCTATTGAGTTGTTGGGCAATCCCTCGGAGATGTACTTCCAGGGAACCCAGTTTGTTTTAATTGGTAATTTAATTGAATTTAATAAACAAAAAAGGAAAAAAGGATTCTAATTGTTTTTTGTTAATAGTGATTCCAATGATTTTGGTGATACCTGTGGCTGTGAAGGTCTTCTATCCGATTTACTTTAAAATGGAACTGACCAGTTGCTATGAGTATTTGGGTATTCGCTTTGGAAAGGAGATCCGAATCCTAGGAGCACTGCTGTATATTGTTCAGGTAATTTTACCGCTTTTCTTTTCTGGTTAAAAGACATTTTTTCATCTCACCATTCCCCTTCCAGATGTGCTTCTATACAGCGGTAGCTGTATTGGCACCAGCGATCGCCCTCTCCAAGGCAACTGGGTTAAATACCAGGATAGCAGTAGTCCTGATTTACCTTGTATGTGTGTTTTATTCGTCCCAAGGAGGAATGAAGGCGGTAGTAATTGCTGATACCTTCCAAGCTGCAGTTTTGGCTTTCTCGCTAGTTCTTATCATTATCCTAGGAACCTTTTACTCTGCAGGTTCAGTGGAGATTTTCGATACTGCTGCTGCGGGCAATCGACTAGAGATTCTCAAGTAAGTTCCTAGTATATTTTTATAGACACACACGGTATGACACCTTCTTTCCTTTGGCAGTTTTTCACCGGATCCAACGAGTCGGCATACAGTCTTTTCAGTGGTGATTGGAGGTTTCTTCTACTGGACATCGCTGTTCTGCACTAACCAGGCGTCTGTTCAGAAGTGTATGTCCTTGAAGTCGCTTAAGCTGGCCAAGATTGCTCTGGGATTCGCTATTCTAGGTAAGGGTCCTACAGCATCAAGTTTGTCAAAAGGGTATTTCATAACTTCTTTCAAACAGGCCTTGTGATTGTCTTCCTAATGAACTTCTACACTGGCCTTATGGTCTATACACACTATTCTGGCTGTGATCCACTGACAGCGGGACAAATTACCGCTTCCGATCAATTGTTGCCATACTACATTATGAATGTCTATGAGCATATCTACACAGTTGCGGGAATATTTGTTGCTGGTATTTTTGCCGCAAGCTTGGGGTGAGATTTATCTTGTTTAATATCAGCAGGGCTATATTCACTAATTTTGTTTGTATGTTTTCCTTTGTAGAACCGTTGCATCAGCTTTGAACTCACTTTCAGCTGTTACCTGCGAAGATCTGCTTATAAATGGACTCAATATTAAAATTTCACCAGATAAGGGAGCCTTATACGCCAAGTGGATGTCATTGGGGTAAGTGATATGTTTGTGTTTGTTAGTGATTGCATTGTTATTCGTACAGTTCTGTGTAAAAAATTAAGACCAGTTGGATAATTTCATAAAATACTAGTGGTGACCCGGTGCGCTTCGCTACACCCATTGGAAACAGTATTTATGTCATAAATGTAATGAATTTTTTTCGAGCGACTTTTTGTAAATAGTGATGACTCTGGTGGAGAATTAAATGCCGACAACTCTATTTGTATTTAAGAAAACTGTCCGAACAATAATATCCTAAGAACTCAAAAACTTACCATCCGATTGAGCTGAAACTTAAAAAATATATTAATTATAAAGCGAGAAGTGCACGTAAATCAAAAGTTAGCTATTAGCTGGCACCGTGCATTGCTGTAGTAATCATTTTGAGATTTTGGTTTTTATGACCATCTATCGGAAACTTGAAAACTGGTTGGTTGGTTTTGATTTACTAACATTGATCACTTCATTACAAATACATATACATATTGTGTAGGTTTCAGTTCAATCGGGTGGTTTTGAAATTTTGGAGTTCCAGCGCCATCTATCGGAAAACTTGAAAACTTTTGATCCACGAACATTTCTCACATCATCTTACATATATTGTGTAAGTTTGATTGAGTTCCAGCGCCATCTACCGGAAAATTTGAAATTTTTTGATGTACGAACACTTCAAACATTAGAAAAAGTATATAGTGTAAGTTTTAGCTCAATCGGATGGTTAGTCTATGAGTTTTGAGGTATCAAACGAACAGCTCATTTTTATATATAAATATTGAGTTTCAACTTTAATATATTTGTAATTCTTTTTCGAATTTAAAAAAGTAATTAGATTGTAGACTTATATTCGGCTGCATTAATTGAAAGTCTGTTTTTAACTTAAGTAAAAAAAAAACCTTTATCTGAACAAAAATAAGAACAAAAGTGAAGAATTATTCTACTGGTCTTAATTTTTTACACAGGACTGTATTTTATAGCTACGCACTTTAATCTTAAATCTATTGGGCTTTTGGAAAGATATAAATTGTGTCTGAGAGCCTCTCAGAAAAGTCGAGTACCTCCAATTATATCATCAGTCATTCAGAAAGTTGTCAGTTGCAGTTTTATCTCTCAGGGTCGAGGGAAAGCTGGTAGTGACATTGTGTCGAAAGCATGGCTTATCATTGTTTATGTTTTACAAGAGTCGGTATTTTATTTGCGTCATTGGAGTTCCATTAATTTCTAGTGCAGGTATGTTGATAAGGCTTTGTTGTTTACTAATATGGAGTCCTACTTTCCAAGACGGAGCCTTGGCTGTCAATTATCTATTCATAGACAAGGTTGGATGACACTTGAAGCTATGTTATTAAGTTAAGTTGCTATCTGAGTGATATTGTTGAAATTGCCATCTTTTTTAAACGATGATCCGGTTTTGAGTCCCAATTGAAGGTAGTTGTACCTCAAGAATTTCAGACACACATCTGGAAGTAAAAGGTCAACATTTTGTTAGTTGTCATCGTTTTTAGTTAATTACAGCCTTGTTCAGAATAAGGGATGTCTTGCGATTTAACGATAACCCCCCTCATAACCACCTTCTTTGTGAGGGGAAAAAGACGTACCTATTCTAGATTTTTATAGTTGATCTGCGGATAGGATGTATTTTAGAGTGATACATTTATCTAGACAACAATAACCTCGACCTGTTAGTCTATTGTACTTTGGTGTAAGCCACCCTTTCGCTGAGTTAGCAATTTTTTGCTGATTTTAATCTGCTCGTCCCTTTCGCAGCAATTGGGAAAGATCGAATTCAAGTAGATCTTCACTTCGAAGGATGTAGCTACCTAGGGTAGGCTTTTTGAAGGAATTCATGTATCTTCCAAGCACATTAAGCAGAGGCTCGATCGTCTGATACCAGTTTTGTTTAGGTGCTAATTTAAGAGTGTAAACCCCGTCACCAGTCCCCTTTTTAGAAGTTTTTAGGTCACTTCTATTTAGGTGTAGCAGAAATGTTGTGTAATTTCCTTGGTCGCGTTTTCTTATACTGGTGTGCCCGTGTGAGAACTCTCGCAAGAGAAAATTCAACCCCCAAAAACTAAACTTCCCATATGATTTCCATCTGTCAACTGATGGAAATTCCATGGAAATCAGGCAGGAAGCGTTTATTCTTTTGGGAATTCGATTTGGGTAGAATATTTGTTTTGATCGGTTTTTATAATTTGCTAAAATTTATAAAGTGAAAGTGCAATTCGGCACTACTCTAGGAAATTCTCTTTCTTTTGACACCTCATTTGTTAAGATTGGTTAAGTGTGAGAGCCGCATTTGGTACCTATACTACAGAAATAATATATGTACATGATATGATTTTGGCATGACTTTATGTGCTTATCTCATGCCAGTGATTGTATTGTTGTTGTCATACCAGTTCTAGTAGCTTGTATTTAACATGTACTGAACTGCATCCAGTAACAGGCCTAGGACCAATGAAAGGGTTTGCTCATCCAGCTCTAGCTAGATCATTAGTTTTTAGTTTCATGGGATACCAGTATGGACCCAGATCAGTATGAACTTATTGTATCGCCCAATTTGGTTCAATTTGTTGATGGCTTCCTCCACTATTTTTGAGGTGATAAAAGTTGTTGAACAAGCTTTGATAGCAGCTTGGCTATCAGAGTAGACCTCTCCATCGTTTGTTAAGTGGAATATTCGTGGTAGAAGCGATAGCATACACCTCTGCCTGGAAGACAGTTGTCCTCATCCATTAAGGATCCGTCAATATAGAAGATTAAGCTTCGCGGTAGGATACCACACTAGCCTCTTGCTGTTCCGTTCTGGAAGAGAACATTGGAACCTACTCCCGAGGTTGTATTTTGAACGTTCTTCTTAAGGCTCCAGGTACGCCACCCACAACCACCTCCATCACCCCCTCAAAGATTATTTTTTTGTTTTCCAAGCAGTACACCAATTTGATATGCCGCTTTCCTATTTTTTTTGTTTTCTACAAAGATATACAACGGAGGCAGGGTAACAACGATTTTCATATAGGCAGTGGGTGTCCCTCTCATTCTCCCAGTAATCCTTTTTGTTAGCCCCTTACTCATTAAGGTTTCTTTTTTATTATTTATAGATATGGCGTACTATCCTTCGCATTGGTGTTTGTTGTTGAGCTATTGGGTGGTGTTCTGCAGGCAACACTTACCTTAAATGGGCTGATTGGTGGTGTTACTCTGGGACTATTTCTACTAGGAATTATGTTCAAACGGGCCAACACTAAAGTAAGTTCAACTAAATTAATTTTTATCAAATTGAATACTTATCCTTTGGTTTATAACTTTTTAGGGTGCATTCTATGGTGGATTAATTTCCCTTGTCATCGTTGTATTCGTTGGTGTTGTTGCACAAATTAGCAATGTTGATCCAGATTCACTGCCAGTTGAAGTAACAGAGTGTAGTTGTTTTGTTAACACTACAACCTCAGCTATTCCCGTTGTCACGGAACAAACAGGATTTACGTAAGTTACAAAAAGTTAAAACTAACCTAAAGTTAACGTATTTTTATTCCATTTACAGGTCATGGCCATTATTCCGAATTAGTTACATGTGGTATTCAATGGTTGGAACACTTTTAACTATCATCCTAGGCCTGATAATATCGGTCATCATCAATGCTGTGCAAGAGAAACGCGTTCTACAAATAACCGCTAAGCCCACAATCGATCGACTTAGTACTAACAACAATAATAATTTGTCAGCGCATTTTGTTATCGATCCACAAATGGCGCAATCACAAAAAATCGGTTTCGATAACCAAGCAGTGCGGATAGATGATGAATAAGAATTTTTAGTTTTACCTATTAGATAATTATTATTTATGATAATTAAGGAAATAATTTAAGCCGAACTCATGTGCCAAAAACAAAAAACTTCTTAAATTGATAACAGTAATTGAATGCATCACTCATAAACACTATAAGAAAATTTTATAGCATCTCTGAAAGGAGTTATTGCGAAAATTGTACAAATTAAATATTAATAATGAGGAAATTCAATGAGACTATCAGTATTTCAGAATCACAATCGATGTACGTATAATGAGGAAATATTATGTATGCTATAATTTATCTTAAGACAGACTAAAATTAAAACAAATATTTAATTTAATGATAAACTAAAATAAAACTCTTTACTTTGGCGCGAATTTTAAGGAGCATTGGGGGAGTATGTAGTTGGACTTACCAAATGCAGCTCTATTACAGGGGCCCACTCGATTCTACAATAAAAATATTCGAATTCGCAAAATGTGTATTCTATAATTCTAAAGCAAGCCCTAGTATATTCGCAGGGCATGTATGGTGGTAATCTTTTTGAAGTTTTGACAGGTGCGCGAGCTTGATCGAAAATTAACACTCTGAGTATACTGCCTTGTATATGTGTAATGTGCTACCTACCTAATTCTAAAGTAAATGTCAAAATCGTTCGAATTCGCAAATAATCGTTCTAATGCAAATGTGTTTGCGAGCAAGCTGTCGGACTGCGAAATTTTCAAAAATATAGGTGACAAACTGTTTCATATTTTATTATACAATGCACAAAACTATTAAAATATATTTTGTGCGTAGGTAATCAATTAAATGTGCAAACAAGAAGACGTCTCAGTTTGAGATTCTTGTGGAATATAGACAAAGGATACTTGAGAATCCCGGAGGCTAGACGAGAATCCACACAGCAAATACAAAAAGGCATCTGTTGAAAGTTGGACATATATTTGATTACACTAAAATTAAGTCATTTGATTATAAATGTTTTGATTATCGAATGTACATATTCTAAAGAAACACTTTCGTTCAGCTCCATTATTGGATTTATCTCGAATTCGTCTGCTTAATTTGACCACTGCGATCCTGGTTTTCTTCGTTTAAAATCCCAAATACGACATGCACCATGTTAATATGACATATGGAACCTATTGTTATTTCCTTGTTTCATAAATCACAATAAATAATAAATTACTTTAGTTTTCGTTTATCTGTCAAACACACGGCGAGACGCGTTTGAAATTCGGAAATTTTGTGGGAAAAAGTTGGCATTACTAACGTTCGATTCTAATATCATACGTAGTTCGGTTTGAAAGTAGAATCGGAAACAACTTTCGAATAGAATGGAAAGTAGAATCGAGTTACATAGTTGGGCCCCAGCATTAGTAACGTAAACAGTATGCATTGATGTAATGACATACATATACACAGACATATTCAACGTTGTACATAACATAACGTTTCTCAGACCACTCCCAATACGAGTATCTAGGTTTGATTCTCGATAGGAAACTGAGCTGGAAATTTAACGAGTGAAAAAATCCGCTGCCGCTTTGTATTTGTGCAAGAAAGCCTTAAGCTGTACATAAATGGGGAATCCGTCTTCAGATTGTGCACTGGCTCTACACTGTGGTGGTCAGACCCATACTTATGTATGGAATTGTAGTCCTGGTGGACAGAACTAGACAGAGTTAGCTATGTATGTAAATCCAAAAGACGGTTTCCGTTGGGCATTTATGGGACATAGCAGCAAAAATGGCGTTGCGACTAAAAGAAACCTCACAGTGGGAACCTTCTAGCTTAGGGCACGCCAGAATACTCTCAATAAATAATCGAAATACATACAGGAATTACGGACTATATAGAGACTCCGCTCTTAGATTTCAATACAATTTTCCCAGCCGACAGGAATGGGTAGGAAATATCTTTTTAAACGAAAAATCTGCATTGCAGATCTACATGGATGGATCCAAGACAGGTGATGGTATAGGAGCGCGTATCTTTTTGGGCCAGCTCAGCCTGAACCTGTCCTTAAGACTTCAAGACCACTGTGGTGTTTTTCACATGGAGGTGATGGCTCTTCTTGAAGCCGCTGAGTGGCTGTCGATGAAATCGATGTTCAATCGTGACATTTTCATTTACACATTCACACTGATATGTTACGCACTGCCGCGAAACGAGATAACGAGCAGATGCATGCTCACGCTGTGCTGGGTTCCTGGTCATTGTGATATATCAGATAGTTGTGAGGCAGACGAACTAGTCAGAAAGGGTACAAACCTGGCGAATTTTACCGCAGAAAGTGAACTCCATGTACCAATAGAAGCAATAAGGCACAATATCTCTACGCAACCACTTCAGCAGGCTAATGTAAGACGGCGTAACCTTGATACGTGTACTCGCGCCCAAAGACTTGGACTCAGCTAAATCGACGTAAAACCTACAGCCTACTAAAAATTAGTAGAGCACATATCGGGATCCTAGACCCTAGTTGGCAATTGACAAGACATTGTGCAATAGGCAGACACGACCAGCCAACAGGCTGGGTATCCTCGCCAATGACTTCTATCACAGCTGCATGGTGGATGAGGAGGACGAGGAATCCCCCCTATCACCTCCTTTGCAGCTGCACAGTACTCTCAGCACTTATGCTCTTAAGAAAGATTCTGGGAGAATATTTCCTTATGGACCTACATCCCAAGCTAATTTTCAAAAAAAAAATAACTAAATGCTACAAACATTATTTTAGTTGTTCTTTTTTGTTACCTAATAAAATAAATTTCTAAAACAATAATGAAGCGGGCAGTGTCATTCATTTTGAATGACGTGGCAGGCAATGTGTTTAAGAATTGAATAATTTAAAAGGATTAAAAAAGGAACTAAACCTGTGGCCACCAGGAAAAACAATATAAGTCGACTTGTCAAAATTGAGTTTTTTTACACCAACGGATGCGCAATAATACAGTGGAAGTCGCTTATAACGACCTCGGTTATTACGACCAGTCGATAATAACGACAATTTTCCTATCAATTGGTTGGTTTCTTTGTATTTTAAGCTATTCTACCGTCGCGTCGGATATAACGTCGTCGGATATAACGACGGTTCGGATATATCGACCAATTTTCTAGAAAAAAGAATCGATTTCGTCGCTTATAACGACGAAGTGAGAGAAAATTTAGAAAAAATTACATACCCATTCACGTACATGTGGGCATATGTTTGTACATATGTGTGTACGTTAATCTGAATATTTCTTGTTCATTCCAGTGATTTTACACAATTTTTTAGTGTTTTTTTTTTGCGCCGCCGATGATAGTCGTTCTACATTTTGCAGCTGTCTATCTGTTGCATATTTTTATTATCGCCAGGATAGCTGATCTTAGTTCTAGAGTTTTGTGTATTTATTTGAGTTAACGCATTTTACATAGTGATTATAGTAGGTAGTAGGATATTAGTTAGGAGTTTATTGATTTTGTTTTCTTATGAAGCCATGAGTTCTAGAAAACGTAGGAACTTTTCTGTAGAAGACAAGGCAGCGATTTACTTCCGATTGGAGTCAGGTGAAAAAATAGCGTAATAGCACACGAGTTTGGAGTAATTTATTTTGTTTGACTTAAACAAAAATAAATATTATTTATTCATGAACTCTGTATAATGTCCTCCATAATTTAAAAATAAAATGAATTAATTTTCTCTGTGAATGTTTTTAAGTTTTCTCTGAATACTTATGGATGACAGTCGGATATAACGACCGCCGGTTATAACGACCACATTTTCTCGGCCCGTTCACCGTCGTTATAAGCGACTTCCACTGTATTCGATTCTATTTGCCATATTTTTTTTTTATTTCTATCTCAAACGGTTGTTGAGTATAGACCAGCAAAAAACAACATTAGTAATATTCCCGCAAATATGCATACGGAAAAACAGTATAAGTAAAGATTTCCCGTAAGCGCTTTTAACAAATATGTATGTTCTTCTTCTTATGCTCCAATAGCTAATGAAACTAACGCAACCATATTATGTAATTGTATAAAAATAATTTTTTTCTCATCTTTATTTCTGTCTCAACAACTTTCTTATACGACGCATAGTTTTTGTAAGCTAACGTCAAAGCCAAAGGTCAAACCTTACAACTGTTCTCCCGAAAAGTTGTAAAAAATTACTTATGCTGTTTTTCCTTATTGCCACAGAAATACAAAGAAATTTGTTACCCACCAGAAATATTCTGCTCTATTAAAAATTCGATGTTTTTTTGTTCGAACCATAAGTTGGTATTCACCACCGTCAACATATCATGTACACAAACCAGAATCGATGCTTTACTTACCCATGACCAGATGGCGCCATTTATTCCTTTTTTAAATTTCACGTTTATTTTAAAATAGTAACCGTTTGGTATTCTTGTTAAGAAGCAGATTGAATAATGAATAATCTCTTCAGTGGCCTGGGTAGTTAATAGGCTACTCGATCCATGTGTTTACATCTCTCCCATTTCCGATTTATTTGTTCAAATTAAAGCCCGTGAACCCAGTTTTCAATAAAATTAAGAAAACACGGATGAATTCACGAATTTTTTTTCTTTTTTTTTTTTGGTTGCGCCTGGATTTGCAGGAATCTTCAAAAGATACGGTAGCAATTCCTAGATCTCTGCGAATATCACTATTCCTTATATACCAAGGAGAATTCACGATTGCTCTTAGTATTTTGTTTTGAAATTCTTGCAGTAGAGCCATATTGCTTGGTTTGGTACAATCCCAAAGTTGTATACCATATGTCCAAGACGGTTTTAGCACTTGCTTATACAGAAGCAGTTTGTTGTATACGCTTAACTTCGAGTATCTTCCGAGTAGCCAATACATTTCTCTAGATCTGATTTCGAGCTCTTCGCGCTTCTGTTTAACGTGTGGTTTCCACTTAAGTTTTGCGTCTAGGGTCAATCCTAGATATTTTGTCTCGTTTGCGTACGGTATTTGCACCGAGTTGATGGATATAGGTAAGTTGTTTATCTTTCTTAACGTAAAATTGGCATGCGTTGATTTTGTCTCATTGAGGACTATTCGCCAGGTTTTTGTACATTCGAATACTTTGTTCAGAGCTCGTTGGAGTTTTCCCGTTGATGAATCGACTGACTCACCCGTCACGAGGATAGCGATCGTTGCTACAACGGTCCCTTCATCTTGTGGTATATCTCTTGTGTAGAGCAGGAACAGAATTGGACCGAGAACACCTCCTTGTGGAACACCGGCATGGATTTCTTTGAAATCCGAATATTCACTCCCGTGTCTAACACGGAAAAGTCTGTTTTCAAGATAAGATTCCAATAGTCTGTACAACTTTTCCGATAAGATTACCCTTAGCTTTAGGCCTTCGTGCCATACCTTCACGAATGAGAAAAAAAAATCATTTAACTTTTAATGTGTGATACACTTAGGTAAATTTTATTTTTCGTTTTCTTTTAAATTCCTGTTATCAATAAATATTACAATAAATTACTTAGAATCATTTACATAAAACATAGAAATAAATAAATTACAAAACTAATTTTTTAAGTATACATTCGCTGCAATTTCTATAAGGACATAACCAAGGAAATGATTTATAAATTAATACAAAACCAACACTAAATCCTTTTTTTCCAAACCATTTGTTATGTATTTGAATCTCCTATATACAAAGTGACTGGGAGCACTGGTAAGTGAAATTTCCAATTCAATTCCGTCACGTCACACTGATCTCCTCGTCACTGTCCGAATTCGAGTCATAGTCATCGTAGTACATCTTCATGAATTCCGTATTCTGGAAGTGCTGATTCAGACCTAAGGCATTGTCCCGGTTAGCAGCGGCAGCACCCTCATACAGATCGCTAATCATTCTCTGTCGCTGTTGCTGGTGTTGTTGTTGCTGTTGCTGGACATCGGTCGTTTCGAATTTGAATTTTCGATCCATGGAAAGGTGTTTCTGCATTTCCGCATTGAATTTCGCCTGAAAGTCACAGACAGCTACAGCGGCAGCCGCAGAGGCGGCGACAACGGGTGATTGATCATGGTTCAACGTCTGTACTTTGGATAGGGGCGGAGGAGGAAGTTGCATATTTTGTGGAAATTTTCCTGGCGCACTACTGAGGAGGGGTGGTGATGGAATTTCTTCAGCATCGGTATTGGATTGTGGCCGTTGTTGGGAGCCGGGCGAAAGATTTTCCGGTGACAATGGCGGTGGCGAAGCCGATGATGCTCGATCACATTTAGCGTCCGACAGATCGGGATTGGGATTGTTTTTATTTGGTAGAGTCTGATCACGCGAACCACCGTTGGCGAGCAGTTCACGTTCCTTGGAGTTTCTCCACTTCATGCGACGATTTTGAAACCATATTTTCACCTGGAAAGGAAGAGAAATTGTTTTTTTTTTTGTTAAAATGAAATAAATTTTAAGCTTGTTGAGGATTTTGAATGAATTTGGCAACCACACCAAGGACAGTCTTAATCTTAGAAACTAGACGAGCTCTGTTAGGAGAACAGAATGTCTGCGAAATCTACTAGCAATTGATACAGTAGCCTTGCAGAACTTAAAAATATATTTTAGAAAACATTGAAAAAAAAAAACACATGAAATTTCAGAAAACCACTGAACTTGTCTAATCGGATCAAGCAAAGCGCGCTTTAGAAGAAAATCCACCGATTTATTTGAGGCAAAGACTTGTAGTTAACAGCTGTTAAAAATCGAGAAAAACCTCGTCGAGCACGAACTATCGAATGGAGTGTTAGAAATGTATTGAAACATTTGGAAGCTGAAAGCGGTAGACCCAAGAAAACATCTCTCAGAGAACAGCGGCTAACCCAGCGTATTCCGGTAAAGGATAGACTGAGAAAGAAATTAGCGACCGAGCTGTCGAGAGAATGTTGAAAACTATGGGTCCTGCTAGGCGTTCTACTAAAAACCTCTCTTGACCCCAAGATTACAAAAAACTAAGGTTTGAATGAGCAAAAACTTTTGAAAACTGGACTGAAGCCGAATGGGGCCAAGTTTTGATTTCCGAAGAGTCAAATTTAATTGTTTGGGCCGGATGGTAATGCAGTAGTTTGCAGAAGAATAGGTAAACGATACTTTGATGAATATGTCTTACCCACCGTCAAGCATTCACATGTGTAACGGTATGGGGTGATTCTGCTCCTGTTCATAGAGCAAAATCGGTAGGTTTCTGATAGGTTCAGTAACTTCAACTAGCTTTTTAATCAAACATGCCTGTCTTCTTTTAGTATGTACATATGTAGGTGCAGAATTTTAAGAATCCATTTGGAATTTTTCTCTTTTATAGACTAGAAATAGTACAGACCTTTACCCAAATAGAGAACTGTTGGCATTACATGGGTAAATAAAAAATAAAGTTAAGAAAAACTAAACCCGACTAACAGAAGCATTTACTGAAACAAGACGAAACGACACAAAGTTATTCAAAGTAAAGTCATGGTCGCTCTACTCTACTCTTAACATATTTTTCAGAAGAGAAAGTAAAGTAAGTATAGGTAAGCAATGCCGTGTTCTACTTTACAGACCCTTTCATTTGATACTCATATTAAGGAGGTTCTACAGATAACGTTAATCCACCACCTTGGTGCGTCCGCCATATGGAACTTTAAAATTTTTAACTTAGGTTATCGTACTCTACTTGTGAAACCCTTTAATTTGATACCCATAAAGGAGCTAGGTAGTATAGCTAAAGGTAATCCGCCATCTTGGAGCGTCCTTTACCTTACTTTATGTGGCGCTACAGCTCGGGATGAACCTGGACCTACTTTTCGCAATTTTTGCACGAATGGAAGGGACCTACAGTTTTTTGCCGACTCCGAATGCCGAGTTGAGAAGCTTATTGACAAATGATTTTATTTGATTGCTAGTCAGATATTCGAAATAGGTGTCACCGTGAAAACATTTTAAGGTGTTGGACCCGGGCTGGGATTGAACCCGGGTAGCATTGCATAGTAGTCCAACGCACTTACCACAATACCACGGTACTCATTAAAAGACACTTACTTACTTACTTACTTAGTTGGCGCTACAGCTCGAGGTGTACCTGGGCCTACTTCTCACAACCATTTGTGTGTGCGTGTTATATTTTTGCACGAATGGAAGGGACCTACAGTTTTTTGCCGACTCAGAAGAAGCTCAATCGTGACAAATGATACTCTTTGATGCTTGTCAGACATTCGAAAGAGGTGGCATCGTTAAAAAAACTCTTTTAGGTGTTAGACCCGGCCAGGAGTTGAACCTGGGCAGCATTGCGTAGTAGTCCAACGCACTAACCACCACGGCCACGGCGACGGTAAGTACACTTACTAACAAAAAAGAAGATCACGATTCTTTGTATTCCCATCAACTGTCAATGAACGCCTAGAAGTCCCGAGATGAGTTGTCATTCCCAAACCTTTTACCACAATTAACAGTTTGATCGATTGGTGTCGTGTTTTTTGTCTGCGCCTGAAATCATTCATTCATTGCGTGCGTGACCAATGTGGCAACTATTCTACTATTTTTTTTTTTACCTTTGGCTCATGCCCATTACCTCATCATTATCCTAAAATAAGGACAATTGATCAAAATCATTGTAATTGCGACAAATTGATTCAGAATCCTCCGTTAATGATTCCACGATGATCGATTGAATTTTGACACAACTCTGTAAAGAGTAAATTTGTTACGCAAATTTATTACAACCGAATGGTTACGATTTACGAATGCCGAAGGACAAAGGATTCACCCTGGTGAATAGATGAATGTGAATATTTCTGTCACACACCCTGTGGGCAACCAGAAGACAGACTTTTCAACTGTTCTCTTGTGTCTATTAATTGAATTATCTCAACTCTATTGTTCCTATGATTATTCAATTTATATTTTGTCTCCCAGACATTGCTTGTGGATAATGGAAACCATTTTGTTTTTTTTAAATAGAGTTTTTTCTCGACTGTTTATAAGAGGAAAAGTTGGACGTATATTCCTCCATTTTGTTAATTGAAAAAGTTGTTTTCTGGCTTTATAATTGGAATAAAAACAGAGACACAAATAATAATAACAACAATATACAAAAAAAAAAAAAAAAAAACAATTTTGTTTTCGAAGTATTCTTGCATAAGTAGGAAGTGGGATGGTGTTCAGTTTTTTTTTGGTTTATCAAATTGCATTTAATTAAACTTATACGGGAGAAAGGCGACATTTTCATAATTACGTTCAGCATATGTACGAGTAAGCTGGGAAAGAAGGACATTTTATTGCATGTTCCGACTCAGCGAATTATTTCAGGAGAACTGCAGTTTTGTAATTTTCCAGGTAAACGTTTAAGTCTAGGTTTGTAGGCAGCTTCTCCACTAGTACCTACCTTAATTAATTCATCGAAATCGCAGTTGCAGAAAAATGAAGCGTTCGATTTTATACTCGTAGGTGTGCCAGCTCGACACTCGTTGTATATCTATTTATCTATAGAGTCGTTTGGGGTAAGAGTGCGCAGCGGGTAAGAGTACGCAGTTTCATTTTCTCCATCTGTGAAAGAATTAGCAGCAATCGCTAAATGAGAAAATGTGCGCTTCACTAACTGCCAATGATGAACAACTTCTACGAACATTTTCCAACTAACAGTACAAAGAAAATCAACAAGGAAAAAAAAGCCAAATTTTGCTAAAAAAAAAGTTAATTTTTAAAAGTGTGTCAGGCAAGCGTGGCAACTCGATACCCCATAAGTAGTCATAAACAGTGTATATGTGTGTTTGATTTAGGATACAATTTTAGTGGATAATATGATTCGTTCTTAGATTTTCAATACAATGAACAAAAAAGTAGCGTCTAGGGAAAGAGTGCGCAGTCGTTCTGTGGGTAAGAAAGAGTGCGCAGTGCTTTCTTACCCAGTATTTAACATTTTATAATAATAACAATTTTTAGGCTATTACCTTCTATCGAAAGATGCAAAGAGCACATCACAGTCGTAGGCGGTAGGTGGTAACTCATAGCTGAACTATTTTTCTGTTTTTGTTTTTCCAGAAAAATGCCTCGTATCTACCAAACACAAACGGTAAGCTAATTTATAACCCAAAAGCAAATCTGCGAGGCTAGGGAGCTGATTCCAAATGGAAGCAGCCCGTGGAAGGCTGCCGAAGGACTTAGTTTGAGTGAAAGCACAGTTTCAAACCATTTAAACTACGAAAACTGTGACTTAAACTGGTTGCGCACTCTTACCCTGACTTCGGGGCAAAAGTGCGCACCTTGACTTTCTTTGGTTTTTTGATTAAAACATACCTATGAAACATTATAGAAAATATAAAATATTTTTGTATAATTTTGTTCCTTAAATATAGAGCTACCAGATAATAGGCTCTTTTGTTTGTCAGCTGTTGTAAATTTTTCAGAATTTAAGCCCGAAGTCCAAAATGCGCACTCTTGCCCCGAACGACTATATAATTAAATCGTTAGCGCAAGAGCTTGTGATTCCTCCTGAGAGTTTATTTTTGAGTAAAGTTCGTAAAGTTGTTTAATAAAGCTGAACGAGGCGTCATTTCATATAGGGGCGTCGTTGAATAAAGTTCTTTTTGTTACACTTATACGTAAGCACAATATGTTTAAAACAAACGCTAATGGGAAAAACTAATATGAGGCTAATTTTCGAAGTCAGTAGCTAAAAGGAAATCTTCTAGTGGTTCTTCTTGAAAGCATAGACAGTGGAAACAGGGGAAAATAGCTACAGACCAGCTTTTGCGATGGATATCTTCACGAGGGATGTATTCAAAATAGATATCAAGTTTCAGTGGTCACGGATCCCCAGTTGGTTAGTAAATATTAAGATGAGGCCAGTCCTAACTCTGTCTTTCAGTTCAATAAAAACACAACTTCGATCTTAATTAACTGCATTTACAGAGTAGGGCAGCAACCTGATCCTATTATGAACTCCTTAGAACCATCTTCTACCGAATTTGTTAAATCTTTTGAACTGATGAAGTAATATAAAAGTTTGACCATTTCAAAAAGTTTAAGAAAAATACACTATAATGAAAGTCTTGACGTAGTCTGCTGGCAACACATTTAAGGTGGCGCTACAGCTCGGCCTGCTTCTCGCAACCATTTGTGTGTGCGTGACCTACAGTTTTTTGCCGACTCCGAACGGTGAATTGAGAAGCTCATTGACAAATGATACTCTTTGATTGCTTGTCAGACATTCGAAAGAGGTGGCAACCATGAAAAACTTTTTTCGGCATTAGACCCGGGCTGGGATTGAACCCGAGCAGCATGCGTAGTAGTCCAACGCATTAACCACCACGGCCACGGCGTGCCAACACATGCGGAAGTTATTGAAATTACCGCTGACATTTGACAGGACAGGCTATGTCTGATCATTAACTGGAAAGTTCTTCGGAATCTGTCCAAGTCCATTTCGTTTAAAGAGATGTTATTCTCAAAAACTATTCAGTAATTTTCCTTTTGTTTCGGTACCACCGGTAGACACTCCTAACAGATAAAATGTTCACCTTCTTATCTATCTGACCCAAGAGTGTTATAGAGCTATTCAGTCTTTTAAGCCTACCGGGTTGATTTCAAACACTCAAACCAGAATCCATGGCCGTCCCTCCTGTTCGTCGATTTTGGACACGATGATGTACATCACTTCTAAGTATCGTTGACCGGCCTATTTAAAATTGATCACCGCTTTTATGTAGCCTCAGCCTCAAGTCTTTATTTCTGTCTTTATAGTTCTACTAATGTGGAAACAGCTCATATTATGGTTAGCGAAGTGAAAGGTGTAAAGTTGCATAAAATTCATAAGAAGTCATCAAGTTCCATCTTCCGCCTAAGCTTGAATTTATATTTAAACTCTTATATATCAAGGATCTATGAATATTTCCTTCCTCCGCAAAAACTCAACAGCAGATACATAGATACTCTTCGCTTAGATAATACAAAAATAATCAAATTTCCACAAAAAATCATGGTGCCTGAGGCCAGTGCATAGAAAGAATAAAATGTTTGCCAGAAAACTTTGTCCAACGGATATCCTGATACGAGAATTACAGCCCCATATACCCTCATTCCTAAGCATATATATTGCTACACAATATAATTACAGGACAATAGAATTTGCAAGTGTGTACACATTGGATGGAAAAGTTTTGCGCCCTCATCTACCTCTCCTCCCTCGAATATGTACTCTGATGCTCCTCATCCTGTCCTGCTGCGTTGTAGTCGCAATTCGTTAAATTATCCTTCGTAGACCATGGCCTTACGAATCTGCTTCTGACAGATACGAGAAAAGGCGGGAATTGCTCCCAGAACTGTTTGTGAATTATTACTGGGTGTTATACTGTGTAAGAGCAGAGGATAATTCCATACCCAGCATACCCATTGCCAACGTCATAGCCACCACCATTGTTGCTGGAGGAGTTTGGAAAATGTTTTAACTTTTCAGAAACGTTGGCGCATCGCGTACAGTTCATCCCTGCCGGAGGGCATTCAGCCGGGGTAGCTAGTTTGTTCACTTTTAAGTGGATTGTAATCCTTGTTGTTTCAATACATGGGATATACCAGTAAGTGTGAAGAGTTTTTGAAAAAAAAGGACTAAACCAAGGCGGGTGGTGGTTCGCTCATCCTTAAGGAATAAACAGCTCGCGGTACTACTTAGCCAAGTAAGAGTGCATTTTCGAAATCTTGTTGTTCGCATTAACCGCATAGGGTCACGTGCCGTTATTCACTTCAACC
Organism: Brachyopa scutellaris; assembly: GCA_949775065.1. Taxonomy (NCBI): domain Eukaryota; kingdom Metazoa; phylum Arthropoda; class Insecta; order Diptera; family Syrphidae; genus Brachyopa; species Brachyopa scutellaris. The sequence continues at coordinate 116,457,745 of OX459113.1, forward strand.
GGATTCAGATATTATTTCCGGGCATTGATTTCGTTTCATTTATTTGAAGGCGGCGATAAGATTAATGATTATGAGGTCTGGTTGTGTCTGTTTTTGATGGAAATTAATTACAACAGTGAGATTTATAAATTTGTGCAATAAATGGGTCCAAGTGAATTGGAGCAATAAATGTTTCGATTAGAGTGGAGAATTATATTTACTAAGCGATGTGGCGATAATTTTTGAAATAAATTTTGAACCATTCATTAGGGGATTCGATTTGTTCGACTTGGACTTTTAAGTTTGAGATTTGAGGGCAATGATTTGGAAAATGATTGCGCTAATTGTAGTATTAGCTTTAGCACACATAATTAGGCATTGAAAGACGTGATTTTGACACATGAATAATGAGGTGCAGGTGACGGCTTACTTGTAAAAAGCGGACTATCAAATCTGACGGAGATTTCAGTTTCAAATTTAAGCACAAATAAAGCCAATCATCTGCTAATGTACTAACTACACGCATCGACAAAAAAAAAAATCGCAAAATGTATCCTTTAAATTTTTTCTTAAAACTTGGACATTTTTATTGAAAAGTGAAGTTTTTTTTTAAATGTTTGTTTTTTCTTTTTTCTTTATACTTTCGATAATTGAAAAGGAATTCAAACGTACAATATACAAAATAAACAGTTTGACTTTCTTTAAAAGTCTTAACGAATCATTTAAAGATAAGATAAGATAAGAAGAAAACTTTATTTTTCATGATAAAATAGATAAAAGTTTTATAATCCAATATTATAATAACAATAAGACTTGTATCACAAAATAGTTTGGCTCATTCTATCATCAGAAGGATAAGAGGCTAATGCACCATTAAATTCAAAGATAAAAATAAAATTAATGTGTAGATGGGGATTAACAATTTAAATATAAAAAGATTTTAGTGACAAATTCAAAAATTAGGAAGCAAGAACGAAAAAGATCAATCAAAAGATTTTCTATTTCACAATGGTTGAATGAAAAAAAACAAAATACGAATATTTTTTTAAAAAAATTCTTTCCTTTCGCATCTCATACTAACTGGTAAGCAATTAAATAAGCGACATGAAGTTACTTTAAAAAAACGGGCAAAAAGTATTTTATTGACTGTCGGTACTATTACAAAATGGTCGGTATTAACGCGTAGATTGTAGTTACCATAGAGCTTAGCAGCAGAGTACACTGATTTGAGAAAAAATATCTTATTTAATTTTAATAGTTTAATTCATCCCATCACTGATATTGGATGCTTAGCGCTCTCAAAGGAAGAAATTCTTCTGGCATTGAATAGCATCGATACAAATAAAGGACTGAGTCCTGATCGGGTTCCACCCATCGTATTGAACAGCTGTGCGCTTCCGCTATCGACTCCGCTCCATCTAATATTCAACCCATCCTTATCTTGTGGACAGTTTCTTGATGAATGGAAAGTTGCTTACGTTTCTCCAATTCATAAGTCAGGTCCAAAACATCTGGTTGAAAACTATAGGCCTATCAGTAAGTTGTCAGCAATACCGAAGCTTTTCGAGAAAATGGTAAAAGATAAATTATATTTTCAGGTTAAGCAGCACATTTCCCCATTGCAACATGGATTCGTCTCTGGGCGCTCTACTATGACCAATCTAACTATTTTCACGAATTTTTGTGTTAATTCAATTGAACGCGATGTACAGGTTGATGTGCTTTATACAGATTTTGTAAAAGCCTTCGACAGAACTAACCACTCAATCTTATTGAAAAAATTAGCTATGCTCGGTTTTCATTCAAATATTTTGAATTGGTTATCCTATGTTTTAAATAGAAAACTAGTTATCAAACTAGATAATTTTTTCTCAGATGTCGTTTTAGCCACGTTGGGTATTCCGCAAGGAAGCCATCTAGGTCCTTTGCTTTTTTTGTTATACGTTAATGAAATTCCTGAGCTTTTTAAAATTAGTTCATGCTTGTTATTTGCTGATGATTTTAAATTTTTTTCTATAATATCAGACTCTACCGACTGTCTTAAGTTTTAACATGAGATAAACATGTTTTTGTCCTGGTGCGAAGAAAATGACCTAGAACTTAGTCTTGCTAAATGCAAAGTTTTTTTTAATTTCTCGTTCACCCAGCCCCCTTCATTACTCCTATTCGGCCAGCAATGTAAATTTTAGTCGTGCTTTTGAGGTTAAAGACTTAGCGGTCATCTTTGACACAAAGTTAAATTTTAGTTTGCACACTGACTGAATAGTGTCTAAGTCCTATTCGCTGCTGGCCTTTATTAAGAGGAACTCTGAAGATTTTCGTGACCGATATGTACTTAAGACGCTTTACTGCGCTTTAGTTCGGTCCAGATAAGAGTACTGCTGCGTAATCTGGGACCCCTACTATGAAGTTCATTCATCCCGTATTGAACGGGTCCAGAAATCGTTTACCCGCTATGCACTTCGTAGATTCAGTAGAGGTTCTGAGCTTCCACTCTATAAGTCACGATGTTTACTACTTGATCTAAGCACTCTCTTTGTCAGAAGGAAATTGCAGTCCTTAGTGTTTTTGAATGACACAGTTTCAAATAGAATACAGTGTGCTGAACTGCTTTTTTCCTTGCCGTTCTACGCGCCTTTAAGAGTTTTAAGAGAAAGGCCTCTATTTTATCTCCCACTGCATAGGACCAACTATGGGCTGGCCGAGCCAATAACTCGATGCATTCGTTTATTTAATTCTGTTGCCGGTCACTTGGATGTAAGCTCAAGACGTGATTGTTTTAAGCAAAATGCTGTTGAAATTTTAAGAGCCAAATTTATGTAACTCAATTTTTGAAATGTTTCTCTATTTTTATGTATATATGTATAGTAATTATATTTATGTTAAGATCTGTTTAGGATATTTTGTACCTAGTAGATTAAATAAATAAATAATAAGGACTTTGGAAAAATTAAGATGCCTTGAACGAAGAATTTTAAGATTTCTGAACAACTCCATACTTAGAGTTCTGCGACTGACCCGACATATGTATAATCCGAATTACATGTTTTTATTTAATTAATAGAGGATCTACTTTATTAGAATTTGTGCCACCCCAGCAGGATAAACCATATTGGTGTTTTGATTTAAATATACCATTATAAACTAGTGTTAACACAGATTTACTACAGTAAATGCTAATGTGATAAAGTTTTCTCACAACTGTATTGAAATATTGCTTTAAATATGAAGTATGGTCCTTCCAACTCATCTTGGAATCCAATAAAATACCTAAGAACAATCGAAATTCAAAAATTTACATCTCGTCGGAAATCAAACGGAGGATTACTCTTGCCAACCACTGTTTCTATGGGCTAAGAAGGCAATTCAGTAGTAAAGTCATTTCTCGATCGACTAAGGAGACTCTATATAAGACCCCTATCATCCCAGTCTTGCTATATGGAGCTGAAGCATGGACTTTATCGAAAGCGGATGAAGATATCCTTGGTCGCTTCGAGAGAAAAATCCTTCGTAAGATATTCGGTCCCGTTTGCGTTTACGGGTTCTGGAGGAGAAGATTCAACCACGAACTGTACGAGCTGTACAGCGACATCAACCTGGTCAAAAAACTGCACATTGGGCGTTTAATGTGGCTAGGACATGTAGAGCGTATGGACATCAACACTCCGGCTCGGCAAATATTCGACTCTTACCCGGAGGGTTAGCGCAGCAGAGGACGACCTCGCCTAAGGTGGCGCGCACAAGTAGAACAAGACCTCAGCCAACTTGACGTGCGCAACTGGAGGCAGCTAGCTAAGGACCGGGCTAGCTGGAAGAGGCTGTTGGTTGAGGCCTTGGTTCACCCCGGACTGTAGCGCCACCTTAGTAAGTAAGTAAGTTCAAGCATTCAACACGTTCAACTACAAAGCAATCATGAGAACAGCTTTTATTATTATCATAAGTGGTGAAGTGCTGATTATGGCAACATACATTGAGAAGGCGAAATTTCAAACAACCAGGCGAGTGATACTGCAAAACCATATCTTCCAATACTGTCCCCTTATTGTTAAGTAGCATACGCTTTGTTTTATCACTAATCACTAGCTCATGAAATTGAAACCACTAAATCCAAATCAAAGTTTAGGTATAGTACGATAAAGCAGTATCATCCGCAAAAGCTGTAATTTTGCCTTTTAAGGATTGAGTGAATAATGAATTTACAAAAATTAAAAATAAAATTGGGCCCCAAATAGACCGTTGCGGAACTCCTACGTTTTATTAGATCCAGTGAACACAAGTTATCGCTTGTACGAACCTCTGAATCCTACATTATATAGCTTAGTAAGCAGTAGTTTATGATTTACCGTATCAAAAGACTTAGGTATATTAATAAATAACCCAGTTGAGATTTGAGAATCGTTTAAGCTGTCATTGATTTCGCTGCACAATTTCAATAAGGCATCTTCGGTAGATCTTCTGCTTCTGAAACCAAATTGGAAATTACTAAAAAAACTAGTTTTATCTAGGAAGGATATCATTCTAGAGGCCAAGTATAACGACTCAAAAGAAATATCTACTTAACTCGTGACGTAGATAACCTTGGAACAGTTTTAGGAGACTTTCTTAACATTAGTCGAACGTTTGTTTTATACGCTCTTAGAAAATTGGGTTCACTTAGCTCTCGACTCTAAAAAAACGAGTTGAAATCAGTCGTTTAGGCAACAGTACCTCAATATGTAATTGGATTTTAGTACTTTTAGTTGTTTTTTGGTGGGAAAAATGTCAGTATCCCACAAAATAGAGCACTCCAAGTGCCTCCGACAACTTGTCGACTCTCGATTGAAAGTTATTGATAGTGAATTCCCAAATTTTATAAGGAACAAAGTTTGTATAGAAACATTCGCGCAATTGCCAGATGAACGTCATTGCATCTTTAGATGGACCTTACCGACTTGCATGTAGCTTCTTGAAATTAGAGATACATACATACATATATATATACTTTAAGTAGGTAGGTGAGTAATAGTAACGTAAGTAGGTAAGTGGGGTGCTGACAACACCCCATCATGATTTCACTTTATTACGCTTAACTTTCCTCAGGTAAGTGGTTCTATGGTCAAATTGTCATTATGATATCGTTCTCGGGTAGAACAATGTTAAAGGAACTAACTTTAAGACCCTCCTTTATAGAGTTTTTAGTCGTCCTTTCCAAAATAGTGCTTTCCGTATTAATTTTTGAAGTAATTTTTTGTTTTAACAAATTCGCCATCATCCGTATCAATTAAGTCCGGCTCTTCACTTGAATCTTCACTTATATAGTGTCAATAATAGCTTTCTTGTGCAACCAAACTTTATTAAAACCATCTGAATCTGTATAATAAAGAACAAGAGGAAGGTATTGTACCGACAACGGGTGTTGTCAGTTGCAAAGTATAAAATTTTTGAAAAATAAGGGCTTGGGGTGTTTTTAGCACCCCACCTACCCAGTTAAAGGATATATATGTGTGTACAAAAAACTAAAGCGATCAATGTTTGACATATTTACGGTACTAAAGAGTTGTAAAAAGGCCGACCGACGGTAAAGTCTTTAAAAATTTAAAGACTACCATCCCACTTCTTTTTTTAAAACACTTCATTAACAATTGAGTCCCATAAACAAAGGTGCTGCTCTTTTGTACTTCACATCCAGCAAACACGACCATAATGATGATGACTACAAAATGCATAACAATGAATCATTTCCAGCCTCCTGAAGTGCAATAATTCATCCATGCACACATCACCGACTGGTTTCGTTGCATTCACTGGGACAGAGACCCGGGTCTTCATTTTCCTCAGATATTTTTTTTGTCCCGCTTTATCAACAGCACCTTTTATTATCCAGGAAAATTGATTGTTGTCCCCAGGAACAGACTCCCAGGCAAGAGAGCATGGCTCTTCTCTTATTCTATGCAACCACCGCATCATCGGACCTAGCCTAGAATAATGGAATGACAGCTTTGAAAATGATTTGTCATATGCATTTGCGGTTGTCAATCCAATTCCGCAGCCAGTAACTGCAGCAGCAAACAATAAAAATCGAGAATCCTCGCGAACAAGAGGGTTTCCTGTCTCTGGACGTTTCCTCCACCAAACGCGAAATACATAACATGTCCAGCCGTACCTTGTTTGTGTTTTTTTTTTTTCGGAGCAGGGAAAATCATTCCAAACCAGAGTTGAAAATTGCTTGCCGACACTTTGTGTGCTTTTCTTTTTTGTTAAATGCAAGCGCCGGACACTTCACACTTCCCACGATCAAAGGATGAGTCCTGTGGTGTTATCCTGCCCCCGTGAAATATCCTGCGGCAAATCGTAAGCCGCAAATAAAATGTGCATAAAGAGGGGACACTGTCATCGCGTCGCTTCAGTGCGTTGGGTTTGAGACGAAACATGAACGTGGACTGCGATAGCTGCTGCGTGGATGTCGCGGAAGGATGTAAGTTCAGCACACCCAATTGGTAGCCAAAGGATATTCTCGAATGCACCTCTATCCACACATATAGATACGAGTATAATAAATAAAATCTCCAGCTATTGAAATATCATTCATCGTTCGCAAAAGCGGCGTTGGTTGGGGTCGAAGCTGGAGTGCTGCCACCCGATGCTACTGCGGGTGCTGCATTGCGGTCAGTGCTGCAGTTATTACCATGTTGTTTGGGGCCTTTCATTTTGACAAACGGTGCAATTCAGGTGATCCATCATTTTTACGAGTACCTACATCTCTTGAGAATGGAAGAGTCTCGGCAAAAAACAATTACACATTGTTTTTTCCAACTTTAGCACGGTTTCGTACTGTCAAGAAGCACTTAAGGATTTGTTTAACAATTTGGCTTTAAAAGGTACCGAAGCGGTGTGTTGGGGATTTTAAAGAGTTAGAGTCTTTAAAGCCAGTAATGATCTTGCTTAATTTTCTTCAAAATATTTATCGGGCTTTTTTCGAAAGCATAGCGCAAAGCACTGAGCTGCTGTCATTTGTGTGAATCAGAAAAACCACGACGGGCAGCTACGAGTATGTACAATTGTACATAGCTCGGAATTGAAACAACCGCTCCTTTGGTAGGAAGTAGTAACACCGAGAGGTATGACTACTTTTCAACGATAGCATTCAAGCCATTTGATCAAAGTTTAAGATCACGGCTCAGGGTGAGTCAACGGTTTGGAAAGAAGGAAAGAAATACAATTATGACTGGGGTCCATATCTTTCGTTACAAGTCGATAAGATTTGCTGCAAATTTTACGAGGTCATTATTTTTAAATGTGTTCCTCATACTTTGTGTATTTAAATGATATTCATAATAGTCTTAAATCAAGGCCGGATAAATTTTGGAAATTCATTAATTCCAAGAAGAAAAGTGATGGTTTTCCAGCCACACTCTCTTTTAATGGACATTTAGCGGACTCTTCCCCTAGTATTTGTAATAACTTCGCATGTTTTTTCCAATCAGTACATTCGGATCACGACTCTACGATTGATAAACAATTGTTTGACTATTTCGGTGACTTTCTCACTCCTCTTTTAAATTACATGGAATTTTCTAAAAACGATGTTTTAAATAGTTTAGCTGGTTCTGACTCCAGCCCAAGCACTAGTCCTGATGGCCTACCTTCTGTTTTCCTCGAGAACTGTGCTTATCCTTTAAACAAAATCATTTGCCATATCTTCAACTTATCTTTGAAAACTAGCTCATCTGTCTGGAAAACCTCTTTTATAGTTCCTATTTTTAGGTCTGGTAGGAGAAATATAATTGAGAATCATAAAACAATATTCTCTACCTAAATTATTTGATTCACTAGTCACCGAAAGACTAAACTTCTTTTGCAAATCTCTTATTTGCAATAATCAAAATGGTTTTGTAAAAAAGGGTCGACTGTAACCAATCTTGAGGCCTGGGTTCACCCCGAACTGTAGCGCCACCTAAGTAAATAACTAATCTTATATTATTCACGAACTTTGTGATTTCCGAAATTCGTAAAGGTAATCAAGTTGATGTTATATTAGAGTAAGTGCGGCTAATATGGCCCATGTGGGTAATACGGCCCACCGTAATATCTCGCTACTGAAAAAGGATAGAAACCCCACTGTGCACCCATTTCAAACATATTCCAACTGGCTTGGACTCACTGTAATTTGATTAGTCTGGCTTATATATGTGAGCGGTAAAACACGTGGCTATGTTTTTGCACTTTGCGTTGTAGTTTTTTGGTAAGTTTTCTTAAGTGTTTTTACATCAAATTTTGCGTAAATATTAATATTTCATTTTATGATTGTGTGATGTTGACATTTTTAATTCTTCGTATGAAATCAAAACCTCAAAAATAGTTGAAAAAATGTGTTTAGATTAAAAGAAAAGTGAAAAAGCCTTATGTGGGTAATATGGCCCACCATAGATTTCTGTAGTATGGCCTGGATCAAATTGGCAACAATACCGCGCAGAAAGAAAAATCAACGTGCTGAAGAATTTACTTCATCAGAAAGTGATGACATTTTCATTCCAGGTGACTTATCTGATGCAAGTCCTGATAAATGCATTTATTGCTTGAGTATATTTTCTAAAGATAAGGGGGGAGAAGCATGGGTGCAATGTGTTGTGTGTACAATGTGGGCCCATAAATATTGTTCTGGCAACGAGAACAGATATTTTATTTTCGAATTCTGCAGTTCGTATAATGACAAAACATGATTTTATATGAGTAGGCCATATTAGCCGCACTTTTTTAAAAAGTTATTTTTGAAGTTCCTCTAATTTTTTATTTATATCTTTTTGTTAAGATGTTTTTTTATATTTTATGTTAAGACAGACTAAAAGAGAAATAATTTCTAAAAATTTAAGAAAATAAAATAAAGGAATTGAAGTTAAATTGTCTGTATTATGTCCAAAAAAGTTAAGGGTGGGCCATATTTGCCGCACTTACTCTATATGGATTCTAGCAAAGCTTTTGATCGAGTCGACCGAAATTTTGCTATACACACTTATGTTTCCTATCTTAATTTTAAAATGGCTTTTTTCCTTCCTCAGCAATAGATACCAATACATATGTATTTCATTATTGAAACTAGCAATGCTATTTACCAAAAATATACCAACCAAGCTCAATCTTCCCAATACAGGTCGTATTATAGCAAAATAAATTTTAAACTTGGAGAACGAACATATTTTTTAAACTGCTTCACGACTGATAAAATAAGCACTATTTTCAAAGTCAGAGGAGAGTTGATTCATCTAAACTACATACCACACCGTCCAGAGTTACCAATTTTGTGCAATATTTGTAACATCAGAGTAAGAGAAGACGTACTACACTTTCTGGCAATAGGTCCAATCCTAAGGGAATTCCGCAAACGTTATTTTGGTTCATACACTTTGGATGAAAATGCTGCTCTTGGAATCTTAAACGGAGAACTAGGATGGGATCTATTGTACAACTACACCATGAAGGCATTTCATTACAGAAAATGCATAATCGAAGAAGACTTCTAAACCATCCATATAAGTTGTAGACTATGTATATAGCCAAATTTTATCCAACCAATTGTCAGTCTGGTAGACGGCTTTATGCCAAACCAAAATAGACTTAGGAATATATTTTTTGTAACATATTTTTAATGAAATAAACTCACTTACTACTACTACATATGTATTTCATTGCGTTATAATATTTCTGACAACTTTTTTGTCACTTCTGGGGTTCCCCAAGGTACTCGTAGTCATATCGGACTCCTTCTTTTCATCTTATAAAATTTCTTCCAGAATGCTCTTTGTTAATGTTTGCAGATGACTTTAAGATTTATATGTCGGGCAGTGAGCATCACTGTTTTCACCTCTTAAACTCTCAGCTTCAGAAATTTTATCTTTGGTGCTCTAAAAACTAGCTTTCTTTAAATGTTAGTAAATGTTCCGTCATTACCTATTCTCGATGTAGATCTCCTCTCATGTATACATATTCTTTTGATGATGTCGTCATTCCTCGTCTTTTGCATTTGTCCAATCCATATTAGAATAGCCTCTATTGTCTGGTATCCATTCTATAGAGTTTATATATCTAGAATTAGATCAATTCAAAAAAGATTCCTTAGGTTCGCTCTTAGGGGACCTCCTTGGCAGAATTCATATACATAACTTGACTCCTTTTCTATCCAGGTTAAAATAAATTAACTTCGAATCACTCGAGGTGAGGAGAACGGCGGCACGAGTTGTCTTTATTCATAGGGTTTTGATAGATGAGATTTAGTCTATTAAAATTTTAGACCGTCTCACTCAATCTTTTAAGCTCTAGATTCTTTAGAGTAGCACACTCTCGTACAAACTACGGTCGTTCTTCCTCAATTAACGAATTAATGATATCGTATAATGTAAGGTTAGGTTAGGTTGAGAGGGGTTGAGAGCCATCCCAAAACACTAAGCAGCAGAGTGGGCCCATCGCGACTCCCTAAGAATCCATTCAAAGATGGCACCTAAACCGCCATAATTGCCTCAAAGCATTTTATTGCCCTACAAAATTTTAAAACGAATCTATTCAGCCTACCTTCTCCAGCTTACCAAAGTAGGAGCCTTAAATGTTCCTGCGACTACGTGCTATGCCCTGACATTCACACAGAATATGTGCGCTATCCCCTGCTACACCTTTATCATAACAGTATCTGTAAATATCCGTGTCTATGAGACCGTACCTCTTGGCGTATTTGCCCAGAATGCAATGCCCGGATACTATTCCTATAGCTATTCTCATTTGTGCCCTGCTAAATCTAAGGATTTTTTTTGGTTCTTTTAGTGTCAGTGCCGGCCAAAGTGCCTATGTCCTACAATGTTATATGTGGGGGTCGTGCAAAGGGCACCTCTGATGGCAACACCAGCTGTTCTCTGTACCACCGCTAATCTTACCAGTGTTGTTTTCTTGTTTGCAGCCTTTCACCAGACTAGGTTTGACTATCATAACGTATAGCCAGTGCACCATTCCCGGTTTCAGGCCCCATGTTTTACCCGTCGATCATTTGCAAATAAAGAGTGTGCGTTAAACGCTTTCCTAATTCTTTCTTGTGTGTTCAAGTTCCAGTTAAGTTTCCTATCCAGAACAATGCCAAGATATTTCACATGCTCTGAGAGCGTTAGCTCAACCCCGTAATTTTTGGGAGCTTGAAAGGCGGTATCTTGTCCTTGTTTTTTCTGGTAAAGAATATCAGTTCCGGTTTTTGAGGATTGACGTTCAGTCCACACCTATTAGCACATTCACCAGTGGTGGCTAATGCCGCCTCCATTTAATTGAGAACATTACTTGATGGTGTTTAGTTATAATTGTTTGCCCTGTTTTAACTTTAATTTTTCATATACTATGTATACATGTATATTTTTTTAGTTTTTGTATTCTTTTGCTTCTGTCTATGAAAGTTGTGTTCTTTGAAAACAAATAAATAAATAAACAAATATTGAACAGTGAATTAAGTTTTGAACAGTGGCTCATAAGATAGTTTTTCTTAAGCTTGCCAAAGCTGAATGAGCTGCCTCCGACGGTATTTGAAAGTTTCATAATTATCCACTGAAGGCAAATTTATTTAGTAAAATCATCATCAAGTACATGCGGCTTTTTTCTAAGTGTGGTGAAGGTGGAAAAATCAATTCAGACTAAAGTGTTGTTTCCATTTGAATATGTACTTAGAGGCGAAGCGAACAGTCTATCAATCCAAGAAAAGAAAGCCCCTCCACATCTCTTAAAACTGAAATGAATCATCCACTGAACCAATTACCGTCACTTTAACTGAACCACCCTGTGCAAATGAGTTTTCTATTATTCGCCCATTTATACTTTCTAAATACAGTGTCAGGTCTGCTTAAATAACGAATAAGTACTTCATCATCTAATAAAAATGTCAAAAGAAAAGCAAAAACGAAAAAGAAAAAATCCCCAAATCGTCCTCATCACACACTGTGCGCTGGCTAAATTATATCCTCTCATTGGGTACAGCTCGTGTAAACCAAATAACGATTAATGTGTAACACATTTTCCTGACGTTTTCCTCCCTCTTCTATGTGTTGCCCTTATAAAATGAGAAAATTTGCGCATTCTGAAGATAGAATGTCCTTCGCAAAGTGATTTTTTTTTTCATGTGTCTCTCCCCATTCAAAGTCGAGTTCGAGACATATGTTTCCTAATGAGATGTCTTTTTCATGCTTTTGAGGGGGGAAAAACGGTTCTCGGCGACGACCCTGAAATCCGATAGCAGTTGAGATTGAGAGAAATCAGATACGCGAATGCATGACTTTACTAATTGTCCCGAGGAGTGGGTACATCCACTTCACCCCTTAATTATTTACATTTAACTTTCCGATTGCAAATCGAGTCCTTGTATTGGAACCACAATCTGATGACACAGTAAACAAGAATAAAGTGATGAACTGCGATCGCATTGTGCCGAGATTCTCACAGGACTATTTACAGAGCTATTTGCAACAAATTTCTATTCCGGCAGCTATTGAATAACCAGACGCCTTTCCACCTCCGGTGTCATGCAGAACATCTGAATTTAAGGGTTTACCAATGGCTTAAGCATGTTAAGTCGAATATCAAAGAATAAATCTCTTGCAGTCAACAAATATACTTTTAAATTCAATAAAAAGAGAGCAGAAGGACGAAAAAAAAAACACCGAATGAGGGTGTTAAGTGATTTAGCAGCCAGCAACAAAGGCAGGCAACAGCCGACGCCGCCGTCGCCGCTACAGCATCCATTCACCCTTCCAAAAAACAATCCCACCCACCACGACAGAAGGAAGTCTCTATATAGAGCGTGCTTTTCCTTTTTTGTCAAATCAAAAACAGACGACACTGTTTTGGACATCTTTTAAGGTTTGGGCTTTTCGATTGAAGTCTGATACTACCCCATTCGATGAAGATTGCTCGCCGGAATAGAAAAATCGAATTTTCCCTTTACGAGCACTGCACATACATATTTTCCCTTCGAAGGAAAATCGTTTTAAATGGCATTTCCCGCAAGACGATTATTTAAATTAAGCTGGCTGTTTGTGTTGTGTGTGCATTTTGGTTGAGCCTTGGGCGGTTGCTGGTGGGTGGAGCTTTTTATGGGATTTAGCCTGGAGGTATTTTTATTGAAGTAATACTCGTATAATTGCTTTTGGTAGATGGGAATTTAAGATGTCCTCGAGGAGTTTGTGTTTTGTATTTATTAAGGGGATTCTTAAGAGTTTCAAATAAACATAACTCCAAATGGGATTGGTAATCTAATTATTTCGATTTGTACTTAAATTATGAGATGGAGTTACTAAACGTTGTCAATGAGAAATATGATCTTTTCCTTTCTTTTAGGTGGCGCTACAGCTCGGAGTGAACCAGGGCCTACTTCTCACAACCATTTGTGTGTGCGTGTTATATTTTTGTGGAAGGGTTGGGATTGAACTCGGGCAGCATTGCGTAGTAGTCCAACGCACTTACCACTACACCACGGTGCTCAAATATGGCCACTGTATTTTATTTCTAATCGACGATCTTACTTGCTAGTTACTCTATCTATTATTGATCTGTTAGTTAGCTACTTAGTTACGTAGACCATTTAAGTGGATTGATTTTACAGCACTTAAAGAAGTAAACAAATGAACAAGCATCTGTATACGCCATATGGTATTGAGTAGCTTATACGAAGACTGATCAAGGAAAATCACGTCCACATTTTTTTGTATTTTCGGCAATACCACTGGGTTCAGAATTCCTAAATCAAAGGAAGGAAAAAATGTTTTAATTGTTTATTTTTTTTTTCTTCCTAAGAGCATTTTTCTAGTAAAGACTTCAGACTATGAAACGAAAGGGGTAGCATGCACTTCGTCCTTAAAAAAGATCTTCTTAGCCACTCTTGCTGGTATGATGTAAAAGTGACAGTGTGTAGCTTGAAATGAAAAAGTGGGAATGATGAGAGTTGAAATTTTTCGTTGGAATGATGGAGGATGACGTACTCATAATAAATGCCTAGGCAAACGTGTAGGCAAAAAATGTCATTCCTGGAATGATAATGTATAGCCTAGAATGAAATGATGAGAAATGATAATCTGTCATTTTAAAAATGATAGTGTGTAGCCTACACTTTAGTATCTGTACCAATTCCGGTAACTTTAAATAAACATGGTATCTGCAGAGAGTATTTGGTGTTTAGTCCACCTGGTCTAAGAAGTAGGCTTCTGGAAATGCCCTCTTGTGACGTACAAGCAGAATCCGTAGGTCCCTTGAGCTTGCAGTGTCTCTTAAAGAAGTCTGTTACAGAGTTTAGATTTGACTAAAAAAAATTGAAAAGGTGGAGCCAAGTAAAACTAGGTAAAACATATTTACAATCTATGACTAAACTGCTCGTATGTTCAGATTTTATTGTTTACTGTTTTAGAAAGACCGTTCACTATTTATGGGTCGATCAAGTTTATAACATACAGGCAACATTTTAGGTTTAAAAAGTGTCGGCATCTTTATTTTAACCTAAAAAGCTGAAAATAAAATGAAGACAGGGTTGCCAGTAGCGGCTATTTATCGCCATATCCTGGTCTCCTTCGAATTAAAGTTAAAGACTTTTCGATGGCTATTTAATAAATTTTCATAGAAACTGTAAATTTTTTCGTTTTTTTGTGGTGTCTAAGTCAATTTTAAGTCATGAAAATGCACTACGAGTACGTAGACCAACACACTACCTACTGCATTGTCAAAAACGAAGTTAATCAAACCTATCGATAAATTATAGTCCACATTAGCTACAAGTGACGGTTGTTAATGATTTCTCAAAATAATTAATTATTACAGTGCAACACATTTATAACCTTTCTTCTCTGATGTTTTGTTTGATAAACTGTACAACAATCAACAAACTATAAAATCTGACAGTACCTACCTTCTTGGACTGAAGCCAAGATGGGTTTATGAAGTTGGGTTTGTTCTTAACGGAGGAAATGTAAGCTTGGTTTATTTGTTGTCACATCTGTTTTAATTTTCGCGATATGTATACATCAGGTAAGTAAAATAGAATTTTTAATAGTTTAAAGGTTTTGCCATGCAGTTTTAACTAAAAGTACGTTAAAAAAAAATTAGATGGCTTAAACTTAAAGTATGATTTCCGAACAAGTGAGCTGGTAATCGAAGTTTTTCAAAATAGATTGAAGAAAAGAGATATAGCCAAACGCGTCAATATTTACAGATTAAGTGATAATTGCAAACGCAAACAGTGAAAACCAGGAAAATATGTAACATTCCATCAACCGGGGCTAAAAGTAACACTCGCCAAAATTGATATGATTCAAAAAATGGTATTGTTCCAATTTGAATCCTTTCAGTTTCTAAATGGCGTTTTAGAGGTAAGATATGCATCTTCGAAATAATTTTTTTTATTTGAATAGTATGCAATATTTAAGGAGTGAGGACGAATTTACCAAAAAGTGTTACAACCAGACCCAGTCTCCCTTGCTCGCTTTAATCGGGAAAACTTAACGGCTACTCTAAAGCATGGAGGGATGTTATGTTTCAGACAAATGTATATTTCTCATGAAATTAAATAAGTCGATCAACTTCAGAAGTAATGTCAAAACCTACTGCAAAGTCATAACGCTGACAATAGAATGGTGGCTAAAGACTGGAAAATCTAGAAAATCAAAATAACTCTGCAGTTTCTCTAGAGTGAGTTGAGTTTCCTACTCCAACGCGCGCCGATCTGTCTGTCACTCTGTTTGTCTTGTCGTTCATGTGCTCGCGCCGCGTGAAACATTATAAGGATATCCATAACCCTTTTAGCGTGAGTGAATTATAAAAAAATATAGATTTTATCTTTTTTAGAGAACACAAGTCGTATTCACATTGATAAAGTTTTTCTACATTTTGTTTACTTTTCGCATCGACAGAAAACTAACGGTAACACTTAATGCCCAAAATTTAAATAGGAGCAACATATGTACATAATGATGAGAAATGTATCTACATATGTATGTACATACCTACTTGAAACTTAATGGTAAACAGAATAATTTTAAAGTGACCCCAACAAAATTGATAGGCAAAAAAACAAATTTAATCGATGTATGTTGTATGTATGTATTATGAGTGTGTTACTGACATTTTTGGAAAACGATTTTTTAGACTCCCCTAATTTGATTTTAGGTTGACGCTTTTGGACTTCACCTGTCAACCTTGATTGAAGATAAATATTTCTCAGCCTACCTCTAAATAATGTGTACTAAATGCCTCCCTGAAATTACGCCAAAAAGTGTTTTGGAAAAAGAGCCAAAATAATTGTGGCGTAAGGTTTTTGGAAAAAATGAAAATTCGCCAGAATGCAAGGAAATTACGCCAAATTTTTGGAAAAAAAGCCAAAAAGTAAAATGGAAATCACTCCAGAAAAAGTTTACCTTTTTTGGTTTAATTTCCAAATTTGGTTTGGAAATAAGATTAGAAAAAAACTGATTTTTTCCGGCTGCCGGGCCGTCGCGCTGCCAATTAATTATAGGTACTAAAGGTAAAAGCATGTGAATTACAGTAATTTTGGTACAACAATGGTCTATGTACTCTCTATTTTGCGACAAAACAACATGCTCAATGAGTAAACACATGAATTTCACGAGTACCTGGTACTCACGCCTTTTTTTCTTTTCTATTTGGAAAAAAAAGCCACTACTCTTTTTCAATTTGGAAAAAGGGCCAAAAAATGTTCTGGCGTTTTTTCCAAACCATTTTTTTGCGTTTTTTCATATTTCATAAATGGAAAAAATGTCTCTAAATTATGGAAAAAATGCAAAAATTCTCAGCATCTAGCGCCAAACTACATATTTGGGTGATTTTTCCTAGGAAAATACGCTACAACTTTGTCGTAATTTCAGGGAGCCATACTAAATGGATCCACTTTTAATTGTTCATAAACGAATTGCTATTTATGGGTAGAAATGCTTTCCGTCATATTTAAGTACAGTAAAACTTGGGAATAGTGGAATGCTTCGGTGCAATTGTTTTTCTACTATTCGCGACATTTCTACAATTCGCAATATTTTCAACGATCGAAAAACTAATTTCTTTTATTATTTTTCGATCAATTTTTTGATATCGGAGTTTAGAGTGTGTAGGTTAGGTACCTACCTACTAGTTGAATGTAGCCGCTAGCACACACGAAAAAAATCAATTGAAATTTCAAAAATCTCGGAAAAGGAAACGAAGCCGACAAAATGTTAATGACTCTTGGCACATTCATTTCTCAATTCTACTATTGAAGAGTGAATTTGCATGGGAAAAAAAATTCGTTGAAAAGTGTTCCATTATTCAGATTTTATACGTTTGTATGAAGAAAATCAAAATTGGCAACCAAAAATGTCCACTATCCAGGTTTCGCAAGATTCTTTTATTAGCAGATTCCACTATACACAAGTTTTACTGTAGTATCGCTTATTATATTTAAGAAATAGTTAGGAAATTTCAGTGTTATTTTCATCCTAAGGAGGTGATTGAACTCCACTCTTCACCATGACCTGATACTAAATGTGACATTTGTAAATCTGTTGCAAGACTATTGGTGGCCGAAGGAAGTCCTTGTCACTCTCGACTCTTTATCTTAAGCATAGAATCGAAGTCCATCAACGCTGTCCACTATGTCTGTTACTAAAAGTGAATTAAAATAATCAATTACATGGCCACATTCGACTGACAAGTGACAATTGCTGAATTACTTCAAGAAAAAACAATTAATTC
Organism: Brachyopa scutellaris; assembly: GCA_949775065.1. Classification (NCBI taxonomy): domain Eukaryota; kingdom Metazoa; phylum Arthropoda; class Insecta; order Diptera; family Syrphidae; genus Brachyopa; species Brachyopa scutellaris. The sequence goes on from OX459113.1 coordinate 116,475,445, forward strand.
ATCCTCACAGTTCTTGAAAAAAAAATTACACATAAATATCCTTTGTCCTTGCGGGACAATTCAGAGTTCATACCGTTATTTATGACTTTGAAGGAAAATTATAAATGCATTTCCATCCATTTTTTTTCCCCAAGATACGAGTAGTCTCCACTCCATTTGAGAACCATAAATTCTTTTATATACAAGTAGGAATTATCCTTGTGACCACACCAATTACTTAGTTGCATTTCTCATCCCCCAGCATACATTTACATTCGTATGTACATTGTACACATCCAAGGGAAACAATGCATTTACGAGTAAATTGATTTTCCTATTCTTCCCACACATTGTTTCCGACGTTCTCTCGCGCGCCATTCGCATAAGAATCTCACAAAAGAAAGCGACTGCGCGTCTAAGAATAGGGATGGTCTACGAAAAAGAAGCGGAAAAAACAAAAAACAAAAAACCAAAACAAAACCTTCGCCAGTTAAATGGTTAAAGGAAGAAATCCGCAGCAGCCATCTGATCCTGTATGCCTTTGGCAGGAAGCAAAGGCAAAGATTCCATCGTACTTGTAATACCGACCGAACACACAACAATCCAAGCAAAGTGTACACGGGGCGGAGTTTTATTTTCAAGGATATTCTGCGCAACCTCTTGTCTGAGTGAAAGCGAGGACTGCTGCTGTATATTGTGTTGTTCAGGAAGAGGCATGGCTTCGTGGCGCACAAAGTCACGAAAAAAAGGACAATAAAAAGGACTCGGAAACAGTGTGTACGAACTTGCGATTGGTATTTTCACATTTCGCATTTGTCGCCATTTAATGTGAGGTTTATATGATCCGTCAATAGACTCTGACTTCGTGATGTGGTTACCAAAAACTTCAGGGGCTAGAGGTCGTGTTACATACCTGTGAATCTTTCAGTCCGAGCCGTTCGGCAAGTTTTTTCCTATCCGGTTTGCTGATGTACTTTTGCTGTTGGAAGCGCTTTTCCAGACCTTTCCGTTGGGAATCTTTTCAAAGACATTAAGGTTTTGTTAACTTAGTGCAAAGTTGTTGCAGTCACCTACCTGAGAACACAGCCCGTCGCATCATACCACGTCTTGGCTTGCCGCGTGTCGAATGTGCCCACGGGAAGCCTTGTCCTGGTGGCAGGGGAAAGACCTGAGCTCCAACTGGAATGGCATACATATAAAATGTGTTAATTACGCATCAAGAGGCTATTCCCCTCGGATTGCCATTTATACTCACCGCCCATGTAGGGATTTCTGCAGTGCGCTAGCAGGGAATGCAAATGCGGATGATTGAGACCGTGTGGAAGGAATGGCGTTGGCCTACTTGGCATGGGTTTCGCTATCACTTGCTTTTCGGTGGTGGCGCCCTGATGTCTTCGGTTGTCCTCGCCATAGCAGCCACCCTGATTGCTGTCATTGTGGAGATGACTGCTGCCGCTGTTACCGTTGGTGTTGTTCGGATGATTGTCGCTATCACTAATTGTGCTGCCAGGTGACGATGTGGCTTGTGGCTGACAACTATTGCTGTTAGTGAGGAACGCGGGATGTGGGAATTGGGTGTGTTGTATAAAGTTTTGTTGTATATAAGGCCAGATATGTTGGGGTTGAATAAATTCTATAAAAGAGAAACAAAATTGGCTACAATTATATGCAGGCAAATCTTAAAGGTAAGAAAGTTAATTTAGTTCTTATTTCAAGTTCGTGCGTTCCCGACATTCAGTGAGCTCTGATGGTTTGCAGAGAAAGTACACATGCTTCTGTGATCTGACCCCGGAAATACGGGGTTAAGAACGTGATTATTTCAGTGCGAGTTAGATGACACAGTATGATTTAATATAACTCAATGACAAAAATGATTTTTAAAGCAATTTTAATAAGACAATTGATATAAATAGTAAAAAGTTTCAGCTCCAATTGTACTCTTTATTTAGGAATAAAAGTGCCCCCATCCGTACAATCACGGGAAGTTAAGCTAGAGAAATGGTGGTTTCGATGAAATAAAACCCAAAAAGTGCAAACGGCCGCAGTTTTGATACCACAACCTCAGGTGATCCGTTTATTCGGATTGCGCACTTCAAGTTGTTGAGGTCTTGTTCTACTTGTGCGCACCACCTTAGGTGAGGTCGTTCTCTGTTGCGCTAACCCTCCGGGTTAGAATCGAAACGAGCAAGGATATCTTTATCCGCTTTCGATAAAGTCCATGCTTCAGCTCCATATAGCAAGACTGGGATGATAAGGGTATTCTGCTTAGTCGATCGAGAAAGGACTTTACTACTCAATTGCCTTCTTAGCCCAAAGAAACAGCGGTTGACAAGAGTAATCCTTCATTTGATTTCCGACGAGATGTCATTTTTTGATGTTATGGCAGAGCCGAGGTAGACAAAGTCCTGCTGTGTTCTACCAATGATGTCAATATTGTCGGCGTATGCAAGTAGTTGAACGGACTTTTGAAAGATCGTTCCTTGTGTATTGGTTTGTGAGTTTCGAACAATTCTTTCAAGTATGATGCCGAAGAAGTCGCATGACAGCGCGTCACCTTGTCTGAATCCTTTCTTGACATCGAAGGTTTCGGTGAGGTCATTTCCGACCTTGATGGAGCAGCGAGCTTTCTCCATCGTCATCCTGCACAGACGGATGAGTTTGGCAGGGATGTCAAAACTAGACATGACTCTATATAGTTCATCCCTCCATATGCTGTCATAACATAGGCGGCCTTGAAATCGATGAACAGGTGGTGGGTATCGATTTGGACTTCTTGGGTTTTTTCCAGGATCTGCCTAAGTGTGAAAATTTGGTCTATGGTGGACTTTCCCGGTCTGAAAAAGCACTGACTCGCTCTAGACCTCTAGAGAGTTTATTATTATTATTTATTATCTTTCAAGTTTATAAAAATAATTTAGTCTATTTAAGTTTCATAAAATTGACTATTCGGTTCAGTTGATCTTTTAGGTCGCATCTCTTCGCAATTGGTGGATCAGGTCAGAGCATTTTAAAAAGATACAAAAAAATGTGAATATAAATTTGTTTCACTACTTCACTATGAACTGCACACATAGTTAAGTAACCATCATGCCCTAAAGCCAAAATCGTAATCAGGTAGCGGTTCCATTGCTCCCCAAATTTAGATTTGTTAGAATCAGAATGTTCTAAATATCTCCGTTCCACATAATACCTAAGAAACGATATCCTTAATAATATAATCAGTTATCCAATGAAACGCTGCCAACTAAGCCACCTACTAAACCGTCTGTTTGGTGAGATTTGCAACGTCGCTGCTTCAGACGTTGCAGAAAAGTAATAATAATCATCAGATTAAGATTTATAAATAAATACACAGAAATTCAGATGGAAAAGTTTGACAGTACCTTATATCTAAGATAGATATGGATTTCTATTACCACTATCAAAACCGAGGTGGACTTTCCTGGGCACTCATTCCATAAGTAGATTATTGCCTGACGATGTCGTTTCGATGATAGTCTTGGATCACGTAACTCAAAAATCGACGAAACTATATCCTCAAGAAGTCAAGAACTTTCTTCCCAAATTAGAATTGTTCAATACTAAGTAAGTATATTTGTTTCGGAGTATTTCTGCCAAAAATACAGGATACACAAATCGAACAAACCCTTAACCAAAAAGTCAAATCAAATTTTCAAAGAAGAGAGCACGCCCGGTCGAGCGGTTTTAAGATATTAAAAACAGTTTCTCTTTTTTTGCCGACTCCGAACGGCGAGTTGAGAAGCTCATTAACAAATGATACTCTTTGATTGCTTGTCAGACATTCAAAAGAGGTGGCACTGTGAAAAAACTTTCAGGTGTTTGCTGGGACTGAACCCGGGCAGCATTCTGTATTAGCCGAACACACTTCCCATTAAACCACTGTGCTCACCATTCCATTCGTGCAAATATATAACACTCACATACAAATGGCTGCGAGAAATAGGCCTTGGGTGACCGCGAACTCAAGTAAGAGTGCGAACAAGTTGTCAAAATTTTAAGTTTAAGGTAAGTTTTCAGAATGATTTTGATGCCAAAAGAGTTCTAAGACTTGTAAACAAACGTCATCCCTTTTGTAGGCACAAAATATATGAAAACTTGTGATATTTCAAAATGTCCTAACGATTTAATGAATTTTGATTTTCTGAACAGCAGACTTAGCATGTACAATCAATGTAGCAATCTTTCAAGCTAAAGCGTTTTCGGCGAACTAATCCACTTCAAAAAATGGTGATGCTCGTAACTGCAGATTGATGTCTGGACTCTAATAAAAACACTGGACCACAAAATTGTGATTTCATTTATTGAAATTTAGATCTTATGTGAAAATTGCTTCACTTTTTTTATTATTTTTAAGGATAAAAAAATTACGAACCACCTGTGAAATCCGCTGTACTCTAATTCATTTAACGTTTTGTGAAATTCATTGCAGTACGTCTCTGTGAGATTTCGAAAACATCCACCTACCTACACATCTACATACACAAATAGATCCTCTTTATGGCATCATCTGCTTTACCACATACTAACAGAAATAATCGTATGTGGGTGTACACAAATTAATTATATTTTCAGGACTACTTTGGGGCCAAACGTTTTAATCAGGCGGCAATGGCAACAACAGCAATTTCCGCATTCAAACACCGAAGCCAGACACTGGGGGGCTTTACCAGTCAACCGGGACACCTTAAATGCTTCATGCATAGTGCTACATAAATTATACACATATGTATGATGAGGAAAAGGGGTTTTAGCACCACAAAGATACGAGTGTATGCCTTTTGATGTTAATTTGTATATATGAGTATGTACATACGTATGTATGTATGAACGATGTCTGTCGAGAAAGTCCTTGATTTCGATGAACATTTGTGCGTGTGAAAGTACCGTGCAAGGATATGATTTGCCAGCACCGGTGCGAGCATATTGTGTGAGAAAATTTTGTGAATGAAGGTTCGTTTAAAGCTGCACAAAGCTTCGTCCTTTGTAGTGTCAAGTTAACAATTATTCAAAAGCTGGCAAAGTCCTTCAGGCATAAACACACACCTAAGAGAGCAGATACGGCTTTTGTGCGTAAGTTTTCCCTCACATGTACGAGTATACTGGTGTATTTCAGTAAGACTCCTACCACGACCTGTGACGCCTAAGGAGCAATCATATTGTTGGAAACACAGAGCGTCTGGGGAATGGGAAGATTTTAATTCGATTAGACAGAAACAATTAACGAATTAACGCGCCCTTTGAAAAGTGGTAGTGAAATGTTTGGGCATGGGGTGATGAAGTTGGTGGTTTCACGGCATACGTGGTTTTCGGTGAACGGTGGAGACAGATTAATTGCGCCAGGTATTTAAATTAAGCGGGTGGTTAGTACTTAATCGCTTGGTAACTGATAGATTTGCTGCGGTAGTAGTTGGAGTGTGCGAACTGTCATCTACGTGGATATCGAAGGTGCTTTGCCTACGATTTAATTGCTCTTTAGACAAATACATATGTGTTTGTTATGCGCGTCAGATTAATTCACAATCTACAATTATTATTCTAATGACTACTTGTGCACGAAATTGTGGCAAAGAGATGATAAGGCTAAAGGATATGTACAAAATTGTGGTCAGGTCGCCATTTTCTTTAAATTATATTTTCTTGTACATGGGTAGAATTTCTATGATTACAATTTGCCATGGATTCAGTCTGACCGCAGAAACAACAAAAAACTTCATTTGTGCCGATATTTGTATCAAGTGGAAGGTTCTTGTGGCCTACGTTCTGAGTATTAATAACCCAATATCATCATTACTGAAACCATAAACAAGGACTTGAAGAAATCATATTAACAGCGTGTTGCAACTTTTGATGAAAAAAGACAAAGAGCTTCGCTTCACGGAATTGCATAAAGAACATTAATATGTGTTTGTAGTTATTATGTAAAAACAAATTTATTTAAATACGTTATAGTAAAAGATTTTGAGAAAAATTGAGGGCAGGGCTATACTTTCAACATCATCGTTTCATTTCATCTTGTGTCGTACTTTTCAGCTAGTTTTTCCCGTGTCGGCAGTTCCCCTAGTTTCCTTGCCAAATCATCGGCAAACTCGTTGCCTTCTATAACAGACTGACCAGGCACCCAACATAGTCTTTCCTGGTTCAGCATAATGCATAGTGCCCTTAGCATTATTCGGCAGCTCCCGACTAGCCCCGATTTGGCAGTGAACTATTCTAGCGTCTTAAGTGCAGCCTGACTGTCAATGTAAATAACAATATTCTTGCTGGATATTAGTTTCATTATCAGGAAGTACGGCTAGAACTTCTATCTTAAGGACCCTGCAGGCATCCGGAAGTCTTAAGGACACGTTTAGCTTTTAGCTTTTAGCTGGCTTAAAAATAGAAAAGAAACACACAAAAAACAACTTTCCGTTCTGTCATCACGATTGAAAAATAGAAAAGAACAAACAACAGAAACCACTGTCGAGACACGAACATGGGGGTCCCATGAGGTGAAAAGCCGACGCGCTGTTGCTGAGCCACACCCCACAGCCCTATTACGAAACCGCTATCCAATTTGTCTGTTTCTTTGGTAACAGCTTTGAAACGCACAAATTTTCATACCAACATCAAGCGGTTAGACATTCTAATGTCAAAAATAGGGAATTTTTTTTTTTTTTTATATAATTTGCGCGTGCAAAAGGGATTGTTAGCACCCTTATAATGTAGAACACAGCACGGGCATTAAGGAAATGGGGGGGTCTTAAATGTCTGTAAACTATAATGGTCAGAAAAAACAGAGTGCGGTAGGGAAGTTTACATTCGTGTTGTGCGGCAAATGAAGGAATCTCTATGTTTCATAGTACGGCCGAAAACAGGCTTTAGGGTGAACTGATGGGCATTCCTGGCATAGCGGGTATTGCGGCTGAAATGTTTCAGGGGAGGGAATGCAACTGGCTATCTCGTTTGAGCACTTGTGGTGGAAATAGCGATAAAACAATGTAAGACGAAAAGTTCTGCTTTTTATTTACTCTTCGTCAGAGGTCTAAGAATACGTCAATATCAGAATATAAGGTTCCCCTCCTATGAAATGTTAGCTAAGGTTTCTTCATACCATATAGTTTGACAATTGTGTATATAGTATATATGAAGCAACAGAAATAGTCAACTCCAATTCACAGCAGCTATAAGGGAACACAGTCTTCAAAGGAGAATCTAGAAATATTTCACAAACTACAGAGCATCAAAAGATTAGTGCCGTTCCAATGATTATCAAAAACAAAATCAACAGGTATCGGCAGGAGCTTATAGACTCCGTTTCAACACCACACATTCAGCTCAGTTGAAAAATTGTTTTTAAAATGTTCAGGCTTTCAGCATAAATTCAATTTTCCGCCTTAAATAAGATCAACATCACTTAGAATGCCAGACAGAATGCTTACTAATGATAGTGGAGATATGAACGTTTTTAAATGTACATAAATGCCAAGAAATAACTTTTCTAACGTCGAAGATCTGTTTACCTGGCCTCATCACACAAAGCTTCGTTTACAAAAATATTTCTAAAATTCTTTGGAATAAAGAAATGGTGGAGCTTTATAAGGGCGAATACGATTCAATAGCGCGATCCAAAATATTTCACTGTGTATTTTTTTATTTGCGGCGCTTGCGAGTATAGAAATAGAAGCGGCAAAAATTGTTTAAAACATCGACGAATTGGACAGAACCTCACAATAGACAGTTACAACTTTGAGGTAATGAGGGACTTTGTCTACCTCGGCTCTGCTATAATATCACAAAATGACATCTCGTCGGATATCAAACGAAGGATTGCTCTTGCCAGTTACTAAGAAGGCAATTGAGTAGTAAAGCCCCTTGCCAATCGACTAAGGAGACTTTATATAAGACCGTTATCATACCAGTCTTGCTATATAGAGCTCTGCTATATCCTAGGTAACTTCGAGAGAAAAATCCTTCTTAAGATATTCGGCCCCGTTTGCGTTGACGGGTTTTGGAAGAGAAGATTCAGCCCCGAACTATACGAACTGTACAGCAACATTGACTTGACCTGGTCAAAAAAACTGCGCATTGGGCGTTTAAGATGGCTAGGACATGTAGTAGATAATGTACATCAACACTCCGGGCCGCAGAGTATACGAATCCAACCCGGATGGTCAGGGCAGCAGAGGACGACCTCGCCTAAGGTGGTGCGCACAAGTGGAAAAGAACTTGGAGTGCGCAACTGGATGCAGTTAGCTAAGGGCCAGGCTAACTAGAATTGGTTGTTGGTTGAGACCTTGGTCCAACCCCGGACTGTAGCGGCACCTAAGTAAGTAAGTACATATTTATTTATTCAAAAATGCTACTTTTGCTACACCACTAATAAACGGTTTTTTATTTGATTCCTGATCATAGCGTTGACTACATTTTTCCTGTGCATTTATTGGAGGTCTATTCCTTTCCTGAGTATTTTATCTATTTTATTACTTCCTTCTAACTGAAGCTTCGGCAGTACTCAGGTATCGGATTATGACGTCACTATCAAGTCAAGTACATACTTCGTTACTCATTGGATTTGAAGACATTTTTTTAAAATAGAAAAACCCCACGCATACTATGAAGGTAGTTTACTTCCGCACTTAATCTTAAATTAAGTCGCATTCGATTCTCAGAATGCGGGAACGTTTCTCAGGTTCCTAGAATAATTGGAAGCTACGCAAGGTGATTCAAAATATGTTTTCATCCGCATAAGCTCAACGCCCTACTATCACTATAAAAATAATAAATTACCGTCGAATGTTCTTCACATATAGACACCACTCATGGAGTGTGAAACCCCCCGCAATAGAATATGTAAACTCTTCATTGATATCATCAAACTCATGGCTCACAATTTAGGTACAATTTATCAAAGATCATAAAACTCATAGTTCCATGAATTTGGATTCTCCTAAAGGCACGTACGAGTTTTGTTCACCTCCAAAGTAGGTTACTCATGATCCATTCAAACCACATAAACTTACAAAGATCTCTTAAGTTGTTATAACTAGAAAAAAGTCCCCTTTAGACGATTTCCACAAAAGATTATAATACACACCATCTGCACCCACCTTCGAACAGCGAACGCGCTATTACGATACGAGACTGCCATTTAAAAAACTATTACAAAAAACACATTTGAAACACGAGTCGAGTCACACACTTTGTTGCGTATTTGTTCTTCAATAAAATAAAGAAGAATAAAACCAACACTCAATATAGAAAAAAATAACAATGAATTTAATGATATAATAGAAATAAAAATATGGAATCAATTGATCCTCTCGTCCAGCCCACAGGCAAATAATAATAAAACCATAGATACTCGTACGACTGGCATTTGGGATTTGATTTGATACGCCCATTTTTTTTTTATCCGTCGCTAAAAAACTGCTTCCCCTATTCCATGACTCCGGCTATAGACAATTTGAAACCAGTTGAAGGATATTTCCCGGTCAGGGAATCCTTAATCACCAGACAACCTCATAGAACGAACATCTAAACATGATTAGAAAGATGATGTTTTTACAGCCTCCCCTGTGGCCGTGCTGCTGCAGAATTAAATACAAAAAAAAACAAATCTGGGCTACGTTATTGTAACCCGAAAACGGAAAGGAAATCCAGGGCAATCAAGGAAGAAAGGAATTCAATTTGATTGTGCGTCATTTTTTAAGTCGTTACACTGGCAGATACAATGAAAACACAAGCGGATAAGTTCATGCGGCTTGTTTATGTTAGGTGTTAGCGATTCCTTTTCTACGAGTATCTGGGTTGCTTTTTTCTTTATTGAGTGAATGTTTTTGTTTTGGATTTAAAGATGAATGAAGGTTCTGAAACCTTGTTTCAAAATTTATAATTTTATTAATTGGAAAAGATAAACAACGAATTTATTGCTGGATGGTTTTTTTTTTATGGTAAAGCGCATGTGGAGAGGAATATTGCTGTCTTATTGCCGTAGGAAAAAGTATGTTTTAGTTCTTCTTTCTTTAATTACAATTTACCTATGGCCAATATTATAGCTAACAGATATTCACGGCTCCAAGTATGCAGTGTAAATTATTATGAAAATAAGTACAATATTTGTGCTTCAAATTTAATATGGTACTGATAAGACGTTTCATTTTGAATAGTCTGCTATTCTGCCACCTGTCAAAAAATTTGATAGATGACAAGTAAAAACCACGCCATTAATTAAAATGGAAATTCATGCTTCAATGACGACATATTGAAATTCTTAAAATTCTTAACTACAAAAATGGTGAACGTTTCGCTGAAACAGTTCAAAAAGTTTTCTCGGATAACGTGAAGCACTTTCTTGCCAAGCAATTGTGAAAGTCGTGCCCGTCGCGCATGAACAACTGGGAACATTGCTTCTGTAACTCGAAGTGTGGCCGAAACTTGGGCATATCACAAACAACACTCCATCGAAACTTTGCACAAAGACTAACGTCATAAAGCCTATAAGGTTCAGTAGTCGCAAGAATTTATGACTGCCGACCATCAGGAGTGACATAACTTTGTCAAATGGGTGTTGCAAATGTATGAAATTGATTAAGAACTTTACCGAAAAATCATTTTGAGTGATGACGCACATTTTCTATCTTTAAGGCAAGGAACTTGAATATATGGCTGGGCGATGCACTGCAAAGCCGAAAAAAAAACTAATTTTTCAAGGTGTCTATTTCGTTGATCTAACTAGCTTTTCTTGCAGTACTTTTCCCGGAGAATCTGGCTGTGCCTGTGATAAACGTTTTACTAATAAAATGTTTTTTAAGCGTATATTGGGTCTAAAACGAACAAAATAGAGATTTCGTAAAATTTGTTGCTGTTTTGAAAACTTATATGTATTACCACTTCTATATTATTCTGGGCATCGTAACGCAAGTGGTTAGTGCGTTACTGAGCCAGCGGTCTTGGGTTCGAATCCCGCCGCAAATACCTAAAAAGTGTTTCACAGTGCCCACCTCTTCCGAATGCCTGACACGCATTCAAGAGTATCATTTGTCATGTAAAGCTTCCCAACTCGCCGTTCGGAGACGGCAGAAAACTGTAGGTCCCTTCCATTCGTTGAAAAATATAACGCGCACACACAAATGGTCGTGGGAAGCTAGGCTTGGTTCTACCTAGGACTGCTGAAGCCAAATATTATTATTATTATTATTATTATTATTATATTATTCTAAGCTCATCCAACTCAATGTAATTGTTGTTTATACACGCAAATATCCGAATGTGAACTTATAAGTTAATTTTTATTTTCTTTTGAATATCTTTAAAATTGACAAATTGGAAATTGTGAAAGTATGTATGAACGAGTATATATACATTGTGGACAAAGGACAACTTGTGAAAAGCATCTACGGTCATGTGAAATGCCTTTTTTTTATTATGGCTTTTATGAATTTTTTTCATTTCCAGTCGATTGAAACCGCAAGTGGATAGGACTATCCGTTCTCGAGATATGAAGAATATTTTCCGCTTTGGGGCACTTTTCCCCCACTGTGCGATGTTTGTTTTCGAAAGTATTGCTCTTATGCAAGAAAAGTTTCTGGGCCGAGTAATTTCTCAAAACTACATCTTAGAAAACAAAAAAAAAAACGCCACCTATGTTTTTAAGCCCTTGTAGTTAGAAGGCATAACCATTTAACTCACATTTGGACTTTTTTTACTCCATGATTCATTCTCACTTTATTTAGTAAGCAAATTTTTCGCAACTGTAAAATGCTGTCAAATCTGGAAAATAATTTATTCTATCGAAACTTGTATTGATCTATAGCAACGATTCTCAGCCTGTGGTCCGCGGACCCCTGGGTGTTGCTGTTGTTAACCATAACCTAAATTATCTATTTTTACTTATTTCTCCCTTTCTTTTTATACAATTTTCCTACACCTCTCAATAACAAATGCGTGAACCAAGTTTCAGTTACAAAAACGATCATATCTTCCAAACGCCAAACAATTCCACTACCTATGAAACAAAGTTTAAAAGCTTATAACGAATTTTATAAATTTTATTACATATTGAGAAGCGGTCCGCCGACTGATGAATTCATTGTTGGGGGTCCGCACACGCTTAGAGGTTGAGAAATGTTGTTCTAAAGTGTTAGCTATTGCTTCAAAAGTTTTGTAAATAATAAAAAAAACTTTACAAGAAAACTAAATTCAATAATTATGTTTTTTTGTATTTCCTAGAAAATCTTCTTTTATTTCGCTGAATCCTGTCCAAGCATTAAGTTCGTTTGATTTGAAGCGGGGGCATAACGCATAAGTACTTTCCTGCATCTACCAAAAGGTGGAACTTCACGTTTTTTGCACCAGGTATAAAGGATTCTCTTAGCGGTCATGATTTCGTACATGATAGTTTTCAGTGTCTGTTCTGTTCCATAAACAAATGAAACATATTTAATTTGTTTTCTCAACTAACGAGTAGTCACACTTACTTGCAGAGGTCAAATGATTATGATAGGCTTACTCTGCTTGCATCTCCGTTAACACATTTCGCGATGCCGTTACCATAAAGCTAACAGCTAGAATATCATAATATAAGAATGCAGAATGTAACAACAAATTAACATAGATACATTTTTGTTACACAGTGAAATTTAACTTTTTTCGGACTCACTGTATCGACGTAATAAAACACTAATGTCAGATTGTCAGCACAACCGTCGGGGTTGCACGATGAAGTCGTATGACAATTACAAAAGAGTTTACCATGACCAAGTATCGATTGCTTGACTTACTGCAAATCTCAAAAATTAAAGATCTCTTTAGATTTCTTTTGAATAATCTGTAAAATTGATTACAACGTCATTAGACTTTACATAAAATGTAAAACAGGTGGGAAATGATAATTCAAACTGCTTTTTGGTTAAGGTCCAAACTCATCTCCAAATTGTAGGTCAAGTCAAGATAACACAAAAGTGATACCAAGAAGAACTCGCAGAAAACTTTGACAGTTCATTTAATGATTAGGTGCGGCTTAAAATGAAGTCCTCTCAATTGAACATGACACATCACAACTAAGTACCTACTACAGCGTGAAAGTATTCCTAAGGTTCAAACCCGACTTGCTTTCACCCAAGGATTTATTTTGTGTAATTGTTCACAATTTTCATACCCGAAGCTAGACTCTTTTTTTTATCAAGATGCTGGGTCCATATAATACTAGGCGCAAACGTCCAGACACAACATGATAAGTCTTACGGTGAAGAACGCAAATTTTATAGGCTAACGCTAGTTTTGCGGTTCCACCAGGTGATGCGACGTGTCCTTGAAGCAATCACGTTACAGCGGAGCTGTGGCCGAAAAAAGATTCTAGATTCGTCGTTCAATATCCAAGAAATCTTTACGAGTATATGAAGCTTCGAGGATGCAGCATCTAATTTTGTAAGTGGTAAATGTCTAAGGATTTTATTGGAACTTAATTATTGAATCAAATATTCTCTGTGAGATTTTTAATTAATTTGGTCATACTAGGGCAGTATTAAAAGACCAATAACCGAGGCCAGAAATCTTTAAATTCTGGAAACAAATGGATTTCGGCCGAATAATCTCCCAACCAATATGAAGAAAATTCCAAAGAACTCTACCCTCAGTTTCACCTGAGAATATTTTTGACAGCTTCATATCGCAACCACTTGACTTCTACAAAAGTCAATATTAACCTTACCATTTCTCACTCGAACACCTTCACGGGTTTCGCCCAATATTGCGGATACACTAAATTTCAAAATCGGCTTCGTACTATCCTTCAAAATGGTCTCCTTTGTGTCCTCGTTGGAAATTCGAATTTCACTATTTCTACCACAACACTTATCACATTTGAATTCGTTTTCACGCTTCAACAGCTCGTGATTAGATAGATTCTTTGTATCCACTACCACTTGATTGAAATTACCACAAATATTACAACACATCTCGATACGATCGCCATCCTCTTCACTGTGTCCCCGAATCATGTCGAACGAATTGCGACCCGCTACGAAACTACTATGATCCTCGGATATATGGAAATTATCCTCGTGCGATGAAACCGACGAATTTCTACTCAAAATCTCATTATGCGGCGAATCACAGATTGAGTCCTTCAGATCGGAATTACTTTCACTTTCACTGTCCGATAGAATCGCTTCCACATTGGTCGCGTCCTTGTCGTTCAGGATGTTGTCAACCATAAAAGCCGTTGACATAGTTGCGATTTAAATTAATTTCCAATGTGTGTAGACTCAATTAATAAATATTACGTTTTTTTTTAAATTAGAATAGTCTCAAGTGTTTGTTCATCAATTAAACCGAAAACAGAAGAACCGTAATGCAATCACATGCATCCAACATGAACAAGGATCTTAACTGGACTGAATGGCAAGCGTGATGGTTTGAACAACTCTTAACGACAACGACGACGGCGGTGCTTCCTGTATGAAGCAGAATGGTGGTAGATTGCGATTGCGAACGAGTTCCAATTTCCAAACAGGACGATGTTAGGGGTTGTTTTGTGGGTAGTCGGTACAGTACGGAGTGAAAATGTTGCTTATGTATGAGTGAAATCATCCCCGTAGCATAAGGATGTTTTTCTTTTTGCTCTCCCTTTATATGTGTGGTTGTGGATTCAAAGGGAACTTTAACGACGTCCCTCTTTTCCGTTACGGGGAATGAAATAATAATACGACTCCTTATAGTGTGGAAATACCTGCACATTTTTACTCACACTAATGCAAGATAGTGGGAAAGAACTGTTTTTCCTTTCGGTAGGTTACACAAAAAAAAAAATGGAGTTTTGTTTTAAGTTCACTGCAAGACAGGACAGTGGTGTGGAGAAGTTTTGCACTGGATTTGAAAAAAATTAGCAGAATAAAAAAAGATCTTAGGCATTGCTCAGCGCCTCTTCACGGGTAAGTAATTCTAGAATACAACAATAATTTGAAGAGACTAGTGTAGCCGTGCGAAAAATCTCGCAAGAGAAAATCCAAACTTTCCAAATCTGTCAACTGATGGAAATCCCATGGAAATCATACGGGAAGTGTTTATTCTTTTGTTCATTTTGAGTAGAATATTTGTTTCGATCGTTTTTTTTTAATTTATTAAAATTTATAAAGTGAAAGTACAATTCGTCACTGCTGCAGGAAATTGTTTTTCTTTTGTCATCTCAGTTGTTAAGATCGGTTAGTTGTGAGAGCCGCAAATGGTACCTATACTACAGAAATAATTTGAATAGATACGTACTTAAAGAGCAATTAATTGATGCTGAGATGGTAGAAAATCCTTTCTGATGAACTGTCAAGAAGACTACGAACCGAAGAAGCCTTAGCTCTAGTAGATTGAGCGAACTATAATCACAAAAAGGTCTTTCTGCAATTTTTGCCAAACGATGTCCAAATTACATATATGTATTATTAAGTTAGGGTCAAGGCGCAAAAATCCGTAGTGGAAACTGAAACTTGCTGGAATTGAAATACTTCCATGGTAGTAAGTACATATGAGTATTTACAGATGAACCTCATGTATCCGGAATGCTCGGTACCACTGGTGTTCCGGATGATAGATTTTCCCAGATATTGGAGGTTTGAATAAAATCGAGCTCCAACGCACACATTTCTCGAAATTATTAATACATACATACACAGTTTTAATGTACCTACTGAAGCTCAGCTTTATTTATACTAATACCAATTTCATTAATGTACGCTGTTGCTCCAAGCTCCATATAATTTTGCCCCATCTCCTTTCTAGCCCATTTTCACATGGTTAAACTCTTAAACGCACTAAAAGCGGGTACACACGCAATGTCACGCGAAACTGATGTCATTCTTGCGTGATGATGTACAGACTGTAGGTTTAGTGCGACACTCAAATCAGCATTCAAGTGTTTATTTCTTCGTTGTTGTTGTTGTTGTTGTTGTTTTTCGTCCATCTCTACCTGCCTCTGCTTTTTGAATGACGAACTTTGTGTACGTATATTGTAAAATCGAACAGAAACAAAAATGGCCGCTGAGTGTCACGCAGAAGCAAACATTTTTGTTAGCGTCATTTTTAAGTGACATTCTCATCGCGCAGTTGTGCGCAGCATCATATCGATATTAGTCAAAACTGACATTCTTGCTTTAAAACCAAATAAAAGCACACACACACACCGTTACGACGCAATTTGCTAAATAACAAGGCATCTTCTGCAAATGGATACGTTCTGTGTGCACAGACCAGGCGTAACGGTTAAATTCATTATGTGCGAAATTTTCATATACCTATATTAGAGGATTTGCGGGTAATAGAGGTCAAAATTAAAAATAAAAATTCTGTGATTACGGTTAATAGAGATTGCCGGTTATTGGAGTTCCGGATAAAAGAGGTCTATATGAATTTCACGAAACGAACAGAGCCAGGGCTTTGTCTTTGCTGTCAAATTCAACTAGAACTGCAAAACAGTGTAGCAACAGACCAAACCGTTTGGCACAAAGAATGACATTGAAATATTTTTGATAGAGTTTGTCATCGAACGACCATTTTAAATTTTTGACATAAAACATTCAATTCCATGTGTCAAAAGTCAGTTTTTTAGGCTTAGCTCACCTTACATACTTACTTAGTTGGCGCTACAGCTCGAGGTGAGCCAGGGCCTGCTTTTCGCAACCATTTGTGTGTGCGTGTTATATTTTTGCACGAATGGAAGGGACCTACAGTTTTTTGCCGACTCCGAACGGCGAGTTGAGAAACTCAATCGTGACAAATGATACTCTTTGATGCTTGTCAGACATTCGAAAGAGGTGGCACCGTGAAAAAATTCTTTTATGTGTTAGACCCGGCCAGGAGTTGAGCCCGGGCAGCATTGCGTAGAAGTCCAACGCACTAACCACCACGGCCATGGCGAACCCTTAGTTTTGCTCACCTAGAACTAAAAATCTCGGTGGCATGACATTTTAAATTCTTGCTTCCATAACTTAAACGTGAACTTTTAAAATAGAATGTCATTCTTTTCATAGCTTCCCTTCTGTATCTCTTCATCAAGACTGACCACTCATGTATTTATAACTCAAACTAAAATGGGTTCATTGTTTTACATATACATACATATGTTTGCTTTATGAAATAGCAAAATGACCTCTTTTGACTCCGCATGTAGATCGTACCTAAGTAGCCATTGAATGTCACCTGTTCTATTACAAAGGACATAACTACCTCAAATCTCAGACTGTAAAAAAGCCAACTATAATACCCTAAAATAAAAAAGTTTAAAAAAAACTTGTGAACCGTCTGAATCCTTCTATCCTTGTGTAGGGCTAGATTCGAATGTGTGTGT
Source organism: Brachyopa scutellaris (assembly GCA_949775065.1). Taxonomy (NCBI): domain Eukaryota; kingdom Metazoa; phylum Arthropoda; class Insecta; order Diptera; family Syrphidae; genus Brachyopa; species Brachyopa scutellaris. Next base: position 116,492,756 of record OX459113.1, read on the forward strand.
GTGTGTGTGTGCCGCCAACCACCCTTTTCTTGAGCCATTTTGCTTGTGTGTTGTTGAGAGATTAAGAAGAGGCGTGGCCTACCAAAAGGCAATATACGATTCTGTGGATGTTTCCTTTTTTTTTTCGAAAAGGAACTATGAATATTTTATTTCGTAACTGTATGTATGAGTACCCATTTAATAGTGTTAAGGTTTGCTTTTGGGGGTTGAAATGGAATTTCCTTCTGTTACTCCATTCCATGGAGTGTCTTAAATAAAGTGATAATATCTATTTAACTTTTTGGCATCTATGCAATGCAAACCTCTTCAAGTTGCGAGGATATGGAGTGCGCAACGAAAAATAAAAGGACATTCAATTCTTATTTGTGTTATGTTATGACTATGAGTCATTTGAGGCGTTTTTTTTATTTCTTATATGATTTATGAGAGGATTAGGAGGTGATTTGGGATTATTGGATAATCGTTATATAATTTGCTTGTTCGGGGAGAATCGCAATAACTTATATTATCCACTGTGCTGAAAACAAATTTTAAATCTATTAGATAGGTACTTACTCTATGTAGGTATGCACATAATATTGTAGGTACTATGTAGATATTTGCACCATGATTGTGGTTATGTAACTTATGAAAAATTTGGTGCATTGTTTGAACTCGCATAGAATATTTACTTTAACCTTTGCATGTACAAAAGTTAGCCATCGCTCAATGAGAGCCCAATGCACTTTTTGCACTTATGAAGGTACATATAATACACATATACATATCTATGTATGATGGCTAGTGACTAGTTATGCTCCCATTTGCTGGAATTTTGCAATAGGTACTAAACTTCACAATATTTCCTATAGGTACTTTTTGATCAATATTCAAATTCTGACAAAGTTTCATAGCCTCTTTTTTTTAAACACTATCAGATCTGTGTCATGGTGTGCTTAATACAAGCAACAGCCATAAGCAGAAATTTGCCAGGGCAAAATATGCATCAACAGGCTCATCATGTGGCTACGCTCTTTGACTCCCTATTATTACCCTAAATTATTCCAATTATTTATCCGTTTTCCAAGTTAGAGTCTTGGGCCATTACAAGTTTTTGCTATGTTGTCTACAATTAAAAAAGTCATAAGTGCAATTTACCTGAATGCAGACTACATTAAGGTAACCATAAGTTTACTATCAAAAGTTAGTTCTATGAAAGCCTTCATAAAAGTCTGGGCTTGAAAAACAAAAATGGCTAAAATTGGAAAAGGTATTTTGTCAAAATTAGGGGAATCCCGGTTAAACTCGTTCAAAAGAGATTTTGCACTGCAGATGGTATATTATTATTATACGAGTAATACAGATCCTACTCTTTGTAAAAGCAAAGTCGAGTGCTTGCTTACTATATTGCCTACAAAATCCTTCCTACATGGTCCGACAAATTAAATAAAAATCCTGAAGTGGTCCTCTATTGAAAGTTTTAGGGGACTACAATGGGGCATTGATTTGATTTACTTAGACACTGATGATTTAATTTGATAAAATAAAAATTGGTAAAAAATTAATAATTAAACCTTAAGAAAGTCTAAGCTAAATATAAAAGGTACCGTTCTATGAATTACTTAGTTTTTTTTGAAGAAACAAGCAGGTCAACCTGAGCCCATAAGTATTAAGAGATTTTAAATTTCAGAAACGTTTTATTTATAATTTAATAATTTTAACTATTTTTCAAGATGCTTAGAATGGAAAATAATATCATTTAAGTGACCGCCATTTTGGTTAACTCCAATAATTTTTAGATGAAATTTTCAATCACATTTTTCCAAGTATCAAGGCCAATATGTGAGACCTAATGTTCCATTTAAGGTCTAAAAAAGATTATTCTCGTGAACAGTTTCTTTCAGATAACCGTATAGGAAAAAGTCTGGAGCTGCTAAGTCCAGAGCATAAGCAAGCCAAATAATGTCTCAATTTTTCGAAATAATTCCGACTGGGAACTTTTCTCGAAATCATCGTATCCCTGGCTGTGTAGGCTAGGCAGTAGCTCCATCTTATTGAAACCACCTACGGGATAGGTAAAATGGTTTTCGAGCAGTGCTCTATACTCGTCCCCATTTTCCACTACTAGATTACCATTTGAAATAGAACCCTATAACCTTTTTAGCCGAGATACCATACCGAAGCACAACGATTTTCCTTACATCAGAAACGTAAGTTTGATCAACTTCTTAAAAAAATAGCGATTTCTTACATTAAAATGACCGCGAAATCATCATTATGTCCTTAGGATTGTGTCGTTGTGCCGAATGTAAATTTACCGGCGTTAGGTCTTATCGTTGCCGCCGTGGCCGTGGTGGTTAGTGCGTTGGACTACTACGCAATGCTGCCCAGGTTCAATTCCAGACCGGATCTAATACCTAGAGAGTTTTTTCACGGTACCACCTCTTTCGAATGTCTGACAAGCATCAAAGAGTATAATTTGTCACGATTGAACTTCTCAACTCGCCGTTCGGAGTCGGCAAAAAACCGTAGGTCCCTTCCATTCGTGCAAATATATAACACGCACACACAAATGGTTGCGAGAAGCAGGCCCAGGTTCACCTCGAGCTGTAGCGCCAACTAAGTAAGTAAGTAGGTCTTATCGCCCAAAACCATAACGCCCAAATTGGAAAATGTCATAACGCCCAAAAAATTGCTTAACAATTTGTTGTTGTAAAATTCACGTTAATTTGGTCGATGTGACATTGGTTATGGCATTATTTTCGCTTTCAATGACGTTAGGTCTTATCGCCCAAAACCATAATGCCCGAATTGAAAAATGTCATAACGCCCAAAAACCGACACATCGCCTAAAATTCCAAGGTGTAAAGCGTCGCAAAGCCCAAATGTAATGACAAATGGCCCAACAAATTCTTTGAAAAAAAAAGACTTACCAGATTTTTAAACCAAATGACATTTAGCCTAAATTTTATTTACGTATCTTCAAAATATTTTTTTCACAAAAAAACCTGAATCGTGTCCATTATTACTTCCCTGAAACAAGGACAGATGCAGTTGTCTTTTTTGTTTGCTATAGCCTGTGCCTGTAACTTTATGTAGCATTCGTTGCACATCTTTAAGTGCCTACAAGAGAAAAGTACTGTACCGCGGGGCTCTCCGCGGCGCGGGAGGAAAGGGGGGCGACGCGCCGCAACCGTAGCAAATGACAAAATTAAGAAAATGTCATAACGCCCGAAATATATTTTGGCATTTTGGCAAAAGTATATTATCACATGAAAAAACGTCATAACGCCCGAAAGCTATGTCATAACGCCCAAATGTAACAGCAACAAATTTGTTGGGCGCTATGACATTTTAAGATTCGGCCGTTATGATATTAGAAAATTACTTTGGACGATATGTCATTCCATTTGGGCTTTGTGACGCTTTACACCTTGGAATTTTGGGCGATGTGTCGGTTTTCGGGCGTTATGACATTTTCCAATTTGGGCGTTATGGTTTTGGGCGATAAGACCTAACGCCAAATTAACCATTAGTGCCCCATATGAGTTTCTTGTTGGGGGTGTGTGATGACACATCGTCGCCTGAGAATCGTTTTGTTGCAAACGCCACTTCTGTCGTTTTTGAGTTAGGAATGATTTCTACTGTCATTTTTCATGCTCTTTTCACCAGGTCAAACTCTTGACAAGTATGAATACAGAGAAAGTTGAACTCAAAGTAATTCAAATTGTATTGTATTGTATTTAGACGTGGGTTATTCTATAGAGACAACAAGCACTTAGACCTGAAGGCCCATTGTACTTTGGTGAAGTACCACCCCATTCGCTGAGTAAGCGATTTGCTGCTGAGCTATACCATACATCGATCTAAATCTGCCCGTCGCTTTCGCAAAGCGCAGCAATAGGGCAAGATTGAGCTCCAGTAGATCAACGTTCCGTAGGACGTAGCTACCTAGAGTGGCCTTTTTGATCCGAGCAAAGGCCGGACACTCGCTAATGAAGTGCTCAGCTGTTTCGTCTTCTTCCAGACACATCCCGCAAAGGCCCGAGCTTCTGATTCCAATTTTGTTCAGGTGCTCGTTTAAGCGAGTGAGCCCAGTGACCAGTCCTGTGAGGATTTTAAAGTAATTTCTGCTAAGGTGTAACAGAAACTTAGTTCTGTTTGCCCTCGGCGCGTCTACTAACATTCTGGCCTGTCGGCATGATCATAGCAGATGTAGATGGACTTGGCTTTCCATCTCCTGTTAAGTGCAATATGCGCTATGCTAGCGATAGCATACACCACTGCCTGAAAGACAGTTATAACTCTGTCCAGTGGAATAGGTTGCTCAGCGTGGCATTCTTCTGAGTAGATACCTGCTCCGGAGAGCTCATCCAATAAGGACCCTTCCGTATAGAAGACTAAACTTTCTGATTAGAAACCAGACCAAACTCCGCTGTTCCATTCAGAGCGATCTGGAAGGCGACATTGGAACCTTCGCCCGAAATTATATTTGGAGCTTGTAGTGTCCAGAGCTCCCCCCAAGGCTCCTTACTTTGTAATTCAAATGCTTGCAGAGGATTTTAAGGCGTATTCCGTTTCGGAAAATAAAATGGACTATAGCAAATTACCCTTTTCCGAGGTAAAAGTATTAGTGTACGGAAAAATCTCCGACTTTGAGTTAAAATATAAAATCTCGGCTAAGGAAAAAGAATTCAAAACAGTAAGTCTAATTAAAGCAGCCACTAAGAGTACTCTAAAAACATCCAACAATTTGCTTACAACTGCAAAATTCACGAACACTTTCAAGACACCATTATCAAAAGAAAAGAAAAAAGATCTAAAGGCCCTGCTTCCGTTTGTTCCGGAAATTGACAAGCAATTTTTTAAAAGTTTGCTAAATATTTAAACTGTACTTAAACTTACCTTATTAAAACTTATTGTGATAGCAGTAGAACTACTTTTTTTTAACCAGAATGGTTTAATTTAATTTTTAGTTCGTTACTTTTTAAATAAACGTTGATTACAAAAAAAGGTCGATTTTCCTTTTTAATTTCTCCACTCTTTCTTGCCTTTCAGATGTCTTTGATGAGAATTATTTTGTACCATATCCAGTTTTTTGTGTCCCACGTGTATAGAAAAAATTATCGGTAACAAGGTATAGGAAGTGGGACATAAGTCAAAAAAGTTGCCTTTTACGTCAAATAACGTAGCTTGTTAACAGCAAAACACTTTGAAAATTGGTATTTAAACTCGTCATGAGATATACTTCAAATAAAAAAAATAAAAAAATATAGTTTATGGCACAGTTTCGGAGTACCATGTACGCAAATCTTTAACTTCGTTTTTCTCGAAATAGGAAAAATGGCGTATGGGACAAACCAATTCTGGGGCGACGACACATAATTTAACTAAAGCGATCGCGCCCTCTCAATTTAAATCGGCCATCATTGATTTCTTGTCCTGTAATGAGTTGGATAATATTGATTGATTTACTAAATAACCCTACCGGTTGTTAGACAGAGAGGGAGATCGCTTCATAGGACCGATACCTACTCGACACATTTTGACAGTTTTCATTTCTGTATCGTCGCGATATGTTCAGTGGTTCGCTTTCGTGGATTTTTATTTATTGCGCTTAGTTATTTAACACCAATTGGTGTTTTGTGCATCAGCGCTAGTTACTCGCAATGTTGGTCTTAGGTTGTATTAGATTTTCCTGCACTCGAGTAACTAGCCCCCTGCTGAAACGCCTCTTCATCGGGTACCAACTGCGCTCATACATTTATTGATGGATTGCAACACTGGGTATATGTTTTGACTAGAAACTTACTGAAGTATAGTTGTTGCAGGGTTATATGGGCTGTACTTGATAAAATTTTAAGAAAATATCATCACTGCAGATCCGTTCGCACCGATTCTACTTGACGATCTCAGTCTGAGATCCGACATCCAACAATGGAACACGTTTTGACATCTAGGTAATCCCTTTACCCTTTCTTAAACATAATTCCACGATGTAAACAAAGTAACATCTTGAACGTTGACACTAGAAACATTTATTATTTGCACTTTGTGTCACCTTTCCAAAATAATGTACCTATGTACATTCAAAGTCGTTATAATAGATAACGACCCCGATGCATATTTCGCACACAATTGCCGTGCAAATTTCACACACCACCAGTCGAGGACAATGCAAAGGGTTTCTATTAAAAAGGATGGAATTTACGACCCCACAAGAGTCCCATTAGAGGTTAAATTGTTTGTTTGAAAATTGCACAAACAGCATTCCCTACCCTGACGCGACGTGCAAACACACACATTGTCACTTCAATAAAGAATCATAAAATAAAGGCAATTTATTGCATCACAGATAGAAGTCATCCTGTCATCTTCACACATCCTTCATCGAGTCACTGATGTTCGCGCCTTTAGTTCTTCCCGCAAACAAGTGCAAAACAGCCAACCGACACGCACAGCATGATTACAATATGACAATAGAGAGCGCCACGTAATTCGCACGCATTGTATATTTGTATCTTTGTATCTGGAAAACTTACCTCCAGCTACTGTCAATAAAACCGACGAGATGCGTCCTTGACTGTAACACGTACCTATATCCTATTCCATTACCGTTTCACTTTCTAACATGTCTATAAGGATTTTCTCCCAATGATGTCTTGTAATAATGATCCACAAGATGCGAAGGAGGGTGATGTGCGTCTAAGGAGCAAGTAAATTGCACCCAAATTGACTAACATATCGATTTTCATAATCGTGGAACATTTGCTGCCGCTGCTGCTGCCGTAGCGCCGTGCTGCTATCACCATATCCCTGCTGGGCGCGCATATAAATACACTTTGTGTCACGATGTGGAAAGAATACGATAAAAGATTATACGTGGCGACATCTGTTTCAGACATCTTTTAATAAAATTTTCATCTTTATTACTGAAAGATTGTTTTATGCTTTATGCTCATGCTTTTATGCTGTATGTGCGGAGTGGAAGCCGATTATTTACCCTGACGGCGGCGATGCGATGGTGGGAGTGCCATGCGGTAGAGGGTGGTACTGTGATGGTGCCGGGCTGGGATGAGGGGAACTCGATCACATTTTTGTCCTCTCGTCCTAGTGGGTTGCTGTTGTTGGAGCAAATTGCTTTCACACTTTAGTGTGTCTCGGATTTGTTGCGAAACTTTTTTGGTTTCTGTTTTATTGCAGCGCATGATTTGTGGAAGGATACTATCCAGTGTTAATGGCTATGAGTGGATTTTATTGTATTTATGACAAAACGATGGGCCTCCCCATCCGCACCCCATCGAAATCAATTGAGAGCTTAAATCAATTGCTTTAGGTTTATATTGATGAATTAATCTCGAATTGAAATTGATATTTCATTTTAAGGACCGGCTGTGGAAATGGGCAGAAGATGGATGGGTGAAATTTTTTGGGAACAGTTCTGCCTAGCTGGTGGAAGAGGCCCACTTTGCAGGGTTCGACAAATCTCATTACTTTGACGGACCGTGTTCTTCGTACTTGAAAGTACGGATCAATATTACGCTGAAAATCATTGGAAAATTGTTTTCGAAAACTGTCAGATAGTTCTTCAAATTCTTGCAATCGCAGCTAAGACACTCTAAGTAACGATCGGATCTAATACAGAAACACATCATGACATCACCGATAAACTATTTAACAAGATTTGGAATTTCTTCTTGGCGTGAACAGAATCGTAATGTTTCCATCACTGTTAAAGTCCAATAAAAAATCATCAATCATGTTATTTTAAACTAAAAAACATGACACTACCCCACTTGCATTTTCTTAGATAAATTTCATTCATTGCAGAAGAGCACTCTTGCAAGGAATCTTAACTCGAATCCTCCTGGCGTTGCCATATGGCAACCAAAAACATTCATGCCTTTTCGCACCTCTCTAACGGTAACCAATACACACATGTGTGCATATTCGCATTTTTTCACATCTTTGTGCATCTGTGTTGCATATTGGGTAGTCAGTTTTAATAGTGTGCTTAGATTTTCATATTGAGAGCGTCTCAAATTCGATCGTAAATAACAAAGTTAAAAAAATCGTATAAAGGAGCACAACAAAAAAGTATTTATATCAATATCATTTACAGTGTACATTATCTATAAGTACTGTATTGCAGAATTGTTAGTATATTGGATGTACAACGAGTAAAATAAGTGACAGCGTGAAAAAAATATTTCTGTGGTACTTTTTTTCTTAAATTGTTGCCAGCGTGTCCATATGGCAACGCCAGGAGCGATAGGGTACAGGTTAACGTTATTGATGTTTTTTACTAAAACGTGATTCTTTTTGCTGGAAAATATGTTTTCATGACATTTTTTTAAAATCATATGGTTTTCGAGAAAATTGACGCTGCAAGAAGATCTCGATTACTTAGGAGAGCTATGTTCAGATGATGAAAATGGTCTTTTAAGCAACCTCCACGCCTTGTATATTCAACCACCAGAGAATTACCGTAATTTTAGTGGAGAATACGGTGCTGATGAACAAGGCGATGTTTGCCTAGCGTACTTGAGATCAGGTTGTAAAATTGGGTTTGGAAACGGACAACGTATTGAAGACTTTGACGCGCCCGCAGAGAATTTTGATGAAGCTATCGAATATAGTGTTTTACGGGATGGTCTGGATAATTCTTCTTGGAATTTATTTGGTTCACTAGCTGTAACTAAAGTTATTAGCGTATCTCATGAGCCACCTTCATTCCAGTTGCGTCTTGCTGAGCAATCTACCTTCAGCTGTCTTTTGCCTGCATCTTATAAGAATACTACGTTCACTTGGTCAGAAGATAAATCTTGCGCAATGATACCGATTTTCTCACAACCCAATTGCGAGTACTGTCATAATTTGAAACCACACGAGCAAATCAAAAAAATTATAGATGGTAACTAGCTAAAGCACATTTGCGATTGTTCGGAAGTATGTACAATGTATGTACAGTACATATATGCCACTTACCAAGAAAAAAAAGAAGATTACTGTTAACTGTTGATGGTAATGTCCTTTTCCCTCCATACTGCAGCTAAGCTAATATTTCGTTCCAGAGCTTCGCGATTTTAGTTGTACTTTGCTTGTGTGTGTATCCAACACTGGACAAAGCAATTACAGATCCATGTGGAGTAATTTGTCCGAACTCCTTGCTCAAAGTGTGATAAAAGTCTTTGCTTGAAATGTTTCCAGCCTTATCATACCTACTGTAGATTTATAATTACATATTCGTACCAAACTTCTATCACCAATTGGCCATGAAATCAATAAAATGTCAAAAAGATAACATAAATTCTCTTTGTTATATTCAGTGGCTCAAAGCTTTCAGAAAATGTATGAAAATCCCGATTTTATATATGGATACAGACCCTATTACTCCTGGCGTTGCCATATGGCAACAGGACATTTTGAGGATACTAGGACCTTTATTAAAAATCTAATGACACAGTTTATCTATATTTCCTCTACTAAAAGTGCTCCTAATTTTTTTTAAAAAAATTCGAAAAATTAACGTTCAGGAGGATTCGGGTTAAAGCTTAAAATTTTGAGAGCAGTTTTTTTCTAATATGTAAATTTTCGAAAATAGATATTGGTGTACCACAAGGCATTGCATTCTTACCCCACAGTTTCACTAGCAATTCTAATCTGTCAGAAGGAATAAATGTCAATCGAACTGATTTTTTTTTTTGTAGAGTCAACTCGAACTGTTTGGCAACCACGGTTATGAACGTTTTGATGACTTTGGAATATAATGAGTCCCGCAAAATAGAGTATACATATGGTACCTTCATTTTGTCTGACACGCTCAGATTTTGTTTTTAGTTTATCTGACATTGTGAGCATCTACTAGAGTCAACAAGTAGCCGAATAGAGCTTATCAGAGACTGTTGACTAGCAAGTGATAAAAGTACCGAACTATGACAGTTTGAAAAACTTCTTTCTTAATGTGTCTAATCATTTTATCAGTTCACATATAGACGATTGATTAGATGTTTTAAAATTACGTCCGTCGCATGAACGGATTCGGATTACGGCACACGATTGCTCAGGGAAAATAGTTTTTTATAAATTTTACTACTCGAACATAACAAACAGCAAAAAACTAGATTCTGTATTTAGTTGAGTAAAAAAAATGAATTTTGTTTCGAAGAGAATACAGTGAAACCCGGTTGAAGGCACAATTTCACAAATCATTTCGAATATTCTGAAACACACATTCTCCAAGAAATATAATGTAATAAAATAAAATAAAACGGTGCTCCTTTATGTACATATGTACTTACACTACTCAGCCAAGATATGTTTTTTGCTGCAAATGTATTTTCTTGTTTTTTGTACTGCAAATAAATTTATTTACTAGTATATACGATACATATATTATTTTGCAGTTCGTATTATTATTTGTTAAGATTTTATTCACATTTCGTTTCTCCTAATATCAAGCAATGCCAATTGCGTCTAATCGATGACATTTTGATCGGGCGTGCATAACGTAAGGTATAGATCCTTCGGATTCCTTAACTTTCACATTGTCCCCATAATGTATACTATACAGTATACTATACCTGAATGTATAACCCGATATTCAATTTCGAATGTTCTTTTGTAAAATGTAATTTAGGTTGATATAGATATAGAAAGTAGGTATAGGTGGGAAGGTTAATATCATAGGGACATAACATAGTTACTAAGTAAAGGTACACAAAAACATAGAAAAAATAGCAAATTCAAAAGAATACATTACTCAGTGTGGCATTCTTTACATTTCGCTTATGTAAGGCTGTACATTTGGCAAACCGGGTTTTTGTACTGGACACAGACTTTACTAGAATCCGTACAGTATATAAAGAATTGGCATTTTGGAATGAGGTGAATAGATACATCTCAATCCATCAAATCATTCAGTATTAATGGAGCGGTGCAGGGAAATAACTTGACCTCGAGTGGGAAATAAATGCACATTTTTGATGTGAAGTTATTTCTCACTGAAGGTGGGCAATAAAAAAAAAAAATAATAATTTTGGCTGCAGCAGTCCTAGGCAGAACCAAGCCTAGCTTCCCGCAACCATTTGTGTGTGCGCGTTATATTTTTGCACGAATGGAAGGGACCTACAGTTTTCTGCCGTCTCCGAACTCCGAGTTGGGAAGCTTTAGCTTTACATGACAAATGATACTCTTGAATGCTTGTCAGGCATTCGGAAGAGGTGGGCACTGTGAAAAACTTTTTAGGTGTTTGCGGCGCGATTCGAGCCCAGGACCGCTGGCTCAGTAGTCCAACACACTAATCACTTGCACTACGGTGCCCACTACGTGGGCAATAACTTAACCAGAAATTTTGTCAAATGATTGCCTACCTTCAGTGAGAAATAACTTCACATCAAAAATGTGCATTTATTTCCCATGTGAAGTTATTGCCGTGAAGTTATTTCCCTGCACCATTAGAGTGGGTGTACTGTCAAGATTAAGAGATCCTTATTGGCGACAAAGTCCAATTTAAAGCGATTTAGAAACATATCTGTCGTAAAGTTGTTGCAGTTTTGGTCTTGGATTATGGGCTAGAACTGATTTGAATTTAAGTAGAAATGTAATTTTTTTTCGAAAAGTGCCTTTTTCTCTGGGCTAACCTAAGTCTACAGCAATTTAAACATCCTTTGAGCATCTGATTAAAGTCGTATATCCATATGAAAATAAATGCATTTAAAACTAAATTCTAAACGCAACAACATTGAAACCATTCAAAACGACAATAAATCAATAATTAATTTGCCTAATTTGCCCAAAATTACGAGTGCACAGGGCTTCTAAATGACTAATTACCCCAACCAGTTGACAGTGCAGTGAACGAACACTCTCGCTGCTGATCATAAATTTTCGCATTCATTACACATGAGGTGATTTGAAAATGTTTCATTCTTGTCTGAGTACCCTAAACGTGTTTCAAATAAAATTAATTTGTTACCAACAATTTTTAAAATAGAAAGGGTTGGCATGTCGCATCCTTTCACACGTTCGCAGGCGCTCGCTCACCCCTCTCCTTGACGCGGCAAGAGAAAACACAATTACTTCACTTTTATTAATCGTGGACACATTTCCTAAAGAATGTCACAACAAGACCAAAATCAATTTTGAGGGTCGAAGGACATTTTTTTTCTTTTTTTTATGACATACTCCAGTCAAAGTCAAGTAGGTAGGTACATACATACATACCTTTGAGAAGGACGACGAGGAAAAAAAAAACAGCAACAAATCTTCTGATTAATCGTTCCAGTTGAAGTATACACTAAAATCAATCCTTGTTCCAGCATGTAAATCGTGCAATCACAGTTCATGGAATCTTCCTTTGCCTGCTGGTAGCACATGGACAAATAAATCGCCATGTTTGTGTTAACTCATTTTTTTTTTTTGTGAATTTTTTTTCCGTGGATCTCCTCTTTGTAGATGTTCCGCGATTATGCTGCAGACATGTTGATTTTTATTTACTCCGTTTTTTTTCACCACCACCGCCGCGCCGCCCCCATATATTTCTTTATCCCAAAATATTAAAGGATGCATGTGTACTCGTCTCGTTTATTTATGTATTTATGGATGTGTGTGTGTGTTGGGAGATAATAAAGGATTCAGTATACGCGCACGATGGTCATAACAGAGTAAACGAATATAAAGCTGGAAAAATATCCCATTTTACACATCGCTTGATATGCCCTATCATGCATAAATCAATGCCAGGATGTCTGAATGGCGAAAAAATTATGTTTGATAAAAAACAAAAAACGAGAAAAACAACAATCGGCGAACAGGAAAAAAATACGTCACCGACTGACAAACTGAACAATTTCAGCACAATCGATTGGATGCATAAAATTAACGCAAATTTGTATATTCCTGGCTAAAGTGTTGTTATTGTTTTGATTCGGCCAATGAAAATGTTGTTGTTTTCCTTTTTGACACACATTAATTCTATAGAGTGCAACTATTTCTTTGAAGCCGGCATTTTTATTTCACCGGTTCAGTGCTGAAATTGATGAGCGGTTTTCCAAAAATCACTGGGCACATCATGTGTACTCTCGTATTGGTTTTTTTTTTTTTTAATCAATTTGTAAAAATAAATATAATATTCGTTTTGATTCCATTTGATTTCACGCGGGAAATTTGAATTTGTATACAATTCTAAATAATTTTTATTGATATTGCATAATAAATAGGGTCATCTAACAGGAGGTGTCATTTTAAGTCAATAGACATAGTACGGCGTTGTGCGTGGTCTACTGGCTTCAATTCTTGTGGACCTTTTAAGCATGTTGACAAAGATCTTTATGCGGTGCCATGTGGTTGCGGATAGGGCAAATTACTGTGATCGTCTCGAAATTGACACACCTGGGCTTTCTGTCGCACTCTCAGCTACAGCGCGCGGCGATATTTTCAGCTAACCTTACAGAAAGAATACCCATGGGAGTAGTCTTCCCCTGGGAGCGATATTTTCACTGCTTGAATTTTCGCCATTTCAACATTCTGAAGGCCCCGACCCATAGAACGTCAACGTTCAACGTAACGACGTTGACGTGGACGTATGATGGACGTATGTCCCATAGAATCCGATGCATATATACGTGGAGAGACGACATTTTCTTCGATGGCAGTCTCTTTTCAAATTAATTCAAATTTTGAAATGTAAACCGATTGTCAACGGAGATGACCGTTTTTAAATTTTCTATCGAGCTATCAGTTAAAAACGACGAAGCAACGCATCAACGGATTGTAAGGGTCGGAGCATTGAGTGTGTATCGATTCATTTGGAACGAGCATATCAGTAACCCGCGGCTTCAATTGTAAAGTACTCTTTTTGCAATGGTGTTCCTGAAAAAATACACTACTACAGATGTCCAGAGGCAGGTCTACTATTCATTAGCCGAATCCCGCTTAAGATATGGAATATTAGCATGGGGAAATGCATCGAAACCCCATCTCGATAAACTATCTAATATTCAACGTCGTTTAGTGAAAACTATAAATAAAAATAATAATGTTTTTAAAGTTCTAGATGTAACTAGTATATACAAGATGACAGCAATCCTTGAGTACTGCGATGACTCTCGTTTTCAGCACCCGATAAATCATGTCCAAAATACGCGAAGACGAGCTCAACACCTTCTCGAACTACCAGCAATAAACAACAATTACGGAAGAAGACAGCTTGCCCACATAATGCCTACAATTATAAATTCTTTACCAAGCAACATTAAAAATATTCGAAATTTTAAGAAACGTAAACGTAGTACTGTGCTACTGGGTAGTACACAAGGCACTCTATGCAGACGAATTTGAAATCTTTAGAATCTACTCAATAGAAACAGAGCATAATACCTGACGTAAACCCCCGCCGAACGATTGTAGTGTCTTCAGAGTTACAGAGGTTCTAGCAGTATGTTGAAAGTGGCGGAGCTGTTGGAGGCGAAGCTTTTAATCTACATATGTTCACACATCGATAGCAAGGCTGTGCTCAGCTAGCAGTTAGATCAGCAATGGTAGAAAAATTTTGCACTTTCCTTAACACATTAGACAGAGATAACCGTGTTAAACTATGTTGGGTGCCAGGAGACTCTGGCGTGGATGGAAATAAACTTACCGATGAATTGGAAAGAAAAGTGTGTGCACTGCCAATTACGGAGATGGTGGGAAATTAAATGTTAAGGTGGAAACGTTTCGGTTTAGGTACCATCAGAGGATCGCGATGGGGCCATTCTGGTGCCCGGTGTTTTATGATGGCTCAGTTCCATAACCGCTTTTAACTTAACTTATTAAGATGGATATTACTTTATCTTCAACAGGTTGGTCCAGCTCTGGGTTTTGTAGATATTTGAAGAATGTCAATTATTTTCGATAAACATAAAAGCACCTGTCAGTCACAGCCTAGAAATATGAAAACTCTACAAATGCTGATAAATCGGTGATCATGAACATGTTGCAAAACGTCCTTGTTATGAGAAGGGCAATTTTTTAATATTGCTTAAGGATTTATGTGTACTTTGGAGATTATTTCACGCTTTATGTGACTGTTTTCCAAACCGATAGGAGCACTTGTAATCTCTAACCCTTTCTACTGCGTAACTCGACCCCCGCAATCTTACTCAATATATCTATGCTGCGTATCTAAGTAGGTTTATTGACATTGCATTCCGAATATGGAGAAATATATACTCAACGATATTCAATCTGCGTCCGCCTGCACACATCGGTTAATTTCCCATCGAAAATTGTGCAAGGTTCCGGCATAACTGAGTTATGCCCAATTAGGCTCAGCGCGCTACGGCCAGCCGCTAAATTCATCCAGAAAATTAAATAAAATAACAAAACAACATATTTTCCAATTCATAACGAGATTTGTCATCTCATCGTCGTCCTTATTGTGGTACTCGTTCAAATTGCCCTAATTTTATGCTCTATTATGATTCCCAACTAAGGGTGTGTGCATTAGTTACACTCAGAGGGTTAGTTACCAACCATTCTATCGTCATTTGTTTCAGATACTTTGCAATATTACAACAACAATATGTTGTCGACATCCATCCATATCCATGGAAGCCAGCAGCCAGCAGTCGGTCGGTGGTGTGTTACTTTAATATCAAAGGGGTGTCGCCATTCGGTAGTTAGCAACTTTTATTCGAATGGCAAAATGAAAACTTTCAATAAAAACAAATCAGTTCTGGTCACGTGTCAGCTATCATATAGTAAATGAGATTAGAATCACGGTGAATGAAAAAAAAAAACGTGAAAATGCAAAGCATCTGCCACCACCACGACCTTCTTCATTGCAGTGCACCTCGATATGCATATAAAAGTATCTACTGCCTTTGGACTGGGTTAAGATACAATTTTTTTTTTTTTAAATTACTTAGAACGGTTTAGATACAATTTGTTGCCTTTCGTTTGTCTATGTCAAATGCAATCCATACCTAGAACGAGGATTAGTTTTAATTTTGAATGCGCAAAACAACAACAGGATGAAAAAATGAAAATCCCCCGGAAACGTTGTAGAAAACAGACAGTGCGGCCAACGTTTTAATTAAAAGATTGACATGGTGAGGCTTTCTCAACGGTCAGTCAATCAGAGGTTAGCCCAAGGGCGTGAAAAGCGGTTTAATGGTTAAAAGTTCGCTTCGTTATAGCGGTAGGTATGCCGGAATTTTGTAAAATAACGGCGTCTCGGACGGATTTAATTAAACATCAGTAACGTGATTGCGGTTGAATGGTAGTCAATCAATCAGTGATGTAGGTATGAACTCGATGTGCGTGGATTTTGGAAGGATGCGAACGGAAAATGTTGGCAAGGATTATGTCTGTCAGTTTGTCAGATTTCGATATTGTTGTTACAGACTAAGCTCGGTGAGGATAAAATGTATAATATAGTTATAGTGGACGATTGGGTTTCATAGGTTTGTGCTCATTGCCATTGTGTCTTGGAATGGTTACGCTGTAATGAAGATGGAAACAGTGATAAGACCATTAAGCCAAATAAGTTGTGCTCAGTTGTCGCCGCAATAATGCACGAATAAACTGGTGAACATAGTCCTAGATGTTACTCCACTACCAATCAGGTGTCATGCTACATACGGATGAGCTGAGCATATCCAAAGGGAAATCTGGCATCTCGACATCGATTTGACACCTGCCAACTTATCTTTCTTGATTTTCTCTAAGCTTATTTTATGAGAGTTCTGAGCAGTTGGACTTAATTTAATGGATAAACAGCGTCATTATGAAGCATTTCCGTATCGTAAAAACTCGAAAGACAGACACGGACATTGCTATGATCCAAGTGAGTTAAAAGAATACAAAATATATCGACAGCGTCAGGTTTCTTTAACACTATTGCAATTAAAGGTGAAGACTGTTTCCGATCCGGTTGAACTTGACTCATTAACATTGTAGAGGGGATCGGGTTAAAAATAATGCTATCTGCTTCTAGCCTATTTGTTGATTTAAAGAGATGGACTGCATTAGATTAGTTTGGTTCAAAGGTCATTAACTTTAAAAATGACTCGTGGAGATTATGAAGTTTATGTAGCCTGAAAAATCGTATAAAAATATACTGGTGTAGTTCTATAATTTATAAATCCTATGAGAATGACTTGCATAGCACTTATTGATGTTTAACTGTATAAAACGCGGGTACCGGCGTCAGTGGGTTAAATGGACATTCTATTGGAAACAAAAACCGCAAATTTTGGTTTATCGTAGTCTCCAGTCCAATTGAAAATAATACAATTGATTGACATAAAGCTTATTAATGAAGCTACGCCAATAAATGGGTATTTTTGAAAAGGTCTAGAACTTTAACCCTACAACTCATCTCGATAAGATATCTAGTATTCAACGTCGTCGTTAAGTGAAAACTATAAATAAAAATATTAATGTTTTCAAAGTTCTAGATGTAACTAGTATATACAAGATAAAAGCAATCATTGAGTACTGCGATGACTCTCGTTTTCAGCACCCGATAAATCATGTCCAAAATACGCGAAGACGAACTCAACACCTTCTCGAACTACCAGCAATAAACAACAATTCCGGAAGAAGACAGCTTGCCCACACAATGCCTATAATTATAAATTCTTTACCGAGCAACATTAAAAATATTCGAAATTTTAAGAAACGTAAAAAGATAACCAAAATGTTTTTTTTAAGATTGAATTCCATAACTTAAAACTAAATTTTCGTTTTTATTTAATTTCCTATTGTTTTGTTAATAAATTAAAAACGTAACTTAAAGTGCTAGATTCATTAAAAATGCTTACCAACTTAAAACTTTCAAGGTAAATTGCATTTTTATAAACCTAACCACCTGCAGATAAGCTACTAGCTTCGCAGGTAAAACATACATTATATATATCTGTATCAATTTTTGAAAATAATAATAATAAAAAAAATAAAAAATCATGGTATAATGTCCATAGGATTAGTTTTATTGGAAAGATGCTATTACTGTTTAAATATATGTAATTTTGGGAATATTGGTTAGCTCGAATAAAGCGCAGTCTGGATGTCATTTGAAATTAAACAATTTAAATCACAAATACATTTTATTTTATTAAATTCTTCAACTGGGTAATAAACTAGAAATGCATTTTCCAAATAACCCATGAATACACTACTACACTGCGCTGGAAGCCGTTTTAGATCAGATACGAACTGCCAACTTAACTCACTTCGTGTTACTTACTTAGCGAACAGCATGTGCACAAGCAACACTAGGCTATAAAACCTTTGAATAGGAGGGATTTCCCTACACAATAAAGCTAAGGTCGAGAATTGGTTCGCATTTCGACTTACTTCCATCCTATCCAGCACTGTCCTCGGTGCTCCAATTAAAAGTATTAGTTATTGCACCAACTGCAGATGTTTCCATGTCGTCAAACACCAGCCACGTCCCATGCACATCCGGCACATTATCCCATATGCTCCAGCAACAAGCTGGCGACAAAGCGTCTGGAGACAATACGAAACCATCCACCAGCACCACATTCCTGTCCATTTTCTTCTCATCATGTAATCCAATAATCAGTTAAGCCATTAGGTAATATTTTGTTAGATTGTAAGATAGTTGTAACTTTGAATTGAATAAAGAAAGAGGCTTCTCCTGCAAGTAAATAAAATAATATTTTCTTTAATTTCCAAAAGATTAAAATAATTTAACTTATACTTGCCGCTTTGCCCAATGAATCCCTACTTACGTATGTTTATAAATACGTTATTATTACGTTATTATTATTATGTGTGGTGGTAGTCGTCGTAGGTCGCCACGCTGAAGGTTCACGGTTCAAATCCAGATGGCTCCGAAAAATTTCTTTCTCACGAAATTTAAAAAATATGTTGATCAGTTTCAGAAGTCAACGTCATGCGAAGGCATAACACTGGCAGTAGGATGGTGGTGTGGCTGCAGCAATTGATCGCCCAAACAAAACAAGAAACATCAGGAAAGAACTTCTGTGAATCACAAGCAACGACAAAACTTTCAATAATACACAACTCTCCAGTTATCCTGGACACCATCCAGGGAGTTAGTGGAAACCTATCATCTGAGTTTCGATCTGTCTGTCTCTCGTTCTTGTCCTTCATGTACTCGCGCTGTATATAATCATTGTAAGCGTATTTATAACCCATGTGTAAATTATGTATAAAAAGAAATGTGACCACTTGACGACTTCATCCATACATCATATAAGCAGTTTATTAATATAATGCTTATGTAGTAATTTCGCTTTATTTTTTAACACGTTCGCGGACACATGATTTTCGGTGGGAAACGCTAGAATGACACAATGTCTCCGGCATTTTGAGTGATATTTCATATTATTTTTTTGTAAATTTTGTATAAAGATAAAAATGATTCCGAAAGCCACACTGAAGTGAAAATTTGTCTCCGGTAGGACAAATAATGCTGGAATATGGAAATATGTATACTGTAATTCTCGTCGGCGTACCCCGTCTTGTCCTAAAAGACCTAAAATTATTTGACGGGATATGTTGTCATGACCCGCTACTTTCCTCAACCATTGACGGCACAATGCCGTCTTGTCCGCGAACGTTTTAATAACTATGCAGGTTTCAATTCGCTTATGAAAGGGCCATGTAATGATTTATTTAAACCTCAACGTCTATTATCCGCCATATACAATTGAATGTCATGATGTCACATTGCTTATCGTATTCTACTCGTCTAATCCTTTCCTTTGATACCAATATCAATAGGGTTGTGAAGGAAAAGGTAATGCGCGATCTTGTGGCATCCGCCTTATTGCATTATCTATGAATTGATTTAGCCTAAGATACGCCTTTGATCAAGACGAATCCAACGACACTCTATTTGTTGAAATCGGTGAAGTAAAAGGTAATCCGCCATCTTGAGACGTCCGCCATATTGAATTTGTCTGTAACATTCATATAACCTAGGACACGCTGCGGATCAAGAAATCGGTTGATTTGTTTAGGCTGTTCGAGTGGACATCCTTACATACAAAAACAGTCTTGTGAGGTTTATAACCCTTCCATTTGGATTTGCCATAGTCAGGTAACAAGCTTGTTCATTTCTATGGCTTCAGTTATGAGTAAAGCTATACAAGAATATATAAGAAGATAGAAGACCGCAACGTAGCGCAAGTGGTTAGTGCGTCGGACTACTGAGCCAGCGGTCTTGGGTTCGAATCCCGCCGCAAACACTTAAAAGTTTTTCACAGTGCCCACCTCTTTCGAATGTCTGACAAATATCAAAGAGTATCATTTGTCACGATTGAGCTTCTCAACTCGCCGTTCGGAGTCGGCAAAAAACTGTAGGTCCCTTCCATTCGTGCAAAAAATATAACACGCACACACAAATGGTTGCGAGAAGCGGGCCCAGGTTCACCTCGAGCTGTAGCGCCAACTAAGTAAGTAAGTAAGTAAGTAATTCTATCACATAAATAGCTATCCCGTTTGTGAGCCATTGACGTCAAATTAGTCCAGTAGGTCATTTGAAAATTTCTTGTCTTCGTAGTTCAAATATTCCCACATTATTTCTCAGTAACTGTATCCAACCAATATTTAAGAACGTATTAAATCACAATAATGAGTAAATATCAAATTGGCCCTAGTTATAGTTATAAATAAAGGGTCAGTCCTTATTGGCGTACATAACCCCGTTGACAACACGTGACAGACGAGAACTTCAATAATCATCTGACGTTTGAGTAAGTTTTAATCTTAAAACAAATAGCCACCTTGTGCATCTATATTGATTCAAATAACATACATATGTATGTACTGTACATAAATGTATGTATGAAGTTTAAACCACTTTATGTAGTAACCTATTTACCTTAACCAATTAAATTATTAGATTAAACATAAGCAAATGTGTTATTCAAATGTTTTGGGAAATTTAAATTCTACACACTTTTCAAAACACTAAACAAATATTTACACTTGTCGCATATAAAAACTAAAAAAAGGGTTAGCATTGCACAAACAACAATGCAACAATATGACACTCATTTGACAGTTCAATGAGATACATTTTATGATTGACAGTGCACATCTTTTGGGATTATTTTAACAAAAGATGGAGGTTGCTGATTAGGGGAAGATATGCATACATGCAAAGTATTTGTGGCTTCTTTTGTGATTCATTTGAATTTTGGTGATTTTAAATCATCGAAACTTTTTCATTGTGGTATACATAAATACCGGTGCTGCGTGACATTGACACAGCTGAGAAAATGTAAAAAACTGCCCAAGCGAAAGTAGATTGAAGTCAAAATGCGCTGGAACCTGGATTTTGACAGGAAAATAACAAAACTTACTAATTTTTGTTTATTGCTGCTTTTCATTGTAACTTGCACTGTTTTTCGAAATGAGTCATTTGTATTGAAAATAACTTTGGATACGGATATTGATTGAATAATAAAATACAAAAATAATTTTACCTTTAAATATTTAATCTTCAACTTTTTTTATTTTCACCACATAATTCTCATTTATTTCAATACATTTCTTCAGCTATAATAATCTCTTCATTTGATGTGAAGATTTAACCCCTCAAATCTTTTTTTTATTTTCGGAAACAGGCTTAAGTCACACGACGCTAGATCCGGAGAATAGGTGCTGGGCGAATTTTATTGACGCCCGAGAGCGCAAGAAAGTTTTTGGTTTTTTCAGCAGTGTGCGCAGGCGCATTGTCGTGGTGCAAAAAGTAGCGGCGCAGCTCCTCTTTTTTTCGGTGTCCTAGTAAATTTTGGAAGCAAGTTTCAGTATACCGATTAGCAGTGACTGTCTGACCAGTTTTAAGCGGGATGACGGGGACCATTTTCATCCTGGTGAAGTTCATCGACCTCATAACTTTTGTCGCTGACTTTTGATGTTTGGCCTTTATTGAAGGATTTGCACCTTCTGGGCTGCTGTTTGGTTTCCGGGTCGTACTTGTAAAACCAAAATTCATCACCTGTAACGATCTTATTGAAGCAGCTTGACTCTCCATTTTCAAAGTTATCCAGAAAATATTCAGCAAAATGAACACGCGCTTCTTCTTGCTCTCCATTCAAAATTTTTGGAACCCATCGAGCAGACTTCTCGGTGATATTTCAGGTGATGATTTAAGATTCGTGACACAGCCATGGCATTCAAGCCCAGTTCATTCGCTATCATCTCCTGTGTCATCCTGGCATCTTCGTCAATGTTAGCCCTCACCAGGGCCACATTTGTATCGTCGGTCGATGATTTGAGCCTTCACGAGATTCGTCCTCCACAGAAAAATGGCCTGTCTGGAATCTTTGAAACCACTTTGAAATAGTAACAAGAGATGGTGCATTTATTCCGTATGCATTTTGGCATTCGTGCAGAATTTTGAATAGCGTGAGTTGACGTCGAAATCCAATGAGAATGGCAAAACGAATTTCTTCTGTGTTGGCGGTGGAGCTTCAACCGAGCTTACGTCACTAATTTTTCTCTTTTCGGTCTCCATTTTTACCTATTGTTCTGAAATTTGGAAATAAATATTGCGACAGAGCCTAAGCGAACCAACTAAGCGAACTTTTGTTAGTTCCTACAAAATAAATTTGAAAAAATTTACATTGCAGGCAAAAACTATGCTTAACATTAGAAACAGCGACTCAGCAGGTTTCCGTACCATTTTTAGTAACTGTGAGGGTCAGTGGTACAGGCCACGTAATTCGGTTATCGATGGTACAAGTAAAATGGGGCCTGAAGCGCCTCAATTGGAGCCTGACAGCTATCGGAGTTTCTCTGACACTTGCTGTGTAAATTAAATTTTTTACACTACACATTTTAACGTGGAAATATGCTTTTGCATTAATTTGCCATTCTAGACTGCGGCCTCCAAAGCCGCTACAAGTCCGATCCTAGACACTTTATTCCCAGGAATACCACAACTCGTTCAACGACCTAGATAGCCTGAAATTCACCATATTAGTCCCATGTATGAGTTTAAATTACTATAGACCCACAGTATTAGGAGCCCACCTATAAAAAAAAACAAAACAAACTTTAAACATGTTCCAAACAATCATACAAAGCACAATTGAATCACGTCACTGCTATCTGAAGGTGAAGTGTAGATTCAACCCTTAGATACACTCAGATATTCTCTTCTTGTCTATACTTTCATCTTTTCTACTCCTACTCTGCGATCGTTCACTCGATCGATAACAAAAAATAATGTTTTCACTTGTTATGCTACCCCAGCGCAGCGCTGGCAATGATTTGTGTCCAGCAGTTGTGTTATGCTGCAAAAATCCACTACACCACCAGCATTGAACTAAAAGATCGCTAAAGATCAATTGGTCAAAACTAAATTAATAGTAATAAATTTTGTATTCTTTTTCTTCTCGGTCGTCTCGATGTGTATGATATGCGTTAACGTTCACACATCAATGAGAAGTGTGATTGGTCTCTGCTCACTGGTTCGTGGTATCTCAAAAAAAATTGTGTATTTCAATTGATCACCGTAGCGGCGCGGACGGATCGATAATAATTAGTGCAGTGTACATATCTGTTTTGTTTTGTTCTTTTTTTCAGTAAATGGAAAACCCAAAACGGTTTCCATTTCTAATGGGAAAATCAATTTTCTCCTTCCGTTGGTCATTTGAAAAGTAAACAAACCAAACGTCATCCAATTAGAGATGGAAGTGTAGTGTAATTTTGTTTTTTTTTTTTTTCTAAAGTTTACCTCGACAACGTGTCTAATGAGGAAACCATGTGCAATTCAGTGAGAATTCTAAGCCAGGTAAGTGAGCTGCTTGATTCTCAAGCCTGATCCGGTGGAGGTTTCCAGTTTTGATTTTTTACTTCAGTCGCGATCAGTTCTATTGCAAATTTTACGCATACATACATACATATGTATGTGTTTAAGTATTCATTCATTATGTGGTGCTGGCAAAATTGCAAATTAATCGGTCTTTCTACACCAACGTGTAATGGAGAAACAAATTTAGGTTAAAGGTTGGGAGAAATAAATACAAAGTGAATTAAATCTTACTTACCAAAGAAACATGAAAGTTGATGAAGTTTTTGTTTTAGAGTCAAAATTGTTAAACAAGTATCATTTTAAAAGTCGATTTTCATTAGATCTTCCACTACAAGATAAGGTCTTGGAAAGTTCAGTTCTTCAGATGCGGCCGGTGGCAAATGTAATCACGATCTCCATATGTACTCGAATCGAAGCAATTCAGACTTTCCGAACGGACTATTGAACTCTACAAAGCTATAACTCAAACAATAGCAAGTTCTCTATAGAAGGGCCATCTTTTGATATGTTCAAGGAATCATATGAACTTCCTGTATCTTAAAATGTCTGAAAATATCTAGTTGGTGTCTGTATAGGCTCGTTCTAATCACATGCACAATGACTCAGAAGGTTATCGTGAATTTTGTTTAAGGTAACAGCTACTATTCTACCAGTGACGACAAGGTTAGGTTAGGTTACGTTAGAACGGTACCTAGGTACCATAGTGGGCCAATCGCGATCCCCTGAAACTATCTTTTGATGGTACACTAGTCCCTCGCTTTTCGCGGCGGTTAGGGGAATGAAAATACTCGCGCAATGCGAAATCACGCAATGCGAAATCGCGCCAACCGAAACCGCGCAAAGCTAAGTATGAGTTTCATGTAATTTAGGGTGTTGTTTTCCTGAAAAATTAAATGTAAGCATTTATATAAGCCGCGCAAATCGAGTTTTGGTAGGCAAATGCATTTCGCGCAAAAGTCGCGCAAAGCGAGGGACCAGTGTACCTAAACCGAAACATTTCCGCCTAAGAATTTTATTTCCCTGGAAAAGTTTTAATTTTTATTGTGGCTTGTTTGGCCCGGCCCGCCTCCTCTAAAGTATCAAAAAAGTAGGTTATGTTAGGTAGCAGTAGCTGCCGGTAACAAGTACGAGCACACTTAGTCCTATGGAGGCCCATTGTGATACCAAGGATCTAGGGGATATTTTCCCCGCTACTCAAGAGAACCACTTGGAGCTTTGTATAAAGCGAAGCAGGCTTCCTACGTCTATTTGTGCTAGATCACTTAGATCTTCGAAGAAGTATTCTCCTAGGTGTAGCCTAGTTGCGTGCTTGCCTATAAGACAGTGTCCTGTAATGACACCGATAGTCGTACTTATATGTAGTCTTTTTAGTGACAGAAGGTATCTAGAGCAGTTTAGATCTAATCTAGGCCAGATCTGTTTAGTAGCAAGGAAGGTAGTTCCACCTTCCCATCTAGCGTTGGTTTTATTGACTGTGTCAAGTTTGAGTGCTAGTTTATAAGTAGCGAGTGGCAAACCTATATTTTTTCAAAAAAGGAACTCCCTAAAACTTTTTTGCGTGAACGAGCAATGGCATGGCAATCACAATGGATATATTCGACATCCTCCGCTGAACCCAAGTCATTGCAGTCCCATTATTTTGGCATGCTTTCTCAGGAGACAGTGTCCGGAAAGTATTCCTATTAAAGTCCTTAACTTTTCCCTATTTAGTCCACGCATTACTTTGGTCCTTTTGTGATCTAAAGCCGGCCAATGATCCTATGTTCCTCTATTCTTGACCATCTATTGCCCGCCATACTAATGATAGTGAAAGTGATTGATAGACAATGACGCCAATCTAAGAACGAATATTCATATTTACATATTGGAATGACCAAAACAGCTTAAGGAGTGATCTGTGAAGCTGTTTAGTGATAAATAAATGATCATTTTAGTTTTCACAGCATTTTTTACCACTTCACGAACACGCCTTATGAGACTTTCAAACTCATAAGGTCTGTTTCGTAACTTGTGATTTTTCGAAAAATTACATAAAACTTCATAAAATCACATAAATTCCTGTTTGTCAAACAAAAAAAATCACAACAAATCACAAAAACGAGAGCCGAATGAGAGTGTTTAAAATTGTCGCTTAATTGAGAATGTTGTGATTTTATGCACCAACTTTTTCTTTGGGTGAGTGTGCCAACGCTGTCAAACCACGCCATCTGACAGTTTGTGAAATGTCATAAGTTAAGTGGAAAACAAAAACAAATTGACGGTTTACCCACAATGTACTTCAATTGCGTTTCGTAAGTTTTGTGCAAGTTTTCCACTTTCTGTGACGATTTTTCCTACTTTTCAAATTATTTGTTGGGCAAATAGCCAACTTGTCCACAAAAGAGTTACCAAGCACACATGTTATGATAAATTGCTGTAAAAGTGTGTACTAGGAAAAACTAAATGACAGATCCTGTCCAGCGCTCCCAATTTGCTACAATCGTAGCAAAACTGCTACGCACCCTCCCTAAACACCGCAATTTTGCTACGCTTTTTTTTTAAACGGGAACTGTCTACAAAAATTTGCAATTTTTAAACCTCTCACAATCAAAATTACAAATAAAAAAAAAATGGATCGAACATATTTTCAAACTATTCACTTCTACGACACCAACCTACGTTACTGTTCTATCGTACCCTATGCAGGTAATATACATTTCTTCGGATGTGTTTGAATTTGACTGGAATCGAACTGGTATTGCAATGGTTTTAAATTTTAATATACCAACTGTATAGTTGTCCTTCCAAAGCTGTTTATTTTTAACGAAGAACTAAGCGGTTTTTGGTTTGTTGTCGATGAAAAACGGCATATTATGGACTTTTTGAGTTTAGCTACGCAAAATTAATTTTTGCTACGGATTTTTTTTCCTTAATGGCAGCACTGATCCTGTAACCTATATGTCTCATTTCTATTTGTTCCCTTACCTTGCTGGAAAAATCAATATTTTTTTTGAATATCAGATTTTTTATTTAAATTATTTACACAAATAAATGTTTAACACAATGAAAGAAAAGTTCATTTAAAACACCGTTATATGTTCACTATATGAACATGAATTTTTTTATAGCAAGGAAAACACAAAACTTAAGTCCGTCAGTAGAAAGGTAATTACTTTTACCCGTTTATGACTTTTTTCAGTTGGTGAGAATATCTGAGAGAATTTCAATTAAACAACTCGAGCCCTCTTAGCAAATCAGAGCTGGTTGACAGGCTTGCAACTTCGACACTAAGCGTGCACATTCTCTTCCCCCATTCAATTTGTATACCCCCATGCAATTTATTAGAACAGAATCTTTCGTTTATAAATGTTTCTTTACATCACGTTGATGTCATCAACATTACCCTATATGCGTAAGTGGATAATGAAATGTAATTTCATCGTTAAACTTGAGTGACTGTTTGTAAATTGGCCAAACAGTTGATATTTGAACTTTTCGTTTGTAACTACTAGTCTAACAAAATAATAATTAGCAGTTGCAGTAGTTGCAGTTAATTATTCTGTTTACGCACACAAGTTACGTTGTTTACACATCAACATGTAACGTATTAATTGATTGCATTAACCTTATTCGATGTCAAAACGGTATCTCTGAAATAATTATAATAAAATTTCCATTCCACACAACCAATCAACATTTACCCTAAGTTTGTGTAAGCTTGATTATGACAGTTTGCAATCAGCCCAAAAATATGCAACAGTTTATAGACATTTCATTCAAATGTTGCAATTTTATTCAAATTGATTTCGGATACAACGTGTAACTGATGACTTGAGTTGAAATGTACAGAGAATGTTATTAATTGAAAAGGTGTGGTATGTGTTGGATAAGGTACGAGCACAGGTAATAAATAGATTTATTATCGGTGGTACTTGGTATCTATGACAGGTGTGAAGCGTCTGCCAAAGGGTAGCATCTATCTGAATAACTGGTTAATGTTTTCAATGTAGCAAATATTTATGGCATCAATTAAAATGTTGTGTTCTGTTATTGCACATTCAACCAATTACAGAGAGATTTGCGTATCAACTTTCCGTGTGAATCACATGCACAAGTTGCAAGTGTTGTTATGGCCAATTGGCAGTGTAAAACAATTACGGTAGGTAAGGTGCCTGTTGAGCTAGCAATCTGAAATGTCAGCAAGGAACTCAAAATATAACTGTTTTAAATAATTACTTTCGTACGAGTTTGTTTAATTTATATCTTAAATGTCTTTATATGTATAGAATTACAAAGATGTGTACTGGAAATTTTTTAGTTTATGTATCCACTCTTAAATGTATGAAGGAATCGATAATGAACGATTTGCTGTGATACTTGGGCTCCTTTGAGAGTGTAAGAGGCTACTACAAATCATTTAAAAATCGATTTAGAATCAAGAGTCCTTTCACTATGGTGTACGAGGAAGCGTCAAGTGACAATTTAGATGAAGTTTGCGACATGTTTGCAAAGAAATTTGTAAACATCATTTACCTCCAATAAACTCGATTAGTGACCTTGGTCTTCTTCAATTATCTGAAGATGATATTCTTTCTGAGTTGGCATCCCTCGAATCAAATGCCACTGCAGCTCCAGATATTTTACCACCTCTTCTTATAGAGAAATGTAGGTACATATGTTCAAATTGTAGAAACCCTTATGCATCATATTTAACATGTCTCTAGGTTAAGTGCAGGCGAGTTTTTGGACTGCTGGACGCACTCATTTATAATACCGATTTTTAAGGTTGGGTCCAAGGCGTTTGTCACTTACTTTAGACCGATTGTCAAACTTCAATTGATTCTCAAAATCTGTAGCTCTGTAGCTCGCAAGAATTTTATCACCTCTTGTTTTCAAGTACTCAATTTATCAGTCAGTTCTTAGAAGAGTACATCGCATTCAAGACCTGGATGTTGTTCTTAATACTCATCTGAATTCTCGAAGTACTTCGATTACATTATTTCTAAAGCTAACTTTATGTTGGGGTTTTTAAGTCGCAATGTTAGAAGTTTTCGTCATCATTATACTCTTAAAGCTCCTCGTACTTCTTTAGTGCGATCTAAACTTGAATATTGCTGCGTGATTTGGACCCCACACCATCGCAACAGTGGAATTCGTTTAGAGAAGGTTCCTAAATGGTTTACGAAGACAGTACTTCGAAAGATATATGTATCTGTGATCACAAGGATAAACCGATAAAGTCTGTTTTACTAATTTTTCAGGAGAGCAGTTTAAAGTTTTTGAAAAATGCGTGAAATTACAAATTGGACGATTGGAAACTCCGATCGCGTTGAAACAAAAGATAAAATAAAGAAAATTTTACTCTTTATTAGTTAAAAATTATTAATTTTTTTTTTTAATAACTGTGAATGATTTTATTGACAAAACTAATACTTTATCGTTAGGTCTTTTAGTTTTTCATCATACAAAATCCTATCTGGAGTTTAGTTGTTTTTCCATTTTAACGAATCACAATTTAATTTTGCAATAAGCGCTAAACTGCAGATAGGGAAGTCTTTTTACTTATTCTTCCTTATAAAAAAAATTAACAAAACAAAAAATATTACCACGGAGAAACAGCTATGTAAGCTCAAGTTTAGCTATTTTTCCCCGACAAAAAAAAATTTAACGATTGTATAAATTTAATGTGGAAAAACAACTAAAGTCAAGTTAAGTCTTTATTTCTTGTTGTAAATCTTACAAAGAAATTATCTTAAGTCAACTTTTTATAGTAAATTTCGTTTCCTTTTTAGTTTGGTTGTTTTTCCCCAATCTCAACTAAAAAAAGTGACTTAAGCTGTTATGTTTTTTTGAAACTGTGGCCACATTTTTAAAAATCAAAAGCTGAAAAAAAGTCTACAAAATAGATTCGAGTACGACATCAAAATCTCAATTTTGTTTAAAGTCGACTTTAGCGGTTATGGTGTGTGGCCACAGATATTGCAACGCTAACATGCCCTCGTATGAAGCTAGATGCGCTCTTATCAACTTAAAACCTCTGCGTAAGAGAAGTGATTATTATTCAACTCTCTTCGCGCGTCATATCCTCATCAGTCACATTGATTGTCCATTTTTACTTTCACTGTTAGGTAAGCGTATATGCACACCCTCTCGTTTTTTAAGGCCAACGGAACATGATTTTTTTTACATTTCTTACCATAGAACAAACTATTGTCTCAATGAGCCTATTTCTAATTGTGTAGAATTTGTCCATAGTGCAAGATGGACAAACAGATAGGCAAGACAGATCGGTATTGCTGGCAACTGGAGAATAATTTCGATTTTTTGCCGTTAATTTTTACTATCTAGGGAAAGTAAAATCACGCTTTAGCCAATTTATGAGATTTGTTCATGATCCCTCTTCCACGATCGTACAATTGAAAGACATAATATGTGTCTTATTTCCCTGCTTGAGCATTTTCTCTCACTCTCATTATTCAACTCGCCAATTTCACTCAATTTGCACTCCTTACAAAGAGTGACTCTTTACTTCGATCATATTTCCAAATATTTTAGATGAAAACATAAATAATAACAAAACTCTAAACTGTCAAAGAGGGCATACATAAATCAAAACTCACAAGTAATCTGTGCAATTATCAAAAACAAAAAAAAAAAAACATGACCAAACGTTTAAGATAACAACAATACAGCTTGTGACAGCACTTAGCTTCTGTAGATCATGCCGCCGCCGCCGATAAACGTCATTCATCCATTATGGTCACCACCGTGTATGCATTAAGTTCGCGTGTTGTGTTTGTGTATCTCAATTGACAACAAGGCCTGTTGAAGTAGTGATACATAAAAAAAAACCTTTTAATCTTAACCACTGGGCTGCACATTTTTTTTTTATTATAAATTTTATTATATTTTTTTTTTTAAATAAATTTTTAATGCAAAATTATTGTTTCTCCCCGAATCTCAAGAGCGCACTTGCCATCTAATTTTCTTAATTGATAACCCACATTGGACACTATAAAGCTAAACGTTATGTTTTGTGGTTAGCTAAGTTCAGTGCTTAATCTGGTGATTAACCTCTCTTCGCTGGGACCTTCGGTGTGATCAAAATTTATCACAAGGGGCCCTGCTCGTGATAATTAAATGCTTAATAAGCTAAATGGCAACGCGTTAAGCTGTGTAATGGAATTATTATTTGTTTTCATTTAAAATATAGGATCGACTCTAAAGATGGCATTGTACATTACGGTTGCATCGCAGTTAGTGGCCAGGAGACCACTATGTAAATCGGATTTATTTATTTATTTATTTTTGCATCCATTCGATAGTGTTTACATATGTATGTTATAAATCAAAGGAATTCATCTTTTGGCAGAAGCATTATTGTCTGCGAGAAGTTTTCCTATTTGAATTTATAATTTTACTAATAAACTTAAGCTTGCTACGTGGCACGGTGGAAGTGCACGAGGTGAATAACCTCAAGTCTTCGGACATACCTATTTAAACCGTAAACATTTCAACTAACGATTGTAACTTGGATTAAATGGTAAAATGATGATCTGTAGATAAAGACCTGAGATTTGGCACTAAACCTTGCAGATAACTTTTTTACGCATGTGTAATTCACATTTTGTAACTGATTCATCGTTTGAGTGTTCTAGGTGTGTTGGTTTTGGTTTGCGATGGAATGCGCGTGACTTATTGGGGACATATCAAATGATGGCGGTTTAAAGACGATCGTAAAACCTTAATAGAGGCAACCAAAACCACCGCACTGTAAACACGTCATAGTCAGCCTTCATGGCGTACGGTGTGGCGTACTGTCATCACTCAGACGAGTAAGTTTATTCCATGAAGGATGTAACCAGTGCCCACTTGGTGAAAGAACAAAAAAATTGTCCATGAAATATGAACTTCAGCTATTGTTAAAGAGGTATCTTTACATCTTTATAATACAGAGTTTTGGGGAAATGTGTTGCAGTACGGGGTTGTAAATTTATAGATGACGCCATTCTCTCATCCAGCCCAAATCTGCTGCTGTTGCATGTCCAATCTCATCTATTTTATCCATCCAGGGCCTAACTTTAAGAAAAAATTCAAAATGACTTCTGATCGCAATATAAAAATGTTTATATTCCATATTTTGGTATTTTGACATTCGGTTCAACTTAAAAAAAAAAAAGATCAAAGGATTCCAAGCAAACAATACTGCGTTGTACTCGTTCTTTCACGGTAACATGAATCAATAAAAAATAATATGCAAATATTTTTGGACAGAAAATATTAAAATATTAAAATATTATTATTAGTCTGACTCACAAAAGATAAATAAATAAATATTTGGTTTCAGCAGTCCTAAGTAGAGCTTCCCTAGCTTCCCGCAACCATTTGTGTGTGCGCGTTATATTTTTGCATGAATGGAAGGGACCTACAGTTTTCTGCCGTCTCCGAACGGCGAGTTGGGACGCTTTTACATGACAGATGATACTCTTGAACTTTTATGTTTTTGCGGCGGGATTCGAACCCAAGACAGTAGTCCGACGCACTAACCACTTGCGCACGGTGTCTGACTCACACAGGTCCTAATACTCATCATCCCACTTATAGAGGCTCTTTTTGTAAATTTACACCCCTATCGTGGCTGTATACCTTATCGGTAATGTGAATGAGTTTCACGGCATCGTGGAAAACGTTCGAATCGGGTCTATCCATACTAAATATGACCATACGTAGCTCAAACGTTGGGGATCTTATCTTGTTGATTTGTTTTACTTAATAACTTGATAGTTTAAATAAACAGATTGTACAAAAAATTTGAAAAAATCGTGTGCAAGTCTGCTAATTTAATTTCGGAAAATTTGAAATGAATATGTAAGATACATAAGCGATGCCCCATATTATGAAAAGTCGATTTATTTAGACATTTTCAATAATCCTGCAAGATTGAACAGGTTTTTAGTAAATTTATGAGAACAAGTATTCCCGCACGGGACCAGAAAATCACTTCGTTATATAGGATTTTCGTTATACGGAATCCCATAATTATGTCTTACGTTTTTCTCGGTATAACATTTTTGTGCGAAATAGAAAATTATTTGAAAAATTCGTTATGTGGAAACAAAAACGCATGAGAGTTCGATTTTCAGCTACAAAATTTGTTCGTTGTAGAGAAAAATTCGCTGTATGGAAATTCGTTATAAGGAGATCAAAACACACTAAAAGTAGAATGAAAAAGCTGCGTACTTGAAAAAAATTCGTAATAGGGAGAGCTTCGTTGTATAGAAGTTCGTTATAGGGAAGCTCGACTGTATATCAGTGCTATCCATTTTATTATTTTGTTATTTTTAATTATTTTCTTTATTGTAAACACCTAAATAGAATTTCAAAACCCAAATTCTCTTTGCTGTCATAAATTCTGCTTGACAAAAAACACTTCCTTTTCGACATTCACGTCGCGTCGATAAGGAAACTTAAAAGAGGTATTCCATTTATCCAGGTCCCGCTTAACCAGGTTCGACTGTCATTCCAAATTTAGGATAACATCCTAGGATAATTGCTCCTCTATTCCACCAATTAGCCTTATTATCCCTTTTAGTTATTGTATTGTTGATGACTTATTGGCATAGACGTTACTTTTGAGATATCCTCGAAGAAGGAAGTCGAACGATGTCAAATCGCACGATCTCGATATCAAATTGATTGTTTGTAATTGAAATGTTTTCAAGTAATTCATCTTCTTAGTTCAAAGTTAAAATATATTTTACATTTTTAAGTTGCAAAGAATCGTATTACAGCTACATATTTGGAAAAATTACAATTTGATATATATTGATCTGTTCAAAAGCACTACTGATGTTTTGAAATTGAGCGCTTCGGTAGAACGAATGAGCACATCGACGTAATTCATAAGATCAACCAGTTAAGATGGTTCAAATGAAGTATGATTACTATTAATCTATCTTTGGTTTAAGTTAACTAAGAAAAAATATGTGGAAAACCCGCATCAGCAGCCTTGACCTATTTCCCTTTAGCACCAATGTCATCTTTTTTTTATTCCTTTTTGTGACAATCTGATTACAATTGTGGAGCTACATCAAGCATACATATGCTCCAAGGCGCATTTGCAGAGCTATGAAATGTATCTGTGTTTCAATGTCAATCGAGTATATGCCCATGAGACGCGGTTGCATATGTTTAGTATGTGAATGGAAACACCTACACATTTCACTGACGATGAACTCTTCGGTGATCCGTCTCTGGCTTGGAAAGTATATTTTTATAGCAAAGAAATTGTGTTAATGTTTTCTTGTACTATCACAGCTTAGCTGTAACAGAAACTCAGTTTCATGAAGGGATTTCAGTTCAGTTCAGAGATATGTATGTACCTAGCTATTTCTGGCCTTCTCATCGGGTTTTTTTTTTTGTAGCGAATTGATGTAAATATTCTCTTTAGAAAGGTTTGAGAAAAGTAGTTTAACGCTAAGAAATGTTTTACAACACAGCTGCATTGATGTGGAGGAAGAAGAATCCTGGTACCACCTCCTATGCAGCTGTCCGGCATCGTCCTCCTACAAGATATTTCCTCAACGAATATCAATAAAACGTAAAAAAGTTATCTAACTTTCAAAATGGTTCCAAGAGCACCGATAAGAATAGGCTTACGTGGCAAGACAATGGACCTACCTTGGTCTTAGTAAATCCTACCGAGTACAGTAGCATCCTAAGCATCTATTTGAAGAAAATCTTAGAGAGTAGCTTAGTTTAGTTTCCGCAAAAACAGGGTTCCGGACATGATGACTTTTGTGTCATCATAAAAGGCCATGTTCCTGAAAGTCAATTTTCCACAAGTGGGTATCTAGCTGTTGGTAGATTCTCTATCACTTCTGGAACAAGGAGATATGCTTAGCTGCATCTATTCTATTCTTCAAAAAGTATCCATCAAAGTCAAAAAGGATTACTTGAAATACACAAAGTCAAAGTGATAGATATTAAATCCATTCCACACGTTGATTCAAGTGATACATCTGTCCACCATTGAAATCCACTCAGTGGAAAGTAATAAAACGAAACTGTGACCTTGTGATATTGCGTGCAAAGCGTTTTACTTAACTCCTTCGCTGTTCGCAGTACAGGTATAAACCTCACCTCCACTTGCTCCACATTTGCACTATTTCCTCACTCAACCTAAAAACTATGTGTGATGCCACTCAGACCCCCTATCTCCTCAACGATAAAAGATTAAACTATGCACACTGACTTTAATTTAACACATTGCAATGTGCAAACAATGTACATACAGATATATGTATGTACGATCTGTACATCAGGTGAGTAATAAACTATTTATCCGAGATGGCCATTCCTTTCGTAAGGTAATTTCCAAATTATTATTATGAGCAAAATCCAAAAACAAAACAAAACAAAAAAGGAACAATTAAATTACGGTAAAGGCAAACCGAAAAAATTAAACCTCTTCGGATGTCGATTAACCAGTATCTGGAGTTTATGGTTCAACATCTTGCCCGAGAATTGCATTGTCGGTGTCGTAGCACAATTTCGCAGTTTACGAATGGAATTTTTTTATACTCCAGTCCAGACATGAGTCAATGATTTTTCCTATTGAAATCAATAAAAGTAATAGTAATGCATTTAATTGGTATATTACTTTGCCTATGGATTGAGTTCGGGAAAACTAGTTAATGAGTGATTTTTGGTACCAAGTGCGGAACATGGTTGTTCGTGGATTACACGCGTAGGTAAGGTAGCCTTGGCCAACTTGTGAACTTCCTATCAGCCTAAGAACTAACCATGACTTAGTTCTGCTTGAGTGGTGGTTGTAAGAGGTTAACCGTAAAATAAAGCTTTCAGTTTCCCTTCTAATGCGTATAATATACTCGCTTCGGGAGCGCGATGTACTAAAATGCAGCCACATGGTTCAGCCTGTATTTACTTCTATTCAAAATTCAATAAAAGGAGAACCGACACTGAATCAAAGTCAAAATGAGACAGTCTCTTAAAAATAATTCTACATCGAGTAAGAAAACTCAGAGTATGTATAGCCGGTAGTAGCCATTGCAGAAGACAGTGTTGTCGGGAAGGTAATTTCCACATATTCCGATAGGCAGGGAGCCGAAAAGTCTCTGGATCCCGCAGTAATTAGATCATTGTTACTAAGTAGGCGCGAGAGACATTTAAATGAGATATCTGAACATCCACTATTCTGGGAACCAGGTCACATGGGTATCACTGCGCTGACTATCTGCCATAAACACGACTAGTCTAGTCATAAATACTGATACAATTTTTATTGCAACCATCTTCTTTATATATTTAAATGAGCTGTTCATTTGATATCTTTATACACTATATACTTTTTCTGATGTTTGAAGTGTTCGTACATCAAAAAATTTCAAGTTTTCCGCTAGATGGCGCTGGAACTCAAACATTTTATAATTCACCGTACGATTAAGCTGAAACTTACACAATATATTTGTAATGAATTGAGAAATGTTTGTACATCAAAAGTTATCAAGTTTTCCGATAGATGGCGCTGCAACACCAACATTTCAAAACCATCCTATTGAGCTGAAACTTACAGAATATAGTTGTTATGAAGTGAGAAATATTTGACAATCAAAAGTTTTCAAGTTTCCCGATAGATGGCCATGAAAACAAAAATCTCAAAATGATTATTACAGCAATGCACGGTGACAGCTATAGTTACTTACTTAGTTGGCGCTACAGCTCGAGGTGAACCTGGGCTTGCTTCTTGCAACCATTTGTGTGTGCGTGTTATATTTTTGCACGAATGGAAGGGACCTACAGTTTTTTGCCGACTCCGAACGGCGAGTTGAGAAGCTCAATCGTGACAAATGATACTCTTTGATGCTTGTCAGACATTCGAAAGAGGTGGGCACTGTGAAAAACTTTTAGGTGTTTGCGGCGGGATTCGAACCCAAGACCGCTGGTTCAGTAGTCCGACGCACTAACCACTTGCGCTACGGTGCCCACAGCTAGAGTTGTCGGCATTTAATTCTCCACCAGAGTCATTACTAGCCGCTTTTTATTATGCTGATCTGATCCTGATCAGTTGACGGGCATAATAAAACCAACTGGATTACATTATACACCTTTTTAGCTCAGATACAGACATTTTTAGTTCAGACGCAGGCCTTTAGCGCGAAGTTGCCGTTTTATAACACAGCTCTTAGATCAGACACAGATCTTAAGCGCGAAAACAAAGTTCACAAGCGGAAGTGCATCCTACTGAAATATAGTCGAACTGATTTTGAGATCACGAAAATAGATCTAAATGAGAAGCAAGATCTCGTATTGTTATTGTAATGCATACAAACCAAAGATCCGCTCCGGATCATGGGTGATAATAAAACGCGGCTACTGTTCACAAAAAGTCAATCGAAAAAATTTCATTACATTTATGACAAGCACTATTTTCAAAGGGTGTAGCGAAGCACACCGGGTAACCGCTAGTTTTAAATGAAGTATTGGTTGCACTCTTTCATGTTAACCGTTATTTAACCCGTTGGTTTTATGCTTCTTTGTTGCGGAAAAGATTTTTATTTTTCGTCGTTTACAATCATGGAATGGGATAACATAGAAAATCGTGTCATTGTGATCGGCTTACACAAGTGTAATATGGCAAAAGGTGATATCTTACCAAACCACTGTTTTAGAAGACGTCGATAAGCCTCTTAGCCGAACAATGTTCGCCAACAAGCACTGGACATTCCAACAAGATTCTGCTCCAGCCCACAAGGTTAAAAAGAAATGTACTCGACTTCATATCACCGGATGATTGGCCAGCTGGTAGACCGGATCTCAACCCTTTGGATTTGAAGTTGTGGTCCGTTTTAAAGGGAATGGCCTGTTCTACTCATCACCAAAATATTGAGTCTTTGAAGCGAGTCTTTGTACGCGCTGTTGACAACTTTCCAAAGAATGAGGTGCGTAATACGATTGATGATTGGCCAGTGCGTCTCTGGTCGTAGTTTAAGCCAAATGGCGGTCATTTCAAATGAAGTCTTCCATAACTTGTCTCTAAAAATATCAGCGCGTTTTCATTTTGCATAAGTTTTTCTTTGTACCAGTATTTATGACTAGACTAGGTATATAAACTAATTGAGAATGAGGCAATCAATAAAGCTACCAGTCGTTGAATTCATATAGACACATGTCTGATAACTAGAACTCTGTGGCCAGGATACGACAGGAAGAAATTGGTCATATTCATGTGAACATTAATACTCATGTGGAACGTCTCGGGATCTTTCGCAATGGCTTCTGTAGGAGTTGGAGAGACGATGAAGAAATTGAATCTGTTCGTCCTTGGTGACAGAATATTAAGACTCTTGGCAGTCATTTTTTTGATGAGCTAGAAGACTTAAGCAAAATTGAGCTGAGAAACCTCTTGAGATTCATATCTAAATTTGGGTGGTTCTAAATCAGCAAACTCCAGCGGTTTCTTTACCAATTCCAGTGTAAAACACAATGGGCACAATGGATCCACACGATTGTTCTAACTGTCCGGTGACTTTACGTCAGGGAGAACCCATCTTCCTAACCTAACCCATTACCATTTGGTTGGCCAGCCTTTTTGTTTCTTTTTTAACAGCTGCACTTTAAGATTCCATCTAGCTACTAAATAAATTGAAAAAAAGGGGGTGAGACTCTCGCGCGTAAGAAGTTTTAAATCCAATAAGCCATTGTTGAGTTAGGGCTGTGTAATGACAGAAAATTTGATTTTCTGCCACTTCGATCTCAAATTCTCAGCTCCTATAAGTAATGGAGTAGTCTAAATACACCCATAAATTCGGCCAGGAAATGTAGACCATAATAGTGAAAACCGCATCAAAATCCGTTTAGCTGTTCTCGAGATTAGCCAAATTTTATGGACTTCCTTTTATACTATGTATAGATTTTACTACCAGTTGAAGTTGGGGAAGGGGAAACGTTTCACTTTTTCGTCTGATTCAGCAAATTTGCCCTACCGCGTCTAAAGAAGTTTCACTTCAATAAACAATTATAAGCCGTCAGCAGTCCTATGGAGAATCGAGCCTAGCTTCTCTCAACCATTTGTGTATGAGTCCCGCCCAATTTCGCACCCACCATCTGGGTTTCAAAACGCTGAAGAAAAATTTTAAACACTGCTAAACCTAAAGATGGTTCCTAGTAAGGAAACTGGCCAATTCATGGACTACCAAAGTCTGTTCAATACAAATTTTCTGATATACATGGTAACGAAAAATGTCCCAGCCAGGACTGGAGCAGTGACGTCATTTGTAGTTCGTAAGCCCTTGATATTGCCGTAGTTTCACTTGAAAAATTGAGATTTTGGGAGCTCCATTCAAGGAGCAACATTGGCACACTGTCTACAAACTAA
Organism: Brachyopa scutellaris; assembly: GCA_949775065.1. Taxonomy (NCBI): domain Eukaryota; kingdom Metazoa; phylum Arthropoda; class Insecta; order Diptera; family Syrphidae; genus Brachyopa; species Brachyopa scutellaris. The sequence goes on from OX459113.1 coordinate 116,531,920, forward strand.
AGACTTTTGAGCACCTTGACCGAATGGTTGTATCTTTGATTTGTAGTCCGAGGTAACCAACTTCATTTTTAAAAGTCGAATAGATCGCAGAAGCTTGGCCTGCGAATGATGATTATAAAACGCTGCTCTGTAACTTAGCCAGAGAGTTATATCGCTCATATGTTCGACGGGCCATGAAGACCGAATTAACTTTTTATAGTCCAAGCGATCGTGCAATATTTTCATAGCTTAAACGTGCTCACGATCGGTGGTGCGGTGAGCGTAGAAGAAGAAGATCGGGTGCCCTTTTTATAAGTTACCAAGCCTTAAGAACTCCATCGAATGAAGTAACATCACATTTCTTAATATTTCAATACCCACTGAACGTCTCCCAGTACTCTGACACAACATTTACGTCACACAGCTGATCTTTCACCTCCGACTGATCGTTAAAACCGCCAAGTCATGGTCAGTCGTACAACCGGTATACTTAAAGGAATCCACCTAAATCGTTATGCAATTCTGCTAATGGCATTTGCCACAACAAGGTAATTTTCTGCCTAAACATCACATCGCATATGTGTGTATCTTCGCCGGCTGTTAAAAATTAAAAAAAAAAAAATAATTCTTTGCAAAGTTTACAACTTTAACCTCTGAACGTAATAATTCATTGCCGCATCTAAATGATATACACAGGTGTCGCTCTATCTATTTTAATGAGCGATATGCTGTCATGTATTTATGACCTGTCTATGGCTGTAGTGTTGTTGACAATCCTTCAAATCACATAGATTGATCTCAGAGAGCTAAGGAAGTATCTTTACGCGCACGTACTCCGATAGATTATATTCCCAAGTAACCATGGACGCGGAGCAACTATGACTAGATCGTAAAGCGTATCTACTGCCAATGGCAACGACAATATCAATTCAATTTGTTTCCAACGACCGGATGTAACAACCCTTTAAAAATTTCACACACACACACGCACGGATTGAGTTTATGAGTTTTCCTGGTTCAGCTGCATCTGTCATGACCGGCTTTGACTTTGTACAGAGATTCTGTCGAATTGTGTCATTAAACGACAGTTTATGTTTAGTTTGGGTTATTTAAACTAATGGCCAATGTCAATGCCAATTTTAGAGTTTCTTCATGTGTTTGCTAAATTTATTTAACGAGCTGTTTCAACACACTTTGGAGTACTTTTCACCCATTACAAGTTCAGTTACTTATTCACTCGTCGTATTCTATGACCAGTGCAGTGTGGCGAGTGATATTTTAGAGGTACGAGTCAACTTATTCGATCGTTAAACTGGCGATTAAAACATAACGCCTTTCTTAGACTGTACCTTATGGTTCATTAAGGTCATAATTAATACGTTAACATCCATGGTAATATGAATGTCAAATTATTATTTTTTTTTTGAATTAAGTAAGAAATATACACCTCGTTTTAAATGGTGTACATTTAGGTAATTAAATGATGCAAGCTGAATACATGACTGTAGTGCCATTCCTCTTACATTTTTGAGCTATGGCTTTCTTTCGAAATGTTGGTCATATACCTAGAAATGAATTTTTCGAAATACAACAAATTCAAGGAACAAGACAAGAGTTGCAAACAGAGGATTTCTAATCCGGCCGATAGATGACGTTGCCATTGTGACTGTACTTCAGTCTGATCGAACTGAATTGAAATCAATTTTGATGGGCGATTTGGGAGTATCCCACCACAGGTGGATGGTTATGCAGTAGTGGTAGTCGTCGTCGCTTATCACGCTGAAGGTTCACGGATCAAATCCAGATGTCGCACTCGAATCTCCAATTCAAATTGAACAAACATTGTCGCGCATCTTTTAACGAGATATCGAATAGGTGTAAAGTCACTGTGTGTGCTGGGTTCCTAAAGTGAAGCGACCGAACCAGTCAGGAAAGATAGGATATTCAAATGTAAATAAAGAACCACTTATACCAATATGAAGTAGGAACTGTAAGACTCAATGTCAATATTTCTGCAGGCTAACAAAAGATGGAGTAATCTTAATATGTGCTTCCCCGCGAGACATACATAGCATTAGCTAAATCAACAGAGGACATATTAACACCGTAGTCGGGATACTAACAGCGCTGCCACTGCTACGCGATTTTCAAAAAAGTCAACGCTACTACGCACACTTCCTAAATACCCCAATTTCGCTACGCTTTTTTGAAACACGAACTGTCAACAAGAATTTGGAATTTTTAAACCTCTCACAATCACAATCACAAATCAAAAAACATGAAACGAAGAGATTTTCAAACTATGTATTCACTACGCACGTCAAGTGTGCTGAGGTCTTGTTCTACTTGTGTGCGCCACCTTAGGCCAGGTCGTCCTCTGCTGCGCTGACCCTCCGGGTAAGAGTCGAATATTCTCCGAGCCGGAGCATTGATATCCATACGCTCTACATGTTCTAGCCATCTTAAACGTCCAATGTGCAGTTTTTCGACCAGGTTGATGTCGCTGTACAGCTCGTACAGTTCGTAGTTGAATCTTCTCCTCCAGAACCCGTCAACACAAATGGGACCGAATATCTTACGAAGGATTTTTCTCTCGAAGCGACCCAGGATATCTTCATCCGCTTTCGATAAAGTCCATGCTTCAGCTCCATATAGCAAGACTGGGATGATAGGGGTCTTATATAGAGTCTCCTTAGTCGATCGAGAAAGGACTTTACTGCTCAATTGCCTTCTTAGCCCAAAGAAACAGCGGTTGGCAAGAGTAATCCTTCGTTTGATTTCCGACGAGATGTCATTTTTTGAAGTTGTTTATTTTTAACAAAGAACGCTTAAGCGGTTTTTGGTTTGTTGCCGATAAAAACTGCATATTATGGCATTATTGAGTTTTGCTACGCAAAATTTAGTTTTGCTACGAGAATTTTTTCCTTAGTGGCAGCACTGGATACTAACAGGTCAATGTGGAATAGGTAGATAAGGGTGGGAATCCCCACCAATGACTACCGCAGGTGCTAAGGATGAAGAGAAAGAAGAAAATATGGAAATATATCTAAAAATCTAAGTGATTCCAAGAGTAATGACGGAAATAGGCTTATGTGGTGGCAATATGAACCTCACCTGTTTTAAGTGAATCACACCGAGTACGGTAGATAACCTAATATAACCATACCTTTATCCATTTTAAACCATTTCTAACATCTATCTATAAATAATCAAATAAAATTAACTGGTTCTTGACACCATTTAAGAAACTGAATCTGAGATACCACATAGAGTGCTTAAATCAGAAACATCCTTTACTCATAGCTTCCATTTGGGCTTCTATGTAAGTACCGATTTCGAGTGAAACCCATGCTTAAAATGGCTACTTATCCTGATAGATTATTAAGACCTAACAAAAAAAATACGTCTTTTTTTCACTCCTCCGACAGGAGTGTCTATCTGCAATCATGTCGTAGACTACAAAAATATTTGCTCCAGATTCTGAGTACCGAGTGTGAATCTTTGAGGACCGGTCAATCAGGAAGATGGCAATGTCATTTTAACTGATTTGTATTTAAGTATAGTTGTAAATAAATTCTTAGTTTTTAAAAAAAATCGTATCTATCTATATATCTATCTAATGTTTTATCGCAACACGAAATTCAATTTTCTCCATGTTTGAGGCTGGTATCATCCTATCGAGATAGTAGGGAATTGTCGAGTGCCTTTCATACTCAGACATTCGCTTCTTTGTTATTGAAGAATGATGAGAAAGGCCGCCCAATTGGTGACAGCCAGGCGGCCATAAAAGCAATAACTACTTCGCAGATAACATCTAAACTTGTAAAGCGTTTCCGCGAAGACCTGAAGGTTTTCGACACAAAGCACAATGTAAAACTCTGCTGGCTCTATAGTCACAGCGGGATACCAAGCAATGAAGAAGCAGATGAACTGGTCAGGAAGGGCTCAGCCCTAGACAGAGAACAAGCAAGAATATTGTGACCAGAATACGAAAAAACAAGAAACAAGGAAACTCCTACAAAAAGACAGGAAGTCATTGAGTGCTTACTGGCCACAACATTCTAAGATACCACATATAAAAATTACGACTGTATGATGATAACATTTGCAGCGGATGCGGTGACGAAGAGGCACATGAGGACACAGCCCATTTCCTCTGTCAACTGCTCTAACCTCTGTCAACTGCGAAATAGAACCCTGGGAAAATACATCGACGAGCTATCAGATGGATTTCCTGCTTGAATTTGCTAGGGCGCCGGGTTGTCTGAACACACTATGGGTATCATAATGGGTCCACATGAACCTAAGTGTGATAAAGATGTAACCACTCTCATCATCCCGCTAACCTAACCTATTGAAGAATGAAGACTTCTGCTCAAATTTGTAGTAGGTAGGTACTGTAATTTTTTTTTTGTACCAACTCCTCAACTGTTTTTTATGGCATACTTTTTATAATTTTTAAAGACGTCTTTCCCTACAGCTTATAGTGTTTTTTTTAACTTGCTGATGATAGTACTACAAGACTTCTTGTGAGAATAATTCGCAGTTCTCTTCCATTAATTAGTTATAGAAGTTAATATATTGACGCTATATAACAGCTTCAGAGTATCCTCATCATCGTACCCTGTCATCAGTCGCAGTTTGGTTTGTAGGTAATTGTTTTAATTTAGTCTTCTGGTGGCTGAGGGTATATTTTTCTTATTTTCAGTTATTATTTTATTTAATCCCCTAAATCCGTTAGTATTTGTATACCAATATGTTGTTCTTAGAGATTTACTCCTTTTCAAATGTAATCTCCGGAGCCCCTTTCATAAAAAGGAGCTATCCAACGTTATTACGAGGTCTGCACTTGTTAATCCTTTCTAACTTGATGTCAGTCCCTAATCTTGTACAATTTTAGTTCCACCCGAACTTTGATTTGTGAAACTTCTCGACACTTCCTCGATGATGAGTTCTCTTCTTTAAAAAATAAGGTTCTAATCCGATTGGATAAAAGTATTTTGTCCCTCATTTCCTAATACATATCGACTATCACAAAGTTACCTGACATACACTTAAACATGGTTTTCGCACATTAATTTTGGTATGTGCTTTAATGGCTGTTTCGTTGTGTGACGTGCACATCTATAATTCACTGTTAAAGCCACAACTACGGGACACCCTGTTGTTCGAGGTACTAAAATTTACACACGCCATTAATCGTGTACAGAACTGGGAATCACCAACTTCTGCAAAACAACGAACGCGTCATTCAACTCTTAAGGTCAAACTGCTGATTTTCTTCTTTTGAGTTCCAGTGGAAAAATTTAAATCCATTCCTAGTCCATCTCCTTTTGCGGGGTTAATGATTACTCAGAAATAATACCAGTGCAATAAAGAAGAGGAATTCTTTAATGGCCCTCGATCACAGAAATTAATTTAATGCAATAAACAAGTCCTTGAAAGAGTCAGAGACTCTGTGAACATGGTTCTAGCGTATTAAGTCCTAAAAAAACCATAACAACCCGTTGCCGGTAGCTGAAAATAGGACCTTGCACAACACGAAAGTCTCCCATGACGCATTACAACGATAAGGAAATATTTATCATTCCAACAATATGCACATATCCACCTAAAGATTGCTCGCCAAAGCAAATACAAAACACAATTTTTTTTTTTAGCACCAACCCCCTCCCCAACTCGCAAACTACAAAAAGTTAAAGCGAAAAAAAAACCTCAATCCGTATAAGAGAATATAATTGCGAGTATCAACCCAAAACAGACGATCAAATCGCTCAACAGGAATCGTCCGTCGTCGATCGTTTCGTTACTTGCTACACACAAAAGTATCTCACAAAGAAAAACCTATACAAAAGATACGCGATACGCCAGAGAGCTATGGAAAATCCAAAGAAAATACAAAAATCACCGACCAGCCAACTACTTAAGGTGGTGGAACTATATATAGTATCTGCACTGGTAGTAGTGGTAGTTAAGTTAACTTTAAAGCATCACACTGCGCGGGTCCATTCGTATGAGCTTTTCACATTACACTGCGATAACTTAAGATTAACAGACACGCTTCTCTTATGCGCGCGCGCGCCTTATTATACCCTGGCAGAGCTCTTGAGAAAAATTTCAAAGACATCGACGAACGATCTCGGAGGTTTGAAAACGCGCGGATAATTTAACGGCGGTTTGTAGTGTTTTATTTTTGTATCCTCTAAATCGGAGTCCTTTTTTCATATATGGTTTTTTTTAGTGTTAGTGAATAATTTTAAACAAATTAAAAAAAAAGAAAATAAAATCCACATTTTGGTAAAAGTATCTTTTAATTGAATTTTCGAAAAAAAAAAAATCAAAGTGAATGTGTGTGGCAAGAAGGATATTTAACAAAACGAATCTTTGCTATGACAATGACATCGATTAGAAGCTGATTTTTGTGCACAAATTTAAGGGATACATCGTTGCAGGAGATACACTTCGTCCGTCGAGCGACCGCTAAAGAATATAATTTTGAAGTAAGTGTGACCGTTTACGTCCTAATAAGGTTTCATTTCATAACTCTTTCGAATGTATCTACCGACTTTAGTGTTTCATCAACCTCTAGCTAATTTGGATATATTTATGTTTTTTTTTTTTTGTAATTTTCTTTTTTCTTTTTTTGGCAAAATTGGCTTTCAACTGAGAGCTGATTCTTACATAATCTGATCGATTTTTCGGTTTTTTTGGGTGTAAGAGGCTTCCTCGTGTGTGTATCTTTGCCGACTGATGAACGGAATGTATGCATAAAATTTGCACAAAATTACATCTCTTGATTGGGTCAGTGAAATTATTGACAAAACTTTATCTTGTGTGTTGGTTTTGATTGGTTGTTTTCTTCTTCTTCTTCTTCTTCTTCTTCTTTATTTTTTGTTGACATTGACTTACATTCGCATATGTAAGATCGCCTAATAAATTGATGTGCAAAAGCTAACTAATAGCGTATCTGTGTATCTTTTTTTCTTATATATATTTTTATTTATTTATTTGTTTAAATATTACAAAATAATGGGTTTTTTTCTTTCTTTTTTGCTGAACTTATGCTCTTGCTCATCCTCCGGTTATTCGCTTATGAAATTCATGTGACGAATTGTGGTGCATATTTTATAAAATATCGCACTCTGAAGGTTAATCGATGATTAAATATATTTTGTTGCAGTTTTTTTTTTACCATGGACCATTTTTTTCTTCTTCATTTTTTTAATGCATTTTTGAATTGCAAATTCTCATGTCATACGATATAAGCATTCATTTTCTTGTTTAAAGAGGAAAATTGCATATTCAGCTGATTAACCCGATTTTTATATTTTGTCAGTTTGGTAAATAAAACTTTTTGTGTAGGTATAACCTGTCATTGGTTGTAAATAGAAATTTAGCGGTATGAGTCAAATGCATTTGATATAACTTTAATGGTCGGTTAAATTTTGGTCTAAATAATAAACACGTATCTACATAAATAACGATACGTGCAGTGATTTTAGAATTGTTTGCGATTTTAATCATTTAACCACCAACATTTATGTGTGAATTACAATTTTTAGTTATTATTCTAATTTAATTAAATTTAATACTTTTTATTAAAAATAGAATCAATGGGGTTTGAGATTGCTATTTGCCGGTTAGTCATGATCATGACTGATGAATAACACAATGCGTTATTATTATGTTAAAAAATATTAATTTACATAGTTTGGATGACATTGTACTAGATTCGTGTTGTCACAGATAAACAAAAATGGGACAATTCAATTGAGTGACTGATTGATGACAGATGATGGTGGGAAGGCTGCTGCAGGCTATGGTATGTTGGTCAAAATTTGCGATTCAGTTCCATTCGAACTCTTTGTCTAAGTAACCGCATCTTACCGCGTTCAATTCGGGTCGATCTCGAACGTGCTGCTTTCAGTTTTTTTTGGTGCAAACTTCCTGTAAATTACAATTTTTTGTTTGTCATTGAAATGAGTGCATGTGTTGCTTTGTTGTCTTTATCTTCAGGGCTGGTATTCAAAGATCATCATAGTTGGATTGTTTTTGGATAATCAATCAATAACAACAATGGAGTATTTGCAATTATGTTTGTCCTCTACTAAAACAGAACACATTTAATTTGTTTTAACCAAATAAAAGGACTATGACTTTTCCACTTGTCATGCCTCATAGGTTCACTACCCAATTGACAGAATTGACAGGAAAGTCTTTCTGGAGATTATTATCAACCTTCAAGTTACGAAGTTTGCCGTTTAATAGGGTCTCATCTTCGAGTCTTGTGAACAAAACACCTCTTGGAGTCTTGGCTATTGAAGCATAGGCGAATGAACGATTATAAAAATTTTTGCAATTTCGTCAAATCATGCGAATAGCTTAATAAGATCGAATAAATCCAGCAAAAGTCGGACTTGGTTGCAGAAAATTATTCAAGAACTTTATTGAAAAGTTGTTAATTATTGTCCTCCGATGTTATCTTGTTTGAAGCATTTGTATATGTAAGCAGAAATTTACTCAGGGAAGGGCAAGATTTTAATTTAAAAAACGTTCACTTCAAAAATAGGACATAAATGTTTTTTTTTATTTCTATTGCAAGGATAATCTTCTAGAATCTGAAGCGAATCTGAATGGTGCTTTTGTTTTCATGTACTATTTCCCAATGAACGCTTAGGACACGCAACCCTGAAACACACAATTGATTAAATTTTGTCCAAATTTATGTGTATACACAATGGTTACCATTTTTACCATTGAGTGTATCTTCTTCGTTTTCACTCTTCATAATGCTCTAAACAGTCTTTCAGTTGCGCAAGTTATATAGGGTTGAGCAAGTGAAGCTTGTAAAGCCCGTTTCACAGAAGGATAAAAATGACGCGATACGCCAGAGAGCTAGATATATATCTGCTTCCTTAACCACATCGCATAGTTATAAATTTTTTAGAAGCTCATCATTCAACTTTTTATCTTTCCAAAGATCAATCCATAATTCTCTTTCGTTGTTTAAATTGTCTAGATCATAGAAATCGGCAAATTGTTTCGTGATCGGTCTTTGAGGTTAATTTTCTGCATATTTGATGGATGAAATGAAAAGTCTGGCAAATTATTATCCGAAAATCGTGTAGACCATAATGAATCCAAACATGGAATCAGAAGCGATCTCTTCCAAAAATCCGAAAATTCCGATAACGGATGACTTGAACGGTGCTGTTGCCGTCCATCCTCGGTAGAACCAATTCTATACCAATTGCTTGTGAAAGGCTGTCAGCATCATCCAAAACATCTCTAACTTGATTAACTGCATTTTTGCGATGTTCACTGATAATTGACAAGATTCTCCTAACGTGTGTTGCAGATGGAAAGATATCAAGGCTATTGGATTGAAGAGCATTTACGAAAGGTTCAAGTAGAGCTGAATATTTTGCAATAAGTAAAACGCATATTATGATAAATATCGATTTGGTTGCCGCAGAATGTACATAGCTGAAAGGCAGTTTTTTGTGTTGCTACATTACCATCTTTTGATAATGTATTTAATCCATTTACAAGCATATCGAAATATTTTTTGAAAATGGAAATACTTTTATATTTTTGTGACCATTGTGTTTCACTAAAAGTAGGAATATAAGGAGAGTATTTTCATCTTTCTAAAAGCGTAAAATGCATTTTCTATGCCGTGAGAAACACAGATGTACTCCCAAGCCCATTAATATATGGGATTTTGCTCAATTTGTTATAATTACAAAGTTGGTCTAATCTTGGAAAAGTGCATTTATTCATTTAACTGCGATATGCTGCTTATACATACACTGCCGCTCATCTGAATAGGTTCAAAATTGTGATCTCGACTATTGCTCGTCTCTCTTGATATACATAACATGTACACAACTTTATGTTATACATATGGCAAGATCATTTGCTTACACTTTATTTGAGAGAGAAAAACCATCGCGAAAAATTAACAGTTATTGTGATATGTTGCTTTCATCTTATTCTTCGACAAAAGCTTGCGAAATTGTTAGCTATATAGAATTATAAAGATTTGCTATAAATTGAAGAGCAATTTCACCCCAAGCTATATTAATTGTAGTTATCAACTTCTTTTTATCTTCAAACTGTCTCCCACTGTCTTCACACACATGTGTTTCTTTTTAGAGCTCCGTACCCATATGGTAATACGGAACCATTATAAGTTCACTCTAACTCAAAAATGTCTGTCACGATAAAAACATCAAGAACCGTTCTTCCTAGAAACCTGAATTTCGTCACACTTATACATTCCGGTGGTCCACATATGTATATGAGACAACTAATCACTCAAAAATATTGTGAAACAACTATACAGGGTGGGCAAAATATGAACACAAAAAAAAAATTTTGCGAAATATATCATGTGGAATTTCATTTGAAAGGGCCCAAAATAAAGATTCCAAAAATATATTTTTCAATTTTTTCCGTTGGAAACTTTGGGAGTCATTACAGAAAATGTATGCAAAAATACCGTAGGGCCCACCCCATCTCCGAAACTACTGAAGTCAAAAATATGAAAAAATCATAGTTTGTATATAGTAACCTAAATATGTAGATTTAACTATAGCGAATCTCATAAGTTGTATAGTTTTTGAGAAATTCACTATAATTCAAATAAAAAAATAAAAAAAAAATACCGATTTCGACAAGAAACGAACCTGGGACTCCCAAACTCAGTACAGTACTACCTCGCTAATTCGAACATTCGGTCATTCGAACGCTCCACTAATTCGAACACCTATTCGTTTACATTGGTACTCTGTAATTCGAATATTCTCCATAGTTTCTTTGCTGAATGATTTTACAGTTTCAGAGTAATACGTATTATCCTAGAAATATTAGGAGAAAACATTTATAAAGATAAAGACGTGTCGATTCGATGTCAGTAGGATATAAGCTGAATTTTGTTTGAGACAAAAATACTGTAGGTATGCCTGCAGTTAGCATTTTTGTGTCAACTGGCTTTGTGAATGGTTTGTTATTTTAATAAATTACGATTTTAAGTTACATTTCAAGCATTTTTGTCAGACAAGCATGAACCGTCTTCAAAAGCACGACATGATTTTGTATTTTACTACTTAAAACAGTTTTACACAATGTATTCAGTAATTCGAAAACCTCCGTGGTTCGAACTTGGGTAGGTCTCTAAAAGTTCAAATTACCGAGGTTGTACTGTAGTACTGCGCCAAAAGGAGAAACCCGACGCGCTATACACTCGGCTACCGCAGTTACAAAAAAAAACCTTTATCCAAGTTCTTACATAACAAATACCAGCTTGTAGCTACTCTGTTCTGTAATCACGAATAAGAATAAGAAAAATAGAAAATAGAAAAAAATTATTCTTTATTATTATTTTTTGATTTATTCAAATTTATATTTTCCAACATGATTTACTTCTTCGATAATATCATCAAAAAAAAAAGAAAAATACGGAGCCCTTTGAGCGCGAGTCTGACTCGCACTTGGCCGGTTTTTTATCTTAACATTATGATTTGATACAATCGCTTAGATTAGAGTGTTGTTATGCGTTGAATACACATAAATATGTATAATAAAATTACTCTCACCTTCTTGCTTAGATTAAGCCTGTTCTTAGCCCTTAAATTTATAAGAAATTAAAGTTTCCAAAGTTCACCGCGTAGAGGTGTAGGTTTGAATTTGAGCTTCATAGGGTGCTGATTTAGTGTAAGACCCATTGCCTCCCACTAAAAAACATCTCATATTACAGACTTTAATGGGGTTCCTGCTCATTTGCTGCAGCTGGTATTTTTAACACCATAGCCATCACGTACTTAGAGCAGTCAGGTCTTGTTATCTGGCGATAGGCCTGCTCTATAACAGAACTGAGTATGAATACTTGACGTAAAAACGATTTAGAAGTAAATTCCAGTGTTCCGAAGAGAAAACGACTTCAATTTGCCAAAAAAAAAAACGAATTTAAAGTAATAATGCTATAAATGATTATGATAAATGCTCGGATTAAAAAACCAACCGTCAACCGATAAGAACATACACACTGAAAGTTTCACAAAAAAAAAAGAAAAAATTCAAAACTAGTAAGCTTCAGATAATTTCGTTTCTGATTCAACACAATTTACCATTTTCATAATTTTTCGTATACATATATGAATTCGTAAAGTACTACCATGTTATCAAAAATTGAGCACCCAAAAAATTAACGAAACGTCAGCTCTCATCCTGAGTAAAATTCTGAGCGTAGCCAACAAACACCACATTTGACAGGAAGGAAAATTAAGGGAAAACAAATTCCAAGACAATTATAATGGCGGTCGAAACTTTTTGTTATGGCGCAGAAGTTAATGCGCTCCGTTCGCGCCCGATGTGCTCATGCTCTGTTCTGAACTAAAAAAGAAAAACGCCTTATGAATACGACTGAAACTTTTTAAGTGTCACACAAGAATGTTGACAATTTTGTATTTCCCAAAATCTCTCCGTTTCCATGTCACACAACCGCCAAGTAATCTATGCATTCGTCACTAGTTCTTGTAACTACAGAATGCATCTAGTTATTCTTCACATAATATACTTAGATTGAAAAACACTTTATTCGATTCTAGTAAGTATTTTTTCCTTTTTAATTGGCTTATTTCTTTATAATTTTGTCTGAAATTACTGAGTTATATTGTATCTATTATAAATAGCCACCTGTGTATACCATGTTAATAATAGTGTTTATACTTATAATCAATGACTTGAAGAATAAATATTAACTAGAAAAAAAAAAAAAAAAAAAAAATTATTTGACCCACTACCACCACTATCACGCTTATACCACGAACGTGTTGTGATATAATAAAAACAAAGGACCTATTTATGAATAATTTTCAACTACAAAAAACGTCGAAAAAACAAACAAACTTCATGCCGCAATATCTCATATAACCAATTCGAGATTGAAATCTGCAAAAGCGTTGACTAAAACCAAGACAAATCATACAATGCACAAACTGTAAATATTACTCAGCAAACGTTAAGCAATTCAGCACATACCAGATAGCCAAAGATTGAGTTATTAAAATCAATATTCTACTCATTGAAATTCCAACAAAATGTAGCAACATACTCGTACTCAGGTAATTACTTTACCAAGCATAATAATGGAATTACTATTTGAATAGAAATCATTGGCCTCTGTAATGCTCTTTAATTAACAACGAGTCTCAGACTCAGTAGCAAGACCTTGCAAAAACTTCCCTCTTTTCTTTTACCTGCATTTACCAATCTGATTGCAATTCAAGCACACCAATAAAAAAAAATCGCCAACAATTGGAACGTTTTTAGAAATGCCTTAGTTTACAGCTGCGCTACTTTGTTTACATAATCAATAAGAAATAGTTAGAGCAAAAATTCAAAGCAGCATGAAAACTTTTTCGTTTTTTTTTTTTCTCACTAGATACATATTGGCAAATTGGCGTTATCTGTCTGGGGCTTAGTGTCTGCCGTCACTGGACGGATGAATGAACGCGCATCGTTGAGAAAATTGTTTTCTGTCAAAAATGTAAAAGTAAAGAAATGCAATACTAATCAAAATTGCATTATTTAACACAATTAGATAGCGGAGAAAAAAAATAGATCTACAGTGAACCGAAAAAGTATTCGTCTATTCCCAACTTCTTACTTACAGTATGGTTTTCCTATTCCAACCCCCAAAGATAAAATATTACCGATAGATATTTTTACTTGTTCACTTGAGTAACTTCTATGTAGATAGATAGACGGATTCATTCCAGAACAAAGAAAAAAGACAACAACAAAAATCAACAACGAAAAGGTATTCGTCTGAGTGCATTTCAAATGAAAGAACCATTGGTTAACGGCACTTTTCCACTGATTTTGTTATGCATTTACACTTATTTCATATGTCCTGGTTAGTTGGTGACTGTTTGTTGATCCGATTGGGTTATAATTATTTTTAAAAAAAAAGTCAATAAAATTAAGATTTAGAAATGGGACGAAAAGGTCGCGAAACAACAGAAGAAGAGCGAAAAATTATTCTAAATTTATTCGAACAGGGTCGCTCATATAAAGAAATGTGTGAAAATGTTCAAAGGTCCATTACCACAATAAAAAGTATAGTTTATCGACATAAGAATAGATATGAAGAACTATCGAAACTATCGACCGCCAAAATTAACGGAAAGGGAAAAAAGTCGAATTGTTCGAAAAGTGAAAAAAATCCAAAACTAAGCGCCCCTAAAATTGCTGCTGAAATTAAAGAAGAGACGAAAAAGTGATATCCGATGACACGGTGCGTAATGCTCTCCACAAAGCTGGTTACAATGGTCGTGTCGCTTGCAAAAAACTATTCATCAGCAAAACTAATAAGAAGAAGCGGCTTGAATACGCCTACCTACCGAAACCATGATGACCAGATTTGGAAATGAGTTGTTTTCACAGATGAAAGCAAGTTCAATATTTTCCAATCGGATGGCAGAGTTCTGGTCTGGAGAAAACCGAATTCGGAAATGGAGGAAAAAAACTTAAAAGCTACAGTCAAACACGGTGGAGGATCCCTTATGGTATGGGTATGCATGAGTGCCAATGGAGTGGGTGATTTGTGTGTTTTTGAGGGAATCACAGGAAGGATCACAATTTCTACATTAACATTTTAAAAAATCATCTTCAAAAAGGTGTTGATAAAATGGGTTTGGATACATCATACATATTCACGCAGGACAATGACCCAAAACACACTGCATTGGACACAAGTATTTGGCTCCTATACAACACCTCCTTACATGCAAACTCCACCGCAATCACCGGATATTAACCCAATAGAACATCTTTGGGATGTTTTGGAAAAAAAATCCGAAGCAGGCATATCTCCAACAAAAGAGACTTAGGTTAGGTTAGGTAAGCGGGCTGATGAAGATAGTTATATCCTCATCACACTTAGGTTCATGTGAAACCATTGTGGTACCCATTGTGTTTTCCCACCCGTGATATCAGTGGCTTGGTTCCAACCATCCGGATCTCCTGGCAAACTTGAGCAGACCTAACGGTGAACGGGCAGACAGCTCGTCGATATGTTCGAAGAAGAATTGTCCCAGGGTTCTATTTCTTAGTTGGCAGAGGTTAGGATAGTGACAGAGGAAATGCGCTGTGTCCTCATGAGCCTCTTCGTCACCGCATCCTCTGCATAAGTCATCATCGTTGAGCCGTAGTTTTTTCATATGATATCTTAGCATATTGTGGCCAGTTAACACTCCTATCAGTATTGACAGGGAATTTCTATCTTTTTGTAGAAGTTTTTTGGTTTTTCCCTTATCATATTCTGGCCACATCTTCCTTGATATTTCGCAGGTAGTTAGCGATATCCACTTGCTATTTGCTTCAGATAGTGTTTTTTGTTCGATTTTGGCCTTGAGGCTGCAGAGTGGAGGTTTAACCGTGTAATCTGCTTGCTCTATGTCTAGGGCTGAGCCCTTTCTGGCCAATTCATCCGCGGCTTCATTGCCTGGTATCCCTCTGTGGCCAGGGACCCAGCAGAGTTTTATGTTGTGCTGCGTGCCAAGAACCTTGAGCTCTTCGCGGCAACATTTCACAAGCTTAGATGTTATTTGCGTAGCAGCTAATGCTTTTATGGCCGCCTGGCTGTCAATATAAATTGTGATATCCACTCGGGATATTGTCATCATTGACACCAATTGGGCAGCCTTTGTCACTGTTAGAACCTCAGCTTGGAAAACGCTGCTGTGGTCTGGGAGTCGTGTGGAACTGTTAATTCTTAGGTCAAAAGAGACTTAAGAAAAGCACTTGAGGAGGAATGGGCTACTATATCAAGCGAATCTTGTCAACTCCATGCCACGAAGATTGGAAGCAATTGTAAAAAGTAAAGGAGGACCCACTAAATATTGAGTACTTATTACCATTAAAATTATTTTACTTTATTATCTCTTTTTATCTATTACTAGCTGACCATCGTCGAAAACGACGAACATTTTAACAGAGCTTAAGGGGCAAAAATATATGTAAGTTAAGAAAATAACTGTGTGAATCATATTTACCAATAAAAGCTCAGTGTAGTTAGAAGATTCAATGGCTACCTATGCAGATAAGTAATTCGCTATTCATAAGTACTAGTATATATATTCTTTTAGCGTGCTTTTAAGCGCCGCGCCATAGAAACTGAGTTTGAGTTCATAGCTATAACGCAAAATTGAATTAGGAGAACCGAAAGAAAGAAAAAGACAACAACAGGACCATCATCCGTTAGGCCCACAACATAACCATGTTCTTTTTTTCGACATTTCCTTCCGGTGCAAATCATGCTTTCGTTGTATGCGCGGCAGATTTATTTATCTTATGTTCCCACTTTCAGCCCCATTATTTGCTGTAGGTCAAAAAATATATTTTTGAAAATTTCGTTGCACTTTTGAATAACTTTAAATTTTTTCCTTAAATTTATTTATAAGATGAAATGTTTTTTTTAGCCTAACCTAATGCATACGCTTCCACTTTCATACCGAATTGTATTGCAAGAGGAGCAAAACATGCGAGCGATATATGTACACACATATGTACATGTAAACACGTTGACGTTCTTTCACATTACATCGTATTCTTATTGCTATTTCACTTTTTAATGGTTACTATATGAAAATCTGTTATACCAATCGACTGAGCAATATCCGAAAAATACCCAATTTTAGAAAATCAGTTAAAAAGTCAAGTACCGTTGTACAACTTTTTAGGCAAAAACCTGGTATGACATTTGATAGCATGTGTCTAAACTAACCTAAATATGAAATTTTAACAAAACCGTTGGAGCCGTTTTCGAGAAAATCCGCTTTTTATAAAATCGGTCCCAAATGAAGTATAGGTACCTTAATTTTTGGGGTCAGAATGAAAATTCTAAATCGGCCTTGTGGTATAGTCCCACAGACCCCAGATATGAAGTTTCAAGCAAATCCGCCCAGCCGTTTAGGCTCCAGTCCGAGATAAAGCCCTTTTTACAGAATGAGCATTACTGCTTTATTATATAGGTATCTATTATTATCTAGTTTTAACTTCATTTTATAATAAGGGACGAATACTTCTACGGCATGAGAATTGCACCTTACTTTATTTTTTTATGTTTTTGTTTATAAATTATTAATAAGTTCTTTATTTTTTTTGTTAATATGTAAAGAACTTGAATTAAAGAACAATTTGCAATACAATTACTACAGTTATTTTCTTATTTTTATGTGGACACTTCTTTTGCACTATGATAGAACAGAAGAGACGAATACTTTTTCGACTAACTGTAGCTTTTACAAAGTGTAGTTCGTGCCTCAACTCTTTTGTTTTCATATGCAAGTGGATACATTTTTATTATTATATTTTTTTGTTGTCATACGCAATCTGATGGAATTATAATATGACAGAAATGACAAATAACCAGACTAGTAGGAACACTGCTACACATAAATCTTTTGCGAAACTTCAATAAACTGTTTGACGGGTTTTTTTTGTTTTGTTTGTTTGTTTTGCTTTTGTGTCTATCTTATCCGGTGAACATCTTAGTTCCAAAATTTGAGTTAATTATAGAACATAAACCGTGTGGCCAGGGAATTTAATTCAAAATGTAATTACCTTATAGCGCATTTAAATGTTGCATTCATTCAACAGGAATATGCGGAAATAGCACGGCATAGTTACAAATTGTAATTAAGTAGAACGGAAAGTAATTATTTCAAGCTCGTCTTTTATGAAATAATGTTGTCTGGTGGGTATTTCCTCCCCCCAACCGAACTTTAAAGTGAAGTTTAACATGCTAATTTCTAGATCTATTTATTAAGAGTATTCGTATTTAAATGCAGTCGATATTGACAGATACCATGTTTTGTATAAAATACAATTTGTATTTATATCATTTTTGTATTATCTCATTTGATCTGCAATTACAAAGCTTTTACAGTAGCAGATACATATTAGGCACACGAAGAGGTATACAAAAGAGAGAAGTCTTTGTCGCAATAAACTATAAACTACCTAACAACCGTTGAGAAAGCAATAACACAGAGAAAAGTGAAGCTGGGTGACACTGAATATGTAAAAATGAAATGACAAAAAAAAGACTTTCGATTTCATTACCACGCGCGCAAAAAAAACAAAACACCGAAAAGGAGACACAAACAAAAACACCGCCAGATACAAAGAAGATCATTTTCGGTCATATCAAATGATAAATGCTGCTTCAAGCGATCTTATATAACCGGCGAAGAATACGTTTGTTTCAGCGGTATTTGGGTCTGAATAAACATCACCAATTTCATTGATTCCGTTGTTGGAGAGATGTTGATTGTGAATTGATTCAGCAACAGGTAAATAGTGGCTACCGTTTAATTGGCTTTTAAATGTACATATAATGATACGGTTGTTTTTTTGTATTTGGCATATTTTGACACAGAGGAAAAGTAATTATTGACCAATTTTCAGTTGGCGAAGTCCTTTTGCAAGCATATTCGAAACATAAGTAGGTTAGCCGTGTTTTTTTGCACATTTACATGTAAAATACAACAACAGGCGTGTTTTTTTTTAATCTATATAAGCTTAGAAATATGTTTCACTGTTAAAGACACTTACAATTAAGCCTATATACAATTTCGAAACCTTGATAGTTATCCAGTCTTGGATGCTTAGCCGGGATAGAAAAATGTGCTACCAAATCATTTTTTGTCGATTATTATCGAAAATGCTATCGAAATGTCAAATATGACATGTAAGTGGGACATTTGTAAATAATTGCAGCGACGAAAACATGGATTCCAAAGTGAAAATGTAGAGAATTAACAAAATGGAAGCGTAAACTAATGATTAGTCCATCATTTTATTATTTCTTTAAAAAACGTGTACTCAAAGATTCCTTTTATATTTATGAATGAATTTAATTCCAAATGTCAATCATCATCATAGTGCTGCCAAGTCACTGACGAGCGTTTATATCCTCATTTTTAGTTAAGCCTATATAGAATAGAAAGAAACACCCCTAACAATAAAAATTAGTGGCGGTATAGTCCCCGCTTAACTATGCGGATATAAAAACATTGAATCCAAATTCCTGTAAATTTGCGATGAATTCCTGTGAAAAATTCATTCAACCGGAGAACCCCAAACGTAAATAAAAAACCTTCGAAAATAATTCTTCCATCTCTTACCTATCCTTTTGACGATGGTTGGTTAAGTCAATAAGAAATAAATTTATCATCCAAGATAATAAATGATTTCTCTTATCGAAATTAATACATATATCTGTGGTCACAAACCATAACAGCCAAAGTCGAGTTAGAACGAAAATGAGTATTTTTTTTTTTTTTTTTTGGTTTGGTTTTTTGAACATAGCAAAAACCTAACAGCTTAAGTCGATTTATGAAAAACAAGACCGATTTAAAGCTTCAAAATGTTCTGCTGAAAAATTTGCAAAATCGACTTTGGCAGTTATTAGAATGTGCTTTTCCTGAGTTTTCCATCTTTATAATTTTTTTTTCAAAATATTTTGTCAACAACTGACAGCTCAAGTGTCATTATCTGTCATGAACATGTCTGTTGTGCCAATTGTTTGTGATGAATTCGTTAAGCAGTGATATGCGTTTTTTTGTGAATTATTATATATATGTACAAAAAAAACACGGCTATTTCTGCAAGTGGCATTCCTTTTTGAGATTAAGCATTAAACTTGATCTGGTAGTCACTGAAACTTGTATATGATTCCTTTAAATACAAATTACTAAAAATAATAACTATGACGAGTATTTTCTTCAATTAAACATCTTTTTACTTAATTCTGATCAAAATAGATTTCGATTACATTTAGAAAATACAGACGCCGAAAAAAGGTTCAAACCACAAATTCAAGGCAGGATTAAAAATGCCCCAATTGGATGATCACATTCTATAAAACTTTGTGTTTAGCTCAAAAAAAAAAACGATTGCTTATTTGGTAGCACCGTCTTCAAATATAGTGACCAGTGTTGCCAGTTTTCTGTTAAGCGGATACCTATCCACAAAGGTACATCCATTTTAAGAAATATTTATTTGCAAAACAAACCCTGGTTTGGTAGCACTGTCCTTTAATATATTGACCAGTGCTACCAATTTTCTATAAATTTGTACTTTTTTGCATTAATGCTGAGAAATATTTATTTGCTAGATTAAAAAGTAAAGAGCTCATGCAAAATGCACTCAACAAGTTCTAGAAATGAATCAAAAAATGTGGCCTGGGGATCAACCCACAAAAGACTATGAAATAAAAAATCGATCTTATCGACCCTCTTTCAGTCCAACTTAGTCTTCAACGACAAAGCAAAGTACCTACCTGTGTTTCGTACTAGATACAATTTTTATCTGGAAATTCAATATCGAGAAAAGAGTGAAGAAAGCTATCCACTCCCCTTCGCAGAATGGAATTGGCAGCAAATACGGACTTCGATCCCGTGTAACTTATTGACTCTTCGTGTTTGCTTTCAGACTGATTCCGATATATGGCGTAGTTGACTGGTAGAGATAAAGCTAAAGAGATAAAGTTGCCCTAGATAAAGCTATATATCGCGACGGTCTGCGATGTTACAAAGGTTAGCAAGTCTGTGTATTAGTGAAGCATGAAGAACAGCGACCACCAGGGCCCTAGATATCTTACTTTATCTCCTTGATGTGACTGGCAAGCAAATGGTGGCAAGCGCAGCCATTGGACTTACGGCCATCTCACAATTTTCAAGTAATTATACCGGTTTCTCTCATATCTAAGATCACGATCTAAAAACATACTGAGGCCCAATTTCGACAATACTTCCAGGTAACCATTTCTGATAGACCCTTTTGGGGTAACATAGGAGACATTCCAGTGTATTGTAAAGGTGACGAGCTGGCTTGCGACGCCATTACACCCACAAAAAGTCACCTTTTGATGTGCTCTATGGGCTGGTGGAATCAGTGGTCCATATTTCTTCGAAATCGATACCGGCCAGAGCGTTCCAGTCAATGGAGAATGCTATAGATCTATGATTACTGACATTTTCGTTCCCCAATTGATTGGCAATAATGTGGCGCAACGATTGAGCTTCTCAACTCGCCGTTCGGAGTCGGCAAAAAACTGTAGGTCCCTTCCATTCGTGCAAAAATATAACACGCACACACAAATGGTTGCGAGAAGCAGGCCCAGGTTCACCTCGAGCTGTAGCGCCAACTAAGAAGAAGAAGAATGTGGCGCAACATTCCATGCAGCGCGCGCCGTAATCAATTTATTAAAGGAAACATTCGATGAGCGTATAATTTCGCGTAATGGATAATGAAATGATTTGCCCCCAAGATCGTGTGATTTAACACCTTCGGATTATTTTCTGTGGGGATGTGTGAAGTCGTTAGTCTACGACGATAAACCAGCAACGATAGACAACTTGGAAGCCAACAGCTACTCTTTTCTATCAGAACTAGTTATTTTGATGTTTGCTTCCTTACTGTAAACCCTGTTTAAGACCTAAGTGCATTCACGACAAGTGTGTTTTAAATATTTACTGTTTTACTCATATTTCTATGATTTTGAAATCGAAGTACATACATACCTACTCTTAATTTTTAAGTACATACCTACATACATATGTACAACAAAAGGGTTCTGGGCCTGAGAATTCGGCAGTAGCCTGAACGGGCCAGCTCATCCGCAATCTAATTTCCTATGACCAGGTACCCACCAAAGTTTGACCTTATTGTGAGTAGCTAGGGATTGAAGACCTTTCAGTGCGACTTGGCTGTCTGAAAAGGCATTTATGTTAGCTCGCTTGATGCCTCTCTGTATGTTAATCAAGGCGCAGATCTCAGTGACGTGTACCTCAGCTTGAAACACGTTGGGGATAATCCAAGAGGGGCAGAGATTCTGGTGTTGGGCCCGAAGATACCAGCGCCAACATCAGAGGCCATTTTCGATCCATCAGTGTACCATACTAGACATTTTGGTTTCGGTGAAGATTACCTGGTTTGTACTTAATTTCTATATACAAAGGAACAGATATTCATGCTCTCATACCAACATAGGAACAGGACATCTCAGTGTAGAAAAGCACTTCTTATGCTCTTTTCTTTCTGCAAACTTTCCAGATTAATTTAAATCTGAAGAATGAGTGCTTCGACGGTGATTATGATGATGGCATACGTAACAACTGACTATTGCATTGGGTACTCTCATACGTATTCCGCTTACTCAGTAATCTTTCAACTTTATTGGCTTCGATTAAATTGATATACCTACGTAAGCCCAAGTCTTTTCAAATGACCTTTGCAAAAAAGGCAACCACCTACCTGCTGCACTCCATCTTTAGAAAGGTACCTGCAAGCTATCCATAACACCAACATCTTGTAGTACATATCTAACAAGCAAACTCAAGTGTATGTTAGCGAAAGATATGATTTATGACTCCAATACAGTAAGCGGTTAAATTAATTGGTTTCTGTTTAAATTAGCATATATTTAGCATGCATCCGTTAAGAAAAGTAAAATTGGTTTTTTTTTTCGTTTATCGACTAATCGCTTATATCGTCTATTAACCTCTCGATTTCAGTCTCCCCAAATGGTTGTTATAAAATACCGGTCTATCATAATCACGTACTGTGTCATTCATAAGATGTCCATTCACACCAATCAATCGGGAGACAAAAACAGAACTAAATCAAGCCGAATGAAGCGCTCTTTACATGCGAATTGTCCCAAGATTACTGACCTTCGATAAATATCTCCATCCATCCTTCCAGCTGTCATCCACTGTGATGTAAGTACGGAAAAAAAAACTTTTAATAAACACGTGAGTGGCGCTGCTCCATTATTACCCCGCGTGGTAATTTATCATGTTTCGCATTGTTGAATACTCGAATACAGGTGTATCCACAAGCGTTCACCTACCAACCTACTTATCGTGACCGACTCTTGGTCTCACCATTCCTGATCGCTGCACATGGACTCCACTAACCCACTGTGGAACAGTGGACCAAAACTTGTACTAATAATTGAGCATGATAAAAATAAAACCGAAAAGGTAAAAATATACTCGTACTCGTATCTAAATACAAACGACACGACGCGACGGATAAAACCCAAACTCAAACTGGCTTCGGTGTCGGGGTAATAGACGACACCTCCGGGCAATGGTCTCTCAGTGAAATGGAGATAAAAAGAAAGCAAATTCGCAGATCTCTGGATTTTTCGCCAGGGATGTCGAGGCAGCTGGGACTGGGGCTGGGGCAGCAACAATCATTGCAATTTGTTGTCTCACATCTCGAATGTATCTTATGGTATAACTGGTAAATATTTTTGACTTGCATTTTCGAATTGCATAATCTAGAGATAGATAGAGCCAGAGAAAGAGATGCAAGCAACAAAAAACAGCAAACGTGTTTAATAAGCTACATCCATATGGGCTTGTGCATTGACCAGACTTATGCGCTGCGCTGCCCGTGGTCCGTTTGATAGCTGTTAATCCCACTGCAAAATCAAGTCGCAATAATTTATTAAATAACAAAAAAAAAAATTCATTATTAATATTATTTTCTTTGCAATTATATTACATGTGCCGAGCGGTGCAGTGAATGCGAGCGGCGGCTCACATTAGATGAGAGCGTGATAAATTCGGTGGTTATGCCAAAGAATGCGGTGATAAATGATTCGTGCGTTTGGTATTGGGAATGGTTTTTTTTTTTTTTTTTAATTTTAATCGAAAATCTAGTCAATGATACTTAATTACTTTGTCAAAGGTGAGTTTTATATAAGTTAGGGGAGCTTAGAGAAGATCTTTTTGCAGAGCTTGGTTGATACGGATTGCGTGCTAAGCAAGCGAGTCCAGGAACTGTGTCGAAAGAGATTTATAGACGACAGTTTAAATTAACTATTTTTTAAACTTGTTTCCTCTTAAATTAAACGACTTAAATACATACATACACGTCCACGGAAACGAATGGAATGACCCCACTCTGTTTATGGCAGGAGGGTTAAAGCCAACATGCATTTTGTGCTCCTTTATTTTTGTTAATTTAATTATATTGCCTCACATCGAATTATTTTTGACACTTTGCTTAATGTGACGTATTTAATTTGTGTGAGTGAGCACCGTGGTATAGTGGCAAGTGCGTTGGACTACTACACACTGCTGCCCGGGTTCCATCACAGCAAACGCCTAAAAGTTTTTTCACGGTGCCACCTCTTTTGAATGTCTGACAAGCATTCAAAGAGTATCATTTGTCACGAGTAGTTTCTCAAAATATGTTCAAAAATATAACACGCACACACAAATGGTTGTGGGAAACAGGCCCTGGTTCACCACGAACTGTAGCGCCATCTAAAGGAAGAAAAAAAAGTATTTTATTTGTACATAAATGTGGCATTCAGTCTTTCTTTCTTCTACGTGGAGATTTAAATAAGCAATGCTTGAGCGCTAGCTTGATGATAATTTTCGACTGCCCTCAGATCTCCTTTTAATCAATTTTGAAAGACTGACAGTTCTACCAGCATTCACAGGTATCATTTGTGACGATGCGCTTATAAAAGACCACCCACCACTAGCGGGGTCAGCTCTCGATCTATTGATTAGGTCATGCGATATATATTTGTTGTTGCAAGGATACGGCGCATTTTTTGAAGTTTCTCCACCTTGTTGGTTATGACAAGTGATGCAAGATTTTATTCTTGATTAGCCATTTACGAGGATAGATGGGAGTCATAAACGGTCAGCTCTTTTGTCACTGTGCTATCAATTTAGATGATGTGGTGGTTGAGTGAATGGTTTCAATGGCGGTCTGACTATCCACTTGTATTGTTACCTTCAACATGGTAGTGGGGTGTGTGCAAGTACTTTCGCCTGAAAGACACTACAACATTCTGGAAGCCGGTATGATTTTGCGTATCTAAGCTCATCAGAGAAGATACCTGAACCGACTCCGCAGTCCATATTAGATCCGTCGGTGAATATCGTACTTTCGTGTGAATGAGTCGATCGATTGTCCATTCTATTCTTGGGAATTGGACAGATTTTTTTGAAATCAAGTTCTGTGGTGGTTAGGGCAATGACCGTTTGGCTTCGAGAACCAGTACTCTGATTCTCGGAGACTCACAGTACTGTATGAGTATGATACAACGTATTTGATGTGTAGGTCAAGGGACAGAATTTAAAGGAGCACGTTGAAAGTATCTGTCGGGCTTGATCGCACGGAACCAGCGACACCATACTAGAACTACTAGAACTCCATAGGTGAGGATGGAATATAACCTTCTAAGATCTAGCCTCTGTTGGTTCACTTGTGACATCATATTTCTGACTGTTAACTTTGAATACCAGGACGTTTTACAAATGGCGACAACATTTTTAAGGTTAAATGCCATGAATTGGTAAGCTCTGGCGTGTAAACATCTTTTAAAGAGCCTACATGCCTCCTTTTGGGCGGTTGATATGGCTACTAAGATTTCAAAGATTCTCAGCTGTTACCTTTTGAACCCTTTCATGCCTGTAGGCAACATTCACGTTTTAGCTTCTAAGTCCCGTAATTTTGAATTTTTTTGTTTGTAACAAAATTATTGATTAGAGTTAACACCGCCTAGCGGTCAAACCAGGAAACATATAACTTTGAATTTGATATCAGTTCATACTCGATCAACAACTTAATGTCCTCAAAACAATGTTAACACCGCCCAAATTAATTCGGGCATGAAAGGGTTAAAGACATTGAATTTCAATTATAAATTTCAGTGATATGACATATATTAGATGTCAGACCTGAAAGTGTTGCCATATGACAAATATGTATACATAACTTTATTCTGATTAAAATGGCTCCTGAATTTTCTAAATTTCTTACCCGTACAAAAGACTTTGTAAAACAGATGCGAATCTAGTTTGAGCGACGTGGTCTTAAATACTACGAATTTTCCTCTATCGACTTTCCAACTGTTGAGGTTTCCTAACGATTGTTACTACTTTCTTTAATTAGGTGGTGATAACATATAACCTTGTCTTGCAGCAAGCATTGTACCAAACGCGATACTTTAAACACCTCCTGGGGCCTGTAACAGAACACGACAAGTACTTGTAGGACAAGTGAATTTCGACAACTTGTAAAAAATTGTGTAACACAAAACGACAAGTCCGTGAGCGCTTTGACAATTGTCGCGAGGAAAGATGACAAGTGGGATATTATATAATTTCCCACTTTCTGTAACAGAACACGACAAGTGTCAAGAAACACTTGTAGAATTGTGGTTCAATTAGAATAGGTGATTGGAATATTGTCAAAGGCTGACAAGTGCATTTTTTATGCAATATTTTTGAAAAAGCAAAATGCTAATATAGAAATGAAATAATATTTAATTAAAAATGTACTTTTCTGAGTCTGAGTTTGAAAGTGACAACAGTGAACCTCGTCACCAGTTAAAAGTTCTTAAGCCAAGAATTAATTTTGATGTAAGTGAACATTTGTTTATTGAAAAATTTCACTTATCTTAATCAACTGCACATAATCTTGCTACCAAACTAAACAATAAAATACAGCCCACTACTTGAAATAGCACTTTCTTTTTATCCGCCGTGATTTTCGCCGTTTTTACTCGTAACAGACTTGTCAAAGAATGGCGACAAGTCAAGGGAAATTAGTTCTTTTGACAAGTCCAACGGTTTGAGTTCTGTTACAGAATTAATTTCTACTTGTCGGCCAAGCATAGTTCGACAAGTGAATTAAGACTTGTCGACTTGTCGCGTTGTGTTACAGGCCGCTGGTAGTCTTATTCTAAATAGCAGTTTTTAGTTCCGCGAAAATGCTTCTTCATCTTTTCAGATGTGTTCAAATTCTAGCTTCCTCCACCAAGACAGCTCCTTACAACAGATCAAATGGAAACTTATAAATGTTCGATGAATTCATGGTCGATCTGTGAACTAATTCTTATTTCAAGTTCAATCAAATTGGAGCTGGATGACAGCATGAATATCTGAAACAATAGCTACTGCGAGCGAAGATTGGGTTTTTTCCATTTTGTTCAAAGGTCAATGCAAAACAACGCACTTAATCGCATCGACGTTTTTATCATCGTAGACATCAGTTAAATAAGTCGACTGGAGCATTGCCTTTCGTTATCAAGATTGAAGTAATGTCATGTATCATATTCACGAATATTCACCGAACTTTTCAATAGAGATACATGTGTATAATTGCCTGTAATTCAGAGGAGATAGCTTAACAGATAACTTGTAAAATTGAAGTAGTTCAGACCAGTGTGTACCTACCCAGAATTTCACTTCAAGATGGCGGGCGTGGGTGGCATGATTTTTGTTTGTAGTTTTCCCACAGTTTCAATCACAAATGAAGAAACCATTTTGTTTTATTAAAACTATTAATTTATTGCAAAAGTAACTAATGAATACAAAATTACGTGTCTGTACACGTCAGCTAAAGAAAGCAATTGTTATAACAATAACGTTGCCTGTAATTTTTTTCCCAAGTTTGATGTCTCTCTCTAACAGAGTGCGTAAAAGGTACTAGTCAAGGAAATCATATAAAACTTGAATATAAAAATCCTTTGATATCAAGAGATTTCCTTTTGTTCCTCCTTTTAGATATCGCTGCTTATATGTATGTTACACTCCAATTTATAATACACGAGACAAAATGGCCGCAACATCCTCCATACAATAAAGTTGGTTGCAGTTTTATTAATAACATTTTAATTAGAGGGCGCACTAGTAGTAAAGGGTATTTAATGTCTACGTAGCAATATTACAACAAATTATTTTATTAAACACTTTTGACAGCTATTTTTGCTTTGATCTTGATTAAGAGCTTAGTTAGTAATACTTGCCGAACAATAGATTAAACAGACGACCTAAGGCAGGAACTCAGTAATCATTTATTGTGACTCGCTTTTTAGTAGCATGTTTCTGATGATTATATGTAGGTTAGGTTAGGTTAGGAATGGTGTGTGATTGTTCGAGCAATCATTTCCACTCAGAGACCCGAAGGTCCATTGTTAATCCCCTCATAATTTGGGAGTAAATCCTCAACTCGTAAACCAGTTTGTGCTCTTGGTGAATCCAGCTCTGCTATCTCTTCCAAGAATCTATGACCTAAAGTACGGAGGCGTCGTTCTTAGAGGGCGGGGCAGTAGCAGAGTAGATGTTGCATCGATTCGCTTTCTTTCTCATCTACACAGCTTCTACAGTTATCGTTGGACTAAGGTAGCCATTTGCTTGTCATATGGCCTATGGCACAGAGTCCTCTGATTATTCTGGTGATTAAGCGTATGGAGGATTTATCCAAATGAAACAACGTCTTTGTCCTATTAGGATGAAGCTTCGGCCATAAAGAACGAGATGTGAGGCAGTCGGTTCATGTGAGCCACGGAGCGTTGTTCTCTTTTTCGGTTTCATGGTCGATTATGCTGAACAGTGTCATTTAATCGATGTCAATATGGAGGTGTCAGCATAACTGTTGCTCATTGCTGATGCAGATCTACCTAGTTCATCTGCTATCTCGTTCCATTCGATATTGCTATGTCTGGGTATCCAGCACAGTCTAAACTTGTGGTGACATTTTTGGACTGCCTTTGATTTTATTGTGTTTGAACATATTGCTTTTAGAGCTGGCTGACTATCCACCAGAATTGCTATCTCCGACGTAGGGAGGTCTCTTCCTTTTATGGATATTGCAGCCTATTCAATCGCCTTCTGATGGTTATACTTTAAAAGAGTTTTCACCTTATATAAAAGATATTACACGATTTTTAAACGACTCTCTGAAAATTTGCGATGACGTCAATTTCGTCAATGTATCGCCGTGGTTTCACAGTTTTATGCAGCAAGTATGAGTATGTAACTCTTGTGTGCAATATTTACTTAGGCACGACATTACAGAAGTCAAATGATATCGTTCCTCTCTTCTGACAATCGAGAGATTGAGTAGTATTGTTGCTTCTTGATGTCAAACTTATTAATCTTCGCCAAACAAACGAGCTGTTCTTGTTTTGCAATAGTTATATGTATATACCTATGTATATGTAAATAGAAAATCTCGTTAAATCATTGCATCGAGATACTCTCATCTCGAATCTATTTCAAACAACTTGCACGGTTCAATAGGTTTGCATAATTTGTTTTGCCCATTTTGTAATAATAATGAACTTGAGATTTGAAATCAGAAAACTATTACAGAAGATCTTTTTTTTTCAAACCAAATATAGTTACAGTAGCACTTATTCGTTTGCAATTAAAATGACCACGCTCTGTTGATTACTCGTATGTGGATGTTTTTTTTTTTTAAGTTTTATTTATGAACGCTAAACAATTGCTTACATTTTTGAAGTCAAAATATTTTTGTTTTTTGTTATAATTTACAAAGCGATTAATCTTTTTTTTGTTTATGGTATCTTTGGCTGCTTGTGCAACATAGAGAAGAGTAAGCGACGATGGGAGTAACGAAAAACCCAAAATAAAAAGGTTATATGAGCTTATATCTAAATGCTGGATCGGGTGTGTACTCTGATCAATTATACTTTGGTGGAGTATAATTAAAAGCTGTTAACTATTAAGTGATCATCTATTCTATACAGACAGTCTGGCGGCATGAATAAGCTTATTTTGGGGGAGTTAAATTTTTATGGGGTATTGTCTCTAATTCTTTACTTGATTCTAAGTTGTTTTTGTCTAGTCTTAAGACTCTATCACGTGTTTTTATTTGAGTATGTAACAATACCGGCATCGCTGAAGAATTGCGATTCATACTTGGGACTTATTGTCATGAAATTCTGAAAAGTATACATATGTATGGTCTTAGTTAGTACTTTAAAAATAATTTCGTCGTTAAGAGGGACGAAGTGCGATCAAAACTCGCGAATATTTTAAAAAGTGTTTGTACATATTTTTAACTTCTAATCTAAGAATAAGCTGATCATCCGTACACTAAATATTTCATATTGTATGGGTCATATTTTTTGTAGGGCAAAGCTAAAGTGAAGCTTAAAAACATGTTTCTATTTTCAAAAATGCATATTTTCTAAAAATAATATTGACTTGTATTACGACTTAGTAAAAACTGTAAAGGGATTTTATTGCTGTTTAATGCAGCATTTATATTAATCTAGGTATTTTCCATTGTTGTTGAATCTGAAATGAAACTATGTGTTCTATTATTGGTTCAAATGAAAAATAAAGATCCTTTTGTGTGGCTTATCCCTTTCAAAACCAACTCACACATTCCTTTGGTGATTTCATGTCATTTTCGCCTTCGTGTAATTCTCTCTTCAGCTATTTTGTGTCCAAGTTCGCGAAAAATTAAATGTTTTTTTTCTCTGCGTAACAATTAATTACAGTGGACGTCCAATTTAATGAATTATATAATGCACAACCTTTCGTTAAATCGAGAATTCGTTAAATCGTTGATACCAAACCATAAATTTGGTTTCGGAAAAATTCAACGTATAACTGCTAAAATAGAAACGAGAAAAAATACCATCTTCCTTGATATAACACAGGCTTTCGATTTGCCTAAATAATACTCAGAAATTCTAGAGTCATTATGTAATGCAGCGAATTTTCAGAATGAAGTAAGAAGAGAAGTAGTCCACCTTAACCTTTTGCTAACGGCTACTAGAAATAATAAGAAAATATAACTGTTTAAATTAAAATGTTTTAAAGTGATATAAAAAGGAAAACATATTTTTTTTTAGATTTTGATTAGACTTCTAGGTACACTTTCTAAAACCTAGATTTTTTGGTACAGCCATGAACTTTGTGTACCAAAAAGTTTGAGTTAATACTGACTTTGGCGGAAAAGTTGGCAGTACGAATTAGTACCGTCGTCGGATAGGAAAGTAAAAAAAAAGCTGGTGTACCGCAAAGTAGTGTACTAGGACCTGGCTTGTAACTCTTTTCTACCAACGACCTAGTACCACAAAATGATGCAACTGCTGTTGCCACATTTACAGATGATACTGCTGTACTTGCTGTTAATAAAACCGTACAGGAAGCAGCCGTAAAATTGCAAAGTGTTGGTAGAAGTTCACTGAAAGGAGCTCTGACATTCATGCAAGCTAAAGGAGCACCCACTCAACTATGCGTATTTAACGTTTCAGACATATGTAGGCTTGCAGTTGTATCCCCAGGAGTAGAAAAAACATAAGCTCAAAAAGGGTTTGGGTGATTTGCAAATGTTAGGATTTAAAAATTTCAAATATTTTCCAAAGTTTAAATGTCAGAATTATGATTTGTATACAGTCATAAAGTTCTTAGGTTTTCTGAATCAGCTTATTTCTTTTCAGTGGCGCATATACTTTCGAAGATATGGACTATTTCCTTATAGGAATCATTGACAAACCGAGGTGTTATGCATTGAATTTCGCTCTGCCCCTTCGATTGGCAATTCAGTAGGATGTACTTGATGACATACCAAAAATTGAACCTGGGCAAAATTACTTTAAAATTAACATTACTGGAGCATTTTCCGGTTGTTCTGCCACGATCCACTAAGTTGTGTCAACAGGCTAGTCATGAGATCTTTATCCACTGCTTGTTGATGCTCATCCATTATTGTTGCATCGAAGAAATCCGCGTCTGAATCTTCGGCACTTTCTGAACTTTCAACGTCTGAAGGCACTTTTACGTTGTCTAGATATCTAGCTGGTGGTTTTCCTTTGTTGACACGACTGCTTCTGCGTAGCAGCGAGGACATTAAGTCACACACACAAATTTGTTGGAGCTTTTTCCTATCGTGTGGCGGCCGTGGCCGTGGTGGTTAATGCGTTACGCATACTGCTCGGGTTCAATTCCAGCCCGGGTCTAACACCTAAGAAAGTTTTTCACGGTTGCCACCTCTTTCGAATGTCTGACAAGCAATCAAAGAGTATCATTTGTCATGAGAAGCTTCTCAACTCGCCGTTCGGAGTCGGCAAGAAACTGTAGGTCCCTTCCATTCGTAGGAAAAAATAACACGCACACACAAATGGTTTCGAGAAGCTAGGCTTGGTTCTGTATAGGACTGCTAAGGCGGAAATTTTTTTTTTCCTATCGACCGACGGATGGCGATGAATATGGTCGATATTCCAGTGGCTGTAATGGCTGTAATTTGGTCGTATAGCAGATGCTTTTTGGTAAAGTATTTTTGTACTTACCGCATTGCTGTAGCTCAATTTAGCGGCAGCAGAACATGACGAAGTTGGCTTGTCTTATGACACTTCTTCTATTGGCGGCTCCAACATAGGCTGGCTATGGCGATTAAAGCCTATATTTCGACGATTGTGGCTGGGCAGCTGCGCAGATATTAAAACAACTAGCGTAAGTGATATTTTAAGAACCAAACCTCAACTATGTACGCATATGTATGTATATCTTAGAAAATATGGAATACGCAATCGGAAAAGGATCTTAACCAACTCAATGAAGGTTGGTAAGAGTTCTTTTTGAGTTTTAGGTGACGTATATAATGAAGATTCACATATCTACATCTTGTTTTGTCCCATAACTAACTTCTCTGTACTTACATAATTCTTTTTTTAAAACGAAAAACCGCAGTGTTACTTATATCACGATGCAACTGTTGTAACACTTTTGAAGACAAATTTCCTGTTGACATCGTGACAGCACATCTGACGCCGGATATAATATTTCAACAGAATTTCACTTAGAATGAAAATACCTGCCATAACTCATTTGATAGGTGTCAACTAATCTTTGATCTTTGTTTAATAGCATTAATTAATTGTTAGCTAAATATTTACTGATCAATATTTAATTAGCCGGGGCGACACTTTTCTCCACAAGTGAGAAAAGTCACTTCACTGTAAGAGTAAATATTGCCAAAGAAATTAAAAACATCCCTAAGCTGTATTTTTTCCCACGTGCAGCTAAAATTGCATCCACTTCACAGTCAGATGCAAATGCGTTTTTGTGCAAATTGTTTACCCAAAGAAAGAAAATAAATTCACAGTAACGTCAGAAAAGGAATTCCCAACCACATTCTCACTCATACGTGTAAAATCATTATGTCAAGAACACAGCAGAGTTTTCGAGATTCAAGGAAAACCTTAAAAGACACACTCGCGCAAGTCCATAGAAATAAATACGCATACATCCAAGTGTACATGGTAATAAAAGCGAAAACGATGATGCATTTAAGTTACACCCAAAGTGCAGAAGGGGAGCCCCGCTCACATGATGCACGGCATGAATCTTTCGGCCATGTACATACGTATATGCTGAGTATGAGTATATCTGTGTTAAGTGTTACTGCAACCTACTTAGTCGACGAGTTATGTCATCCTTTGCGGATGACTGGGCCGACCAGTTTGCATCTTAAAAACAAAAGTGAATGTGCAGCATTTCCTTTTCAAGGAGATTGCATTAAGTCGACGGCTGCGAGCATATCCACAAGAGGATATGGGGGGCCCATTTATTTTTTTTTTAATAGGAATTTAATGGAAATTGGAGCAAAATGCCGTTTTTCGAGATTCAAGGTTGCCAGTATCCTCCCTTTTTTTTCTGTCGCAGTAATGGACGCTGCAATCATGTCGGTAATCATCACCATAAATAACTTGTGTACATATGTACCTACGAGTATATAGTGCTGAGTGTTTATTATGAGGGTGTGTACCTGATTTTTTGTTGATTTTGGCTAATAAGATGAAATAACATTCGAGTGGATGTAGGCCATAGTCATACTGGGGGAACAAGTTGATAATAATTAGCAATGTTGTCGTTTGTAATATTTTTATGAGTTGCCGCTGAAGGCTGTTGATCTTTAAGTACACCGAGAGGGTATCGATAACTAGCAGCAGTAACTTTTCTTTCTTAGGCCTAGGTTACTGACTATCGATCCGGTAAGCGAGGTGACGCTGGTTAACGCCCTCCGACTAGCAGGTTAGAGCTGTGACAAGAACTGCAGCTGCAGACGAGTTAAACTGACGTCGTTGAAGCCTGCACTTGAAGTCCTAATTTTTACTTAACGAATATGAATATCCTGCTAAAAGAGGAGAAAAATGGAAATCTACTTTAAAGACCACCTCCAACTGTCGTTTATCTCTCATAGAGATGGCTAAGCAGTTTAACATCCAACTGTACTAGGTGCCAGGGCACAGAGACATTCCATGGAATTGTAAACTCGCTAAACTAGGAACGACAGTATCTATTCTACCGGAATAGATGAATATAGATACATATGTATGCCCCTTGCTATATACAAGCTATCACTCGAACTTGACGCGGTCAATGAATTATATGCTTTGCAACCAGACAGATCTGGCTTAGACTGGATCTTAACCACTATAACTATCTTCTGCCCCTTAAAAGACTACATTTAAGCACGATCATTGGTGTCATCACAGGACACTGTCCAAAAGGTAAGTATGCAACTAGACTTGTCGGCCTTTCAAACGACTTCTGTAAAAGTTGCAGAGACGAGTAAGAGGATGAGAGCCCAATACACCTCCTCTGTTCTTGCCCAGCTCTTTCCCGTAGTAGAAAACTATATGTACATAGGAGAATACCATTTCAGTGACCTAGCACAAAAAGACGTTAGAAGCCCATTTCGCTTTATACAAAGCTCTAAACGGTTCTTATGAGTAGCGCGGAGAAAGATATCCACAAGATCCTTGGTATCACAATGGCCCTAAGTGTGTTGGTAATTGTAACTGGCAGTCACTGCTACCTAACCTAACCTAAGCAAAAGAACGGTGGTCGTTTACGTTTTTTTTAAAAAAAGGAGAAACGCGCAGTTTAGTCGAATGCCAGTTCGTGAAAGAGAATACCAGAATCTTAACTTCAAGTGTGAAGGATAAGTGCGATATTTCTAGTACATAAATTGTCAGAAATCTCATCTCCGGATTTGCGGGAAGAAAGAAAAGAAATAAATTTTACAGCAAAAAGTGAGCCAGACTGACAAATCTATTACAGGTAGAATGCTTAAAATAAAATAAAATTAATTAAATGGCACTTAAATCAGTGGTACAAGTAACATATAATGCTTATTGAAATATTGAATAGAAACGTAAGAACACAAAACGTTAACAACTTGGTTGAATCTGGTCAACATACCATTCGCACATAGAAACTAAACGTTCGCATTTTTATGCTCTAACTGCACCTATATTTTAATGTAAATTACCGTTAACTACATGCATAACTTGTAATTTGTCTAATTTGTAAAGAAAAAGTCGAAGACTGGTTATACTGACATTACAATGATTTAACATTGCATGTAATAATGACTATGTATTTTTGTTGCCTCTACTAATTTCTAATATGTAAATTTTACTGTTTATTATTTCCTATTAAAAATATTTATAGCTCTACTTGTTACCCCACATCGGTTTTTTATGTAAAATTTAAGAGTCATCAAATATTAACAGTTAATAGCTAATTGTAGAATGATTGATTAGTTATTCTAGTTATTTTAATAATATTATTAACTAAAAATCAAGAATAGGTCTGTTTTCGATCGCCCATTGCACCCAAACCAAGCATGCTAAAGACTTAATATTTTTTTTTAAATTGAAGTTCATTTCATTGTTGTAATTTGACCAGAATGTAAATTTATTGCTAAAGCTATAAGTATTAACAAAAAATTATTAACCAAAAACCGGCAAAATGCAGGGTCCAAATTTTATGCCACGTGAATAGGACACTGTAGTGGGCACCGTAGCGCAAGTGGTTAGTGCGTCGGACTACTGAGCCAGCGGTCTTGGGTTCGAATCCGGCCGCAAACACCTAAAAGTTTTTCACAGTGCCCACCTCTTTCGAATGTCTGACAAGCATCAAAGAGTATCAATTGTCATGAGAAGCTTCTCAACTCGCCGTTCGGAGTCGGCAAAAAACTGTAGGTCCGTTCCATTCGTGGAAACAATAACACGCACACACAAATGGTTGCGAGAAGCTAGGCTTGGTTCTGTATAGAACTGCTGACGCCCTATACATTTTGAATAGGACACTGTAACGAAAAAAGCATTTTAGAGAATTCTGATTCTTTTTTACACAAAAAAAAAGGAAATTGCCCAAATAATTTAGCGAAATCGAGCTCCAAGCTAATTCGATGGCTTGGGTTAGTTTAGGTATACTCGAATATTGTATTCCGATACACTTGACGTGTTAACCATCCCCAAACATTTTCGATGTTATTCAAATCCGGTGAGTAGGGCGGCCAGCTTAATAGCTCCACAGATTGGCTCCCTATATACGTTTTAACAACCCGGGCTTTATGTATTGGCGCATTATCATGTTGATAAATCCACCACAGAGGTCCAAAAAGGTTATGAAAGTCTGGAAAGGCCTCTTTCAATTTTTTTTTTTCAGTTGTTTGTAATTGCCAGGCGAAGGTTTTTACGAAAGAAAATTTTGGGAAAACCCTCCGGAAAAGTCGGAAAATTGGAAAAATCGAAAAGTATGGAATTTTATGTGCAATTATTCCGGAATGGCATTTCGAATGGAAAAATATAACATTCTCAGTGGAAAACTCGGAAAAACGCGAAAAGATTGATTTTTTTTTAACGAAATTTTGCATTTTATCGCATGATTTGATGTAAAGGTGGAAAATGCGTTGTGAAGCTTGGAAACTTTGGGATAATTGTGAAATTCATTGTGATAAAAGACGGTTTGCGTTCATTTTGGGTAGAGAAGTTAACGAGATAAATAATAGATGGCGCTGTACTGCGATCAATGCCACCACCCGATAGATGGAGTTATACGTTGACTTAGGTTGTGCGCAATTTGACAGGTATCCTTTTCGCATTGTCATTTTCTATTGAGCAAATGTGATATTTTTCTTGCTGCAATTGATTCGAATTTTGCGTATTATTAAACTGATTCCGGATAGTCGTACATAGTCAAACGCTTCCCGTCATCCCGAAATCTACTGCTGCTGATGAACTTAATGCATGCCTGAAACCGTCGTCTTTGTGGCGGCATGTCAAGAAGTTGAAATTGACCATGAACATGAGAGTCGCATTGCAGAACGACCCATCGGCTGCTGAATTCTCGAGACAACTGCTGGCGCTTAGCAATTGCTAAATTCCTTTTGATGTTTTGACTGGATTGATATCGTTCCCTGCAAATTTTTGCGAGTTCACATCTTCGAAGGAGGAACTCATCACCAAAGAGTTCCCCGGCATTGCACAAAATTATAAAAATCTTGATTGGACTAGTGAACGGGCAATACTATCACCGAAGAATAAGGACGTCGATAGCTTCAATTTCATTATTCAAAGTCAAATCGCTGGAGAACTGCATTCGTACAAATCTGTTGACAGCTATCCGACGGAATTTTTGAACTCGATTGATGTGCCAGGAACTCCGCCGCATAATTTACAGCTGAAGGTGGGATTGATCATAATCATGTCACTGAATCTGAATCATCCGAAATTGTGCAACGGTACGCGGTTCTCCGTCAAGAAACTGATGAACAATGTGATTCAAGCGACGATCATCAAGGGCAAATTCAAAGGAGAGGAAGTCCTTATCCCACGAATTCCGATTATTCCAACTGATCTTTCATTCCAATTCAAGCGGATTCAGTTCCCCGTTCGATTGGCTTTTGCGATGACAATCAATAAATCGCAAGGCCAATCGTTGGAAGTCTGTCGGAGTAATCTCGAAATTCCCTGTTTTTCGCATGGTCAGCTATAAGTTGCCTGTGTGTTAGCAAACCGTCTTCGTTGTTTGTTTTGGCGCCGGAAAACAAATCGAAAGTAATTGTTTATCATATTGCTCTCTACTGATTTCTATTCCATTCAAATAAATCACATTGAAATTTGAACTGTGTATCTGTATTTTATTATCACTCTGGAGTTTATCTGAAGGCGTTAAATTGGGGCGAGATGAAGTTAACCGGGTCCGCTAGTATGTTATATAGTATGTATGCACCCCTTGCTAAGTAATAAGGTCGAAAAAGCAGGTTCATTAGGCAGTGGATGCCCAACGATTTTGGGGATGTGTATCCCCGCTACTCATGCGAACCATTTGGAGACAGGCTTCCAACGCATTTTTGTGCTAGGTCACTGAGATCATTGAAGAAGTATTATCCTAGGTATAGTTTTCTACTACGGGAAAGAGCAGCGCAAGAACAGAGGTGGTGAGTTGGGTTCTCTTCCTCTTACTCGTCTCTGCAACTACTACAGAAGTTGTTTGAAAGGAGGACAAACCTAGTTGCATGCTTGCCCATAACGTAGTGATGTGATGTGATGACACCAATGATAATGCTTAAATGTAGTCTTTTGAGGAACAGAAGGTAGTTAGAATGGCCAAGATCCAGTCTTTGCCAGCAGGTTGGCCCAATTTCCCATCTGACATTGGTTTTATTGACTGCGTCAAGTTTTAATGATAGCTCGTTAGTAGTAAGGGGCATACCAATATGCTTCTTCTCCGGTAGAATAGGTATTGTTGTTCCTAGTTTAGCGAGTTTACAATTCCCTGGAATGTCTCTGTGCCCCGGCATCTAGTACAGATGA
This sequence comes from Brachyopa scutellaris, assembly GCA_949775065.1. NCBI lineage: Eukaryota > Metazoa > Arthropoda > Insecta > Diptera > Syrphidae > Brachyopa > Brachyopa scutellaris. Next base: position 116,570,381 of record OX459113.1, read on the forward strand.
ATGTCAAACTGCTTAGCCATCTTCATAAGAGATGAACGACAGTTGAAGGTGATCTTAGAAATGGGTAAAACCGACTTCAGAGAAATTACCTCCTGCTGACCTACACCATCATTGGTTTTAGAGCCATCGGTGTAGAAGTGCACAGACTTACCTGTTATGGTTTCTAAGTCATCCCAAAAGGATCTATCGGGCATAGCGATTTTAGGCCAATGCCACATGAGCGTCTTTTTCCGCGCTCCCATTTGGTCGCGCGACCTGAGTGTAAAGCAAAATGGGTGCGCGGAAAAAGACGCTCGTGTGCCAAAGACCTTAAAGTTTTTATTAAAATTGGGCTTCGACACAGTATAGACTATGTCTTCGGAGATACTTAAATGATCCAGTATTGTGGAGTGACCGGTGTAGTTACTTGAATACTGTGATATGGTTTTGAGCCTTATGGCAGCGCTGACTGCCATTTGCTTGTCGGTTACATCAAGGGGTGGGAGTTTAAGTAGTGTGTCCAGTGCTGCGGAGGGTGTAGTTTTTAGAGCTTCATTAATACACAGACAGGCTAATCTTTGTACTTTCTCCAGGCTGTCGCGATGTATAGCTTTATCCAGGGTGATCCACCAGACAACTACGCCATATGTATATCAGAATCGGTCTGCTTAAAGACACAGAGAGTCAATGGGTTATTCGGGGTTGAAGTCCCCATTTGCTGCCAATGGCTTTTTGACAAGATTGTAGTATTTCCTGGATATGGAGTTTCCAGCTGAGTTTTTTTTTTTTATCCAGGATGAGATCCAGGTGCTTTGCTTTGTCGGCGAAGACTAGTTTGGTACCGTAAAGAGAAGAAGAGTCAATCTGGGTGATTTTGTATTTCCTAATGAAAATAACCAGTTCCGTTTGATGAGAGTTGTTTAAACCATATGTCGTCATCCATTGCTAGTGTTCTCATACACAACTTGGAAGTCTGTATATCATTTATATATCAACACTGAGAATTTCGAAGATTAAGGCCTATGACGACCTTTAACAGCAGACTCTTCTTTCTTGAAAATATTTCCTTTGGATCTCTTTTCCTTCCATACTTATCAACTTCTAATATTAAATTGGAATTTTATCTAATTGTTTTCAGAAATAAGAAATGGGATTACAAAAACACTACCTGAGATACGGCCGCAGTGCGAGGGATCATATATTCGGGCTTACTGGCGGTGGCATCGGAGGAGGTGGAAGTGGAGGGGGCGGAGGAGGTGGTGGAGTCGGTCCACACATAAGACACCGGCCAACACCTCTGTCTATGCTTATATCACAAGGAGCTAAAATCAATAACAGTAAGTATCTACATATTTCTTTATAATTCATTTCGCAGATACATCTTGGAAGTGCTCGTATGGGCTGGAAATTCTCCATTCCAAGTATGCAAAACGGTCTTAACGGGGTAAATGATAAATATAAACACTAATTAAATAGATGGATTGCTTCGACGGAGGTAGAAACATATTCTTGCCGAGAAGTGTAGCACTTTGTCGCGCCGCTACACTCGTGGTGTTGAAATGGTAAATTTTGTCGGTGGTTCGCTTCATATTTGTCGAAGAGTCGGGTTTTTTTTTTTTTCTTTATTAATTCTGTACCACCTCTGAGATAGAACTGCATCTGGAAATGGCTACCTGTTGTATGATTTCGATCTTGGCGCGAGCTTGCGCGCTATATACTCGTACTTACAGTTTGTTTTGATACTCGTATTTTGCAATGCACACACATGATGATATTTGCTCGCTTGTAATGGTCAAACCAGCCGTGGCATGATGCCAGGCATAGCCACCAACTTTAACTTTAGTCAATGGTTAATCACAGATTTTGAATAGAATGTGCGTCGCAAGCTGTAGACCATCGCTTCATGGTCAGAATGTGGTTGGTTCGTTTGTTCAGCTGTGCACTGAAGCAGCAGCACAGTGCAGCGGTGGAGTGCTTTTGCTTATTTCTCAAATCGGATTCCGATCCGATCGAAGTCGTTTGTGGAATGGACATTTGAGTAATTGGAATGGTCAGTCAGACAATGGCTGAAATATTGGAGATCATTTCTGTCAGATGGACAGATGGAGAATTAGGGAGCGTTAATGGGGGTTTCGAGAGTGAATTAGTATTGCAAATGCAATTTACGACAATGTAATTTGAAAAACTCATTAAGTTAGTCTTTGTCAGTGCTTAGAAATGCTGTGAGACTCTTTTGTGAATGGTATTGCAGAATGACAGGAAACTTTATATTCCTTACACATGTGTGTCGTTTCACTTGAGTTAGTAGCAAAGATTACCTACACACAAATTTGCAAAATTGGTTGAGCTCATGACATTCTCAGGCAGTATTTCCAATGATAATGAAACTAACGAAGACACTCTTATTAGTTTGTTTGCAGCTCTGACAGGAAGAAGAAGAAGCACTACGAGACGAATTTTCTCAAGACATGGTAGTGTTTCAAAACCCAACAGTTCTAGTAAAGGTCAACATTTATGTTCATATACTGAGGTGTGACATATAAAAGGTTATTATCTCTTCCGTCAACCCAACAAATCACCAAACCCTATTCTTGCACGAATTTCATATATGCGGTCGCCTTCAAAACTACTGTCAACTCTGAAATCTGTTTAATTATTAATGGTTAGGTTAGGTTAGGTTGGGAGGGGTTGAGAGGATGAGCCATCCCAAAACCCTAGGTACTAGAGTGGGCCCATTGCGATCCCCTAAGAATTCATACAAGGATAGCATCTAAACCGCCACAATCTCCTCAAAGCATTTTATTAGCTTTCAAAATTTCGGAACGAGTTTATGGTTGGTTCGGCCTACCTCTTCCAGGTTACTAAAGAAGTAGGAGCCTATAATATTCCTGCGACTACGTGCTATGCTCTGACATTCACACATAAATATAGATATAGATATAAATTTTATTTCAATTTTTTATGTGTGATATCCTCTGCTACACCTAGATCATTATAAGTAACTGCAAATATCTGTGCCTATGAGTCCAAGCCTATTGGTGAGTTTACCCAGAAGGTAATGCCCAGATTATAACTAAAAATTCTCTTAGTTAAAATATTCTCTCAGGAATAACCATTGACAGCTGAATCCTGAGAAAGCCATTGCGACGGCAATATAGTCGTATCTTCACGGATAGATAGAAACCCGAACATGGGCCTGACTCTGGAGACTTCATGGAGTGCGGCAATATCAGACTTCACAACTCTTTAGGTAATTTCACAACGGTTTTCCAAGCAGAAACGTATGCTTGCCTAATGGCTGTGGCCTATGTATTTAAGATTAGGGGGAAGTGGTGAAGTATTTACGTCTTTCGTGACGTTAAGGCGCTTAAAATCTTTTTCAATCTTATAACCAATTCTAAATTAGTGTTACAGTGCAAAACCACATTGAGCTTGACCGGAGGGCTGAAATTCCCGCCCCAATAAAAAAAAAAAAAAAACAGAAAGAAGATTCACAAACAAACTCATGTAAAAAAATCATTCAAAGAAAATCAATGGTCACCGTGGCCGTGGTGGTTAGTGCGCTGGACTACTACGCATGCTGCTTGGGTTCAATCCCAGCCCGGGTCCAACATCTAAAAGAGTTTTCACGGTTGCCACCTCTTTCGAATGTCTGACAAGCAATCAAAGAGTATCATTTGTCATGAGAAGCTTCTCAACTCGCCGTTCGTAGTCGGCAGAAAACTGTAGGTCCCTTCCATTCGATGAAAAAATAACACGCACACACAAATGGTTGCGAGAAGCTAGGCTTGGTTCTGTATAGAACTACTGACGCCGTATATATTCAAAGAAAGTCCGAAAATTCTCATCAACCTTACTTGAATGTCGAGTTAAAACGCAAAGTCTTAGTTTGTGCATACTCCAACGTAAAGCTTCGAAAATAAGACGTACAGTGAAACCCGGTTAAGTACCACCCTCTCGGTTTTTTGAAATCCGAAGTTCATAAAGTAATATTCTAGTTAAAATCCCCATTTAAGTACATATCGCCTAACTATATTCTCCGTTTAAGTACTCAAAATTTTCCTTTCTTTCTTCATAATTTACATGAAATTAAATATTCCCTTCTTAAATACCACTTTCAATAAAGTACTAGAATCGAAACAAAACAAAAGGTAATCAATTTAATCTAGTACATAATGTGTTACTCTGGTAAGACTTTGACGTTTTCTCTTGGCTGTCAATTTTCGACTGTTGGCTGTGAAGCTCTTTCACCTTTTCGCGGACTTGTTTTGTTCGTGGATAAGTACCTCGAAGCAGCTAAGCGGGTTTTTTCGTGACTATAGTGAGAAATATATAAATATATTCAGGATAAGTACCTCACGACATTGAACTGCTAATGCACTTATCCGGGTTTAACTGTACATACATATCGCTCATTTATTTGAAAAGTGACATAACTCAAAAAACGCGTTTAAAGTTTTTAATTGACTACCACCTTGTAGGCAATCTTATAATTTCTTTCTCTTCTCACGGGGAGAGTACACAGGATATCAATGTGAAATGTTTACACAATACGAAGCATGACATAGCTTCTTCTGCTAATTCTAATTCATCATTAACTCAAAAATCGCGTTTTTTGAGTTATGACAGTCTTCAGGTAAATGGTACATATACCTATGTCAAAGAACCGTCAGAACAAAGTAACAAGTGACATTTCAATAGCCCAAAGGATTAAGTTATCTAGTCGGAATCTTATCGGACTCTAGAGAATGTTTCAGCTCTACATATGTAAATGTGTCTAAAAAACGATCTTAAATAGCCAAAAGAGTTAAAAAAAAAAACTCTTATCACTGTTGAATGACACTTTTGACATTTTATTGACACTTTTTATTTTACTATTGTGAATATATGTACATATGTATGCATGTATGCTCTGAAAGTTTATTGACTTTCAGTTGACAGGTATCTGGCATTAAAACTAAGAATATCATTTAGAAAAAAGCAATTTACGATAAACAACTTTCAAATCGTCATTCACAATAGCGAAATTCACAATCGATGAACGCTAATCGATCAATAGCGGTTGCTGATCAATACTCACACTTGGGCCATTTCATTTAGACATGTTCACAAAGGAATTGTAACCTGTACTATAAGCTTATGTTATCGATTTATTAACGGTTCAATTGATATTTTAAACCAAAGCAATTTGAATACACACATAATACCCACATACATGTGCTTAGTATCTGAGAACCAATACCAAATCTTAAGCGCAGTTACACCTAAGCGTTGAATTTGACAAACTAGAAAACGTGCGCGCGAAATAAGAAAAAAATAAAATTGCTAACCTAACGGTTAAATAAGTAAACATCGCACATTTTTCTTCTCAGCACAAATCTCGTTCGTATGGAATCAATTTGGCTGTGTGCTGTAGTTGCTGCCACTAGGCCAATTGGTATCACCATGATAAATCTGTAGATACGGGTAAATCCAAAGTCCCATCCCCCCGCAGAGTACGAATGGTATGGATGTGCAGTGTGTGGCTATACAGCCACCCTCCCCCACCTGTTTAAGTGTCATGAAATGCAATAAAATGTGCTAGAGAAACATTACATAACATCGCATGAGTATGAGTGTGTCTGAGGGGCTTAATGCCATGACGATTGCACCAGGAGGATTTACTTTTCATTTAGCAGCTGTTTTTTTTTTCTTCATCTTATAAGCACATTTATAAATTTTTTTGGTATGAAAACATTACCCGCCACTACCAGTGGGGCAGTGGACTATGGGCGGGGGGTGGGGCCCGCAACAGCTTGTTTAGCTGGCTTTTGTGATTTTGTTGCACCGCGCCGAATCTGTGCCAACTTCATCCTCATGTTCTGCGAAAGAAAACAGTTTGCCCAGCACACCGAGGTTGGAAAAAGTTAATAATTGTGTTAAGCAGTACGAAATTGTAACCATAAAGTTGAGTGTTTTAAAACTATTTACACAGAAGACCAGGCCAGAGATCACTCGTTCAGCTCAGCACAGCTCAGCCATGAAGAGATGACATTCTTGCATAACTTTGTTGTTTCTCATATGTTTTTCCAACGTATTTGTTAAGCATTGTACATTTTAAGTACGCTGACTTCTGTGACCGTAGTTGGTTTAGTTGTCTTCATGTCCTAAATGCTTACCATGGCATGACGTGGTATATGTTACCAACATTAATTTGTATCAGTCAAATCGCGTGCAATGTTCCTCTTCATAGTAAATTGCTATGAAGAATTAATAAAAAAGCTACTCGTAGAAGATTGATTCTTTTGTAACTAATCACATGGATTGTGTACGGTTATTCAGAGAATCTCACGTTGGGATTTGCCGCCCTAGAAATGTTTTTTTTTTTGCAATTACTATCGAGTTAGATTTGGTTATACAAATGGAAGAATTGTGCAGATTAAAATTCTAGCCCAAATGAATAAGGATATTCAGCAAGGCTTAGTTAGAGTAGAGGAAAGTAAGAAGACGGAATTCCTTATCAAGCTTTACATATGTAAGTCTGAAAAAAATTTGGTTAACAGGCTCCTTGAAGGAATCGGGCCAATAAGACTGTTGACTTAGCAATGACGAGGAGCGAACTTTAGATAATCTAATACGGAACCGTGAAAAATTGTTCTATCAAAGCAGGAATTGTCAGTGGTCCTACGTCCTTTTATAGACACTTAAATGTAATCCGCCATCTTGAGGCGTCGGCCATATTGAATTTAGAATGACGTTAGCATTCTATTTACCAAACCTTTTCATTTGGTACCCATATTAAGGAGGTCGTGAGCATAACTGTCATCTGCCATCTTGGGGCATGCGCATGCGCCATATTGAACTTTCTGTATAGCATGGGTGGCCAAACCGTAGACTGCGGTCTCCTATTATAGACTCTTTGCATTTCGTCCACAAAGATGACGATGGGGACCAACCCTGTCGATATGTTGACGATAACTTTCTCCTTGTTTCCTTTGTTGCTAGAGCCTCCACGCAAACTGGGGCAGCGTATAACTGGACTGAGCTTGGAATTTAAGCTTCTTCCAGCATGTTCGGATCCTCCGATATTTGGCAGTATTCCAAAAAGTGCTGCCTGATGCTTTGACGCCTTTTTGCCCGAATAGTCGATATGGGGCTTAAAGCTAAGTCTATTGTCGCATATTACCACTAGTTATTTTACAGAGTCTTTCGATCTGATAGTTTGACTCCCTACCCGGCCTTAGACCACGTATTCCACATTTTCCCGACTGATTATTATGAGGATAGCTTCCGTTTTGTGATCTGCTTATTCTAGGCTGGCAGATGCTAGCCAGTCTTTGATAAGGTTGGTTGCTTCGTTCGTAACTGACTGTATCTCGCAAACGTTCTTTACAACCGTAACAACGTCGATGTCGTCGGCGAATCCGATAATTTTTACTCCTGGTGGCAGTGTTGCAGAACTCCGTCCTACATGATAATCCAAAGTAGGGGGCACAGTACTGATCCTTGTGGGACTCCCGCAGAGACTTTATAGTACTTCTCCCCAGCCTCGGTTTCATATCTCAACTTTCTATTGATAAAGTAGCTGGATACAATCGTACGTATCCTTTCTGGCTAGTGCCCTTCTTATGGTGTGTACATATGAATAGGTATTTTCTTCCAAGTAAAAATAATGGCTGGGTAGCACACGTAACCAATTTCAGCGAAAAGTCGAACACATAACCTGAAAGTTTGGCCACCTTTGTTATATAGCCTAAGGAATCCAACGACACTTTATTTGTTGAAATTGGTTGAGTAGTTAAGGCTCTACGCATCGGCATCAAAACACCGTCTGTGAGATTAATAACCCTTGCGTTAAGCTTTGCAATAGTCGGGTAAAAAGCAACTGAAATTGTACATCGCATCTGCATCAAGTGCAAAAGTGAGAATCGGCAACATTTGGGGGTATTTTACTTCATTGAGGTGGCATGCCATATAAAAAAGCGCACCATTCCCATTACAGAATAAAATTTTATTTAATTTATAACAGCTTTATTTTTGATAACTTACCAAACAAGTTAGTTTATTCCCATACCCAATAGGTTTCTGGTACTTATTTCTGACAATAAAGTGCGAGCTACTTATAACTGGCCAAAGTCTTTTAAAGTACACAAGTAAAATTTTAAAAATGTATGATATGGGGTAAAGAATTAAAACATATGATTTTCTTAAAACATTTTTGCAAGTGTAAAGTTCTGACACACTGCATTCTCTCGAGTCACATTTCAATGCGCATATTGCCGACAAAAAAACAATATTTCTCCTCTGCAGTAATGAACCTGTCAGTTCTGAATTAATTTAAAAAAAAAAATCCATTTCCCCAACACGATGGTAATTTGAATACTTTGTAACTGTATACAACATCTAAAAGGCGCATGAATATTTTACGTTAAAATACTTTTTCATAGCCAGTCCAGATTATCAGAGATAAAATTCCAGTCAGTATTCCTGCTGAACTTGTCAAAGTCCAAAAGCACAGAACCGCACTCAATTAAAAATTAAAATCATCTTTAGCCTGATGGGCATGAGTAGGCATGAATATCATGTTACCACTGGACATGGACAGCAGTGCCCCCCTAAAAAAGAAAAAACAAAAATCATTCATCTCATTCCGAGGAATGAGGTATGAGGACCCACAAACGACCTTGTACTCAGCTGACATTCTTGTAATTGAAACGGAATAAATCGTAATTAAAGAAAACCTTCAAGGTCGAATATTTCCACGGTAGGCACCGCCACCGTCATCGCTGCCTGCCTTCGCATTTTGTTGATGTGACGACTGAGATGAAGTTTAGTTGAAATCTAAAAAGGTTTACCTTTTTGCATGCACTCGTACTCGTATCTGTATCTGTATCTGTATCTGCATCTATGCCTGGGAAGTATGTATCTACAACATTTTTCGCAAATACTTACGTGTCGCCCATGAGTGGCTTTCAAGTCACCGAGTGCCTATATATTTGCGGTTGAAAAACCTGAAATAAACTTTAATGCAAATATAAGTGGAATTCACTTAAGATTGCTAAGGGAACGCACCGTGCGTCGCCTCGTTGTAGGCTTTATCTCCAAGTGAAATAAGTTTCGATTGACGTCTGTCTGATCAGCTAAATAAAAATAAAACAGTCTGAGGACTTTAATGACTTTAATGAGAAAATATTGATATCGGTTACGCCCGTCTGTGGGTTTAATCCTTTGTCTGTTCAGTAATCATTTTTTCCGCATTGCGACAAAACGGTTTGAATGGATTCTTATAAAACTGGAAAAATGAGTTTTGAGTGACACCTTCTATAGGCGTTTCTGTAGCTCCTCATTCTACTGATAAGAGTTTCTTCTTTTCTACCTTAAATTAATCTTTTAGATGATGGACGAGACCATCATAGCCACGACTTTAAAAATAACCTACCCGTACAGAAAAACTCGGACCTATGATTTGCGTATTTTAAGGAAACTGATTTATCAAAAGCTCTTTATGTGCCAAGGGAATGTTAGTGTATCGGTTGACTTGAAAACCTCACTTATACGCGTTTGATATTTGAATTGGGGATTCACCTCAAGTTCTTGACTTTTTGTGACGCTTATAGTACATTCACGTTATACCAGGTAACTGTTAAGCAGATGAGCTAGCCAGAAATGGTAGGTACAAAACTGGGGAATTCGACTACAGAAAGTGAGCCCCATGTACCAATAGCAACAACAAGATACAAAATCCCCTCGCAGGCTAATAAAAGATTGCGGAATATTGATACTTGTAGTCACGTCAAGCAGACTTAGGGTCAGCTAAATCGGCGTAAAACTTACAGCCTGCTAACAATTAGCAGAGCACATATCGGTATCCTAATTGGCGTATTGACAGGTCACTGGTCAATAGGCAGACACGCCAGCAGGCTGGGAATCCCCGCCAGTGACTTTTGTCACAGCTGCATGAATGAGGAGGAGGAAGAATCTCCCTATCACCTATTGTGCAGCCCAAAATCCCGAAAATCCAAAATCCGCAAAAATCCAAAATCCCGAAAATCCAAAATCCCGAAAATCCCAAAAATTCACAATCCCGAAAATCCAAAATCCCGAAAATCCAAACTCCCCAAAAATCCAAAATCCCGAAAATCCAAAATCCCAAAAATTCACAATCCCGAAAATCCAAAATCCCGAAAGGCCAAAATTTGTTTGCAGGAAAAAAAATTAGAAGACATTTTTTTTCACATATTAAACAAAACTAGCACCTGGTTTTTAACTGGCTTAGACCCAACACATTAGCAAAAAAAATAACATACTGCACAAAAATCAAGCGAATATGTTGTGTTTAAGGCAGTTAAAAAGGGGTTGAACTGTTTTGCATTCGCCTATTTATAAAGGGTGATTTTTTAGCTGGTTTGGTTTTGGCAACACTGGTTTTGACAGCTGACGTGTGTTTAGTACCTTGTGTCACTGTCAAACAGCTTCAGTTTGGTTTGCAATTTAACCATGGATCGTCTTACAAATGAACAACGCTTGCAAATTATTGAATTTTACTATCAAAATTCGTGCTCGGTTCGAAATGTTCATCGCGCGCTGCTTCCATTTTATGATCGGCATTCTCGACCTTCTGAGCAGTCTATTCGGAAGATTGTGACCAAATTTCGCACCAAATTTACTTTGTTGGACATTAAACCACCAACACGTTTACGTACTGTGCGTAGTGAAGAAAATATTGCGGCCGTATCAGCTAGTGTGACAGAAGACCGCGAAATGTCGATTCGGCGCCGTTCCCAGCAGTTAGGCCTTTGTTACAGCACTACGTGGAAACTTTTTTTTGCCCGAAATGGAAGTTCTTGACTTGCATGATATGTGGTTTCAACAAGACGGTGCCACATGCCACACAGCACGCGAAACAATGGCGCAATTGCGAGGCGAGTTTGGTGAACAGTTAATTTCACGTTTCGGGCCGGTCAATTGGCCGCCTAGATCGTGCGATTTGACACCATTAGATTATTTTTTGTGGGGGTATGTCAAGGCTAATGTCTATAGGGACAAGCCCGCTTCGATTGACGCACTGGAAGCCAACATCCATGCATTCATTCGTGAGATACCGGCCGATATGTGTGAAAGAGTATGCCAAAATTGGACTCAGCGGATGGGCTACCTGAGACGCAGCCGCGGTCAATATTTGCATGAAATTATCTTTAAACATTAAATTGCAAGGTTCAAACTATCGATTCAAATAAATATTTCATTCATTTTTTCGAATTTTTTGTGTTTTTTTTTTTTAAAAAGTTCTCAACCTCTTAAAAAATCACCCTTTATAATGATAACAAACTTCAAATAAGTAAAACATAACAAGAAAGTTCAAGTCTTATTGACAAAAAAAAACATTTAAGAAACGATCTATGGCAAAGCAATATCTAATACAAGTTCATATCGAGCACAATTCATATTAAAAAACTTATTTCAGAACGCTCGTTATGTGCCGCGTTATTTTTTTTAAATTTTGTTTTTCTTCGTAACGTTTTCTTTTTCTTTGGTTTTCACCGAAAATTATTTTCGATATAAGTATTTCATGTTTTCACATTTCATCTAAAAGAGCGATCAGTATATACGCCAATGTGTTAAACCAATCCATTAACTGAAACTAAAATCTAATCTATCAGCTATCACACTGAACGCACATTGCGAATTGTAAAATATTACAACACTAACGCCAACGGGAATGGACAAACACTTGTCTACTTTTATTTGGGAGCGTATTTGCGCAAATTTTGCATTTTATATACGATAATTTTTCGGGATTTCGTTTTCGGGATTTTGGCTTTTCGGGATTTTGGATTTTCGGGATTTCGGCTTTTTGGGATTTTGGTTTTCGGGATTGTGACCCCAACCCAAAGATTCTGGGAGAATACTTCTTTATAGACTTCAAGATATTACCTCAACGGATATCAATAAAATAAATCCAGTAAATGCCAGTAAATCTTCAAGTGGATTGTTCAGATGATCTTTTGAAGATAGATCTAACAATAGAACGCTTTCAGACTAAAAATTAACTCATTGACTTCAACATCATTGTAAACATCAGACAAGCTCCGCAATAAATTTTAACTAGATTTGAAGAAGTTTCCGATGAAATGGTCGTATTTTACTTTCTCCAGAAACATGCTCCAATGGTTGTTTTGCTTGCAAAATAACAACACACTACATAATAATACCAGATGGCGTTGCTCCTCCACTCTATGACATAACAAATTTGATAGCACTGGTTAGTATCAAAATTACTGATATTTTTAAAGTATGTCAAAGCTTAAGTTGCCAGGACCTAGTCCGACGAATTTTTAAGCGATAGCAAGTTCATGTCGCAGAAAAATATCCTCAAATCCAAACTAAGTATTAAAAGACGTAATCCACCTGGCAAACCCTACTGTAGGTATGCCTGCTTTAGTTAAATTTTTAATCTGAACTCCCATTTTTATTTCTATAATAGTGACAAGTGTCATGTTACAAGCTATAACTTGTTACACCCTTCGACTTGTCTTTTGCTGAAGAAAGCGTGGATTTCATAAAATGGTTTAAAGCTTTGCTACATGGTTTGCATCCATACTCATGTTAGAAAGACTCTTGTCATTCTTTATTTAGTTAAATTGATTACATATTCTAGTACGTATAGAATGGTAATTGTTACATGGTCACGGTTATCACTTGAACTAGCAACCTTCTACGTTACAGCCAAACTATTAAACCACGGTCATCTATATAATTAAAGTGTTGCCACACCTCCAGTAGCTCGTTACAATAACATGATGGTGATCAACAGTCATTGTTGCGAGAAACCATGTTCTTGTGATTTTCCTTTAGTACTGTACCACGATATAGAATTTAAGCAGGTATGTGGAATAATTATTATTTTTTAATTTCATGCTCAGGGTTACAACTTTTACTCTAATTTATGTGAATTTTCTTTGCTGTATGTGGGCTTAAAATCTACTACATGGGTTTACTAAGAGGTTCTGATTTTATTGCACACTTGTCACTGTTTTTATGTTGACGCAAATGTGAAAGCAGAAATTCAGAGCCACAGAACAGGTTTGGATCTTTGATCAGCTTAAATGAACGAAAGAGTTTTCCGTAACTACGATGGCAATTAAATTGAAGTCTTTCCTCGATGAAAGATCGCTAGAATGATATGATATGATGAATCTGGGGTGCGGTAGAGATGTCCGTTAGCAGTGTGACCAAAGAAGGTCTATTGTACCTTCTTTTTATGTCTAGGAATCATACAAAATCTTTAGAGATTTGATAGTCCCTTTGACTGGAATGCTTTTGTAATCTTCTTCCGTTAGTATGTGTTTGCCTTGTGATTTGGCTCTTCTTTTTGTTAGAGAAGGGCACTCTGAGATCAGATGGTATGTAGTTTCTTTTGTTAAAAGACAAAGTGTACAGGTCTCCGTGCTACTGATTTTAATTTTGTTGAGCTAGCTGTTGCAGGTGGAATCTCCCGTCAGTCTTGCGCAAAGAAGTTGGCTCGTTGTCCATTCTGCGATACCTTTATTAGTGTCTAGTCTTGTGAAGCCATAGTGAGGGCCTGGGCTAATAAATGGACTTTTGGCAGATTTTTTGGCTTTGTCATGTCCTTCATGCCCTGGCACCTATATAAGTTTAACAATGTCTTTCTCTGCCAGTAGGTTTAATCTTGAGTGGCATTCGAATGTGGCTTTTGATTTGTAGTTGTGGCTCCTAAGTACAGCTTGCCCGAAAAATATTATAATTATCTTTGTTTTATTTAAGTTTTCCTCCAGTGCGGCTGCACAGTAAAAAGTTCCCATTGGAAAATTATGGAGGGACATACGTACATATGTCTGTGACATCTTGGTCCCACTATTCCCTCTCCGACGCCATTTTCTATTTTAGACCCATCTTTGTAACATTGATGGACATCAGTCCTGGTCCACTTTGGATTGTTTTTCCATTCGTCTCTGTATCGGAAGAATGTTTAGTAGTTTTTACTCGGCTTGATCACTGGCACTGGTATTTTCTTTAGCTAGATTATTCAAGGGTGAGATGCACTGCGACTTTAAGATCTATTGTAAAGGAACATCCCTCTTGTCATTATTCCTATTGGAATCGGTTAGAGAGAGCTCGCTCACACCTAACCCAGATGAGAATTCCATAGTTCACAGCACTTCATCCAGATCAATTTCCCTAAAAATTCGCAGCAGGAAATTGTTTGCATTATGAGTGGTAGATCCTCTGCTGTCATTTGGTATTTACCCAAGCACTTGAATCTTTTCTGGGTTAGTGCCCCATAATCCACCATTATGTGTTTTGGAGTTTCACTGGACTCATTGCAAAATCTGCATGAGTGTTCATCTGATAGACCTGAGATGTCCCTTGAGCTTACAAGCTTTGAATCTCTTCAGGTTGTAACTACCTAACAGTTTCTTCGCCTGTCTTAGACCCTGAGTTTTTGTCCAGGACTTAGTCCTGTTTGTCTTCTCCAGTGATCAGAGCTCCTCTTTTATGATGTGTTCCCCTATGCCGCAGAAGGATTGAGGACTCACAAGGGTGTGTCAGCCCATTGCTATTTGATGATCTGAGCCCATAATGCCTTGATTGCTGCTTGGCTATCTGACATTATTGCTATGTCGCGTCTGTTGTAGCGCTTATCAAGATTGAGTTGGGCACATCTGTCGATAGCACAGATTTCAGCTTGAAAAATGCTGGTGTAGCTACCCATGGGTTCGAATAGCTTAGTTCCGGGCCCAAAGACTACTGCCCCCGTTCTTGAACCATCCGTGTACCATTTAATGGTATGAGGACTCAGCCTGTAGATTATAGATTCGTCGCTTCAGTCCGTCGTGTTTAGTGTCCCTTTTCATTCCCATCTTTCAAGAGCAAGAGCTTTTTTCCTGCTTCTTCCTGTATTTCTAGGTGAAGTGGGGTGATATTCAGTAGAGCTTCCAGAGCAGCAGTTGGTGTTGCTGATCTTCAGAATAGAGCGCCTTTTAGACAATGCAGATTAATTTTCCAATTTGTTGGTTTACTTTTATAACATAATTAGCTCTTTGTTTTGGTAAAAGTGTATTTTTCCACTCAAACCTACTCCATAAAAATCAACTTCGAACGGGCTTATAATTTTCAAGGGATCTTCTATCTAGAGACTACTGAAAACTATGTGGCATTGCATTCCACATGTAGTTTGACATAACCTTTATTGTGGCCACAGAATAAGTTAACTCGAATAATCTAATCAAGCTTCGTGTCATTTGCAATAAACCGTACAGCTCTGTAGTATTTGTGCATGAATGTGTAAAGCGTTAGTGATGTTTAATGTCGCACATGACACCCGAGTATAATTCTCATCTAACACAACTTAATACCCAATTACCTAATCATATGTAAGTGTCACTCTGGAAACAAAATGAAACCCAAGACTGCCTTCTCTTTACATCACACATGCGATTTATTACGAACGCTTCCTCTTTTTCTGTAACTTTGCGCGTATTTCACGCGAGTGCTAGTGAACTTCAATTTTTAATCAAAACAACTTGCACTTTGTCTGCCGAATTGTTATGCATTTTTTTTCCTGCTGCACTTCCAATTCATTCAGCTTAGCTCATTCTTATTCGATGGACGAAGCGATTTATAATAATACCCCGGATTGATTTGCCGTTAAAACAATAAATCGATTGTTTCGCTTTGTGTACGCACGTAAAGTATCTTATTTGGATAGAAAAAAAATGTCATCTTTTATCTAATCGAGTGCAATATTCCTTCATAATGACAATCAAACTAAAGGAAGAAATAGCTCGGCAGCATTCCTTTATCACACGCGGAACAGTGCCCAAGAATAATAGAACAGCACCATGCCAAGTGCATTCTCATTGTAGTTTCTGTGAATATCTATCTAGATACTCGATTGTTAGCAGTTTGGAAAATGCAGGTGGGTGTTTTTTACTTCCTCATCAATAGTGTGTTTCTTTTTTACCGGCCGGTCAGTTGACCTAGACCGAATTTTAAACAAAACGTCGGCACTTTCAATTGTATCTTGTGTATCTTTGGTATAAATGTGTGAATACAAATAAGATAAACTAAAACCCAACCAACAAAAAAGAGAAAAAATAAAAGGTGAATAATCACCAAAAGACGTGATGCGGTCTAGACCAACCAACAACACGGTCGGTGGTGTGAATGTGTAAATATTTGTGGTAAAACAATTTTGTTGGTTCCGTTTTTTGAGGTCCAACCAACAATCATGGAGACGAAGACAACGACAACAACAACGTCGACATTCAGTTGATTAATCTTCGTGTAATTTACATCTTTTCCGTACACACTACATAATTGCGCATAAAACAAAATTAAATTGCAAAAAAACGAAAAAAATGTCTGCGCTCTACAGCCAATTTGGTGTATGGTAAATAATTAAACAAAAAAAAAACAAAAAACATCTCAAGTGACCCGAATGAAGTAACGACACCGTATAAGACCAATTAAGTGAAATCTGATAGTAGCAGGATGTTGCAGTTCAAGGTTGTGATAGTGAGTTGTGATATTTAAACATTTTCTGTTGCCAATAGACTTTGGAACGTGACCCGACAAATATTGACGCCCTTTCTAGATGATTACAAATCGATTACAATTTTAATACTCGTGCCAAATCGCATCAGAATCAAATATCTGCGTACTTTCTTTTGTGTTGTGTCCCTCAGTATTCCATATACAGCATTGATCTTCCTAAATTCCCTTTTTATACGATCATTGAAAATTCCATAAATACAACCGCACTACATACAGCATACTATAAGCCAAAGCCTCTTTTAGCCTAAGACCCTAATGAGAAGAACGCAAAAGAAATCTCCACGGAAGGTTTACTTTTTTTAAATAAATATTTATTTATAATTTTTCTATCAATTTATATAAAAAACTATTTTTCGAACTACAAACGCAGTTATTGTTCCAGGTAAAAAGAAAATGCAAAATATACCAAATTATCTTAACCAATATTTATTTGTCTTTTTTTTTTTGTGTAAATAATTGTCAGCGAAAATTATCGCAAATAAATTCGATTTAGCGATTCCGTGTGTCCATTCTGTTTGTGTGTAGGTATATTTGGCACGAGCCAAATATTTTTCGCTGCGTATAGGAAAAAATCACTGAAAGAATATTAAAGTTCAATGGATCATTAACTTGCTTGAAGCAGCACGTACTATATAAACCGTTTAAATTCGCTATTCTTAATGATTGATATCTTTCAAGAATTATGGATGAGTTTTAAGCTTACTTTTAGTCCCTCACTACTAGATGATTATTCGATTTGACTTATTCTCTTATCACGACGCGACGGTTACCTATGTGTATAAAACTGGGTTTGCTTGTTGCTCAACTAATGTTGAATTTCATACTGACAGAAATAGTGAATGCAATTATGGGGACTTCTGTGCAATTTATACATTCCATTCGCTTAGTTTTAACTACTTTGTGCCTGAAGATTAATGTCAACGTCAACAACAAAATGTTTCCAAATACATCCTTTGTTTGACTAAGCGCTAAGGGGTTTGAAATAGACTCCGGTAGTCCAATCCATTTGATCTACCTATGTATATACTCATAAATAGGTACATACAGACATATGTTCATACTGGTTATATGGAATCCTTCGGGAATACAGTTTCTTGAGAATCGTCTGTCAAATTAGAGGAACTCCTGTTTTCGCAACCGAATAAGGAAATTAAGATCGTCTTACATACCTAAAGTGAGCCTCAAAAGAAAAGATTAGATTAGAAAGAATTAGCTGCCTCGCTCAGTTAGCGCAAGCTTCTCACCTTTTTATCCGTACTGAGTTTTTCTTTTCTATGTATCCAGCAGTAGTAACTTTCAAAACCACATTTTTTTTTTTTTTGAAATTTTTCAATGGATGATTGCTTCAAATGATCGTTCCGTCGACCCAATTTTTAAACTATGTCCATAGAGTGCTGGAATCGAATGAGAACAAAACGATGAGAAAATATGCATATTTGGCAATCACATCCGACGGCTTTATTTGACATCTTAGGTCTGTTTGGTAACTTTGGAATTCGTACGAATTCTGACAAATTCCTGTTTGTTAACCCTAAAGATTCATAAAAAAAAATTTCCCCTTAACTAAGAGCCTTACGAATTCTTACACTAATTTTTTCTTTGGGTTAAGTGGACTTACACTGTCAAACCAGCCATTTGACAGTTTCTGTCAGTGAAACTAGCTGTCATAAATTCATTATAAAGTGGAAAACAAAAACAAATTGAAAATTTTTACCCAAATGTGGTTCAACGCGATTGGTTACGTTCTTACGAATTTTCCACTCTCTGGGACGATTTTTCCCCACTTTTCGAATTACTCACACCATTGTGGTGAAAGAGTGCGTTCGACATGCGCACGACTGTTGATTTTTGAAAGAGCTTGTTCAATATTCGTAGTACGCACAAACTGATAAAATTTATGAAATTCCTGTATAAAATCCAGTATGGAAATTCCTGGACCTTGAATCCAGTATGCTGTATGGTACTGGAACATCCAGTATAGTTGGTTTCACCACTATACCATAGGCGCTAAAATCGTTAGTCGCCGCCTTATAGATTCTGTAATACATGCTCAGAATACAAAAAAAAATCTTACTTTATCGTAATCTTCTCTTTCCAGATAGACTAGCTGTGATAATTATTGGAATAGTTACATTAATCTTAGGCATAATTTTATCATCAATACCATGGTTAGATTATTTCATTCTTAAGGTAAGTACCTACATATACTTCAAAGATGCTACGTACAAAATGAATTTTAACAATATGCTTTCCCTTAGAATCTTCGATTATGGAATGACACGTTAAGTTTTCATTACTGGCAACGGCCGGGAGTTATGCGGTTAACACGGGTTTACATCTACAATGTGACCAATCCGAATGGATTCTTAAATGGCGAGAAACCACGACTACAAGAAGTCGGTCCATTTGTATACAGGTAAGTTGCGAAAGAAAAAGAACTACTATAAGTAGCTATGGGTCTAAAAATTTTGTAATATTTTAAATGAAGAATATTTAAATGATAGGATCACTTGGTTGAAGTTTTAATGTCTTTTATGTGGTAAATTGTGAGAATGTGGTTCATTTTAATTTACAATTTGTTTCCTTGTAACAAGTGAATATTCAATTATTTATTTGGTAGTTGGACAACAGTTTTCCACGGTTCCAACGAAATTGCCATCCCAACCGGTAGTTTATGGTCTTACAACTTTGTAATTTTATGTAGGTTATAGCGTCAAAAGTAGATCAACAAGTAAGAAACTATTTCTAATCGTTTGATAAACCAGATTTTATATTTAGTCCAAGGCTGAACCAATGGAAACAGTGAACTTTTCCGTGTCAAAGGTCAAATAGTTAAATCGTCGGAAAAGTGATTACATCGGATTTTTGTTTCAAACAGCTTGGCTCTTTTTTGTTTATGAAATGGGAAAATATTTTAAGAAATCATTGAGAAACAAGTAAAACCCGAAACAATAAAAACAGTTAGAGAAAAGCTCATACTCGTACATACATTTTGTCTATGTAATCGAATTAAATGAAACTAGTGTGCGCGTAAGAGAACTCTCACAAGAGACAATCCATTCCACAAAGTCCGAACTTCCCATATGGAAATCCCATGGAAACCATATAGGAAATGCGTTTTTTTTTTTTTGAAACTTTATTTTGGTTAACATACATAATATGTATGTATTTGTCCACTACCACTTGCATCAATAGCAAATATATCAACCAAAGTGAACTCAACAACAAATATTTTCCATATGATTCCCATATAGCCAATATATCAGCCCAATTTAATTAATTTTCATCAGTTGATAGATGGAAATCATGCGGAAAGTTTTTATTCTTTGGGCCGATCATTTGTTTCGACTTGTTTTCTTTCTCATTTTCGTCCTTGCAGCTACGGCTGAAATTGTCGTGAGAGCTCCCTACTGTGACCGCATGGTTCCTTATTGGCTAGTGTCCTGTGCTTATTACTACTACTCTTGCGATAATTACCCGAGTACTGCTACAGCTTGACCATATCTTTCTGAATATGCCGCAATTTGTCCAGAACCTGTAGGAATATAAACATTTTCCGCTGTCCTTCGTGTAGCTAGTTCATCGGCTTACTCGTCCCCTTCTAATTACCTAGAATCCAGAGTAAAGTAACTATGTGTCAAATATTTGGCTTTTTCCGTACGTTAAATTCATTAAGACACTACAGTTAAGGGTGAACCAGGGCTTGCTTCCCCCAGCCATTTGTGTGTGCGTGTTGTATTTTTTTACGAATGGAAGTGACCTACAGCTCTGTGCCGACTCCAAACGGCGAGTTGAGAAGCTAAATGATGCTCTTGAAACCGTGTCAGATACTCGAAAAAAGTTGGGTATTCGCTGGGATTAAACCCAGGGCAACATCCGTAGTAGTCCAAAGAAGACGCCACGATGCTCAGTGTTTTTGACATAAGGCGTTACTTCCACAGAAGGTCTCCATAAATCTGACGGAATGAAATTCAAGGAATTTAAAGACTTTGAACGGATGCACTACTCGAACTCGTGTCAAATTTGTAAATTTGTCAAAATAAAACCTAGCCTCTACTTTCCAGACCTGCGACAGTACAAAGTGCATCTGAATTGCAATGAAAGGTGTATAAAAAAAGTACATAGAAACACTCAACTTTACCTCGCCCAAAATAGGTCATTATACGTACCCTAAGACTTGATTGCCGGTTAAATGACATAACACTAAGGAAGCATAAATTTCATAACATCGCAACACCTCCCACAAAACACTTTGCCGTAGACAACCGAAAGGTCAAAATCCGATTCTCCACCTTAATGTATTCGTATGTATGTATAGCTACTCCTATCTCACTCGCGGTTTAGATGGGTGCGCTACACTCAGTCACACCGATGGCAACAAAGTTTATGTGTTCCAACGAATGCTGTTTGTGGTACAGCCAACGGAAGGAAAGTTAATTGTCTTCCGATCTTGACATTCAACGTGCATTAGAGGTTCATGACACTTACTACATAAAATATTTTACAATGTGTCATCTGACATTACGTTTCGGAATGCAATGTCGACCGTTCAGTTGCTCGCTCGTTTGAACGGGCGAGTTGAAAAGTTCACATCTTTTTTTTTAGTTTTATTTCAAATTATCGGTACAAGGTGAGTTGTTCCATTAATAATCTTTTCTATGGGGTTTTTCTCATAAACACTCAACACATCACTCAAAACCTACCGATGTCAAAATAACCGAGGTTGACACTTTTAAGTGTCGATTTATGTATCATTTGTTTGACTTAACAGATTTTTTTTTTTGTTTATTTTTCAGGGAAGACATGGAAAAGGTTAATGTAAACTTTTATGACAACTTTACGGTATCGTATCAGCATAAGAAAATCTTACAATTTGTTCCTGAACTGAGTATTGATAAAAATACGAAAATTATCACACCAAACATTCCTCTATTGGTAAGTCCAATTCAAGCCCAGTTTTCCATTTATTGTGAAATTCCTTTACAGACCCTTACAAGTTTGAGTCCTAAATTAGGATACTTCCTATCGAAGACAATATCCGTAGTATTAACCGCTGCCAAGTATGAACCATTTATTAGTGTGACAGCCGATCAACTAGTATTTGGATACGATGACGCACTGGTTAGTTTAGCGCATCGATTCTATCCACGGCATATGCGTCCAATGGCCAGAATGGGACTTCTCATTGGAGTAAGTACCTGCATAGATACAAGATCATTCGACTGCATCAATCTCTATATTTTTTTTTTAGCGCAATGGAACACTTGAAGAAGTCTCAACCATAAAAACGGGCCACAGTGGAATGCATGAGTTTGGCTATATTGATCGCCTGAACGGGCTCGATCATCTCTCGACTTGGCGGGCGAAGCCATGTATAAGTATAACCGGCTCGGAAGGGTCGTTCTTCCCCCCTCGGGATATAACCAAAGCTGATACTGTTTACATATATGACAAGGACTTGTGCAGGGTTATTCCCTTGCAGTACAGTGAAGCTGTTGAAAAAGATGGTAAGTTCGAAGCAAAATTGTATGTTATCCAGCTTGAAAAACTGTGAAATATTTCAGGCATTAACGCCGATTTATATCGATTGCCTGCGAATGCATATGGCGACTCGGCGAAGAATCCTGAGAATATGTGCTTCGATGCGGACGACTATGAACCAGAGAAAGGGTTGCAAAATATAAGCCCATGCCAATATGGAGCCCCGGTATATATATCGAATCCACATTTTTATCAAGCGCATCCGGACTTTCTGGACTCCGTGGAGGGACTGCAACCCAACCAAAGTGAACACGAAACTTATTTTAAGATTCAGCCGGTAAGTTGCCTTTGGTTCTTTTATTTTTACGCGATTCAAAAAAAAAACGTACGGAATGTGTAAAGCCAGTGTAAAGGCTACACAAGGACATTTCCATAAGACATGCAAGTGCGTTTTTCAATCCGTATTTGGAAAGGTGAACAAAATTCGATAGGCATGGAACTTTACTGTTCACGTTGTACCAGATTCCTAAGGTCGCTTACGTTCTGCATACGGAAGTAGATTTCTCCCAGCCAGATTTCATACTAAGAGATGCTCGTCAATGAAAGGAAATGTCCCGTCAACTACCTAAGCACAAGGAACAATGAAGGCACTTCTAAGGAAGGATTCAAAATGCAATGACCCGCCTGATGCTGGGATAAAAAAAACCCAACGTAATCCCAAATGACTCGAGGACCTCATATCATTGATTTTCCTGTTTTTAACTTATTTTCCATTTTGTTTCACAGAAAATTGGTGTTCCGCTAGAAGGTAAAGTACGAATTCAGTTAAACTTGAAGGTTACCCAAGCCAAGGATATCCATCCTGTGAGGCATTTCCGTGATTTTATGTTTCCCGTCATGTGGTTGGAAGAGGTAAATCAAACGACATACCCACATACAATTAATGGTTACTTAAAAACACTCTTCTTTAGGGAATTTCCGAGCTAACTCCGTCCATTCGTCGTTGGATCTACCTGGCCACCGTTTTCGCACCAAATGTAATTCCAATCACAGCATATTTCATGATTGTGTCCGGAGCATTCGCCATCATATTTATTTTCGTTCGTGCCTATCAGAACTTTGTATTTGCCCGTGATCCAACATTGGAAATCCTCGAAATGGGTCGCCGTTCGCTGCGACGGGGCAGCAGTTTCATTGTGCAACACCAGCACAAGTTAATGCAACAACACCATCATCATCATCATCATCATCAGCGTGATCATTATTCACTGCTAAAGCAATCACCCAGTGTGGTGGATGAGGAGAAGGACGAATCACCATCATAGTGATGGTGTATCGTTCTAAATATTTACAAATTATTCCAATTTAAGAATTTATTTTTTTTAATTTCTAAAAAGCTTATTATAAGCTTAATTCATACAAAATAAGGAAAATGTGATTTTAGTCAAATGATAATTTATCTTAACAAATTCTCATCTCCAATAGAAATAAATTTAAATTAAAGTGACCTTAAAAGAAATTATAAAATTAAAAATATTTTCTTTTCGAATTAAAAAAAAATAAAATTAAACTTAATAAGCCAAATAAAAAAATAAGCACAAAACTATTTTAAAGTATGGGCGCTATATTTTGCAGACAAATTTTTTATTTCATTTTTCTACATTCATTTCATTTTTTTCATATTGTGTATTATCATGATCATAATTGTAAATAAATATTCGCTAGTCATCATTGTTAGACGACAAAACAAACAAAAACAATTTGGCATAAGAAAACAGAGAATGTTTTCGGGAAAACTGTAGTCAAATTCATTTGTTGCAAGCATAGTTAAGTGTAACTTAGCTAACACATTTTTATGTACAAAAACACATTCCAAGGCATAGAGAAAAAGAAAAGATTTAGAGGTTGTAAAAGTATCTTTTTTTTATAAGCTTTTTCTCTAAATGACTGTAATTTAAATTTTAAAAAGGAAATATAGTATAAACATTTTTTTTTTATATAAGAAAACGTTTATTTAGTTATTTTAGTTAATTTTGTAAGAATTGTGTGAATGAACTGTTTTTATGTAAAAAAAACTGTAGTTGTGGGAAATAATAAATGAATAAATGATTAAATTTAAAAATAAATATTTTTTATTATTTTTGGGTTTTATGGACAATAAAACGGATGCAATCTTTTTGAAGAATAAAATTATGAGTATAGTGGACCACAGGTGGTCGAATATGTGGGCACAAAGTATTTAAGATTCTTCGGTCAGACTTAGAGTGTAATAAGTGCAAAAGCAAACCTTGGACTAAAAGGGCAAAGCTTAGAACTTTAATCGGTATGCTGTCCGGCCAATGCCTGTTGAGAAAATATGAGATACGAATGCGACTTTCAAACACGGACGAATTCACTTCCATGATATAATATATTATGTAGGTTTAGAAGAGGACATCTAACATATTGTTTGTGAACGTCAGTGGTCAGGGCATTACTTGTTCTCGCAAAAAAATTTAGTGAGCTACTGCTTTGAGACACTGGAAAAGGCAGACTAAACTGGCCACAAACAAATTATGAAGTTTTGCAAGGAAATTATATGGGTAGACGGTCACAGGGGATTGTGATGTGCCCATTATTTGGTGCCTCACATTTTATGATAGCCTTTTAGCCAAACCTACCTAGCCTAAGTAAACATTTTTATCGAACTCAGGTATAAGACTATATGAGTAATATGAGTGGGTATTTCTTTTTTCCTACGATAGTTACGCGACATTTTTGTAATAATCGCTTACAATGCGGGCATACCTTTTCTCGCAACAAGGGGCGAAATAAATATTAAATAGTGATGCCTTCATTATCATTATTTAACCAATCTATTACCACTAAGGAAGATCAATTGTACGTAATAAAATTAATCTCGGGGAGAAGCTGTACAGATATTGGATAATGTCGAAACCGTTCCAAAATGCAGACCAGCGTTGCATTGTACTACGTTCCCAAATGCATTCTGAATGAATACACACTGGATACGGTAAACATTTGAAAGCATTTTCAAAACATCGCAGTATGAAAGCAGTGTCAGTCAGTCAAAATGCCAATTTCTTAAACGTTTTGAAACTCAACATACTTCACTATGGATTTTTTTTCTAAACATCTTAATCGCACCGTATTTGTTGGTACAGACACAGGCTAGAAGTTCACAACTTCAACCAAATCACAATGATAACTATTCCGAGTTTATCACTTCGTTGTACATTCCCCTTACTTCTCGAAAGCTCAATAGCGCTATTTATATCTCAAGCACGCCCGTCGCCATCTATAAAAATGTTGGAATATTAGAATACGCGGAATAGGTGATGCTTATATCACCCTGTTGTAGCTCTACATACATTGTAAGTGATACTCGTAGTATATATGTATATGATAGTTTGCATACAGATGATCCAATTCTAGCTAAGTTGGCAGCACTGGCAGCTTCCCGCATTTGAGCGTTTCCAAAAGCATGTTTTGACCAGTTTTGCGACGCTGCGGACGAGCATTGTCGTGCTGCTTGGTCGTGTCTTTCGAAGTATTCCGGCCATTTTTCCAAAAAAAAAGCGTATTATTTGTAATCGGTTGCGATCTCCAGTGATGGTTTCATTCGATTTGAGCAGCTCATAGTAGACTACACCCTGCTGATCCCAACAAATACAGAGCATGATATTTAGCTTCGCCGATGGTTGGCCGGGCAACCCATGGCTTTCTGCGCTTGGGATTGTCGTAATGAATCCACTTTTCATTTCGATCCAAAAATAGCTTCCTATGCTGCCGTCGAAGCAGCTGCTCGCAGATGAAAAAACGCCTTGGTTTCAATTCGTATGGGACCCAATTTTCTTGCTTTTGGATCATTCCCATGGCTCTAAGGCGTTTTTGTACCCTTGACATGGATCTTTATCAAGCAATTCCTCCAATTCGTCGTCTCCAGATTTTTTCGGTTGCCCAGGTCGTTCCTTCTCTTCCAAGTCGAAATCATCACTTTTAAAACATGCAAACCATTTCCAACATGTTTGCTCAGCTCATACCATGGTCCCCATAAACTTCAACTAAAACACGATGACTTTCGGCAGCACTTTTTTTTCATATTAAAATAATGAAGTAAAACTTCCCACACAAAAACAATTTGTGCGTAACAAAGTTCGACATATGCGATGAAGAACAAAGTGTTGTACAATCAAATGACAAATACTGAAACTGACGCCTAAAATGCCAGCTCTTCTACGGAAAATATTTGGCGTAGGTAATACTTAAAGAATGTACTACAGTGAAATCTCTCTTAAGCGGACAGCCAGGGGATCGGATTTTTTTGTCCGGTTATGAGAGCTGTCCGCTTAAAAGGAATCCATTTGGTATAGGAAGTTGATATGGGAAATTAGAAATTGTTTTTGTGTCCGGGTATGAGAGCTGTCCGTTTATAAGAACCCATTTGGTATGGGAAATTAGAAATTGTTTTTGAGTCCGGTTATGAGAGCTGTCCGTTTAAAAGGAATCCATTTGGTATAGGAAGTTAGAAGTTGTTTTTTGTCTGGTTATGAAAGCTGTCCGTTTATAAGAACGAACTCGAATCGGATTGTATCGATTCAATGTGATAAATTCGTATGCAGAAATGTATATTACACAATTAAATATGCCATTTTTCCATTTGAAATATACCCACACACATAATCAAATGAAAATCCACATAACCCATCGTACAACCGCCCATCAAAAGTAGCTGCAACTTTTCGATTTGATTCCTTTATTTCGTTTTGTCCTTTTGGATAGAATAAATTATTCATATCTCTCGGGCAAAATAAGAAAACTTCGCAATGAATGAGCCGAAGCATAAGCAACCCAGCGCCAGCACCGCCTTAAAGGTTTCAATTTAACTAAACGTCAGAAGCAGAAATTGAATTCGCTTCATTTTTCTTTCTCATCTTCATCCCTTAATGCGAAATCCATTGGACCGAATGATAATGCATTCGTTTCGTATACTACTACCGTACCGTTACGTTCATTGGCAATTCAAGTGCTATAAATAATTTTCCCAGAAATTATTATTTTGTGATTGTTATTGTTATTCGTATATAGCGCCATTTTGTTATACTTTTAGTTGGACGTTGGACGTTGGACCCGTGTCTTTAATTTTCGAGCGTGGGACGTCGAGGGGTCCTTTTTTAATTTATTATTTTTTTTCCTCCACTCTATAGGCAGTTACTTTTTCATCTGTAAATCTCAGTTGACAATCTGTTAAGTTGTAGATTTGCTGTAAATCATTTCTTCCGAAATCGAGTTATATCCTTTGAGGCCCATTTACAAGGAACAAAAAAAAATCGAGCATATAGCCAAGCCACCCTTATGTCGTAAAGCTTTCCATTGTAGATTTGAATAGGACAGAGTCAAAAATAACCCAAAAAAAAAAAAAGAGGAAAGAAAACGAACGAAATGGAAGGATGGATGGTAGGAACAAAAAAAAGGAAAAGAATTCTGTGTGTACGTAGAGAGGCCCAATTCGAATGAAAGGAACTGGCTCGGGCAGGCATAAAATCATTATTTCTTTCTTATGATTAAAATACGTCATATCCAGATGACGCCCAATATATACTTTTTTATTGCGATTTTCCAACTGATTTAATGCTCTTTAAGGACCTGACCGTCCGCTTTCTTTGCGACGACAAAAATATATTCTCTACCACCACCCACCCTGGGTCTCCAGATCCAGACGTAGGAGTATATTCTCGACATCCGGCTTTACGCATTTAGCTTTGAGTGCCGGTTTCATCGTCCCATGAAAAGAATATAAATTACACAAGTGTTTGGCTACCAAAAATACCGTCATCCAGAACACAGCAACAGCGACACCGACAGCACAACATAGTTAAGAGACTGGGGCGGCGGCCTGGTGGTGGTTGGGTGCTCACTGCTGAGTGTTCCTAATTTACGAGGCGTTGCTTTCCGCTGAGAGGGGTTTATCGGAATATAATATTGAAATAATGTGGTTTTAATTAATTGCCTCAACATTTAGGCGGTTTGTGAAATTGTGGAATTTAATGCATTCTTAGTGATTTCAATGGGGAACATTGTGGCTGAGTAAAGTGGAGCTTAGGTTAATTCTAACATTTCGATGTTAAAATAAGTTCAACAGTAGTTTTTGTTGAGATTGTTGCATGATATTTGTAGGTTAGGTTAGGTTAGGAGCGGTGTTTGAATGTTGTGAGACCCGAAGGACAATTGTGAATCTCCTCATAGTTTGGGAGTAAGTCCTCTTGTTACCAACCCGTAAAACAGTTTGTGGACTTGATGAATCTTAGTAGATCCGATATCTTTATATTTCCGAGCTCTGCAATGTCTGCCAAGAATCTATGAACTAAAGTACGAATGAGTCGTTTTTGGAGGGCGTGACAGTAACAGAGTAGATGTTGGATCGATGCGCTTTCTTTCTCATCTCCGCAGCTTCTACAGATATTTTTGGACTCAAGTAGCCATTTGCTTGGCATTTATATTTTTCAAATAATTTATTATTATCTTCTTACCAATTGTTCAGATTTGGTACAGTTTTGAGTATGATTTTGAGCATAGATTTGGTGCGACCGAGAGATGGTATGCTGTCCACAACCAATAACTTTTAACAGAAAAGATTAATTTTCCGCAAAACAAAAAGAAACCAGATGCATACAATTGATGTCAATGATGACAATATCACTTGAGGATATCACAATTCAGATTGACAGTCAGGCGGCCATAAAATACATATAGCTGCTTTGCAGGTAGCATCTGAGCTTGTAAAGTGTTGCCGCAAAGAACTAAAGGTTCTTAGCACGCAGCACAATGTCCTAGACAGAGAGCATGCAAATGGATTGGTTAAGCCTCCACTCTGAATTGAACAGACTTCATTAATTGAAGTAAATAACTAAGTAGATAATCAAATCACTTACGATACGTGAAGGAACAAGACGACTGTGGCGAGAATTCGACAAAACAAGAACCAGAAAAGTCCTACAAAAAGACAGGAAATTGCTGTCATATGATGATATAGGAGTGGTAACTAGCCGCACCATGTTAAGATATCATATGAAAAAACTAAATCTAAACGATGATGACATATGCTGGGGATGCGGTAACGAAGAAGCTCATGAGGACACGGCCCATTTCCTCTGTCACCATCGGACCTCCTTAAATTTGCCAGGGCATCCGGTTGTTTGGAACCAAGACAGTTATACCACGGGAGGGAACATATTATGAGTATCACAATGGGTCTATATGGACCAGGCTCAAAGACAATATCCGGACCGATATTTTAAATATAGAGACAGATAAGGCCAAAATCTGATGTGAAACTTCCAAAAACAAAGATGATTATGATATACCAACTACACACGTCTTATTGAATCACCCTTGTTTATGCAACTATGAAAGAGATCTTGAAGACCTCTAGGTCGCCGATGTGTGTTTGAAGTCAATGAGTATAGGTAGTGAGTTTTGAATTCAAATTATCCATTCGTATTCGGTATCTTGACTAAACGTGTTCGAACAGTAAGTGCGCGTTGATTAATGATACTATATGTCTTAACGTTGTCTTCAAACGTTGCGTAGTTCAGCCGCATTCATCTAAAGTGGGCTACACCCTATCATTTTTGAAATTACATTTTCGCTGGAATGATGTAAAAATGACAGTAGGTATGTAACTTGGAATGAAAAATGACAATTGGAATGATGGCGGGAATAATGAGGGTTGACATTTTTCGGAATGATGGAGAATGACGCATTGATGATAAATGTCTAGGCAAATGTGTAGGCAAATAATATCATTACTGGAATGATAGTATATAGCATAGAATGAAATGACGAGAAATGATAGTCTGGGAACTTTATTTCAAAAACGATGGTGTGTAGCCTATTTAATAAGTCCCATAGATTCATGATTTCATCCACCAAAGCTTGGGGATACACATCCTACTTAAATGTCGGCAGAAAAAACTTCTGCCACCGTTTTTAATACATCAGTGCAGAACTTTACATTCCTGGGCTTTATTCATCTGCTTGATGGAAAGATCTGCAACTTCTGTGTACCGGTGATTAGATGCGTTCCAGCAGTATTAATTTTATCATGGATATGAACATCTCTAGAAGTCAGTAGATTTTAAAAATCAAAGATTGTTGTTAATCGATAAAGAAACCTATACGTCAGAATTGAAGTCGATCAATTTTTGTTTACGTCAAGACCTTGAACTGGAAAACCTTCCTATTCGTATTCTGATCTTTTCTTTTAAGTTGTTTTATTCAAACGACATATGTAAATGTACCTAGTTTATCAGTCATTTTATTTAGCCGACTAAAAACTTTTATATTTTCCTTAAAACCGTCTAATTACGCAGACGAGCTATCTAAGACCATATTCAGATGCTTTACTCATAGTTCAGCCTACAAAGTATTATACGTTACAGATGGCAGTTATACTAATTTCCCCCTCCATCCCACTCAAAGCATTCCACTCGCATAAATCGCCATAGGTGCGATGTCTGCCCCAAAGGCAATCTAATAAAATCAAAATCAACTTGCTAATCGTTTAATGCCATTATTTGAATAAAGTGTCCCCAAATCAACCAGTCATTCATGAAAATGAAATCAAGCCTCAACAAATCATAACAATCTGCTTCACCAAGATGATGCCCAGGCAGCCTTATAATTGCTTCTACAACCCTCAACCACCCCCACCCTCCAACTCCGTCATCGCATTGGAAACCAATTGAAATTATTTCGACGCAATTCTCTGTATTTGAAAGCCCATAATAACAGTTATTGACGCATTATTATTACACACACACACACACACACACACACACAACAAGATGTGTATCCGCTCGTTCCTTGCACGTTAAATTTTCCGTTTATGGAATCATAAAAATAAATAATATTGTATCCAGAACAATTTGCCACCACATTGAAATACGAAATACGTTATACGAATTACGAATAACCCACCAATAACGTTTCATTCTTTTTTTCACAACATTCGCCCTACCTCTCGTCCTTTCCGCCAATTGACGGTATTTACACCCTCATCATTCCCATTATATACACGTCTAATAGAGCAAGCTGCTGTTGCAAAAGTATAATCTACCCTTAAATGTATATCCTTCTTCCAGAAATCTATTTCACTTCGGTTAAGGACAATATGTCTACCCGCCCTAAAAGTCCAACTTATTGTTCTGTTCCATGGACATTGTGAAGTTAAATAAAAAAAACAAGAACTCACACACCCTCACATACATACAAACTAAGAAAGAAACAACAATAAGGCGATAGAATCTCCTCAAGTAAATAAATAACCTGTGAAGAGGAAGTAAAGAAAACTTCCTTCCCTTAAGAGGGGGATAATCCAATAAAGCGCGTCAGCTGGTTACCCACTTAGGATATTTTAACGCATTCTGCTTGCACTGATGGCATAACTTATGAATTATTATTTTATCCCCCACATACACATACAAAGAAACATGTCTATTTGAAAGGGCGGTGAATATAACTTTTTTTTACCCTCTATTCGTGGTACCTAATTACAATACAAATTGAGATGTCATCGAAGACACTGATTCTCTTAATAAAAAAAATATAATATTTATTTGTATAGTTTAAATTACGTCCATTTTAACACATATATGGTAGGTACACCTATATATAAATATAAATACAATTTTTTTAAAGTTACTGTACACGAAAAACGAAATGCAATTAAGTATAACAAAAAACAAATAAAAAGACGTTAATAATTCAAATTCAAAAAAAAATGAATTCACTCTCGCAACAACGCCTAAGAGCTTGAGCTTATTATTTGTTCATCTTATCCAGG
The DNA here is from genome assembly GCA_949775065.1 of Brachyopa scutellaris. Taxonomy (NCBI): domain Eukaryota; kingdom Metazoa; phylum Arthropoda; class Insecta; order Diptera; family Syrphidae; genus Brachyopa; species Brachyopa scutellaris. Next base: position 116,602,242 of record OX459113.1, read on the forward strand.
CTTCGAACCATTGCGACGAAGCTCGTTTTTTGCTTTTTCTCTACGAGTGCGCCATCTATTAAAACTGATGCATAGAATTGTGGTAATCGGGTCGATTGTACCGATGGTTCGGAGTTCGGCTGGAAAATTGTGAAATCGAGTCGTCGCCATTGTTCATGTGGTGTGGAGCAACTAGTAGAATCGGTTGGAGGTTTAGAGATTTGCGTGAACCGGCTAAGCTAACCGCATCTGTTATGTAGGCGTTGTTGATTTCGCCTAAAATTAAAGCAGGTGTAATTCAAAAATGCTATTAAAGGCTGAAAAGTGAGAAATGTTACCTTTGTACAGTGAATTCTGGTAAAGTGGATCCGGTTGAAGGCGTACATGACGCGTAGCCAATATAAATGCGAGTGTGGACAGCACTAGGCCATCAATGCAACCTAAAATCCAAAACAAATCAGACATTAAATGTGTTTTAAGGGGCAAAAGTTGTAAAGAGAAAATACCTATCACAGCGAGTGGATAAGCCCATCGTATTCCACAGAGTCCGAGCTCAAAGCGGTTTGCTTCTGGACCACAGATTTTCCTGAACTCGTCTGAGTTCCAACCGAATGGGAACGCCACACAGCTGACAATCATACAAATTGCTGAAATAAGAGAATAAAGTTAATCTACAGAAACGTTTGTGTGGTAAATAAATGAAAAGCGGAGATAAGGAATTATAAATATTTTGAATACAATTCAAGTGTTTAAAAATCAGACCAATATTTTTCAAGAACTAATCTTTTGATCTTTAGACTATGTAATGTGCATAAAGAAAAATGTGTCACGTCACACGACGCATTTGCCAGCCAGCGGAAAGGGGAGACTTCACTTGAGGAAATGCACTAGACGCATCTGTTCATTTTGGATGAGCATGATCGTCTCCAATCCCGACCACGAGTCCAAGAAACACTAATGTTTCCCACAGTCAAGAATGCTGACTCCGTAATTAACGTTGCACGTGCAACCGATCGTACAAGTTAGGAATTAGATATTTTAAGTTTTTGTCTTGAGTAAGGTTGAATGGAATAAAGATTTGATTAAAGAAACGCTTTTTATTTTGTTGTAAGTCGAACGGTTGGGCCAATCTTAAGGTTGGCGTTCGCGTTTTTGTTTTTAAGGACATCTTTAACTTAACCATACACAAAGAAGAAATTCGACGACCTGGTTTGGTGGTGAATGTGAAATCACCACCCAGCGGGAAATGGAAGCATACAATCATGCATGCTGAAGCGATTCCTTGGAAGGTTAGAAGGCATGACTCTCCGTATCCTCTTCCATATCCTTTTTACATGAGTAGGTCCGCAGAGGGAAGCAATCCACACTTTTAAAAAGATTTTTTCGGAAGCACATCTCAGTGATTGCTTCTCAATGCATCACTTATACATCGCATAGAATATTTTCCTAAAAAATCATTGTTTCCAAATACCTTCTCGGAGGAGCGCTTCCCAAATTTCCCGCTGGGCAGGTCGTGGTCTTTCAGAACTGTCCATTGAAAGAAAATATTGTCGGAGTGAGTGCAAGTATTGGTGAGAATCCACGCGGATTTTGGGCTTGTGGAGTGGTTCAGCCGTACTTCCTCGAGGACGACGTCGGTAATGCAGTGAGAGTGAATAATAGTAAACGTTATGGTATTTTTGTGGTCTTTATTGGCCAGTATGAATCTAGAAAAGATGTGATTCCGTCAGGATGGGGCAACCTGTCACACTGTGCAAGACACATTGCAGTTGTCGCATGAGAGATTCCCTGACCGTGTCATCTCACGCACCGGTAACCAGAATTGGTCACCGAGATTGTGCGATCTAACGCCATGCGACTTCTTCCTGTGGGGTTTCGTAAAGTCTTTAGTCTGCGCTACGCCAACCAACCAACCAACCACATTTCCTGAGCTGAAGGAAGAAATTCGACGTCTGACGGGCGAAATTGAAGGCAAATATGCAAAAATCTACTCTGCAACTTCTCTAAATGTAATACGTCAGCTTAATGTGTAAAGCTGTTAAGTCCACTTTGACAAATTTAAAAATTTCGATTTTGATGCCACTTTTTTAATAAAAGAAAAACCTCTAAAATCGCTAAAATCACGATAGTCCAATTGAACTTGATATGCACATACTATGTACATTGTAACTCACATATTCGATCGAATGTGAACTTAATTTCTTGAATGTTTATCATAATATGCTTGGATGAGATATAACGGGAATTTTGTTGAAAGGGTTGAATCTGGCTATTGAAACTGAATCTGGCTATTGGAAAAATTCATCGAAATTTAAATACCGTTACAAAAAATGCTGTTTTTGCAATGGGCGTGCATTCGATCAGTTTTGTGAGTTATTTCTTAATGTGAAGTTGACGATTGTAAAGAAGGAAAGAAAGAACTTTAAAGAAAAGTACATATTAAAAAACTATTGGATGAAAACCATAAACGCCGAGAAATCTCAGTAAATTTAAATTGCTCCTTGAGCACTATCAGCAAGTACAGGAAAACTATGGAAATAACAACGAAAAGTCGACCTTCAGGACGAGATCCAAAGTTTACTCCGGTTATGCAGCGCAATATTGTCAGATCCTTTATCACCGGTACCTTCGAGAATGCTGTGCAAATTTAAAAAAAATATTGCAGCAACGCATGGAATCCAAGTCAGCCCGGAAACTATAAGGAGAGTACAGTGGACTTTCGTTAACTTGAACTCGTACAAAACCAGGGCCGTTCAAGTTATTGAATTGTTCAAGTTACTGGATCAAAACAAAAAAAACGTCATTTTTTAAACATATTCAGTTTAATGTTGTTTTTATTAATAAATAATAAGACAAACATTTGTTTTTAAGACAACTTTGAAAAAATAATTGTTATTTTAAATTGTTTGGCCTTGCGTACTGCGTTTTATAAAGCAAATACTCGAAGAGTCTGGACGACTGTCAGATCCGGGAATGTTCTTTCGTTTTGGCTAGCAATTCGATGGTTTTATCGAACAGTTCCACTGATTCATTATTAATAACATTATTTTGTACGATAACAAGATCAAACTTTTTGATTCAAACACGCACTAACTTGTCACAGTAAATATCACTTGGAAAATGATTTATAGCTTTTAACTCAAATGCAAAAGAAATTTTATTGGATTCCCGTTTATGGAAACCATACATATTTTAAGCAACATACTTATGTACATAGGTGTAAAGCGAAGATTCCAATTTAAAACAGTTTTGGTTGTCACATAAAATTTGTTCAAGTTAAAGAGGTTTTCATTTTTTAATTGTTCAACTTATAGAGTACTTCATGGAAAAATTCAAGGTATCGAGTCTTAAAAACTGTCCGTTCAAGTTATAGATTACCTATAGGGGAAAAATGGCATGTTCAAGTTATTGGATTGTTCAAGTTATCGGATGATCAAGTTACCGAGAGTCCACTGTACTTAGAAAAGCCGGTATGAAGGGATGAGCAAAAATAAAAACGCCTTTACGTTCCGATCGCCATAGAAACCTCCGCATGCAATTTGCAAAAAAGTACAAAAACTTTGCTATTTCTGACTGGGAATCTGTAGTATGGTCGGATGAAACGAAAATAAATCGCTTAGGTTCAGACTGCAGAGAATGGGTGTGGAAAAAGCCCAAGGAACCATTATCAAAACGCTTGGTAAAAGAAACGCTAAAGTTCGGTGGAGGGAATATAATGATTTGGAGATGCATGCACTCTTTGGGGGTTGGATTGTGTTCCAGAATAAACGGTCGGATGACAGCACAATCCTACGTTCACATATTGAACGATAGCTTCATTCCAACGCTCATAAAATGGGGTAAAGGACTCTCGGACATTGTCTTTCAACAAGACAATGATCCGATCCGAAACATACAGCAAGGCTCACTTGAGAGGAATTTTTGAATTCTTTCACTCTCCTGGAAAAGTTTTGAAAATGGGCTTAGCAGCTTTACACAGTTATGCAGTACAATAAAATGGAGATGAATTGACGATAGAATGTAAATTTGGATCAGAACGGAGACGAGTAAAATAAGAAAATAGATCGGCTGCTGAAAAATGCAACTCGATTGAAATTGAATTGCCCGCAACAAATTATGTCAAAAGATGAAAAGAATTTTATTTTTTCCATTTTGAAAGTAAATCAATTGGTTAAGAATTCCTGTCATCCATTCTAACGGTTGCCATAACATATTTAAATAATATTGTAATGAAAAACACACAAACTTCCTTTCTACTTATATCACTTATTGACAACCACAATCATAATCAATGCAACGAAAAATGTCAAAACAAAAAACGTTTTTAATGCAACGAAATTATTATTAACTTCTTCCATTAAACGAAAAATAAAGGTTAGTTTACTATATAAGCCCTTCAGTACATACAGTGGACTTAACTTTCTTATTTTGCTTTTAATATAAATATGAAAACCCAACAGCGTTTCAAAGGATTACACGTTGTGTTTAAATCATCAATCTATAGAATTAAAAAAAATATCTGCATAAAAAAATCCAAAACATAAGCTTGACACACACCAATTCACCAGAAAAAGGGTGCGATGCGATGACATTGTTGACCTAGACTCAGCAAGTGAAACTGAGCTGGCTAATGGAAGCAATATTTTTGAAGCTCCAGTTTTGCATGCTGAAGTAGTAAGTTCTTTAGCCAATGCGTTAGTATGGACAAAACAAAACAGGTCGACGTTAATATGTCTAATATATTCACGCTAAGGCAGCTCAAGAAAATGCATTCAACTTTAAACATCAACTTGAAGTAATGCAAAGTTCTATCAGCAACAAGAAATCTTTCGATATAATGAAAACTTTCATTTTAGTGAACACGTTATATTGGACGTCCACTGTATATCAAATATAGGATATTGATGGTGCGTAAAATCCAGGTTTTGTCAGCAGTTCAATGCCCTTATACAACGACAACACAAAACCGTGATTGTTCGACTTAAAATCGACATTTCATTCTACCAATACATACTTGGCTTTTATACAATAGAAGTAAATGCATGGAAAAAAGGATATGCTTTTAGAATTGACCTAATTGCCATTGGAACAAGGAAGTGTCAACGGATAAGCCACCCCTGTAAATAAACCATCCCTGTTCCTCGCACATATCCTCTAGTCCTTTATACCTAGTCTAGTCATAAATACTGATACAATTTTTATTGCAACCGATTTAAATAAAGTATTAGTTGCACTCTTTTTATGTTAACCGTTATTTAACCCGTTGGTTTTATGCTTCTTTATCGCGGAAAAGATTTTTGTTTTTAGATACTTACAATCATGGAATGGGGTGACATCAAAAATCGTGTCGTTCTTAACGCGTTACACCAGTGTAATATGGGAAGAGGTGATAGCTTACCAAAACACTGTTTTGGAAGATGTCGTTAAGCCTCTTAGGCGAACAATGTTCGCGTACAAGCACTGGACATTCCAACAATATTCTGCTCCAGCCCACAAGGTGAAAACCACTCAAGAGTGGCTAAAAAAAATTAACCCAACAACAACAACACCGGATGATTGGCTAGCTGGTAGTGCGGACCTTAACCCTTTGGATTAGAAGTTGTGGTCCGTTTTAGAGGGAATAGCCTGATCTACTCACCACCGAAATATTGAGTCTGTGAGGCGAGCCCTTGTCGCGCTGTCGACAACTTTCCAATGAATGAGCTGCGTAATTCGATTGATGATGCTTTAAGGCAAATGGCGGCCATTTCGAATGAAGTCTTCCATAACATGTAGCTAGTGGTTTGACAAATAAAAAGTATAAATTTGTTTTTAAAAATATCAGCGCGTTTTCATTTTGCATAAGTTTTTCTTTGAATCAGTATTTATGACTAGACTAGGTATCATCATCATTCCCATCGTTTCCTTGAAAAGTCGTGTTTAAACCGCAAGCCTGATTAGACGTAATAAATACTTATTAAAGCAAGTGTATGTGTTGATCGTTTTTTATTTAAGTCGTTAAAAACTCCTGGTTGCAAGTTAACTTTTATTTTGAGGTCGCCTGACAGAAGTGTATAAAGAGCCATAAACAGTTCTGCCGTCGTTCATTAGTTCACACATCACCACTACCTTTCGTTGTCAAAAAAAGCTGCGTACGCAACTGCACCCGGATTTTAGTTAATTTTCAAATTTTAAGCTTAAACTTGGACTCTTAACAGTTTTCTGAATCCATATGGGATAAAACTTATAGTAATAGATTATATACCTGAAAGTATCTGCATCCATCCGCATATGTGAAACACTCTCGTTGACTTCATGAAAATCATAAAAACTAGGAAGCTAATCGTCAGTAGCGCTGTTATCACCGACACAGCCATAAAAATTGTTGCTAACTAAAATAGAAATAAATAAATAAATAAAAATAAATAAAATTTATAATAACAAACCTGAAATGAAAAACTCGGAACTGTTATAATATCCTCCCATTTCCGTTGGCAATTATCGAAGATTTCCTCTTTCTGGCAGACCTGCCACAGACCCAATCTACCAGCACTTTCATTATCCGGATCACCTACCCATTCTGAAAGATTAAATCATTACCAAGAATTTATATACAACAACAAACAAAAAAAACAACAACTTACCAGGCGTGACAAATGCTACAATGCCAATTATTGCATAACAAATTGTGAAAATTGCCCATAACACCGCTATAGCCTTAGAATTCCTAATATACTTTGTCGCATACAACTGCGATGTATCCACGTACTCGATCTTGGTTCCCATTTTCACATTCAACTCTGCAAGTATACAAACAAAATGTGCGAATTGTTAGTCCAAGTTCGTCGTACAACTCTTGTCGTCTGCGTGCGTGTTACCCAAAGGTACTTTTAAGAGGACCGCAAAACTACCACTTGATGATGGCGTACAAGACATTTTTTATTCGGAAAACCTGAGAACCTCTTCAAAGTACAAGTATCTTTCTACCTGTCTGAGAGCGCGCTGTCGAACGTTTTAAGCCAATGATAATATGTAGTGATGAAGATGACGAACGAAGCGTTAATCGTATTACTCGTACTCGTGTGTATAACTTGTGACCATGTTTTTCTCAACAACAAAACAACAACACTAATTAAGACGACCTTAATCGAGAAAGGTAGCTTGAATAAAATGCTGACCGGAAGGTACAACGACCACATATACTTATTCCCAAAAAAAAAAAAGAAGTAAGAAGCTTATCACTTACAGTTAGAGATTGCAAGCCCTGGTTTCAAGGGTCTTAACCTCATTAAATTGTTTATTTTTTTTTTTCACAGATTGATTTAAAAAAAATATATGATCTGAAACAATACGTCTTGACAATGCATAAAAAATCGACAAGGCCGTAACGTGTAACACAATAAAAAGCAAACAACTTACCTACCAATCGAGTTTTGTCTCTCTTTCTAAACCTGGCCCAATGCCATTAAAGTTCGGTGGGTACCTCACAGTCACAGCACACACCAAAATGTGATTGACATTCTCTAGATCTAGACATGGACTTTATTCGCAAGTGCAACTACCTTGCATTTGTCTTTGAATGCAGCAAATGTACCGCTGCAGAAAAGGTCTTCTGGCTACACTAGTGCCATCGTTACATTCTGTATTCATCAGCATTAACGGTGCGCAACGGAGACAAACCTAGTCATTTACATACCAACGAGCGACGTGCAAACAGATATTTTCGCAATGACTCAGAATTTATTTATTTAGCTTATTTTGTGTTTTTAACAAAAAAAAAAGTAGTTTTCCTTCAACGGTAATAGGTAAACACGCGACCGGATTAAACTTGCTCTTTTCGCTTGGTTGGGATTTTAGTGAAATTTTAAAATGTGATCAAGTTTTTTTCTCAACTTTATTTTGAGATTAACATAAAGAGCCGATCGATGTCTGAGAATTTTATTGTTTCTTTATGGAAACAAACAAATCGACAAAAGGAATAGCTATACGTTACGTAGAGTGACAGAAATCCAATGAAAATAATGCTGACGCTACTGTTGGTAATTACGAGTGTGTGAAGACGCGTGATAATGATGCCGATGACGACGTTTGAAGTAACAAATTAAAAAAATAATAATAACAATAAAAAGAAACAACCAACAGAAGATGAAGGTGAGAAAGTGAAAAGAAAGCAAAGTATACATTGGTAAAGAAAAAATAAACCGGTGGATACACAATGGCAGAACTACACTCGTTGAAGTATATAATGGAAGAAATATAATAGAAAATCTATTATTGGCAAAGGTTAAAACTGAACGTTAATGGCAAAAAGAAAATGGAAGTCATAAAAGGCATTCGCAGTTCATCGCTACTTGAAAGAAAGTGGGTGTTTTCTAATAATTAAATGTCCGCTAAGACCGTAGAAAAAGATTTCCCTCTAACGTATTTTCTATGCCCTGACTGGGTATACAACCTTTACAAATGTTTACTGGGTGAAAGGTGACTGGACTATGAAGTAGGGCGCCATCTGTCTTTTTATAATAAAAAAAAGAGGCCAAGCATTCCTTTCCAATGCCATTGAAAAAGTGTTTGTTTTATATTTCTTACGATCATCATAAATAGTATATCCTCTTCAGTCCCTAGGTATCATACAGTCCTGTTTAAAAAATTAAAACCAGTAGGATAATTGTTCACTTTTGTTCCTTTTTTTCAGATGAAGGTTTTGTACTTTTGTTGAAAACAGTCTTTAAATTAAAACAGCCGAATATAAGTCTACAATCTAATTACTTTTTTAGGTTTGAAAAAAATTAAAAATATGTCAAAGCTTAAAGTCAATATTTTATAAATTATCCAACTGGTCTCTTATTACATAAAACTGTATACATATGTATGTATGATACCTTCGTTTGTAATATTTTTTTCTCAATACCCTTGTAAGCAATGTTCAATTAGCGGAAGGTATCACATAACACATTGAAAGTGGTAGTCAAAAAAATCTTTGCGGCAACTCTGAGATGACAGTCTACTGACAGTAGCTTGTCAAAATCATCAGATTTCCAGCTACGCGATGGAACAAAGACGTGCTGGTAAGTTTTTCTGATAATTTTAGTAAATCATTTCGATTTTTGCCGTTATATAATAGTTACTGCACATATAAACTGTTGTATATGAAGTACGCAATTTATTGGTACGTTAATACTATATGAAGGGCCAGTTTTTGTCGGGTATCATAAGTGATACCGTTGGACCTTACGCCGCGCTGCCGTTTGGATTGTTCCAAGTAGTTTTTTGAATGCTGTTTTCATTTGTTTCCAGGACTTTCAGATGGTAAAACTGAGGAATATTTGGCAGTGTTTGATTCTAATGATTCCGTTTTGGACATAAATATAGATGACGATGAAGAAGATATTGTGCAGGAACCTTTTACTCCTCAAGTGTCCGATGATGATCAGTTATCGCCGTCAGAAGACGATGAAAGTAATATTCCTTTGAGCCAGTTCCGAGGCAGTTATCCAATGTGGCTGCACAAAGACGATTTTCATGCACAACTAATGGAAGACATTACCATTACATTACCAACTGTACGGAAGCCATTCGATTATTTTTCATGTAACTTTGATTTCACCTTTTTTTGAAGACTTAGCTGAGAGGTCTAACATTGTTTACATGGTTCGCTGGATTCCCCATCTTCGGAACAATTTGCAGATAGTGGATGAAAACTCTGTATCAAACGAAACAAAAGCAAATGAACGTTTTTGTAAAATAAGGCCTTTGTATGATAGAGTTTACGGTGAGCAAGCTAATCCATCTAAGTGTCGCGCTGAGAACTCACATTTGTAAAATGCACATACAGTGTATTTTTGTGTTTTACAAGTACATACAAGAAATTGCTTCAAGAAATTTTATTCATGCAAAAATAAATTTTCATTATTTGATCGTTATTGATTTTTACTTGGTTAATGCCCAAGGTATCATTGGTGATACCTACCGTTATTTTCAAACCCAAAAATTAAAAACAAAATTAATTTGCTCATGTTATTTTGGTCTCAAGGGAACAGAAACTGATAAAAATTCTTAAATAAAAAGGTTTTTCTTAGCTCAGAATTGATGAGGATATACAGTGAATCTCCTTATAACGATATATATCTATATTTTTATTGGCAATAGCTTTATCTCACTTTTTTTTTTAGCAAAATACCCTCTATAAACGAATTTCCTTATAGAAAAACTCTCTCTATAATGTAAACGTATATGTACATTTTCTTAGCACAAGAGTGTACAACTAGTGCACCCACCTCTCTAGGTATAGCGAATTCAGGCGAACCATTTCCAATGCGTTATATTTTTCAGAAAATATCCGAATGCTCTCACAGGAGGAACAAATTGTAGTTAAATGAAACATGTTCGTGCATGTAACATGTTAATTTGTTTTTATGCATTATATTTACAAAGCGATTTTTTGTTCGCCGGAACTTCGGGTATCTCCAGTTAACGAATTATACCTCTAAACTGAGACACCCTGTATAACGAACAAAGCTTATTTCTCAAATTGCATTTCGTTATAAATAGGTTTCACTGTAATTCCAAAAATAAGCAAGAAAATCACCACAATCGCTTTAAGTACATTTTCTGGTGGTTTGTTGGTTATATCAATATGTTAAATCGTCTTTGAAGACCCACTCTGATAAATTTACATTCGGTGTTGATGCATGAGGCAATACCTTGATACGCTTGATGACATACCACATACAGATACGCCTACGAATACTGTCGATTGGAATGGGCCTCTTTCAAATCTTGTAAAACAAACATTTTTGTAAATTTTTGACAAAGAGTATCAAATGAATAAACAAATGGCGATTTGCATTTATGTATTTTAAAATATTGATTCAGTTTAGCAGCACAAATTTGCTGACTTATCTTTCCATTATTGCCATCATACCTACTTACTTCACGTCAAACTCCAGCTGCATACGTTATGAGTTGACGTAACATATGTATCTATCTTGTTCAGTTGTCACTCGTTGCCGTTGCCCTATGTGAGGTAAGGCAAAATATTACTAGAAATCGGTTGTGATCGGTCAACGTTCATTGATTCTTTTTTGCTAACAATGTTTGTTTTTCGCGTTGCGAAATCGACTTTAAAAAAAAAAACCATCTCGCTTCAATATTCAGCTTTGGTTTGGTTTCTAAATTTTTTTCACTTTTTACAATTTTTAGCTAACTATTCATATAAAGACCAAATGCTTGTTCCATTGAGTGCTGAATGTCAAAAAGGTAGGTAGAAGTGGTGGTTTCGATGGAAGAAACCCAAAATAGCGCGTAGAGGCCGCCGTTTTAATACTACATACAACCTTAGCGTGACTCTAGCCTGGTTGCACAAGCGATTGAGTTTTTTCTGACATCGATCTACTAGTTTCGATTAGGTGATTGCCGAATTTACGGCTTGAATTGCGGCTTGGCTATCCGTTCGATCGTTTATTAAGCTGTGAAACGCCTCGAGGATCGCTAGTCCTCCGCCTGGAGGACGCTAGCGAAATTCGGAAGGCGATAGGACTTCCATTTGGAATGTTAAAAACTCATATCCAAAAGGTTAGCTTACTTAACAAAATAAGGCCTACACTGTTATAAATAAGACATCTTTACTTCTCCCTAAGCGAAGAAGCGACTTATTTGCCGCATCTTTCGAAAGAAAGTTGGTTAGGAAGTTTTAAGGTTGATTACAACAAAATTCCATGAATTCTTTTGCTAGAGATGTAGCGGATAGTATCTAAGCCGGATACCGGATATTCAGCATGTAATGAGTACGGAAAGTCGGATATTTGGCGGCCGGATAGCTGGATAGTGGGCACCGTAGCGCAAGTGGTTAGTGCGTCGGACTACTGAGCCAGCGGTCTTGGGTTCGAATCCCGCCGCAAACACCTAAAAGTTTTTCACAGTGCCCACCTCTTTCGAATGTCTGACAAGCATCAAAGAGTATCATTTGTCACGATTGAGCTTCTCAACTCGCCGTTCGGAGTCGGCAAAAAACTGTAGGTCCCTTCCATTCGTGCAAAAATATAACACGCACACACAAATGGTTGCGAGAAGCAGGCCCAGGTTCACCTCGAGCTGTAGCGCCAACAAAGTAAGTAAGATAGCTGGCCTAATGAAATGCGTACATTCATGTTTTATCCCGCAAAAAGGATCAAAATAAACTTGCAAAAAAGAACTCGGCCATGCAATTAACAGGATGTTAGGTAGATGATGTAAATGAAATGTGCAGTGAACAAATTCACTGGTAAAACGAAGTCGCAAAAATTTAGTGAACGTTATCGGAGTAGGAGATTCTCCACTGAGCAGAAAAATGAAATTAGTGAAGGTGATTCATTTTGGGACTGTTTTCGAGGTGTGTGAAGACAATAGTCAAAATGAAGTTTCACATAAAAGTAGCACAGCGAATGAGCTGGACTTCTTTTTTAAAACAGTTTGGCTTGATCGGAATAGTGATCCTTGAGCTTATATATAAAGCAATTCCCAATTTTGTCTAAATTTGCCAAGACTTATCTTTTAACTCCGTGAGACTATTTTCGGAAGCAGGTATCGTTAACGAAAAGAATCGTAGTCCTTTATTACCTTTCAATGTAAAAAAAAATTTCTTCATTTTACCATAGTTTGCCTTTAGTTAACTTTTAGTACTTAATGTTTATTCTGAAAAATAAAACTTGTTAACTACTTTTTCAATTTTTTTTCTCAACTTTTTTACCTTGTATCAACTATCCGGCAACCAGTCCGATACCAAGAGACTATTCGGCGATGTGCCGGATATCTAAAAAAAGTGCTGGATACCGGATACTAACCGGATATCCGTTATATCTCTACCTTTTACCTCCTTTAACGCCTTTAGGACGCTGACGAAAGTCACAAAGTTATTATGTCACCGAACGCCCTTCTTATGAAGAGTCCAAATATGTAGTAGAAATTTCCAATTTTTTTTTTTTTTTTTGGCGAGAGTTCCTGATACACTTAATACTTATATTTTGAATAAGTGGTGCTAATTTCCGTTGTGCTAAATTGCCAAATTAAATTAAAATGTCAAATACGTGAATAAGTTTTCATAGTATTCGTGATATTCTACGGCGAAGTAGGTAGTGAGCGTGGTAAAATAATTAAGTGCCATAGTAATACCAAGTAAGCTGTCATCCGGAAAGTTGTAAATTAGATTAAATTCTTTGAAAAGAAAAGCACCTTTAGTAGTTTTTAAATAATATTTTTCTCCCAAAAAAAAAGACTTATAAACCATAAAAAAGCAAACAGTGTAGCTGCTTTCAAAACAAGTTATTTTAACTAAATCATTTGCACAACAATTACTTATGTATCTTTTTAGCCGAACTTGTTTTATGTGAGACAATAGCTAAAGTTAAACGTAACTGAACGGCCATAATAAGCATTGCACAATGGTTCAGTCTAGTGTATAATCACCTTTTAGAAGACGGGTCAATGAGCTTCGCAACAAAAAAGTGTTGGTTCATTATGAACGTACACGATCGTTACAATCATGAAAATAAAAAACTATAACAAAACGATCTCTTATACATTACATACGTATGTCAATTAATTTAACATACCCGTACTGAACTGAGTTTCAATGCTTACACACAAAACCCATTCGTTTACACGCAAAGTGTCAGTTCTACCATATCAGAAAATACAGGTAGAGACTGTTCTATATTCAATGTACATATGTACATTCATACATACATGTACATAGTATCTTCAGTGCGTTAATTTCTCTTCCATCACACATGCGCAACATCATTAGACGCTGAGCTCTGAAGATTCAAAATTATGATGACGACGCGTCGTTTTAAATGGAAGTATGTCGTTATAGCATCCGTCTCAGATGCTGACCGTTCGCGTCGTCGTCGATCTTTCTCACGCAAATAAAAATATGTACGTATGGTCGTAGTTGGTTAAGAGAAATTCCCTTTCAGTACCTGTCCAGTAGAAAGTAAACCACCTACCTGAGGAATTTTTTTTTCAAAAGGAACCACCATCTCCTGGAGTGGAACACGTAATTTTAGAAATGAAAACGCTCCTCGAAAGTATGTCAGAGTAGATAAATGGGCACTTAAAACGCGCACTGTATGCGTGATTTGAGTGTGAAAGAAGGAAACCTAAGCCGGGATAACCGTGAGTTATTCTCCTCAAAAATTGCATATCTTTTTTAACAGAAACTACATACCTACATATTTCTTAAACTATTCAAATATTGCTTCAGCAGAAAAATATTTACGTAGATTTTAATTTTAAGTCTTTGTATACTGTAGCTGTACTGTATACTGTAGGTACAATAAACCGGGATAACTTGTATGGATTCCCAAGGGATAGATGTGTACTTTCATTAACCATCTGGATGGATTAGCAACTGCAGTTGAAAGGCAATACTGTAAGTAACTACTTGAACGTGACTTGGTGTCGCTTTGAATACGTACGAGTACATTACATTTTCGCGGAGCATTTGTAGAGACACGTTTTGGTGTCTCGATTGTTTTCTTTATTTTGTAATTTGTCATTCGAAAAAGGAAATACAAAAGACGTAGATCTGTTAAATATTTGCAACTAAAGCTTACCCTTTGTAATGGCTTAACAAGAAAAATGAACATGAGCAACGATGTGAAAAAACGCAGGCTCTGAACGTTTTCCTTCATTTTTATGAACGAGTACGAGTACACAAAACAGCGGCTTCAAACTTAAGACACACTTTAAAAGACATGAAACATTTTTTATCAGAAGAAAATAGCTTCTCTCTTTCTGTTCTAGTTTTGTTGAAGCTATAAACAATTTAATTTCTTTTTTTTTGTTACAAAATTGCGGTCATGTAGCTACTGCGCTGTGTAACACTTTGGCATTTTGTTTTTTGTTTTTTTGTTTCCACTTTTTTTTCGTTCACTTTAATGGATCACGACTTCCATGTCGCATACGAATGTGTACTCGTATTACGAGAACCCGAACAATCGTAACGCGATCGATGAAGGTATCCAAATTACAAAAAATTTGCGAAACAAAATTGTAGTTAAATCTTCGAGTTTGGGATGAACTTTAGATCAGAGCAAGTGACATTTACCTAGCTTGTCGGTGATGATGATGGTCGGAAACGAAAGTGTAAATAGTGAGCAATGTTGTTGGTATCTACACGACGACGTTGGTGATCTCGGAACACTAGCACAAGGTACACTACACTCTGCAACTACTGCTGCTGTTGGGAAAGAAACTCTTTTGTGCCAACACTTTCATGGGTGAGTCGCGGAGCCACAATAGCAAACGTCCGGTATGGGAAAAGACCTCGAAAATACTAAAACAAAAAGCCAACATAACCGAATGGTAAGATCACCTGGCTGAATGTACGGCCAGGTAGGTAGTAGGAAAGTGTGTGGAAGTTGATGTGGAATGAGATGTACAACAATAAAAGGCAGAGGGAGTTTTAATTTTTTCTTCATCCACATGCATGTGTTTGTGGGAATCAACTTTGTTAATAAAAATTGTATTTAATATTCTCTCTTCTTTTGTTAATATAGTTCTTTTGAGTGAGTATTTTTTTAAGAAAACAACTTTTTACATTTTTTTACACCACATATTTGTATACAGATTTGGAAGCACTTTTTTCAATAACGTAACGTCAATGTTTTCTTACGCTTGTCATATAATTATTTTACGTTGTATGCGTTCAGACAGAGTGGTAGCAATTTTGTACTCGTTTTCGGTTGAACAAATATTACCGTCATCAGTTGGTTACTAAAGAAATGGATTGAGGCAAGGGAAATTATAGAAGGAAAATGCGTTAACACATATTCCATTTTCCATTTTAACCCCAAATAGATTTTAAACATTGGCGCAAATTCATAGTTAGCCCATGAATAGAGCCTATAGCCGACTATAGTTACAGCCGGCTATAAATAAAAAGCCGGCTATAACTTTTCGTTATTCATAAACACGTTTTTGCCTGTGTATTAGTTAGTATCGACTTTGGTATGTTTTTGTAAAGTGATTTGAACGAACAAACCCAAACGTCAAAATATTATATGAGAAATTTATAGCCGACTCTAATTATTTAAAATGACGTTTGGGTCATTTTAAATTTCGAGCCGGCGTAAGGTGACTATGAATAGCAAAAAGTATATTTTAGGTTATGTAGGTGAATAAATTCTTTTATCGTCGGCTCTATCTGTCTATGAATTTGCGCCATTAAATTTAATTCGCACTGTAGTCGCCGTTCTTGCCAACTCAGTCGACCAACAGAGCTTGGTTTTGATTATTTCATAGCAAAATGATATTTATCCCTCAACGGAAATAGTATCAATTTTAATAATATAGGGTAGGCCATTTAAGTGGAAGCTTTGGGCAATCCGTTCTTAAGGAGACTCCAACGACAACGAGCTATCGCTGCTCTCAGGAATTAGTAATATCCATTGTTCGTGAAAATGGCATTGGCGCAGCTAATGGTTTCAACAAGACCGCGCTACATGCCACACAGCTAAACACACAATCAATTTATTGCGACCATTGTTCCGAGGGCGACTCATATCGAAAAATGGCGATTTTGACTGGCCACCCAGATCACCCTTTTAAACGCCACCAAACTTTTATTTGTGGGGTTATTTGAAGTCCAATGTATACGCAAATAAGCCAAGGACCTTAGCTCAATTGAAAGCCAACATACGACGTGAAATCGACGCCATATCGGCCGAATCACTGCCAAAACGATGGAAAATGTCGAAAAGAGCTAGTTTGGCCGTCAAAGCTAAAGGTTTCAAAAAGTAGCTGGAACGAATTTCATTGAACTTAAATAAATTATTATTCAAATAATATTGTTTTTTCAGAAACAAATGACCTACCCTGTATTTTGTGAAAAATGTTGAATAACTTCTTTGTTTGCAGACTTTTAGACCCGAGCTTTAGTGACAATGTCAATCGTTCAAATTTGAAGATCGAATCGTTCAAGTATTGGTTTCAAAAATGATTCGGTCTTTTCAATCAATTATTCAATCATTCAATGATAGAGATATATGGATATTGTATTGGTCCACCTCATTTCAATACAACCAAAAATCTCAATCATCAGATACATTCGTTCATTTTGGTATTGGATAGATCTCCATCTCATGTGTCTCATGGATCTCAATCATCAGAATACATTCGGTCATTTTAGTATTGGATAGAGATAGAGAGTTTGGGAGCGCACACGAAATCACTGACTGACTAACAGACAACGCACAAATCAAACCGCTGGACCTAAAGAGCTGAAATTTGGGCAGGACATTCCGGCTGCTGAAAATAACTCCCCAAATGGAAAACGAAATAACTCCCCAAAATCGGGGAATACAGTAGACGCTCGATATAGTGAACTTATTAAAACCAGGCCTGTTCACTGGAGCAAGATTGGTCATTGTAACGAGCGTGGATTCCTTGAAGCAAATTTCGTCAAAATGTGTATATTTTTACGTACAATTCATCGAAAATAGAATATAATTACAATTTGTCTTTGCAATTACTAAAAAACAAGAAAGAATATCTTATTTTTAACAAAAACAACTCATCCGTAAAAAAACGTAAAACGCAACAAAAATAATAGATTCCATGTACTTAAAAAACAAAAATACAACAAACTTAAGCTGTGCTTAAGTGACATGATTACAAAGAAAATCGTTCACAAAATAACAAAATAAGCAACACGCAACTTGCATTTATACTACAATCAACCACAAACTGTGTACCATAATCATGCAAGATTCTCGCACAACACCCCAGCAGGAAAAGGTAATCTATTGGAATCGAAAGGGGAATCAATCGCTAGTATAGAATATTGATTCCAGAATGCATTATTCTTAACACAGACTATGTCCTAGGAAAAGAATCGATTACCTGAAAGTGTTCTAAGAATGCATTATATAATTCATTCTTTGTAATGTATTATATAATAAATGCATTAATAATTAGTTATATAATTCATTTCTCCGACATAAATTATAGAATTTATCCAGCTTTAAATGAAAAATAGACAGTTTATTTTAAATATTTTATTATCAAACAACAAAAAAACAAGAATAAAAGTAAATAGGATTTAAAACACAAAAACATATTATTAATCAAAATCAAACTCAACGTAACTAATTCAAAATCAAAACTAAAAAAAAAACAGCTCAACTCATTTTGCTTTTTTCTTATCAAAGTGGATTTTTTTTAACTGCCGTACTTTTATAAGGTGAAATGCCTTTTTAATCTCGGTGGCATATTCTTTCTGGGTGTATCCTTCACGTTTTAGGACCTCTGCAATTGAAAATAGACATATGTTAATATAATGGAGAAATAAAATATGTGAACAATTAAAAGGTGTACGTACCATACATTGCCTGGTTTAAGTTTTCGAAAGCTTTAAATGATGATTTTCCTTTTATCCCCTCAAAATTGTAATTCATTATTAGTTCTTCCACGACAATTTTCCCAAAACTTTCTTCAGTTTCAGCACTTTCTACACAACTTACTTCTTGGGAAATAGAACTTTCTTCTGCACAATTACTATTAATACATATATTTTCTTTTAACAGTTCACTTGCACAAAGTCTTTTTTTGGCTAATAGTCTTCGCCAATGCCGTTTAGAATACATTTTCCTTATTTTATACTACACTCTTTACTGTCTCGCGTTGCAACACACAATGAGTTATTCATGCGTTTTTAAATAAAAACGCAAAATTTGAGGCGACATGAAGGCGCCGACAGACAACTGTAACCAAAAAATCGTTAAATTCAAAAAACACTACATTACATTTTCTGCAGATATGGGAATCTAGGTGGTAAACAATGTGCTTTATTATTATATGGTATTACCACGTCGATTCTTTTGGAATGCATTATATTTCTCACCTTAAATAACTAATTATGTATTCGATTCTCCAAGTAATACATTCCGTATTTTCCTGCTGGGACGATGAGTAGAAGTAGAACCAAGCGTAAATTTGGACGATTGTATGGATACTACCGACTGCATAGCACTAATGAGTTTTGGACGTGTTTTTGCATGCTGAAAGGTTCAAAGAAAATATCACTGTAGCGAGATTTTTTTGTCACTATTTAGAATAGCCTGCATAAAATATTGTGTGTTCACTATATTGGATTGTTCACTATATCGAGCGTCCAATGTAATTTCACTGTGTTATTATTCCCCAAATTGAAGGTGAAATAAGTCTCCAAGAAGGTATGAAATAAGTCCCCATTTTCTCAGTATTTTTTTTATGTTTTTATTGCATTATAGAAAGTAAATGTTACATTTTAAAATAAGGAAAAGGTTTTTATATAAATACATATCATATATATGTACATATATTATGGGTATTTTTTTTTAATTTATATTAAATATTTACGTAAACACAAGAATTGACTCTTTTACATCGCTTTTACGATTAGAACATTTAACGATCACACATACATATATCTATGTGATCAAAACAAAGAATAGTGGAAATATCTGTAATTAAAATTATAAA
The DNA here is from genome assembly GCA_949775065.1 of Brachyopa scutellaris. Lineage (NCBI taxonomy): Eukaryota > Metazoa > Arthropoda > Insecta > Diptera > Syrphidae > Brachyopa > Brachyopa scutellaris. The sequence goes on from OX459113.1 coordinate 116,621,700, forward strand.
AACAAATTAGTTCCAACGCAAAATTGTTTGTTATATCAGATCCGCGGGGCGTTTTATCTCATTTAAAAGCCAATGGAGATTAAATTTTTCTACTCTTCATAAGAATAACAACAGAGTTAATTTCACTGTTGAGCATCAATGAAAATTGAAAATGAAATGCAATAAGTTCTCAAATGTGGGGACTTATTTCACCATGAAATAACCCCACAATTTTAAGTATGAAATAAGTTCCCAAAAACCCATGAAATAAGTCCCCAATTTTGCCGGACATCCCTATAGTGACACAGACATCCACAGACATCCACTAACTTCATCTCTAAGTGGGTGAATTCGGAAAAATAATTCGGCACTCATCTCCAATAAAAATTTGTTTTGCCTTAACAGTGGCACTGCGTTGCCCCATTTCGATGAAAGAAAGTACTCATTCGAATCCAAAATTATACTCAAATAGTACTAATAGTAGTACAAAGATTAAAATACTTTTAACCGCAGCAGATGTATTTACATCCAAGAGCCTCTAATTAGATGCAACTTAATTTGCTGTTGTTGTTGAAATATCTTCAGATGCATACTGAGTTCAAAGATTGTCATTTGTCCTACAAAACTAGAAATTAACACAAATCACTTAGAACAGGCAATATGTAAAATGTAAATAGAAATTTCACCTTTTCTATTTTCTAAAAAAAATATATCCTTTATTGCCTTTATTGTTTTATTTATTTACATATTTATGGTTGATGGAAAATTGTAAAAAAAAGTGGCGACTGAAACTGAAACCGAAACTTATTTGAGTGTATAATAAGACGGGAGCGGGATGTGGTGAAATTTATTTCACACATGGCATATGACAGGGATGTGGTCATGTACCTACTTTAAGGGGAAAAAAAACCATACGTTCGAAGAACATACACAAATAGTCGGAATAAAAAAATTATAATAAAATAGTAGTACATCTTATCAGAAAAGTAGTACGGTACTCAGTTCCAAAAAGTACAATTGTAGTACGGGGTGCAACGCTTTTGTGGCAGGCGGCGAAGCAAGGCGAGCACGGGTTAGCTAGTCATACCATACTTCGACTCTTCGAGCACACACGGGATGATTTCTGATGTGTACTTCTTGAACGCCTTTTCACTGTTACTTTTTTCAAAAACATTTTTATTAGTCCATTTTCAATATAAACTTACATACTAGACAAAAATGCTTAAATCTAATTTAAAAACTAACAAAACTGACTTAATCTAGCTTACTGGCCCTTAGGGGGCACTCTAGACCTAACTCTATTTTTACAAACTATTGCCTTTCGGCCTCAAACTAACGATACTATGACTAAGCTAATTTAACACATATGTATTTTATTCCAAGAAAAGTTTGGAAAACTGGGATACTTTATCCATTTTTATTATTCGTAAAACTATAAAAACTTAACCTACCTACCTATCTAAACTAATTGTAATCAGGGTGGTAAGCGCTCGTTGCCTAGTGCCCCGCGCCTTTTCACTGTGGTAGTCTTTTTGTGGACCTAATATTTTAATAGTTGTGCACGTGTTAGTTTTCCACCCCATTCATACATCCTCTTAAAAGCAGCAGAAGATATATTCTTCTGATTTGGCTGAAAATATTGTAATTCTCTTTCGTCATTTTTTAACCGAGAGAACCGAATCGGTCATATGAGGGAGCAAAGAATTGGTTTTTTGTGAACGATTGACTTGTAGTTGTGTGAATGCAAATATCAATTCTTTACGGTGAAGGGGTCAAAATGATTGAATCAATCACCATTGACATAGCTCTAGGAATAGGGCGTCCTGCACTATCGCTAGATGACTCCGATGAACAGGGTCGGAATCATTAAAGGCTCCATAGTATCAGAAATAAGCCTACGTTATTTTCAGAACTAAATGGAAAGAGCATACAAAAAATTTAATCTTTTTTGCTGGATAAGTCAAATGGATTTGTATGTGTTTGTTTGAAGTCGACTGCGCATCTATACACCTTAAATTTAAAGAAATGTAAGTTTGAATTATTCAAAAAAATGTTGTTAAAATTTGAAATGAAGTGGGAGAAGTACACGTTGGATTTATGTATCTACTGAATCTAATGAATTTGACGAGATAATGTTGGAGGATTCTGCTGCTGATTCAACTGTACACAATACAGTTCGAAGGATTGCAAGAGATTATACTTATACATTATACCTCAGAAACAGCGGTCTCGTATAGCTATGTATGTCATATCTGCAATGAACGGGTACATTATCTATGTACATATATAAAACTAAGTGGCAATATGCGTATGATTCCTTCTAGAGCCCGTAATTTTTAACCAATTTAGTTGGTTATTTTTTTTAAATATAGATAATTCCGGTACAAAGGTTATAGGCAAAAAAATATTGCAAAGACATTGTTAAAAAATGTTTAAGCTAGTTTATAATAAACGTATTCGATTATTTAATACGAAGAAGATAATGTACATAGCATGGGAGCAGTAGCAACGTATTCTAATGTTGATTCGGTCACATCCAGCAGGTGGCAAGCTTGCTCGTTCGGTGCAGCGAATGATCAGTGTTGCTGACCATCAACTACATCAAGTTCAGTTGTAAAAAAATTTGTAGAAATTGATTTGCGTAAGCCTTAATTAAGTCTGTGATACATAAGCTAAAGTTCTTTAGAGCTCAGCTCTTAGTTTCGTACAGTAGAATATATTTATAAAAAAAAAACATTCAGGTGTGGGTGGCCGTGGCGCGGTGGTAGTCGTCGTCGCTTGTCACGCTGAAGGTTGAAGGTTGAAGGTCCAGGGGCCCAACTATGTAACTCGATTCTACAATAAAAATGTTCGAATTCGCAAAATGCGTACTCTATAATTCTATAGCAAGCCATAGTATTTGAAAATCGAACGAATCTCGAACTTCATATTTGTTTTCGGAAATTTGGTACTACCTTATTCTAAAGTTAATGTCCAAATCGTTCGAATTCGCAAATAATCGTTCTAATGCAAATGTGTTTGCGAGCAAACTGTTGGACTGTGAAATTTTCAAAAACGTAGGTGACAATTTTATTTATATTTTATTATACAAAAAGGCATCTGTTGAAAGTTGAATATATTTTTTATTACACTAAAATTAAGTCATTTTATAACAGATGTTTTTATTATTAAATGTACATATTCTAAACAAACACTTTTTCACTCAGCTCCATTATTGGAATTATCTCGATTTCGCCTGCTTAATTTGACCACTGCGATCCTGGTTTTCTTCGTTTAAAACCCAAAATACGACACGCACAATGTTAATATATGAAAACTATTATTATTTCCTGGTTTCACAAATCACAATTAATAATAAATTATTTTAGTTTTCGTTTATCTGTCAAACACAAGGCGAGACTCGTTTGAAATTAGGAAATTTTGTGGGAAAAATTTGGCATTACTAACGTTCGATTCTAATATCATATGTACGTAGTACGGTTTGAAAGTAGAATCGGAAACAACTTTCGAATAGAATCGAAAGTAGAATCGAGTTACATAGTTGGGCCCCAAATGTCTCCGAAACATTCATTTCTCAGGAAATAAAAATAAGTTGATCAGTTTCAGAAGTTAATGTCAAAACCTACTGCGAAGGCATAACACTGGCAGTAGTGGATGGTGATATTGCTGAAGAAATTGATCGCACAAAACAATAATAGGAAACATCTGATAAAAAGTTCTGCAAATCATAAGCAAAGGCAAAACTTTCAATACACAACTCTCCAGTTATCCTGGACATCATCCATAGAGTTCGTTGAAACCTAACATCTGAGTTTCCTATCACTACGTTGATCTGCCTGTCTCTCGTTCGTGTTCTTTATGTGCTCGCGCTGTGTGTAAACATTATAAGGGTATTCATATCCCCTTTAGCGTGTGTAGTTTAACAAAAAAAAAATTATAAATGTGTTTTATTGGAACAGAGTATGTATAATGTGTATATTTTATATTTATATGATTACATATTTTTGTTATAATACTAAGTCCCTATTTAAATTAAAATAAACCTCCATAGATTTTTATTGATTTCGTCGTTTTTATAGTTTTGAAATACAAGATTATATAGGTATGTATACATACATATGTACTGTTTATTTAGTAGGTAGTGTTTGATAGTGATTATTGTTTATGTGTAAGCATTTATTCTGAGAAACCGAACATTCCGCGATTATAGCCACACCTGCAACCTCTTCCATGTGGCCCTGGTAAGTAAAGAACAAATATAAATTCTTCAGTTCTCTAGAAATCACTGAAAATGTAAATTGAGTATTTACCAAGGCCTATGTTATCTTCAGAAAAAGACCTAAACCTCCTTAACATATCAATTTTATGCTCTTGTGTTGAACGCTTTTGAACTACATTGTCCACGTTTACATTCGCCCTCTGTAGCTTACACTTCAATTCTTCATTTTTCATAATTGTAGTGACAAGCCGATTTTTAAGATCGCTGGATGAGTCTGGGCTTATTATGAAGCCAGTTAATTCAGCTATCTTTGCATTCGCCGTTTGTAGCCTTTCGTCAATTTCAGGGTTTTGTTGAATTTCATTGGATGAGTCGGATAGATTCAAGTATAGCTGGTGGATATTGGTTTCATTGCAAGCTTCACGGCATTCGGGACATGTTTCTGACCTGAAATTAAGTCAAGTTTGTTTATTTAATTCTGAAAATAAAAATACAGCTTATACTCTTCTAGCCTATCAAGGAGGCAGTGGTGGTGATATATGTGGCCACATTGTGTTGTAAAAATAGTATCGGTTCTCTGGATCGACTCCCAACAAATACCACACGAGATATTTACCATTTCTGTTTTAATTCCACAGACTGAAATTAAAAATAAAAATATGTAATATACATTATGTAGGTAAGTCAATGTTTCTATAACGCGATGGTTGCGAGCTCGTTTGATTCCTGCTCTCTGTAAATTGCATTGTATTTCGCCAAAGTAAAATCGTCCTTTAAAGCGGGTACACTACACACCATCCAACAACAGTGTCACGCAGAACTGATATCATTCTTGCGTGGGTTAAGGAATGGATAAAAGCGAGGAAGTTAAATTCTCACATCAAAATTATGAAAGAAATTAAAAACTCGGAGCTATAATATACAATTTCTGTCTTTGTTCATTTCGGTCTGGGTTGGCTTTTTGAATGAAGAAATTTATGTAAACATAATTTCGAGCAAAAACAAAAATTCTCGCTGAGTGCCCTGCAGTAGCAAACATTTTTTTTGGATTGGCATTCTATCACGTATACCGTACACAATAGGTACTATATTAGGCGGGTTTTTTTTCAAACCTATATAGGCTAAACATGTGTCCGCAACATGTTTTCAATGTAAAATACAACAAAACCTTAGCCTGGATAATTATCCAGTCTTTTTTTTGTATGGAAAGCTTTTTCAAATCTATATAGATTTGAAAAAAAACGCGCCTATTATACACATCATCAGTTCCGCACAATGTCATTCAAAACTGACGCTCTTGTTGGATGGTGTGTACCAGCTTTAAGGGTAGTGCAGAGTTTCCAAAATAAACTGCAGGTTAACAGTAAAGGTAGACCGATTCTTTATGCATAATTAGGGGATTCCCCCGTGTTCCATTTAACAACTTGATCAAGTTTAATCTTGCTGTGTATTGTAAGAACCTTAGGTCATGTACATATTAATAGTTATTAATCATTTCGGCAAAGCCAGATAAGAAGTTTCTTTTAGAAACTGACTGTCAAAATGAAACAAATTTTTTCCAGACCAACGTCTATATTATACAATATCATACATACATATGCATATATAACTGAACACACCGACTGGTAGGGTATGTGTGTAATACACATACATATATGTGTATATACGCCAACACCTCGGTTTGCGTCGTTTCGAAGTTGCGTCATTTAAAAATTATCGCGGTTTCGAAGCTGCGTCGTTTTCATTTCGGTTTGCGTTTTTGGTATTACATTTCTTTACTTAATTTTTTTTATAAAAAGGGGATTCCCCAACTTATTTTACATGATGTAGAAATATTTTCTGATTATTTCACAGGCAATGGAAACGTAGTTTAGAAGTGACAGAATCTGTGACATACGCTAGCAATTGTTACAAAGAAATTTAGGTACTTGGAAAAAAAGGCAGTGACAATTCAACAAATTTTGAACCAATTTTTAAATAAATTAACACGACAACCAACTCAGTCGACAGGAATGTCCATTGAAACTTTAAAATGAATTAAATGTCCACATAATAACATAATATTGCAGTTACATTTACCGTAGAATTCATTGATTTTTTAACAAGCTTATATGGTTTTCTGAAATATTTATTTTCCTATTATTTGAATTAACATTTTTGTTGCAATGAAATTTAATATTTTTATCGATATAGTTTATTGTGGTACCAATTAAACTTAATTTAGTGAAAATACATGGGAGTCGTTAATTTGATTTGCGTCGTATTCTTCCGGTCCCAATTAACGACGCATATCGGGGTTTTGGTGTATATATGCGATGTCTGTCAGTCCGTCAATGAACTGTTTTATATACTTATATACCTACTTAGATGTATTATATCCGAGCAAATACAGATAAGACATTTTCTTTGTTTTTCGTTTGAAATCATTATCGATTCACTTGCATCTTATTTGCACACAAGATATAAAATTTTGAAAATATTTTTTTTTTTAACATTTAATATGTAATTCTAAAAGACAATTGTTTCTAATAACTATGCGAGTGGATGTATCAGAGAGGAAATTAAATATATTTACCGCTTGAAATATAAAAGAGGAACAACTCGGCAGCTACGCGTTTAGAAAATTACTGTTGCAAATAATCAAATATTTTCCAGAACAGAACAGAACAGAACCAAACACAACTATCTACATATTAGTGAGGACACTATCTGCTGATAACAAAACCTGTGTCAATTGTGATTGATTCGATGTTTTTGGTCCGTTCACGGTAGGTAAAGTATTGATGATTGCAAGCGAAGTGCGTCAAAAATCCATAACTTTTGAAATTATCGGTTTTGATAATTGGTTTGAAGTTATAATTGTACTTCAAATAAATAAGAACCATTTGTAGTAATATGTACTTTTGCTTACTAATAATTTCCAAATATTAAGTAACCAAAAGTACGACCTAACTCAAAAGACTTCTAATATAGACGTACACTACCGCAAACTACAAAAATAATAACAGAGTTCGAAATTAGAAGCAGCGTTGCCACTTTGCTGCAATTGCAGTACATCTACCGCATTCATTTCGAAATTTGAATCTACTGCCATTAAATTAAATCTACTACATTTTTTTAGTATGCTTGTTATGACTTCAAGATCGAGAATTTTTTTCCTTTTAAGCACAAAACATAACAACAAAACTTTTCAAAAAAGTTGAATTTCTTATCTGAACGCAGTTGGTTTGTGTATGTATTTCAAAGTTTATTATTTTCTACATATACCTACATTTTTAGAAGCATAAATTATGCTACGGTTGAGGGAAATAAAAGCTTATATGAACCAAAAGCCAAAATAATACAATAAAAACAAGCCAATTTATGTTAAAAATCTTGTTTTTCTGTTGAAATAAAAATCTACTGCGAAAAAATTCAATCTATTGCATTTTTTAGAGAATCTACTGCGAGAAAATAGTTCTGAAGTGGCAACGCTGATTAGAAGTCTTTTGAGTTGGGTCGTACCTTCAGTTTTGTTCGGAGCTTGTATTCTCATATAGCTAAATAAAAAGTTTAGAAAGTATCTGTTATTTAAAAAATAATGGATATCTAAGTTAAATTTATAACAGGAAAGTTTAAAACATAATCAAAACATATTTATAAATAAGCAGATCTCGCATCTTGTGGAAAATAAAAAGTGTAGAAACTATCTAAAATTTAATGTTCTATTTTTATTCTTCTTAAACAAAGAACTGTGAAAGTGATTTAAGACAATTAACCAAAATTGCCAGCAAAAGGTCTACTACTAGTGTACCTCAACCACATATAGCTGGTACCTGCAGTTCACTTGGATCATTTCTACATCTGTTGTAAAAACAACATTAACAATTGGCGCAGCCGGTAGGATTAAGGAAGCAACCGTTTATACTGGTAATAGCTTGAAAATGTTGTTTTTACAATAAACCACCCTATGTAAATAATTTGCTTATGGGAAAGACAAAATAATGCGATCGCGGCTGCCTAAAAAGGAAAATTGTTAAGTATGCATATTTACGTATGCAACACTCGGATAAGCTTGTTTTATTTGTTTGGTGTAGTTATTTTACGCATTTTGTGTAGGGGTCAGAACTTAAAAGCAAACGATTCAACAAGTCTTAGTTGGTCGTTATTTTGGAAGTTTTTCGGGTGCGATTAAGTCTTAAAAACTTTATATCTTTATCTGTATCCTCTGCCGCTTCTTCAGACAACTTGCCTATAGGCAAGAGGGCATTTTCCACAACATCTGATCCATGGATAAGTATCTTATGGCCATATGTCGGAAGGTAAAACCAAGGATGTATTGTCATGTATGGGGTCACTAATTGATTCATCAAACTTAGGCACCTCAGCTATTCTTCATTGTTTCGCGCAGGCGCTACAGTCGGTAAAAAATTTCCACGGCCGCCTATGCTTTCCTGTTTCCATAGATTCCCCCGCCGAATAAGATATTTCTTCTACATAACTAAACCACTCGCAATAATTTTTTAGAAAATATATTTTATTGTGCCGGCATTCCATCAAAATAATACTGCATCGGTCAAAAATATAAAAAAAGCGTGACTTCAGGCAGTCAAAGTTCCAATATTCTTTGTTTGGAGTATTTTCGGTAGCCTTTATAAACAAAGAACAGGTGAAGTAGTTTTTTTTTTTTGAGTTATTTGTCAACTAGCTGTCCCGCCCGGCTTCGCCCGCGCCCAAAAGCAGTCGCATTAATTACTGCCCGAACACAATGGAAAGCAGCAGCAGTCGAAGTTGGCTCAACTTGCGCTTCAGCATGCATATTCATACTACAGCGGTATATGGTTTACGTGTATTTTAACTTTGACAGCGCTGCTTACTTCAACGGCAGCTTCACCATTGTTATAAGCAAAGAGCTTTTGTACTGTTACACGGGAGATGCCATGTAATAGTATCGTACCATGCCATTGCATGCACTACTTGGGTCGATTCCCTCAGAAAATTGTAAGGCGTTTATCGTTGCTCGTGGTTAATAAAATGAAAAGTCAATCAGACTGTGACCATAAATTTTTCTAGGTGAAGAGTGGAATTAGGGATGTGTTTTAGTTTTACATATAATATGTACATTCAACCATTGCCTAGGTCCACACATACTCCACTTTTCACCACAGTTTATTATCCTGCCTACCTTCTCCGTCTTGCAGTTGAGAATTTGATAAAACTCCTTACCATTCAACATGAAAGAAACATGTCCGTTAGATCCGGATTTTTTTTGTTTGTTTTTTGTTTCCCTCAATATAGAATTTGTTAATAACTCGACTCCAGTGATACCTTTCGGGTCCAGATTTTGCAGTTTTCTTTCAGGTACTATACCAACATAAATTGTTAATATGAATTATTTTGGTCAATTAATATTAGAAGTTGTAAATAACTTGACTCCAGTACCACCTATCTGATCCAGATTTTGTAATTTTCTCTTTTGGCACCAAACGAACATACCGTATTGTTTGAGACCTAAGCAACTTTTCTTCTTATAAATAAAAAAAGGATAATTTTTATTTGCTACATAAAGTACTAGTAAAGTAAAAACAAAAATCCAAAATCAATTCATTCAAAGTAAATCAAAAATCAAGTACAAATTAATCTCAAAATACAACTGTTCGAAACCTAAGCATACGTAACGCTTTTTTTTTTAGTTAGCTGCAGGCATTTGTTTTACAAAAAAGTTCCAATTTAACACTTTTTTTTTAATTGATCTATTAACTAATTATGTCGCGTACACAGTATGGAAAAACGTTTAAATCTACAATTATTGAATGCTGTAATATGGGTGAATCCCAGCGGCCTATTTCACCAACTTACAAATTGTAATTTTCAAGTGGTTTTTTAACAAATTTGTAGAAAATTCGATTAATTCGGTTTCACCAAATTTTGGTGTTACAAAATTGTAGTTGTAGTTTACAAAGGGTAATTTGTAGAAATATTTTTGTTTTCGTTTCACCAAGAGTCAATTTAATTTGTAGTTTACAAGTTACAAATTTGTGAATATTGATATTTTTTATAGTTTTCTGTTTCACCAAATGAAAGTACTTTACAAATTTGTTCAGTTATTGAAAAAATTCTACAAATGAAAGATCGTCTGTAATTTCATCTACAATTTGTGCTTTGTACATAGAAATTCCTTTTTGAAAGTAAAAATGTCTTTGCGGCGTAGGCATAGAAGCATCGATAGTGATACAAGTGAATATTTGATTGTGATGAAACATTTATCGGTCGGGTATAAACTACGAAATTTCAGATTCAACGAAAAGTTTCGCCTAAATCCTATCAAGGCAGAGGAAATAATAACATTTATTGGACACAGATTGCTAATAAGTCTAAAAAAAAAAACTTTTCATTGACATCAAGGCAGTAGTTTCGTACAGTTTTACACTGGCTTAGAAATGCGAACAATATCATGGGATAGCAGACATGCACGGCATATTTAAATCTACGGTGTGCAGATGTGTCAATCCTGTTTGTGCAGCCATCGATGATGTTTTTTTTATAAAAATAGTGCACGTTGGCCAGAGGAACATCGAAACATCTGTGAACGGTTCTATAATACTGGCGGTAAATATTATTTTTTGTAGATACATTCTGTCAAAAAAGTACCGGGAATTGATAATTTAAAAAGCCCGCTTCAAGGAATTGTGAAAATGATTTTTGTCGCTAATTTAAATACGTGTGAGCGCTGTTGAGGTGCTGCAGAGTAAATTTGGCTGACTGATCTCTTGTGATTTTACCTGATTTCGATTTTTACCATTTTTATTTTTATTCAAATAATCGATTTTCGAATCTCGTGATTTATAATTTTTCTTTTATTTTTAACAATGCTTACTTGAAAATCGTTCTGCTTAAGAATAGCAAAGGAACGGCTAACAAAACTGCATAATTTGATTTTCTGATTTTGTTATTCGCGTATCTTCGGAACAGAGATATAAACTGCAGTGTCATTTCTGATCCTAATCTGGATAAGGAAATTGAGGATCCGTTGAGAGTTATTTATAGTATTATTGTATGCAGTATGCATCTAGGAGAGAATCGAGGTATCTGCTGTAGATATGCAAGCTCCACAGTATGGAACTTATTTTAAGATTCCAGCATTCCAAGATGGAGAATGTTCCACAGTCGAGAGTTGCAAGTCTAGAAGGTTCTCGCCTAGTATAATCTGCAGCAATATTGTTTCGGGTATAAATAGAACACCCCAATAGTCAGTCAGTTGTGTGATTGTAAGTAATACATAGGTACAGTGCGAACGAAGTAAGTGGAACGTGACCAAAAAGGTATCGTAGGTAAGTGATTGAAAAGAGATTAGATAGAAAGCGATTTAAAGAGATAATAAAGTAATGGAAATGTAACTGTACAGCATTGTAAAAGAGATAACTAAGAGATGGTTAAAAGCGATTGGAAAAGTGTTAAAGGAAATTGTAATGTGATTATTGAAATAAGAAGCGATTAGTAAATAAATAAAGTGTGAAGTATTGAGAAAAAGACTTGTGTTTAATTAATTAATAGGTACTAAGCAAGATTTTCAAACGAATCCTATATTTTTATCCACAGGGGATAGAAAACCCATGTAAGAATATCACAGTCCTACCATTACATTTTCACTTGTACAAACATATTGTACATACAATCCAAAATGATGTGCTTCTAAACATATAAAGTCGACTCCGCTTATCTAAACTACGCTTTACTGAAAACGTGCCAGAATTAGCTCGTAAGCATTTAAGTTTCCTTTTTATGTTTTTCCTTATTATGCGTTACGTGAAATAAATATCGCTTAAGTGAAATAAAATCTGGGGCAAATTGCTGTTTCAGTTACCCGGAGTAGACTGTACTTTAAAGTTTGTACTATGAAACATGGTATTCTTTTTAGGGCTAACTAGACTTGTTGAGATATTTTGAAGAAATTGCTTTGCATTAACCATAATTTAGCCTGTGACACTTACATTGGCTTCAGTTTTTTAGAGCTCAGCTCTTCGTTTCGTACAGTAGAATATATTCTTTAAAAAAAAAAAAACGGCTATTATGTATAAATAAGTTTTATTAAAACAGAGTAAGTAGCATACATATGTATATGTATATTTTATATTTATATGATTACATATTTTTGGTATCCAAAAGGCCTTATTATTTCGTCGTTTTTAATGTTTTGAAACACAAGATTATATAGGTATGTACACATATGTATATACGTAGTGTTCGGTAGTGATTATTGTTGATGTGTAAACATTTATTCTCAGACACCGAAGATTCCGAGATTATAGGCACACCTGCAACCTCTTCCATGTGGCCCTGGTAAGTAAAGAACAAATATAAATTCTATAGTTCTCTAGAAATCAATTAAAATGTAAATTGAATATTTACCATGGCCTATTCTATCATCAGATAACGGAAAAGGCCTAAAGAGGAAGGGACAGTTGCAAAGAATCAAATATTTTCCAGAACAGAACAAAACTAAACACAACTACCTACATATAAGTGGGGATATTAGCTGCTAATAACAAGACATGTGTCAGGCGTGATTCATTCGATGTTTTTGGAGCGCTCAGGTAAGAAATCCTTATCATTTCAATTCCATTCTTTTGAGTTAAACGCTTTTGAGCTACATTGTCCATGTTTAAATTTGCCATATGTAGCTCATTCTCCAATTCTTGGTTTTCTATAATTGCATTCTGAAGCTGATTTATAAGATCGTCGGATGAGTCTTGGCTCATTATAAAGCCAGTTAACTCAGCTATCGTTGCATTCGCCGTTTGTAGCTTTTCCTCAGTTTCTTGGTTTTGTTGAATTGCGTTGGATGAGTTCGATAGATTCAAGTATACCTGGTGGATATTGGTTTCATTGCAAGCTTTACGGCATTCGGGGCATGTTTCTGACCTGAAATTAAGTCAAGTTTGTTTATTTAATTTTGAAAATAAAAATACAGCTTATACTCTTCTAGCCAATGAGAGAGGCAGTGTTGGTGATACATGTGGCCACATTGTGTTGTAAAAATAGTATCGGTACTCTGGATCGACTCCCAGCAAATACCACACGATATATTTACCATTTCTGTTTTAATTCCACAAACTGAAAATAAAAATATGTAATATACATTATGTATGTAAGTCACTGTTTCTATAACGCTATGGTCGTGAGCTCTATGCTTCGTTTGATTCCTGCTCCTTGTAAATTGCATTGTATTTCGCCAGAGTAAGATCGTCCTTTAAAACGGGTACACTACACATCATCCAACAACAGTGTCACGCAGAACTGATATCATTCTTGCGTGGGTTAAGGAATGGATAAAAGCGAGGAAGTTAAATTCTCACATCAAAATTATGAAAGAAATTAAAAACTCGGAGCTATTAGACATACAATTTCTGTCTTTGTTCATCTCGGTCTATGTTGGCTTTTTGATGGTGTGTACCAGCTTTAAGGGTAGTGCAGAGTTTCCCAAATAAACTGCAGGTTAACAGTAAAGGTAGACCGATTCTTTATGCATAATTAGGGGATCCCCCCTTGTTCCATTTAACAACTTGATCAAGTTTAATCTTGCTATGTATTGTGAGAACCTTAGGTCATGTACATATTAATACCTATTAATCATTTCGGCAAAGCCAGATAAGAAGTTTCTTTTAGATACGACTGTCAAAATGAAACAATTTTTTTCCAGACCAGCGCCTATATCATACAATATCATACATACATATACATACATATATAACTGAACACACCGACTGGTAGGGATATCAACTGCTGATAACATATATGTATGTATGTGTGTAATACATATACAAACATATACATATGTATGTATACACCAACACCTCAGTTGGCGTCGTTTCGAAGTTGCGTCGTTTTCATTTCGGTTTTTGTTTTTGGTACCTACTTTTTTTTATTTAATTTTTTTTTATAAAAAGGGGATTCCCCAACTTATTTTACATGCAATAGAAATATTTTCTGATTATTTCACAGGCAATGGAAACGTAGTTTAGAAGTGACAAAATCTGTGACATACGCTATCAATTGTTACAAAGAAATTTAGGTACTTGGAAAAAAGGCAGTGACAATTCAACAAATTTTGAACCAATTTTTAAATAAATTAACACGACAACCAACTCAGTCGACAGGAATGTCCATTCAAACTTCAAAATTAATTGAATGTCCACATAATAACATAATATTGCAGTAGAATTTATTGATTTTCTAACAAGCTTATAATATGGTTTTCTGAAATATTTATTTTCCTATTATTTGAATTAACATTTTTGTTGCAATGAAATTTAGTATACATATGTATGTAGGTACCTATTAAAAGTAATACAAGTTTTGGATTTTTAACGATATATTTTATTCTGGTACCAATTAAACTAAATTTAGTGGAAGTACATGGGAATCGTTAATTTGATTTGCGTCGTTTCGATTTGCGTCGTATTCTTCGGGTACCAATTAACGACGCAAATCGGGGTTTTGGTGTATATATGCGATGTCTGTCAGTCCGTCAATGAACTGTTTTATATAGTTATATACCTACTTAGATGTATTATATCCGAGCAAATACAGATAAGACATTTTCTTTGTTTTTCGTTTGAAATCATTATCGATTCACTTGCATCTTATTTGCACACAAGATATAAAATTTTGAAAATATTTTTTTTTTTAACATTTAATATGTAATTCTAAAAGACATTTGTTTCTAATAACTATGCGAGTGGATGTATCAGAGAGGAAATTAAATATATTTACCGCTTGAAATATAAAAGAGGAACAACTCGGCAGGTACGCGTTCAGAAAATGACTGTTGCAAATAATCAAATATTTTCCAGAACAGAACAAAACCAAACACAACTATCTACAAATTAGTGAGGACACTATCTGCTGATAACAAAACCTGTGTCAATTGTGACTGATTCGATGTTTTTGGTCCGTTCACGGTAAAGTATTGATGATTGCAAGCACACAGCCACAAAAATGGTTCGGTTCTTTCGGTTAAAAAAGAACGAAAGAAAAGTACAGTCAAAATCGGTTATAACGACATCGGTTATAACGATATCGGTTGTAACGGAATATCTGTTATTAAGAAGAAATCTCGAAGTCCCTACTAAAATTTTTGCATACAAGTTACACTGACCATATACTGTAGTCACAAGGAAAAACCGCTGAAGTCTTTTTTACTCATTTTTCAGGAGAGCAGTTTAAAGTTTTTGACAAATGCGTGAAATTACAAATGACTCTATTGGGCGATGGGAAACTCCGATCGCATTGAAACAAAAAGTAAAATAATGATAATTTTACTCTTTCTTAGTTGAATATTATTTTTGTTTGAGAAAATATAACTGTAAACGATTTTATTGACAAAACTAATACTTTAGTCGTAAGGCCTTTTAGGTTTTTCATCATAAAAAATCCTATCAAGGAGCTTAGTTGTTTTCCCATTTTGAAGAATCACAATTTAATTTTGGAATAAGCACTAAGCTGCAGATAGGACAGTCTTTTTACTTGTTCTTTCATCAAAAAAAAAATTAACAAAACAAAAAAATATTGACACGGAAAAACAGCTAAACTCAAGTTTAACTATTTTTCCTCGACAAAAAATGTAATAAAAAACTTAATGTGGAAAAACAACTAAAGTCAAGTTAAGTCTTTATTCCCTGTTACAAATACATATTAAAAAAAATTATCTTAACCCGTTTCATGCCAAATGGCATAAATATTTTTACTGTTTTCAATCGTTTGCTATTTAGTGAGTCAATCAACCAAAGCTTTCTAAGAAACTTTTTCTATCGCAGTTTCTTCTGCCCTTTCCGAATCCGGGGACAGAATTGTTCTACCTGCCGCCATTTTTGAAAAATGGCAGCTGAAAGCAGAAAAAATGTGAAAATTCAATTGTTTTTTTCCAAACAATCGTAAATTTTAACATAAGCCACCTACGATAGGAGGCTAATACTTCTGGTGGCATAATCGATTTATCCAAAAGATAGAACCGATAAAGTAAGAAAATTTCAAGTTAAGTTCTTTTGGGTTATGCGCAACGTTCCCATCTATCCTGTATTTCGCAGGATTATCCTATTTTTTCATACAAAATCCTGACTCCTGTATTTTCCTGTGAAAATCCTGTAAAACGTTACACCTAAAAATTAATTTATACCCTGAAATCTTTCAATTGGAAATGCACAGAATTCGGAATTATCCTGTATGCTTTTCATTAGCTTCACCATTGCACTTTAAAATACTCACCACACTAACTTTGCCGTTGTGTTTTGTGTGTCTTTTCTGCACCACACTGCTTAACTGGCCGACCACAATGGTGAAGCTGCCGTGGAAGTATGCAGCGCTGTCAAAGTTAAAATATACGTAAACCCTATAGGGCGAACACAATGCCAATTCACAGCTGTAGTATGAATATGCTGAAGCGCAAAGTTGAGCCAACTTTAACTTTCGAACGTGCTGCTGCTACTTTCCATTGTGTTCGGGCAGTAAGGCGAACAAGTTTTCGCAACAATAAACAAAACATGGACCGAAGAAATAGTAGAAACTCTCAAAATCATTCTTACGGTCAAAACCAATATCAAAATGCCATGCCTAGAAATTCACAAATTCATTAAATCGACTCCAGAGATGCTTCGCACAATTGCATCTAATGGAAAATATAATGTACGAATAGGTGAAAGCACCGAAGAGATCGGTAACGACTCGGTTGACGACAGTTAGAATTTGGACTCGAAATTTGACAGTTGACATTCATTTGTATTCAATGTTAGTTTTTTTTTTTTTTTCAATTAATAAAAAGTATGCGGAAAATCTTGAAAATCTCTTACAAAAAAAAGGTAAAATCCCCAAATTTTGCTCTTTTTCCCTGTTTTTTTTTTTTTTTTTTGTTAAAAAGGAAAAATCCTGTAAAACCCCTGTTTTAAACAAAATAAATCCTGTAAAATGGTGAAGTTTGTTCATTTTATCCTGTATTTTGAATAAAAGGAGATGGGAGAATTTATGAGTATGACTGAGCATGCCGGAGGGGAGGGAAAGGGGCGGCGCGCTGCCAATTTGTACTTTAGAATTTGGCCACCTTTATATTATATTATACTGATCACGCGTGAACTACAGTATTGTTGAAGTTATTATAGGTAAAAGCATGTGAATTACAGTAATTTTGCTACAACAATGCTCTTGAAATCAATCAACGCCACAACTTTGTATGGAGATTTTCGGGCTTTTCTTCCATTTTCTTTTTTTCGTGTAATTTCTTTTGGCGTCATTTCAGGGAGCCTCACATTTCATATATTTTCAGCAAAAAGAGAGTGTAAATGATAAAGAGGAATTAAATAAACTCAATGAATGAATTAAGTTTTTTGACTGCATTCATCGACTTCATTTTGAGACTTCAATAAAAAGAATGCAATCACCAACCATTCTTTGCATTCATTTGCATTCTTTGACTTTATTTTTCCTAATTTTGCTTTATTTTACCTAATTTATATCTACGCTACCCGCCACTTGAATAGAAACAACGATTTTTCTTACGATTTAGCCGTTCAGTGCTTTGGTAAGTTTAAAAAAGCAGCTTTATTGTTTTGTTTTTTAAAAGAGGAAAGAGTGTGGGGATAGATGGTTCGCAGAGTGACAACAATTTGACAATAGGGAATCACTCATTACGGCAACACAGCACGGAATGACATTTCGTTGAACGACTTAAAACAACGCAATGATGCACTCGCAAAAGGGTTTTTGAAGTTATTTTAAATAAAAATAGTACTACGAGATATTGAAAGAAGAAAAAAAATATCTTTGGTTTTACTATTTCTTCATTTTTCCTAATTTAAGCAGATGTTTCTATTCAAGTGGAGCAAACAAAAAACAGTGTTTTCTTTACACGAATGCAAAAATGCATAAAATAACAATCTAACATGACTTTTTGCATTATTCTGTGTATGCATTTTTTTTCCCGTATGGTTTCCTCTTTTAAAAAATAAAACAATAAAGCTGCTTTTTAAACTTACCAAAGCGCTAAACGGTTTAAGCGTAAAAAAAGTCCTTGTTTCTATTCAAGTGGCGCGTAGTGTACGAACATTTACTTACATTTTGTACCAAATAAATTAAAATGAACTCAATTAATGCACAATACTGCAAAATAAAACAAAATATGGCAAAATAATGCAAAATATTACAACTCTGGGGTGGAATCGGCTAAGGTGATAGTTGACTATTGATAGTCATAATCCAATGTTTTGCTCTGCGTAAGTTGATTATCAAGTTGATAGTCATTTTCGAACTGTCGTTTTCGCGTGATAGCTATTTAGGTGTCATTTTCAAATATTTTAGTCATTTTCGATTGCTATTCGGTGTGTTTTTTAAGTTCTTACAGCAAAGTTGAATAAATAAAGTGTAAAAAAAATGTTTACATCGTTACAATATTATTCAGCTCAAGTAGCACAGAAATTGATTATATTTATTTATTTATTTTTATCAATAACAAATTAAAATTGCTTATTAATAGTGGCAATGAAGACCACTAGCAGCAAAAGACTATCGGCTTTTTAGTAAAAATGTGTTATTATAACTTAATTCTAAGTGTGGTTAATATTTTGTTTATGAGGGTAGGTTCCTTTAATATATCTATGATGTTGAGGCTTTGGTTGGAATGGTGTGGTACTTGGTCTGATGCGAGGAGGGCAGGGTTCAAGCAGGTGGCTAAATGTGAGGTTGCTATGACAGTTGGGGCAACTCGGTGGTGGTTCTTTTTTGAAAAGGTGTTGGTGTGTTAGGCAGGTACGACCTGACTCGGAGGCGAGTAAAATTGGTTATCATTTCTTTGGATATGTTTGTCGGATAGATCGGCTGGTGTTTATTGAGATTGATTGATGTGTAGTGATGATGGTATTTTTTCCACTGTTGGAGTTGTTTCTTATGGATTTTGCTTTGTATCAATCTTTGAAGATCGACCCAGATCAAATACGAATACAGATCAAACATACATATGTTTCAATGGATTAGAAACTACCTTTCGGGCCGTTCAATACAAGTTGTTTTGGATGGTTTCAAGTCTGCAATTCACCCTATAAATGTTGGTGTTCCCCAGGGCTCAGTTTTATCTCCGACACTCTTTCTTATTTTCATAAATGATCTCTTGTCTGCCACATCTAATCCATTACATTCCTTCGCTGACGATAGCACCCTCAGCTTTACATATTCGTTTACAGATTCACGTCCCTGCTCTTCGGCTGTGGAACTGGAACGGTCGCGTATGTTTAGCTCATTGAATTCCGACCTCGACAGCATAACTAAATGGGGTATACATAATAGAGTGGAATTTAATGCTTCAAAAACTCAATGCTGTCTTCTGTCGTTAAAGCGTAATCTGACCCATCAGCCATTATCTATGAATGGCTCTTGCATTGTTGAAACCGAAAAGCTTTCCATTCTCGGTATGTGTATCAATGCCAACCTACGTTGGAATGACCACATATTCGAAGTCGCCAAAAACGCTGCGAAATGCTTAGGTTTCCTACAACGATGTAAGAAATTCTTCACCCCTTCTGATCTAGCTACAATTTATAAGGCGTTTATTCGCCCCAAGCTCGAGTACAATGCTCATATCTGGTCGGGTGCTCCAAAAACATCACTGCACCTGATCGATAGATTACAAAAGCGCGCGATAAAACTTATAGGGGATAGAAACATCACTGAGTCAATTGACTCTCTTGAACACCGTCGTAATGTTTCCTGTCTTTCCCTGTTTTATCGCTTTTTCCACAAGTGCTCCAGCGAAATAGCTAGCTGCATTCCTCCCCTTCAACAATTTTCTCGCAACACACGTCTCGCAAGGAATGCCCATCAGTATACCCTTAAGCCCAACTTCGGACGTACAGTAAAATATAGAGATACTTTCTTTAACCGCTTTCTTCAATGCTGATCGGTATCTCCTCTTTCATCCTCCCTAAATTTCCCTTGGCCCGCGCTGTGCAAGACATTTTAAGGGTATTCATAACCCCTTTAGCGCGCGTGTATTATAAAAAAAAAAAAAAAAAAAAAAAAAAAGTTATAAACTGGAGCCATGCGGATATCGTTGGCAGCTTTGTCGGCCAGTTCGTTGCCCTGTATTCCAACATGTCCTGGAGTCCACATTAATTTTAGTTGTAAGGTTTTAGTTATAAGGGCGTCTCTAACTTTGGATACGTGCGGTTACTTAGAATTCATTTAAGGAATGCATCGAATATTCTGGAAGTTCCTAATCCAATGTAAGTTTGAGTACATCTATATTTACAATTTTATGAATGGTTATATTTCAGATTTTTGAAAAATTTTCGACTAAATAAGGAAGCATTTTTGTATGTCCTAAAATCATTGGATTTACCAGATGGCGTGAGGTCTACTCACATCTCATAAATTTTGCAACTGGGTACCACATTAAACTTCATTTGTGGTGGCGTATATCAAAAACAAGTTGGAGCAGATTGGGTTGCACCAAAGGGCCAAAGCACTGTATCGGAAGTAACCACCAAAGTCAAACGGAAGATGCAGTCCATATTGTGTCCACTCTTTATTAAGTTTGTCTCGAAAGAGTCCACCAAAGAAGTATAAAATTCCTAGAGGTAATTTATTACATCTTATTGCGCTTACAATGAAATTTTTTAAATGTTTTGTTCTCTCACCATTCTATAGTGATAGGTTGCATTGATGGCAGCCATATCATGATATAAGGACCAAAAGAAAACCAAAAATATGTTTTTTAACCGAAAAGGAAGGCACAGCTTAAATGTTATGATTGTAGTTACAAGTACATACATATGATACATCTACAATAATACATTTGTACATTTATCTTAATTTTAGATCAGCGATGAAGCAACAAAAATTTTAGCCGTAAATGCAAGGTATGGTGGGTGTGCCATTATAGTTTTGTCTGGGCCCAAAGCGAAGAAAGAAATGTGTTTGGAAGTGGACTTTCTTTCCGGCTCGAGATCGGGAGC
This sequence comes from Brachyopa scutellaris, assembly GCA_949775065.1. Classification (NCBI taxonomy): domain Eukaryota; kingdom Metazoa; phylum Arthropoda; class Insecta; order Diptera; family Syrphidae; genus Brachyopa; species Brachyopa scutellaris. The sequence continues at coordinate 116,642,871 of OX459113.1, forward strand.
GCTACTTGGTAAAGTAGTAATCTGGGTGTTCTTCCATATATTTAGTGAGCATTCCCATTTGACATTAACTGGCTTGACTCCCTCAAAAAGAACGAATAAACCAAACTCCAATTCATAAATAATTTTATGTACTTACAATTTGTTTATTTTTAAAATTTCCTCACAAACACTATACGAAAAATTAATAACGATGCGCCGGGATCCCGGAGTCCCGGGATTGAAAATTAGCTTCGGGATTGAAATCCCTAATTGTGATGCTGATTTTTAAGATCGTCGGATGAGCCTTGGCTTATTAAAAAGCTATTAATTCAGCAATCTCTTCATTCGCTATTTGCAGATTTTTCTCCAGTTCCAGGTTTTGTTGAATTGCATTCTGAAGCTAATTTTTAAGATGGTCGGATGAGTCTTAGCTTTATTTTATGTTGGCGGTTAATTCAGCTATCTTTGCATTCGCCATTAGTAGCTTTTCCTCAATTTCTTGGTTTTGTTGAATTGCATTGTGATGCTGGTTTTTAAGATGGTCGGATGAGTCTTGGCTTCTTTTTAAGTTGGCAGTTAATTGAGCTATCTTTGCATGCGCCGTTCGTAGATTTTTTTCCATTTCTTCGATTTTTTTAATTACATACTGAAGGTCGGATGAGCTTTGGCTTCTTTTTAAGTTGGTAGTTAATTCAGCTATATTTGCATTCGCCGTTTGTAGCTCTTTTTCCATTTCTTCGTTTTTTTTAATTGCATTCTGAAGCTGATTCTTAAGATGGTCGGATAAGTCTTGGCTTCTTTTTAAGTTGGCAGTTAATTGAGCTATCTTTGCATGCGCCGTTCGTAGATTTTTTTCCATTTCTTCGATTTTTTTAATTACATACTGAAGGTCGGATGAGCTTTGGCTTCTTTTTAAGTTGGTAGTTAATTCAGCTATATTTGCATTCGCCGTTTGTAGCTCTTTTTCCATTTCTTCGTTTTTTTTAATTGCATTCTGAAGCTGATTCTTAAGATGGTCGGATAAGTCTTGGCTTCTTTTTAAGTTGGCAGTTAATTGAGCTATCTTCGCATGCGCCGTTCGTAGGTTTTTTTCCATTTCTTCGATCTTTTTAATTACATACTGCAGCTCGGATGAGCCTTGGCTTCTTTTTAAGTTGGTAGTTAATTCAGCTATATTTGCATTCGCCGTTTGTAGCTCTTTTTCCATTTCTTCGTGTTTTTTAATTGCATCCTGAAGCTGATTTTTAAGATGGTTGGATGAGTCTTGGCTTTGTTTTAAGTTGGTAGTTAATTCAGCTATCTTTGCATTCGCCGTTTGTAGCTTTTCCTCAATTTCTTGGTTTTGTTGAATTGCATTATGAAGCTGATTTTTAAGATCATCGAATTTGTCTTGGCTTATTAAAAAGCCACTTAATTCAGCAATCTCTTCATTCGCTATTTGTAGATTTTTCTCCAGTTCCAGGTTTTGTTGAATTGCATTCTGAAGCTGATTTTTAAAATGGTCGGATGAGTCTTGGCTTTGTTTTAAGTTGGTAGTTAATTCAGCTATCTTTGCATTCGCCGTTTGTAGATTTTCCTCGATTTCTTGGTTTTGTTGAATTACATTGTGAAGCTGATTTTTAAGATCATCGAATGAGTCTTGGCTTATTAAGAAGCCACTTAATTCAACTATCTCTGCATTCGCCATTTGTAGATTTTTCTCCATTTCTTGGTTTTGTTGAATTCCAATGGATGAGTCGGATAAATTCAAGTAAACCTGGTGGATACTGGTCTCGTTGCTAACTTTACGGCATTCGGGACATGTTTCTGACCTGAAATTAAGTCAAGTTTGTTTATTTAATTCTGAAAATAAAAAAAAACAGCTTATACCGTTCTAGCCAATGACGGAGGCAGTCGTTGTGATAGACGTGGCCACATTGTGTTGTAAAAATTGTTTCGGTTCGCTGGATCAACTCCAAACAAATAGTACACAAGATATCTACCATTTCTGTTTTAATTCCGCAGACTGAAATTAAAAAAAAAATAAAAAATATGTACATATGTATATGTAAGTCATTGTTTCTATAACGCGATGGTTGCGAGCTCTACGTATCATTTGATTTCTCTTTGTTTTTTTTTTTTTTTAATTGCATCTGCATCATTGGATTATAAATAATATTTATTTTTTTTATTCCTAAAAGAATAATTATTTTATTTATTTTTATTTTATTTTATAAACATTAAAAATAAATTAAAATCTATCGCTAACAGAAAAAATAAGAACACTAGCATTGGAGGCTTTTGGTTCTTATGGTGAGAGGTATATAATATTAAATATAATTCTATGTTAGTAATTTATTATAATTTATTAGGTTTTTATTTTATGTATGGTTAGTAGACTATTTATAAGTTCTATATTTTTTGTACTTGGATCTTGGAGGAGTTGCTCAATCTTACGCTGACTGTTGTTGGTGTGTTGAAGAAAATTATTTGAGAGGTAGCATGGTCCTAGAAGGTGAGAGATGGTTGTGGTATTGTTGCATTTTGGGCATATTGGTGATAAGTCTTTTTGAAGCAGGTGTTGGTGTGTGTTGTGTGGCCCGAGGCGAAGGCGAACAAAGTTTTTAATTTTTAGTTTGGATATGTTTCAGGGATAATCTGGACGGGTTTTGTTTGGGTTGATTTGTTTATAGTGGTGTATATATTGAAACCATTACTGCTTTTGCGATTCTTTTATTTTCTTCATGATCGTACCCATGAGGTCTCTCCTAGTGAAGGATTCGTACATGAAACAGGGGGAGTTGTGGGTAGAGTTTGCAATTTGGTCGGCGAGTTCGTTCCCGATTATTCCAACGTGACCAGGTATCCACATAATTTTTAATTTGTTGGGTGACTTTATCAACATGTCTCGTATTTTGGAAATTGTTGTTGAATCATTCTTAATATTCAGGACAGCTTTCACAGTTGAGAGACTATCTGAACAGATATTCCATTTTCCCGAAGTTTGAGAGAACTGTTTTATGACTTCATAGATAGCTTGGGCTTCTGCTGTGAAAATCGAGGCCGTGTTTGGTAAACTACCTTTGACGGTAGGAGATCCGTTGTGGTTGGTTACGGCAAATGATGTACTGTCGGCAGTTTTCGAGCCACCAGTATAAACAAATTTTCATCCTTTTGACGTTAGATCGTTAAAAATATCTAAAAAACATTTTTTTATACACCAAGTGGTTTGTGTTTTCTTTTTGGAAATCATATAGTTCCAAGTGGGCGTGGATGGTGTGTATTTTGGGAAACGCTTGAGTTTATTTTATTTCACAACAGATCATTATATAAATAGGCTAAGATAAAACAGTTCAACCACATATTAACTGCCTTGAACACAACGTACTCGCTTGATTTTTATTTTTTATTTTTTTGTTGGAAAGGTGCAGTGTAGTATGTATTTTTTTCCAATATGTTGTGTTTAAGTCAGGTAAAATAATAAATATCAATGCGAGCGTTTCTCTCGCACAATTGGTCGAATTTCGACCACAGGCAATGCTAGTACAAATAAGTTTATATTTACCACTAAGAATACGAAGCCGGTGAACTATATCCTTTTTTAAACACTATGGGACTACGTTACACAATACATTTTTTGGTGTAATCTCGTCAAGAAAGTTTACATTGTAGTGTTTACTCATGTGGTTAATTGGCTCATGCATCCCTTAAATTGTTCCATGATGAGATACTTGCTGTGACTCTATACTGCACAGGTAATGCGACCCCCATAAAAGTTTAATCCTAAACAGAATAAAAAGTCAATTGCATCAATCAGACCTGAGATCAGTTCATGCAAATAGTGAGAGAGTGGCATAAGGATTTTTAAATTCTCTACACCATTTTTTAACGAAACCTAACATTGAGTTTGATTTATTCAAAATGTGGTTTGTATGCTCTTTGAAATCAAGTTTAGGGCTAAAATAAACACCGATGTCCTTAAAGCGATAGAGAGAGTGATTCGATATCAAATAATTGAATATCCTCGGTAGGTAGGTACCCGTTACCTAGAAAATGTCATGGACCGACACTTGAGTGGGTTAAGGACTAAACCATTCTTTTTTTCAGCTACCTAGTGAAGTTATCAATATCTGATTGCAGAAGTCTACAATCATTTATGGTTGTAATTGCTTTAGTGTCTGCTTAACGCAGCAGTCAACACACGAAACAAATAATGGGGGAAAACCTAACGCTGCGAGTTTGTAGATAGTAATATTAGCCGCGTTTTATTATGCTGATCTGATCCAGATCAAATCACGGGCATAATAAAACAAACTGGATTATATTACACACCTTTTTAGCGCAGACACATAGATTTAGCGCGGAAATGCCGTTTTATTACACAGCATTTAAGCGCAGACAGACCAGCAAAATTCTCAAGCGAAAGTGTATCCATTGAGAAATGGCCGAACTATTTTATGGATCACGAAAGTAGATCCAAATGAAAAGCAAGATCTCGTATTGTTGTTGTAATGCATACACACCAATGACCCAATGATCCAATCTGGATCATTGGTGATAATAAAACGCGGCTATTATGAGCCAGCTGATCGAAAGCTTTGGAGAAATCAGTGTAGATCCAGTTCACCTCATGACAACTTTCTAAGGAATCGGAACAGTTATGGGAGAATGCTATCAGGTTTCTAACAGTAGACCTATTTCTGACAAATCCATGTTGTTCTTTACAAATATGTAACACCCCAACAAAGAAAAGTAAGACTATCACATACTACTTGTGCAAATAATAATTCCTTTTAATTGTTTTATATATTTATTACTAGCTGATATACCCGCATACAATAATATTTACTTTATATGTAGATATGTGTATTTAAAATATATTGTTTATTGGAAGGAGACTTACAGCATAAATCCTTGCTCCACAATTTGCTTAGCATCAAATGAAGTCATTTGCAAAGCCTTATTATACGATCGTATAGACTGAATGAATTGCCAGGATAAAGGATTTTCCTTAGATATTAAAAAAAAAAAATGGCTCAGGTGGGCTAGCAATTTCTTCCAATCTAAATTTTCCGCTTAAACAACTCATGTCTTTATTTGAGTGCTTTTCAATGTTGGCAATCGTTTGTCATTGAGCTTAGTATCACAACTGGATCATCAATATATTTTATTTCTTGGTTGTAATGAAACGCAGTCCGTCTCTTGAATGCATTGTTTTTCAGTGCGGATATGCGAATCGATTTTTCTAAGGGATTTTCTAAAGCTCGAGTGCCACGTGAGCGGTCCTTTTCAAGTAAAAAAATTACAACCAAATTTATCCAGTTATTGAATTAGAGATGATCGAACAATTACAATACATATTATGTTAATTCGAAGCAATACTAATCACGTATACTACACGCATGTACCGCATACACACATACCCGCTGGTGCATTCACGGTGGTAATGGTCTCCACTGATCGTTGCCGCGAAAGCATACAAACAATATTTCTTTATGTTATTACTTTTCTGATAGAAAATGTACAAAGAAGATATATATCGCCGCCCCAGAATTGGTTTCCGTATACGCCATTTGCACTTTTTTGGGAAATCGCATTTTTAAGTTCACGGTTCAATAAAAACAAAACTAGTCGATAAGATTTTTTTATTTTTTTAACAAATATTATTCAGAATATCTACTCTCAAATCAGAGTTAAAGAAAAGCTCAGTCTCTTTCAGTTTTTTTAAAAATTCAAAGTTTTCCTCCGACTGAACCGACTTTTTCATTATATTTTCATTTCTCGCCCGTTAAGCTCATATGCACATACAGCAAACCAAAACTAATTATTTTTTGCCGATTGGTACGTGATTTGTTTTGCTTTCGTTTGAAATCATTATCAATTCACTTGCATCTTATTTGCACATAAAGTATACAATTTTGAATATATTTTTTTTTGCATTTAATATGTAATTATAAAAGACAAAAGTTTTTAATAACTATGTGTATGGATGTATCAGAGAGGAAATTAAATACATTTACCACTTGAAATATAAAAGAGGAACAACTCGGCAGCTCCGCGTTTAGAAAGAGACTGTGGCAAATAATCAAATACATATTTTCCAGAAACAGAACAAAACTAAACACAACTACATATTAGTAGGGATATTAACTGCTGATAACAAGACCTGTGTCGATTGTGATTGATTCGATCTTTTTCGTCCGTTCACGGAAAAGTATTATTGATTAATTATTTTATAAGATACTGTATCTTAATGTGTAAAGCTATTACTTAAATAAATAAATTTGAAATTTGAAATTTGATTGCAACCGCGCAACCACAAATCAATCGTTCACAAGGTCAATACTTTAGCTCGTTCGGTTCTTTCGATTTAAAAAGAACGAAAGAAAAGTATAGTCAAAATCGGTTATAACGACATCGGTTGTAACGAAATATCTGTTATTACGGAGAAATCTAGAAGTCCCGACGTGCGTCTGCAGATGCATATTAATCCGGAGATAGAAGACGTCTTAAATGTACGATATAATATTCGTAGATTAAGTAGAACTAAACCTCACGAACTTGTTATCTGACAATTATGAGAACCAGTATTTAAATTTAAATACCTTCTCAAACCCAAACTGAACGTTGAAACTAAAATCATTTGTCGATCTTTCTTTGATTGGTCATGATTAAGGAGGTGTTTTTGGTGCGGTTAGAATCCCACACTACTCTGGGTTTCCAACCCCACAGTGTCTTTCGAGATTTTCACCTTCGTTAAAAAAAAAAAAAAAAAAAAAAAAAGAAGTCCCGACTAAAATACATAAATATTACACTGACCGTATACGACATACATCTGTTTTTGTTTTATTATAAAAACATCGAAAATCGGTCATAACGAAATATCGAAAACTAAAATTAACGAATGCATTTTGATTTAGATTTTTGGTTGTATTGAAATGAAGTGAACCAATACAATGTTTATCTCTATCAATGGATGATTGAATGATTGATTGAAAAGACCGCAACATTTCTGAAAACAATACTTGAACGATTCGATCTTCATATTTGAACGATTAGGGGACTCACACCATCCAACATAACTCATAGACTTGGTTTGTCCGACCAAATCTATATTTTTTTTAAATAAATTGTGATAAGTTGTACTGCATTATAAAGCAAAACAAAAAATAAATAAAATATTAATCATAGTCCAGTGCAGTTGGTCATTATAAAGCTACACACTGAGCAACAGGGTGTTTAAGAAAGTTCATTGAAGTAGGTACCAACAACAGTTGTTCTATTACAACTAGCCCTAGATTTATACCTTCAACACCCATACCTACACCACAAGACAGTAAATTACATATTTATTACCGAATTTCACGTAAACAAATGTGTAAATTCGTCTAATACCGTCCGCGTCCATGCATAACTGCGGCTAGGGTTGCTTGCTATACATCCGTATATCGAAAACATCGAAGTTTACTATTCGATGTATTGAATCAATCCGATGCACCGATGTTTAACGAAATATGTATCGATGTTGTCACTACCTACATGGAAAAAAATACACAACATTGTATTTTTTGAATGAAAATCCCTAACTACGGCGCACTTGTAACTGTTGTGCTGTTTGTGTACCAAATTTTACCGTAATTGTACTCAGTCCAACAAAAATTGTCAGTACAGGGAAGAAAGGATGTTTGTCTCTCAATCCGACTTCAATGGCTTGCATAAATCTGAGTGCTACACTGAAAGAAGTAATAGACAGCTTGGACAGGTTGATTAATTTTATGAGATCTCGTTCCGCTCTTCAGCACCGACAGTTCAAAGAGTTTCTTTCTGAATGTGATTCGGCATATTCTGACTTACTGCAACACAATAATATTCGCTGTCTAAGTAAAGTTCAAGTTATTGAACGTTTCTGGCTAATCAAAGAACAAGTTATCTCCTTCTTGCAAAACTTGGATACGCCGAAAGCAAGAAAACACTTGGAGTTCATAACAAACGAGCGCAATATGCTAGCTGTGTCTTTTCTAAAAGCTGTTTTGAAATGTTTAAATGCGCTCAACATCGAGTTACAAGTAACTGGGCAATTAATATGTGATCTGATACAAATCGTGACTGCTTTTCGTCGCATGTTGGATGTTTTTGAAAACGATATTGCAAGACAAGAATTTTTTCATTTCCCAACAATTCTTGAATACAAAATGAGAAATTCTGAAGAAGAAATTGTAGTGCTTCTAAGTTTTCTATCGAATCTTAAAAACGAATTTGCTGTACGGTTCCAAGATTTTGCAAACATTTATTTATTTATTTATTTATTTATTTATTTCATCAAATGAGTATACATCAACTGTTCTCTTTAGATTACTAGTACAATTAAAATATAAACTAAGAACTAATGACTAAAACCACCGGAAATGGAGCTCTAAAACTAATTTATTCTTAAATGAACTCCTACTGAGATGAAAATCTAAAAGACTACAATAATTATTTGACTCTCGTAGGCATCTAGAAATTGGTTCATTGTAACCATAATTTGCTCTATGATAAGGTACATAAAATAAATAACGATTTCTAAGAGCTCTCGATGGAGCCTGTAATCCAATTAATGAAAGCAGAAAAGGGCAATCAATACGACAGTTAATCAAATCGCGAATAAACATAATAGAAAAATATTGCCTTCTTACGAAAAGAGGCAAAATTCCAAATAATTTGCAACTCGTTTCATAAGAAGGCATTTCGATATTCCAGCGTAATCTACGCACTGCAATCCTTGTTAAACGTTTTTGGATCCTCTCAATTCTGTTGGTATGTATGTTATAAAATGGATTCCAGATGGTACTACAGTATTCAAGATTTGGTCTGACAAATGCAAAAAATAGACATTTAAGAGTATGGGGATCCTGGAAGTCTTTAGAATTGCGTAGTATAAATCCTAGCATTGAGTTACTTTTAGCCACTAAAAACTCAATATGCTTTTGTTAAGCATAAGTTTATTGTCAAAAATAACTCCAAGATCTTTTTTAGAGGAAATAAAGGACAGCGAGACATTGCCGATCTTGTATGTGAAAAGAATTGGCGAAAGGTTACGACAAAAAGTAAGGCTTTGACATTTAGAAACATTTAGATGAAGGTCATTATTGAGGCACCAAATCGAAAGCCTGTCAAGATCTTCTTGCAAAAGAGTACAATCCTGCTCAGAGTTTATAGGCCGGAAGACTTTCAAGTCATCGGCAAACATTAGGCATTGAGAATTTACGAACAAGTCAGGAATGTCATTTATAAATAGAAGGAAAAGCATAGGGCCAAGATGACTGCCTTGAGGTACACCAGAAGTCACATAAATAGGTGCTGATATTATGCCGTTAATACGAACATATTGTATACGTTCCTTAAGATAGGAGCTAATCCATTTTAGGAAGTTGGAGTTAAATCCAAATTTAGCTAGCTTGCGAATTAAGATATCGTGGTTAACGCGATCGAATGCTTTAGAGAAGTCGGTGTAGATGACATCATATTGCAGACCTTTCTCGAAGCCATCCAGAACATGGTGACAAAAATGGAGAGATTGGTAGAAGTAGATCTTCCTGCGACAAGAGGAGAGATAAAGCTTTTCAAAAGAGGTGTTAGTTTATCACAGACTAGTTTTTCAAAAAGCTTGGGTATTGCCGACATTTTATAAATAGGACGATAGTTAGTAACATCATGTCTAGATCCGGACTTAAAAATTGGTGTTAAAAAGGCTTTTAGAAAATGACCGCTTTGAAGGGATAGGTTAAACACTAAACAGAGAGGTACAGAAATCGCGATAGAAAACTTTTGTAGTACAATCGGCGGGATGCCATCGATACCAGGACTCTTGTCTAGTTTTAATAATGATAGGGCTAAATTAACCTCACGGATTGAACACTCAAGGTTACCAACATTCAGATAATTACAAGACAAGATATCACAAGTAACTTGTGAAGTGGGAATACCACAAGTATAGACAGACTGAAAGTGACATTGGAATGCCTTTTGCTATTGATAAAGCTCCAAAAACATTTGCTGTTCGATTTTAATTTAGACTCGACAGACCGAACAAACTGTCTATAGAGGAGCTTGTTTACGACATCGAACTGTTTATTAAGTATCCGATATTGCCTCAGCAGTTCCGGATCGTTGTTACTTTTGCGGAACTGCTTATAGATCTTTTTTTTTCATTATTTAAGTTAATGATTGCGCTATTAAACTAAATTGGTTTAGAGCCCGTAGCAGATTTTACTTTAGGTGTAAATCTATCAATTGCCACTTTAATAATTTCAATAAATTGGTTATAAGAGTCATTTAAGTTACTATTAATGAAAACGGCGTGCCAATCAATACCAGTAATATAACTAGAAATGTTGTTAAAATTGGCTCTATCCAAAATTGGGAAGCTTTGTCAATTCCTTAAATCGCCTTATGAGGTTGCTGCAGAAGGAGAATGGACTGACGTGGCTGCGAAATTATTCAGTTTTTCAAAGCCTTCACTTCAAACGGAAATATGTAATTGACTTGCAAGAAGATATTTCCCTGCAAATGTAAAAAACTGCATCCACTGATGAATTTTTGGGTAAACATGTTTCGGAAAAGTATCAAAATTGCAAAAAACTAGCTATTGATTTGGCTAATTTGTTTGGGTCGGCATATATAGGTATATGCGGATCGTCTTTCTCAAAAATGTATTTTTTGAAGAACAAAGATCGTTCGAGATTAACAGAGGCCCACCTCGACGACGACGCTCTTCGTATTTGCTGTTCCCCACGTGAACCAAACTATAAAAAACTGGCTCAAGACCGTCGTTGTAATTTCTCGCATTAATTTTACCTATTGTGTTTTCTTTAATTTATTAATGAAGGCAAAATAAAACCTACTAAAAATTATGAGTTTTTTTTTTGGACCTCGATCAAATTTTTCAACCCCACTTTCAATTACTTTCCGACCCATGTTCTAGTGTATTAAACTTAGAGCAACAATGGTGGGATTGTTTCATAGACAATTGGTTAGTGCTTTTTACAGTTAAAAACTATTACCGTCCGTAATTTCGTTTTCGAGATATTAGTCTTCAAACACAGATTTTTATATTTTTTTTAAACCAATTTTAGTGAAAATCGTATTTTTCTCGGAAATGTGTGCCATAACGTCACCTAAAAATTCACCATACAAAGTTTTAACCTGGGGCTTACAGTTTTCCTGGTAGTATGCTAATTTAGTCACAAGAACCTGTAAAAGGAATGCATATAAATATACTAGAAGTAGCTTAATTTTCATGGGACAGGTCTTAAGAAAAAAAAAAAAAACATTAGCGGAAGGTTTCAAAAGGTAAACTTTTTACTTTGTAGTATAAGAAATTCAAAAAAATCCCGTAACATCTAAATCCATTCACCATAGCTGGGCTCCGAGGTATAAACCTAATTGCACTGGACTACGACTAATGGCCTATTTGAAATGCAGGTAACGGAAAATCCATTGACAAGTCACTAAACATTTCAATTTCATTCCTTTATGTTAAAGAATTTCGACCTATATGTATCTTAAAGATATCTAGTTTAAATTCGCCCTTTGTAGCTATTTCTTCGTTTTGTGTAATAATTATTGCAGTGTGAATCTGATTTTTAAGATGGTTGAATGAGTCTTGACTTATGTTAAAGGTAGTTAGTAGTTAGTTCGGCTATCTTTGCATTCGCGCTTTGCAGCTTTTTCTCTATTTCTTCGTTTTGTGTAATTGCAGTGTGAAGCTGATTTTTAAGATGGTCGAATGAGTCTTGACTTATGTTAAAGATCATTAGGTCGGCTATCTTTGCATTCGCGCTTTGCAGATTTTTCTCCATTTCTTCGTTTTTCTTAAACGCAATGTGAAGCTGATTTTTAAGATTGTCGGATGAGTCTTGGCTTATCTTAAAGATAATCGATTCAGCTATCTTTGCATTCGCCGCTTGCAGCTTTTTCTCCATTTCTTCGTTTTGTTTAATTGCAGTGTGAATCTGATTTTTAAAATGGTCGAATGAGTCTTGACTTATGTTAAAGGTAGTTAGTAGTTAGTTCGGCTATCTTTGCATTCGCGCTTTGCAGCTTTTTATCCATTTCATCGTTTTGTTTAATTGCAGTGTGAATCTGATTTTTAAAATGGTCGAATGAGTCTTGACTTATGTTAAAGGTAGTTAGTAGTTAGTTCGGCTATCTTTGCATTCGAGCTTTGCAGCTTTTTCTCCATATCTTCGTTTTTCTTAAGCGCAGTGTGAAGCTGATTTTTAAGATGGTCGAATGAGTCTTGACCTATGTTCAAGATCGTTAGTTCAGCTCTCTTTGCATTCGCGCTTTGCAGCTTTTTCTCCATTTCATCGTTTTGTTTAATTGCAGTGTGAATCTGATTTTTAAAATGGTCGAATGAGTCTTGACTTATGTTAAAGGTAGTTAGTAGTTAGTTCGGCTATCTTTGCATTCGAGCTTTGCAGCTTTTTCTCTATATCTTCGTTTTTCTTAAGCGCAGTGTGAAGCTGATTTTTAAGATGGTCGAATGAGTCTTGACTTATGTTAAAGATCGTTAGTTCGGCTATCTTTGCATTCGCGCTTTGCAGCTTTTTCTCCACTTCTTCGTTTTTCTTAAACGCAGTGTGAAGCTGATTTTTAAGATGGTTGAATGAGTCTTGACTTATGTTAAAGATAGTTAGTTCGGCTATCTTTGCATTCGCGCTTTGCAGCTTTTTCTCCACTTCTTCGTTGTTCTTAAACGCAGTGTGAAGCTGATTTTTAAGATGGTTGAATGAGTCTTGACTTATGTTAAAGATCATTAGTTCGGCTATCTTTGCATTCGCGCTTTGCAGCTTTTTCTCCACTTCTTCGTTTTTCTTAAATGCAGTGTGAAGCTGATTTTTAAGATGGTTGAATGAGTCTTGACTTATGTTAAAGATAGTTAGTTCGGCTATCTTTGCATTCGCGCTTTGCAGCTTTTTCTGCATTTCTTCGTTTTTCTTAAACGCAGTGTGAAGCTGATTTTTAAGATTGTCGGATGAATCTTGGCTGATCTTAAAGATAATCGATTCAGCTATCTTTGCATTCGCCGCTTGCAGCTTTTTCTCTATTTCTTCGTTTTGTGTTATTGCAGTGTGAAGCTGATTTTTAAGATGGTCGAATGAGTCTTGACTTATGTTAAAGATCGTTAGTTCGGCTATCTTTGCATTCGCGCTTTGCAGCTTTTTCTCCACTTCTTCGTTTTTCTTAAACGCAGTGTGAAGCTGATTTTTAAGATGGTTGAATGAGTCTTGACTTATGTTAAAGATAGTTAGTTCGGCTATCTTTGCATTCGCGCTTTGCAGCTTTTTCTCCATTTCTTCGTTTTTTTCAATTGCATCCTGAAACTGATTTTCAAAATGGTCGGATGAGTCCTGGCTTCTTTTTAAGTTGGTAGTTAATTCAGCTATCTTTGCGTACGTCATTCGTAGCTGATTTTCCATTTCTTGGTTTTTTTCAATTGCATCCTGAAACTGATTTTCAAAATAGTCGTATGAATCTTGGCTTCTTTTTAAGTTGGTAGTCAATTCAGCTATATCTGCATTCGCCATTTGTAGCTTTTCCTCAATTTCTTGGTTTTGTTGAATTAAATTAGATGAGCCAGATAGATTCAAGTACACCTGGTGGATATTGGTTTCGTTGCAAACTTTGCGGCATTCGGGACATGTTTCTGACCTGAAATTCAGTCAAATTTGTTTATTTAATTCTGAAAATAAAAAGGCAGCTTATACCGTTCTAGCCAATGACAGAGGCAGTGGTGGTGATATATGTGGCCACATTGTGTCGTAAAAATAGTTTCGGTTCTCTGGATCAACTCAAAACAAATAATGCACAAGATATTTACCATTTTTGTTTTAATTCAATAGACTGAAATTAAAAATAAAAATATAAGAAAACATTATGTATGTAACTGTTTCTAAAACGCGTTGGTTGTGCGCTCTTTGCTTCATTTGATCCCTGCTCTTTGTAAATTGCATTGTACTTCGCCAGAGTAAGATCGTCCTTTAAAGCGGGTACACAGTATCCAACAAGAGTGTCACGCAGAACCTGATATCATTCTTGCGTAATGGAGCGAATGAACACATTAGGTTTGTTTGATGTCGCCAGCCCTAGGGTGCACTGACTAGTGTCAATTATTTTCGTTGTTTTACTAAGCAACTTATCTGAACACAAAAAACACAAGCACAATGAGCAAAACCAACAGCCCTTTTTTCTTGTACTGACGAAATACTCGGGGTAAATCTAGTGAAGAACCAGTATCGACAACGAACACTGACCAGCATATTCAGTGCGTTTTCAGTGTAGCACTGGCGGACATAAAATGCATCAGTGGGTTTCCAGTCCACCCTAGTGCATCCTAGGGCTGACATCAAACAAACCTTTTATAGGTTTTGTATGACACTCAAAAATCATCATTCAGTTGATATTTTTGTGTGAAGAACATGGATACTGATACATATGTTACCAACTTATTCATAAAGCTGTCCACAGAAATTTCTTGGGCTAAAATTCGCAACATGGGGAAATTTTTCACTCTTTTGTTAGCTCTCTCTTCTGTGAAAAACTACGAAAAGTGTTCGTAGTGAAACAGGATTAAACTGATTTTCGTAGAATTTCGAAGTTTTGTACCACGCTTTCACCGAGCTGAAAACTCGGGGTTTCTATGAACTTTCACAGTGAAACCTCGAGGTTTCAGCTCGGTGGAAACGTGGTAGGTACAATACCACAGGTACGGGAACAGACCTAATATACACATCACTAGTTCCGCACAATGTCATTTAAAGTGTGTGTACCAGCTTTAAGAGTAGTGCATAGAGTCTAAAATAAACTGCAGGCTGTTAACCTACTTAACAAAAGTAGACCGATTCTCTATGCATAATAATTAACGAATTCCTCCGTGTTCTTTTTAACATCTTGATCAAGTTTACTCTTGCTATGTATTGTAAAAACCTTAGATCATGTTAGTAGTTATTAGTCACTTCGGCAAAGCCAGATAAGAAGTTTCTTTTGTTTTGGTAAAGAGTCATTATCAATTCTCTTGCACATGTAATAGAGTATAAAATTTTGCAAATATTTTTTGTTGGAATTTAATAATTCAGTCAGAATACCTACCTACAATTGTTTTTAATAACTAAAAAATGTATACATTGTATGTATGTATCACAGAGGAAAATAAATATATTTACCAACCGAAATAATAAAAGGCGAAAAGATCTGCAGCCCCGCGTTTAGAAATCGACTGTCAAAATTAATCAAATCTTTCCAGAAACAGAACCAATATCGTACAATATCATACATAACTGAACACATCGACTGGTGGGGAATTCAACTGCTGATAACTACATAACATGTATACATGACGTGTGTAGTGTAGTGTATGCTATCGGCCGGCTGTCGGCGGTTAGATAAGCTGTGTTACTGTGTAGTTAAAAAGTTGCAATCTATCAGATGCGGGCTGTTTTGGTAGGTATAGGTAGTTTTAAATATGTAATAACAAGTTTGTTCACTGTTGCCAGCCCCAGGGCGCACTGACTATTGTCAGTGTATTTTCATGGTTGTCCAGACACCCAGAGCAACCACTATTTCAAAGAACGCAAATCGCTTGCCCTAACCTCTGTCATGCATTGAAAACTGAACATTATTCAAACCGTCAACACATTATTAAAAAAAATATTGCAAAATTATTAATTAGTTGGAAAATCGCACTTATTGTCAACTTTGGTTAAAAACGTAGGTAAATAATCATATTTTCCTTTTTTTCCTGCTGCGGTTTTTCCGAGTATCGTCAAATCTGTGGGTTTTTCAGCATACTTATCACAGATTTTTTTGTTAACAATTTATTGTTACGTTCATAAGGAAAAAATTATCAAGCGCTATGTTTATTACGCATTTTTTGTAGAAAAGCGACCTGAAAGTCAAAAATTTTCATAGGAAATTTAACGGAAACTGACTTAAAAATAAAATATTTTGAAAGTTAAAAAAGTTATCGGTTTTATTTAAAAGAGTATTATTTTTTCTAAAATTAAAGCCCTAAATGAAGTTTTTGTAGTGATTATTAGCGGAGATATTTGTGTTAGCATGGGTCAAGGTACAACAAAGTAGGTCTTTCTTAAATTCTCGATAAATGATGTCCACATTGGAGATAGTCCCTTCCTGTAGAACGATTTTTTTCTTAGATTATACCCAAGAATCAGTTCCCAAAGAATTGACATTTAACTTCATAACTCGCTGTAGGTATAGTAAACTTAACCCATTTTAGCCTAACGTTACATAAATGTAACACTTGGTCACAATTACTGAGTTTAAAATTTATGCAATGTAAAGTATAAAGGATTCTAAAGAGAATAACACGAAAATACTGCATTCTGGTTGTGATTTTATTGACCATAGAAATTTTTTTACATATTTGAATTTGAGTTGATAGCAAAATGGGGATGCGCAGATGGTAGGCATTTGTTTGTTAATTATTTTAGTGAACTTACTGTATATTGTAAGAAAAGATATGAATGTTGTGTTATTGTATCATATGTATAAAAGCAAATACCTAAAACAAAATATTTTTTGAAAATTCGTTTGCCTGCTCGCTCAGGTTTTTGGATGCTGTTACATATATGTAACGTTAGTCCGCATATAACATAACATAATTTGTGACGGAAAATACATTTATGTAACACTAGCTGTTCCGCCCGGCTTCGCCCGTGTCCAAAAAATATAGTGTTACTTTCAATACATACATTGTCATTTAGTTCAAAGAATCGGTCTGTCTGTCTGTTTGCCTGTCTGTCTGTCAATCTATCTATCCGTCTGTCTGTTAATCTATCTATCTATCTCTCTGGCTGTCTGTCTGTCTGTCTATATTAATTGACAAAATGTTTCATATTCACATTACACCTAAAATTACGAAAATTTGTATGACAGGTAGCAGAACCGCCGGTTGTTGAGTAACCGCACTGATGCTATGTTGTATTCTATATTAAGAAAAACGTGCTCTGACATTTTTACCAAAATCGGTTGAGTAGTTTCCGAGTCTACAAAAGGCAAACATAAATATGTACATCGTGTATACATTCATTTTTATATATACATAAAGATCTAATAACTTAACTCCAGCGCCACCTATCGGGTCCAGATTTTATTATATAATTCTCTCTTTTGGCACTGAACTAACATATATTGTGAATATGAGCCTTTTTGGTCCACAAATATAGAAGTTAGTAATAACTTGACTCCAGCGCCACCTATCGGGTCCAAATTTTATTATATAATTTTCTCTTTTGGCACTGAACCAACATATATTGTGAATATGAGGCTTTTTGGTCCATAAATATAGAAGTTAGTAATAACTTGACTCCAGCGCCACCTATCGGGTCCAGATTTTACAATTTTCTCTTTTGGCACTGAATCAACATACATATATTGTGAATATGAGCATTTTGGGTCCATAAATTTAGAAGTCATTAATAACTTGACTCCAGCGTCACCTAGCGAGATGAAATATACTTTACAACCTACTTTGCAACCTTACCTACCAAATATGTATACACAAAAAATTTCATGAAAATCGGTCGAGTCGTTTCGGAGGAGCGCGACTTACAAAAAAAATCATCATCAACTCCACACGATTGCCATGCCACTGTGTGCTGCGACTGTCACTCAGTATGCTTTGAAAACAAAAAAAATCAAAAACCCACTACGCGCACGCATGTTAGAAATACGAAAATGAATGCAATGAGAGAATAACAAAAAAAAAACCTCGTCATCAACTCCACACGATTGCCACTGAGTGGTACACATAAAAAGTCACTCAGTATGCTTTGAAAAAAAAATCAAAAAAAAAAAATGGTAGAAATACGAAAAGGAATGAGAGAATTTAAAAAAAAAACTCGTCATCAACGCCACTCGATTGCCACTTAGTGCTGTGATTCAGCTTCTGCGTGAAAAAAAAAACGACTTTGGAATGCATTTTGTACTATTAATCAGCTTCTAGTAATTGCACAGATATGATTTTGGTCTTAAAATCTGTGTATTGAATGTAGTTAAGCTGATAATGAATATCAATCACATGGGAGAAGCTGTTCTAAAGTAATAGGCGATTATTCTAAATTGAATTTTCGTTTTCTCATTTGAAGTCCCTTAAACTCTGAAACCGAAAATGTATCTAATTCAAAGCTAATTGATAAACCTTCTCCAAGAAATTAGTAATCTAATACCAAAAGAATCGTTTAAATCTATTCAGCGGTTCTTGAGATCATTTACTACAAAGGTAATATGACACCGATCGGGACTTTGCTTTATACTATGTAAGGGGGATAAGGAGGATAAGGATTAGTCCGTATGCAACAGGCTTTGTATCTGATTACTTTGTGTATTATTCGGCTTGGTAGGCGGGCACCGTAGCGCAAGTGGTTAGTGCGTCGGACTACTGAGCCAGCGGTCTTGGGTTCGAATCCGGCCGCAAACACCTAAAAGTTTTTCACAGTGCCCACCTCTTTCGAATGTCTGACAAGCATCAAAGAGTATCAATTGTCATGAGAAGCTTCTCAACTCGCCGTTCGGAGTCGGCAAAAAACTGTAGGTCCCTTCCATTCGTGGAAAAAATAACACGCACACACAAAAAGGACTGCTGACGCCCTATATTTATTTTATTTAGGATAAAACAAAGAGGTTACAACGGAACCGGAACGACCCGGGAAAATCGCATTCCGGCTTCTTGTCGTTTAAGAAATAAAAAGGAATTGAAGAATGCAAAGCGTGGTACAATTGAATTGTAATTCTGCTGAAATGGGTTGACAGTTCCATTGTGAGTTTTGCGTCTATACTTTTTGGAAAAAATCCAGTTACAAAAGTGTCCACATATTTTCGAAAAGAGCGTAAGCTATGGATCTTACACGCCCTATGCAATTCCATGGTATAATGCAAACATCGGTGGTATGGACCAAAATGTAAACAACTACCGGATAGGTGTTAGAGGGAAGAAATGGTGGACGTCCATTTTAACTTGGCCTTGACTGATAGATGTTTCAAATCAAAACACTTGGTTACTCCACAAAAAAGCTGGCTCCAATTTACCCGGGCTTCAGTTCAAGCATTCGATAGCACGGTTTTATTGTCGGACTCTTGGTGGCCCGAAACCTCCTGATGGTTTTCGTAGACATAAAATGGAAACCGAAAATGCTAATGCTCGCTACGATCGAGTGGACCATTTGATTATAAAGATCCCCAATAAAAAAGATGACAATTTGCAGGTTCACTATGCAGATCACACTGTACTACAATGTGTTCTAAGTACGATGTAGGCCTATGTATGTGTAGCTTGCTTCCAGAAAAATCATTACATATCTTTAAATTTATGAAATAAATAAAAATAATACTGAAATAAAATGCATCGTGGTGTAGTGGTAAGTGCGCTGGATTACTACGCAATGCTGCCCGGGCCCAAAACCTAAGAGTTTTTTTTTTCACCGTGCCACCTCTTTCGAATGTCTGACAATCATTCAAAGAGTATCATTTGTCATGATGAGCTTCTCAACTCGCCGTTCGGAGCAGTGCTGGGGGATCGTGGGAAAAATCGCTTTTTGTGGGAATTTGGACCTCAAAAGGGATCGAGGGGAAACCATATGGTTTTGTGGGAATTTTTTGATTGTGTGGGAATTTTTTTTATTTATAAAATTTAAACCCTTTGTATAAGCAAGAAAATTCCAAACCATTAATAGTTTTTATTCACTTATTCCAATTCGTGAAGATAAAAATAACGAAACTCGCTTTAAAGTAACTCGTTTGAGACCTTAATTTCTCTTTCCTCCACCCAATTTGCACAACAAAAGGGGTAATTTGGACCTGCATTGCTGTGGTTTTTTTTTTACAATTATGAACTCAACATTAATGCTACTCAAATCATAAAGGCGTACTTCTCATACACAATTTTTTCGTCATTCTCCAGTTACCAGAGTTATTTGTGTCAAAATGTGTCAAAAACCCAGACAACTTTTGTTAGTGATTTAAAGTGAAAAAAAGTGTTCCATAATGCCATTAGTACAAAATGCGCATTGTTTCAACTTCGCCACTAAAATTGGACACCAAGATAATTATAATTATAGTCCACGGAAAGCCGAAACCTCATTTTAAATATTTAACGTGAAGTAAGGTTTATGGATATGTCATTTAAATGAAAGAAATTCGTAAAAATGTTTTCAATATATGCATTTTACGAATTTTTTCTCACTGAAATACCAAATGAAATAATCCTAACTCACTTTGAATATTTAATATGACTTTAATTTCGTAACGAGGTGATAACGATATTGTGGACCTAAGGTCGACTATAATTATCAAAACTTTTTGTTACGTGCTAATATAATTTTAAATTGTACTCTATCCGACTATAATACTGCGTCTTTTTTTTTCTTTAATTATAAAATCTATTTATCTACGTTATTTGGCTTTGGAAATATGTATGTGCAAATTAAAAATACCAAGTACAAACTTAACGGAAATTTTGTTTAATTTTTTTTCTGTGGGAAATAAATAGGGAAAAACGAAATGGTGTGTGGGAAAAAAAGGGAATTTTCGGCTCGGGTGATGGGACTTCTCTGAAAAATGCCCCCCAACACTGGTTCGGAGTCGGACTGTTTGTCCCTTCCATTCGTGCAAAAATATAACACGCACACACAAATGGTTGTGAGAAGCAGGCCCAGGTTCACCCCGAGCTGTAGCGCCACCTAAAGTAAAGTAATACTGAAATAAAATACATGATTTGCTTGCATGTATACAGTGTTATTGTTTATACGATGTTTGTGGTATCAGGACTAACGTTACACACAGTACACGTATCTAAGGTAGTATATTGCGCATCTGTCAAACATTTTCAAAGCAAAAAATGGCCGACAACTGTGTGGCATTTCTATGGGATTTAATTCAAATTCATTGTTTTCCTAGTTTTTCTTATCATTTCTTAATAAAATAACATACGTTTTTCTTTATGAAATCGATTTATTCGTTTATCTTTTCATTTTCCTTGAGTTTTCTATAGTTATTGTTCGGATATTTCAGTCGGTCATATCTTCTCATCACAGTTCTTTTAATTATTGTTCACACAACATTCGTATACGGCACAACACATTTTTCAAAGTTTTGACAAAAAAGTTAATTAAATAATATAGAAAACATTAAAAAAACGAAAATGAAATGCAAATATCCTCACAGTTGGCGGCCATTTTCTTGAAGTTTTGACAGATGCGCGAACTTGGACGAAAATGAACACTCTAAGTATACTACCTTAGATACGTGTACTGTGAACGTTACATATTTGTAACGGCCTAGTGTGACCAAACCTTATTAAAAAAAAATTAAAAAAAATCTGATCTAGGTTTTTGCACGCAATACAAGCCGCGCCTTAAAATTTCAGCCTTGCATCGAACATTTTGGACTCTCATCATTAATGGGATATTAATCTAAATGAAAAAACACTTAATTCATTTACAGAGAGAAATTAATATTTTTTATGAAGGTAGTTTATGAAATACCTACATTATACATAAATAAAAAGTAACATGTTGCAGAGTTTGGTTCAAATCAGTCAACCAAGATATATTCCATTAAAAAGTATTGTAAACTTATGGTCGCTTCTTGAAATTACAAATCACACGATATCGATGAAAAACAAAAAATACTCACATCAAGCTACAAACAAAATAACAAGCATGTATACACCCAAACATCTTCACACGTATACAATCTACACGGGTCAATATTTACGAAATCCACCGTACCAACGAACGTGCCGGCATCAGCACTCCGCGTCCGCAGTCCCCTCCCAATCGCCATCAGTTTGACTTCGACGTTTCGGCGAAACCTACTTGAATCTTGAATAGTCTGTTCAGTGAGGCTGTGCTGGACAGAAAAGAACAGAAAAGTACAAGGCTTACGTGTTCAATGAGAAAAGCTTTTGTCCGAGACTGATCAGTTTAATCGCAAAAAGGACAATCAGTTATTGTTAAATGCTATAAATAATTTGGAAAACATAAAGTAAAATAATCATCAATGCAATTGTCATTTTTGACAACAAACATATGGCTGTGCTTCTCTGTGCTGACTTGATCTGAGCTTTTGCACAAATCTATGTCAGCTTTTACATTGGCCGAGAAAGGTCGGCTGACTTATCGTTATTCTCTTTTGGGCTCGGGTGGTACTTATACACGCGCCGATTCCGACAGCCGACTATTTAATCCTTTTCTCCCTTCATTCTTAACGCGCTGTATTCGGAAGTTGTTGCTATCAGGATAGAATTTAAAACAAAAAAAGTCTTTAAAATGCATGGAAAAAATATTGAAATTTTGAATGATTTGATATAGTGTATTTATGGTTTTATTAACGTCAGGGATCTAGACATGACCAACGAATTCTTCTGGATCTATTTAAATGCTGTGAAACATCACTAGATTTACCTAAGACAAGGAAGAAAAATCTAAATTTCAG
Organism: Brachyopa scutellaris; assembly: GCA_949775065.1. NCBI lineage: Eukaryota > Metazoa > Arthropoda > Insecta > Diptera > Syrphidae > Brachyopa > Brachyopa scutellaris. The sequence continues at coordinate 116,665,323 of OX459113.1, forward strand.
TAATTGAATTTGCTTGCTTACCTATATTAATATAATCTAGATGAGCTAGATTATAAAGAATTTCGTGCATTTGAAAATGGAAAATTAAATGTTCGATTAAATCATGAGACCACTTAAAACGTTCCATAAAACACAGAACACTCACCGAACACAGTCTCTAACAAAATTCCGCCGGCGATACGAACTCAACTCTGAGAACACAAGAATAAAGCAACTGAATGAAAATACGAACGAGATAAAAGAGAACACGCAAAAATCGTGTCGGTTGCGCTACCCAGCCGAGGCGAGCTACCCCCTGCACTTCTCACCTCCCTTTCCTTGACATTCGGGTCCCTGCCGATCTTTCTCGGCCAATGTAAAAGGTGACTATGTCACCTCGGCCGGTCAGATCGGCCGGGTCCCGAATGTCATGGAAAGGGAGGTGAGAAGTGCAGGGGGTAGCTCGCCTCGGCTGGGTAGCGCAACCGAGACGATTTTTGCGTGTTCTCTTTTATCTCGTTCGTATTTTCATTCACTTGCTTTATTCTTGTGTTCTCAGAGTTGAGTTCGTATCGCCGGCGGAATTTTTTTAGAGACTGTGGCCCCTATTGTGAGTGTCGATCAACGATCGTCACGACAATTGTCGATTGCGTCGATTGATTTTGGCTTTGATATTGTGTAACTCAATCGACGGAAGAATAGGTTATTGTGAATAAAAATGTGAATATTGTGAATACATCATACTTTTGACAGTTGTTTGCCTATTGGGTTATTGTTTTCATAATTATTTGTTTCCAATTCCATAAGTAGTTATTTATTTAAATAAATGAGTTGCATTAAGTTGTGGCTTAACGATGGTGGGATGGACGAATGTTGAAAAAGTGCATTCAGCATATTACGAAGAAGACATTTTTTGCAAACGACAAAGCGGTAGAAACCAGGAACAATATTCTTGGATCCACGCCCATATGCATAGTTTTGAAAATAAAAAAAAAAATGAAAATTACTTGAAATTGCAATTTATTTCAGTTTATTTCATCATATTGTGGTATCAAAGTAAAGAGAATAATATAAATAATAATTATTAATTATCTTTTTCCATCGCCTATTTGCTTGGGTTTTTGCACGAACTCCCTTCGCGATATCAGGACTTGTTTCCATAAATATCAGCTCCAATTGCTTTTTCTTTGTAACCTGCTTCGCACTGGATTCGAATTAATAATTAAGTGTTTTTAACATATCGTTTTTATTAAAACTACTATCATTTCATACGCACAAAACTCTTTCACATTTCTCAAAAAAAAGCATCGATCAGAAATATGTGATCGACAACAAGCGACTGTCAAATCGACAAATATCAATCACAATCACAATAGACAATATCAAAATCAGCAATCGACGATCGACGATCGTTAGTTGTCGATTATCGATCGTCGATCGACACTCACAATAGGGGCCTGTGTTCGGTGAGTGTTCTGTGTTTTATGGAACGTTTTAAGTGGTCTCATGATTTAATCGAACATTTGATTTTCCATTTTCAAATGCACGAAATTCTTTATAATCTAGCGCATCTAGATTATATTAATATAGTTAAGCAAGCAAATTCAATTACTGAAATTTTGATTTTTCTTCCTTGTCTTAGGTAAATCTGGTGATGTTTCACAGCATTTAAGTAGATCCAGAAGAATTCGTTGGTCATTGCTACCGTCTAGATCCCTGACGTTAATAAAACCATAAATACACTATATCAAATCATTCAAAATTTCAATATTTTTTCCATGCATTTTAAAGACTTTTTTTGTTTTAAATTCTATCCTGATAGCAACAACTTCCGAACACAGCGCGTTAAGAATGAAGGGAGAAAAGGATTAAATAGTCGGCTGTCGGAATCGGCGCGTGTATAAGTACCACCCGAGCCCAAAAGAGAATAACGATAAGTCAGCCGACCTTTCTCGGCCAATGTAAAAGCTGACTATGCTGTTCTGATCTGTTCTGAAACCTCTTTTAGTTCATCCGTCCGTGAGAGGTTGTCAAAGCGAACAAGTGTACAGCGTGAACTTCGGTTTATTTTGGTGTTCATTTACAGATGTTAAAATATAATAGCGTTGGGCAATCGCGAATGAAAACAAACGAATAATTCGATTGTTCTCACAATTCCAATTATTCGAATTTAGTTGAGAGGAGTCAGTCAACTGTTGCTCGTCGATTGTTTAGCGCTATGTTCGATTATAAATGTGGTTATAAAAATAAAAGTGAAATTTAAGAAAATCTTTTTATTTTAAATATCAATGGTTGCATGCTCGGTTGCATGCGTTCAGTGGCCGAATTACCGCATCCGTTAACGAGTTACTCGTTATCGAAATGTGACGATTTGCCATTACCGCTCATGTTATCGAGTATCATTTTACGTATCATTTACTTGACCATTCAAGAACGAGTCCTACTCACTCACTCGTTAACGAATGCGGTAATTCGGCCCCAGATTTCAGATCCAAATTCAAAAGTCACACTGATACCACGATGAATAAATCGAGATATACATTTCTACAATCCACCATTAGTATACTTGCCATTCTCTCGATTATAAAGCCGTATTTTATTATAACCGTGATCTCATCCGGATCAGATTACATCATTGGTTTGTGTGCATTTCAACAACAATACGAGATCTTGCGTTTTTATCAGGATCAATTTTCCTGATTCAAAAATTAGTTTGGCTATTTCTCACTAGGAAACACTTTCGTATGTGAATGTTGTTATATTTGAATTTCTTTATTGAGACTTTAATAGATATTACAATAGAGTGAACATTTCATTTGGAGAATAAGAAAAATTGCGGCTATAATGTATTGCCTGCTCTATCAAGTAAAGTTTGGAATGCCACATGGCTGTCATTAACATTGGTTGGACTGCTCTTGCTCATGAGCGATATATATGCGATAACCTATGACTGCTGTCATGAGTAGATACAATATTTTCTTAATCTAACTTAACCTAATACAAAAGAGGAAAGAGTCGATTGTATACGTGGTATACGTATGGTTTCCTTCTTTTGCGAAACGAAACAAAATGATTATTTTCTTGTGGTTATCTTTTGTCTTTTGTGATGGTTTTTTTTTTTTTTTTTTTTTAAAGGGCGAATATGTACTACATTGAATACATATAATACTTTTATAACACAAAATGTGTTTGAGTTTGTTTACATAAATTGAAAGATGTAATATTGAACAATTAGGTTAACTTAACAGAGTATCTTAGTTATAGGATTCTGTGATTTTCTAATTTTTTTTTTTTTAGTGAATCGAATGAGAAATATGAGTTTATACATTTGTGAATTGAGTTTATGTTTTTAAATCGAGTATGCTGTTTGTAAAGTATAGTATGTTAAATAAATATATATAAATATATATCACAGAATGTGTTTTTTAAATTTGTATACATTGAATTGATTCTTTAACATAGAACATATGAACATATAAACATATATATAAGATAACTTAGGTCTCTTAATCATAAATTAAATATGAGGAAAGTACGGTCCTCCGATAATTATGAATTTTGTTTATTATCTAAAGTCGTTTTACTTTTTTTTTTTTTTTTGATTGGTTTATGTCTTTTATTGTTTTTTTTTTTTTTTTGGAGTTTGTTGCTTCACAAAGTAGTAAGTCTGGTAAATTTAAAGTGATAAAAGAGAGATTAGCTAAGCTTAGTTAAGCATATTTGTATTAACCACGATTTTGCCCTGAAGTAGTTTTCAGGTAAAACGGGGGAGGAATGTTATCGGAAGCTGATTCGAGATCTATCAGGGAAATACCGACTGGTGAGGGATAAATTTCATTATCCCACGAGGAACCTGCCTGTGAGTCTGGGATTTCTTTCACCAGGTCATTTTCAATATAATTAAGTTTCGAGATATTTTTCTTCATGTGGGATAAAACGTACCTCAGAAGCGGAATGATGTTTGTGTCATTGTAGATGAAGAAGTTCGAAAAACGTTTGGTTCTAGATATGTAATTTTTGTTTGCGCATAGCCGAAGAATTTTCCTCTCCAGTACTTCCATTTCCAGGGCTACTGTGGGGGAAATTGCAAACCAGATAGGGAAGGCATAAGTCAAAATTGGCCTTACTAGGGTTTTGTAAAAGAGTAGCTTTGTTTTTTTACTAAGCGATCTGTGCCTTAGAAAAGGCGTAAGCAAATTGGAAACTTTCCTAGCTTTTGCTAAGGTCAGTCTAGCATGGTTATTGAACTTGAATAAGTTGTTGAAGTGTACACCTAGATATTTTATGTTATTTTTAGCCTGAATGACACAATCATTGATTCGCAATGAAAGATGTTTGCTTACCCCAGCCACACCTGGGGGCCTTTCCCACTAGCATTGCGGAAGCAAATCAACTCTGATTTCGGTTTGTTGATTTTTATGCCCCATGTGCTGTAATAATCGCTTATGAGTTTGATGTGCTTTTCAAGGTGTTGAAGCGCCACCGTTGGGTGTTCGTGGCTGGTGTAAGCTATAGTGTCATCTGCATATAGCAATCCTGTGGAAGCTAGATTTCCTTCGGAGAAGGTGTGTGGAAAGTCGTGAAGAAATATGTTATAAAGAGGTGGGCCCAATATAGAACCCTGAGGGACACCACTGTCACAAGCACTGATATCTGATTTGGTACCCTGGATCTGTACGAAAAATTGTCTATTATTTAAGAAACTGTAGAGTAGGTTAATAATATGTGGGGGTAAATTGATAGCCGCTAGTTTCGTTAGAAGACCATCTCTCCATACACTATCGAAAGCTTTCTCGATGTCTAGTGAACACGCCACGGTACAACGTTTTTCTCTTAGATTCAGGGTGACGTCGTTGTGAATTTTGAGTAGTGCGTGCACCGTGGAATGACCTCTACGGAATCCAAATTGGAAGTCCGGTATTGGATCGATAGGGTTTTCGAAAGGAGAGCTCATATTCGCCAACATTATCCTCTCCAGAATCTTGCCTATATTGGAGAGCAGGGAAATGGGTCTAAAATTATCTATGTCATGTACATTTGGTTTTTTTATGATAGGAATAATTTTGGCGACTTTCCATACGTCAGGGAAGTAACCATTGTTTATGCAATGGTTGAAAAGTACCGTCAGAAAACTTATGGCCGAAGTAAATAATTTCTTGATCATAAAGTTCGTTACCCCGTCAGGGCCAGCTGATTTTTTAGGCTTAAGAGTGTTGATAATGCAAGAGACTTCTTCTATGTCAGTATAGAGATTTTCAACTACAGGACGAAAAGCTGTATTTGTTGAGTTAAAGTGAAAAATGTGTTGTGGTATTGAATGCTTAATCACCCTCGCTGACTGTTTAACATTTTCGGTTAAGGCTTGATTAAATCTAGGGGTATTTTCTTTGTAGACCTCCTTGAAATGGGTTTCAAATGCTTTGACAATATTTAGTTCATCAGTGAAGTTAACATTGTTGACCGTGACTTTTCCACAGCAGAACTGTTTTTTTTTTTCCCACCATTTTAAAAACTTCTTTGAAAGCCCTGGGACCAGGGTTGATTTTGGAAAGTCTTTCGCTGAATTGTCTGTTAAGCCAAACTCTTATTCTATCCTGAATAATTTTGTTTAGTAGCGAAATTCTTAGAGAGAGTTCTCTATAGAGGGGGCTAACTCTATTGTATTGGGAATGAAATATATTTTTTAATCTTCTTTGCCATTGGTGTTTTGTTTTATAGAGGAGCTCAATATCTCTGGGGATGTTCTTATATTTTTTAAAGGAGGTTCTTACCAGTGCCGAGTGCCTTTCTATTGTTCCGTGGAGAGCTTCATTAAAGCGACCTATGTAGCTATCGATTTGCGAGTTGGAGAGGCACTGAGATTGAGGGGGTTGGACATTTAAAAGTAGTAAGTCTAGGTCTTCCCTGAAGACTTCCCAGTCAGTGTCCTTAAATGACCTCGAGGGAGATGTATCCTGGGTGCATAAATTAGCTTCCTCTATATGAATATTAAGCATAAGAGGGAAGTGGTCTGAAAATGAAGGAAGTGTATTCACGGAGAAATTCTGATCAATATGGTTCAGCAGGTGATTTGACACTAGAAAGTGGTCCAGAAATGAAGAGCTCCTCGGGAAGGTTGGAGTATGCGATATTAGATAAAGAGGGGTTTTGAGAATGTAGCCAGGATTCCACAGTTCTGCCGTTTAGGTTCAGCATGGAATCTCCCCATCGGGGACTTTTCGCATTTAAGTCACCGCCGATGATGGCCCCATCAAATGAATTGGCAAGTGAGTCGAACTTGGATAATTCAGCAGCCATGGTGCTGGTAGGACTGTTTGATGGAAAGTAGACTGACCCCAGGAGGATTTTGTTTATAGAGTTATTTATTTTGATATTGATGCTTATGAAGATACTTGGAAACTGGGAAGGAGCCCATTCTACAATATCGTATTTAATGTTTTTTCTCACCGCAATGGCAACACCCTGAAGTTGGTCATTCCGAAGAAAGTTAAAGTCATCTATACAGACCTTGTGATGACTATTTAGGTGTGTTTCTTGGATAAATGCAAAATGTGCGTCACTTCGTTGGAGGATCTTAGAGAGCTCCAACCTACGAGAATGATTTATTAAGGACGAAATGTTAAGAATGTTGTTATAATTATAGATGAATGTTAAGGGTACATGTTGCCAGATTAGAATAAGAAATATTATTGGTAATCCAAGTGTTTTTAAATATTATGTATTATGTTCGAATAAATTAATATTCCGCTCATAATGATATATTAGCGATGTGATAGTGAAATTATAGCCACGAAATATTATTCCCATTTTGTATCTGTTAATCAAAATAAACAGTTTCCTCCTTAAAAGATTAAACAAGCGTATTAAATTTTCATTTAAAAGAAAATAATTCATTCGCATGGTAACTTCGCGCTAATTGACAAAAGGAACTAAAATTGCAGAATCACAACGGCGCCGTGTCCATATTTACATCTGAAATAGATGTGTAGAGTTTTCTGACAATTCTTCCATTGAGTTGGCTGGCGCAAACAAAGCAAACAGATGTCAGATGAAAACAAAATAATGCCATATGATAAAATTTTTACTATTTTCGCGCTGTGCATGCTAAATTCTGCACATGTATTTCCAGCACTATGCGATTGTTGTGCACTTTTATATGCGCGTTAAAAAAAACCGGCGGCGAGTACTAAGAAAATATAAATGCTCAAACTCTACTAACAACATTGATTGCGTGAACGGTCGCCAATGAATACTTATGCATATGCATGTGACATGAGCGGTGACAGCACTAAAATAAACTTTTGATTTTGAATCTTTTGATAGATAACAAAACGATAAGATAATCCCTGTCTGACTCTGACACGATTTTGCAAAGTTTTTGATTTTGTGTACGAGCGTGGAATAGATAGAAAACCTAGAAATTATTAGGACTAGATTTTTGTATAATTTAGCCAATTCATTATAAAGAAAATGAATGAACAGCAAAAATTAGATATTGTAAAAAAACACATTGGGGTATTTCCTGACTTTCCTAAAAAGGGCATCGTCTTTCGGTAAAATTATTTTATTCATGTATAACTCCTTGAAACAATTCAAGATCTTATCAGATGTATGTTCCTATTCTTTCAGAGATGTATTCGCTGCTTTAACCAATGCTGAAGTATGTATTTACATCAAGGAAATGCTGGTATCACACATTAGGAAAAACTATCCCGATGTTGATCTTATCGTCGGTCTTGAATCTCGAGGTTTTCTATTTAATCTACTGATTGCTACAGAACTAGGAGTTGGGTGTGTTCCGATAAGAAAAAAAGGCAAACTACCAGGCGAGTGTATATCGGTGGAGTATTCTCTTGAATATGGAACCGTAAGTTGTACAATAATTATAATTGTATGTTTTTAATAAAAAAGTGCTTATTCTGTATTCTAGGATATATTTGAAATGCAAAAAAACGCTGTGAAACCAGGACAGAAAATAATTATTGTGGATGATCTATTAGCGACTGGTGGTTCATTGGAGGCGGCTATTAAATTAGTTCGAAAAGCTGGAGCGGTTGTCCAGGAAGGTTTGGTTGTGCTAGAGCTATCTAATTTGGAAGGTCGTAAGCGACTAGACTGCAATATACATTCCTTAATTCAGTATGATTAGATCTAATCGTGTTATTGGCACAAAGTGTTCGTTTTTCTACGACGATAATGGTGTAGATAGATGTATAGTAAACGCACAAATGTTTGTACAGATTTCAAAAAAGATACTTTATTTACGAACGAGTATTTCAATTATTTTAATTGTGTAGTGGGTGACGGTAGAATTCTATTAAATCGAATTTATAAAACACTACCAATAGTTGTTTGTGCAAAATACTGTTGGTCCTCACATTTGTGCGAAAAATATAACACGCACATACAGATTTCTATGAAAACTGGACAAGCATAAGAATTAAGTACGTAAGTATAATAACCCCAACAAAAAAAAATCGATTAGCACGAGCATTGTTAACCTTAAGAAATTACTAACAAATACTATGCTTAGTCCCCCTTTATCTAAACCAAATTCATTTTAACCACACAACCCCCACCACGACCATATGAAATGGTATAAAAGTCCAACAATTCCATTAAAGTCCGAAAACCAACTGTAGACAGTCAGCAAAGATCAATGCTGAGGTCGAGATAATTAGCTAAAAAACAAATAAGGCGTGCATACTATATACGAGTTCATATACGTACATAGTTTAAATGCATGTTTATTTGTTTTTCAATATATTTAACGACTAAAGAAAAGCGTTGTCACAAAGCACAGAAAAAAAAGGTGCTTCATTTTAATTAAACCTTAACAAAAGTCACGCATTTGTGTACTTAGGCACGATATCCACTCGAATGGTAGCTAACAGTTCGACGGACGTTTGAGGTTCCTCGTGGATTATTTTCAAAATATTTTCTTTTGAGACTAAACCTGCCAAAGAACATAATACAATTGACAGAACAATGGAAGAGGAAGACATGCGCTGAATATGATTTACTCATTAAAGCATGACATGAAGTAAATCCAACTAACCCCATAGCTACGTACGAATACTGTCTCAGATTTATATTTATTTCCCTATATGCTTCTCTCACTTCCCTATCTGTGCTCATTCAACTGCTACCAGTTCCACGTTGTAGAGGAACATACATATATGTATGTATGTATACTCCCGAAATAAGTGCACTTGAAAACTTGTAGACATTATGCTGCATTGCTGTAGGCCAACACGATAAACTAAAAGCTCTGTTCGCTCTCTGTTTATAAGAGAGCAGGTGGTATAAACCACCAGTCCACCACCTGCGACTTGCAACCACCCACACAGCAGTGAACAATGAGAGGGGACGCGAACGGTGTGTGCCATATGAATTTCTGAATCATGCTCTGGAAATATCAGGAAGCACCCAGTAGTACTAATATGTACACAAACAATTTTGAAGTATCTGCTGCAAGAATATTTACGGACTATTTTTTCTATTTGTGTTAAAGCAGTATTTTCAACTTTATCGAATAAGTTTTAAGAATAGGTAAACTTATCTAGAATTATTTCTGAATGATTTTAACCTAAAATAATGTACCTATACTCGACTCGTAGCCTTTTTGGGACTGGAAAATGGATTTTTCGACTCAAACTAAGCCCATAGGGAATGTGGGTCTTTTAAAAAAGACACATTCACTCAGGAGGTCAAATCTTTCGGATTAGTTTAAACACAAAATTCGAAGTTGTCATCATAGAGAACAGCGTATATCATGAAATTATCTGGAATTGCCTCTCATGGCTCGGTGAAGCGTCTTAAATCTTTTCTTGCTACATAGTTACTTCATATTCCCAGATCCTTTTAATTTTATTGACCTAACAAGATTGTAATTTAACATTCACTTTGCCTAGCATAGCACCGGATCAGACTTAAATTGAATTACAGTGAAATTTCTCTTAAGCGGATAGCCACGGGACCGGAGTTTTTCTGCCCGGTTATGAGGGCTGTCCGTTTATAAGAACACATATTGTATGGGAAATTAGAACTGAACAGAGTGTCCGCTAAGGAGAGATTTCACTGTAGTTAAATTAATAGATTTTTACTTGTCAACCCCATTGTCAATCAAACACAACACACAACTAGCCAAATACAAATGACAACGAAAGAAAGCTTTTATCATCTCATTTTTGATGGAGCAAAGCGTTGAAAAAAAACAAAATAAAACTTCCCCTTAAAAACAAAATTCGAGGCATTCTGATTCTTGTTCTCAGTTCAAATTCATCGTGAGTCCTGAAACAATACGCACTGGCAATAATATTCTACAATAGAATTTCAGTTTTTTTTTCTTCTTTCCATTCTATCGATTTGAGTTTACAAAAAAAAAATTAAACTGAAAAAGGAATTGTTATGTTCTAATTCTGAGGTAATAATGAGTGCAGTGATAATCAGGAACTCCAAAAGTCCATGAAATCCTATCCCTTCTTCAGTTAGAAACTTTTTTTTATTTTTTCTAATTTTCATTCGTATTCCGGGATACTCACTGCTTATATCCTGCGGTTGCATTTGCGATGGAGTATCTCTCTACAAAAATGCAATAGAGTGTGATACATTTTGTAAAGTGATTATATTCTGTGATTTAAAAAAAAATCAATAACCGAAAAAAAAATAAATATTATCGCATAAGAGTTAAGTAAGAAGCACTTTGTCGGATCATAAAATTAAATTGTTTTGTTTTTTTATTGTTGAAACACTGCGTGGGACTAAAATTGATAAAAAATTGATAAGAATCCGTCGAGCTGCATTAGAACATTGACCAACTTACGGCAGAGTGTTACGAAATCGGTCTTCCAATAAAAAATTGGCTTTATAGTATAAAACAAGTAACTTACGAGTATATCTCAAACTTAAAAAAAAATAATTAAATTTTGCACAAAAAAAGCTCTAAAATGCAAATTCGCTTGCAACAACAATCCATATAAATTATAATCTATTTTTAAAATCGTGTTTTTATTTTTATTAGACCGGCCATACCGAATGAAAATTTCTTCACCTCTTCGCGTGTAAATAGATGCAAATCTGTTTTTATTTATAAAAAAAAAACATTGCAATTAAAAAAACATTTAATTTTAATATGACCGCGACATCGTTGTATTGTTAGTGCGTTGACAGAGAAGAGTGTTTTTTTGTTTGTGGTTTATTTTGTTTATTTTTATCAAAATCGACGACGAAGAGGTGTGCTGAGCAATGAAATTGCTGTGCTTCCATGAATTTTCGAAAATTAAATGAGATCGAGCAAGACATATTGGCGCGCCATAAGGCGGTATTTTTTGTTCTTCACAGCTATTGCATTGCTACCGTTAGCTTTAGTATACCTGGTTACCAATGAGCAAATCTATAAGATTAAAGGATTTGAGGTGAGTTAAGACTATTGTATTTGTTATGTTGTACGCGATACATTTTCTTTTACAACATTTGCAAGATAAATTTGTTTTGGTCACACGTAAATATTGTCTGTACTTAATTATGTATACTGACTGATGTATCCCATATTTATTTACATTTAATTGATGGGCAAGAGTTAATCGTGGCATGCACGGTTTATAGATGCGAAGTGATTGTTTTGATTTGTAATTCAAATAAACGTTTGTTTTTATTGTTATTTGTTGCTGTGTTTGGATTGGTAATGGAGGCATTAATTTGAAGTACCTATATCGCTTTTTGTTGTTATAATGAAGGTTGGTTGGGTTATGTAGAAGGTATGTAGATTGCTGTTATGCAATTATGCTTTTCTTCTGAGACAAAATCTGCGAAGCTTTGAGTCCCATTTTATGTCCCAAAACATTGAGGAAGGGAATTATAAAAAAAAATATTAACAATTAAGAAATCAAATTATGCTTCGCCAGGACCAATTAGTTTACGTGAAGTAATTCTGCCTAAAAACTATACTTAAATATGTACCAATAACAAATATTCACCTGTTCTTATCCACCATCATTTGCAGGTATCGTTGATTACCATTCAATGCAGAAACACTTGTTTTTATACACCATAATAATTTGCCCTTAGTAAATTTTCAGTACAAGGATTATCCACCCTGATACCATTCGGCGATGTACCGGATATAAAAAAAGGGCCGGATAACGGATACTAGCCGGATATCCGTTACGTCTCTAATAATTATTGCTTCCATATAAAATAAAAACGACATACGCAGCTATTGCTTTGGTTTGCTATCGCGTCCAATAAATTCTGACAAAAAAGTGCTATTTGAAGAATTTCTTCAAAATAGGGCTTACTATAGGGAGTTTTCTATGTTCCTGGTATTTAAATTTTTTTGATCGAATATACGGTCAATTGGCCCGCCTCTGGCCTTGGTGCAAAGGCGAGCTCTTTTAAGCACATTTTTGATAACAATGTCGCAGACTTTTTCTGTTATTTCAGCAATTTAATTTCGAATTTTGTCTTTAAGCATCAATGTTGTGGTTGGTTTGCTGGTGTACACATTTTCCTTCAAAGCAGGGGTAAAATTAGGAGATCGTGGGGGCCACTCGATATCACCACTTTTTGACACTATTCGGCCGGGAAATTTGCATTCTAGCACGAGCTGTGTGTGATGTGGCATCGTCTTCTTGGAACCACATGTTCTTTAGGCCTAATTAATCCAATTCGAGCACAAGAACTGCGATCACCTGTAACTGCTATTATCCTTAAAGAAATATCGCCCAATGATGCCATGCCGCCGCGCCGCACAGTGGGACGAAACGGTAGATTTACTGGATATAGCATTTTTACCCAGTAATTTCCACTAAAAAATTTCACCGTGGATCATATTTTATATGAAAAAATTCACGCTGAATCGAATGGTGGAGTCTGTTTGGCTGTAGGAGCAAGGCAGAAGAAGATACAGCTACCTTCGGTTTTATTTAGTTTTATATGAAATAATATTTCGTACGAATTGTAATAATTGTTAACTGTAATAAGCACTAATCAATTGTCTTTGAAACAAGCCTACCTTGGTTGCTCTAAGTTTAATACACTAGAAGTTATGATTGAATAACTGTTGGTATCTCTTTCTCCGAAGAAAACTCTTTAAACACCCTGTAGCTCAGTGGGTGTTCAAGATAGACCCCCCTCCCATACAATTTTTTTCATAACACGCACCAATGAATCAGATCCCAAAGTATCTGTATCCCAAACCGGACCACCCTGTATACAGGCACAGCCTATGGTTGAATTTTACTATGGGAGGCACTTGTTCAAACATGAATAGCGGGCGGAGTCGGACCAAGTCGGATATAAATCTTTCGCATATTTTTCACTAAGTACCTAAGGTAAACACCTATGAAGTCCGTTTTTCGGAACAACTCGGAACTTTTTTGCACGAGTTGAATTTCCCGAAAATACTGTTAGATGTTATTTCCAACAAAAAATTGCATGACCTGGCTACTTAAGAACATAGAATGTTTCTATTTCCTGACATTATTTACTACTGAACTATGTAAAATGAGAAAATTAAAAAAAAAGACTCAAACATTCTTCCCGACTTGATTATATTGCGATAAACGAAACCTAATTTATCACGAATTTTCGTTAAAATGTCAGATTTTTATACATACTCGTTTTTGAGGTTGTTTATTAAAAAAACATGTGGAAAAACGAGACCGTGGGTGCCAAAATTTAATTGATATGTCCACCAGTGTCTATATAATAGCTGTATATACTTTGGAAAGCCGATTTTTACACCATTCGTCCCACTGTGCGCCGGCCCAAATCGCGGCCCATACATACAGTTACTCTGCGAAGGTGTAGTGGTCTTTTATGCATCAATTGATGGTTTTAGGTGCCCCAATAGTGGCTATAATGTTTATCAACAACGCCAGCCAAGTCGGTTCACTCTTTACGACTATCAAACGCCAACTGACAAATGTCATCCAAGTTTAAATAGCGGCTAAAAAGAATTCACTTGGAAGTTGGAACATGTAAGGCAAGTATACATGTTTATTTTGTCTCAGTTGAATTTGAGGGATTTGCTATCAATGTTCGAAGTAACCAGTCAGCTGGCACAAAATATACAAATAACATTTGTTATTATTACTAACGTTAATTATATAAACCAGTAATCTATAAAAATACCGCTGACCGCATATGAAATGGATTTACGTAATTATCAGAAACAGGAAACAAATCTATCCCACCAAGTACAGAGTAAACAGAAAAAAAATACACCAAAAAAACACAACAACTAGGTACTTCGCAACCGGTTGCCTTATAGTGACAATGACTGAATTGACTCCTCATACATTATTAAAAATTATTTTAATTTAATTCCTCTCATATAAAGATTGACAGCTTGAATAAACTGCCCATGATGCTTCGATATTTGCAAACCTTCCCTGACAAGTTTTACCAAAAAAAAAAAAAAATTAAATTTAAAAACAGATTCACCCTTTTTGAGCTTAATTCATACAACGTAACGTATAGATCAAATGAGAGAACTTTTCGGTTTTTTTTTTGATATTTTTATTTTATGGATCGTGAGCACCGTGGTGTAGTGGTTAGTGCGTTGGACTACTACGCAATGCTGCCCGGGTTCAATCCCAGCAAACACCTAAGAGTTTTTTCACGGGTTTTTCAATTGTCTGAGAAGCAATCAAAGAATATCATTTGGAAAGAAGCTTCTCAACCCGCCGTTTGAAGTCGGCAAAAAAAATGTAGGATGTAGGTCCCTTCTATTCGTACAAAAATATAACATGCACACACAGATGGTTGCGAGAAGCAGGCCCTGGTTCACCCCGAACTGTAGCGCCACCTAATCAAGTAGAAGGTACTTCACACAAAAATAATTCGAAAAATCAGAAAAGAGCTTTTCAATTCGCCGGTTAGATAGGTTAGGACCCTAGCACACTACACCCACAAAATAAAGCGTGTGATTGGTACACGTCCGTGTGACATATTTAGCGAACTCAGCATAATCATTAAACGTTGTAATACAAAACACTTTTGGAATATTAAAATCGTATTAAAATTACATACGTGCTAATTATCAATTTTTCAGTAGCTCACATAACAGTGATAAGTATCGTCAGATTTTCGTATAATCGAATGCACTTAGTCTATAGATGATCCAACCCCGCATGCCGTTACATAACTCGACTACGTGCTAATTGATGGAAGGCATGCGACCAAAGTACGAGTGTAAGTGGATTTGCGAGCTTCAAAGCATTTCTTGACCGCATGACGTGTAGAGCGAAGGCTCCTACAACGAGTATCTGCAGTAGCTGAAGTAAAAAGCCTGCCGAAGAATGCGTCACTTTGTCTTAATCCTTTTTTGACATCAAAGTTTCGGTAAGGTCGTAATCCTGCATAAACGGACGAGTTTGGCAGGGATGCCAAAACTAGACATTCTGTAGATGCTGTCATACGCGGCCTTAAAATTGATAAAAAGGTGGTTGATGGTGGTTAGCATCGACGGTGATGCAGGCTTCGCTTCTTTATACTTTTTGGTAAAACTTTCGAACCTCATTCCTGTAGTAGCATCTCTCTATTTTGTTTTCCTCCTAAGAAGGAGTCGGTATTCTTCTCTTTCCTTCTGTGCGTACTGCGTAGAGCTAGTAGGCAACTCTTGTCCTTCTATGCAGCGCCGCTTTTTGTATCTGTTTTTTTTATTGGAACCGTATCCGGAAATGTGTTTAAAACCCAAACATTTAACAACTGGCAGGCTATATTGTATATTCATTGTAAAAAAAGATACATATTTAGACAGTATTCTTACATCATAGTTAGGAAAACAAAAACTAAAATAGAATCAATAAAGACAGTAGTTTCATAAAAACCCGAAAAACACAGATGCAGGAAAACCAATATCTTATGTTCTGTGCAAACACCTTAAGCTATACTTTGCCATTTATTGGTGGCTGTATTGATCCAGTTGTGCAGCACGCTTAAATATGGAAAACTATTCGTAGCGCAAATCTTGTACATACACTGCGGTTCACTAGATTAGAAGCACACAACTTTGGGAGATGAAATTGATATTTCTCCTGTTATATGTCAGCGGAGCAAAAAAAAATGACGGTGAAAGTTAGAGTAGTTTGTATTAAATTCATAATCAAATTTTAAAAAATGTTCAAAACGACTTGGCGGTACCTTGAAGACCTTTTTGCCCAATAAGTCAGAAACGACCGCACTTAAATGGGTTCATAAGATTAGAAGCACCTTACAAATAAACAAAAAAAAAATAATGGCGCAAATTCATAGTCAGTCCATGAATAGTGATTATAGCCGACTTTAGTTACAGCCGACAATAAATAAAAAGCCAGCTATAACTTTTCGTTATTCATAAACACATGTTTGCCTGTGTATTAGTTAGTATCGACTTTGGTATTGGTATGTTTTTGTAAAGTGATTTAAACGAACAAACCTAAACGTCAGAATATTATATACGAAATTTAGAGCCGACTATAATTATTTAAATTGACGTTTGGATCAGTTTAAATAATTGGCTATATGTTTAAAGTCGATTATGAATAGCAAAAAGTATATTTTAGGTTATGTAGGTGAATAAATTCTTTTATTGTCGGCTTTATCTGACTATGAGCTTGCGCCAATGTTTTTTGGTTTTTTTTAATGAAAATTTAATTTTTATTTTGAATTCATATACCAGGTACAAATGAATCACCTTTCTTCAAAATAATCTCAAAAATTCGATCTTTGAGGTAGTTATACAATGAAGCCAAATAGTCGAGTGAAATCTCATTGCAGGCATGCTGAACGGCTTCGACAAGCGCTTCTTTATCATCGTATTGCATTCCGCCACACGTATACTTTTCGTGTGACCCAGCCCCAGACATTTTCTATAGTGTTAAGGTCTGGCGAATATTGTGGCCATGGAAGAAGTTCAACATTTTTACTGGCAATAAGTGATTTAACAATGCGAGCTGTGTGTATAGGAGCGCTGTCGTGTTGAAATATCCATGAAAGTGGTCCGATCTTGGGTAAAGCAGATTTCATCACCACTGTCTAGCTATTTCCTATCATTTTAGAGCTTTGAACCACAACTCGATGGTGTCATAATAAGATACTGTACCTCAGACCATTACGGCAACTTATCTGCTATGGTGGCTTAAAAAGAGCTTCTCTTTTCTTAGATTGTGGAAGTAATAGTTATAGCCATCCGGTCCATCTAAATTCAGTTTCGTTTCGTCAGAAAAGACCTCCCTTTCCCAGCTATTCGACCTTGCTCCTTGTTGCACATCACAGGTCATGTGGTCATTCGGGAATCGTAACCTTTGGGTTTTTCGCGAAGCATTAAGTGGTGGTTTTTTCTTCAGCTTGAGTCGCTTGAGGTATTTGGCACTACGAATAACACGACGAACAGTAGATTTGGTTGCGGTGACACAAGCTGCATCTCCGATCTAAGCTGTCGAAACCGGTACCGTGACATAAGACCATATTTCGGGGTATAGCGTATAGCCTTACATATGTCGCTTTTCGAAAGCCATTCGAAAGCCATTTTGCCAATGATTGCACGCTTAGACAAGCCTTCCGAATGGTAGCTGTCTATTTTCGCACTCTTTCTTTCGCCATCCTTTTTTGTTCTCAAACTGCCAAGTATAGGAAGATAGATCATTTTCATTTCCCAAAATTGCCTGCTTCTAATCTAATGAACCGCAGTGTACATATGTTCATACATATACCTACTTCTGATTGCATTGCAAAAAAAAAAAAACAATAATATTCTTATCTGCCACATCAAACACTTAGTGGGTCAAAAAAAAAAAAAAAACCAAAAAGCAATAACCTGTGTCTAACGTACTCGCACAGTAAAGTAAAACAATGTCGAATGCAGTAAAACTGCTCTGAGCATTTATTCGATTTTTTTTCAGCGCACGAAGTTTACGATGTAGTTTAACGTCTTTATATTGATACACATGAGAATTTAATACATGATGTTCTTGGCGGAAACCTCCGTCAACTTTTTGTGAGTTCTGACTTCTAAGATACTAATGCTGATGCTAAATGATGAGGAACAATATACTCGTATATCATTTGAATTTTTATTGCTTTTATACCACCAAATAGCTTACTGCTTCGGAGATTGAAATGTAAAGAAATTCACTTACATTTATTTCTAACCTACGACCTACGTAAACAAAGTATATGTATTTTCTATTTTTCCCGTTATTAAGAATGAAGTGCAAACCTGTGCAAAGTGGACGTATGTAGCTCTTCTGTACTAAAAGGTATCGATATTATATAACACATTAGAATAGATTGACAAAATGTATCTTTGTATAGGAAACATACGCGCATAAAACATGCAAAGGTGACAAACATTCTATAAACCATCTGTATAATCGTTATCTATTTTTTTTCTCAACATGTTATGGTTTTTTTTTAAATTCTTGAGAAACACAAAAGTAAATTAGAAACAAATACTGCGTAAGAAAATATTTGGCTAACCAAAAATACATATTACCGAATATGACATACATATGTATGTACGAGTATATGCGATTAGTAAATTCCATGCGGAGAACGAAGGTTAATTTATAATCTCTTTGAAACATATATCAACAGCTTTCCTTAAAAATAAATTGCTTAAATTTCCGCGATTTATGTTAAATAAATAATATTCTAGTCTAGCGGAAGAATTAGTGGCACACCAATAGATCTACTCATGTGTATCATCTGTGTGTATTTTAGGAATGCAAATATGTACATTTGAAATTGGAAATTATTTAATCAAATGGTTGCAACTGAACTGACGAGCTAATTTTAGAAAATATCAAATTTTGTATTGTGAATCAATTCGTTTATTTTAAAATATCTACTGCTAAAGTTTTGCTTAAGATGTGTCATACGCAAAGAAAACTAAAATGAAAATGTTTAAGCATATGTATGTAGGTACATATTGTCTCATTCTTTGCTGAAATTTGTTGCACTTGAACAAATTCATCTTCAATGAACATATGGCTACTCCACCAAAACATAACCAAAACGTAAAAACTAGTTTCCAGCCTTCGGAATAAAGGGCACAGAAAGGTCTAATATTTTACCTTACCTACATACATAGCATATGTACCTAGTCCTGCCATAAGTTCTGTTACACAATTTCGAGTGCTTTTTGCTTAAAACTGTTTCTAGGAACATAACCGTTAACTTTTTTTCAAAACACATGCATTGATGTACAGAATACTAGCCAGTTTGGTTTCAAAATTATGTCCAAGGAACCATGTCTAGGCTGATTTGGGATAATCTCCTAATGACAGCCTATCATCGGTAAACGGCGCATCTTTTAACTCCTAACCTGAAAAAAATTAGACTGAACAGCGGCTTTTGCAGTGACATGCGGACAATGGCCATGAAAACGTTCTGTTCACATGAGAACATTTTTACCTTGGAAGAAGTTTTCAATAAACAAAATAACCTAATCTATGCTACGTCTGTTTACTAAGGAAGCGAAAAAATGTGTTTCAAGGGTTGAACGTGGCCATCATCTCACTTCCATAATGGTTTGTTGTGGCGTCTCTCACACCCACCATTTCTACGGAAAAGGCGTGAAGACGGGGGCAACACTTCACTAACAAGATGTGCTAGAAGGTGTTGTGAAGGGTTTGACCAATACTCAATTCAATAGAGAGAACGACAAAAGCTATACTCTGAACATCATCTTTCGATTCATCTTGTTTTGTACTTTTTAGTTAGTTTTTCCCGTAGTCGGGTTTTAGTTTTTAACTTAATTTGTTATTTACAACTTTTTAGTCTCAGAAAATATGTAGAGTGTTAGTAGGTAAGGAATGTCGTGATTGTTAAAGCCTTTCGTTTGATACCCATATTAAGGAGGTCGTAAAGATAACGCTAATCCACCATCTTGGGGGCGTACGCCATATTGAATTTAGAATGACGTCATAGCGTATTGTATTCTACTCACCAAGCCCTTTCGTTTGATACCACTATGAAGGCAGTTGTAAAGAAAAAGAAAAGAAAAAGGAAGTCCGCCATCTTGCTTGGTGCGACCGCCATATTGACTTTCCGTCACATAGCCTAAGACACCCTCCGGATCAAGACGAATCCGACGACACTTCATGGGTGATATGCTCTCAAAGATAGGAAAATTAAAGTTTTCATACATATATCTATCTGACCAAAGAAACTTCTTGTGCTAAAATTCGTAGCATGGGAACGGAAATTTCTTACTCTCTCGTGAGCACTCTCTTACGAAAAACTACGAAATTTTTGCGTATGCGAACTGGTTTTCGTAACTTTTCATATTTTTAGGAGGGTACGCGAACGGACCACTATACAAGTTTCGTTCTAGTCATAAACTAAGGAATTGATTGCCGCCCGATTGACCTCTTAACGCGGGACAACTACAAACGCCTTGAAATTTGGAACAATTATACAATTTTCAGATGCCAGCGGTGGATGGTGACACTAAATTTTAGTTTTTTTACCCAGTCCAGTGGAATGGGGTGTCATATGAAAGGGCACTGAATATAAGCTACAATTTTATTCATTTTCCTAAATGTTATAGTTTTTGGCACGACGCGACGTGTCAGTCAGTAGTACTCACCCAAATTCATTTAATCATCCAAAGTATGTAAAGTAATGTACATAAACTATTTTTAAGCTTTTTAGTTCTTAATCTTTGAACTCGAAGTTTTATTGCCTCGGTTATTGCAATTGCCTTGACTTTTATTAGTCAAAGTCGTTCTTTATGTGAACACGAGAATGTTGTTTGATTAGGAATTTTTAAGGTTTTATATTTTAAAAACCTGCATTCATGGAAAAACGATAGGTGGCTTAGGTAGAGACTATTCATGAGTCGGTTCGTTGTCGGGACAATGCAGTATTGCAACACATAAAGTCTTTCAATCAATATTGCTCTTCATCGTTTGGCATTGATATACATGAAATATATACGAGAGAGAACCTATATCTACATCACAATAGACATTCAACTCTAAAGACATCTCGCATTACTCCGATAAGGTATCTTGGATGCGCTTTTTTTTGTTTGAGTAAAATTTGCATGACCGCCTCCGCTGCTGCTAATTCACTTAAGTTGTTTGCTTAGGCTTAAATGGGCGAGCTACACCTAATTTGCATAATGCCCATCTGAAGGTGATGCAATTGAAAGCGTTTTGTTAAATCACAGACAATGATTGTGGATTTGATTGTGCATTTGATTGAATTGATATTTGAATTTGAATTTCCGTTGCGAGAGTTAGCGTGATAAAGGAGAAAAAGAAGAGCAATCAATGAACCATTTCAATTGGAATTCTAAAAGACCGCTAGACAGATACGAATTCAACATACGAGTACGACTATCCGAAATAAATAAATCAAATTGCTTACCAATCAGCAGCGTGAATTAATTAACCATTTGTTGCCATTTAAGTCTTTTATTTGTGTGTTTTGACTGTGTTTGTCTTTACAGAACACCGATTTCAATTAAAAATGAAGTGAGTGGTAATTCCTTCTCATTGTTATTCATTGCACCCCATTTCATTCTATTTGTGTCTTTCTTTAGTTACGAATGGAATAAGACTTACATTTCGATTTACAATTCGCATTCAAGTGGAATGAAAGCTTATTAGCGTTTTTATTTGGAATTATTGCGGTAAAAAGTAATATTTTTTAAGAGACACCGTAATTACTTTGTATATTACCGTTATTAGGGTGTTATATCAAAATCAATATAAAACCTAACGACCAAACATGAAGTATTGCGTTCGATAACTTTTATAACTCGTAATCGATAGATACGAGTTCGGAGTACATTCCCGCTTCCCCGTCTAATGAGGCGGAGTACCATCGATAACAGTTAATGTGCAGAGAACTGTTAGCTGCATTTTACCCATTTGGTTAATGACCACTGCGCGAGCTAGTATAATGGAACATAACATTAGAAAAAGTGGCGAAAAATGAAGACAATTTGATGTGTGGTGTATTCAAAAATAAAGGTCGTTTCTAACGACAACGGTAACGCTCTATTTTTTCCCTCACCTGATGACTAATGTATTTGTCTGATAAAAATCAAAGAAATCATAATTTGTCTGCGCTGTGAGTTATACGTTATAAATATATAATGCAATGTTATTGTGGCTGATGTACTTTTTCGATAGAAATAGTACAATCGTGTCTTTTACCGTGTAAGAGGGTGATGGCGGGGAGCAAACGGGACGTCATCAGGCATAATAAATTCAAGTGATTAATGTTGTATGTCGATTGAAAACCGATACACAAATATTTGTTCCTTCTGAATTGGAGCGTTTGTTTATACGTGACGTCCCTAAGGATAATGGGTAAAGTAAAATGAAATAAAGGTAAGGAAGGCTGTGGGTACATATTGTGTTGGCAATTGATAAATTGTCATCAATTAGAATTCGTTCGTCATGACAATAATACTTTGGTTATCCGGCATATGTATGTATGTACTAATATATATGATGGTGAACCAAAGGTACTAAATACGAAACGCGGTGATTTATTTATGTGACCTTCAATTTGGTCTCAGATCTTTAGATTTGAGCCAAAATAAGGATGCTGTATCAAATTAAGTAAGCGCCATGGCTGTCACATGTTCGAATCCTTGTTTTAAGGGGAATGACCCTGCCCCAAGGCTGATACTAACTTAGTTGGCGCTACAGCTTGAGGTGAAACTGGGCCTGCTTCTCGCAACCATTTGTGTGTGCGTGTTACATTTTTTGCACGAATGGAAGGGACCTACAGTTTTTTGCCGACTCCGAACGGCGAGTTGAGAAGCTCAATCGTGACAAATGATACTCTTTGATGCTTGTCAGACATTCGAAAGAGGTGGGCACTGTGAAAAACTTTTAGGTGTTTGCGGCGGGATTCGAACCCAAGACCGCTGGCTCAGTAGTCCGACGCACTAACCACTTGCGCTACGGTGCCCAAGGCTGATACTGCGACCTGAAAAATCTATTGTATCGTAGGATCTTAATTAGTCCAAGAGGCAGACCACCTTTCTAATAAAGGCTAGAATGTCCTTGGTTGATGCATTTTTTAAGTCATAAGGTCTGAGTTCTTTATGTAGGGTACGCCGCCGTCCGACCCCGAAAAGTGTCGGGCAATCACAACGGACGTGCTCGGCCGTCTCGACATCCTCTGAACAGAGTCGACAATCGGTAACTTAACCTAATACTAGGTGGTATCGGAACTGGCAATGACCAGAGAGGAAGTTTGTTAGATACCTAATGGCAGATATCTATGTAAATGACATAGAAGTCTCACTCTCCTGCTCTAAGTAGTTAAGCTCTTCTTAGTTGTAAGAACTTTTATTTAATAAACTTATTTAGTTGAACTCTCTTAGGTTTCATTCATAAAGACAGACTTCCTAAAATACATTTCAGCTAATATCCTTCTTATTGTGCTTTAGAAGTTCCCTGTGATGGGTGTAAGGCCTAATTAACAGTTTGGCTTGTCTGAGCCCTGGGCATTTCTCCAATGAGCGAGTCGGAGATTATGATCCCATTTGTTTATTAAGTCAGAGATTCTTGCCCAATACTTCAATGCCTCTGTAACCAGGCACCCATCAAAGTTTAACTTATTGTGAGTGGCTAGGGATTTGAGGGCATTGGAGTAGCACTTTACCAGTCTCGAGTCTAAAGAGTAGGAGCTCAAAGCTTTGAGTGTGGCTTGGCTGCCTGAAAAGACATTTATGTTAGCGCTTTTGATGCCTCTCTGTAGATTAATCAAGGCGTAGATCTCAATGGCATGGACCTCAGCTTGAAACACGCTGGGTAATGTTTCAAGGGGTACGCAGTATTCACTTATCATAACATCAGCGAAGGTGCAAAGCATGTCCTGATCGGGAATATTGTTGATAATGCTTAGGTGACCCGTAAAATTACGTCGTTTTTACTTGAATGAATAAGTTGCAGTTTGATAGCGCTTCTAGAGGATGATCTCGGCTGCGCATGCACCGGCAATAGAAAGACAAGCCATCCGTTGAAGTTTTCCCGGCTGCTTGAGTGCAGTCTTTTCGAGTACTTTCGGCCTCCAGGCTAAGGCCCCGTATGAATGGATCGGTCTGACCATCGTGGTATGCAACCAGTAGGTATTTAAATTTTGAGTTGCCAATACATAAAAGTTGTTTCACTCTTTCCAGTATCCGACAAGAATTCAATATTATCATTTTGCAAAGTTTGGGTTGTTTATTTAGGTGTCTCACCTAAAACCCAAGGTTCATAGGTATCTACATTACATACATACATACATATTGTATGGGTATGTTGCCTCTATTTTGCTTTATCAAATGGACAAAAACAGAACCAGAAGCGATGACCCGGGTTCGACACCCTATTTTCTTCAATAAACAATGTAAATCAAACAAATACATACATAGTTATAATCGAATTCTCAAATTGGTAGGTGGTGTTAAGCTACCACTAAACTAACCGACAACAATTTCCTTCATGTATTTTTCGACCTTTATTTTTATAATAATTTTCTTCGTAAGGCAAACCGACTCTTCAATTCGGAACAGCGATACACAATACTCAAGAGTCCACCCACTTGTTTCCGGCTATTTGTTGTCACAAGAGTTTTAATAAGGGAAAGGAAAAGGAGAAGATATTCTGTAATCGTGATGTTATCGATACTGAACTAGTATACTGTATTCATATGAACATACATACATACGTTATCGTATATGGTATATCGACATTTCATATTAATTATAACCACCGTGGATGATAAGCTGATAGGGCTACATTATTTAAAACATCGATTTATGTATCGAAACTATCGACATTTGTATCCCTTTCCTCATCGCTTCAATTCTCACATGGATAATTTATTACTATCTTAATTTAAATACCAAAGTTCAAAACGATAATAAACTAAAAATAGTTCTGGTAATTTTAGGGCTAATTGGAAATTTATACAAATTTTCATTCAACTATGTACCTTTGATATTACCACCTACTAGCTACGTAATAAATTAAATCATTCAGAAAATAATCAAAATTCACTTTGAACTACGTCAAGAATATTTTTATGAATATTCTGTATATTTCTTTGTTATAATATTGCCAAGTTGATTTATAAACAATAACATTTCGGCGCGAAGAGCGTGTTCTTTCGTCTAATTTTAGAAATTGCACATAAATGGAATTCCAAATTTTCTCATTTCCTCACTCAGCTTTATCAGCACTAATAAATTATTTAAACAAAACATTTTTATTTACATATTTTTTTCCTATTTATAAGTACCTATGTATACCTAACAATAATGCTATTTTAGGGATATAAAAAGAAATCCTTCTCAGACAATTCGTTTCGATATCCTCTAATGCTGATTGGACCAATCAAGCAGCTGGGCGAGAAAACCATCGGAAATCATCGGAAAAAATTTCCCAAAAAACAAGACGTAAATATTATTAAATTATTTAAGAGAATACCTTGGTTTTGTCTTGATATATGTACTCATGTATATGTTTATTTTTATTTGTTTCCTAAGTGAGCTTAAGTTTGTTTAATTGTTTTGTAAGAAACACCCTAGAGTTTGTGTTTAGTTTTGTTGCTTGTTCTGTTTGTTTGTTTGTTTGGTAATTTTGTGTTTTTTTTTTCCACCGATAGTTATGTACAACAGAATCGACCTTTATTATAGTAATTCAAGATTTACGATGGCAATATTTTATTTTTTATTTTTTAATTTACCAAAGAAATATCATTGGGGTCTGGGAATGGGTGTTTCTAATGGAATGTGCTATTTTATTAAGTTTGAATGAAGGAATGTTAAATAAAGAATGTAAATTATTTGATTTGAAAAATATTGTTTTAACATATGCACAGCTACTGTAGTAATCCTGCTCTATTAACGTTAAAGTCAACGAATTATATTATACGAGCCGCCGCACACTACAGACTTTCTATCAGCTGATAGTTTGGTCGGGCTCGTAAATCAGTATGAAAATGTATGCGCACACTACAACGATTCGGTATCGGCCAATAAATAAGTTTGATGTGATGCACGATTGCCTTCAAACAAAAGTATCGGCAAACTATCAGCCACTTGAAAGGGTACGCTGATGTGAACCTAATGAAAAAATTATGGGAGGATATTTGTGAAGTTGTTCCTGATTGGAATTAGCTATTGCTGATCCAATTAATTTCGCAAGTTCATTGAAGCTGGTCATGCTCATCCAATAAAAGGCGAAACCTTTTTGGGGCAATCCAGTAATTTGGAATGCATCGCATAAAATTTTCCATACAATAACCTATCACTGTTAATAGGATGCACCCAATACTCTCGGTTTTCCATCTTGGTTCTTCTCCTCCGCTGTATAAAAGCAATGATTACATCTCTGGAAAATTGTGTATTAACTGTCATTATGCGACTGTTCTCTGCAAAATCTATTTATCGACTAGCATCTAGCAATAGCAAATCGTTCGAGAACAGTAGGCCGACTGTTTTCTATTGTGCGTACACACTACCAGCTACCAACCCGACTATTTAATGGGCCCAGTATGTGCACTAACCAGCCCAATCCGACCAAACTATCAACCGATAGAAGGTCTGTATTGTGCGGGAGCTCTAATTTGAACTTAAAAAAATTAAATCAAATAATAAAAACTGTTAGCAATATCTAAGGCAATCTTTTTAGAAATTTATGTAAACACTATGGGGATGTGATTTTGGGACAAATTGCCACATTGTTTTAGAATCAGTAGGTCCAAAATAGGACGGTGAACCTCATGAAGGTTTACGCTAAAATTCATTATGAAAGCGTCGAAAACCATAGGATAGACTTTTTATTGTATTCATGTTTGATCCATGAAGGTCAGCACTGTATTCAACAAACAATGAACTTTATCTTTTCTAGTAAGGTTCAAATTTTTTGATGTTTATTATGACTTTGTGAACAGTGGTGCTCTCTACAAAAGAGGGTACTATGAATACAAGAGCACAAAGCTAACTAAAATGTTTTTTTTTTAGAATTCTCTATGGCACTCAATAATATTTGTCGTTAATATTACCATTAGAAAGGTTTGAAACAATACACAATACTACATATGCTATCTTTTACTCTTGTCAATCCATTTTTAGATAAGGGGTCCTTATTTAATCCATTTTTCATAACTTTATTTATCCAACTCTTCGGTCCTTGTTATATAATCATCAGATAATTATCACATTTGTTTGCTGTTTCATTAAAACCAATAAATCGAAAAGTTGGTTGTTACGAAATAGCGGACGAACAAATCTTCAAGTGGCTTCGAATTCATTGTAACCGATTTTAATCGTATTAAAACTTCATAATTTTAGACCTATAAGGACCTAATTTGTGCAGTTTTTAAAGGAGTATTGGTAGACCACAAATCGTCTTGTTTTGAGCTGCTTTTTTTGGAAATTGTATCCTTTAGTCCAAGTTCATGGCCATAAGCATGGCTGAGACAGCCTTCCTCTGACAGATTCGGTTAAGCATTTGAACGTAGTTATTTATCACCTCCTACGAAATATTTGTTCACTCCAAATGAGTGATGCATTTTCATTTGAAATAAGTTTTTGAAAAACAGCGGTTTTTGTGGGAGAAACAAGGGTATAATTCTGTTATTAAGATTGTGGAAAACTACGCTTGCTACCTTATATATGATTTAGATCCTAAAGTATTGTAAATCATTTAGAACAAAGTATACATTACGTACATACAAGTAGTACCTGCATACAACAGTATTTTGAAAATAGAAAATTATTTTCCATTCTAACCAAAAAGACTAATCAATTTTTTTATTTTTTCTTGTACATATTCGCAGTTCGTCAATGACACAAAAATTCCAATTATTCCTGATGATTCCATACAAACATTATCACAAAGCGATATGCTTATGGTGGAACAGCGTATGGACAAGAGACGAAAACACTTGGCTGAGAAATGTTCCGAACATGGCTTAGATTCGGCCGGTAAGTACCTACTGAAATTAATTCGGAAACTCTTTCTTATAATTAACATTTTCGAAACTCCACCTTTCCTAGGTAATGACTCTTGGCACAAACCGAATCCATGGGAGTTCTTAGTCAATCGTAAACATCATATTATTTGGTATGTAAATAAATACATATTTTCTAAAACAATATCCGTTCTAAAATGTGCACACTTTAACAGGTGTAATGTTTTTAAGGCGGCATCATCGTCTTGGATGTATAATTTCAACATCTTAGCGGGATACACACCCGAGTTTCTTAGAAAAACAAATGAAGTGCCATTGGTTTTGGCAAGGAAACGATACCCCAGGGTATCTCTGGAGGAGGTAGGTGTTTGCTTCAGAAAATGTATTTTCTAAATAACTTGACATTTTTATGAGTTTCATGCTTTGTTGTGTGTTGAATGAAAAGTAGAGATACTCGTAAGATGGTGGAATATAAAAACTAATTACTTTCCTTTTCTTTCTGTTTTTTTTAGTTACAAGAAGCACAAAATGATTCAATTACTTTTATAATAGCGAGACATCCTTTCGAAAGACTGTTGAGTGCTTATAGGGACAAGTTCATGTATGCTGTGCCACATTCGTTTCATGATAAGCTGGGTAGCAAAATTGTACGAACTTATAGGAAGAAGAATGTAAGTAGAAATTATCATTTGAATAGGTACAAGTAAACAAGGCTAATGAGTTCCCGCCGTTACACAGTGGTTTTTGTTCTATGGGAGATGCGTCAAAATTCCATAACTTTTGAAATAATCGGTTTTGATAAGTAAGATCGACTGTTTCGTAAGCAAGACATTATTCTTTATTAGAAAATGGCATGATACTTAAATTACCGTTACAAAAAAAAATTATAAAAAATAAAAGAAAAAAATGAAAATTCAACTGAAATAATGGAATGAAAATGTAATTTTTACTAAATTTGAAAAACAATTGATAATGATTTAAAAAATGGGTTCAGTTTAATCAAAGTATAAAGCTTTAAGTTATAGCTGTAATTTAAATAAATAAGAACCATTTGTAGTAATACGTTTGGTTACTAAATATTTGCATATGTATGTACATATTTACATTTTTATATTTTGTATTTTTAGTTATTAGTTATTATTATTATATTATTATATTATTATTATTATAGAAAAGACTCGTGATTATATTTAAGTAACTGTGCGTAGACAAGAATCTTAAGCTATCAGAAACAAGAGCTAAAACATCCTTGGACAGACTTGTTTTATTTTTTTTGGGTTAGTTTTCTTAAGCTTGCTATGTAGGGGTCAGAACTTAAAATCAAACGATTTAATAAGTCTTAGTTGATAATTATTCTGGAAGTTTTTCGGGTGTGGTTAGAACTTAAGTACTTTATATCTTTATTTTTAGCCTCAGCCTCAGATCTCGCCTATTGGCAAGAGGGCATTTTCCGTAACATCTGATCCATGGGTAGGTATCTTATGGACAGATTTCGGAAGTTAATACCAAGGATGTATTGTCATGCATGGAGTCACCAATTTATTCAGCAAACTTAGACACCTCAGCTATTCTTCATTGTTTCGTTCATGCGCTACAGTCGGAAACAATCTCCCGCGGCCGTCTATCCTTTCCTGATTCCATGATTCCCTCGCCGAATAACATAACGATTCGTAATGTTTTTTGAGAAAATATATTTTATTGTGCTGGCATTCCTTCAATATAATGCAACATCAGTCAAAAATATAAAAAAAAGTTTAAATTTTCTTTGTTTGGAGTATTTCCGGTATCCATCAAGATGGTAAATACTTGCACAGATTTTTCGACCAAACTGCCATTTTTTATCACCCAAAATCGTTAATATACGTTATAAACAAAGAACAGGTGTAGATGTGCCTAAAGAAAATTTAAAATTGGTTAAAATAAAAAATAAAAAATAATACGTATACGTCAGCAATACACTACAACCTAAATTGTACCGTTAGTGGGTGATTGTGGGTGATAAGTTTGGTTTTTCCGAAAAACTAGACCTAGCGTCGATATTTTAGACACCATTTCATCCTTAGGTAAGGAACCGGGATATTTTAAAACTTTACATAAAGTTCCAAAAAATTAAAAAAGAGCAACTTAAAACTCTACTGGGTTGTAACGGTATAACTTTCAAAATAAAAAAACCGAATTCACTAACGAGGTACCCAAGTACTGTTCAAACATTGCTCTTGAATTTACATTATAAATTATTTACGTAGACTTAACTGTTTAACAAATATATTTCACTTTAAATTGATCAACTACTGTTCACTTTTCCTGGTATATGGTGTGACATATGATACGCTCAGTTCAGATTAGAAAAAAAAACTGATAACATGTGAAATTAATGACGAAATGTTTGTATCTGTAAATATTGAACATACACATACATACAATACTTTTTTATTTTTGTCGTATGAGAGAAACCACTGTGCGTTACAAGCGTGATTAGAACGGTGATTCCCCGATTAAATTTGTTTTCAAATTAAGCTTATACTTTTGTTACAATATTATATTTTTTTCCAACATTTTTAGAAAATTGAACGGCACACACCAAGATATCCGACATTTTCTGAATTCGTTTCCTGGCTGCTGGATGAGATACAACGTAATAATTTCATCGACATGCATTTAGTGCCTGCTTCGAAATTTTGCACTCCTTGCTTAATAAATTTCGATATTGTAATTAAATTCGAAACATTAGACCATGATCAGGTTTATCTCATCGATAAGGCCAATTTGGAGCACATCATTGCACCCGAATGGCGGAACTCTGGAAAGGGAAAGAACACACTAGATCTGCTTCAAACCTTTTATTCGCAACTTACTCGCAAACAATTAGATGGCTTATATGAGTACTACAAGTAAGTTTATGTCGTTGTATACAAATACATACCTATATCTTTAAAAAAAATTAAATATTTCCAGATACGATTTTGAAGTATTCAATTACAACGCAGCGCCTTACTTTAGCATTGCAAAGAAAAACGATGAAGAAGGAACGCCAGCCGTTTCATAAATCAAAGTCTTTTCATGCCTAGAAACTATATAAATGGATCAATAATAATAAATTTATTATATAAATCGAATAAAGCAGCGACATTGTTTAAGTTAAAAAAGAAAAACATATAAATTTCTGTTTTGTAATAAGAAATAGAAAATGAATTAAAGTTAATCTTGTAGATTAATAGATTTTTAAGTGCAAAATTACACAAGGAAATAATGTTAATTGAATAAATTACTTAATGACAAAACGAAAAAAAAACACGAATAAATATTTATTCTGGTTTATTTTTTCAATTTGTTTCTTTTTGTTAAAAGAAGAATTTGTTATCAATACATTAGTATACACATTATCATAATGATAATTTTGTTATAAAAAATACAATTTAAAAAAAATTAAACTAGAAACAAGTGGATGCATTTTTTGTTCTTCGTATTTGAAGTATACTACATAGTATGTACTTTTTTACATACTAGGTACCTACCTACACACATACATATAGTCAGCGGAAAGCAAAATTGGTCAAAGTCACAAAACCAAAATTACAAGGCACGAGCGCAAGTGGTTAGTGCGTCGGACTACTGAGCCAGCGGTCTTGGGTTCGAATCCCGCCGCAAACACCTAAAAGTTTTTCACAGTGCCCACCTCTTTCGAATGTCTGACAAGCATCAAAGAGTATCATTTGTCACGATTGAGCTTCTCAACTCGCCGTTCGGACTCGGCAAAAAACTGTAGGTCCCTTCCATTCGTGCAAAAATATAACACGCACACACAAATGGTTGCGAGAAGCAGGCCCAGGTTCACCTCGAGCTGTAGCGCCAACTAAGTAAGTAAGATTTGTTGGTTTTAAAATTTTCACATTTTTGGGATTGTTGATTGCTCGTGTGATTTTTTTTAAGTGCCCTTTTCAATTTTTGTTTAACTATCTAGGCATTATTTTTAAATAATTTTAATAGCAAAAAACCCAAAAATGAACATAGATCCCATTCCCATAAAAGTGTGGATCCTCCTAAAAAATAAGATGGACATAGAACGAAATATTAAATGTTCAATTAATTTCAGCGGTGCACTCGTTTGAGATGGATTAAAAGAGAATTCCTTGTCGCTTAGCACAAAATGTCCTTACGAATCGTATGTATAGTATGGACGTTTATAGTGCACGAAATCAGGTACAAGACGGGGTACCTCAGGGATCTAAACTGGGTCCTATCCTCTTCATACTCTATACAAATGAGCTTTTTTTGTCAGCAAGAAAAACTGAAATAAACATTTGTTTTTGCCTTTGAATTTTGAGACAAAAATGTAAGTACATACAATAAGTGCACTAAAATAATTTCACTCATTAAATGCACAATTTCACAATTACACGGAATGACAGAAATTAGCTGATTCGAAATCGTTTCGAAGACGATTTAGAATTCAGCAAATCGATCGAAATCTAGAACACGAAAATCAATTTCACTCGATTTAATAATTCTATATCGATTAGAATTCACTCGAATTCTGGAACCTGCCTGAATAGCTTGGTAATCAATGCAGCAACAACCAAGATGATACACATCAGAAGTCCTCATCATAGAGTTACCTAGCGGCAGATACTTTTAAAAAATGGTGCATTTACTTCCACCCCCACCCATCTATTAGTGATTGTAGAAACCTAGAAATATCTAGGTGTCATTATCGACAGTCATTTTATCTGGAACACGTATATAGAAAAAATTCGCTCTGACCTAAGGCGCTGTTTGCACTGGCGCATTTACTCCAACATTCCTTGATTGAATCCAAACTGAGGAAAGGTATACTTGCTTGGGGTAGTTCGTCACCGTCCCATATGAAGAAGCTACAAAATGCGGCGCTGAGAATTATAAACTATAGAGAATTTCCTGTTGAACGAAGATTTATGTATATCGATACCAGTCCAGCATATCTTCAAGTTGACCCTAAATCTTGAGTATGATGACGATATTCGATTCAAAAGGCCAATCGACCACCAGGGTCAACACCAGAAGACGTGCACAGAGATTGTTACAAGTACCTCCTTACAACATCAAAAACATGGTAAACAGCAGCTATAATATAGCGTTCCCACAGGTTTCAATGAATTGCCTCAACATTTAAGGAACATTCGGAATTTTAAATAATAGAAAGAAAATGTTAAAGTATTATTTCTTAAACCAATTACCTACAATTTAGAAATCGCTGAGTTATGGAAACACAAAATTGAAATAATACTCCTTAAACTCGTCAGCTTAACCCTCTAATGCCTTATTTTTTGATTTGATTCAAAAAATCAGTATATACTAATATGGGTGCGATAAAAACGAATCTGAAATTAGTTTTTAAAAAAAATTATGTTTTTACCTTTTACAGGTAAAACTATTTACACTGCTTCTAGGCGGGGTTGGGTCGTTATGCAAATAATACTTTATTGAATGAATAACTTTAAAAAAATCAAAAAAATATGAAAATATTGTTGAAGTCGAAGAAACACGACTTTGTGGTTGAATTGCATAGATTAAATTTACACTTGGTGCAAAATGCCTGTGTTTCTGACTTACATCCCGGGTTTTTACACAACTTTTTGCCCTTGCGGTCGAGAAATATGCACCAATGTCCCATGTTGTCATATCGAACCTGTGGAGTTGGAAGTTAAGACTATTTTGGCTTGCGGGTCGGTATTACTGGGGATGATGTTGGACGACCTCGCGGTTTTTTTGTTTCGTTCGAAATCAAGCATAATGATTCTGCAACTTCTGATCGAAAATTTGGCAGCTCAACTTTTACTCCCTTGGGCAACCTATGGAAAAGAATGTAGGCGTTGACCATCACAGGTGGAAAAATATTCGATTCGTCCATTATCAGGTTTTCAAATGAATATGATAATGACTAAGAAGACCATCCATGAGATCGGCACCACCCATATTTCGATTATACTCTTTTATTATAAATGGGCAGTCAACTTATATTTGTAGCTGTTTTTTTTCTGTCCCACCGTAAAGATTTGGATGGTGGTGGAAAAGCTCTCGAAACAGAAATGGTTTGATAACAACATAAGTCGAAAGAAGTCGAACACTTTTGTTGTCCATCCACAAAACGCTGCTTACATCTATGCCGTAAGCAGTGGCGACGCGTGAATAAAAAATGCAGTCGTTCAGTTTATTTATTTTCTATTTTTTCTTATACACCCATACCTCGCTATACGGCCGCTCGTTATACGGCATTTCGCTATAACGGCCTCTCTTTTTTATTACTCTGTTTCGGTTCTACGGCCAATATTTTTCCTTATAACGTCCAAAAAAACCAAATTCCCTTAAATGTTCTTACAATGTTCTTACTTTACGCTGCGAATCGACAATTGACACCAAGAAATTGGTGTATATATATGTTACCGGCCAAACCCGATTTCAGGCCAAACTAGTTTGGCGTAGTCATGTCAGGATAAACTAGTTTGGCATAGGATAAACTAGATTGGCCTAGGCCAAACTAGTTTGTCCCGAGCATGTCAGGCCAAACTAGTTTTGAGTTATTATTCAAGTGATCGAATGGTTAAAATGAAAAGGCAATCCATTGGATTTAATCAAATAAATTATACTTAATTATTAAAAAACAGTATTTAGCGAAATTTAAGATTTTGTTTTAATAAAGGAGAACTAGTGCACTGAATTTACGGCAGCTATCACTTTATTTGCCTGTAATAATTTCGCCATAAAATATTCTGCATTCACTATTTCGCTTTATTTTATTTGGCAAATATTATTTTATATTTTTAATTTGTTTGGCTTTCATTTTATGACATGTTAAAAAATTCGCGCGAATTTTATAATTACAAACCTGACTGAAAGTTTGCCAAATAAAAACTGCGAAGAAACAAAATGCGAGTTGTTGGTATGCGATATAATAAATGAACTGATAGCTGCTGTGGGTTCATTGCACTAGGTCTCCTTTATTAAAAAAAAACGAAAATTACCCTAAATGCTTTGTTTTTAATAATTAAGTAGACTTCATTTGAATGTGTTACTCATCTAATGGATTGCCTTTTCATTTTAACCGTTCGATCACTTGAATAATAATAATTGAAAACTAGTTTGGCTTGATATGTTCGGGACAAACAAGTTTATCTTGATATGACTAGGCCAAACTAGTTTTGCCTGAAATCGGGTTTGGCCGGTAACATATATACATATATACATCTATTTTTATCATAGAGAAATAGTTTACATTGGCTTTCGCGATGTTATTTCACAATACAGAGATATGATAATTTACAATTTATCTTACTACTGAAAAATTCATTTTAATACAAAGTTTAGAGCAATAAATTTGAAACAATTTTTTGAAGGAAAACTATGAATTTTTGGATTTTTTGAAGACTTTGAACCAATCTAATGGATTTTGTATGAGAAAAGAAATTACTCGTTATGCGTCATGTCGCTTTACGGCCTGATTTTCTGGAACGTATGTATGCCGTTAACCGAGGTATGAGTGTATTGCAATTTGATATTTTGATGTACATAGCTATTACTTATGTAAATTCTTAGTCAAATCTTCTTGATTTTATTCAAAAATATTTTTTTTACACTTTCAATTCTTACAACTGCTTTTCTCGCCAAAGGATTTTTTTCAATTGAAACTTCTGTTAACCTTCTTTGCCCAGTTATTGTTCTGTAATATGGCTTTAATCTTTTAAGTATGGAAAACGCGAAAAAAAACAAAGGCAACATACAAGAAACAACAGCCACCACCATACTTACCTTGCCCATACCCGTACGAACTCCACTCGAACACAATTTGAGGGTAAAAACTTGAGCAAAACTCACCGCTTGCTTGATTTCGTTCAAAGCTAATTTGAACGAATCGGCTGGTAAGAATCTGCCACTTTTGTAGGGATACATTTCGTTTCCAAATCATTTGAACGAGTTGATGGTCGAATGAGTGGGAAATGTTGCTGTTGCAGGTATTTTTGTTGTTGTTTTGATTTAAATTGAGTGCACGAAAGGGTTGCATGAGTTGGAAACTGAGAAAAATAAATACAGCGGAATTGACTCAAACTGCCAACTAGGAGTAGCAAAAATATTTTGTATTTGGTTAGGTTGATGCGAAAATATATTAAATATTATCTGATAAATATTATCTGAAAGTTAGGCGTTCATGAACGAAATGAACCATAGGACGCCTCGCCACTGCCCGTAAGTGTTAGCGACAATCAGCAACAGAAGCAACGAAATGATGCTAAGGCTGAACTCGGCTCTTCATGACCAATGTCTAAAGCGCTGATGTCCAGACTTGCGTTTACTCCATCCATCAAGTCTTGACTTGAATCCATCAAACAATGATCAATCAAGAGTTCATCTTCAGAGCAAAACAAATCTGGATCCTCAACATTGTCGTCATCGTCGAAATCATCTTCTCCGTCAGTGTTTTCTGGGCTTGAAGTTGCATTCATCGATTCAGCGATTTCGTCTTCTGTCATTTTCGACAGGTTCCCCAAAGATCTTCTTAACCTTGCTACCTAGTTTAGGTTAGGTTAGACGGGTTGATGGGAGTGATAACATCCCCATCACACTTAGGTGCATGTGGACCCATTGTGATACCCATGTTGTTTTTCCACCCGTGGTATTAGTTTCTAGGTTTCAACCATCCAGACGCCCTGGCAAATTCAAGTATGCCCGATGTCGATGTCCTCGAAAAAGAATTTTCCCAAGGTTTTGTTTCTAAGTTGGCAGAGGTTAAGGCAGTGACAGAGGAAATGGGCTGTGAAGAACTGTTAAGTCTAGCATTAGAAGCCAAGCAATAAAATAGTTCTCGTAAGAAACCTTTTGTTCTCATTTCCTATCGCATATATATTATCCTCATGAGCCTCTTCATCACCACAACCTCTGCAGATGTCATCATCATTCAGGCGTAGTTTCTTCATGTGATATCTTAGCAAATTGTTATTTGCTTCACTTAGTGTTTTTTTGTTCAATTTTGGTCTTGAGGTTACAGAGTGGAGGTTTAACCATACCATCTGCTTGATCTATATCTAGGGAGACATTGCTACCTAACAATGATCAGTTATGGGGAACTAACAAGAAAAAATCTACACTCAACAGCCTGAACCTGCCTCTAGACGGGTTTAAGAAAACTCTGGTAGCTTATATAAAAAACTTTGCAGCACAAAACTTTTTTCACTTACCGATAAAAAACACTTTTATCTACTCACCTGTTATTTTTCCAATTTGATCTGATGGAAAATATTAATTTATTTTTTTTTAATAAATGAAAATCGTGTTTGCAAAAAAATATTTAATTTTGTGCTTGCGAGGGTATTTTTCACTTTGAACAAACTTAGCTTGCAAACGAAACGCACTACAGCTATGATATAAACAGCTATACATAGAACAATATTTCAACTTTATAAAAAGCTTATCAGATTGGACAAGAGATAATACCGTTACATGTAAATACTTGTTAGCTTTACCCCGCCTAGAGGCGGTTGTAGGCATTAGAGGGTTAAGTAAAAAATGCTTTCTTAAAATTATTAAAGAACTAACATACAAAAAAACTCGTTCAATTCAAAAGTAAACATTTATGAAATGCAATCTTCTGCAGAAATGTCATTAAGGCTTCGTGGACAGTTATAAGAATTGTTAAGTCTTAAGAAACCAATAAAAATCTCAATTCAATTCAATTAAAAAAAAAAAAATAAAAAATGTAACTCCCAATTGGTCTAAGTGACACTTTAAATTGGTCTTAGACCATTATTGAATCTTGAAAGTTGAAAGTGTATGAAAAACTGTTCTATTCCATACAATCATGTCTCTTCAAACAATTTGGAATGATTTCCCTATAAAAATTTGGCTCTTAGAACAGGGTATAGATTATCTGATAAATCTGAAAGAGCATTCTTAAATTAGTAAAACTGCATAGAATTATTTTGCTTTCCGCTGACGATATGTACAAAGTATTTTCTAAAGCTAGGACAGTCAGATAAACGGGTGAGTATGCCATTTCGATAAGTCTCCCTATAGTCAACCTATAGGAAGAGTCAATAATTATATGGAGATGTCTCCCGCTTGTGGAATAAAGTGTCCTAAAAGTACAGCAAAACGAGCTATCAAAAGCGGATACGTAGCTTTAGAAACTTACAACAAGAACAGCAAACTTTCAAAAGTACGAGCGTAGGCAATAGCAGACACAGATGCAGCAATTTTAGGAACTCACCACACCATTCCACATCTGTGTGGTTAATTTTATTTTTCAATTGCCCTAGGAGGGTGCAGAAAAGTATTTTGTCGGTTGATAGCATTTTTGAGATCCAAGGAACCCTAAATATCAATAACCATACAGTGATACTAAAAACAGGCATGACTGATTATTAATACATATGTACTCGTACATATAAGTTAATGCATATGTATATGTAACTTAAGAGCTTCTTAACTTTGAAAGCGATTCATGAGCGCTTGATAACTACCGCCGTAAGAATTTAAGCCTATATTTAGTAAGTTGTTTTTTAAATTATTATTAAAAAAAATAAAATATTTTTTCAGAAGCAGGCAGTTTGATCGATGATCACAAGTTTACATACAGTGCAAGTTAGGCCTATTGCAGGCGACACTATTCTTTAATCCTTTCAAAGGCTGTTCGCACCAAAATAAAAAAAACTCCATTATGTTTTAATTTCTTCTTTGTTTTCTTTAATTTTTACCTAATATTTTTGAAATACAATTGTACATAACTTATAATTAAAACTTATGCAAACCACATTCGTTTCAGAATTGCATATATATATATTGTTTTTATTTACTTGTTTTTTACTTCATTTACTTAACTTTACTGCATCTTTTTTTTGTTTTATTTTTGTTTTTTTTAATTTAACTTAATAAAAATTGTTTTCGTGAATAATTACAAAACTTAGTTATTGTTTATAATATTGTTATTTCATAATGTTGCTAATTAGATCTTTTTTAATTTTATTTATTTTGTTTTTTTTAAATATCCGTACTTCGGGGGTTGGTTGTTCTGTTTTAGTTAAATCTTTTTTTATATTATTAAAAATGTGTCAATTTCATATTTATTATTTTTGAATTGTTGAACTAACCACTAATGGATATCTTAAATAATTTACATACTAGTTTTAATGTTATTTCCTTCTCTGGGTTAACTTCCTTGCCCCATCTTACACACGCTTTATCGGCGGTCGCCACATTTAAAATTTTCTTTCTTTGACTTCTTTTGCAATTGATAATATATAATTTTGTTTATGAAATTAGAAAATAACATTTGCTTTAATATATTTAATTTAATATTAATATTAATGTATAAAGATTTCTTGTTTGTGGTTTAAAACCATTGAAACACAATAAAGTAATATATGTCTATACACGGTATCGATAAGAAATTACATAATAATAAAAAAAATTAAAAAAAGAAGAAAAACATTAAAGCAACTTTTTTTTTGTTAAATAAAAATGAACAGAATCTCCACAAAAGGAATTTTTTTTTTTTTTTTAAATTTAATTTGTTATCTCTCTCTCTCTCTCTCTCTAGAGATACTGTTTTCGTTTTTTTATTTATAAAATAAGAATTAATTTAAATACTTTGTTATAAGGCCATACATTACTATTATATTAATATATAAAAAAAATTCGCAAATATTCAAACACACATTTAGAGCTCAGCGTTTTGGTGGTTGCATGTTTGGAAAACCAATGTGCACATGAAGAGATTACAAATGAAATTATATAAAAATCTGTTTTATTTAATTTATTTTTATTTAAGAGTTTAACTTAACATATTGACGCGGCCTCTCGGTGCTCAAGCGTAAACGAATTAAAATAAGCCCATGATGGGCTGGAAAAACACACAACTGAATTGAAGGCATTCACATCTGCTATCCTGTGGCGCAGCTGTGTCAAATTGCTTTTTTAAAATATATCAAAGGACTTTCGCTTTCATGTAGCGTGATGTTGACTTACACTTTTTTGTTTTCTTTTCTTTTTATACAAAACTAGGGGACATTGAAATTTGGAAGGAACAAAACAATAAATGAATATTCCGTTTGTGAACTTTATCTTCTATAACATAAGAAAAATTGTTTTTTTGTGTTTCATTAAAAAAGGCATCGAGTAGAAAATCAGTTAGAAAAATAATGAATCTTTGTGTGTGTAAAAATAAAAAAAAAACAAAATATTGCGTGCGAATAACTAAGGTCCCTAAATGGTTTGTTGTTTGGAAATGATGTTAACAAAAAAACTATAGATCACTTAAGATACGCTTTATACAGCGTTTGACTTCTACACGTTTCACGTTCTTGTTCCATGAAGAAAAGCATATCCCTAAGGTTAACACGTTTTATTCGCGGTCTTAACGGTGCCGGCGAAGTTCCAGTTGTGCTGGTTCCTGAATTTCCCGATTGCTATAAAAAAAAGTGCGATGCAATCAATTTATATGAATAGTGAGCTAAAGGCGTGGGTTATACTTACTGTTCCCGTTACAGCTACATCTCCGTCTAGTTTCAGTTTTTTTCTTGGTCCGAT
This sequence comes from Brachyopa scutellaris, assembly GCA_949775065.1. Lineage (NCBI taxonomy): Eukaryota > Metazoa > Arthropoda > Insecta > Diptera > Syrphidae > Brachyopa > Brachyopa scutellaris. The sequence continues at coordinate 116,705,778 of OX459113.1, forward strand.
AGCTTGCAACGCTGTCATATTTGCGTCTCGCTGCCTAAGCTCCTCCATCTCGGCTCTTTGCATTTCTTTAGCCTGTAAGAGAAAGAACCATTATGTGTTTTATAGATATGGCGGTGACATGGCACTTACCTTGGCTTTAAGCTTAGCTTGCTCAGGATCCTCAATTTTTGATCGAGACTTTGCTGCTCGTAGTAGCATTTCTCTCTCCTGTTCTTCGTGCCGTTTCTGCTCAGCCTTGTCCAGTTCCTCGAGGAACTTTATTTGACCACGTACATCTTTAGTTACTTCATACCTCGGATCCAGCTGAGATTAAATTTCAAAATTAGCAAAGCATTTACTTTCTGCACTCATCTACGCTTAACTTACTTTGATAATATCAATTCTGTGTTCCGCTATCACAGCCAACTTTTCAACGATGTTTTTCAGCCTTTCTTGACACGCGTGCGAAATCAGCACTGCAACGTCTTGATTGGGCTCTTCGAGCCCTCGTTCTGCGACCATAGCACGAATTCGATTCTGTAGCGCAGGTAAATGCAGAAATACCTCATCCTTACACGAACGAATCTGTGTGCCAATGTTTTCCGTTGAACCCAAAATACGCTGTGATTCCTCGGCCAAGTTCACACCACCCATCGCAGCGACATCATTGATATCATCATCTCCATACATGGACGATGACATTGATATGGAGGGTTGTTGAAAAAACGACGATGCCGTGGTAGCTGCCTTCTCCTCTTGCAATTGCCTCTTTTTACTCGATGCCTTGCTAGTGGATTGGGAGACTTGTGCCTTAACGGTAACAACTTTGTTTGTCGTCGCGTTCGCTACGATTGTGCCTGATGATGTTGAATTGACCGTTGGTGTGGTTAAACCACCCGCACTGTTTGTGGTACTAATCGTAGTCACATGACCACCAAGAGAACCCACCGAACTAGAATTCGATGTAGCAGTATTTGCGGCATTCACGGTGACGGCGGGAGCTGAGATGGACGCTGCTGTAAAATGGGAATTTGTTGAAGTTAACAATGATACGGCAGTAGTAGCACTACCACCACCGCTCGTCACAGACGATGATGCTAGACTATTAGTTTGAGACATTGGTGTGGTAGTGATACTTGTTGATGTTAGGGCCGGTGTTGCTTGTTGGTGTAATGCTTGTGGAGTTCCGATTGCTTTTATCTGCGTCTGTCCGACTTTTACGGCGTTTTTCGTTTTTGATACCGGCGCCGAAGTTCGGATTTGAACGGTTGCCGGCGAGCGATTGACGTGCGCCGCTGGCGTTCGAATCTGAACAATATTCTGGCGGAGCAGCAGAAAATGATTACTATGTTCGGATAGTGTGCCTGAAGGCAGAAGAGGTCTTACCGGTTGTGAGACAGGATGCATTTGAGGTGAACTCATTTGCATGGTTGTTGTGTTTCCCGCGTTGACAGCACGTATTTGAGCGTTCAGTAATCGCGGACCACTTGTTTGTATCGGCCCTTGAATTCGAATACCACCGGGCTGTTGTTTCGTTATTGTCGTGTGACCAACAGGTCTTGCGGCAGCCGGTGATATCATTCTGACCTGAGTCTGTCCTATAGTTGTTGTTTGCTGGTTTACTGGACGGATCTGCGCTTGAATTTTCTGCAAAAACAAAAAAATAATAAAATACAAGTTTTTCAAAAAATAAACCTCGAAAATTCTTACAGGTAATTGTTGCGTTAGTGTTGTTGATCCAATCATTCCAACGACATGTTGCGGAGGCGGCTTAATTCCTTCGATAACGAGTTCTTTTGTGAACAGAGACTGCCGCAGAAGCGGTAGACTTTTCTAAAGGGACACAGTGCAAGTAATCAATAAAATAATGTTATGTGTAATTGTTATATGACACCACAAACTCTTACCTTAAGAAATCCTATTAAACAAGGTTGAGGACTTGCATTCAGTAAACGTTCTAGCCTATCACAAAACTCTTCAGGTTCAACATTGGCATCCACCAGTTCCTGTATGAGCGTCCTTACGTTCTTCTCCACCGGTTTGGGTTCTCGCGTTGATAATTCTATTAAATTTGCTAAAAATTTTCGACATTTCTCTTTGGTATTTCCCTACAGAGAAAGACAGGTTAATACTATCGAGTTACAAAGAACACAAAAAAAAAAAAAAACTATGAAGAGCCTCACCTGAGCAACTGTATTTTGCGTTGTAGATGTAGTCACTTGGTTGTTCGACCCGCTGTTGATTATTGTAGTTTGCTGCTGCTGCTGCTGATGTTGTTGCTGTTGCTGTTGCTGCTGTTGTTGTTGCTGCTGCTGCTGTTGCTGAACTATTTGCGTTATTTGCTGTTGCGTTGTTTGTTGTTGGTGTTGCTGCTGCTGTTGTTGTTGCTGTTGGATTTGGTGGTGTTGAATGGCAGTTATTGGAGCTACAGACGAAGTTGATGTTTGGTGTTGTTGCAATGAGATATTTGCTTGGCTGGTATAACACTGGGCAGCATTTGATCCCGACACTGAATTAACAATAATATTGTTGGCCGATGTCGCCGCCATGGACTGAAGTTGCACAAAAGTTGGTTATCAAGTGATAAAATACACTCAATTGAATAATAATAATAATAACTACACAACTATGAACACCTTTTTAACATTTAAAATAAGTTGCAAAATAATAAGCAAACAATTATTATTTTACTCGTAATGTGTGTGGAAAGTTTCATTGGAAATATTTTCCGGCTATTGCCAACTTCGGCATGGCCTATTCGGTTAGAAAAAAAAGTCATCCCTGATGAACGAGTAGAAAAGTACGCGACAAATTGCTGTTACTATCGAAACAGTTAGTTCGTCTTATATCAAATGCTTGAAAAGGATTTCAAGTGATATACAAACATAAAAGACGGCATTGTGAAATTAATGACAAGACATCAATATTGCATTTGAATTTTGTCATAAACATAAGAGTAAGTGACCACCCAGAGAATGGGACTTTTACGCGAGAATATGGATATCGGAATTAAATTACCACTCCCATAATTTCAGCATTTGCTCTGGATTTTATTTTTTTTTTTTTATAAAACCGGATCCCGCCCCAAGGCTGATACTGCGACCAAAAAGATCTATTGTATCATGGGATACTAATTAGCCCAGAAGGCAAATCACCTTTCTAATAAAGGCGAGTAAGTCCTTGGTTGACGCATTTTTTAATTCGTAAGGTCTAAGCAGTTCTTTATGTAGGGTACGTCGTCTGACCCCGAAAAGTGCCGGGCAATCACAAAGGATGTGTTCGGCTGTTTCGACCTCTTCCAAACAGAGTCGGCAATCGGTCTCGTTAGACAGGCCTAACTTGTTGAGGTGGTATTGTAATTGACAGTGACCGGAAAGGAAATTCGTTAGATACCTAATATCCTTCTTATTGTGGTTTAGAAGTTCCCTGTGATGGGTATAAGGCTTAATCAAGAGTTTGGCTTGCCTAAGCCTCGGGACGTTTCTCCAATGAGAGAGTCGGAGATTGTATTCCCAATTGTTAACTAAGGCTGAGATTTGAGATTTGCTCTGGATGCGATGGCATTCAGTGAAAAGTCGATTGCAATAATTAGAATGATATTTCATTAGTAACAGGACTTCCTGGAGCAGAGCAGAGTTAAAAAGAAAACTGTACAAATGTATGTTTAAAAATGTCAACTTCAATTTAATGGAGCTAAGCCAAATCGCATGAAAATCTAGGTTATATAATAGTAATAATAATCATGTGAAGGCCTTTAATTCTTGAGCTGCAAATTATCATACGAAAATCACGTTCTACAGAATGGCCTTGATTCTGATGGCCGTTTTCTTTGAATAAGGATTGCTTAGTCCGAATATGTGGTTTAATAGAAGTCCATTTTGCCCCTGGCGCTGGCGACAGCGAACAAACCTAATTTTACAATTTTTCCACGATTTTGGAGGCGGCGATACTACAAGCTTTTATGATATTTTGTGCTTGCTACTTAAATGTTGCATTTTATAGGTTTGATCGCCTAGCTAAAGTCAAGTTCTCGAGGGCGTTTTATGAATTTATGAGGATGTGACGTCAGATGAAGTCGTGAATGATTTCTAAGTTTTTTTAAGGCCGGTATTCATTAAGCGCTCATAAATAGCTTTTAAAGTTAAGTGGCTCAGTTTTTAATTTTTGGTTCGTATTTACCGTGCGCTAATAGGTTATTGGCCCATACACACGGGATGAATTCCACCGGCGGAAAATCGAGTTAGTTGGTGAGGGAAACGGAGAGCGCGGAAGAAACGGCTTAAAATCTTCCCCCTATGTTGAACTGGAATAACGAAGATGAAAACACATACACACACAAATTTACATATTTGAGGTCTGGAAAAAAATACAAATACAATGATAAATGGTTCATATATACAAATTCTTCCCCCAGCATAGTTCATCTCGTGTGTTCTTGAAGTGTGGAATACAACTGGTTTTCCTCCCGGTAGAATTCATCCCGTGTGTAGATTCCCATTGTCTATGCTACTTCGGACATGAGAGAAATAGATATGTATCCGGATTTCCGAATGCGCACTTTTTCGAATATTCGGAGTCAATCCCCCCTGTTCTGCATTACACTTTTAGTGAATTCAACCACCAAAAGTGGAATTGGGTGTTCTGCATTCCGAACGAAACTATGAATTGTGAATATTTTAGTGTTCTGCATTCCACTCAAGATGACAGCTGTAAATTCGTGTTCTGCATTCCGAAAATCTTGTGATTTTAGTGAATTGAATTCACTTGAGATTCTTGACGTGAATTGAATTCACATGCCGTTGTAAAGTGAAATAATTAATTAATTTGTTGATCAGAATCATTTTGAAAAATATGAGTAGAATAATAAGACTATAGTACAACACAAAAATTAGAGGCAAGAGAGTATTCTCTTGAATTACATGAAAGAAAATCAAGATTTTCCAAGATCAAGATTTTTCTGACTCCACTACTCGCAGGATATCAACAAATATTTTCTTACTCACCCTAAAACTGTTTTTAAAAATGCAAAAATTATTAAATAAATTATTTTTCTTCAGTTGTCTAACTTCTGCTTACATACAATGCTTCGGGAAGATCCAGAATGTTAGATTTATCTCGGAAAATCTTCCTGCGAACTCTCTCTATTCGGTTTTCTTCGCGGCTTTCACCAATCATTTAAAAATTTTGTTTCCATTTTTTTTTAATTTTTTTAATAAAATATATTTTTTCTTAAATGTTTAGTTCACTTGCACAAAACAAAAACCATGAACTGAAAATATCCAATGATTTTGAAATGATTTGACAGCTGTGTTTGACATTTCAAACAAATGAATTCGAAGTGGATTCCAAAAATTCGAAATCACTCGGAATGCAGAACACTGAATTCCATTCCGAGTGAATTTCAATTTCGGTTTCAATCCACTTTCACTCGAAATGCAGAACAGGGGGGAATAGACCTATTTTTCGAGCATGTCAGTGACAAATGTCAATGTTAATATGGAGATGACGCAACACAGCTGTAGATGGTGAAATTGAGGTTGGTGGGTACAATTTTTGTTTGTCAACTTCAATTCAATTAAATAGTTAAATGAACATGTTCACTAAATCAATATACATATGTATTATGAGCGCTCATAAATACGCACTATCATTGGTTGGTGAATAGGGTTATGAGACTTAGTTTAAGATTGGTCGGTGAATACCGGCCTTAATCTGGCACCAGCAATGTCGAGGCAATCGCAGTTTCTTCAAGATATAGGTTAAGTTCATAAATGTAAAAATACAGTAACACTGCAGATATTGCGTTCGTTATTGTATAAAAACGGTATAACTAAAGTACATGCTTGGCAACATTTGGGTTCAATAATGTAAAATTACAGTCGTAATTTTGTATAAGCTGTAAATGGTTTTATTTGGTTGCAGAATGTTCACTGATGTCAAAGTTTAGGACCGGTGGGAGTATTTTTGATAGATTTAAGTTATTTTACTAAACAAATTCGCTAAAATTTTTTATTATAAAAGTTAATAATGCTTATTATTTGTTCTGGGGAAAATAATGTAGAAACAAATTGAATGTGAAAACTTCTTGTCTTGGTGCGCTGGGCAATGGAGTCCAAATTCTTTTCTGGTGAAATAATCACCAATATTATTTTTGGTATATTCCTTGAGGTTGTGCTAATTTGTTTCAAAAACAGTAATCTTTGTCTTCTGCGTATTGTCATTTTTCTCCTTTCTAGCATTGAGTTTGAATTTGGACCATTCAGAAAATTTAAAATTGGCCATAACATTTTTTTTCGCACCATTTTCAAACACACAGCAAACTCGGAAGTTTTTGCACACGTTTTTAAACATTTCTATGTCTGGGCGCAATTTATACAATTTATACTTACTGCAAGCAGTTTACATTTATGAAATCGACCATAGTCTGCACATTTTCTTGATGATAGTTTAAAGGAAAACGGCAAGTGACGAAGTCTGTAAAGATCTTAGCGTCACGTTCTAAGGGTTCTGTTCCCATTGGAAATACGGAACTATAAGTTCGCTCTAAAATATTTGTCATAAAGATTTATCTAAGAAACCGTTTAACATAGAAACTTGAATTTTGGCATAGTTTTTGTTTATTAACATGTCAGACGCTATCTCATCTTCCTACTCTAGCGTAGGTAGGATCCTTTAGTCTTTCATATTTATTCAAAATCTTCGTTTTACTCTCTATGGTTTGGTTTTTGAAACGCCGAACTTCGAATGATCAAAAGCTTGATTGCTTATGATGAAGTTTGGATGTCCGTTTTGATTTTCGTCATAAACTAAATCATTACATTGTCTTTCCACACAACAAAACGTTAAAACTATAAAAAAAAAAAAACTAAATAAGAACTAAAATTCCAATTAAATCTACTAGACGAAGAGCTGGTGACGTTTTCTACCAAGTCATTTCATACATAGTTCACCTTAAACAGGTGCGGATTCTAGAATAGTGACTGAATGACATGGCTTAAACATCACCATCTCCTAGACTATACGATAAGGCGTTTAATAAGAAACAGTAAATCAAAATGTAACTGAAGTACTAAAAATTTAACGAATACAAAAATTGTTGTTCTGTAACTTAAAAAAAAAACTATTAATTAAAAAAATTCAATCTACGGGTCCATTATCGATTACGAGAATTGACAAGAACTGTTTTCGCATGCAATCTGTTTCCTTCCTCTGTATGAGAAAGGCTTTTACTTTTGGTAAGTTAAACTAAAAGAAGAGCTTTCAAAAACAATAGTCTTACAGTGCATACATAGTGCGGCGACAAGTTCAAAAGCAAAATCAAAACCAAATGGAAAATAAAGTTACCAGTACAGAATGTTTTCCGTGGTTTACATCAAACACGATAGAAAAAATAACTCTCTCAAAAAATAAAAAGATATCGAAATGAAACAACGGTAGGTAGTCTTAAAAAGCATCAACTTATCTCGACTCGAAACATAACGAATGCAAAAGTAATACATATCATATCAAATTGGTTGCATTAAGTCTCCATAGCGGAGACAGACAAAGAGAGAGAGAGAAAGGATATATTTTTTAACAATCGAAGAAAATCAAATAACATAACCAAATTGACAGAGAAAGAGAGACAGAAAATATTGAAGATATTATAATGGAATGCTTGATATATCGAATTACATTTTGTTTCTGTTTCTGATGATGTGCTGAGGACCTTACAATCGTTTTACGTAGTGCTAAAGGTGGCCCTGTAAATCTACTTACAGCAGCTGGAACTGTTTGCAAGCGAATTGTGGGATTGGTTGAGTTTGTTCCCATTGTTTGAGTAACTGGATTCGTTGATGCCGTACCGACGCGCAGCAATTGGAATCCATTTTCGGTTTTTAAAATTAAGGCTGGTCCAGTTTGGCCTGGTGTTAGAGTGCTTAATGTTATCTATAAAATAAAAAGATGTTTCCTATGTGTTTACATATACTCATATGAATTAATAGTGTAAAACTCACCGCTGGACTGCTTGGTCTAGTCCCCACCATATGTTGTCCACCAATAACCATCCGACCGAGTGTACCGGTGCCAACATTTTTGTGTTGATTTTGGCCCTGTGGACGCATCCCTACCATTACACTTGCTGGAATCATTGATGTTCCTAAAATATTCTGTTGATTACCCTGTTTAAGCAGATTAAAATTAATTAGTATTCATGTTGCACTTGTTTTGATATACATATGTACGAAATGCTAATAGATATTTGAACATATAGAGCAAGGACGAGATATTTTTTCCTTAATATATTAAATACACATGCAGTCTGCAACCTCTACAGCGAAAGAGTCAAAAGTGCACACCTTGTGGTTATAAAAAAAATAGATTTCTATAAAAAAAAAAAAAAATGAAATGTTTTTGTTTTAAGAAACCCTGATAAAAACAAAAAAATACAAAAAAAGATAAGGAAGATCATTTTCATTTTAAATTGCGGTTTTGATATATACCAACATATACGTCTACTTGTGCATAGACAGAAGAAGAATCCGAAATCGGAACTGATACGAATAAAAAAAAGTGCTTATGATGCACCTATAGTGGAGGTTCGAATCAACGACATGGATCACAATACACCAACGAAAATGCCAGTGGATCCGTTGCACAGAAGATACACAACTGAAAGCGAGCTATGCAGTGTAGGCTTAGTGCTGAAACTGGATCAAGTCGGGACATGCTAAAGACAAGAGTGAGGTGAATGCCGACGCATTTAGCTCGATTTCTTAATTACTATGAGTACGGAAACAGTCTAAGAAGAAGAATAGAACGGAAGAATTCAATTCACATGGATTTGGAGTCGGATATGAGGGTTCATTTATACCCCAAGCACTAGAACTTGTGTCTGAATTAAAGCCTCAAACAGTGCTATTGTTTAGTTATTAGATCAAAGTGCGACGATTTTGACTATGTTTAGTAAAAAATTAATGAATAAATGTAGTAATGTTAAGAAACTAAGCAATATATGTAAAAGCGCACACATTTAATCTTTCTGAAACAGAAGTTAGTGAATCAAATAGCTCTATTAATAGCGCGTATGAATCACGTCAGTCGTTCATAGCTGCGAAGGTTTGCAATGCCATTAGCACATCGTGTTTTTAAAGGAGTACGTACCTTCTACCTAAAAGCAACGTCTTAAAAGGATGACTTTCAGTTTCCTGAAGTGAACTTTGCGTATACAGATAAGAATAAGTGTACTTTTTGGAATTGCTAAATGGGTATGAGCAACTGCGGAGTGAATTGCATTTCTTGTTTTTGTAGGCAGCATATATTTTGTTTTGTGTTTTATTTTTTCATTATCATGACGTACCAGCAACAAAAGTATTTACTCCAAAATTCTATTACCAACTAGAAGTTTAAGCTTGCTCATAAAAATCAGTTCAATCTTTAACTATTGAAAAGTAGGTATACTAACTTACTCCTAAAAAACCGTGTGTAATAAAATGTTGTGTGCATGTGTATAAGTATGTGCTTTGAGCAGTTCTATAAGCAGTCTAACTAAATAATATGTTATTGTATAAAGCAAAGCGGTAAAGCAAAATAAAATATATCTTTAAACAATAAGCTTCAAGCTAATGCAAGTAGGTACAAACTTAATTTTATATTCGCGGAGCACGTGTAAAATTGAATTTTTTTTTTTTTTTTTGAAAAACACTTGCCGGACACAACCGGCACGACAACTTTACATAGACAATCTTTGACACTACGTGTAAATGTATGTACTCCAGAGGCGAATACAATTAATACATTTGACAAGGAAAATAATAAAATGAAATGAAAGACAAACGATATAAGTACATTTGGTAAATTAAACCAACGTTACACCACCTCTTACCAAATAGCCAACAAGAATGAAGGAAATATCACATATTGAAATCATACGGAACGACTAATAAATAAATAAAATGCGTTCTGATGGACGAGGGGCATTTGGTGTACATATGCACTACGAGCAACGAACTACAGAGCGAGCAGATGAAACTACGATTGTTTCCTAAGCTAGCTCGGCTGTTGCCATTGGACAACGTGTCAAGTAATTAGGATATATGTATAGTTGTATCTAGCATGTGATGGAATACCTGATTGATAGTTTTGGTCATAGTTACGATTCCTGGTGCACTAGAGACTAAGCCCGCCGGCAGGGAGACTGCGTGATTTTTAATTACCAAAGTTTGAGTGGTGGCACCTACTGTTTGAGAATTTTGCTGCTGTTGCTGGTGGTGTTGCGGTAGCCCGGCAGCCGATGTTATTGTTTTGATTGTCGTCGTGTTTGGTAGCTGGGCCGTGGACACAGCTTGTAGAATGGAGGCCGCCTGGCTGGGCGAAGCGATATTTATTGTGCCATTGGGTAGCGACTGACTGGTGAACGTGATACGATTACCGCCAGCCGCCTGGTTGCTAGAGTTCATCGTGGTCGGTATTTTGGTTGTGGTCGTAATGCCGCCCACTGTTTGTGTCCTTATGAAGCTATTGTTCGAGAGTTGATATTGTGTGGTGGTGTGCTGTTGTTGTTGTTGCTGCTGCTGCTGCTGCGGTTGTTGTGATTGCTGCTGCTGCTGCTGCTGATGTGATGCTGAGAAAGCTATCTTAATCGGTTCATGGCTCTTTGGCATATTCCGCTGACTTGTATTAATTTCTCCGGGAAGTATTTGGCCAGCTGTCTGGTGTTGGTATTGGTGGTGCTTTTGCTCCACCTGTTGAAAGTGCATAAGTTCTCCACCAACACTGGAGCCAATGTAATTCGCACTTTTATTTCTCAACTCGTCAAAACTGCGATTATTATTAAGCTCACCGACCGAAGGAAGCACACTTTTTTTGAGGTCACTGGCGATGGGTGATGTTGACGAGCTTGAAAACGACGACGTTATTGGGTCGCTGGCTGTAGTAACTTGTTCAATGCCAACAGAACAATGTTGACCCTGTGTAGCTGATTCGAGGGCGTTTCTGTAATTATTAACATATGCATTTGAATTTGTTTTCGTTAAGGAATTCGCACAATTGCTGAGAGATTCACTAAATTTTTCCCCGCCATTAGAAATTGCTTTATTTTGATTCTGATCTATCAGAAAATTGGCAGTAGGTGCCGCCATTTTGCTTTTACTTCAACACAAAACGATGGAGGGGAAATTTTACACCACGATTGTACTAGATCACACATACTGAATACGTAAAACGTCAGTGCCCGCAAAAAAAAATAGATTTGCTGGCAAAGAAATTAACTCTAGCATAAGGGGAATATCAAGGTATTGCCAGATGTGATGGCAAGATTTTAAAAATTTTAACTGCACTTAAAGAGATATATTGCAATCAAGAAAATTCTCATAACAGTGAAAAAGTTAATTTCAAGTAAAAGTTTTATTTTTGATATAAGAAAATAGTAAGGAAAATCTTTTAATGATGGCTTGAACTATTATTATTGGATTAACTTTTTTGTGGTTTTTTGCACTAAAATTTGCCCATTTTAAAAGATTTAAACGGCATTATTACGATAACTATGCCGCAAACGTTTGACAATGTTATTTTTTAGATCTCAGTGAAACAAGCACAAAATATAAAGTAAAAAATATTGATTAATGGCTTCGTTTAGGTTAGGATATCGAGGTTTAAAAATTAATTTTTTCCTATGGAAATTCCATTGAAATTAATTATTTTTGCTTCGGTAGAAACAAAAGTGTTGCATACATATAGGCGTAAAAGTAACGAAATTGTTTTTAAGGATTTAAGTAAGGAAATTTTATAAACTTTTAGTTTTTGAGCATCAGACTTTGAAAAAATAAAACTAAAAAAATCGCGCTCAAATTTTGAAACCTCGATATCTTCTAAACTAGGCGATTAATAATTTTTTTTTACTTTATATTTTGTGCTTATTTCATCGAAGTCTACAAAATGGCATTGTCAAATCCTTGCGCCAAACTTATCGTACTCGTGCCCCTCGATATATTCTTAACCAAGCGATTAATCAATATTTTTTACTTTAGATTGTATGCTTATTTCACCGAGATCTACAAACCTTCGCGCTACAGTTATCGTACTCATGCCGATAACTCGCAATTAAACTATTATTTCCTATGACTGATTTATCCGAATAAAGTTACACATATCATAGATGCTCTTGCTTACCGGAGCACATTTCGTTGCTTGATAACCTTAAACAAGAATTATACTCTTTAGCACCATAGAAAAACTTAACTTGGTTCAGTTTGCATTTGTTTGAGAGAAAGTTTGTTATTGATGTGGATTATATATAATAGAACCACCCTGGCAATACTCAGTCCATTTAAAACTGTACTAGACGCCCACGAAACGTCAAGTGCCACATTATATATTTTCAACAATTGAACTGAATATGAATAAAAAAAAACATTTACTGCAAGTGAATGGTCATCAAAATGCGAAATCTCTACATCTGAATCATTTTGCTCAATGAATTTTATTAGCTTTCCAAAAAAAAAAACACAAATGAATTTTTTTTGCCGGTCTTCTATTACATCAAATTTTCGTGGTGGGGTACAAAGGGGCAACGCAATACACACACAACGAATTCACGAAGAGTACCAACAAAAAAAGGAAAATCTCTCAGCATTACGAAGCGACCTCTACCTTCGAAATGGTGAATACTCTCTTTGATGGCATTATGGATGGCAGACGGCGATTACCGCGTTACATACATCGCACTGAATTGATTTTACTGTAAAATGTAAAAATCTATCCGCAAATGGGATTTTATTAACAAAACTGTGCTCAATGCGATACAAATTTAATTGTAGCTTCGTCGGAATGCACTTTTATTCACTTCTAGAGTGGTTTTCCAACACAATTTCACTCCTTTCTTTGACACTTGAGAATTTCGCAAAAAAAAACTTAGTCGAAAAAAACTTTCGGGTATTTGCAATCGAGATTGAACACTCAAATGGTGATTTGCGCACAGATTTTTATCGGCAATCGCTGGGAAACAATTTCGCGTGCATTTTTATGGGCGATTTGTCTAATTTTAATTAGAAATTTACGTTAAAATCGTTGAAAAACTTGTTTACTAATTAGAAACAGCGACCCGCACTTTGCATTGCAATCACACAAACTAATATGTCGGTAACGTAGTGTGTGAGGTAGCTGCCATCAAATCAAAATTTAGTTTAGTGTCATTTATATGTGTGCTGCTAGTTAGAGAAAGATGGCGCAGTGAAACTGTTTTGATTATTGACGTGTTACTGACTATTCTTTGGGTGATACTACAGTACAGTAGTGATTGAGTTAAATTCTTTAATAAATATACTTGCTTTAGCTAAGTGTATTTATTTAATTATACAAATAAATTATTATTTTATTTTATAAAATGCAAGAAGTTTAGCAAACTATTTTTGGTTTGAAGTTTTTGAGCAATGAATCTTCAAGTACACAAATAAAATCGAATCTAATTTAAAAAAGTAGAGTCCTATTCGCACTGGTCCGTCTTTTTTTTTAAGTGGAAGCTTTACTATCCCCAATCATATTAAACAACAAATAAAAGTCACAATTTGTATGTTTTTTAAAATTTATTTAATAAGTAAATAACAGGTTTTTCTTAAAACAAAACAAATACGTAATCACATTATATTTAATCACAATCCTGTACAACGAATGAAATGGTAAAATAATGTAAAATGCTGGCCCTAAATTTAAGGTTATCTAAGATCAGTTAAATTAATTCTATCTAGAGCATCATTTTGAGCTTAATTTTTTTTTTATTTTAAAGCTATTTGTTTTTACTTAAGAACTTTATTCTCATCTTCAGGCTTTTTCTGCAGCGCAAAGAAGAATATTGTCGAAACGATTGCAATCGAAACACCCGTGCTGAGCACCGACCAATGTATTATGTTGAGCTTCTGAAGTGAGTTAAGAAGTGTTGACTTGAATAGTTGAACAGATTCAGGATTCAGTTGAATGCCCTGTGATAAAAAGTGATATAAGATTATTCCAAATTAAAACGGGTGGCAACATTTTTACCTCATCAACCCAAATGGCAGGCATCAACACTGTTGTTAGATTCTCTGTTAAAGTTATCCTATTTATGCTTTTCAAGAACATATTGAACTGGACACGCTTGCCTCCTTGCAGTGGTGTTCCTGTTAGCTATTTGAAAGTAAAAAATTACGAGCATTATAACGAATCTAATTATTTGTAAATTTAAAATTACATGTTGAACATCAACGTAAGTCTGATGTTTCTTCATATCTGGTTTAAGTCCACGGATCATTTTGGTGTACTCATTGGAGGCGCCGAGCATGTGTGGAAGTGTTAATATAACTGGAGCATCTATAAAGAAAATATAGGTGTAAAGTAGGTACATGATAGTTTCACTATAATCCTTTATGTCATACATTTTGATGTATTTGAGGAGTTTTAACGAAAAGATACGAGAATTCTCTATTCGACCTAAAGAAGCAAATAGACTAAGGAGAACTGATAGCTACTACCTACTAAAGAGTTCCGAAAGTCTTACGAGCTCAAAACCTGTCAATATTTTTCCATACCTACACCTAATGTGCTTTTGCATTAGCCGTGTTTTATTGTTCACATGATCCTAATCCGGTCAAGTGCTTAGAATAAAACGATCCAGATCATCTCAAATTTAAACAATTGAGTTTGACAATTGTAATTCTATTCATCTCAACTATTACAAAAGTGCTGGAATTTGTCGATAAGGTGGGCTGTCCTCATGTACTCTTATGTCGGAGTACTTCAGCTTTCAGGGCAACTTATTACTTCAAAAGTTAATAAGATGCCCTGAGAGCGGTTGAGAGTAGATCAGTGCGGTAGGTACCACTGCAGATTTACGGAAAGGGTCCTAAAAGGAGTTCCTGCCGAGAAAAGGGGTCCCATATAAAATTAAAGAATAAGCGGGGGTAGGATTAGTATTATTTTATTTTTTTCTTATTTGTTATTAAAGTTCGTTAAATTATTTATTAATTTTATAAATAATTTATTAATTTTATAAATAATTTAAAACTCTTAAACAAAACAAAAAAATCTGTTCATTTAAAAAAAGTAAATTACACAAAAAAAAGGACTTGGACAAAAAGTTGTGATGTCAAAAACCTAATTATTAGGAATTTAAACCCTAAACTTTTGAATTAAATTCGAGCTTCTAACTCTTCACCTTCCAAAACATTTAATGCGGATTAGCGTTAATAACTTTAAGTTTATTTGAATCTGTCTGTTTACAGGGGAAATTAACATTATACATAAATATACCGTTGGCGAACGTACATTTATGTAGATGGAAATCGGGCAAATGCGAAATTGAGATTGCTGTCGATGGCGATGTCTGCTAAAAGAAGTAAGAGGGTTGTCGGTTGAATCTGCAAATTGATTCCCAACTTACAGAAAACGTCGAAAAGGGTCCTACATTTTCAAAATGGGTCAGATTTCGATGATTTTCAAAAAAGCATGGTCCGTGCCATCAAATAAGTTTCAATTTGACCCCAAATGGCCCCAAATGTAGTATTGTTTCCGGTACCTGACCTACACCTACGAGATACGAAGAGCGCCGGGGCCAGTTCACTCACGTTTTAAGTGTACCTACAGAACTGTCAAGCTGTCTCACAAAACAAAACTGAAGATTCAAATTGTTCTAATTGTTATGCCTGCATAAAATATATATCTGTTTTCATTATCAAATATCGTTTCTTTACTTCAACATTATCGTCACCATATTTCCCCTACCATACATTCAGTTTTAGTATGAACTTTTTCAAACTGAAAAGTGAAGAAACAGGCCTGATATCATCACACGTTCCCAGTGAACAATAAAACATTAAATTCCATTTGAAGGGTATTGTCTTGAGAGCAGATGAAAGGAGTTCGTCTTGAAATTAACGAGGACAAAACCAAATGCATGCTGGCGATAAAACCAAAAAAAAAAAAAAATGATCACAGCTTATCAGGTTAGCTTGATAAATAGACTCAATTTATTTATAAACTTGAAATAATTTAACCAAAATTATGTCTTCAGAATAAAGATACATATGTATTTCCAAAATGTCCTCATGAGTAAGCCACTTCAACGAAATCCGTTTTAAATTTATTTCATTCAAAAATTAACAAAAAAAAAAAAAAATAATAATAATAATTACTCGCACATTTTATAGGCATTTCCTGTATTATAATGTACACCTGCTAAACCACAGATGCGTGCACTGTTTTTCACAGAACTAATAACTATTCAACGGCGGACGGGAAATCGTCAAAAATTTTCGGAAACGATGAAAGACCTCAAATATTTACCTACCTATAAACTTCGAATAAACAATTCAAGCTTATTTGGCTTAGTCTCCCTTTCATAAAGATATAAGTAATTAATACAAATAACCACAAAATCACTCTTCCTCTCAGTCAGAACCAGTGCTACATACATATGTATCTCCGACATGGTGAACAAAAAAAAAGTAAAAGTTTACTCATCAATTTTTTAATATTCATCAACCTTCTGACGGTGATACATATTCTTATTTATTCGTATCAATTATACTGCTCTCCTCACGCGTGTATCGATTTCCTCTTTACCGTCATGAACACAGGGTGGTTATGATTAGAAAAAACTTTTCAGAACAAATTCAAATTCTTCCCCATATTCTGCTGAATAAAGAATGACTCAACAACATCTCGTTAGCTTGAATATTCCAGGTCAAAGAGTAGTTAGTGAATTGATGTGCTTTTTAGATTAACGAAGAGTTTTTCTGGATGTAGCCAGGGTTAATATATGGAGGCAGATCTTATTGCTCTAATCAGCTTTTCTACTATCCATTCTAAGGACATATTTGTAAGTGCCGTTTGAAAAATTTAGTTCAAACCTTTTTTACTCTTTCGTCAGTTCGGAGTGCAAACGTAATATTTTGTGTCTGTCACGTCTAAATTTAACAACCCGTCAAGTTTCTGAACGACTCAATTTTGCTCAACGAACTGTGGCATGGAATTTGAAAAAATATCGTGAGACCGGGACTCCCAGCAGAAAGAAAGGCTCAGGGAGGCAAAAAAAGACCCCAGTGGAAGATCGTTTTATGGTGCTCCGAAGCCGTCGGTATCAGTTTAAGACTTCAGTGGATATTAAAAATGATCTATTTCGAGCTAAAGGATACATAGTTTCCGTGAGAAAAATTGTCGTAAAAGCTGGACTTAGAGCTCTTAAGCCAGTACTGAAACCGGATTCTCAGGAGCATCTTAATTGGACACAAGACATGTGTTATCTTTTCCGACGAATCCAAGTTTATGCTAAATGTTGGAAATGGGAGAATTCTAGCCTGAAGAGAACCAAAGGAAAGACTGAGCTCTGAATCTGAATGCCTGCAAAACTGAAGGTGTGATGGTCTGAAGATGCTTCTCTGGAGATGAAAAGGGTAGATTGGCGTTTTTAGACTCGAGGGTGACTGCAGCTGCAGCAGTGTATCTACGGCTCTTTGCCATACAGCGAAAATTGTAAGTATGAACTTGTTTTTGTTTGAAAGATTAATTTATAGCTTTCAAATAAGCTACAACTTCTATGACTAAAAACTACAATATTTTTTTTTTTATATTAAAAAGTACTTCGAAGAAAAGAATTTTGAAAAAAAAAAAACTGCAATAATTAAGTATTTTTCATTTATTATTAAAATTGGCGCAAGTACCCAAAAACTAATATTTCGGTTTTAGACCATTTTGCTCCCTTGACTTCAGGTAAAAATATTTAACACCCGAAAAGTGTCATGAAACGTTCGAAAATACCAAATATAATAAAATAAAAACTAATTAAAAAATATATAGTTATTGCAACCAATTCGCCAGACTTCGAAAAATATAGTTTGAGCAAAATTTTGCGAACGGCACTGCATTTGGTATCACTGTCATCATCTAATGAGCTGCTAACTTGAGATTAGCGGTAAAAAAGAGAAAGAAAATGCTTACAGCGGAAATACAGGTTTTAACTTACACTCCAATACCGCTAATTAGAATGATTTGAATTTTTGATATTCAATGTCCAAGTTTGAGCTCAATCGACCCAGTAGTTTCGGAAATCATTGAAAACACACAAACAAACAATTTTCTCTTCTGGCACTAAGCCAATAGCCAACATATATTGTGAAGATGGTTCGAATAGTCTCTTTGTTAATGTTTACGGCCTCTTCCGTCATTTTAAGTGAAGCTTTGCGGCCTACTGCAAGAAAATCACATACTTTTTGAATCATTTCAGGTTTTCAGGCGTCCGAACTGAAATTGGCCTTTTTCTGTGTTTGTCATCCTTCGGCGTCTCTCTGCCGCCCAAAAAACGTTTATGCCACTCGAAAACAACTGTTCTACACAAACAATCATCACGGTACACTTGTTGCATCATTCGGAAAGTTTCTGATGCATTTTTACCAAGTTTTGCGTGGAATTTAATGACGGGTATTTCAACATCAAATAACAAGGCGTTCTCGAAAAATAATTTTTTATAACTTTTAAATATCAACCAAATGTCATGAACTTTTGACAGAGAAAGATTCAAACGCATGTTCAAACAAATATATGGCGCTGAGATATGGTTCGTGTTCGGGATATTATTTGACACACTATGTATGTTATGTTGTGAATATGATATTTTGGTAAATAAATATAGAATTTGTTAAGAACTTGACTCCAACGCCACCTCTCGGGTCCTATCCTTCATGCTGGAACATACCATACACACATACATTCGACTCTCCCTAAGTCAAATTTTCACGGGATACCAAGATTTGTTCGAGTTAGAGAGAGTTTTGGAAAAATTCGAGTAATAGAGAGAAACATTTATTTTTGTTTTAAAACGTTTGTTTAATAAAAAAAGGTTAATGTACTTACAAACAATAAACAAAACTTTTGACCACACAGTTTACTTCGCAAGAATTTATGTAACTTACATTTTTTTTAATTTAACTAGCTACAAACATGCACATAAAGACTGCTTAGAATCAAATGATTTTGAAATTCCAGCTGGAATCTTACTAAAACAAGTTCTTTTTATATACATACGCAGATATATCCATTGAAACCCCTGTTTTGAATGCAACCAACAACACAGAGAAAAGCATAACAATGTTTTTTTTTTGTTTTTACGTTGCAACTTTTTAAAAAACTGTATCTTTGTATGGAGGTACCACGAGTATGAAGAGGAAGAAACACGACGGGCTGACGATGATGGCACACACGATGATATTTACGATATTGTAGGTACTTGATGGTTGGTAGTTATACGTATAAGTATAAACACTCAAATACGCATTCTGAAGGGGTAATGTATTTTTATTTTGTTTTGTGCTAAACAAAATTCGACTGAAGGGGTGAAAAAAGATGCCAATAATCGAGAGAATGTGTTCGAGTTAGAGTGAGTGACGACATAGAGGGAGTCCGACTTAAATAATGGTTTTTGTATGGAAAATTGAAGGGAATGATGAAATATGACGAAAAACGTCGAGTTAGAGAGAAATTCGAGAGTCCACTGTATATACAAAAGTTCATCGAAATCCGTTGAGCGGTTTCGAAGATTAGCGTGTACGAACACAGTGACACGTGATTTTTACATATGAAGATATTTTTAATTTCTATTTCAATCTCACCCTGTGCGCCATTTAAATCTACACTTATTAGCAAGCATTTGCTTATTTTAATTTTAAATTGGTATTCCTAAATATTGAACAAATAACCAATAAGCAATAATTTCTGTAGATTTATGTTTTAAAAATAAATAGCTAAATAAAAATAAAATTAAGAACGTTACAAACGTGTGTTTACAGTTTGTGATATTAAAATTGCATATCATATCAATTTCTTCATAGTTGTATGTTACATACATACTCGTAGATTGGAGTAAAAGATAAAACCACATTGAAGCGAAATAGCTAAATCAATGCTTATTGGAGAAGCGTGCATTGGCAAGAAAATTATTCAGTTGATCTTGAATATTTTATAACTAAAGCGCACACATTAGAAAAAGTTCAGTTCCTCGATAGATTACCGCAATAATTGCGTACACGGAATGTTTATCCTTATTTTAGAAAGCGGAAGTATATCAGGTGAACGTAAATATGATCCACAAGAGTATAGGTAGGTCTTGGTAGGTATTTTTATCTATAAATGCGTGTGTTTGATTCATATCATTACGTTCACCTATGAAATATCTCAAGGCCGTCAAAGACTGGTTATTCATTTCGATTGTGACGTTCAATTCGATGTGCACGTTTATGTAGTCTAATAAAATAGTTAAAACAAAAATGGAACAAAGCTTGAGGATATCTTCTGTTTAGCGATAGTTTGTTGTTGTTTTTAGATTTTTGTGGCGCTGCCTTGACTAGAGATGAGTACAATTAAAATGCTAATATTTATTTATTTTTTGTTGTTGCTTTTATTATATCGCCATTCTAGACGACTAAAAAGTGAAAACACAACTTCAAGTATCTGAAAGAAAACAAAATAAGTAGACGATGTACAAGTACTATGTACGTATACGTTATAGGAAATCTTTTTCAAAAGCCGGTGTTGGATTACATTATGCCGACGGGCACTTAACATGAAGATTATGATTAATTGAAACATCAAAAGTAATTAAATTTGCTTTACAAATTCAAGGGTCATCGGAGAGGCGGAAGAATAATCTCAAGTAAAGGTTGTTTATTATTTTTTTCCATTCTTTGCTTTTGTTACATAATACGAGATTTTTACTGGATACAATACTATTGTAATGTTAACATGGTTGTTAATGAGCCAACAAGTAGGACTAAGTACGGGTGTTTTTTTTAGAGGCGGAGAACCTTAAATTTAAATAAAACACAGAAAAATGTTTTCAATATCCATGAAATGGGCTTTATTTGACAGATAATTTAATGGCATTAAAGTTTGAATACGATTTCGGGCATGTGGCCCCGCGGCTGGCATGTACATGGCTTAATCTGGAGGTCCAGTTTTCACACACTTTCGGCTAGTAAATCAGGCTGTATTTCAGCAATAACGCCATAACAGAATTGCCGCATTTGGAGCGATGATAATCCACAAGTCATTGTCAAAACACTTTGGCTTGTGGCTACATTTACAGGAAATTAGATGGTTGCTTTTTCGGTTTGTTGTTTTATTCTAGTTAGAGAGGACACATTTCTAGCCACGTTACTTTCTATATCTTTTTTCGACTAGGTATCTCCATGACCTTCTTCAAAGTGAGTACCTGTCCTGAATATTGGCCATGGAATGACCCTGACTTACGAGATTGTCAGGCTACTGCTCGTTCTCGAAAGAAATTTTTAGGAAATTACTTCTTTAACACACTGGGTTATTGGCAGCACTGCTGCGACATTATTTGATTGCTTTCTGCATTGTAGATATGTATGTAAAAGATGCTTAGGTTGCTTTGGTTTATAAAAATTCTCCGCAAGATATAATGGGTTTTATAATTAACCCTATGATTAATAAGAGAAACATCCTGACAATCGTATCAAAAACCAGATTATTATCGCATCGACACGCTGCCATCGACTAAGAAAAAATTATGTCACTACTTCGTTCGGTGCAAAAACGATGAAACAAAAAAGGGTAATCCGCTTTTTTCTGTAACCTCTTTAAAATCTATTGTCGTAACAAAAACTACGAAAAAATTAATTCAAATTCAAATTAACCTAGATACATTTCCAATTAGGAAAATCGAGTAGTAGTAGTAGTAGTAATAAGTCGAAAAGTTTACTAGTATAACGCGTGGCAAAGTATTTCTAATAAAAAACATCTTGGAACTAAAATTATGTAACTTTCTTCGAGAACAATAAATATAATAAATTTAATATCAAAGTGACATTAAATAGGTCATGCTGGCAACGCCGATTATACCCGAAGGGAGCCAGTTTTGGTACATTTGCATTTAAAAACGAATTAATATTGGGATTTCAATAAGGATGCCATCAAATTAATGAGATTGTTCTTGGCCTTGTAGCCTCACTAGGCTTTAGTTCCTCAGTTTCGAGACATAACAATCAACGTCTCATCCTATAAAATCTGTTTAATTTGCAAACTTAACGGATATGCGAGTAATTTATTCTTATTAATTCTCAACAATGTTGAGGTCATTCGCGAAAAGTTGACCCATCATTTCCATCAAACCGATAACTGCATATTGTTAATTAATGCCAGGCGGGCGCAGCGCAGGTATCCTCATCTGCCATCAGTTCAAAACTTGTTTTAATTGTTTACATTTTGCACAGTGCGCGTGCAGCGCCTTTGTGTCCAATAAAGCGTATGATTCACGCTGTTCAGTACAGTGCACGTTTCAAGTTCGCAGATTAATTAACACTATTGGGCATTCTAAGCAACTGAAACTCCTTCACTTAATTTTTTTTTCTAGTCAAATACAATACGAGTATCTGCTGCGTCGATGTTTGTTCATTTCATTTTCATTGATGATTATTAATTTACTCAGATTCGGAATAGCTTTGATGCAACACAACGTAGACGTACGACTTGACTTGATGGTCCATCTAACGATACATCTGTAGGTATGTATGAATATATCTCTGGCATCGATCTGAGATATTTGAGAAATGTCTGTTGGGCTGTGGCTTGTTGAGCTGTTGTCAGTGGTCAGAGAAAGAAGCTTTTTTTCAGAACCTGATTAACTTGGCTTTGACTTCATCATCCATCTGGTTAGGGGCGACATTAGACTAAAGACTCACCACCGACCGCATACATCTGGGCAGATGAGCAGTATCAACAAAGTTCAGTTACTATTTAATCGTGAACGCGAACGCAGGTCCGGGAAAAAGCAGTCTCAATACTCCCATCTCGCGGATTCGATTGGAATTCAAATTTCGTGTTATTATTTTGTTTTGTTTTGTTTTCTGTTATTATTATTATTGGCCGTCATCTATCGTCTATTTGCCTTTTGTGTGTATGTAATCGCCGTCTGTCGTGCATAATGAACCGGGCTAGCAGGTATTTGGCAAACGTCACCTTCTTCGAATTTGTTCGTGTCGTGGTTGTCGCGTTTTGTGTTTGCATTTGCCATCATGCCACACTGAGCGATGGTAAAATCTTCGAACGCTGCGAATTGGCGCAGGTATTGAGGTATGGTCATGGCTTGGACGTAAACGATGTGGCTAATTGGGTGTGCATTGCGCAACATTCAAGTTCGTTGAACACGTCGGCGTTTGGCGGTACTGCCCGGAGCGGTTCTCATGGCATCTTTCAGATCAGTGATCAGTTTTGGTGTTCCCCACCGGGGAAGGGGGTCGCCTGTGGAATTGCATGCGATAGACTTCGTGACGACGACATTGGCGATGATTTAGCGTGCGCTAAGGTAATCTATGCGGAGCATCAGGTGTTGTCCGGTGATGGGTTTAACGCATGGGTAGCGTATCAGACATTTTGTCGTGATAATCCTTATGAGTATGTCGAGGATTGTTTCGGAAAGGAAGAGATGGAGTATCTGCATTCGAAGTCGGTGGCTGCAAATTCTGTCGAGGAAGAGGAGGAGGATAATGACCCTAGGAACCGAGGAAAGGTGTACGAGAGGTGTGAATTAGCCAGAGAGTTATTTTTGAAACACAAGATACCGATGAAGGAGATTCCCACTTGGGTATGCATAGCCCAACATGAATCGAAATACGATACCTCCGCAGTGGGTCGGTTGAATGCCGATGGAAGTGCAGATCATGGCCTCTTCCAGATCAGTGATTTGTATTGGTGTTCGCATAAGGGTGGCCGAAGGAAGGCATGTAGGGTTTCATGCAATAAACTGTTGGATTCGGATATCACCGATGACGTCAGGTGCGTGAAGCAAATCTACAAGGATCACATGAAGATTTCTGGAGATGGTTTCAATGCGTGGACGGTATACAACGCGTATTGCGACGGCAATACAGAGGATTACGTCCGGGGATGCTTCGACGGCATCGATGTCGATGATTCTAATGCTTTGGAGGAATTGCAAAAGTCTTCAAATGTAAACAAAGGAGGGAAACAGAAGCCTCGTGGGAAGATATACGAAGCTTGTGAGTTAGCCGATGAGCTGCGGACTAAACATCGTCTGCCCGAAGAGCAAATTGCCACCTGGGTGTGCATTGCCAGGCATGAGTCAGAATTTAACACCTCTGCCATTGGGTATGGTGACCATGGATTGTTTCAAATCAGTGATATATTCTGGTGCTCTCCGCCAGGAAAGGGTAAGGCGTGTGGGTTATCTTGCGCGGACCTCGAAGATAGTGATATTAGCGATGATGTACAGTGTATTCAAAAGGTCTATAAAGAGCACGATAAACTGACCGGTGATGGCTTCAATGCCTGGACTGTGTATCCTCTTTTCTGTAGTGAAGGGCGATCGGAAAATTACATCTCGCATTGTCCTGGTAAACATCCGAGACCGGGTGTCACCTCGCCACCGCCTAAATATTCGAAACTTGGAAGTTTCAATGCGCTCCAAGACTTCAATCCGCAGAAGAGTGGAAAGGTCTATGAACGCTGCGAGCTCGCCAAAGAACTCCTGACAAAGCACGATATGTCCATGCATGAGATTCCGACTTGGGTTTGTATCGCTCATCATGAGTCGAACTTTGATACGTCGGCTATTGGACGTTTAAATACCGATGGCAGTGCTGATCATGGACTCTTTCAAATCAGCGACTTGTACTGGTGCTCCCACAAGGAAGGGCGTAAAAAGGCGTGTGGGCTATCCTGTAATAAGCTGTTGGATAACGACATTACCGATGATGTAGGGTGCATAAAAAAAATCCACAATGAGCACACGAGGATTTCTGGAGATGGCTTCACCGCTTGGACAGTATACACTCCGTATTGCAAGGAGAGAGCGGAAGAGTACATTCAAGGATGCTTTGATGGGATGGCACCTGTAGAGAACTTCCGTCCGACGGCAAGAACAATCGACATTGGTTACCGTCCAAAGAACAAACCAAAAGGAAAAGTCTACGAAGAGTGTGAGCTGGCAAATGAGCTTCGTGACAGGCACGGCATTCCAAGGGACGAAATCTCCACATGGGTCTGTATCGCCAAACATCAGTCGGAGTTGAACACCTCTTCCTCGGTGGGTAGTTTCCATGGCATGTTCCATATTAGCGATGAGTTTTGGTGCTCACCACCGGGTAAGGGTAAAGTCTGCGAGTTGCATTGCTCCGATTTGGAGGACAATGATATCAGCGATGATGTGGAGTGCACAAAGAAAATATATCTGGAACACCAAAGGCTTTTCGGAAATGGATTCTCCGCGTGGGTTGTGTATCCTCAGCACTGCAGCAATGGCAGAGCAGATGCCTATGTTGGTCATTGTCCTGGCTTCAAGTCGTCGACAACAAATGCAATTTCTTTCGGTAGCCAACAGAATCGAATTGAAGTACATTCACCGATTAGCAGTAACAAACCAGTCTACACTCATGAATTCAGTGAGAATCCTTTCCTGCGTCATTTCGAATTGGTTGACAGTAAAGCTGCATCCACACTTCATAAAGGTCCGACCCAGCAATCCTTTACCAGCAGTAGTGTAGTCGAAGAAAATGTTTCATCTAGTGGTGAGTACCACTTGAATCCGTTTTTGAAGCATCTGAATTCAGGCACGGGGGTGCCGGCTTTTGTACAAACAAAAACAACAGCAATCCCTTTCAGAACTACAACCTCCTCGCCAGCCTTCTTCCATATTCCGATCGCACCAACTCCAACGAGATCAAATCGCCTGGGAACATATCAGCCAAAGAACGAGGAACAAGGAAAATACGAGGCTTTTAAAGCATTCGTAACTCCGTCCCTTCCGCAAGCAACTCAAACTCCAAGAGCTAATCGCCTGCAGTCCTACCAGCTGAATACCTTTAAGGGTTTCAAGACTTTCGCCACACCTTCCTTGCCAGGTCCAACTATCCAAGTACCTGTCACGAATCGCCTCCAACCATATCAGCTGCAAACATTCAATGCCTTCAAGAGCTTTAGTACACCTACTACACAGCCGTTCAGTACCAGACTTCCTTCTTTAAAGCCTTTTGTTCTACCAACATTACCCGCGCTGCAGTTCAAGAGCTCGACGAAACCGTTTATTTCATTCACTACAAGAACTCCGCTTACTTTCGCCTCCAGAGACTCTGGACGATATGATTCCGGTAAATATAATCCTGAGCAATATGGTTCTGGGCGTTATGATCCTAAAAAGTATAATCCACCGAAATATGAGTCATCTTCAAAACTGAGAATCGACTCAAAGTCAGTAGTACAAATCTCTGGACAGTTCCCATCGGCAACACGCACTTTGCAGTCCCAGGTACCCCCAAGCATTAGAATTTCATCAACGTTCCCACAATTAGGAGAGCCCTTCTTCTCAAGCACTCCAAGCCCGACAATCGTACCAAGACTACCGTCAGCTTCTACAAATTTGGCGCGCTTTGAGCCATTCAAACCGTTTACCACGCAATTCGATCCTTTCCGCCCATATTCCCCTCTAAATGTGAAGCCAACAATCAGTGTACGCCCTGCCCAGTTCCAGACCTACCAAATCGGAAAATCTTTAACGAATAAGCCTCTCTCAATAGGTACGAATGTTTTCTCTAGTCCAACATTGGCAACACCAATTCTACCGACAAAGTCAAGTCTGCAGTTTGGTATCGGAACGATGAGAACAACTACAAAGACAAAGTATGATCCATTTAGACCATTTGGAACCAGTTTTGCCACTTATAATCCTTACGACGTGTTCAACACTCGCAGCCAAAACACCTCACCACCGTTTAGTTTTCTTTCGCTGAATAGTGCACCCAACGTTGAATTGGAGTTCGAATCGAGTAACAACTTAAAACGAGAAACCGAAACCTTGGAGACTTCCTTGCAAAGTAGTTTTCCTCTTAATGCAACAGCGGATCTTAGTACCAGTTTGATAACAAAGAGAGAGACAAAGGTGATTGATAGTCCCACAAGTGCTGAGATATTACCCAGTTCATCGGAGTCCAGTCTTAGTACTTCGACGACAGAATCCAACGAGGATGAAATAGTTACACCTACATCAACAACAACGTCAACGTTATCTTTGCCCACCTCTAAGCCAACTAGTTCAAGAAGTACAGAGAAACCATCTTCAGCCACCACTTTAAAGTCAAGTTCTGAGATATCACCCACTACAACTGAGCCTAGTCTTGGTACTTCGGAGGAGAGTGAACCTGAAGTCATAGCAACTACTACGTCTGCAACATTAGTAACTAGCTCTAAGCCGAAAAGTACAGAAAAATCAAGAGCAACTGTGTCTTCAAAGCCGATTGCTACAACGAAACGAGTTACAACAGTCACAACGAAGAAACCAAGAATATTATCAAAATATGTTTCAACCAGAAAGCCGACATTTACTTTTGTTCGAAAGTCTAAAACAGCATCAAGATTATCTACAACAGCTAGACCAGTAAAACCAGTGGTCCGTAGTACAACTGTAGCAAAGCCCATAACAAGCTCCACAACAAGATCACCAGTAATTTACACTACACCAAGATCGTTGCCTTCTTCCAAATCACTTAGCCCCACTAGAACGACCAAATCAACTACAAAGAAGCCAACACTAAATGCTTCCTCTCAGTCCACTAGGCTAGTAACAACCACTTCTACCACATCGAGTCCCGAATTGTTTAGCTCCACCAGAACATCAACAACCACCACAGAGAAACCAACTTTCAGTACTATTTCCCGATCGACCACACCAGCAACAACTTCGTCAACAACGTCAAAGTCAACAACCATAGAGGAGCCAACTGTGGATGCAACAACCTCGTCAGCTTCAGTGTCAGCAACCACAGAAGAGCCAACTCCTGATGCTTCTTCCGAGCCAGTAACAACTTCGTCAACGACCACAGAGGAGCCGACTCTGGATGTTTCTTCACAGCCAACAACTCCAGAAACAACCACTTCCGTCACAACTAGTCCCACGTCATCTGCAGCAAGTACAAAAAAATCAACTACCCCCTCTAGTCGTTCCAGAGCCACCATCCGGACTGCTGCAACTTCTACAACCCCACGGCCATCGATTGTCCCCACAAGAATAATGAGTACGTCGCAAAAGTCAGTGACCCCAACAACAAGAACAACCCCAACAAGGGCTACAACATCCCTGATAAGTCCAACCAAGTCACACCGCTCCGAGTCGCTGTTCAGCACAAACCTGAATAATTTCGATCTCTACTACAAGCTCTACGGCATTCACCTGCCCAGCAAAACCAGTTCCAATTCTCAGCAAGGAACCAAAACTACCCAAACAAATGTTATTCCTACGCGTACGTCATAACCAAAAACAGTAACAAAAAACACATAATTTAGCGGTGACGCAGAGCAGTTCTAAGTCTTAAATAAATCAAACAGGTCAAGTTCTATTATTAAGTGAGAAACTAAAACTTTCTTGGGGCTTTCCACGCAAACGATTTGTTAATTTTTTTTTTTAAACGAAAATGTTTGTGGAACCATTTTTAAATGCCATAATAATTAAGAAAGTAAAAGTATTTTACTTTGCATTTTGTGCCAATTTATTTTTTAATTAATATTAAATTAATTAGTTCTTAGTTCATTAAGTAAATGGTTTATACAAAAAAAAATGAGATATTCCTATTGATTCTAGATTGAGAATTATTTTGTAGTAGAATGTGTTCAAGGATGTGAATAAATTTTAACGAAACGAAAGTGAAATTTTTTGGCATTTTTTTTTTCTCTTTTAATTATTTTCAGATACAAATATTTGGGTAAATCAGATTCAGAAGCATAAACATGTTTTTGAAATTCATAAAGTTATTATATGTATGTAGAGATTTGTGCAAATTATGGTTCTAGTTAGGTAACCTAGCTGTCAGATGGTTATAATTGGAATGTATGTCATGTACTGAGGTGGCCTTGCTAATGATGCTGGTCGTATAACCAAGGACGCTCGGCTGACGACTTCAATTTAATTGGTATTTCCATGCTTTGTATAAAACATAAACATAAACACAATAAAAGGCGGAACTTGTTTCTTCTTATTTTCGCTCGTTAAAATATTCAAATTGCTTGAAATCGGTATAAATGATATTTTGAATTTATTTGGTAAAAAAGAAGAATCAGCTGTAGTAAGTGGGCACCGTAGCGCAAGTGGTTAGTGCGTCGGACTACTGAGCCAGCGGTCATGGGTTCGAATCCCGCCGCAAACACCTAAAAGTTTTTCACAGTGCCCACCTCTTTCGAATGTCTGACAAGCATCAAAGAGTATAATTTGTCACGATTGAGCTTCTCAACTCGCCGTTCGGAGTCGGCAAAAAACTGTAGGTCCCTTCAATTCGTGCAAAAATATAACACGCACACACAAATGGTTGCGAGAAGCAGGCCCAGGTTCACCTCGAGCTGTAGCGCCAACTAAGTAAGTAAGCTGTAGTACTTAGTTTTCAAAGAGGAATGACAATTGTGACAGAAGATCGAAGCTTAATACAATAGCAATTTCTAGCTGTCAACGAAATTGTGTTTTAAACCATACAGGTGATCCTTAGGCTACGGATGAATGGATACGAGTAGGTTTACTTTCTGCCGCTCGACAGTTCAACCAATAACAACTTCTCGAAATTGGTTTTAATCGACATTGGAAAAGCGGGCTTACCATGATATCTCGAAAAATAAACTCTCGAAAAAAAGAATATCGAAAAAAAATTTCGAAAAAAAATCTAGAAAAAAAAACTCGAATTACAAAAATTTCTAATTGATATTAATTTTTGAGTCAATGGTGAAAATCCACGTACGCGAATCATTACCATTGTCTCAAAAATTAATATCAATTCTAGATTTATGTGTATAGAAAAGTGTTTGATTCACTGTCCATGCATGCAAATGAGTTTACTCAATACAAACAGTTCTTGTAAAATCTGATCGATGTGGACATGGTTCTAAAAAAAATCATATCAACTAATAAATTTGCCCTCCTTTGGGTCATGTACATGTACAACATTACAAGCACAACTAAGCTTACCAAGAACACTAAATAAAGTTGACGCTAAAATTTTTGAGTTCACACATTGAAAGAAAATAGTTGTATGGGGCATTGCCTACAACTTAGGTTTCAAATATTTTATAATATCAATGCATTTATAATGTACAGTACATACATACATATTTTGAGTAAATAAATGAGTTATTTTAGTATTTAGGCATACACACATTTACACAATGTAATGTGCAGTGCAGAATTATTCCTATTCCTATAAAGTCAAAACAGTACTACAGTAAATTTGCAAGTCTTTCGAGATATACATTTATGTACTTTCTAGATTTTGTCCATTCGAGATTTTTGTTTTCGAGATTTATTAAAACAATTTTCGAGATTTTTTTCGTTCGAGATTTTAGTCGTTCGGGATTACGTTGTGATCCCTGGAAAGCAACGGTTTGTGCCTCTTCCATGAGACTGACCTTTTCATCATATACAATACGTCGACCTCAATGTATCCGTCGGCGACAAGGATGCAATAGAATCTATAGGACGCGGCCTTCAATAAACCTCGCTCGAAGTTATGGTGTTTGATCGAAGTGATGTAGCTAGATAGCAGTTCTAGAACCACATGAAGAATAATAGACGGGTGCGATCGCACCCCATGGTATGCAAACTACCAACAAATACAATCCACAAAATAAGTGTGGATTGTATTTCAATTTTGAATAAGTGACATTTCGCCAGAAAGTGGCATTCGTTAGAGTGTTTTTATTTTTGAATTAATTTAAATGATATTACGTATAAATTAATTTAAAAATTGGCCTATAACCCGCACAGGATGTTAAAGAATGGGAATACGAAGTTTTACTTCATATTAGTTTTTGTGTTTATCGTGGCGGAAGATTGACAGGTATAAGCATAACATTGAGATTTATTATATGTATTAGAATGATAAACAGTAAAATCTGTATGCAACCCCACTGCTTAGGGTCACTGTTAGATTGGGAGTAGATGCGAGATTGGGTATATGCAAAGTTTGTCGCATGCATATAGAGAACGCAAGGGGGCAGTATGCCGCCCATACATATTCCACAGTCTACTTCCAATCTCATGTTATTTCTATTATTGCTTTCGACCTAAGAAAAAGGTCATTTTTAATTTTTGTTTTGGGGCCGTTCTGCCGTAACGATGAAAATGAAAAAGAGTCGGTTATTCACTTTCTGTGCAAACGACTTTTCTTAGACGACTTTAGAGATATCCGAGAAAAGGATTGGAGAACTGATCCTCTTCCTAAACTCCGCAGGGTGAATATAAATGTCTCAAACTACATTCTAATAAACGGGTCACCTGAGATTGTAGTATTAAAATGGCGCCCTTTTAGGCTATTTGGGTTTTCCACCAAAATCACCACTTCTACCTAACCTACCCTACCTACGATTAATCTTGGATATATAAAACTTACAGGGCCGTCGAAAGTACTGCATTAGCAGTATTAGACTGTAATCAGTCACCGCGTACTGTCCTCTCTATAAGCGAATTATACTGCTCATGCTTAGCCGCAAAAACCCAAATATTATTGTTTTGAAATTTTTTGTTTTATTATTTGCCTGCCTTTAACATTGATACTACATTGAAACATTTTTGTGAAGTGTAGTTACAGAGAATACTCTGTAAAACTTGAATTAAATAATTATGATTTTGTTAAATATATACTAATTTATGGATGTGTTTAAAATTAAAAAAAAAACTGTCGCTTGCTCTCACAGAGTACTGCGTGAGTACCGTCTAAAGGGATCAAAATATACTGCCCAGTGTCTTCTCCAGGCTAAAAGAGCCATTAAACCCTTCCATTATAAATCCATAAAACAACTACTCCTCAGTAGAAATGATATCAAGAGATTAATGGGATTTTTAACAGGGCATTGCCATCTTCGATATCACCTAAACAAAAAAAAAAGGTCTAATTCAAGAAACTTAATGGAAAATAACATGGCACTATGTGCCTTCTGGAAGACAATATTTCCTTAGAGAAATCCTTACTCCTGGGAAAATTCTTAGCCTCTTAAAGTCTTCTGATCCCCTAAACTGACATTGCGGTACAATAGATATTTTAGGTTGCCTTGACCTCCGCAACTGTCCGGGCTGATCAGAACTTTCTCTTTAAAAACAAAAACTACATTCGAGAAGAGAAATCTAAAGATATAGACATCCGCGAATCTAAAATATCATGCCCATGTATCATGTTCAGATAAATAAAACAAAACAGATTATAACTAAAGTGGTCTGAAAGCAAATTCCATTCCACTCTCAAGGCTGCATAACCTAACTGCAGTAGGTATCATCTACATATGTAAATAAAGTACCTACCTAAATACCAACACGACAAACTTGTTGAAACCTGCCACATGCTGTGTGTCGACCGCTTAATCTCACAAATTTATTAGACAACTAATAAATATAAAATAAACACCTATTCACCAATCAAAATAATAATTTTCCAATATCAATGGCGATTAATCGATAACAAGCCGCGAACACTATGTATTACGCCTACGCTCTAAGAAGTGTATCGTTTATTTAAATTAAGTTTTTTTTTTGAATATTTAAAATAAAATACTGGAATTTACATATGTATATTTGTTTGAAGCTTCGTCGAAGACTCTTTAAGTTGTCAAGTTGATCACCTAATTTATCAACTACCTAAATGTATTGGTAATATTAAAAAACAATTAAACATCCCAAGTCCGTCTTAAGCCACGTGTAAGTACGGACTTAACAACATAATTCGATTTGTTTGATTTGATTGATTTAGGCGGCACGTTGAAAGGAGTTCTCGTTCTCGTTCAGGCGTCTGTGGTGCCGAATAAGTGTGAAAAATCATCCAATTAGTTTGTGGTTAGCCTTTTGATCATCTGTTTTATAGACAGAGTGTAGAATTTAAATGCGGAAGATGAATTTTTATTAACTAACACAGCGGACATCTAGACCAGATTTTTTTATTGCTTTGCATCGTGTCGCGTCGTCCGGCATAAAATTGACAGCAGACGTTTGTGGTATTTCGAAAATGTTGGATAAGGTATCAAGTTGTTACCTAAGACTTGAAATTCTTTCGTTCTTTTAAGAGAGCTTAGCATTTAAATTTTTCTCCTTCCGATGAATATATTTTAAATTATAGTTCTTGAAGTTTAAAGTTTACTTTTCTGGATTAATTACTATTTATACGTCGATAGCGATCTGCTGTGAAAAATCCAGTTTCTGAACGGATTCTACAATGCTGATCGAATGCAATTGATTTCCGTTTTGGAAACTCGGAATAGAGTTTTTTGAAGAACACGTTTTAGTGCAAATATATGTACATAGATTAAATCCGAAAGGCCAACATGCAAAAAGGGCATAGTTTACGTAAATCAGTTGCTCATACAGGAACTCATCTCGGTGCTGGTAATTTAAATCAAAAAAATGCAGGCAAAGCGAAGATTGGTGGTTGATGTTCCAAAGAATTTAACGGAAAAGTACTAATTCAAAATAAAATGCATGTATAATAAACTTCATAAATGTTTAGTCGTTGGTTCACTGATCCTTTGACATTATCTTTAAGAATGGCACCGGTTTGTTAAGCGTTAGTAATTTTAAATAGACTAAAACTGCAAAAATACTGATGAAATCATACCTTTTTCGATTGAGGAGGTGGAATGGTAAAACGTCAATTCAATTCTATGATTGTATATATAGCTACAAATATATAGGGTAGACCATTCAAAGTGGAATCATCGGGCAACCCTATAACTTTTGACAGCGCTGCCAGAATGACTAATGACAATTCGCGTTGGAAGCATCAGTCGAAGGAAATTTATACTATGGAACAGTAAACTCCGAAAGAACGCGCTAAAATTGTTCAGCTATACATTCAAAATAAGTTCTCAATCGTGAAAACTAAACATGCGTTTCGTAAAAAAAAATAAAGTTAAAAGTGCTCCAGGTGATAACACTAAAAGTAGAGTCCGACCGAAGGCCATTTTTTGACCGAAGCCGAAGCCGAACTTCGGCTTTTTTTCACCTTCGGCCGAAGCTGAAGCCGAATCTGATGAATAAAGCTAGTTTAAATTTTCTGCGGTGGGTTGAATTGCAATTTCAAGCGCGAATTTAGTCCAGAATACCTTAACGTAACAGCAAGTCTCTCCTCAGCAGAAATTATTTACACAAAATTGGTTTTTCGTATAATTAACGGTATTTTACATAATATGCATTCGAATTTCGAATGTTAGAGGAGTCATTCTCATTCGCCAATATTTTTAAAAAAAATGCGTATCTCAACCATACAGAGTGAGTTCATAATTACATATTGTAAAGATCGGTCGTTCATAATTTTTTCAAAAAGTTTTGAAAATGTTGAGAGCACGAAATAGCTCTGTATTGGTGCATGGATTTTGGATTACCTTTTCTGAATACAGTTATAACTTCAGCAACTCTCAGCGCAAACTTAAAAATCCCAAAATGTCGGTTGTGATACCCCCAGATGTACATGAGTATTTATTGTCGAGACTGTTTATTTGCTAATACATTTCAAGCGCGGTTACAGGCTTAAAAGCGAAACTATTAATTTGAAAAGTGTCATTAGCTAAGTTCGGATATAGGTTGAACATTATTTTCGGGGACACAATTTTTAAGATTAGTGCCAACCGAAACAAAATAATTATGGTTAAGAATGCCTTCCGTGTTCGAAACTAGATTATTTTCCACTTCAATTTTGAAGACACCATCTCAACTCTTTTCTCTTTTAAGGAAATTGTTAACAACTTTCCACTCTTTCCATTGAAGCTTCAATATAAATACACATCAGCTTGTAACTGCACTTCTACAAAAGAATTATTGTCGACGTATTAACAACTTTCGCAAAACGAAACAAACATTTTATTTTTACAGAAAACAAATTCAACACTCGGCTTCGGCAAAATCTTCGGCCTCATTTATCAGAAGCCGAATGTTTTGCCGAAGGTTGAATTTTCAGCCGAAGCCGAATGCTCGGTCGGACTCTAACTATAAGGCGTTTATACGAAGAATTTGTGAGCTCCGGTAGTCTTAGTAATGCTATCTACGAATCCAGACAACGAACAAGACGTTTCGATGAAAATATTGAAGCCAGTATTGAGAAGACTTCAACGACATCGAGCTATCGCCGTTCTCAGGAATAATAACGGATTTTGTGATACCAATTGTTCGTGAAAATGGCATGGGTGGCTAGATACTGGTTTCAACAAGATGGCGCTACAGCTACAGCAACACAACTAAACAAACAATCAATTTATTGTGACCATTGTTTCCAAGGCGACTCATATAGCAAAATGGCCAGCCAGATCACCCGATTTAACGCCACCAGACTTTTATTTGTGGGATTATTTGAAGCCCAAGGTATACGCAAATAAGCCAAGGACTTTAGCTCAATTGAAAGCCAACATACGTCATCCTATCGGCCGAAGCATTGGCCAAAACGATGGAAAATGCCGTAAAAAGAGCGCATTTCGCCGTCAGGGCCAAAGGTGCCCATTTGTGCGATATCATTTTTAAAAAGTAGCTGGAACAAATCTCCTTGAACTAAAATAAATGATTATCTAAATGAACAACGAAAAATTGTTTTTTTTTATGTTTTCGTTTTTCAGATACAAATACTTCCACTTTAAATGGCCTACCCTGTACATATAGTATATATGTATGATGATCCAATTTGTATTTTCAAAAATAAACTTACCCAAACATGTTGTCAAATCCATGGCGCCAGAATGTAAGCAGCCATTCTTCCGTTTTATCACATTGGTCAGCTTATCCACACAGAAACACTCGTTCGAAAACTCCGGACCGATGTCATTTAGAAAGTTGTCCCCAATCGAATATCGAAATCCTGGAATACCTTTGTACTGCACATCGCGCTGATAGAACAACTCCACCGATCGGCAAATATCCGCACTAAAAATGTACATGGAATCGCCTCGTTTTCGAAACGGCGGATAGGCGGACGCATCGGTGCCATTTATTAAATTACAAATCGATGTTTCACTGTCACCGCTATTTAGCCAGACTTGTAGCGTACTGGCCTCGTCGAGCTTTTGAATCTCCATCAATTTCATCGCATCACCTCGACCCGTGTGAACTTCGTATACATCTTCGCCGGTTCGATTTTTCTGCTCAAACAGAAAAAACATAAAAGCACGTGATAAAAACAAAATGATAATTTATAATCTTTACGGTTATGTACTCGTACAAACAAACGTACATGGTAAAAGAAAGAAAATGCCAGACTTCCATCTTCGAGAGCACGAATCGTCTTTGAACCCTGCTCTTTGATTTGTTTGCATATCGCTCGTGCTAATCCTGAGGGGTTAATACAAAAACGCACTCCATCGAAGAGATATTGCCGTACCGTTGTCGTGACGAACATTGATCTGGGATCATTGAACACACCCCGTAGATTTGCATTCAAGTGCATGAGTAGTAGCGATAGACCGGGATCGTTTTCGGCTATCTGCAGGATAGACTAATGTCATGGCAAAGAGTTAGATTAATACAGATAAGCTTACTACGTACATAAGTTAGGGGCTAAAGCAAGCGTAATAACCAAAACCGCTAATTACATGCGTATATGCTAACTAATTACCCACAATCCCTCACAGCGCAATTAGTTTGATGGCTCTGCAAATGATGGGAAACCTGTGAAGCTATTATGCCTTAATGAAATGAAATGAACGATAGATGTAAGCATAAGCGAAGATAGATAGAAAGATAAACAGATAGACATCTCCACGGTGGTGCTAGCTCGTAGACACCCTTCTATATTTCCCTTTTGAATTGGTTGTATACATTTTTTATAGTAATTGTATAAGGCTTTTGTAGTGGGTGAATAAAAAGAGAAAATGAGCTTTTATTGTTTATTTCATTAAAATGAATTAATCATATTTAAATATTTCACGAGACGAATACAAATGGTTTCCCTTGGATTAGCTTGAGCTATATCAACGATAGTTGTCAATGTTCAGTAATTGAGACAAATTTAAACTTATGAAGGATTTCTCAATAGATATGCCGTAACTCTAATGGCAGAAAGCGCTGAAATCTTATGACGTCGTTTTATTATAAAAATGTATGTATGTCCTGTCTCACGAGCTTTGTATGCACGTGGAATTTACAGTCGACATGAACATCTTGCCTGCACCTCATCAATTAATTATTATATTCTAGGAAATTAATCACCGCAATACTCAGTTATAGGCAGTCAAATATTGCTGCTTTCTTTCTTACTTAAGGTGGACTGCCATAGCGGTACAGCTCGGGGTGAACCTGGGCCTGCTTTTCGCTACCATTTGTGTGTGTGTGTTATGATTTTGCACGAATGGAAGGGATCTTCAGTTTTTTGCCGACTCCGAACGGCGAGTTAAGAAGCTCATTGACAAATGATACTTTTTGATTGCTTGTCAGACATTTGAAAGAGGTGGCACCGTGAAAATACTTTTTTAGGTGTTGTCCCCGGGCTGGGATTGACCCGGGCGCATTGCGTAGTAGTCCAACGCACTTACCACTACACCACGGTGCTCACTGCTTAGCTGCTTTGCTTATGCTAAATTTTGAGTGAAAATCAAGGGTCCATCCTTTTAAGATTCGGTTGATTCAATAGCCGAAG
Organism: Brachyopa scutellaris; assembly: GCA_949775065.1. Lineage (NCBI taxonomy): Eukaryota > Metazoa > Arthropoda > Insecta > Diptera > Syrphidae > Brachyopa > Brachyopa scutellaris. Next base: position 116,743,361 of record OX459113.1, read on the forward strand.
CGTTGGACTTAGCTGACTGAATTTTTAATCCACATCTTTTCGTTATACACTTTTGTGTAGATCTTCATTTGAACTAACGAATATTTCTGACATTTTTTTTTTACAAATTGCTACTTTACTATACTCTGTTCCAATAGAATTGCCAGTACAGAGAAGATAGGATGTTTGCCTATCAGTCTGGCTTGGATAAATCCGTACCTCTTAGGCTCTGACTGGCTTACTTTAGTATGCATGACAAAACGCCGGAAATTGGAGAGCAATATCCGTGGGGTTACCATTTGTTGATTTAAAAACAACACAATTTACTGAACATAATAAATATAATTGTGTACAAAGTGGATACCACTTCGATTTCGATGAAATTTTAATATGCTGTAGAAAGCAGTTTTTCGAGTTTCTTAATGTATCAATGTTATAAGTCGGAATCGATTAGCTTACGAGATATAAGCTAAGACCCTAAAAAAAATCGCCATTGATTTCCGCACCCAACATTAAGCTCGTGCAAATAAAACCTCGATTATAAAGAACAATAAGCGAAAACTTGTTTAACTGCATTTTAACTATTTGCCCAGAAAAACTAGGGAACGAAAAAAAAAAAACAACAACAACAAGCAAGCGGCAACACCGTCACATACACATTCATTTATTGGTTCTCAAAGCATAAAATCCCAAGCTCTTTGACAAAAAGCACAGAAAAAGCAGTATTGATTTGATTGAATTTAACAATGGTAACACTGTTTTGATGTTCATATTTTCCATACACAAAACACAACAGCGAGGGTTGATGGCGGCCACACGATCTTTGTGCCATCGTCCCAATGTATGCGAATTTAAGGATAATTACAAAATCAACCTATGATTTGGGCAATTTTTCTAATTGAGTACTGTGAAGACATTTAAAGGCATCAGTGTTTAAAAGAAACTTCAAGGCCTGTACTGACAATTCGGTTGGGACAGACACAGAGTATAGAAATTTAAATGTTTGGTGAGCAGGGGAATCCATAGCTGATTTGACTAAAATAAAATAAAACTTGAATTTGACTGTCGCAATTTCAAAATTCATATTTAAAGTTGAGGAAGCTAAATGCTTCATTGTTTGAAAAGGATTTGGTCGATCGGCATCATCGGTGAAGTGGTTTTGTTTTCACCGAATTAGATAACACCGCAAAACGGTGCCAAACATGATTTCCGCAAAAGGGATCGAAAAACTAGCTTTTCGACTTTTGTCTTATAAGCTACATTAAGTGTACAACGCACGCATCTAAAGAAGCCCACTTTACTTAGAAAAGTCATACGAAATTGGGTCTTTCGGATTGCCTCCTACAAACGCATAGTGACATTAAATGAATTTAAATATATGTAATGAAGATATTTCAATCCTCATCCGAAAAACACTCCATATCACAAATAACTAAGGATATTCATCTTCATCTGCGGATCAAACAAAATTATAAATGCATTATGATGTTGACAGATGCGCTTCGCTTTTTCAGAGTTATCCAATTTTTTTTTTTGTTTTTAAATTGCACAACTTAGTTGGTATGTATCTTAAACTGGCGAAACACGACCTAATATAGCTGAACCATCAACCAGCCAACTTTAAAAAAGACGTTAAAGTTCGCTTATGTCAAATTAAATCTTAATAAATGATGCATTTGTGAAATAAGTTGTTTGCATTGTGGTTTTCGTAGGTATGTATGTACATTTGTATTTTATTTTAATGTCAGATGGTTATACATTCATAAGTTTAATGAAATTCCGAATAAATGGGTTCACTTTAAATCAGCGAGCTGAATTAATTTCTTTTTAGCTGCCTTTCTCTGTCATTTCTGCATTTTTAAAGACTGTTACGGAAATTAAAGATAGTGCGTTAAGTTAAGTGTACTTTTGCATTCCCATAGTCACTTGTGAGACTGTCTGTCAGTGACCTTTCGATGATAGTTCTGACAGTGACAGTTAAAATGAGTAGATATCTTGCCACTTTAAATCCCAACGGAATGTAAAAAAAAAGTGAACGCAATCACTAACTTATATTAAAACTCATTAACGACCACTGTACTCAATTGTACTCAATTGTTCGTTACGCGAACAATATTTGAAATAACTGAGAAAAATTAGAAACTATTAAAAACTAAGTATGTTCCAAATTCGGATTTTTTCGGCCGTGTGTGACATTTGTGGCATCGTTAGAGTGCGGTTCTCAAGTTGTGAATTTTTCAATCGAGTAAGTTCACTTATAATAATATTTGTATTTGTCATAAGCTCATAAGTGTTTATTAATTGTTTTGTTGTAATTTTTAGTTGAAATATTAATCATTTCAAAGTTTTAGAGCCCCCGCACACTCCAGACTTTCTATCGGCCAAAATTTTGGTCGGGTTGGGCTGGTTAGTGCGCACACTGGGCCGATTAAATAGTCGGGTTGGTAGTGAGTGCGCACACTAGACAAACAATCGGCCGACTGTTCTCGAACGATTTGGTTTTGCTAGTCGTTAAACACATTTTGCAGAGAATAGTCGCTTAATGGTAGTTAGTTAAAAATGTTCCAGAGAGGTAATCATTGCACTACGCCCAAATATGTCCATAATTCCATATTTAAATACGAAGAAATTTCCAGAACTTAAAGAAAATTAATTTAAAATTCAGAGCAAACTGAGCTATCGAAAAAAATCGGCCGACTTTATAGTCTGTAGTGTGCGCACGTAGAAGAGCGCCGTACTGATTAAGTAGTCGGCCGATAGTTTGCCGATTCTTTAGTTTGAAGGCAATCGTGTAGCCTATCAAACTTATTTATCGGCCGATATCGAATCGTTGTAGTGTGCTCTCATATATTTTCATACTGATTAAGAGCCCGACTAAACTGTCGGCCGACAAAAAGTCTGTAGTGTGCGGGGGCTCTTAATGTTATGAAAGTCAAATTATTTAGTTCTGTCGTCATTTATGTGCAGTTTCTTTTACATGTACTCATTTCAGTACAGTGACTATTCAAATTTTCTTTTTTATAATTTTTCACCAAAAGATGAGTCAACAAGTTTTTAAGTTCTCAAAAAACTATACTGGACTTTGATGAAGAGGTTGTAAACCTTATAATAAGCAATACGAACCTTTATGCTAGCCAAAACAAAAGGAACTCATTCGATCTAAATGACAGAATACCGGAAATTGCCACGCGAGAGAATGTATTGGTCGTAAAATGAAGATGTAGGATCTTCCTTAGTGCAGCGTACCATGTCTAGAAATACATTCACGGAAATCAAACAAAACTTCCACCTTGACGACAACAATGCAGTAAACACCATCAATGACATAATGTTCAAAGTTAGGCCTTTGGCTGATACTCTTATTAGAAAATCTTCGCATTGGAATGTTTTTCATACCGATTTTTTGATAGATGATAAAACACTTTAGCCATCATTTATCAAACCAAGTCATAAAAGGTAAATCTGTACGCTTCGGATACAAGAATTGGGCGCTAACAAGTTCCACGGTATACTGCAACAATTTCGATGTTTACTGTAGCAAAAGAATTGGAGCGATTATTTGTGAAAACTGGAGCAAAAAGTATCCTTTACCCATAGTCAAGGATATGAAATAGAAAAATAGAGCAGAGTTTGACTACAGATTTGACATTGGCAACGAAATTATTTTCGTTCGATGGAAAGATAACCGTGTTTGCACTCCTAAAAGGTAATTGTTCCTAACAGACCATCGTCATCGACAATACCTGGCTTATCAATTGAATACATTGGGCATGTTCCGAAAAAATTATGTCAGCCCCTCAGGTGTGTGATTTGCCATGTAAGAGTACGTTGGGCATGCAAGAAATGTGATAAAACGCTTTGTATCGAAAGGTCTTGTTTCGAGAACTACTACGACCCAAACGCAAAATAGTTGGCCTATTATGTAAGTCTTAGATATACACATTTAAATAAAGTAACTTTCAAAATGATAGGGTTCATTTCATAAGTAAAAAAAAATATAATTTGTGACCGCATACTACGCAAAATAGTTGTCCCAATACAAATAACTGACCATCACCACTGAGTGACGTCATCCTTGTTTTTAATAACGGCCGTAATTCGACTGGGGAGTGTTTCCACAAAGTTCAGGCAGCATTCAGGGGTTATTCCATCCGAAACTTCTTGGATCTTGTCCTTTAAATCAATAATGCTATTAGCCAGCTCGAAATTTACTTGGCTGTATGACATGATGTGCCATCTTGCTGAAATTTAAAACTGTCATCTTCTGTTTAAAGCCTTGGAATTGAGGGTACAAATTGGTGCTCTAAGATGTCTTGATACCTACTGGCATTCACTGTACCATCGAGGAAGAAGAGGTTGCCCACTCCTTGAGCTAACATATGTACATCCCCAAACCATTACTGAAATCTCCAACACAAAGCTCGAATCGAGACTCAATGCTCCATATAACACTCCGCCTCAACGTCCAGTCTTGATGGTCTCGCGTTCACCTTAAGCAGTTTTTTTTTTGGCAAGGAAGTTAAAAGTGTTTTTTCTTTTGCCTGAGTGACGGTTTATCAGAAAAAATAGTTGTCTAAAAACATTGAAGTAAAAAAAAAGTTGAAAAACTTCCCTTATTAAATTTGTATCCCATTTTCTAAATTTCACGAATGCAAGCGTCTCTCGAAACTGGCTTTTCAATTACTTTTTTCCACTCTAACGTGACATTTGCCATTGTAGCACGACGATATTCTTCAAGAATTTTTCTTAAAGCCTTTCTGTCCCAATCCGTAGCAATAGCAATGCGTGGCCTTCCAGTTGTTGTTAGTGGGCTCACATTTCTGGTCTTGTTGAATAAATTAATTATTTTTCAAACTAATATCATAATCATATCATAATATCATAAGCCGGAACGTTTCTTTGGAGCTCTTTTATTATTTAAATCACGCATGTCTTCCGATAAGCACTTGCCACGCGCCATGGGCGTCATGATGAACTTTGATTGTGACTACAATCAGTACACGCTGCACTTAAGTCACTCACGTTTAAATATCAACAATTAACGGTCCATTTCAACAGAGAGAGAGAGACATTATTTGGCTTGGGCCAACTATTTTGCGTTGATAAAAGAGCGGGTCAACTATCTTGCGTAGTATGCGGTCACAAATTTTGCTTTTTTTTAACTAATGAAATAAACCCTTATAATTTTGTAATTTACTATGTTTAAATATGTACATATGGTATATCTAACACTTCCATAATATATAAATAAATATTGAATTACTTTTTTTGATTTAGAGTTACAATCTTTTATTCTAATTTCGTATGAAGAAATTTTCACTAGGCCAACTATTTTGCGTTTGGGCTCGTATACATAAGTGCTCATTGCACTGAATCGAGTACACCCCTAAAACTCATGGACTGAAATCTTTTCTTTTTCTTAATTGCGTTGAAGTTTATACATGAACTTGAAAATAAAGTTTTTAAAACAAAAATCACTGTATTTTAACTATTGGCATTAATGGGTTTAAAACCCAACAAGCACTTTTACTTTTTTTGCTTATTGAAAAAAAAACACACATTCTATACGGAAATAGAAATTAAGTCAAAGCCGACATGTTATCGCCGATAAATCTGATCTCCAAGATACCTACACACATACGTCAAAGATTTATAAGATATTCACAGATCTTCCCCCTCATCTTTCCCAAACATTCGGTCTAATATCTTTTCCTTTACTAGCTCAAAATTTATGGAATGTTATGCAAAGTCTCGAAAATTAATAATTCATTGACTACAAAGCCATGCAACGAAATGGAAAAAAAATATACATATTATTATTCTACTCGAAACAGGTTTCCGCTACAACCCTAATTCATTTTGTCTGAACTTTAATAAAACTACTCTAATAATTTAGGAATTAACATGATAAAAAAATAAAATAAAGTTTAATCAAAGCGATTAGTTGTATAATCTGATCAGTCAGTGGTTACTTTTATGACACAATTTCATTAAAAATAAATGCGATTAATTTGAATTTGGCAAGCATCCCTTAAATAAATTAATCATGCAAATGTAAAGCCTACCGATCTCATAGTAGGTAGCGTAATTAATTAAATGTAGTTAATTTATTTTCATGTTAAAGTTTTTATTTATGTGTTTTTTGTAAGCTAAGAAAATAAAATTTAGTCACCAGCATTCTAAAATATTGCGTATGATAAAATTACTTTACGGTTCCCTCGGATTCGCTCCATCAGTCGTTTGAGTAATCGAACGCCAGGCGTTCGATTCAGCGTTCGATTGAATCTGTTTGCAACCGTTTGCAAAATATCTGTTATTTCTCTTTCGAAAACTTGTAAAAATGCCTGAAATCAGTTTTGAGAGTCAAGGGCAATTGCGGACTCGCTATAGATTCGTTGAACGTGGATAACTTACATTCATGTGCATATTTAATGCCACCACCGTGTCGGATTGTGAGTGAGGAGCTGATGCTTCCTCGTCGAATTCGAAGCGGTAGTCCTGCAGATAGGTTATCCTTGATCCATCCCGAGAGAATTGCTTTATTCGTTTGTTTCGATATTGTCTGGAAAGGAAGAAGGAAATTAGAATGTGTTGAATTATTTATAATACAAGTCGAATATGTACTTGTAAACATAAGGACCGACTTCTTGGACAATTGGTATGGCTCCCTGTTGGACTTTATGGACATTCGTTACATTGAAGATGTACACTTTGAAGGATATTGGTTGGGGGATTTTCACAAAGCGCTGGAACTGCGCCGTGCCATCGGTTATAACGATGCCCTGAAACGGTAGGAAAAGATACAATTTTATGGAAATTACTTTAAACAATATTTTAACAACAACAATTATTTGTCATTAGCATAAAAATAGGCAAACAGAAAAAATATTCAATCGTGCGGAACGTATTAGTCATAATACTATTATTATATTATTCGGGCTCTCAATAATTGTCTGGTTCATACATAATTACTCGTTAGAAATCGTTGAGATTAACTCGTCATAATCTGACGGGATAAAATTATACGTTAAGTCTTTAGTTTCAGTAATCAATCATTGTGTTCTTGCAGGTGTTAGAAGCTATCACTGAAGTGATGTGTTCGTTTAAATGGACAGTTGAAGCCATAGAGAAATAATCAGTGACTTTTATTTTAAGCATGAGGTACTGACAATTCGTAAGGCACCCAGCAGACTTTAATCAGTGAACCCATTTACAATAATCTTTAGGGAATTGTGTTTTTCAGTAAGCTCCATGAAATAGGCCCATAAAAGATAGAGGACATTTTAGGTTGAAAAGGGGTTGTGCGGGGCAGCCAGGTTCCATAATGGGCCTCATCGCCATCCACTTGAATCATCACATGATGTTGACTCAACCGAAACGTCTCCATCTCAACAAAAATTTATAATTTGGTTGTGGCCAATTTGGCTGCCCCAGGAAGTAGCTCACGAAACATTTCTTGCGAGAGTGAGCAATACCGTAACATTCTGTAGCAGGAAGCAGCATGTTCGGGTTAGTTTAGCTTTGAGTGAACCTCTTTTATTTACAGTGGCTGGAGTTCCTCAAGGATCAGTTATTGGACCTTTACTGTTTGTAATTTATATAGATTCTATATTCACGCGGCCTCTGAATGGCAAAATTGTTGCTTTCGCTGATGACTTGTCTCTTTTTCTTATGCTGCCTTCAGCGTGAATGACATAGTATGGCAAATGAAAATGGATGTTTCTTTGATCAAGGGCTGGTTTCGGTATCATCAAATGGTTCTTAGCAATAAGCCCACAGGTATGTCTTTGCTCTTACATATCAGTACCCAATAAATGGGATTACCTTATACGATTCTGGGTGTAATTATTCTAACTGCGAGTCAGGATATTGCCACTGCAATATCTTTATATCAAAAACTTTCCGGAATAACCACCACGGTGTGGCGCTCCCATCGTTCCGATTTGAGTTCTGTTCTTCTTTTTTTTGTTAAGTTGGTACATCTGTCATTGATATTCCCTCTAAATTTTAGCGTCATTGCTTGACATTTGCAAAGGTTACGTAGCCAAGAGTACATCTATCTCTGTCTGTGTTGGCGATTTTTTACAATTTTAGAAATGTACTTAAATTTGCAACAACGAACTTATATTACATTTTGCGTAAAAAACGAATTTAATGGTGCGCGAACGTTGGAAATATTGGAAAAGTGTTTCGGCAACGATTCTCTAAAGAAAACGGTCGTTTACCAATGGCACGAGCGGTTCAAAAGTGGTCGTGAGTCAATCGAATATGATGAACGCAGTGGCAGACCATCGACATCGAAAACCGACGAAAACATTGATAAAGTAAAAGAAATGTTGGTCAATAACCGCGAATTAACCATTACAGAGATAGTTGAGGACTTGAACATTGCCTATGGATTCGTCCAAGATATTTTGGTTACTGATTTGGGATTCCGTCGTGTAACAGAGACCACAATTATGGGAAGAAAACTCGTGGATTTTGCACCATGATAACGCACCGTCGCACAGTGCCATCATTATTCGTAATTTTTTTGACGAAAAATGCAACAAATACCATCCACCAGCCCCCGAATTCACCTGATTTGGCTCCCTGTGACTTCTTTCTGATCAATCGAGTTAAAAAACCATTACGGGGAACGCGTTTCAGCAGCCGAGAGGAAGTAATGGAAAAATCGCACAAAGCACTGATGGACATACCGAAAACCGAATATAAAAAAAAAGTGTCGAGGATTGGATCAAGCACTGGCATAAGTCCGTTGCAGTCCATGGGGATTACTTTGAAGGGGACAATATAGATTTAGATGAATAAACTTGTATTTTCAATTTTCTGAATAAATTTCGGGAACTTCTTGATCAAGGTGGTGGTATATTCAAGGTGTTGAGGTTGTTCTATCTCCGAGGTGGTAATACCAATAAGTAAAAATGAAGTGAATTTACTTTGTTCCTCAAACGATGTGATAGTGAATAGAGCTAGGAGGGAGCATTGCTGTCGGTTTGCTACTAACATAGCACCTTTTATTTATAGCAGATTGCTATCTGATGTACGCAATCAAGTTGCATGTAAGTCCATATTCTTGGGATCTTGGAGAAATTCGTTACTCATTACATCTAACGTTGGGTTTTTAACGCAAGTAATAACATAGAACCGCATTTCATTCTTTAGTAACGCCTTTTCATATCGCTTGTTGTCTTCCTCTGAAATGCAACTTTTCTCTTTTTTTGCTACTTTACAGTTCACATTTTTAACTCTAACGTTTGTCATATGCCACTGGTTCTTCCAACCACAAAGTGTAAAAAATAAAATAAATATTTGGCTTCAGCAGTCCTAGGTAGAACCAAGCCTAGCTTCCCGCAACCATTTGTGTGTGCGCATTATATTTTTGCACGAATGGAAGGGACCTACAGTTTTCTGCCGTCTCCGAACGGCGAGTTGGGAAGCTTTACATGACAAATGATACTCTTGAATGCTTGTCAGGCATTCGGAAGAGGTGGGCACTGTGAAAAAACTTTTTAGGTGTTTTGCGGCGGAATTCGAACCCAAGACCGCTGGCTCAGTAGTCCGACGCACTAACCACTTGCGCTACGGTGCCCACCACAACCACAAAGTGTTCTTGTCCATATAATTGTAGCATTTTAAGCAGATTACTGCTCATGGTTAATACAAATTATAAATAAATGTTAAATTAATAGATTTAAACGTTTGAATCGCCTTGAGCTTTCCATGAAGATAGCCGAATTCGGGATGTCACCTAAAGTGATCTGGCTGTGTCGCTGTTATGCTCGAAAACACGCGATATAATATGCAGCTTGGGAGCAGTACTTCTGAACAAGCTTGAACCGGATTTATGGAAGGAAATGCGCTGTACTGTGACTTCCTCCGAAAGTGCGCAGTGTAGGTGTTGGCACGAATGGCACTATCTTCAACAAATCCATCCAGCTGCTGGGATATGCGAATGGACAGTAATGCTCCAGCCTAGAGGATCTTCAAATACCAGCCTTGGTTCAAGATGAAAGGGAAGGCTGAACCGGACCAAGCTTTTAAGAATGACAGAGCGCTGTGGATGGAAATCTAGAAGTAGCGGACGGAAGATGGTAGAAAGCTGCGGTGTATAAGGCGATCCTGGTAACTATGTGTACATTTGTATATATGTATGTATGATATACATATGTGTTTATTAAAAAGCAACGCAAATGAGGTAATATAAAAGATAAGAAGAATTCTAAAATGAAACTAATTTTTTTCTACATCTCGTGTCGTCGCGAGTAAAATACTCAAAAAAAAAAAAAACTTCTAGCTTACTGTGGGAGGGAGTAAGAATATGATGTTCATGATGTTTCTTAGTCTTGAACGTTACTGAATCATTCAGTCAGGATGCAGCTCATTAATTCTTAGACAATTTGCCATTCGAGTTCCGTGAATTGAATTGTATCTTAGTGCGAAGATTATAGATAAAAGCTTCTAATTGCAAGGGCGATCAATTAAATATGTACATAAACAAATAATTACAAACGACTTGTGTACCCATTCAACTCATGATCAACTAGTCACCTTTTGCATTTCTAATATGAAATACACTATTTGATTATAAGAAATACCGTCTGGTCGTTGACTTTGCAAGATGAAGAAATTAAAATAAAAAAAAATTCTAAGTATAAAAATTATCACATTTTAAAGTGTCGTTTCATATACATGCACACTTAACTTATTTATGTGTATGTTTGTTTTTCTGTATTTATTTATATGGAATTCTAGTATGCACTTTTAAACGTGTTCATAGTTAAATCGTCTACCTACTTTTTTTATATTAAAATACCAAGAAAACAAGTTTTATTGTTGAATTAATTTATTTTATAAGACGCTTTAACGGTATTCCTATTATTTTAGCTAAAAACAAGTATTTTTGCTCATCGCTAATGTGAAAACAAAAAAAAAATTAAAGAAACGAAATCATTTTAGTTAACGTTACTTAGGCATTGAATGTAGCATTTCAGTGTTTCACGGAGTTTGATTAAATTTTGTTTTGTTTTTATTGCAGTCGTTGACCATGCTTTTAGGACCAATAATGAAAGATTATCATTATTGAAGAAAGCTTTATGACATTTGTCATTCATAAGTGAATCAGCATGCACGTACCAATTTAGTAGTACAGATCAAGTGGAGCTTAACCCATTTATACCCAAAGTTTTTTTTTCTAGTTTTTTCTGTTTTTTTGCAATAACTGGTCTCTGTTATCATAAAGTTGACCGTAAAAAATTTATTTTCGTTTGTTTTATTACTGATAGTGGAGATAATGGGTGGTGCATTAATGCACCATTGGGTTTTGGAAGGACATTTTTTTTTATTTATATAACCAACATTTTATTCAATTACATACGTGTATATACATACATATGTATGTACATATATGAAATTAAGTTATACAGTGGAAGTCGCTTATAACGACCTCGCTTTTTACGACCAATCGCTTATAACGACCATTTTCCCTTTAATTGGTCGGTTTCTTTATATTTTAAGCTATGCTACCGTTGGATATAACGCTCTAATGACCACATTTGCTCGGGTCTTCCACTGTAATAAAATGATTGTTTTTTATTATACATAAATATCGAATTGCAGACAATAGCCTAGCCCTAGACCCTAGAGGATGAGCAGCAATCCAAGCTTTGTATTCAAATACCAAAGGCTTATTGCGGATAGACTATTTGCAGGTATTTCTGCCAAAATTCTTCTAGAGAAATATTCATTTCAAGTGATTCATAATTTTAAAATGTTGTATTCAAATGATCCACAAATGGCCTTTCTTTTCCCATTTTGTCTGCTGTATTTAAGGTGTCATTATCGCCGAAATGAATATTGCAAAAATATGATCAAATTTGTTTCAACGCATAAATTTGGAAACTACAGAAAACCTCCTATTTGGTACACTTCATGGGATCAGGAAAATGGGAACCAAATTGGAAGTGTCGCGATATGAGAGGACCTTCAACTTGGGCTAACATTAATTTTGTCCCACTAATGGTCGTTGAACAGCTCTTGACGGTACATTCATATGTATACGTACATACATAATTATGTTTCCGATAATCCGAGGGAATCCCCTATTTTTATACATCATGGATGGCATGCACATTGCACATACATATGAACGTACAAACAATCTGGTCAGACACTTGCTATTTTTCCCTCTCTTTGCTGTTTGTCTCTATTGAGTTTGTTTTTCAAGCAACTCTAATGCAGTTCGCAAGCAATTCTTCCAATTCAGAGGTACCCCGTTTTCAGAGGATCGCTTACATACGAATAAACGGAGTAAAGATATGCATGAAGTTCGGTTCATTTTGTAGGTGCCCCAATTACAAAGGGTTAATTTGGAAGAATCTTCCAAACTAACTTGACACACAGAAGCAGGAACAGATGATTCGCGATCCATAAGTTCCAAGTCTTGTTCATCGCCTTCACCAACTTCATCATAAAAGAATCCGACAAATGCATCGGCCAAAAGCTGGTTGAAAACCCCTATTCTGTGACTTATTCTCAAGTTCTCTCAAAATTTCTACAAATGCTAACTTTCTTTTCACAAAAAAAAATAATTCTGCCCAAAACCCCAATGGTGCATTAATGCACCACTTACATTGCTACTAAACAAAAGTATTAAAAATAATTATTTTTCACAAATATTTATTTACCACTTTTAAACTTAGCTTATTATACAAATAAAATATTTATCTGCACAACAATGGATAAAAAAATAACAAATTTACCAGTAATTTACATTTTTTACATCTATAATAAATATCCTTTTAATATTTTGAAAAATTAAACATAGACACAGAATTTTCAAAAACAGAATCACCCACGTTTCTTTTAAAAGAGCTTCTACTTTAATGTTCCTAGAATATTATTATGAACACAATTAATGATTTTTTGGCGAAAACTAATTTTAAGCCGCGCTTAACGACAGGCGCCTTCTTTGGTGCATTAATGCACCAATGGGATGAAATGGGTTAATAAATCTTCAAATTGATAAACTTTTGTTCACTTTTTCTGGCACATAGAGGGACATGTGATACGCTCACTTCAGATAGAAGACAAAACTGACAACATGTGATGTTAATGACAAAATGTTTATAACTGAAAATATTGAATATTTCTAAACTATAAAAAGTTGCATTAATAAAGTCTTCCTTGTTCACTTCCAAACGGCATTTTCGACGCTGCTTTTTATAACTGTATTTTCTAAATGCACTTTGATTTTGCACTTTTTATATTTTAGAACCATTATGGCGATCGATTTCTTAAGATTGCAGAATGAAAATTCTCATTCCGTTTAGACCGTAATGGGAGCATTCCACTGAAAATGGTAATTTTGTCCCGTACAAACGCACATATCGATGTTATGATCTTTTCTGTCGAGATCTAGACATTCATACGCATTTGATTTAAAGCAAGTTACGTGTGTACTCTTAAATAGTGCAGTGCTATTTGAAGTTTGTTTTATTTAAAGTATAAAAATTATTCTTTTGTTATTTGTCCCGTGCCGACTTGAAAATCAAAAAGCTCGAAGTCAAGGAGATGACACTGTTTTCCAAAATGCAATAGATTTAACTACTTTAGCAGCTACTTTAGTACCTTATACGAGGATTTCTTTCATTTAAAAATCAGAAATAACTGAGAAAATTCCAAATTTCCATCCATGAGAAGTCTGCGAAATCTGTTTTTAGGAACACCAAAATTTCATCAAATATTAGTTGATGATCATGAAGTAACATGCAAAAACCACACTTTAAAAAAATCATATTGTTAAGTTTTCATTTAAAAAATGATTCAAAACCAATTCTTAATATCTGAATTCCGTAAAAGTCCCGTACAAACGAAAGTGTCCGGTATAAACAATTTCATTTACAATTTTTTATTTTCTCATTTTAATACATTTTTTTTTAAACTTTTATTGTTTTATAATACCATGACCCTAACTCTTCCTAGCAATATTTTTTTTAATTTACAAAGATAATTATTTTTTGCTTAAAATTTGCAACAAAGTCAAAAAATTAAAATTATGGTGGACTAGGGTTGTCCCGTACAAACGAGCTACCTTTCCTACTAATAACTCCTTATTTATAAATATTTTTAAAAACAAATAATTGATTGTGATAAGGCTCCACCACACTTTAATAATCTACTACTAGATGGTTTGTAAGAAAACATTTCGGTTTGTTTTTAATTTAAGACCTTAACTTATCAAATGCGTACGATTTGTCCCGTACCAACCGTGGAATGCTCCAATGATGGATTGAAGGTAAACAAATCGTGTTTAGCGGCTATAATGATAATAACTTTATAACGATGAAAGCAACAAGAAAATAATTAAACTCGGCTTGGTGTTGACATTCAATTTAGATGATGATAGCCAAAACTGATCAAACGAAGTGAGGAAGTCAAACAAGGCTGCTGGACCTGACGGTCTACCCGAAGATCTATTTAAAGCAAGGTAGATAGCATACACCAACTCATCTCTAAGATTTGGTCAAATGAAAGTATGCCTGATGAATGGAATCGCAACATTGTTTGCCCGATCCACAAGAAAGGAGACCCTCACAACTGCTTAAATTACAGAGACATCAGTGTCCACCATAGAGCAAATTTTCACACTTAGGCAGATCCTGGAAAAACTCACGAAGTCTAAAATCTATGCCCAACACCTGGCACCGCTGTGTTTGTGAGAATAGCAATGGAAGCAGCCAAAACAAGTTTAGCAGTAAACGAGTGCAAAACTAAATATGTAAGTATATGCTGTCAACTGAAAGGGACACTCAACATCGACGAATTGGACAGAACGTCATAATAGACAGCTACAACTTTGAGGTAAGTAAATGACTTTGTCTACCTGGGCTCTGCTATAACATCAAAAATTAACATCTCGTCGGAAATCAAACGAAGGATTACTCTTGCCAATCGCTGTTTCTTTGGACTAAGATGGCAATTGAGTAGTAAAGCCCTTTTCCGGTCGACTAAAGTGGCTCTATATAAGACTCTTATCATCCCAGCCTTGCTATATGGAACTATAGCATGGACTTTATAGCAAGCGGATGAAGATATCGTTGGTCGCTTCGAGAGAAAAATCCTTCGTAAGCTATTCGGTCCCGTTTGCGTTGACGGGGTTTGGAAGAGAATATTCAACCACGAACTGTACGAGCTCTACAGCGACATCGACTTGGTCAGAAAAGTGCGCATTGGACGGTTAAAATGGCTAGGACATGTAGAGCGTATGGAAATCAACGCTCCGGCTCGGAGAGTATTCGATTATAACTCGGAGAGGACGACCTCGCCCAAGGTGGCGCGCACAAGTAGAACAAGACTTCAATCGACTTGAAGTGTGCAACTGGAGTCAGTTAGCTAAGGACCGGACTAACAAGAAGGGGTTGTTGGTTGAGGCCTTGGTCCACCCCGGACTGTAGCGCCACCTAAATAAGTAAGTAAGTATCGTATATTTTACTAAAAATAAACAAAATATGAAAAATATGATAACTATTTATTACCAATTTAATTGAAACAGCAATAACTAAATGATGCATTCTATTTATATTTTAATATCTGAGCGGGCAATATCCATGTTTGACTAATCCCTTGACAACCTGGAATAGTGTGAACTAAAAACCAGATCATGAACAATATATAAAGGATATAAAGGAAGATTTTCTTTTTTTATGATGCGTGTAAAAAGATGAGGCAGATCAAATCACGTGGATAATAAAACACAGCTAATATCAGCGCACCGACCTGGGATAGCGCATCATCGACTCCCTCCTCCTTTCATTTATGTATGCATGTTCTCAGAAAGATATGGACATATTAGAGCATTTTGAAAGAGGATCATTTGATATACCAAAACAAAAATGCTTGCCTGATCAAACCGTATTGACACCAACTGTGTTAATAGAGAATGAAGGATTCGCTCTAAAAGTCATATTTGATGAGGCCGTTTCTTAACAGAACAGTAAGACGAGACGATGCTTAAGAGAATATAACACTCATCTTTACATGATAAGGCGTGTCATAGAAAATACGTTCGGGATTTCATCTCCAAAATGGGGAAACCACATCGTCAAATCCGCTTGCGTCTTAAATAATTTTCTTCGAACAAATTCATTTTGATCCTATAACTTGAAGAACCCAATAACTTAAACGACCCTTTTGTCGTACGTTCTGAAGTTAACGAGGGTCCACTGTGCATAATATTCTTCATCAGAAATTATATATTTTAGTAATACAATCGTTAAAAAAGGTAATTTACAAGTTGGAAAAAATGCCAAAAATAGGATCCGATATTTAACCATGACCAGAATGTACCAAACCGTATTAGTTTCCATCTATCAACAACTGTTTAAAAACATATAAAAATAATCAAGTGATTTGCTTTTAAAAAGTTGAAATTTTTATAATTCAACGATTTTAAGGTCGTATAAAAAACCGTCAGTCATATAATGATTTGATAGCACTCAATAAATAAGCAATGGAATAAAAACCACATAACTGTCAATCTTAATTGTATAAGGCGAGGAAAAAAGTCCAATAAAACAATTAAAATGTTGGTATGTTTCCAAACCTCACACGAACTGTGTTCGTTTATGACCTTTAAATTACCACACATACTCATACTGTGCGGGTGAAAAAAAGAAGCACAATAAAAAATCAATCAGAATATAAATTCCCCATTAAATTCATCGGAATCATTAGATAAACCAAGCTAACAAGGCTATAGCGTAAACTTTAAAAAATCAAAATACATACAAATGTACTTTAAAAACGTTTGCACGCAATGACACTGGCCGACATCTATTTTGGTCTTATAAGACGAACAGTAACAGACTGCATAATTGCGAAAGACACAATATTTTCTGTGACTACTGTTTTTTTCTTTTTGTATTATTATTATTTTTCCATTCGACGTGACCGAAATGCTTCTGAGAGATGACAGTACGCCTAGGCAATTAGATTTCATTACAAACTTGCGATACAAGCGGTTAGCTTTGGGGGACACCCCAAGCCACGTCATAGGACGTCGGCATCGTACGAGCACTTACAAACATATTTCTCTGACTTCTTTGCAATTTTTTTTTCAACTTCTTTCACATTCAATGGCGTGTTTATTGCTCAATAATTGTTATTATTGCGGGTATGTTAGATTATGGTTACTTGGCTTTGGAGCTCAAGTTCATGCCATGACATTTTTTTCGGTTTTTTTTTGGTTCGCTCGGTTGGACTCACAACTATTGCTATTGCCCGGGGTCATAGTGTCATTATTGACAATTATTGGATTGATTTCAAATCCAAACAAAAAACCATTACCACACCACGCGCGCCGCCGTGCGGGCGAAAAGTGTTAAAACGATAAATTCTGTGGTCCGGCCAGAAAGCGGCATAACAAGTGGTGCCCAAGACATTTTGGTTAACATAATCGCGTCTGGAACGTTTTCTCATTCATTTTTGGGTTTCGTTTTGCTGGAAAAGCTTTTATGTCTTGAAGAAAATTACCAAAAAAAAACTTGGCTATGTCTTATAACACCTTTACATTAAAATAATGAAAAATGAAGAAAAAAAAAGCTTGAGACTGTAAAACGAAATTAAGAGAAAATTGAAGAATGTTGCAATGCACTTTAGTACACACGGTTGAAGAAACGCAGTTCAATCACATGATTTTAGGTCACTTGAATTCAGATAAAATGTATCTGTAGGTTGGTTGAAAATGTAGTCAAATGAGTTTGACGTGTGATGCATTTAACGCTTTAGTCAATCTTTTCAGTTTGTAAGAGTTTAATGGGGTGGTTAGCTACATACGTATGTAAGTATATTATGTGCCGTGAAATAACTCAAGTGAGGTATTTGGCGTTATTTCACGGCACCCTTTGAATCATGAATGAGATAAATTTACTAATATGGCATATTAGTAAATTTAAAGATAAAAAAATTATTTTTTAAAAACATTCTTAAATGAACTAAATTGTGCCCCAAGCTTTAATTTATAGTCACACATCGGTGACTCGGAAAAAAATTATTTTTTTACTTTTTAGTTCATTACAGATTGTTTTTAAAAATTTATTTTTTTATCTTTATACTATTTATTTTCTACTTTTCAGTATCTGAATTTTTTTTACAAATTCACGTCTATACCTACGTGGGTTGGATATGAGAAAGTTTACTCAATATGTTTGAGATTCTACTTGCCCTTTCATTTGATACCCATGCCATGGTGGTTGTAAAGAAAAAGGTAATTCGCCATCTTGGGGCGCCCACTATATTGAATTTAAAATGACGTCACTTGGCTTGTCTAATTGTGCTTGTCAATCCCTTTAAGTTGATACCCATATTAAGGAGGTCGTGAAGATAACGGTAATCCGCCATATTATGGCATCCACCATATTGAATTTAGAATCACGTCACTTACCTAATCGTATTCTACTTTTCAAATCCTTTCATATTTAGGAGGTCGTGAAGATAATGGTACTCCTCCATCTTTGGGCGTCCGCCATATTAGACTTACAAGATCATAAAATATACTATATTGAGTTGTCACCGGATACGCAAAATTTCAGCATAATCGGATATCTGGAAGTGGGTGTAAAATCGATTCCCAGATTCCATGCTCACAAAACTGAAGTTACTATAAAGCTTATAAAAAGTATAATACGTTTACACTAATCCATACAAATGTATGTATATGAATTTATTGAATTTTATTATGTACACATATGCATTAACATTTAACTTTAGACGTGAAATTTTTAACAGTGTCCATGGCATATTAGTAAATTTAACGCCATTCAAAAATAACACAAATAATTTAATAAAACAATTTAATATAAACTAATTCCTATTTATTATTAATATTGTGATAATTTTTAATAAAACGAATATGACGTTTTATAACTTTATTAACTTAATTAACGCCTTTTTAAAGCACAGTTTTTGTATGAGCGAAAAATATTATCAAGGTTGAAACGAAAATAAAACACATATTTCCTGACGAATGAAATGCCTATTAATAAACTAAATATATTTTTAGGCAATCAGAAAAAACCCCTACATTAATCGACTTTATGAAACAATAGGTACATATGTATATTTACGAACACATCTAATAACGGTCAACTTGAAACGGATTTCAGCGTCACCTGGATTTTAGGAGCTTGAACTGCTATACCAAGTATTGGTTTACTTAGTAAATCTTACCTAGTAAACTACTCAATTTGTTTTTCTAGTGCGTGTAGAGTGAGTTATAACATAGTAACCGAAAGAAAGGGTATTATTCACCTTTTTGTTTTAAAGGGCATTATTCACTGTTGTTTTTTTGCGTATGATACCGTTTATTCCATTGCACTCAGCAAAACAAAATAAGTCTACAAAAAGTCTCATTATACGCGTGCATAAATTTACCTAGATACATAGTTAGAGCACGCTTTGTATATTGTTTTGATGCTTAAATTATCAAAAACATACAGAAAAGCTTCAATCCGTCTGTTACAGATCTTATGGTATCGTATCCATATTTCATATTCCCATTTCTATAACAACCCCAAGGAGCCAGTTTTTCGCATACTTTAATTATCAATTATCTGGACTTTCGAAAAAAAAACTGCATTTTTGATGTAGTACTCGTATTACTCACAATTGCCCCCACTAGACCTCGCAAGACGTCCACATTTGGGAATAGATGATCATGAACTATCCAATGGTACCAAGCATTTTTTATTATCACTGACCCCAACAATTACTGTGGGCTCTTAGTCTATAGGAGGAAGTGCTAATTCTCTCGTATCCACAAGATAGTCGTATTTGTGTAGGTACCTTAATCTGAAGTTGACAGATGTCCGCATTTGTTTGTACGAGAAAGACTTAAAATAATTATTTTTCAAAACCAAAAAGAAAAAAATATGAATTCAGTGCATCCCTTCCCTTTTCTTATTGTGTCAGGTATCTTCTTTAGGTGGCGCTACAGTCCAGGCCAGTCCACTACACCACGGTGCTCACTTTCAAGTATCAAACATCCTAAAATCAAACTGACGAAACGGTAGAATTCTATGTAGAAAAACGATTATCTTTTTTGTAGCCGGTAGACTTATTTAGATATCGCAAATCATCCAACGCGATATGGGTCAAGTTAATGGGTCAATACTCAATGCCATATTACCGGTTGCATTATTAAGCAAAACACTTATAACTGCTGTATTGCTTGTCATTTGCAGTTAATGAATTGCATTTACATTTACAACAAAATTAATAGTGATACTGAATACTTTTAATAGCTTGACAAGTGTACTCGTATTATACAATCGAGTTTGCGTCATGCATTAATACATATTTACGTGCATTTGCAAGTATCTACATAATAATGTATAATTGAAAGGGAGTACAATGCACTGCATCTTATTAGTTCACGTACCATTACATACGTCTACATCTATTCTAAGAAAGTAACAAGCATAAGGCTTGTGTTGTGCTTATGGAAACAGTATTTGTCACAAGTCAAGCCTCACTTATAATAGTCAATAGATAGTCTTGGTTGTGAAAAGCTTGCAATTTTTACGCATTCGTTGGAATTGAAAAAAAAAATGTTAAGTCTATGATTGAGATCTATTACATTATTATTCATTCCATTACATTTTTTCTTTTTTACTTTGGTCACTCTGACATTCTCATCCATTATACATACTACATGTGTACGGTATACCTTTCTTTTTATTTTTCAAATAAAATGTATTCGTTGTTCAACCGTAGACAAGTACTGTTTAAATTAATAAACCAGTTTGGTTCTATGAAGAATTTCGGCCGTACCACGAAATCAATTAATTATCTCTTTTATATCATTCAACATCAATACATAATAATTTTTTTTTACTAAAATCATCAATTTATGTATGTATGTGTTATGAGTATGCTCATTCTGATCCAGTGAGCTAAGCATCATAGTCGCTAGGCGTGTTGTCTAGAAAATAAGACATGACATGGCTGGAGGTGGTATTTTCTCCATATGTCAAGTTGAACTGAACTGATTCCACACAGTGGAACCAACGACTCGTTGTACCCATTTTCTTACTAATTGTCTAATCCGTAAAATCAAAGTGGTAGGCTTCAAGTTATTGTTTGAAGTTTAAAGGCTATTTGAAAAGAGATTGAAGTATTGAAGATTGTTGGTCAGCCCTAAACAGCTCATTAGTGGAAAACGTTCATATTCCTATAAGTGCTGTAAAGGGCAATATTTTCTCACACTTCTTAAAACTATCCGGTCTCAGGTAGATCAGTCTAATAAACTGTGTCATATCCAGGAAGATATGGCCAAGTTACAACAGATCAAAAAGAAGTGAAAAAAGAATACGCATATTTAGACATCGCTAGAGTAGTGGCAGTGAGTACAGGACACTGGCCAATAGGAGACCATGCACTCAAACTAGCGCTCCTTCACAACAGTTTCTGCCGTAGCTGCAAAGATGAAAATAAAGAACAGTCGCTTATTCACTCTCTGTGCAAATTTCCAGCTCTAGCGAGAGCCAGGCAACGTATACTGGCCAAACTCTTCTTCGATGATCCTAAAGAGATATACAGGAAAAGGATTGATTGACCTGATCCTCTTCATAAACTCCACAGGGTGGATATAAATATCTCATAATTACATCCGAATAAACGGGTCACCTGAGGTTGTGGTATTAAAACGCCGCCCTCTATGCGCTATTTGGGTTTTCATCCATCGAAATCACAGCTACACACCCACCCTCGTAGTGAAGGTTGTTAATCTATGCAAGTATGTTGGACAGAGGTAAATATTTGTGAAACGACGGAAAATCTACATTACACTACTGTCAAAAGTTTGAACTTTCGATATTTTAAAATAAGGGAATTTTTATATGAGTGATCATCATAAATATATTATTATATTATATCGTAGTATAGGAACCATTTGCGGCTCTTACAGTTAACCAATATTAACAAATGATGTGTCAGAAGAAAGCCAATTTCCTGGAGCACTGATGAATTGCATTTTCACATTGTAAATTTTAACAAATTAAAAAACTGATCAAAACATATATTCTACGCAAAATGAACTCACAAAAGAATATATTTTGGGGATTGGATTTTCTCTTGCGAGAGTTCTCGCACGGTTGCACTAGTTATATTTTAAAGAAACAATGCGCGATTGGTTAGTGCTTCTTTACCACAAAGATATGTCATCTTTCTAATGAAGAAGAAACGACTTTGATGTTCTTGTTCTTAAGTATACGTCTTACTATGACGCAGATAAGAACAAAAATATGCTCGACCGTTTCGGCCTTCTTTAGACAAACTTTGCACTTAGTTTCGTTTGTTAGATTAAGTGGTTGGCTGTGGCGTAGTGGTAGTCGTCATCGCTTGTCACGCTGAAGGTTCACGGTTCGAATCCAGATGTCACCGAAACATTTATTTCTAACTAAATAAAAATAAGTTGATCAGTTTCAGAACTTAATGTCAAATCCTACTGCGAAGGCATAACACTGGCAGTATGGCTGAAGAAAGTGATCGCACAAACAATAATAGGAAACATCTGGAAAAAACTTCTGTGAATCATTAGCAAGGGCAAAACTTTTAATAACTCCTTACATCTGAGTTTCCTATCAATACGCCGATCTGTCTGTCGCTCGTTCTTGTTTTTCATGTGCTCGCGCTGTGTGTAAACATTATAAGGGTATTCATATCCCTTTTAGCGTGAGTACATTATAAAAAAAAAACATCGTTAAAATGGTATCTTACAAAATCGATGTTGTCGATTTCGCCATCACTCGAAATGATGTGCCTTAAAAAGCAGCTAAGTTACATCATTTGATCACCAGAAATCATCTTCTAGAGAAGCTCCAAACAGAACCAAAAATTCTATCTTAGAACTTTATATAAAAATAATTTTAGTATTTCTCTGAGTTGTGTCAACAAAACAACATTTTTGCATACTTAAACAAAAAACAAACCTATCCGACTTTGTTTACTATTCTCATCTCCTCACAATGAATCTGTCCAATTATTCCAACTCCATGCCAAATTGTCAAAAGACAAACAAACGACCACAAGGGTATCGTTTTCATCAAACAAATCGAAAGAACATCCGCACTTCAGCTTTTGTTTACATTTCAAAAAAACACTAACACACTTGACTCACTCACCTCTTCGATTTTTCTATGGATAACTGTTGGGAAAAGATACCATCCGAGCAGGGCACCACCTACTGCCACCAATACACCAATTGTGCCAACGATTATCGTCCAATGAACCATTTCGCATAAAATAATTTAGTTTTTCTCGCACACGCACACCACTATAACCTATAAGTAAGAACCTTGATTGTAATCTTCACATTTACGCGAAATGCATCTATAGGTGGTATTTTTCTTTTTTATCTTATTTTTGCCAACAAATTTATGACTATGGCCATCACCATTGGGTAAGAAGCTCAAACTATGAACTTCCCCTTGTTACACTGTGCGAATAATTTAAAGCTTTTTTTTTTACACAAAAAACTGTTGCAAAATTTAAGGTTAACACACAAAAAAAAAACCACGAAAATAAAAAAAAAACGAGATACAAAATACCGTTTACAGTATCTTATTTTATTTTAGGAGCGCGAGCGAAAGAAACAACAAATCAACACGAAACCAGTTCCTATTGAATGGTGTACACAACATAAAGTGAAAGTGAAATTGCTAACGAAAAATTCGGCTAAAAGCTCCAAAAATCCAAAAATCGAAATTCACCCTACACGCGCACACAGATACACTATATGATGACGATTCTTCGATACGATCCGGTCTCATCCCAAGAGAGATTGATTATGATTGAGTTCATGTCACTCTGGATATAGGTACGACTATATGTCAATCAAATTATACTTAATTACCTTTCCGGCAACAAACACAAACTGATTACGATTTAATTTGCATATAATGTCACAAGTCAGTACATCCGATCCAGAATGTCCGGCAGAAGTAAATTTGCACGAAATTCCGTTTGATTCTAGATAGTCATGCAGTGGCGATTGACTAAAACAGATGGAACCATTGCATGTTAGATAGATTCCTATGTTTAATTGCACTGTACGAATATTCACAATGAAATATATAACCGCGAGGTAATTAAGTGGGATATAGCTGCGGATCGGCTAACACTCGAAACGATAAAACAAACTGCGCCAACGATTACGACGACTTTTGCACCTCACTGCGAGACTATAGATTCGACACTAGCAGTGCCCTAGTGGCAGACTGCCGTAAATTTTCGCTGCTAAAGTTCACCAAACTACCGTAGAGAGTACGTAAGGTTGTTGTTTTTTTTTTTTTTTTTTGTTTTGTTTTCTTTCGATCGACTCTAATAATGACGATCTTTTAGGGGGGCCAGAGCATTAAGAGCTTTGGGAGATACTTCAGTATGCAAGTTTACACTTAACCTTTCCTATGAAAATTCATCGATCCGACCGATGCGAGGGTGGGGTATCTTTCTAGGTCTCTTCTGTCATGCGGCCGTCAAGTTGTTGTTTGTTCGAATTTTCATTCATCACATGGATGGCTTAATTGTTGCCTATAAATAGCATGCAGTGTAGAGTAAGACAAAATAATTAGCCGTGCATTAAGAGTGGATGTCACGTTTTTATCTGAAATTTGACATTAGACGCGATGGTGGTGTTGCAGAATCGTTAAATATTTCTTTCGATTGAATTTGTGTTCGCAGTCACAAGGATAAAATGAAAATACGTACATCGTTCATAAAAAGAAGTCTGTTGAAAGTTCTTTACCAAAAACGCTTAGCATGGCACACCTTGGCATAGAAAATGTTTCAGTTGCACAATTTGCGAGGTGATTGATGATTTTTTTGGTATGCCTCCATATTTTTAATAACGGATCCTGGGAGTGTCAGGGCAATGAGTTCATTGTAAAGCCAAATTTTTTTTTTATTGATTTTATTGGTATTGTAGTTCGTTAAAGGTGTGCTCTTAATAGGAATACCATAAGACAGCATGCTGGGTTCTATCTTATTTTTATGTAACAATCTTTCAAACCATGTGGACTTCCTTATTATCATTATTAACACACAGTGCAACCACTTATCTCGGGCCTAAGATTGATTCTGAACGTACTTACCGAAACTAGAAACTCTGCATCACTCGTTTTGCCAGATTGACTGCCTAACGTATTTTATAGCTTCATGAATATTTTGGCCCAGACCTTATTTTGAGCACTTTTTGGTTTTCTTCTCATGGCTATATCTTGGTTAGCCGTAGGGATTGTTTTTCTGTCTTCACCAAAGTCATATGTATTGATAAGAAGAAAAAAAGTGCAAAACAAACTGATCCAAGAAATGCATCCAGGGCCTCAAAATCGTAAAAATGGCAATTTTTTCGCATTTTTTCATATTTTTTCGACCATTCTTGGCCCATAACTCGTACGTATTTGCACTAACACCATCTATTGAAAAAAAAAAAAAATGCCCAAGCCTTTTCTTATATTTAGTTGACAAACAAAAAAAATTGTTACAATATATTTGTGGACAATGTGGCGTATACGTAACTTTTCCTCTTCTTTTTATTATCTTTCTCTGGGTATTTTTACGATTTTGAGGGACTGGATGCAATTTTTTTGGATCAGTTTGTTTTGCACTTTTTTCTCCTAATCAATACCTATAACTTTGCTGAAGACAGAATCCCTACGGTTAACCAAGATATAGCCATGAGAAGAAAAATATTCATGAGGCTATAAAATACGTTAGGAAGCTAATCTGCCAAAACGAATGATGCAGAGTTTCTAGTTTTGGTTAGTACTTTCAGGATCAAATCTTAGGCCCGAGACGATGACCTGAAAAATCTCACACAATGTTATAAAACGGTGAGATGCACCGCGACCTTAAGGCCTATTGTGCCCCCTACAAGTCCTAAGCGAAGGCACATCCTTCTCGTCATTATTTCTATTGAAACTGGTTAGAGAGAGCTTAGCTCACACCTAGCCCATGTGAGAATTGCCTAGGTCATAGCACCTCCTCCAGGCCAAATTCCTTGATAGATCATATTAGGAGATTGGGTGCAATGAGTGGAGATTCTCAGCTGTAAGTTGGTGTTTCCCCAAGCACTTCAACTTTTTCTGCGTTCATGTCCCACTATACACCAGTATGTGTTCCGGAGTTTCACTAGACTCATTGCAAAATCTGCATGAGTCTATATCTCATGGACCTATGTAGCTTCCCGACATGTCCCTTGAGTTTATAACATCCCGAAAGGTACGTAGTTAGAATGCGGAGTTTATTTTTGTGCATTTTAGGTTGTAACTACCCTCGCCTGTCTTAGACCCTGAGTTTTTGTACAGGGCTTTATCTTGTTTGTCTTCTCCCGTAACTTCCTTACTAAGCGTAATTTTGTACAGCTTTACGAAGACAAATATCTTCGAACATTTCCCTTAAAGCGTCTTCAAGTCATTTCAAATAATTAGAGAGTAGTATCAGCTTAAATTTTTAAATAGCGCTACACATTCCTCAAGTTCAAAATGCAAATAATGAAATAACTGAATAATCGTGCGACAGAATCCAAAAGTGCTTGCATACCGATATCTAGTTGCGAATTGGATTTTTAAATCGTAGCGATTTAAATCGCAGGTATTTGGGGACACTGCGCGCACTCACATTAAATTGAATAGTCGTGCCTAGCTAAGTCCTTATAAATTGTCTTTGAAATGTAATGATGGATATTCTGGAACTGAATAAAAGATAGTTTTTGGTTCCAATTTCCTCGAAGGCTGAAAGGAGAGTGATGCGAGGCACCATTAATTCTATAGGACTAGTGTAAGGTATACCGGTAAAATGACTATTTTTCTATATATTTGAACAAGGATCAATATCGCGTACAACTAGCTCGAATGCCCTCCAAGGAGTGCCGCGCGAACCAACGCTCTGCTTAGCAGATCCCCACCCGAGCTAGCTGCTCTCTTCTCTTTCGAGAACAGTACTTGTTAGTATGCGTATCCATTGAGAGACAGGGCTTTCGCCTCTCATACATGATACATACTTCTACTTCTACCAAAGGATCTGCTCGTTAGTATTGCTATCCATTTAAATACTATGGATACCACATTCATGTTCTACATTCGGCCATTCTGACAATTCATCGTCCTCGATGATCGTCGTGTACCGACTACTCAAGCAAAAGCAATAACAAATTAGATAAGCATCAATTTATTTATCTACTTCTACATGCATAACTACGATACAAACAATCAGTTATTCAACTAGTTAAGTAAGGTTGGCCAACCCATGCATCTTCTGGAGTCCACCAGATTCACATTTCTTTTTATATCTCGATCGCATACATCTATACCGATCTTTCTCATTTCATTTTTTCATTTCAAAATCAATCAGATCACATACGTCTATGCCGATCTCTCTCAGCTACATCTAATAGCTCTACCGGATGGCTGTACCATGTCCGGATTTCCAATTTCTTTTCTCTTACTAGAATTCATACATTTAAATACCCTTAAGTCCAGTGAGTACGGAACACATGGATAGAGCTAACACTCACACCATATTATTGTGTCAGACTACCCCTGGCCAGGGTGACCTGTGGCCCCTACCGTTCTCTTACCAGACTGAATCTGACCTTCAAGCTTCTTATTTTACAACTTCCCATAATAATGCACGTGCTGCAGTGAATATGTGAGTACATTACTGGAACCAGCATTCTTGTCATATGTATTTGAGAAATGCCGCTGTCATGAGTGGAAAAACAAACCTCTCCCATATTCAGACCATTTTTACATTCATCTAAATGGCAAGACCACTCATCAATAGCACTCGGCAAAGTCGAGTAAAGTGCTTTTATTAACAGAACTTTTTCTTCGTAAATTAGGAAATTCATTCGTAGCAAAATTCATAATTTAAAACTAAAGTAATATGGTTGACAGTATCAGATTGTCTATATTTCTGGCGCTTACTTCTTATACTGCAGTTATATTATCCTCATCTTCATCAGAGTCAACCTCGTTATATGCAATCGACTCAAAATTACACCATGGCTTCAGCTTGTCAGCTGCGTACACCGAATAGAATGCTCGTCCTGTTACCTTCAGCATCTCTGGATTCTCAATTTGGTATCTATCATTGGGTAGTACCTTTACTACCTCAAATGGACCACCATAGCGATGCAACAATTTGCGGGACTGCCCCGTTGATGGATGTTCTAGTTTAGCTAACACCATATCACCAACATCATATTTAGTAGGGCTGATGTGACTAGCATTGTATTTTTCAGCCTGTTGTGCCTGATTAGAGATGTAATGCGTTTGACAGCTTCATCTCTTATCATGTTAATTTCATCTTCCCGCGAACCTTCGTCTTCCTTCAATTCAGTCTGTAGTGCTAAGGCGAGTTTGTTAGCCAGAACGTTACGTGGCTTATATCCAAAAAGCAGCTCGTGCGGACTTCTACGGGTCACTCGATGTTTGTGGTTGTTGAGACCCCATTGAACGGTTATAAGGTTCTCTTCCCAGTCTCGACCGTTCTTCTCTTTCGTTAAGCAAGCCAATGACGAATTAACAGTTCGAAAAACCCTCTCTATTTGACCATTTGCTCTGGGAGTGCGGACAGCTGCAGCCACGTGAACGATGCCATTTTCTTCAGTAAAGGACTTGAAAGCTTTGGAGGTGAATGCGGAACCTCGATCGGTGATAATACGCCCAGGCATGCCGAAGTACTGTGACAGATCTGCCATCGTTCTGATGACGTTGTTGGCATTAGTGTTTTTGACCGGCCGAAGGATGGTGAACTTTGTGAAGGCGTCTATTATTCCGATAATATAGCAATTAGACCTCTTGCTCCTCGGAAATGGTCCAACGTGGTCCATGTGGATTGTGTGGAATGGAATGCTGACTTTCTCTATAGGGTGGAGATGATACCTAGTTTCGTCTTTGCCTCGCTTGTTGTAGAGACATTCGATACATGATTCCACATATTTCTGCACGATACTCCGCATACGTCTGAACCAATAGTTGTCTTGGATGAATTGAACTGTCTTTTCAATGCCAGCATGTCCCATATCATCATGAGCCGATTTGATGATTCTCCAGCGAAGTCCTCTTGGCACAACGAATCTAAGTCCCTGTTCTGTCTTCCGGTATAATCGTTTATCTTTGATGGTGAATTCATTGGCGGTATTTTTCTTTACCCGGGTTATTGCTGTCTGATCTTGGAGGCCACTGCGGATTTCGTTAAGTTCGGGATCTTTGTACTGCAACGTAGCAATCCAGTCGTATTCCGAGAGTGCGATGGCCATTATTGGTAAACTGGCTTCCTCAGTTTCATGCGATGGTTCCACCGGGTTCCTGCTAAGTGCGTCCGCGTGCATGTTTTGCAATTTTGCTCGGTGTCTGATGTCGAAATCATACTCTTGGATTTTTAACCACCAGCGCGCATGTTTTGGTATCAAGTCGCGTTTCGAATGACTACCTTTAAGTGCATTGCAGTCAGTATAAATAATGAAATGTTTACCGAGCAAGAAGTATTTAAAGCGTTCCAGGCTTTCGACAACTGCAAGAGCTTCCAACTCAAAACTCGTCCATTTTGAATCTTGTTCGCTACAGCTTCGACTAAAGTATGCAACTGGGTGGCATTTCTTACCTTCCGTCTGTTGCATAAGGATGCCCGATAAGCCGATGCTGCTTGCATCTGTATGGATTTCATGATTTCCTTTGGGATCGTAGATGGCTAGGACGGGTTTTGAACAAAGTGCTTCTTTTAATTGGGTGAAGGAATGTTGTTCTTCCTGTCCCCAATTAAATTGGACATCTTTACGGGTGAGACGATTTAACGGGCTAGCGATGGAGGCATAGTTGGCAACGAATTTCCGGAAGTATCCGCTTAAGCCAAGGAACTCTCGAACTTCCCGAACGGATGTCGGTACTGGGAAATCTTTGACCGCATTTGTTTTAAATGAACCAGGAGTGATGCCGGCTGATGTTATTTCATGGCCGAGGTAGGTCACTTCCTTTGCGAAGAACACACATTTTTTCAGGTTAATAGTCAACCCTTCTTCACTCAGAATTTTCAGGAACTTTTCTAGTAACTGGAAGTTCGACTGAATGTCTTTCGATGAAAGTATGACGTCGTCCATGTATATATTCGCGTCATTTGTTGATAGCTTCTTCGAAATGCCGGCCATGATTCGCATAAACACAGCTGGTGCATTGGTGAGTCCAAACGGCATCCGCTTAAATTGATATTGACCATCGGGTGTGACAAATGATGTTAAATGCCTACTTGATTCGGCGATTGGAACTTGGTAATAGCCGCTTAGCAAGTCCATTGTAGTAAAAACTGATTTTCCAGCGAAACTGTTTAGTTGTTCGTCTACATTCGGAGTAGGAAAGTTTTCGCGTTTTGTCATAGAATTTAATTTCCGGTAGTCTATGCACATGCGAAGGGAATTGTCTTTCTTTTTAACGATGACTACAGGACTCGAATATTCTGATATTGAGGGTTCGATCACGTCATTTTCTAGCAGTCCAGTTACCATTTTCTGTAGTTCGTCAACTTGACCATAAGGGATGCGATATGGCTTATACCGCACGACATCATTTGATTTTAGCTCAATCACCATTTCATACGAATTCGTTCTATCCAATTCATCCATACTTAAGGCTACAGCATTGCGAAACCGATTCAGCAAGGCCACTAGTGCCGCATGCACTTCTGGTTCTACATTCCCTCCAGTAATGATGTCCGAAGGTTGGATTAATTTGCGAGAAATTATCATTTGGTTTATATCCATTCTTTCTTGATCGGCGAGTTCCAACGTGTTGGTGCGCTTACACGATACCTCGAGTTGACTGTTACGCTTTACCACTTGGACTCCTTCAGCGTCCCAAAAGTTTTGACCTACTATCATCTGCGTCTCTTGGCTGGAATCTGGGACAACCATCACAAATACCTCCACCTCTACACTACCTACTTTTAAAGGTTTTTTAAACTTGGCCAGCGCTTGGCAGCGGCCACCAGCAAAACCAGAAAGACAGACATCTGCAGACTCAAAAGATTCCTGAAATGGAGACGCGTCAGTTTCTCGTATTGTCGTCAAAGCACTTCCCAAATCGAGGAACGCGATTAAACTGACACCCCCCAGTTCAACATAACGAGTGTACACACTGCCCGTCGAAATAATGTTCATGCTACCCGAATATTGTTTACCATGAGGTCCACTCTTCGCAGCTAATGGCAGCCGTTGAACAGTTGGATTAAATGGGTTCCGCGAACATTGGAATGCTTTATGGCCCGGTTGACCGCATTTAAAGCAATTTCCCCGCATGTAGTTATTTTGTTTTGTTCCGACATGCGAAGTTTTCGGATATTTCGCTTGCATCGATCCTGCTTCCGCAACACGTTTTCTATTGAAAGCATAAGCAGCTGCCTCGCCTTTTGGCTGGGAAAATAATTTAAGGTTCGAAGACTTCCGTGGATTTATGATTTCACGCGATTTTTCTTGGGCAGCTATGCACTCATAACTTTTCATTTGCTGTAATAATTGTGGGAGTGTGGCACAATTGGCGGCAATGAGGATATTTACTAGATTCTGGTCGCCCAGTCCTGATATAATATATTTCATTATAGTGCTTTCACTCAGTAGAGCTTTCTTTGCTATAGCCACCATATTGTAGAAATATATTTCTATTGCCTCTCCTTTACCCCGGCGACGTGTCATAAGTTCTAGGTGGATTGCAGACTCATCCACTGACGATGGAAATGCCAAAAGTAGTCCCCTCTTAAAATCTTCCCAATTTAAAAGCTGCTCGCTCTCACGCCAGAATTAAGCAGCATCATCGAGTCGCGAGGTAGCATAGAATACGGTTGCACGATCATCGCACCCATACGTACTCCTTAAATCATCCACCATTTTCAACCAATCTACAGCAGAGCTTTTGTGTCCACTGAAACGAGGAAGTACGCAGCTGATTTCGCTCGAACTCAACCGAAAGGTACTGGTGTTTGAGTTGATCGTTAAGAGTGGAAGTTCCCCTGACAGTTGTTGAATTATTCCAAGTTCCTTTTCTCTCTTAAGGACTTCTAATTCCCTTCGTAGTAGAGAATTTTCGAGCTTAAGGAGATCGTTCTCTTTCTCCCTCATCGTCGCTGCACGCGCATTCCTGTTCAATATTGGTGTTGGATGAACCGTTTCCTCGTCTTCCAGCTGCATGACAGGACTTTCGACAATTTGTGTGTTTCTTGTCGCGACACGCTGTTGTCGACGACTGCGACTACCCTTTCCCCTATTCATATTGAAAAATACTAATACCAATAATATGCACGTACGTACCTTGACTGATCTTGAGTTCGTTTGCTGTTTTTCTTTTGTTTCTTTTTTTTTTTTGTATTCATACGTCGCACTATCTTTTTTTTTTTTTTTTTTTTTTTTATTTATTTTTTTGTTTTGCTTCTAATATATGCCGCACGATCACTTTTTTTTCAATATTATGGTAGGGAATGAATAGATCACAAATCCCCTTTTTTTTTTTTTGGATTTCGGTATAGCCTAAACTTTAGACTGACGGCACTTTTTCACTGATTACACACACAGCACAATCACTAATTGCATGGGGGTGGGTTTTGGTTATTTAATTTTAAAAGTACAATATGTAGGGCGCAGTGGAAACGAATCCCACTTCTGAAATGTAAGGTATACCGGTAAAATGACTATTTTTCTATATATTTGAACAAGGATCAATATCGCGTACAACTAGCTCGAATGCCCTCCAAGGAGTGCCGCGCGAACCAACGCTCTGCTTAGCAGATCCCCACCCGAGCTAGCTGCTCTCTTCTCTTTCGAGAACAGTACTTGTTAGTATGCGTATCCATTGAGAGACAGGGCTTTCGCCTCTCATACATGATACATACTTCTACTTCTACCAAAGGATCTGCTCGTTAGTATTGCTATCCATTTAAATACTATGGATACCACATTCATGTTCTACACTAGGTACCTATTTTAACAACATTAGCCAAGGGCCTGCTTATATTTTTGTTTGAAATTGCCTTTTTTAAACTGAGCATTTCAAGCAATCACCATTTTAACTTCAATCAATCAATTTAACTTACTAACACATTTGAACTTACTAACACATATTTGAAAAGAATAATGTGACCAATTTGTGTGGATAAAAATCTAAAAAAATCGAAATGTCTGACAAGCATTCAAAGAGTATCATATGTCACGAGGTGCTTCTCAACTCGCCAGTCGGAGTCGGCAAAAATATAACACGCACACATAAATGGTTGCGAAATGCAGGACCTGGTTCACCCCGAACTGAGGCGCCATCTAGAGAAGAAAGAAAAATTGCCTTCTGAACCTATACAACTACTTTTTATACACACGACCCATTTCTCAGACACCCTGTGAAGAACTTTCTATGATTTGAGAAATTACCATTCAAGGGCTTCAGTAGAGATATCCATACATTTCATACCGCTCGAGTCATGAACTTTTGCATGCTTACGGAATAGAACAGAGCCCAACCCATAAAATATAATATACGAAGTCACATAAGTCATTCAATCTACGAGCATGTAAATAGTCAGAAAACCTTTGGAATTACCATTTTCAGCATTCAGCTATATGTACATTCTCCAAAAATAGCTAAAACCTCATAAATATTGACTTCCAAAATACTAAAATATCAAAAATCTGGTTTTCTCGCGGACGACATGACAGTTAAAATTTTAATAAATTTCCATCAAAATTTAAGAGTGTCAAAAACAGATGACAAATGTACTTGAGCAAAAGTATAGCTCATTCGCATTGGAGGGAGTAGGAACTATGTATACATATACATATATGTATGTACATATTTAAATTAGGTACATACATACATTATGTCTACTTACATACGTTGAAAGAAAATTTGTTTACCTACTTAATGAGTACGTACTAAAACAAGTTAGTGTTTAACGCGACGTTGCTATAAATTAAACTTTATAAGCGAATGTTTACGATCTCGTTAAATGTTTATGTCTAATATGTGCATACTGTACATAATCAGATGTTTCTTTTATTTTATGTTATTTAAAATAAAAACTTTTTATGAGAAAACTGCAGCAGGTAATGATCCTTTTAGTAAATTAATTTTGTCACAGTTCATTTAAACAAAAATGGCAGACATATACACTTGAAATTTAACTAAAATGAACTAAGAGGAAAGAAGGAACAGTCTCTTGAGAGGACATGGGCTTCCACAAGACAGTATTAAACGTGTTTGTATACTGGAGACCAGTAAATGCAACATATTGGGGTTTCGGACTCAAACACAAGTCAGAAGTCAATTGTGCAAAAAATAGCTTGGCAACTTACATCAAGAAGTACTTTTAACATAATAAAAAGAGCGTGCAACGTAAAATGGTGACATGATCAACAAATGTAGAGTATCGTACGAGAAGACAAGTGTCAAAAGATTCGTCAAGTTATTTTTCATTCTTGGGCTCCATTATCATTTTGGACAACCTATATTTTTCGAATTTCTTTACAAATACAACAGTTATGGACAAAACAATAAGAATATCAGAATATAAGAATATCGTTTTAAATTTCATTGGAAAACTCAAATATTTTTTAAGAAATATTCAGATTTTATAAAAAAAATATTTTTTTCTAAAAAAAAACATGTAGAAAAAGGGGACAAAATAATAAGACCACTACGAGTATATAGAATGTTG
This sequence comes from Brachyopa scutellaris, assembly GCA_949775065.1. NCBI lineage: Eukaryota > Metazoa > Arthropoda > Insecta > Diptera > Syrphidae > Brachyopa > Brachyopa scutellaris. The sequence goes on from OX459113.1 coordinate 116,778,083, forward strand.
GGAATTCATAATTAAATGGTGATTTTCTTTTAATACTCTTAATATTTAGTGGAAAACCCTTTATTTTTTATCACTCTTCTCGGCATGAACTCGACCAGTATGCGGCAAGTGCTCGTCGGTATGGCGTACCAAGCTGCTTGGATTCTGCTCCACAACTCTTCTTTATTTCTGGGCTTTTCGACACCAAGAGGCTTTTTCACTATTGCCCACAAATTGTCCAGTGGATTGAGGTCTGGAGATTGGGAGGGCCAAGTCATATGTAGGCTCGACATTATGCTCTTCTCGCTACCTTTTTTACTTTGTCCGCTGTATGCTTCGAGTTGGCCACTTAAGTGGCATCTCGCACTCAGAATGCGGGAGCATGACTTCCTCCAATATTTTGGCATACAAATGCTGGTCCATGGTATCTTTTATCTAAAATAGTGGACCAACACCATGCCATGAAAAACATCCCCAAACCATTATATTTCCGCCTTCACGTTTGACGATTTTGCTGGTGTACTGGGGCCTGTCGCTATGACTTCCTTCCTGTGTGAGCTTTCGGATAAAATCTCTTTCAGTTGTGGAGCAGTGCTGTTCATTGCCCATATTGCCTGTTTCCGTAAATAATTGTATACATCTAGTTTTTTTTATACTTTCAGTAGTAATAGCTACTTGAAAAATGAAATCAAAACTTATTCCTTTCAACTGTCTTATTGTTTTGTCCGTTTATTTACGTTTTCCCTCCATATGGTCACTTTACGCATTATCTTACCGTTACCATCGACGAAAAATATCACAATAGAATGTTCCAATCAGTTTAATTTTAATGAAAAAGGGATACTTGTTGGGGGGTTTTCGTACTGGTCTTATTTTATTGTCCATAACTGTACATAGGTACTTGCAGCACAAGTCAAGTTTTCAGAAGCAATTGTAATCCTGGCAGCTCTTTGTGTCAAATAAGTTCAGATCAGTGAATTTAAGTGGATACTTTCCTTCAATAGTTGACTTTCGTCGAAGTTAAAAAGAGGTCAAGCGTAGAAGAATTACTCTCGAGTCAAGTAGGATCCTTCAAAGCCTACCCCTTTTAAAACCGATCTACATACTATGAAGATATCAGTAGGAAAGCTTAGTTCTGCAAACTTCAAACAACGTAGATATCCAGGATCAGCGGTGAGTGATGTCAAATTGCAAATTTATTCTTTTTTTCTTCTTTTTTAGGTGGCGCTACAGTTCGCGGTGAACCAGGGCATGCTTATCGCAACTATTTGTGTGTGTGAGTTAAAATTTCTGCACGAATGGAAGGGACATACAATGTTTGTCAACTCCTCATGACAAATGATACTCTTTGAATGCTTGTCAGACATTCGAAAGAGGTGGCACCGTGAAAAGACTTCAAGGTGTTTGCTGGGATTGAACTCGGGGCGGTCACTCAGATTTATTAGTTTCACTTAAAATCCGCTTCGACAAAAGGGCGACAATAAAAATATACTCGTGTCGTATGCATTCTCTCTACGATATTGGCAAAAACGACGTCGATGTAAAATCCTCATAAATATTTGTCTATGCAAATGGATTTATTCGAACCCCAAGTTGAACTCTGTGCTAATGGTTTTTATTGTTTTATTTTGTTTGGCATGCAATCACAAAAATTGATAGTTGTAGCCGACGAACCACCATTATCCGGTGGCGCACAAAGCCAAAACGAAGAAAAACTAGAACCGTAGAACCGCAGAACCATTGGATACAATTCGATTGGGATCGTCTACCCAGAGAAAATTGGTGTCACTAATCCATTTGTTGCTTTTGTCATTGTCTCCTCTTTTTTTAGTGGAGCCATTGAACATGGAAACAATGCACTGGGGCGACAGAATTTTATAGTTATTTATTAGTTATGTAAACATTCAATTTATTGTTTGTCGATGGGTGAATTTAATTTTTACAATTTTTAGAACAACATGCAACAATATTTTGTTTGCAAAAAACAGTTTTTTTTATGGTTTTATGGGTCATGTCGGTGTGGCGAAAAAATTGGTTTCGGTTAGATAGTATGCGGTGTACCAAAATGTGGGTATTGACCTTTTACCCTGACCATGTTTTTTGCTAAACACTGTAATGGATGGAATGTGTATGTTGCATTGAGATATGACAATATTGTTATACTCGTAGCATTTGCATTAGTATTTAATATTCAGTGAAGAAAATAAGGATACTGAATTAAAAACGTTTGATTATAACCGTATACAGGCTGCTATAATTTTGATCTTTGAAGAAGTTTGGAATTTAGCCCTAAACTTGATTTCACATAGCATATAAACTACATTGCGAATTAATCAAACTGAATATTATGATTTGTTAAAAGATGGTGTAGACGAATTTAAAAGTAGCTCTTTCACACTTTGACAGTCTGGTCTGTTCAAACATGAGCACCTCCTACTAAATGAGCATAAGTGCGCCATCGGGCCATTGTAGATAAGCAAAACACTTTGCCAATATATTTTAAAGTTACGATCTACCTTCATACAATGACTCCCATAAATGATCACATGTTTCAAACTTTTAGGTTTTTTTCATACGTCGCCGTTTTAAAGTTCCGTTACTCGATCGTTCATATGTTCAAGTCTGCTGAGTATTCAACTGGTAATTTTGTTATAGTTCGGAAAAGTGCTCCAGAGCAGTTCTGTGGGCGGTTTGATAAGACCTTGGATGTGATCAACTTTGTGAGTTACTACAATTTTACAATAATTAAAAAGTACACAGAAAAGAACTAGGCTAACGTTATTTTATCAAATAAGACCAAAAAATACCGTTTTGGTACAGAGTGGGTTTAGAAAAAGAGGGGGCAACAGCGTTCAGAGAGAATGGTTATTAAAACTGTCAAGTTTAATTGAGGTAACCTTATTCTTTTAGGGGTGCATGACGGTTGATGATGTTAGTACGTGCTAGAAAATCGAAGGAAGCATGCTCGCTCAGATGTACATCTTGCCTATAGCCTATAGTTTAGAAAAATGGTTCGGATCAATTTCATTCGTTACCTTTTACAATGATAATGATCCGAAACACATAGCCATTGGCTCACAAAATATTGGCTTGAAAGTCAGTGGTTTTGAAGTTCTGGAGTGACGTTCCAGTTCCGAGATTTAAACTCAATATAGAAACCCTTTGGGCCATATTAAGAGACAACTGTCCAAGTATTATGATTCGGCTAAGATAATGCAGGGATATTGCCCAGAGTTCAGATTAAATTTCACTACAACTCTGCATGCACCTATGCTCTGTTCCACAAAAATTGTCAGTACAGGCCTTATGGGGGAGCTTTTTTTCAAACAAATCGCCACTGAAATAAAAACCAAAGCACTGACTTACACAGGTTTTGTTTTTGTAATTTACAACAAATTCACATACATCCCACCACAGCATAACCGGCCAACTCTACAGTCTGTGGCTGAATTATTATATGTGAATTGTGGCTGCCAATCGCTGTGTATACAAAAAATATCCACATCAAAACAGTGTTACCATTATTAAGTTAAAGCTAATCGTTAATGCCTTTTCTGTGGTTTTTGTCAAAGAGCTTTGGGATTTTGTGCTTTGAGAACCAATAAGATTAATTTGAGTATGTGAGGGTATTGCCACGTGGCTTTTGTTTTTTCAACTTTCTTGTTTTCCTGGTGAAATCGTTAAAATGAAGTTGAACGCTTTTTCGATTTTTGTGATTTATAATGAAGGTTATTTGCGCGAGATGAGTTTTGGGTGTGGAAACGAAAAGTGACTTTTTTTTTGTTTTTAGCCTATATTTCGTAAGCTAATCGTTTCTGATATATATAGCATTGATACACCAAAATACTCGAAAACATGCCCTTTACAACATACCAACATTTCATCAAAATCGAACTGGTGTCCACTTTGTACACATTTATCTTTTTTCCGCTCAACAAATTGTGTTTTTTTCAAATCAGCAGATGGTAGCCCTATGGGTATTGCTCTCCGATTTGCGGTGATTTTTCGTGCATACTTTGGTAACCCAGTGAGAGCTTAAAAGAGGGACAGATTTATGAAAGCTTTTGCAACCAGAATGAGAGGCAAACGTCCTATCGTCCCTGTACTGACAATTTTTGTGGAACAGAGTATAGTTACCTCTATGCTACGAAAAGTAAAAAGTAAACGCAAAATATTACTACGATATGAAATCTTAGTGCAAGGTTAACTCACAAAATTGATAAAATGCTTCTTTAAAGAAACTCATTTTGTTCTGTCCAGAAATATGCATTCAGCAATTAATTCCATTTTTTTATGTAACCCTTTGCGGCCCGAATTATTATTTTTTTCTTATTTTGAATTTTGATTTTTAAACGATCTAAAGTTAACATTAGGCATTTTGTTTTTTTAATTGTAATAATTAAGATTTTATTGATTTCTCGTCCACTTGGATTTCGACCACAGGAGAGAAGTACCTACATCAAATACACAATTGGAAATTTTCGTCGCTCCATTTTCTCTTGTCGCTTTTTCTCGTCGCTTTCTCTAGCAATTTCTGCAAGTGCTGGTCCTTCTGTTTCATTTGCTAGATATACAAAGATTCTTTTTGCGAATTTAACCAGAATCGTTGTGGGCACCGTAGCGCAAGTGGTTAGTACGTCGGACTACTGAGCCAGCGGTCTTGGGTTCGAATCCCGCCGCAAACACCTAAAAGCTTTTCACAGTGCCCACCTCTTTCGAATGTCTGACAAGCATCAAAGAGTATCATCTGTCACGATTGAGCTTCTCAACTCGCCGTTCGGAGTCGGCAAAAAACTGCAGGTCCCTTCCATTCGTGCAAAAAATATAACACGCACACACAAATGGTTGCGAGAAGCAGGCCCTGGTTCACCTCGAGCTGTAGCGCCAACTAAGTAAGTAAGTAAGTAAGTTGTATATTAACAAACAATTTTCCTTGCTCAGAGAGACCACCAGGCACTCAACGCAACCACATGAACACTAGAGAAAATTTGTTAATTTGGTGGTTTTATGAACAAGGGTTCACCTTAAGGTCCACCGAATTTGTTAATTTTGAGATTAATTGAATTTTATTTTTTTTATTTTATGAAAAACCCTCATTATCTTTGGAAACGTGTGATCGATTTTGTGAGTCCGCTCCGCTCCTGTCAAAAGATGTGGCTTTCCAACGATTGCCGATAAGCAACTTAGTATGTAATTTAGACTAAGAAAATTTATATATAAATAAGCAATGATTCCAAATAAAGATCAGAGTCTTAAAAACCCAGAACCGAACTCGAATATGCTTCACAAGTAGGACAGCTTATTTATAAGAATCACAATACAGGTATTTTTGCATCGGTTAAAATTCTTACAAATGCAACCCCTTGTCTCAAAGACGAATAAATAACGATGTCCTTTTCATCATTGATGCCTCTGACATATAAACAATGCTCTTTCGGCATTTACTTTCGGTGGGGGATCGCATTAACTCTCATCATTGAACAAATTACAGAATGAATGAACAATAAGGATCAATGTGTGTATTTGTCCATAATTATTTCCTTTGGCGAACAAAGTGATCTAAGAAACTTAACTTTTGTTTGCTATATTTTAGCATGGTGCTGGGATTCAACGAAATTTACCCTATAACGCTTTATACTTGAAATATGCAATCAGTGCTTTTGTTTCGAGATTTATTTAAAAATAGCGTAAATAAGCATGCAACAAATTTCGTTAATTTTCAAGACCCTAAAAGCAGACCTATGATTGCTCGTCGATATACTCGTCGGCAATGTAGTTCACTTCTTAGCCATTTATAGTGAACAGCTGGGCGCCTTGCCCACCCGGGCTCGCGCACTGGGGCGAAAAATGCTTTTAAGTCAGTGAAGTATCGATGGAGGTTAAAGAGCATGAGCCTGTAGAGGAACACCATGAAGAAGTGCGTCAATCATGGGATGGTTTAACTTCTGGTTTTCTTCATTGAGCTATAGTCGAGTGATAATTTGTTTCATTGCCTCGTCATGTTGTATTCTGGCTATAAAATCATTGTTTCAATTTTTAAGAATGTCAAATTCAGTTTGTTTTGATTCCATTTACATTTCAATGCTGTTGATAATCTTCTCCTTGGAATCGGAAATTGATTTGATTTGATTTCGAAGATATTCTTCAAATGTTTTCCACATATCCCGCTCCAAAAAGAGATTTTTAGACTGCATCCAGATTGAGGAATAACAGGTAATGTTTGTCGAAAATCCCTTGCTAACAATATCATGGCCAAATAAATCACCAAACAGTATTCTATTTTTATCTACTGCTTCCAATGATTTCTTGTGAACAGTACAGAGCAGTTGCTTGCCGGTCGACTGCATGTTCAATAGCAGTTCTAGTGCAAAGGGTGATATTCGATCGCCATCCAATAAAGTTGCGTCAATTCCAAAAGAAGCGCATGGCAATGCTATTTTTTAATGATCGTTTAACTGCTAAAAGCAATGAAATCAAGAATGTTTTCCCGTGCCTCCAGGCACATCCAAAAAAATGCATTCCACTCCTTTGGTCGCTAACCACTTGCATGATTAAATCGTAGCAAAGACCATGGTATGGATGGATCTTGGTATTAAGATAGTGCAACGGGCACTTCAAATCGATGAAAAGTAAAAAGCTACGCTACTCACACCTAAATACACATAGCGGGTCGAATGAATTTTTTTGTTGTATCGCAACGGTATCGCACACAAAAATGTCTAGGTTTTCTTCAATATTTTTGAATGTTTTTTTAATTTTTTTTTTGACCTATCACCTTTGTACGGTAAAACAAAAACCAAATAAATTGGTTGAACATTACAGGCGGTAGAGGGAAACATACGCATTTTGCCACTTAGTTTTATATACAGTAAAATCCGCTTAAGACGCTCTTCTATGGACCGAAAGAAAATATCGTCTTAAGCGGGATAGCGTGTTAAGCGGGAAAAACTAAAAAATAACATCCAGTTAAAAAAAATGTTTTTTTATGACAAAAGTTGAAATTATACGTATGTATGTATGTATTAGTACATTACTTTTGTATGGGTAGTTACATGCATGTGCATTTGAACTGGCCACCGAAAGTTTCGGTAGTGATTCTTCTTCAGCTGCTCCTCCTGGTTCAACCATTGAAGCGCTATCACTGATGAGTTCTTCTAAATTGCTGGGACCAGAGTCATCTGGGCTAGGATCATCTGCCCAACAGAAGCCAGCCTTACCCAAACAGTTTTTGATCACGTCTTGCTAAATTTCTTTCCATGATGATTATATTTAGTGAATGGTGCCGAACGATGACAAAAGTAACGACCACAAAAACGACACGTCTTATATGGTTTGTTTGCGAAAAACAAAAAAAAAAAACCTATAAAAGAAGCGGTGACCGTGGGAAAAACATACAAAAAACAAGAAAATACGAATTTTGGCGAAGTGTATCGTGTCGCTGTGTGAGCGTATTAACCGGATTTTTACGAATTCTAGTATGAATGAAGGGACCGGAGAAAAAGAGCGTTAAAAGCGGGATAGCGTCTTAAGCGTGAGCGTCTTAAGCGGATTCTACTGTATATAGAATACATACAAAAGTATTCTGTATGAAAACATGAAAATAAGTATTTACCTTGCACAAATGCGAAGTTGCACAGTGGTTCCACCGTAGGCCAAAAGTCAGAAAATTCATTGTAAAAGATTTCACCCAAAACCAGTTAAGCTAGCTGGGAACAAGCCAAAGTTAATATTAATGAGAAAAAAAATGATCCGTTAAGTCATAATCTTTTGATTTTCATCTCCAAAGTGATCGCATTGCAAGCCCATCGCATTTGAGTTTTAGTGGTCTGCAAGTAAGCGTCACTGGATTTTCTTTTTTTCATCTATTCTCGTCAATGCAAATAATTTTTTTTAGAATGCGTCTATTAGTAGACGGTAAGACTTCCGTTCTATATTTTTCTTTTGGTATGATATGTGTAACTAACTGTACAAGTGGTGGCACTATGAAAGTGGGGGTTGAACAAATTCAAATAATATTGCGTTCTGTATTTTGTGTTAAACTTTTAACTGTGTTCCCCCCAAGACCCCCCGACATGTGATGTATTGCCAGAAAGGCTGATTTCTGTACCTTTTAATGCAAGTGGAATCAGCTGCGGAAATTTGCGGATTCAGATTTAATTGAGCTATAAGTGACCATACCTATTATTATTTTTATTTCAGGTGCTATCACTAAATGCTCTTTTACCAGAATGTTGTGTTTACATGACCATACAGCCTTCTCTGAAGGAACTTTTTTAAACACCCTGTAGCTCAGTGGGTGCTCAAGATACACACCCCCTCCCGTACAATTTTTTTCATACAATGAACCAGTAAATCAGATCCCAATATATCTGTATCCAAAACCGGTACACCCTGTATTCCGTACCGTACCGTTATTTCGAAAACGTGACTTGATAGAGCAAAACGGAATGCAGATTCGGAATCAGCTCCCCCAAATTACTCTAAAATGAATTGATTTTGGTTATTTTTCAATGAGCAAGTACTTATTTATGACCGCCTTTGTTCGAGAGTGGAACCACTGTGCGTTGGTTGAAATGGATAAGAGTCCACTTAGAAATCAAGAGTTGAAAAGAGTTAATTATCATAAGATTTTGACACTAAAAGTACAACAACTTTAGATAAACCCATTTCATTTCAACTGTTAAACAGTATTATCCTTAAGGTTCACTTAGAGATACTTATGTAGACACTGTTTATAAGCCAGAAGTAAACACTTTCATTTAAGAGATTGCCAACAGCGATTCACAATGAATTCAATGCTGCACTAAATCCGCATTTCCCAGAGCTATTGCAAGAGTGACAATAAGTATATGTACAATCAGCTTACTACGTGCTATACGAACAATTTCCCATTCAAGGTCCATAATATCCCGTAGCAAAATGTATTTGCACCCAGCAGGGTCGTGGCTGAAATACATATAATCGTACTGCAGTGAAACATCTCTCTAATTGCTTCATCTCAGCTCTCTGACAAAACGTTGCCAGGAACCTTGACATTAATTGTTCGTAAAATAAAAAAACAACATTTTGACAAAAATATTGTTTAACAAAAAGCCTTCTGTCACTTTGCCACTGTCACACTAACGAAATGTAAACATTTGAATCATATCCACTTCTGACACGTCCAATTGAGATTCTCACCCTCGAGGGGGTTTGTTTCATTTAGATCTCACACATTTACGACTAACCACAAGTTGCAGAGCACCACTGTCACCAAAACATTGAAAGGGTGGAACGGGGTAGGTAATCCTACTAAGACCACTTAACCAACAAAAGTGAAGGCAGTGAATGGCGGAAAATGTGTCAAGCCAATGTACTTTGGATTTTCCTTGTTTGTTTTTGTTTTCTTTTTTGTTGCCTTCCAAGGAGAAATGAAAATGAGACCGGAGCGATTAATTCCTCTGCACGCTGCACCCCTCTACGAAGCGTAAAGTTTGATGGACACTCATGACTGCATAATCAGCTTCCCGCACTCTACATACAATAAGCCTAAGTTTAACATTTTCAACCCAAATATAAACTAAACTTATGTCCTGTGTCGTTATTGTGTCTCTGGGGTATTATTCTGGGAAGTACGAGCACCCAATGCTCTCCTCTCGCTCTTTCCCGATTTCATCGAGGCAAGTGGAAAGGGTCGATGTAGTTTCCTCAACCAACACGCAATCTCCCCAAACCACTTTGGCACACACAGCATTTTTTTTTTTGCATGGGAAAGTTGTGTGTCACCCACAGGCCACAAGCAAAAAAGAGACACACACTCCTCTCTGTCGTCTCTCGCTGTGCGAAACTACAATTTACTCTCTACTGGTATTCTCAACTTGGCCCCAAAACTTAAATTGCAGAGAAGGATACCATTACCATGTCCTTTTGGGGGTGGCAGTTTGAGTGGGTGGTTGGTTGGTGGAGTAGTTTTGGAAAATGCAGCGCACTAGCTGCGCCTTCTCTCCACATGCAAGGAGTTTAAGTTGGGTGCACTGGAAAGGAAACGAGAAAGCTTTCTCGTCACCATGCCATGCCGATGGAAAACTATACAGCATTACGGAGTTTTCCCATTTTCAGTCATTCGAAGCCGTTCATACTGAAAAGTTGCATTCTCGTGTGTGTGCGCGCGACCGTAATATTCCTCGGAGTTCTAATGAAATAGTTTCTCAGAAAAAAGGACTTTATATATTTTACCGTTAAAAGGAAAAGAAAAGACAAGTGAAATATGTCCACTTTGCCATTTCTGCTAAGTGTCGCCGATGAGCTGGACAATCTTAACTCGCAAACATACATGGATGACTTTGGGTTGGGCTTCCATCCGCATCGTCACTACTATCGCAATCCGAATCCTTCGATTCAACTGTCGTTACCAGCCAGCACCGATTGGATTGAAGAAAAGCAACGCTGTCGCAGTCATAAATTCGTCGATGAATCACAGAATAACTGCGATGACGAGGGAAATAATGACGACGCAGATGAAAACACTGACGGCGGGAGTAGCAACCACACCTCAAACGGGCGCACAACTAACTTGAACGATCAGGATAACATCGACAACACCGTGCACATGTATAACCTTACGAAAAAATGTCGTAAATACAATCACGGGGCAGTGGCATCGACTTCGGCCAGCCGAAAGAAAACAAACAAGCCCCCGCCATGCCCATCATCGTCGTCCGATGAGAGTCTTCAGAAGACATCGACACTATCGTCCCTCGCATCCATAGAGTTCTTGACTTGTTTTCCAGTGAAAAAGAACAAAACGCCAAAGTGCAGTAGCGGCCACAAGAAATCATAGGTACCTTCAACCGACGGCGACGCGATGGTCCTTGTGAGGTTGCATGCAACCTTGTTCCATTTGTACGTGGGTGGGGGAGGCGATGTGCCTTGTCTCCCCATAACCAACTTTTTTTATCGACATAAATTGTTATTATTAACTTTATTAGTTGTGATGGTTGCATACATACATATACTAGTGAAATTTGCTAAATTTATTGTGTATATTTACAACTAATCTCGCCCGCCCCCCAACGTCCTTGCACCGAATTCTAACCTCAAACTGCACAAAAACAAAATATACGCACCGAAGCAAAGAACATCAGAGTGTTGCCTATTGCTGCTGCTTTCACTGATAGAAGCATACACATATACATATGTATATTTATGTTAAAGAGAAATTAATTGCTAAAAAGAACACCATCAAGCTGTGGAGGAAACTCCTCAAGGATTTGGGATGGGACAGAATAGCGTGTTGTGCTCTTTTATTTTCGACTTCCTTCTCTCTCTGTCTTGTTGTTAAGATTGTGTATGGTGCGCTTCAAATTCAGGACAACAATGGACACAATGTGAATGTGTATGGTATAAACAAAGTTATACATGCAGCATGCTCGGCTAAGAAAGAGAATAAATATATAAAGACACAACGAAATTGAATAAACATAATCGCGTCTGCATTGCAGAATGGGGGCAAGGATATTCGTATTATACATGATGAAGTAGATGAATTTTTGATTGTCGTTTGTATACAAAAAAAGAAAAAATAGAAATAGGAAAAATAAATTAAAAAAAAAAACTAAAACAAATCCAATAAAAGGTTCTTTTTGCATTAAATACATAAACGTTTGTGTACTGGTTTTATTTGTAAATTTGCTCCGTTTAGGATTAAGGATTGAAGATTGGGTGAGTTTAGGGAGAGTGACAAAAAGAAAATGGACTTCTTATTGCTTTTGCTGATCTTTAAATAGAAAAGTCTGCAATTCGACGATTGGTCTATGAAATCATGGAATTCGGAATCACTTGTACGGTTGTGAGGTTTCCGAAGAGTAGGGGACAGTGGGGTTACTTCTATCACTTTTTACAAAAATTGATGGTGCTCCTAAGATTTTGCGAATTAGTTAGCCAAACCTGTCAAAATCCACCAAAAACGCCCAACAAAGTCTGCTCAGAAGATATCCAAATATCGCATTTAAAAAAAGAGGGGTTGTTACAGCTTACCCCGACTACGAGGTAAGTTGTAACATAGGCCGGGGTACAGTGGCGGACTAAGGGGGGCGGGGAGGGGGGTGCGGTCCGCCCCGGGTGGCAGACTAATAGGGGATGTCATCAGTAACAGCAAAATAACTATTTTCACATAACACAAAATAAAAACACAAATAAAACAATAAATTTGTTTTCTAAGAACCTATAACTATGCGCGCGCATGAATACCGTTTCTGACCTATTCCCTTAAGATAGGTTATATGGAAATAAGAAACCTGACCTATTCCCTTCAGATAGGTTATATGGAAATAAAAAAACCATTATCGCCCACAAGCAACAACCAAGCATTCCAGCCTTCAAGCAAGTCGCGCAGTCGTGTGTTCTGTTATTTTGTCTTTACTGTTATGAGTATTTTTCTTCGTTTCGTTTTCAAATAACGGTACGCGGTTTTTATCGAATATAACTCTGCTCTTCTATCCGTCGTTTCTTCATGAACTTCGTGATGAAACCGTGAAAAAGGCTATTATATAGAGAGAGCCATAACAAAGAGGTGAATGTACTGAGCTAGAAATTTCAATTGAAAGGCGGGGAAGAACAAAAAAGAAGACAATTATGCCAGGCGAAAAGGCTCAAGATGCTGGTTTGACGTTGGAAGAGGAAACACGAAGAATGTCAGGATACAGGCTCCATGTCAAATCGCCCTACATTTTTGGGAGATTCAACACTATGACAAATCGCCCAAAAATTAGAAAATGTCAAATTGCCCAAGAAAGTGTGGGCGTTTTGTCAGAACTCATGCTTCCGATCGCCCAAAATGGAAATGAAATAAAATCCAAAATATTTGTGGTCGATTTGTCATTTTTAATTTTTGGGCTATTTAGCATAATGTGAAATCGCCCAAAAATATCACATTTTGGGCGATTTGACATCTTCGTTAAATTGGGCTTAAAAGTGTGCTCAAAGCGAATTGTAGCAGCTACAGTAACACTCACAGTAGTGAAGCGGCGCGGTTCTGTCGTAGTGTTAAATCGCCCAAAAATGTTGGGCAATGTAACATTTTACAGATTTGGGTTAATTGGTTTTGGGCGATATGAGACAGATCCGCCTTAAAAAAACCGAAACACAAAATCACCCCTAGTCACTTTTTTGGGTATTTTGACATTATGACGAATCGCCCAAAATATAAAAATTTTTAATCGCCCAACTTTGTTTTTGGGTGATTTGACATTTTACACTGAACTTATTCATCAGTCTAAGGCCATGGAAGACATTGCGTCAGTTTTCTCAGCTCTTTAACCGAAAATATTGCTGTATGGAACAGAAGAAGAACTGCGTTCTTTTGTTCCAATGCTTACCTTGACATTTACAGAATTAGCAGACAACAGTATCATATTGGAAATCGGGCGAATACGGCGTCACATGGTAGCTGCAAAAATAAATTTAAAAGATGCCGACATTTGGACAGCCTTTGCATTTTTTAGCTTCATTGTTAAGTGGGACTTTTCAGACTGTTACCGGGTCTGTCATTGGCGATGAGAATTTATTAAACAATTTGCGTCTCAGTGGCATCATGTGAACGAAGCTTTTCAAAATTAAAATTTATTAAAATAGGTTGACTATCTGGCTATACTTTCAATCGAAAATGAGCACACAAAAAATATAGATTTTAATGATTTAATCGAAACATTCAGTGGACTAAAAGCTCGAAAGCACCTTTAATTAAAATCTTTGTTCGTGTTTTTTTCTTAAATTTTTTAAGGGGTGTAAGCTTGCTTCACCGCCCGGGTGCCACTACCTCTTAGTCCGCCCCTGCCGGGGTAAGTTGTAACAAAATTGTGAAAACTTATATCATGAGTTTTTTTTTTTTAAAAATATTAATTTATTTCAAAAACTTATTAAAACAATATAAAAGCTCTTAAAAACATATAAAATCAAAATAGACACACTTGATAAAAAAACCAAAAAAAAATAAAAAATAATAAAATAAGGTAGGTATATAACATTGTAAATAGGTGCGGTGGTGGTTTCGATGGAAATCGCGCAAAAAGGGTGCAGATTGAAGACCACAACCACAGGTGACCGTCCAAATAAACGTATTTGATGCCGAATCACTTTGAAATAAAAATGTACATTTGTTCATCTTGTGATGTGCACCGTCTATGCACCCAACAACTAAGTACAAAGGGAATTTTAATATATCAATTTTGTATGTATCGGTAAAACCATTGTTTTATTTCGGCCTTGTCGGTGAATATTCCCCATTTTATTCATAAAGGACCAATTTTGACTTCAGCGACAATTGTTAATAGAGTACTTTGGGCGATAGCAACTCCAAAATCATCAGGTACCAGTCAACCACTGGAAGCCTCCTCCACCCAGGATCTGAATCATCTCTTAGTTGTCCTCGTCTTCGTATTGCTTGTAATTTGTAATTTTCATTTTCATTTTCACTTTCCAAAACCAAAATATTTAAGTGCCGAAACATCTGGTAAACTTCACGAAAAAGAGACCACACGCAAGAAAGGCATATAGATCACTGCAAGACGAGACCTCATTAGGTATCGCGCAAACGCTGTGGTCTTGACGAAATGGTTTTGTCGATTATTGAGATACGTGAAGCAGATTATCGTCTTGATCGCTTCGCCGATTATTGATTTACGTGATACAAAACCATCGTCGAGGCGATATCATCAGGCGATAATCGACTTACGGAATGAGTGCCCGATCAGAGAAGTAAATAAAACACGGCATAATTTAGATATCAGATTGAAATTCATTCAAGGTATGTATTAAATTTGAGTATGGAACTCGATCTCGTTCATATGACCACCGCGAGCACGTTTTCAGCGATCGTTTCTTTGGAGTCAATTTTCCACACATATTAGCCGAAACGTTGGCAATTTCGCGTTCGATATTGTTCCTCAGCTCCTCTAACTTTGTTGGCTCTTTTGGTATAAGCCAACGACCATAACCCCACCGTAAAAAGAAATCCAACGGCTGGCTATTCGACCGGAACATTCCTCGAGATTACACGAACTTCCCCTGTGTGACTGTGGCACCATCTTGTTGAAACCATGTATATCACTGATATCAAATCCATCCAATTTTCTTGAAGCACATGAGGGTTTGTTGCTTTCTAAGAACGTCATTAAGCCAAAAATAAGCTTCATCGCTGAAGTAGATGATTTTTCGATGAAATTCAGAATTTTCTTCAGAAATAGATCCGAGAAGTTTCGAGTTAATTTAGTCTCGTAAAGCCAGAACTACATGAGAACAAAAGTGACTAGAAGTGAGAAATGTGCACAAGGTGAAAGCTCAAAAAATTCCAACGAGCAGGTAGTAGGGCCATTCACGGATTAAGGCCAAGATTCTTAAGCAAAATTAGTCACAATGTGGACAAGGTTCCCAATTCCTGTGAACGGCGTGGAGACGACTGATTTAGCTGGTTTTGAACTGAAGCATTTACGGCTGCGATATTTTCCGTACTTCGACCTGTGCGTTGTCTCACTAGCACAGCAATGTCGACGCAGACGCACTATCCCAGCTGGGATAGTGGGAGTTGAATGGGATACTTATCCTATGAGCATGGGCCTCGATTGGCCAGTAACCTGTACTTATTGCTACGATTCTCGCGATTTCGACTCGCGATCTGATTGGGTCTGATTGGCCAAGTCTTCCTTGAAATAATCAGTTGCTGATGGTTTGCCATTTAGAATTGACTTTCAGGAAAGTATGTTGGAGGCTTTTACCCTACGCAAGTCCTAGGGGAGGGTTAACTTCCTCCCCAATGGAGGTGTCAGTGGTTGAACCCCGTCGGCAAAATGTTGGGAAAATGGTTTAAACTGATGCGAAAATAACTGATCGGATTCTTCTCGAGAAAGCCCAACAGTTCGCCGTACAGTTCGATATCCTGGACTTCCGGCAATTTGGGATGGCTATTTGTGTTTTTTTTTTTATAAATAATTTATTAATGTTGAAAGATTTCGTAATTCCATATAGGCATATTTGTTAGTGTATTTAACATGGAAACATTTTTCTAAGCCTATATAGATTAAAAATAACACGCATAGTCTTAGTAAAATTGCTTAACTTGCAAACCCTTGCAAAACGTCGCGAAGTAGCAGACATACTCTTCGTTCACCAACTATTAATAGGTACAATCGATTCCCCCCGCACTACTAGAAATTATTTCCCTCTACACCAACCCGCGTAATCTTAAGTCTGTCCCACTCTTCCGTCTTCCTCTCCACCGAACCAACTATGACCATTTCAAACCAATCTCGAGAATGTTACGTCTGGCCAACCACTCACAGAATACCATTGACTTTCATTCTAGTATATCCTCCCTTAGAAATTCCCTCTACATCCCTCCGTCCTAAGTGTTAGTATAAGGTTCCCCCTTCTGTTCACGGCTCCCCTTAAAGTTGTAATTGTTAGTTTTAAGTCTTAGTCTAAGTTTCGTAGTTTGTTTAAGTTTGCTTGTATTAAGCTAAATTAATAAATAAATAAAAAGTAACGAGTGTTAAATGGCGAGATATTTGAAGTAGCTAAAATTGATGAATTTTCTCGAAAATGCGGGATAATTTGAGATAGCCCAAAATAAGTCAAAACTATTGAATTTTTCCAGGAATGCGTGATATTTCAAATTTTCTCTTAGCTATAATATAAAAATGACTCATGATGTAATGTTCTTTTGGTGATATGAAGAATGAAGTTAACATGCGGCCCCCGAGCCTCATGTTGGCCATCCATGATTCTAGACTATACTTATTTTATGCCAATCCAATCTATCGGTCATAAGATTTGAATAGAAAACACTTGGCATACCCTGTAAAGTTGATAAAAAAATCAGTCCCTGTGCGTATGAAAATCAATAATTTGTTACTTAAATAGCACAAACTAAAATTATATAATTAAAAAGTAAACATCACACTATAACTTTTCAATTAATCAGTTCTAATTAATTTCTGCTATTAATACATCCTATGGTCTGATTCTGATTATTACTTTTTAATCCAACAAAATGAGTGCTTATCTGCGGGGGATGACTTCAATTTTATTAGATTGCCTTATAAGGAAATCTCAATCCACCGTAACGAATTGAATGGAAGTTTTCGCTGCTACTATAAAATGTTTATAAATTGAAACTGGACTGTCTGTCTGATAACCATATTAGGGTATACAACCGAAAAATATAGAGAAGATTGAAAAACAAAATATAACACAACCGTAGTCTTAGAGAGAACAAAATAGATTATGTACATTCAGCCAAATAGTAATACAGTCAACATCCAATATAACGAATTTTATAATGCACAGCCTTTCGTTAAATAGAAAAATTCGTTAGATCGATCGTCGTTTTATCTAACTAATAATTAATTTATTATAAGAAAAGAGACATCAATCCACATAGACAAAATAAGAGGAATAATGATAAATGCACAAAAATGGCAAACTATTTTGTTTTTAACTAGAAATTGTAAACCATTCGTTAAACTGAGCGAACATTTTATGCACCATTCGTAATATGGAGCCATAAATGGAAAAAAAAAATCTGATTCGTTAAATCGGTTATTCGTTAAACTGAAAGTCCACTGTAACTACATATAAGGGAGTGAATTATCTTGTTTGTCTGTTGAATGTAATCTAACTGTCACTGTCACACACCTGTTTCTGTAGAAGACACCATCGAAAGAACAATACAAATGGTTCCACTTTTTAATTTAACTTTATTAAAATTTAAGTAACTTCTTAAACAGTGTTAACAAATTACGTATTAACTAAATTATTAAACAAAAATAATAACGGAAACTTATTGCAATTACACTATCAATGTGATATTAGTCCTTAAAATCATTTTTTTGTTTTTTCTCTCCTTCCCTCCGCTGGATGTCGCTTTTCATAGTTAGTATAGTATCCGTTAGTTATACTGTTAATTTTTTATGCTCAAATATGATGGCCCAGTTTGTCGAACATAAACCACCCTTTCGTGAGCGGCTGGTGGTGGGGCTTTAACCGTTAATATTCCATCTGACGACAGAGCCGAGGACACATCATTTGGATAATAGCCTCTTGGCAGGACGAATCTCTTCACAAGGTGACGACCGATAAAATTATCCCCATCGCGACGTTTCTCGTGTTTCGCCTCAACCACTATCGTGTCGCCGACAGTCTTAACAGTCACCTCGTAGGGCTTAAACAGATGAACATCGACATTTGCCTCGAAACCGTCCTTGCCAACGGTGACACGACTCAAATCCGGCATCGATCGCATCCTAGATATGCGCGACCAAGATGGCGTGTCCCAATCGACTAAGTCCCAATCTCTCCACATGCGTCGTCGGTAATCCCATAAGTCATAGTCGGTATTGTAGGCTGGAACCACCGCCATCCTTAAGAGTTATTTGCGAAAGTTTTTCGATTGATTTACACGAGTGTACGAGTATTTGACGTCGCGCCACGGTACATTCAAAGCACAAATAAACTTGAGAAAGGTCGGCACATGCTTTTATAGCGCACTTGAGCGGAGCACGAACGTTTCGCGATACGTATTGCGTGTGTGTGTCAATGTTTCGTTGTTGTTTAGAATGGCAAACTAGGTTGGCTGAGAAGAGGATTTCCTCTAGCACAAAGGTGTGTTTATGTTTTGAACTATGGTCACCCAGCATAAAGACCTTGTCATCATCGGATGTCGGATGTCGGATGTACATTTGGGACAAGAAGACAAAGAAAACAAAGATGACTCTGTGTTTTGCATAAAACTGTCGATCGGAATTGACCCGCCTACGGAAGTTATGACGACATTATACAACCGACACAGAGATACACGTACGTCGGTGTTTATTGGACAAGTCCGGAGATTCTCCCCATATACGAGGTATTGTTGACAAACAAAAGGCGAGCGTTTGTTGCCATTTTCTTTAGATTCTCAGATGAATGTGTCCATAAAAAGACTATGCTGGGCTTAGGCTAATTAATTAATTGCGCACTGCGATTAGGAGAATCGAATAAAAGGTATTTATGGATGTTTTACGATGTCAAAAGTGGGGGGATCGTTTGACACGAAATGTTTGCCGCCGTTTAAATTGTTTATTGGTTGTATCTGGGATTGTTAAAGGTTAAAAGGAGGCTATTTGTGGGACCATAGAACTCTCTTAAGTATAAACATTTTGAGACCGGAATTTGACATATACGTAGGAAGATATAAGGATGCCCGATGACTATTACTCAATGTTGACACTTATCCTCAAAACAGTTTAAGTCTTGCTCCTGTCAAACCACGATTTAGTCGCATCTTTCTAAATGTACGTTCTAGCTTGGTTGCTTGGTTAGTTTTTGAAGAGGAGAGTTGTGGGGTTGGGGGTTTGTAAGTGAAGGGTTAGTAATGTGGAATGGAAAAGTAAAAGAAGAAAAGTGTGGACTTATGAAAAACCCTCTGTGTGTCGTGTGAACTCCAGTGTTTTCAAGAAATCAATGCATCTAAGCGATGTTAGTTCAGGTAGAATATGTCTTTGAAGTTATAGTATGCATAAAGCTGGACAGTCGCAGAGGAAGTGGTGATACTTTCGTCCTCTTCTTAATAACCCGGGCAGATGCTATGTTGCACTAGTCCCAGTCTATTTGCATGTCTGTTCAAGTTAATGTGGCCCGTATACAGGCCATTCATCAGTTTTATTTGTGCTCTTCCTAGATTTAGTACTTTCCTCTTATAGGAATTGAGTATTGAGTTGGAATTGAGTTTTTCTTTGCATTTTTTTCACTAACTTAGAGTTAGTTTTTGGATTTGCAAGTGCATTAAGCGTGGCTGCACTGTTAGAGCTGATGTGTACGCAAGTGTCTCTATTATTGGCATTGTTCATCTACGCTCCTGAGATAGGGTTACCATACGCTCCCCTTATTAAGTAAAATTCAAAAAGAGAAAACATTAAATTTAAAATTGTTAAAATATTTTCATTAAATATTTTTAAAAAGATTCTCGTAAACACATCAACAAACTGCATATCACTTCACGCGCAAAAGTTTTCCTTCATCTGTCAATATATGTGCTGCTATCTGTCCTTTGTCAGTTTTTGTTTACAAATTATTTTCGTTTGCGTTTAATAGTACCTAAAATGTCTTAAAAGCGAATAAAAAAAGAAAGTGAGCATATAATCAGTGCTGGGAAAAGTGTTTCGAGTGGATAACAAAAAGCAAAGAAGGTCCTGAATATGTGTTTAGTTTGCTTTAACTTTTTTACTTCACTTTTTTTACGCTGGTGTTATATTTTTCAACAACATATTTTGTCTTGCGATGTCCCCCTTTTCGTCATTTTCAATCTGGTAACCCTACCCTGAGAATTGCAAAACACTCCGCGGTAGCACTCTTGACTTTGCTTATTCTTATCAAAGAAAGAGTCATGATTTCGAAATCTTAAATTCCTCTCTAGTTGAGAAGTTCTGAGCTTTATGCTGCTACAAGTTTAGTTAAGAGTTGAGGTAGTTATTTAGAGATGAAGCCAGCTCCAGTGCTCGGGATATTGAAGTGTGTTGCGTGTATGGAAAGATACCATAGGCTATGGGTTATATGTGGACTCCGTTTTTGACTTGGGTTTCAAAGCCTTCCTGGTTGAAGCATTTTTATCTACTCGCTAAATAGATACGAGTCTTGGTTCGCAAACCTGTACCGGTCGTACAGAGCTTGGGACGATACTATTGTGACTTGTAGAATATCAATTTGGTATTTTGTCGTGTTTTAAAACCACTCATTTGGATAGTTCAAAGCATAAATCGATTACGTGGCTCAGTTTTAACAAGCCTAATCTACCACTAAGGTATCAATTATTCACTTTACTTTAGGTGGCGCAACAGTTAGGGGTGAACCAGGGCCTACTTCTCGCAGCCATATGTATGTGCATGTTATAGTTTTGCACGAATGGAAGAGACCTACAGTTTTTTTTTGCTGACTCCGAGCAGCGATACTCTTTAATTGCTTGTCAGATATTCGAAAAACTTTAAGGTGTTTGTTGGAATTGAACCCGGGAGCAGCATTGCGTAGTAGTCAAATGCCATTACCACTATACCACGGTATCACTGGTGGAGTTTATTTTCAAACCATTTATTTAACTTCAATCAGCGACGTTCCGTCATCAGCGAATTCTATGATTATGGACAAAAGGAATTTGGTAATGCGCTAAAATCTTCCCACTGGAAGATAGCTTCACGTCACTTCTGTTTTACTATGAGGGATGTGTATGTTGTACATACATACATACATTATGGATATCTTCGTCCTCGTTACCTATCGCGCATGTATTGTCTCGTGCCTGAGCGCCCCAAGCTTTAATTAATAGGCACATGTTGGTGACTCGGAAAAAATATTTTTTTTTACTTTCTAGTTCATAAAAGTATAAATTATTTTTTATCTTTATATTTATTTTCTAATTTTTGATATGAGAAAGTTAACTCAGAATGTTTGAGATTCCACTCGCCCTTTCATTTGGTACCCATGCCATGGGGATTGTAAAGAAAACGGTAATTCGCCATATTGGGGCGTCCACCATATTGAATTTAGAATGACGTCACTTAGCTAGTCTAATTCTGCTTGTCAATCCCTTTAATTTGATACCCATATTAAGGAAGTCGTGAAGACAACGGCAATTCACCATCTTAGGGCGTCCACCATATTAGATTTACAATGTCAAAAAGTATTCTATATTGTGGCATGACACATATATGTACATTTGCAAAATTTCAGGATGATCGGATATCGGGAAGTGGGTGCAAAATCAATTCCCAGATTTGGCCTCACAGAAAGTGAAGTTAATATTATAAAGCTTGTAAAAAACGTCTCGATCAATTGTGAATGCGTCGAAATTGATTATTTATGCATTTACATACTTTGATTGCTCGTGTCATTCGGAGTGATTTATTTTTTCGGTGAACAATTAACGAAAAATTGGATTAAATATTTAAACTTATATTTACCATTCATAACGCAGGTTTTATAAAAAACAAACATATCAAATTATAAAAAAATTGATAGGTCCGCGAACAAAGTGTTAAGGAGGTAGTAAAGATAACGGTAATCCGTCATCTTGGAGCGCTTGCTTTATTGAATTTAGAGTGACGCCATAACGCTTCTTATTCTACTCACCAAGCCCTTTCATTTGATGCCACTATCAAGTCGGTTGTAAAGAAAAAAAAGGTATTCCGCCATCTTGCTTGGTGCATCCGCCGTATTGAATTTTCTGTAAGGTCACATAGTCTTGGACACTCTCTGAATCAAGACGAATCGAACGACACCTCATTTGTTGAAATCGGTTCCATAGTTTAGGCTGTACGAGGTGACATCCTTACATACAAACAAACAAACAGGCAAACAAATCTAGCCTGTTAAAATAATAAGCATAACTCGTTCTTTTTCCTAGTCGGGTAAAAACAAAAGAACAACTCTCGCTCTCTGTGGTATTCCATCTGTGTAAAAGTGGCAACCTCACTACACCCAATTTCAGTGTACCTACGCTATTAAATGTGTCTTCCATTTTAAACCCAGAATTTTTTCTAATCAAACCGCCATGAATGAAACTTTGTGTTTTTTAAAGTTCATAATTCCCATTACAGGTTGTCTTCAAGGCTAAGCGATCGACGTATTCTTTTCAATAAAAACAAAAAAAAACAAATTAGAATGTTTGGGTAATTTGAAACTAGCTGGTTTTATACCTAACCTTCACAGGAAATAATTACAAGCTGTCTATAGTCTAATAAGACGGCGTTCCTTCAAAATTGGTCTTATCCACAATTTATAAAGGTAACCCCATACAAAGTCTCATTTAATCCCACGACAATTCCAAGAAGTGATCCGTACAACGTACATCTAACGTACAGCGTACCCCAAACAAAATCTACAAATTGACATTGACATTGAAATTAAACAAAATTGAATTGTTTTAAAAAAAAAAAAATGTATCTCCTACTACAGACACACGCCTGGTAGAACTTTTTCAAGCGGCAAAAACCATTTAACATAAACATGTACTCGTTCGCGTTCGCGTTCGCGTTCTCCTTCCCGTAGTCGCGCAGTACTCGTAAATCCAAAGCTAAAAAACCCACGTGGGTGGGGTTACGCGAAGTCACAGTGCGCCCCATTTTAGGAAGAGGAATGTTCGATTACGAATGAACATTTATGGTTGAGTGACGGATTAATTGCGATGTTTTCGATTTCAATCTCGTCTATAGAGTAGAGGTATAGTGTAGTGTAGCGCTAGTGTTACGATACTTTGCAATGTGAACTCCAGCTGTTTGGCAGCGCGCACATGCAAATCACTAGTATTACTCAATAAATTGTTTCTTATTGTTGGAATAATTAACTAACTCAATACGAATAAATATTTATTATTTTTGTTAGATAACTTTCGCATGATGTTTTGTAAACAAACACACCTTATTTATTTATTTTTTTGCTTTTTGAAGGGCCTCCGTTTAATTAATTCTATTGATTAACCTCTGCGTATTCTAATACCTATTCCCATTGAATAAATCCGAAAATGCTTTCAATTGAATTCGGTTCGAAAATAGTTTGAAAAAAAAAAAGAAAAGCCATTGAGCTTGAAAACTGCATTGTGGGCCATTTTGTGTGCGTGGCTTTGTTAAGGTAGAAGGCCTACGCTGTGAATGGTTTTTCCATGGAATTCTCTGAAATGAAATAAATGATTTAAATGAATGAAAATAGAACTGAAAATTGCCTACTTTTGATCTATTTTTAGCGTTTAATTGGTGGTGTTGTATTATAAATGGAATTCTAGTTTTTTTTTGTGTTTTGAATTGGATTCGCTTTTGGGAGGAAACTTGATTTATCGCAACAAATTGTCACGAATCGTATTAGAAAAACAAAATGGATTTGTTCCGTTTTTTGATATATTGACATTTAAGAATGGCTAAAGCCCCATTTATTGGAGATATCAGACATGAAAGTAATTGATGAGATGACATTTCAATTTGTTTGATCAGCATTTTTTTTTTCAAGATACATATAGCAATGCCAAAGTCAGAGTTGATGTTCAAAAGTATTAAAATATTGCGGTTTTGGAATATGTATTAAGGAAAAGAAAATGGTTGCGAGTATCTAGGCTCGACTCTATGTAGGTACATAGGACTGCTGCCGTGCTGCTGCATTTATTTTAGAAAAAGGATTTTCCAAAGAAATTTCCTGATCATGAGTCATGAGTCATGGGGAGTATTTTGAAGCGCAATGGCGAAGTAAATGAAAAGCACACAGAATAATTCTGAATTCTGTGAATCTTGAATAGGAGCAGTGCGGACATACATATGTAAGTTAACATATAGGCGTTTCGTTTTACAGGATTTTCATAGGGAAATGTAGGAAGCAGGATTTTGAATGAAAAAAACATGATAATCCTGCGAAATACAGGATAGCTAGTCATCATGACTTATAAAGAAAGGGCATTATGAAACAGTTTTTATCTCTGTGGTTTGATAAATACGTTGTAATTCTTGCCATATTGTATTTGAGGTGGGAGAAATCACCTTCAGAGAAACCCTAGTTTAGTGATGAGATACAACTGCTGAAAAGATAATCTCCAAGTATTCAATCCACAAAAAAAGAAATGTCTTGTCGATTTTGCAGTTCCTAGTATTGAATGATAACACATCCCAATAAACGCTGGTATCCCCCAGGGCAGTCCCGGGTGGTTAACAACTATCTATCTATCTCTCTATGCACAGACAACCAACGAATGAGACTTAGAAGTGTAAAGGGGAATGTGGGAAGGGGAAAAGGGACTATACCGTGGCTGTGTGATTTTCATAGTACATTATGTACCTACTGCGGCAGGTGTTGAAACTTTCATGAATGGGAATATTGTTACCGCGTATTCGTATGTGCACACATATGTACATAATGTACATATATGTATGTATTATTATACATACACAACTTTCAAAATATTAGGTTCGCAAAAATACTACAACATTGCAAAAGATATGTGGTACAACAAAATAATAGTAGACAAATTATGCCACTTTGAACATTTGGTGTGATTCAAGAAGGTTTGTCGGATTTGGCGGTTCTTATTTCTACCCAGAACCACATTACTAGAGCAGCGTTTTGCCTAATAAGTACCTAACGCGACTGTTATTGGGCGCGGGCGAAGCCGGGCGGGACAGCTAGTGTACATATATTATTCTTAAAACTAGCACAATTTTTCGGAAAAATAACTTCTTTTAATTTCTTATAACTGGTTTTCTAAAATAATTTCCACGATGGGTAGTTTTCCGATCCTATGTGAACGCTTGTTTTGCTCCTCTTCCTCTCTCTCACTCCTTCATGGGTATATACAAATATCAAAAATTAGTAACTGGATCAAATTTTATGCAGCTCTAGAACAATGAGCACCGTGGTGTAGTTGTAAGTACGTTGGACTGCTACGCAACGCTGCCTGGGTTCAATCCCAGCCCGGGTGCAGCACCTAAAAGTTTTTCACGGTTACACATCTTTCGAATCTGCCCCGTATCCAACAGCTACCGATACCAAGAGTATCATTTGTCAATGACCTTCTCAACTCGCTGTTCGGAGTCGATAAAAAACTGTAGGTCCCTTCCATTCGTGCAAAAATATAACACGCGCACACAAATGGTTGCGAGAAGCAGGCCCAGGTTCACCCCGAGCTTTAGCGCCGCGTAAAGTAAAAGAGCAGGCTAAATATTCATCAAACTAGTGTCAAAAATTAGCCAGTGGATAACATTTTAACGCAATTGACATACGGCTTAAGGTCTAATTCCAATTTGTACTAAAGTGCCATTGGCCGTCGCGATGATCATGGAAATTTACTACAGTATTCAGGATAGCATTTTATTTAAATACGAACAGATAGATATGTTGAAAGACGTGTAGACGCTTGGGCTTCTGAATTCTACACAAACTATCGATTTCTTAAGTAATACAATATTACAAAAAAAAAAAAATACTATTTCAGTATCAGAAATACTGAAATGCATCGTCTTTCATTTCAATCACCTGGAAAATGACAGTGGAGCTCATTGAACTCGGAAAACTTGAACAATCTTGTAAAAGGAATGTCTACACGTACATATGTCTGCAATATTTTCCCTTAAGATTTATCTGTAATATTTTCACTAAATTACCTGCCCATTCAATCTTAGCCGCTTAACGTGCGATCTTCAAGATTCTTTCGATTTTACCTTACAACTATAAAACTCAAATATGTCAAGTCAACCCACAACCCCACTCCTTCCAATTTCGCTCTGGTTATTACACTACAATAAATAAAAAAAATCACATTATGTATCTGCTGCATTGCTCAACGCTGGAAAGTGCTAATTTTGTGGCGACAATATACTACCACTCCTGTCGATGTTTCCTATCATAATTTGTCGCCATGTTAGTTATTGTATCGTTCGTGTGTGCCAAGCTTTTGGAGGATCCCGTATCCAACAGCTACCGATACCATAGTGCATTGCCAATCCAACAGGGAGCTGACACTGTGCGGCGATTAAAACACTTTATGACGATATGAATCACCGAGATAAAGAATCCCTTATACCCCGTGGTCCTATACACTCATAAGCTAAACGAAAAACAAAAACACATCATGAACGAAGAAATTATGTGAAAAACTCTTTCAATCTATATTTACTTAATTTTTTTTACTTGCCTCGCTCCGCTCTCTTATGAGAAAGATACATCCCGGCGGAGGCGGACATTAAATAGTGGAAAAGAAATCTGAATATAATGAAACGCTTCTTTCATCTGCACCATGATCATGATGATACTGTGATCGTCGCCAGCGTCATCTTCACAGCAACATATGTAGTTCGCGGTGGCTGTGTGAACTTTTGTTGTAAAATATACATCACTTGGGATATGCCATCTTCCGCCCGCCTTAGCGGTGTATGAGTATCTTACTGCTACAGTACCTATGTATGTATATCTGGTGTGTATCTATGCTCCTTATCGCACTGATGTATCGGTCCAGTTTTTTTTTTGTTTTTCATCTTAGAGATTTCTAAGATTTTTTGGAGACACTTTCCTTGAAGATTGTGACAATTTTCAAATGGAAAACTATCTAGTCTTTTACTGTCCGTTGGATGGATAAGTCCAGGTAGCTTTTCCTTTTAAATTTTACATTCATATAGATACATATAGATTTTTATTGGAAAGATTCGTGATTGGCTAAGATTTAAGATTTATTGACCGCTAAGAGAGTTTTATAGTTTTTTTTTTTAAGTAAAAAAAAAAAAATGGATATTGTGAAACAATCGTGATGATGGAGTTTTTTTTTTATTTTTTGAAGAAAATTTAAGTGTGTTGTGACTATTTATAACTTAAACTTAAATTAGCAAATTTTCAAAATTAAAAACCATTTTTTTTTTATTAGAGCGGCATAATTTCTTTTGAATATTGTTTTTTTTTTTATCTTTTGAATTATGTTTCTAATTTTGTTGGTGTTTAGTGGAAATTTTTATTAAAAAATAAAAATTGTATTTATCTTAAAAAAATATTTTCATAAAGGATACAATGACACATCGAATATTCTGGATTGTTGCACTGTCGTTGCTAAGTGGTGAGTATTTAATAATGAATGATAAATGATTTATAAAAATGCAACCCCTTTCCATAGATGCGGTAGCACTGTCGAATGACATTGATAGTAACGTATTTTAGTATTAAAGACTTCGTATGTATGTATACGATAATTATTATCTCTGATTCATTAACTCGGAAATCTATTGCACACGGGATGGTATTTTATTTTTTTTTTGTAGAAATAACGGTTTGAAATAGATTTTGGTCGTATTTCATTGGCACAGCATGGATCTGACATTATATGTAGGTGAACATGTTTACTGAATGTTTAAACTAATATAAAAGCATAACTTCGCCAAATCTTGGATGAAGTTAAGTTTTGCCGATTCTGCTGATATACTCGTATATGTATTCGTATTAATATTCTGAGCATACTTATGTACGAGTAAGTGAATGGAGCTAAGAATATATCCTTTGGCAACCCTTATGTTCGTTCTATATCATCATCAGCCTGAGAACGCGAGACTACAACATATCATAAGTTGCTTTGGTGGTATTTTCTGGCCCATCAAATACAATAAACTACCTGTTGATAGGTCGAAAGTCAAAGAACATAGTAGCTACTTGGTAGTCCTTAGCATATTAACATGGTGACATGACACCCTTGTGAGAGAAATCAAGATTAAAACTAGCTTGTTCACCATGAAGTGTATGGGCGAATTCTAAACGCAAGACTTATAAAGCAAAACATCTGCAAAGCAAATGTTCCAAAGCAGTTGCAACCTCAAAAGCATATACATATGTACATATTTGCCTTATACAAAAGTAAATGCAAAGTGAAGTGAGCAGCATTTATTTGACACCAGCGCAGATGCTTTTGCTTTTGCGCAAACTACTACGTTTTAGAACTCTTTGCTTTGCAGTAAATTTTGCTTATGCGTTTGTGAACCTCCTGCTTTGCATATATTGGTTCCCGGAATCACCACAACATTACCTTTTCATAATCGACTGTCCACATTTTTTGACGCTAGGGACAGATTTTGGCTGACATAGCTTTCCTCACAAGCAAGTCCAAAAATCGATCCGTCACGTCGTTGCTAAAATCACGTCAAACATGGCTAAGAATGAGGTTAAGACCTACGCCAACGGTTGCCAACATCAAGAAGGTTTTTAAACAAATACAAGATAAAAAAAAACGGAGAAACTGCCTTCGCGACAAAGATTTAACTTTCGAACTGAAATTAGATATTTTATACATTTACAGTATTTTTTAAAGAAAAACTTTATTTTTTTATTGGAGTTGGAATTAATATAATATACCTATATGGAGTTTATATAAAATGAAATTTAATAATTATTATATTATTCAAACTGCTGTCCATAGTAGACCATCACTTCTGATCCCATCCCACCCAATACAGAGCATGAGCTTGGATCTATGGATATTTGGCTTAGCCGTTGATGTTGATGGTTGGCCGAGCTTAACCCATAACTTTCTGCGCTTGGGATTGTCGTAATGGATCCACTTTTCATCACCAGTGACAATTCCATGCAAAAAACCCTTCCTATTCTGCCGTTGAAGCAGCAGAGTCATCGCTCAATTTTTTTTATAAATTGAGTTTGGGACTGAGATATTACCGGAAAAGACATCTGACAAGGAAATGTAAAAGACAAAGTCTTTGTCCCAAACGTCCCGTGTTGGCAACTCTGCCTACGACTTGCGATGAGCGTTTCGTTCAGTCCATTTCACCTTCAAGTTATTGGTGACTTTGGAAAAGTATTGTCTTTTAGCTATAAATACTGTTTTCTTACCGCTTTGTGAGAATCAGGCTTAACAACAAAGACTGGTCTTGGAAAACTATTCGTACATTGATTTGGTAAGAGCGGCATTTTTTTTTTTTAATAATAGTGTTAGGAAGCTCATATGTTAGGTTTCAACTAACTCTATGGGTGGTGTCCAGGATAACTGGAGAGTTGCGTATTATTGAAAGTTTTGCATTTGCTAATGATTCACAGAAATGTTTTCCAGATGTTTCCTTTTATTGTTTTTGGAATACAAATATACTCTGCAAATGACATAAGATATAAATTTCTGGTCCTTCGATGGCTGCGTAAAGGTGGCAATAAATTCCAAAAAGTTAACATCTAAAGACGTCTGAGGGAATGCACAACTGCAGCGTGTCGGTAAGGTGGTTTTCACTGTCAACTTCCAATTGATGAATTTAAAGAATTTTATTCTCCCTACAATCGCCGCCTGTTCCAACTGTTGGAATGGAACATACATATCTATTCTTGAATTAGACAAAATAACACCTTTACCCAAACACACACACCACAACGTCAACTCTTTCTATTTTGTTTTTTTTTGCTTTTATTCCCTCGGAGTATTCATTATAAAACAAAATCTATTTTTGAAACTCGAATACAAGTTCTCCGAATATAAAATAAATAAGAAAACACCTTTCTGAATTAAGTGCCCCATTCATTTTTTAATAATAATTTTTCGTCGATAAATAATATGTTCCGGGAGGAATACCTACCTACCTACAAAAACATTTATTCTTTGTCAAAATGAAACAAATAAATTTTTCGTTTCAGACACAAACAGACAGAAATTGAAGACAGAGATGTTATTTTATTTAAGAGGTGGTGGGCGTTTCGGTTGACGAATAATTAGATTTTAATGAAGATGTTTCTCGAAATACGGAAGAAGAAAATGGAATATTTATGAGATTTTATTGGTATCAAATGAACGGGACAAATAAATAGAAAATGCATTATGGCGGCAGCCTGCATGTTGGAGTAGGTAATATGCTTCAAATGACAACGTTAGGAAGGCTTTTCATGGCTTCCGTATTTAATCCATTCAGACATTTAGACAGGTGGCTGATCTTTGAAGTTATTTTAAGAATACCGATGCGCTGTCATTTATTTGTCAATGAAAATAACGTGTTCTGTTGACACGTGAATTTGTAGAAGAAACAAAAAGTGCAGAATATTTCAAAGTTTAAAATACCTCAATTCATGGATTTGGCAATACACATTACTAAAATTAGATCTGACAGAGTAGAAAATATACATACCTTGCAAACGTTTCTGTGATTCATAAACGTTTTGATCCCGAAACGAAGCAAGACTTCACCTTTTGGTACCTACAAAACTGAATTCAGTTGGATGGCGGAACTAAATTTGGATACAGCCACTCAAGAGAAATCGTAGGAGCTTTCCTTCTATTATGTGGCAGAGCCAATCTTAGACATTTGTGATTTTGACAGCAACTTAACCCTCAACGGAACTATGTTGTATCTTTTTGGATACTATTTGGTGAAAAACTGTTGAATAACATTCTAAAAAATATTTTTTTTTTAGTTGCGCCTGGAGGTGCAGGAATCTTCAAAAGATACCAATGGTCCTTACCTTTGGTTATGCCCGATTCATATATCTGACAATAATGTCATCAGTGCTAGTCAATATATGCCTACGGGCTAAACTTCACCCCTCAGAGAGGCACTATGAGAACCGGCTGCGCGTACTCATAGTAGTAGGAAATTCGTCCCTCTCTTTTTTTCATTTTTATGATGACTACAACTAAGTTGCCTTAACAAGTAGTGTACGCTTCTGCAGTATTAATCGCGTTAGGTAGGTAGCTTTCCAGTGAAGGCACTTCTAATACCGTCATAACATGCGGTTTCTTCTTACGGCGCTAGGTCGAAAGGTCTTGTTCTTTGTAGTCGGCGCTCAAGGTTTGTCACGTCCATAGTACGGATTATTTCATTATTGCAGTGAACATGAAGACGGGTACGAAGTTTGCGAGCAAAGTTTGTTACTCCGTCTCTCACGGATCACGGTAGCAATTCCTAGATCTCTGTGAATATCAGTATTCCTTATATAGCAAGGAGCATTCACGATTGCTCTTAGTATTTTGTTTTGAAATGCTTGCAGTATAGCCATATTGCTTGGTTTGGTGTAACCCTAAAGTTGTATACCATAATGTCCAAGACAGTTTTTGCACTTGCTTATACAGAAGCAGTTTGTTGTACTGTAACACTTCGAGTATTTTCCGAGTAGCCAATACATTTCTCTAAATCTGATGTCGAGCTCTTCGCGCTTCTTTTTAACGTGTGGTTTCCACTAGATATTTTGCCTCGTTTGAGTACGGTATTTGCACCGAGGTAATGGATATTTGTAGGGTAAGTTGTTTATCTTTCTTAACGTAAACTTGACATGCGTTGATTTTGTCTCATTGAGGTCTATTCGCCCAGTTTTTGTCCATTTGTATACTTTGTTCAAAGCTCGTTGGAGTTTTCCCGTTAATGATTCGACTGACTTATCCGTTACGAGGATAGCGGTGTCATCTGGAAACGTTGCTACAACGGTCCCATCATCTTGTGGTATATCTTTTGTGTAAAGCAGGAAGAGGATTGGACCGAGAACACTTCCTTGTGGAGCACTGGCGTAGATTTCTTTGAAATCCGAATATTCACTCCCGTGTCTAACACGGAAAAGTCTGTTTTCAAGATGAGATTCCAATATTCTGTACAACTTTTCCGGTAAGATTACCCTTAGCTTATAACTTAGGCCCTCGTGTCATACCTTGTCGAAGGCTTGCGATATGTCGAGAAAGGCGCTAGAGCATATTTTTTCCCCATCTAGAGCTTTTTCAACTTCGTTCGTTATTCGATACACCTGATCAATTGTGGAATGTTTGACCCGAAAGCCGAATTGATGATCCGGGATCAAGTGTCTTTCTTCAATTACTGGTTGTAATCGTTGTTGAATGTTGAATAACATTTTTTTCTCTCAACGCTTTAGACCTGTGCCTTAGGGACTTTTGTTTTGTCGTCGAAATACGTCATTTTTCACTTTCTATAGATGACTCCGATGGACTGGGTCGGAATCCTGGACCAAAAGTGTTTCTATATACAATATTCGTATTATTTCAGTACTGTCTGATATTGGCGGGCATGGTGCTTAGCATAAGTCAAATGGATTTTGTGTTTTTGCTTGCAGTCAATCGCGCATTTACACACGTATTTAAATAAGATATAAGTTGGAGCTCAGCAAAATGTTGTTGCTTGAAAATGAGCCATCGAAATCGACTTATGTTGGCCAAAATTTGAAATGAAATGGAAGCGGCGTTGGATTCGTGTACTGAATCGGAATGCAGTAATTTCCCAGATGAAGAAGATTCATATGAGCCAACAGCAGCAGAAATTGCAGACGTCGAAGCAGGGCACTATTCCAGTGGCAGTGAAGAAAGTGCAGTGGAATTGGACGAGACAATGTTGAACGCTTCTGCTGCTGATCCAATTGTGTGTTAATCAAAAGAAGGCAAAATCCAATACATCACAAACCAGCGGGTTCGTATATGTTGAACATGTCTGCACTGAACGCTTACATCCTTTATAACAAGCGTATATAATTATTGAATACGAAGAAGATAGCACGGCAGCCATGCAGTAACAATGTGGTGATTCGGTCACATCTAGCTTCGGATACAACAGCAGGTGGCAAGCGAGCTCGTTCGGTGCAGCAGATAACCAATGTTGCTTATGACCATCGACCATATGTTTTGCGAAGGGTATAGTATAGTTCAGTTGAATTCATCCGCATTTGTTTATTGCCAACAAACATTCGGCCAAATGTTCATTTTATGTCAGATCATATTACGTGTGAGCGCTGTTCAGGTGTTGCAGAGTAAATTTGGCGGACTGATCTCTTGTGATTTTACTTCATTTCGAGTTTTTGCCAATTTTTCGACTCTCATAAATTATGTACCTATATTTTTTCTTTTATTTTTACTAATAACAACGGCGACCAAAACTGCTTCATTAGATTTTCTCATTTTATTGTACGCGTATCTTCTGAACTGAAATTGAAGCACCCAGTGCAATAACCAGATAACTCCACTTTTTCAAATGTTGAGAAAACTAAAAAAAAAAGCTACCGAAAAATAGGAAAACAAAATATTTGCTTATTTTGGAAAAAGACAACATAAAACCACATCTTTTGAAGTGAAACTTCTTACTCGACTTCGGAAGGTTGCGAACGGTCGCGTTAAATGGTCGCGTTATGGTTGCATTTAACATTTCACCACAGTGAATTTACATAGGCACCGATGCAGAGTAAACAAAATGACCACGTTTTAAATGACAAATATTAATCGCAACCGAATAATGGCTGCATCGATCCAATAGATTGCTTTCAAACCATTTTAAGTTATATGGTCGTGCGAGTCAACCATCCTTTAGTGGGCTGTGACTTCGGTATGAACAGCTTTTTTGGTATTTTCTTTTGCTGCAACCCGTTTCGTCCGAATCGGTCGCCGAAATCAAGCAGCATCGAGCGGTTAGTGCTAAGTCGAATAAGAAGCGTCTTTAGTTGTGGTCCCCCCTAACTAAAGAAGCTTCTTACTCGACTTCGGTTGGTTGCGTGGTATGTATGGATATCAGTGGTGTGGTGAATAGGTAGCAAAGTAGAAACAGCGAAAATTGATTGAGTAGAGAGTAGTATTGTGCGTGCGAGTAGTATTTCCACAGATCAGAGTTGTAATATTTTGCATTATTTTGCCATATTTTGTTTTATTTTGGAGTATTGTGCATTTATTGAGTTAATTTTAATTTATTTGGTACAAAATGTAAGTAAATGTAAGTAAATTGAATAAAATAAAGAAAAATAAGGCAAAATTATAATGCAAAAAATGCATGCATTTTTGGAAAAAAAAAAGAATGCCGTCTTTTGAATGCTTAAGAATGGTGATTGCATTCTTGTTATTGAAGTCTCGAAATGCAGTCGACGAATGCAATCATAAAATTGAATTCATTCGATGATTTTTAAAGAATGCATTCCAAAATTAATTTGGACACCCACCCAATGAATATGTACATGTATACATACATAGTTGGTAAAATGGAAATCAAACACTTTTTTCTTAAGGAATTCATATTGCCAACAAGTGGTTCGGGGCAAATTGGACATCCGAACATATATAACAGTGGGGTCAAATAGACACCCGAACAATTTGATTCCCTTCAAAAGCTAAGAAAATTTCTGATGGAAAATACATAATTATTATGTGTCATATGGTATGACCCCATTTTTTAAGTTTTTTCAACGATTTTTTGAGGAGAAAAAACGGAGAATATTCTTTGAATATCCAATAAATTCGAAAAATGTACGAATGTGTCTTCCTTTTGTCACAATTTCATTATCTTTTATCCACGATTATATGTAGCTAAGAAGTTTCACTTCGGACTACACGTACCATTTTTTTTAGTTTTAAAACATTTTGCCACTAAATTTTGCTATTCTACTCGTCGTTTCTGTTTTTCAAACACGCCAAAAGAGCGATCTCGTTTTTTTTTTATTTTTCAATTAAATTATTACTTACATATGTACATGCTAGACAAAGGTGCTTAAAACTAGCTTCTAACTTAACTCTCTTACTCTAACTTACTGGGCCCACACAGGTAGGGCACTCTAAGCTAAACTTTATACATATACTATGTCTTTCGACGTAACCTAACTTATACTATTGCATTTTAATTAAACTAACAATATGAAAGCTAAGAAAACATTTTTATTTTGAAAAAAAACTTAGCAAAAATAACATTTTAATTTTTTGCTTAAAACTACCTTAAATAATAAAAACTTACAACTACTTAACCTGTCTTAATTTAGCTACGTAATTATATACGTAATTTTTTTTTTTTGTTTTTTGTCTATATATAAAACTTAAATACTCCTATCCTACCTAAACCTATCTAAGCCGACCACGGCATGTCTACATAAATTAACAAAGAAGGGGCCAACTGTGCCCCGACTAAAATTTAATTTTTTTTGATATGTATTATAATTATTTTGTATAAATGTGTGTGTTTTGTGTAAATGTCTATTCAATAAAACTGAACAGACTTAACAACTTTTTATTTTTTTTTTTCACATAATGCCCACAATTTCATGTTAGGTTAGGCTCATATTTTAAAACTTGTAGTATTGCATTTTTTTTTTTTTACGATTACAAGAGAACTATAAGGGTTACCGACCCCGTTTTGTTCAAGTTAATTATATCTGCTAAAAAATTATTTCTCACAATTTTTATCTTTGCATAAGCGGTTACGCCGATATTTGGCTGAACACATAAGCAAAACTCAATAGATATCACAATATTTTTGAAAAAAAAAAATCTCAAAAACTATTAAACATACGAAGCTGTGGGTGGCCTCAAATTGTCTCAAATTTAACCATCTCAAAATGACAGTGGCAACTAATGTCAAAAAAACGCATAGTTTTTAAATTAAATTGTAAAAACAAAAACAAAACAATATTATGCAATATTGGGACCTCTGCTTTTCACCATGTATATCAATGAGCTCCCGTCGCTTGGTTTTAACTCGTCACTACATTCTACATAGTATGCAGACGATGTACAGCTTCGGTATAGCTGTCCTCTTGGTCTTATTGAAAATGGTGCTTGGGAGATAAACGAAGATCTAAGCAAGATTTTGCTCTGGTCTCGATCAAATGGACTCTGTTTAAATCCGTCCAAGACCAAATGCTTGATTATTTCCAGAAACCCTTCTGACACATCGTATTTTCCACAAATACTTCTAAATAACGCACCTATTCAGTTTGTTCAGTCGGCAAGAAATCTATGAGTAGTATTTAACACGACGCTAACCTGGACTAACCATATACAATTGACCATCGGAAGAGTGTATGGAGGCTTACATATGCTATGGGCCACCCAAAGAATTACTCCAATCAAAACAAGAATGATACTCGTAAAATCGCTTCTCATCCCCCTACTATTATTTGGGAAATCTTTAGCAATTGTGATTCCAGACACAGGAGGAAACTTAATATTGTATTCAATAGCGTGGCAAGGTATGTTTTTGGTCTGCGGAGATATGATCACATTTCCACATTTTCCAGACAAATATATGGTTTAACTCTTGAAAACTTATTCGCTTATTCGTTAACTATGCTCAACAGTATCCTGCAAACAAGAAAACCACCATACCTATATAACAAAATCCAGTTTCCCCGCTCAACTAGAAGTGGTAATCTGATTCCAGTACGGTACACCTACCTTGTTTCAAGTCGTCAATTTGTTGTACATGCGATTCGGTTGTGGAGTTCCCTCCCCCAAATCATAAGGATGATGGGATGTAGCACTCGGTTCAAGACGAAACTTAGGCAATATTTTAAGGCGCTTCGATGATAAACTTTACCTTGTTTTTTTTGTATTCTTTTGTTTTTTATTATTAACATGTTTATGGATTTTGTTTTTTTTAATTTTCTTTTCCTTTATTTCATTTAAAATTTTTTAAATCAGCTTATTGTTTGCTTAGATTTCACTCTCTTTATGCAATAGCATTTAATACTGAAGCTTGCGCTACCTTAAAAGATATTGTATACTGTGTAAAAATCATAAATAAAAAATAAATAAATAAATAAAACCGAAAAAAGTCCGAAAATTTTGCAGTTTTTCACGTATTGCGCAGGTAGCACAACTTTTTTTTGCTTGCAAAACGTAGTTGTTGTTGTTGTATAGTTGTTGTTGTATAGGACCTCATTGGAATATAATTGTTTGTACTCGGACTCTGGTGTTGACCAAAAACTATGTTCCTCCGAGAATTGTCTTGTTCTTGCTCCGTTGTAAAGTCGAGGATATGTCTTAAATTGAGTTTCTGTATGTAAGAGTCAACGTAGATGTATTTCTAACGTCTTCCTTTGGTTCCGTAAAAAAATCGCCTGGTATTCGTAGTGTTGTGCCATATACCAGCTCCGCAGCGGATGCTTTAATGTCGGGTTTGAATGCTGTTCGCATCCCTAATAACACCAAAGGTAGCACGTCGTTCCATTCGAGTGTCTCGTGACACATCAAAGCGGTCTTCAGGGTTCGGTGCATTCGCTCGACTATTCCATTTGCCTGCGGATGGTAGGGCGTCGTCTTCAGATGAACGGTCCCCAACATTCTTGTTAATTGTTGGAAAACTGCTGATTCGAACTGCCGTCCAAGGTCCGTGGTTATTCTCGTCGGCACTCCAAATCGTGAGATCCATCCCGTAATCAGATTCTGGGCTATTGATTCAGCTGTGATGTCGTACATCGGTATTACCTCTGGCCAACGGGTGAATCTATCGATTATCGTGAGACAGTATCGGAAACCTTTGGATGGAGGTAGTGGTCCGATAATGTCTATGTTGAGTTGGGAAAATCTTTCGTCGGGTAGTTCGTACGTTCCTAAAGGACCTTTGGTATGCCGGTGAACCTTCGCCCGTTGACACTGACTGCATTGCTTGACGAACGTTGCGCAGTCCTTCCTGAGTCCGTACCAGACATACCTATCGCTTACTAACTTGGTGGTGGCGCGTACCCCCGGATGTGACAGACTATGTGCATTCGCTACTATCATCCTTCTGCATTTCTTCGGAATATATGCTGAACGATGCTGATTTTTATTAATAGTTCTGCAAAAACATATTTCACGAGAAAGTGGAGTTATCTGTTTATTGCACTGGGTGCTTCAATTTTAGCTGCAGGGTAATTTCTGATACTAAGCTGGATAAGGAAAAATAAAGAGGATCCGTTGAGTGTTTAAGTCCTTTTTGCTGTTATATAAAAATGACACTATAATCGTATAATTGTATACCCCAAATGTCTGAAGGCTCATGACTTACAAATGCTAATATTTGTTTCGGATTAATAGAATCTCTGGAAAAAATGTTTGTTGCTTAAAAATCATTTACCGTTCGTGAATTGTTAATGCCATATTTTTGAGTTCTGTAGATGGAATGCTGTCTAATATCCTTGAAATTTATATTTTGGTTTTACCAAAATGACAAATTAGCTTTCGAAAGATAAATAAATTTTTCATTAAATCACCACTCCAAGTGACGTCATTAAGTTGTACAAATCATCAACAATCATGTCATCAATTTGTTTCAACAAAATGCATTCATCAAAGTCGACTATGGGAACAAAAATCTCCCTAATAATCCCCAACAATCAGTTCTTTAAATGCAAACATTGCATCTGTGCTAGTTCTCTCACTTCTTTTATCTTTTTTCTTCTCTCACTTCCTGTTTTATTTGAAAAGTTCTAAAGGTCGAACGTTTTCACAGCATCCACACACACTCTTGTCAACTGACAAATAGAAGCCGTCTCACCGTGTGGGAGTGAAGAGGGACGTATGCGTATGCATTCCTAATAGTTCCAAGTTCCAACCGAAAACAATGATCCTATTTATCTAACAACATGTGTTAAAGCGTGCATCTCTAAGTTCTAAGATAAATTAGCTAAACATACCACGCTGGCTAACATTTACATAGATACTCGTACCGTACGTTTGTCAGGCAGACACGCAATGCGACGCGTTGTTGTTTCTGTAAAGTTGACATTTGGTTGTCACTTTTGACCGATTGTGGGGTAGGAATTCGGAAAGGTTTTCTGTAGCCATCTTGAACTTTAAGCACCGTTTGTGTTGCTTATGTCACAATCAGAACAAACAATTATTTAATTATTTAAAGTCACCTCTAACGCAAGACATACATAAATTAAATGTTTTTCTTTTCTTTTTTAAATTCCTTTACGACTTAACACTTCTTGGTTAAATATAATAACATAAATGTTTTACGACCACCTACTATGAGTTTTCTTTACGAAATCTCACGTATCCTACATAAAACGAAAAGAACAAATTTATACTTCGATGCAGTTAAGCTATTAATTTATGTTTCAATTTATTGTTATTTTTATATTTTATTAATGTATACTCATTTTAAACATTTGTTTGATGTGTTTTGCAGGAACGCTAGCGCGCTATGAGGATTGTGAAGTGGCACCGACGGTAAATTTTGCAACTGTTCGCATTGAGGATGAAGAAGATAGCGTGAGGGCTATATACGCCTGTCACAGCGGATACGTTCTGGAGGGTGAAACGGAGCTCGTATGCGATTTGGATACGGATGAATGGAACACCGACCCACCAACTTGTGTCAAAAGTAAGCACTCTGCTCTTTGATCTGCATAATAGGATCGAAAAGATTTATAGTTATCTAAATTCGCGTTTCTTTTATGAAATTTATATTTATAGGTAGGTATAATGATTTATGTTGCTTGTGATCGAGTGTCACAACTGTAATGAAGATCACGTGTGACATTTAGTAGGTCGATAAAACTACAGCAATTAAGAATAAATGACATCATTTATATCATTTATAGAAACTTAAAGTACAGTGAAAGTCACTTATAACGACCACGTTTTATTCAGTTACATTGGCATCGGATATAACGACGAGTCTAGTTTTCAATTGAAGGTTTTCCACGTTTATCATAACAGAATGTGGGAAATGAAGGAACAAAAATCCAAATATGTATGTACAAACATTGGACAGTACAACATTTGCATTTTTCATATTCCTTCTTGTATTTTAATCTTAGCTTAGGTTAGAAAGGGTGTGTGGTGGTGATTGTGTTTCAATCTTAGTAATAATTTACATACCTAACTGTTTATGTTATTTAACGAAATAAAGATCAGTAAGCAAGCACCCATATAAATGTTTCCAAAAAAGAAAAAAAAATATACCACAAACGTACAAATAACCCGACGATTGGGTAGCTCCACCAATAAACTGAAAAGTTTTTATTGCTGCTATAATATGTTTATGGCACATCTGACTCTTGCTACAAATAAAAAAATGGAGCTTAAAGCACAGAGCGGCAAATCGTAGGGACAAAAACCGAACCATAACTATAGGTCATTTTAAGGGTAAGAAGTCAAAGACCCCCCACTTTGGCTGGGTCAGTGTGTCACCAGTCATCATATAGTGCTATAAATATTGGACCAGTGTAGCTACATTAAAACTCATTCAGCTATATTTAGAATAGAGAACAAAATAAGCCTTTACAATTTGCCTATGTGGAAGAAAATATTAAGTTAATGTCCGTCGCACAAATTCGGGCTAACATTTTTCATCATATTTTTACACATTTCAACCGATATTTCATTAATTTTGTACGTTTTGTTTAATTTGTTGAAGCGGTTTTGGTTTGTTGAGATACCATATGTAAACTTTTCTCTTAAGATATCCCAACAAACTATTAAATCCGGGGCCCGCGGATGCCAATCGACATAAGCATTCCCTGAGATAATTTGCTGATGAAACAGATCTCGCAGTAATTCCATTTTAACATTCGCTGAATGTGAAGTTGCATCATCTTTATTGAACCACATGTTAACCAAGCACAAAACTTGAAATAGGGATATTTTGCCAAAAATAAGGTTTTTTTTTTTGTTATTTATAAAATTTCCAGTATACCTTCAAGGTTCAGAAAAATTGAGGATGATTACCGCATGAAGTCTCCTTGGCATACTGATGAGGCAGACTGATGCTATCTTGGGGTATTTGGCCCCATGCTTCATAAAATTTGGCACTCTTAACCTCCACCAAAGTTGATGAGTCCAGGTTTCTCTGTTTCAACTGTCTGCCAAGCATATCCTAGACATACTCAATGGAATTTAGGTCAGTGGAGCAAGCTGGCCAGACTAGGAAGCTCAGTTGTGCCTCTTGAAGATACTCCGAAACCCTATTTGCAATGTGGAGACGAGCACTATCTTGCATTAAAGGAAAATTGGAGCCTATACTTGGTGCAAACGGCACTCCAACTTCTTTTAAAATATCTCTTACGTACCGCTCTGATTTTAAGGACCTATTTTCTACCGCGTGTGAGTTCTCCTAAAAATATAGGTACCAACACAGACCATTATGGAACCTTCACCATAAGCCACTCTTTGCATGATATTGCATTTTGCAAATCGCTCACCTGGTCGTGTATACACCTTTTCCCGCCTGTCGTGTGGC
Organism: Brachyopa scutellaris; assembly: GCA_949775065.1. Classification (NCBI taxonomy): domain Eukaryota; kingdom Metazoa; phylum Arthropoda; class Insecta; order Diptera; family Syrphidae; genus Brachyopa; species Brachyopa scutellaris. Next base: position 116,819,470 of record OX459113.1, read on the forward strand.
TTCATGCAAAATCTGGACTCATTTGTGAAAAGCACTCGGTTCTAGTCGTCCTCAGACCAGTGTTCGTGGTTTCGGACGAAGCCAACACCCGGGTCTGTATTGACTTAATCCAGAATCTTTGAGTCTTTATCTTACAGTTTAAAAATGTTCGGGACATTTCGCACTTCCAGAAGTCTACTCGTAGTCTTAGTTGATGTTGAGGTCCTGTTTCGGGGGGCATAATATACCAGATCGGTCATCTCTTTGTCTGCTATTACATGATAAATCTAGATGCCTGCACCTTCTTCGAATTCTTCTTTGTTATTTTCTCTCTTGCACCCACGTTGTTCGAAAAGTCGCATGCATCTAGATTCATCGTGTAATAGCTGACTGCATCGTGGCCCTTTTCTTACCTCTCCGATTCGCGGTCCCCGATATATTTTCAAATAACCTGTTTCTCTGTATCGATTTATGTTGCGAAAAACCGGATTTGGGCACATTTAGCATTGAGGCCACTTCTTGGTACGAATGTCCATTTTCAATTCAACATATGGCACAGGCTATCTGAACTTCAGTTAAGTCAGACATTTTCACGCAAATTATTCACTTTAATCATAAACAATATTGAATAACCGAAAAAAAGGCGCGAAACACTCAAACTTGGTCATATGCGTTTAATGACCAAATGTCTACTGGGACTGGCTGTAATTAAAGCTCCTAAAGTGCATTTCCGTTACCTACATACCATAAGAGTACCTTGAAATATAAAACATGTACAAAAAACATCCGTCAGTTTATATCTAACCGTCAGCCAGAAATCTTTTTAATTCCGAAAAAAAAAAAACAACTAAATATAGGGAAACAATATATTTGATCGCCCTTAAAAAAAACAGCTGAAGAGGTGAGGTATGAGAGCTAATAAAGATAACTAAAAGATTAGGCAAATGAAACACCTCCTTAAATTAAGGGGAGAAGTCCCACCTGGACCTAGAAAATTGATACAATTTCACTATGAAGATCTTGTAGGACTGAAACGGTAGTTAAAGAATATCTGTCGTATACAAAGGAGAGGTCTTGGTACTCTTCTGTAATGGTTTTGAAGGTAGAGTCTGGAAACTGGCCATATGACATTAGTGATAGAAAGTTCTTACTTGCTGCATCCTCGAAGTCAGAAAGCTTAGTTTAATATTCCGCAATGTGAGTATATATGCCATATACTAAGGGCAGTTGTCATATATAGTTTTTGAGGCGCTCCCAAAATGCAGAATATGAATTTTATTGCAATTATTAATTTTTACCCATCAGTTAAATCCGATGAAGAGTCCGAAGATAATGAGGAAGACAATGACATCGACGACTCCAATACGCAACCAAAGAAGAAGCCAAGCCAGGACATTCAAGAGGATAAACATATTAGCGCTGAATACGCTGAAAGCTTGGACATGACTTGCGTCAGTTCCAGAGTAAAGGCACCGGAAATCGTTAATGGCCTCGTAGAGAAATACGATAGGTTAGGTTAATTTGTATATTCTAACCTTACGTGTGTGGCGTTAACTTAACCCCATTTTACAGGAGGCGCAAAGGCGAACACATTTTCATTGTGGCATTCTACTCGTGCAACGATAACTTTGAACTGGAGGATACCGAACGTAATGCCGTCTATTGTAGTAAAAAGAAATGGATTGGCCCACTGCCAAATTGCATCCCCCTGGGTGACTACGATGAAGAAGGTAGGCGCAAATTGAAAATAACTTTTATTTTTGGCCACTTAATGGCGAACCTTTCCAATGGAAATAGATTACGATGGCTACGATGAGGGTGGCGAGGAAGAAGATGAAGAGGAAGCCAAGCCGCCTGTCGTTCTGCGGCCACCCGAAAACCCAACGTCCACTGAGGGTGAGTACACTGTGAAGGTGAGCGAGGAAGTGCCGGATGTGGTTAGTACAACGGTGGAATCAGTGACAGAGGTCAACACTGTTGTAGAACCCACTAGTGATCCATACTCACCTAGAGTATTGGATCAGAGCTGTGGTCCCGACAAGGGTGGCTGTGATCATAACTGTGAAATGGTATTGTATCCCGGTGAGAATGAGCCACGAACAGTTTGTACTTGCTACTCGGGATTCACATTGGATCCTTATGATTTCCGACGGTGTCATGGTGAGTCGATAGGGGAATCAATTGTACATTAATTCTGATAATACCTGTCCTGACAGATATCGATGAGTGTGACATCAGCAATGGTGGCTGCGAACAAATCTGCAAGAACGTACCAGGATCGTTCGAGTGCACATGTCAAGAAGGACTGCAAATCAACACGGTCACTGGAAACACATGTGTTGGTAAGTCTTCCTAGTTTTTTGCATTAATTTCAGTCTTCAAATGGAATATGGGTTTGCGAGTTAATCTGGTGGTAAAGTAGTGTAGAGGTTAAACTAATATATTCTCCACTTTTGTACAAAATCCTTCCAAAATGTATAAAGTTTTCTCTGTCTCTTTCTCTCTCTTCTCTCACACTCTTTTTATCTCTGCATGTCCTTGGTTTTGGTAGTCCTTACGGGTTCTCTGTTAAAACGTAAACCACTTTTCACACTTTTATACACATCAACCATGTAGATGTAAACGAATGTTTACTGCGAAACGGACACGGTCCATGCCAGGACACATGCCATAATACATGGGGTAGCTACACTTGCTCATGCGATGGTCTACCTGGAACTAAATTAAGTGCAGATAAGATCTCATGCGAGGACGATGGTGAATGTGCAATAAGTAATGGTGGATGCTCACACATTTGCTTAGCAACATTGGGACGAGTATTTTGCTTGTGTCCAAGTGGTTTTGTCTTATCGAAAGATTGGAAGAATTGTCAAGGTTTGTAATTTATCTACTCGTACCTATAAATATTTCAGTGAAAATGAAGGGGAATGAGAGAGGTGGATGTTAGTAGTTGATTTGCTGCTAATTCGGAGAGTTACGTTGAAGAGACTTATGTTGAAAAGAAAAATAGCTGCAAATAATAATTTCTTAGTTTAATTTTACTTCTGGGAAGAGTTCTCCTTTAACTCTGGGAAGTCATTCAAAGAAATACTAAATACTTTATTCTACATCTCAAAGAGCTTAACAGGTTAAAGATGGAAGTAGCACTTAACGGTAATCTGAAAAAATGTTATGAATTGTTGTACACATAAACTTAAAATGGTTGCAAGTAGCTACATTCTGTGAAAGCCTAAAATCGCTAGGCGGTCATTTTGCAATTTTCAGTACAAAAATTGTGTCACTATCCTCTTTGAACCGCTTATTCTCTATGGGATCATAATTGACGCCAGTCACATTTTTATTAGATGTAACAATATTTTCGACTTAAAAATATGTGAATGGAAAACACTTTTGCATTTCTCATTCACCATTGCACACACACACGATTCGATATATCTGAGAGATTTTGTCTGTCCGACCAAATCTGACAATGTGAACGCATGAAACGACAGTCGGACAGACATGTCGGATAGTTTTAAATTTTTGTTGATATTTTGGTGGTCGGACGGACTATCTGACAGTACGTACGCTTGCTTGTCTGTCCAACCTAAAGCAAATTTAATTTCTGAAATGTATTTCAAGGGGTGTGTTTGTTGTCGGAGAATTAAAAATGGTATATGGTGTATGGAAATTTGGAATTTAAACTAGGTGATATAAAAAATTCTGATAATCGCCTGTAGAATTCAATATTGTAATTCTGTTAGCAAATTAACCCTTAACCACCTAGCATATTTCTCACAGAAATGGACGATTTTTCCAAAGGTGTTAGTTTAAACGTAAAATAAGAAATGTTGACTACTTAACCCTTATAACTTCCTAGACTTAGAACATGTTATTGTCACATTACCGTAGTCACTACATTAAGTAGTCAACATTTCTTATTTTATATTTATGAACGAACACAGTTGGAAAATTCGTCGGGGTCTGTAAGACGTATTCTAGGTGCTTAAGGGTTAACGTACGAAAATTTTGGTCGCTTTTTCATCCATTCCTGTACCCAAATTCGCTTCCATTTTCTTTCTTTTCTTTCTTCTTCTAAAATCTTATCAATCACAATCATCTTTCGAATCCACTTGCAAAGTGAAGTCGCACAACAATGTTGGCCAATAAAGAATGCTAACGACATCGGTCTGTCAGACATCCATCCGATCAAGCCTGTCAGATATGTCGGATCGGGTCCGGATAAATGGTGCAATTTGGCTTAATTCACAATGGAAATTTATTACAAATTGACGATAGTCAATCATTTATTGATAATTGACAATCGCAATACCATCTACTCAAATTTTTTGATAGGTTCACAAAGGGTGACGATGAGAAATTTGAGATCTTTCAATGTTCTATTCAAGAAAATGTCAGGTTATCGCTAGCTTGAGTACTTTGGAGACATTTTGTACAGGCCGACGGGAAAATGCAGCAAACTGTGTACTCTTAAGTAGTCTTAGGTTTTCGGAAACTTGTAGAATGTTTTTCTTTATGTCGAGCAGCGTATCGGTATTCAAAAATCAAATAATTTGTGAATCTCTGAAAATCTTATACTGCAACAACGCCCAGAAAATAAATGAAAGGCAATAAGTCAATGTTACTTAAAAGAAATTGTACCCTAAATCCAATTCATAACCCTTTTATTATTCCGTGCATTTAGCTCTAGTATTAAAAATACATTCGACGGGGTTTCTGCGTCTCCATCAATCATCATATGTTAGCTATAAAAGTTATTCGTCTAATTTTATTAAGTTTGCACCGTTGTAACCAACTTGACAGCGTTTTCGCACAAACAACTGTAAAAAATACATAAACAACACAAGAGCGACGCTATTTGTAACTGAAAATGGCGGCTCATACCCAGACGCGTGGTTGTAAGATTACCATTCGTAGTCTAGGGTCTTGGGTATACTTGTTACACCTTCCTTCGAATTTGAAAAATATCATTCTGCGCCATAAAAGGGGCATTTTTCCCCTCAGTCCTTAAAAGTGTTATAGCATCTTCAATGACTCAAGAATCTTGTGAGCATAATATGAAATCGAACTGTATTACCTTCATATACTCTTTCTAATGTCTTCCATTCTTCACAGATATCAACGAGTGTGAAAATGCTGAAATTTCCGAGAGATGTTCCGGAGGTTGTGAAAACACCCCAGGATCATATGTCTGTCACCAGCAAACAACAGAAGAGACCAGAAGCAACGAAGTAGAATCTGAAACTGAATCTAGTCCGGTGCCCGTTCAGCCACAACCCACGATTGAATGTGAAGAAGGATTCCGCCTAAATTCCGAAGGCAACTGCGTTGACATCGATGAATGCGCCGAAGGTCTCGCTCGTTGTGAACACTGTCGAAATACCCACGGCAGCTACGACTGCAATTGTCCTGCTGGCTATGAGTTATCCGAAGATGAGACGTCCTGCGTTGATATCAACGAGTGTGAAGCTTACTCCAACCAAGACCAAGATGAAGACTCTCCAACCCCCTATAGATTGTGTTCACAGGAGTGTGAGAACACCGCCGGATCCTTTGTATGTAAATGCAGTGGCAACTTCCACATCGATGCAGATGGACGGACATGCATCCAAGACACCTGTGAAGATCAAAACAATCCCGCACTCAACAAGACACGATGCTCGTACTATTGTGAGGATAGTGCAGAGGGACCGATTTGTAAGTGTCCTGAGCAGTTTGTGCTGGGCCCGGATAAGTACACTTGTATGCACAGTCCTTCGGATGCCTGTCTGGAGATGGGAGGTAACGAGCGTTGTTTCCCAGGAAGCTGTGTCAATTCGGACGAGGGTAGTTACAAGTGCAGCTGTCCAATTGGTTTCAGGGATGAAATTTACTTTTGCAAGGATATTGATGAGTGCTCCGAGGGAACACACAACTGTTCGCACTTGTGCTTCAACACCGAGGGTTCGTTTGTGTGCCAGTGTCCCATTGGGTTTAGAGAGGTAAATGGAGATTTGAGTAGATGTGAGGACATTGATGAGTGCATCGAGAAACCTGGCACTTGTGGTGACAAAGCGTGTAGAAACACAGACGGTAGCTTTAGCTGCGTCTGTGCCGATGGTAGGGAGCCAGATCAAAATGGCCAGTGTGCCGGTAATGAGGATCTTTGCTCCGATAACAATGGAGGATGTTCCCATGAATGCTCTTCATCTGCGGGACGAGTTCAGTGTCAGTGTCCAAGAGATATGACATTAGATGGTGATGGCTATACATGCATCTACCAGGATGCTTGCGCCAGTAACAACAATGGCTGCTCTCAGATCTGTAATAGTCAGTATCAAGGAAGTTGCTCCTGTGAGCATGGCTATGAACTTCAGGAAGATGGCAAGACTTGTCGTGACTACGATGAGTGCATCGACAATAATGGCGGCTGTGAGCACATCTGTGTTAACAAGCCTGGTGGGTATGAATGCTTGTGCAGGTGGGGATATATGCTTCTCGATGACGTCTGTTTTGACATCGACGAGTGCGCTTTAGATTCGCATAATTGTGCCGCAGGCTTATTGTGTCAGAATCTTAATGGTTCGTATGCTTGTCTTTGTCCGCGAGGCTTTGCTTTTGCAGAAAACTCCTCAACCGAATGCTATGACTTTGATGAGTGCTCTGAAAATAACGGTAATTGCTCGGATATTTGCATAAATTTACGCGGCAGCTTTCAGTGTTCGTGTCCACCAGGACAGGTGTTGACTGATGACGAGAAGACCTGCGACCATGTGGATGGGTGTCTCATTGACAATGGGGGCTGTTCGCATAGCTGCGTCTTTGCTAAGCCGCTTACAATTTGCGCCTGTCCGTATGGCTATGCTTTAGGTGCCGATGGCAAGAACTGCGTTGATGTGGACGAGTGCAGCATGGGCGTATCCAAATGCTCACACATGTGCGTCAACAATGTTGGTAGCTTTTCGTGTGCTTGTCCCGAGGGATATGCGCTTGCGAATAATGGGCGCGACTGTTTCGATGTGGACGAGTGTATTGACAACAATGGCAACTGTTCCAATATTTGCATTAATCTTTTAGGTTCGTTCTCGTGTGCCTGTGAAGCTAGGTTTGAGTTAAAAGAGGACCTGCGAACTTGTACCGATGTGGATGAGTGTGAACAGTCACTGCACGATTGCTCGCACTATTGTGAGAATATAGTGGGTGGATATGAGTGCTCTTGTCCTGCCGGATTCGTTCTGGGACCAAACAAGTTGACATGTAGCGACGTGGACGAATGTGCGGCATACTCCAGCTGCAGTCATATTTGTCGTAATACTCTGGGGTCGTTCGAGTGTGATTGCCCACCTGGTATGACTCTTGATGGAGACAGGAAGACCTGCGTTGATGGAGATCTCTGTCACAAACTGGAGTGCTCTCATTATTGCGACAATACTGATGGCAGATCGCAATGTAAATGTCCAGATGGACTTACCATTGGTAGTGATTCCCTGACCTGTGTCGATGTCAACGAGTGTGTTGTCAACAATGGTGGTTGTTCGCACACCTGCACTAATATTGAAGGATCCTTTAGCTGTCTTTGCCCTCCTGGCTTAAAGCTAGGAGAAGATAGTAAGACATGTCAGGATGTCAATGAGTGTGATATCGAGAATGGTGGATGTGGCCACTATTGCATCAACACGAAGGGAGGTCACTCCTGCGAGTGCAGTGAGGGATTCGCTCTGCAAGGTGATGGATTCAGCTGTGTCGAGAGTGATCCCTGCCGTCGCAATAATGGCGGTTGTGAGCAATTGTGCGTGGCATCTGGAGCTGGGGTTAAATGTGCCTGTCGACCAGGTTATGTGTTGAATCCAATGGATAATTCCAGCTGCTCCGATATTGATGAGTGCCAGATTGAGAACATTTGCCAACAGCAGAGCTGCAAGAATACCCCAGGATCATATGAGTGCGGTTGTCAGCAAGGATATGCGAAGAATGGCTACGGCCAGTGTGTGGATATCAATGAGTGTGAGTATCAAAACGGTGGGTGCCCTGGTGAGTGCGTTAATCTACCCGGAAGCTTCGAATGTAAATGCCCTCGCGGCCTGCGCTTAAGTGGTGACCGAAAGTCCTGTGTCGAGGTCCGTGATCAATGCCAACCATTCCGCCCGCCGAAATATGGAGAAATCCACTGCACCAGATCGCGCCATAAGACTCAGTTGTACTACAAGACAAAGTGTTCGGTCTGGTGTGTGTCTGGTTACAAGTTGGAGGGACCTGCAACAAGACACTGCAGCGCGTCTGGACAATGGGATGACTTCGAGAATCGCTGCGTCCGTGAGTACGCCGGCAAACACAGCAGACATTTTCTTTATGATTTTTTTCCATTTCCAGCTCAATTGTGTCCCAGACTTCCTCAGGCCGAACATGGAACAATTCTACCAGCTAATTGTCTACTGGGCAAGACTTATGTGGGTGAGCGTTGCTTGTTGCATTGCAATCCTGGCTATATGCCAGTTGGTAAAAAAGTCACCGTTTGTAACGCCAACCAGATGTGGTCGTACAATTCCACATTTGATTGCATTCCTTTCGGAACAACGATTTTGCATCGTCCTCAGTTGGGTACTAGCCATCGTCGTGTGGGTGGAATTCCACGGCCAGACGGTGTACGAGCATACATTAAGTGTCCACGCAATACAACTGTCCTCCTCCCGGCGGGACATAAAACAGCGCATATTATCCTACAGAAACCGAAAACCAACTTGGACTATCGATATGTGGAATCATTCCCGGCATGGTCAAGGAATTTACAAGCCCATTTGGGTGCTGGAGTGCATGTTGTCACATTCCGCGGAAGGGATCCAAGCACTCGACGTGGTGCTGCATGTCGCACGGTTATCACTGTGAAGAAAACTGAACCACCAAGGGTGGCATTCTGTCCCCCATCGTTTGAGGTTAGTTTGGCCACCAACCAGGAGAGACGTTCAATTGCCTGGAAAGAACCACAATTTCAGAGTGGAAGTCCAATAAAAAATATCCACAAGTCTAATGTAAGTCGGATGGGAGTGTTTGTCCTCTTATTGGGTGTTAATGTGATTCCTTCTAGATCCCTGGACAACTGTTTGGCGAGGGTGTGCATAGAATTTCATATGAAGCCACCGATGTGGATGGTCTGACAGCCAGGTGCGAGTTCAATGTCGTGGTTAAAGGTAGGTTTGAACCTGGAGAGATACTGTTGATGTCAAATTCAAATAAATCAAATTCCCTCTTAGCACCGCTAGTTTCATCCCTGCCATACACATACAACTATCCACCAGTTGAAGGAAGAAGTGGCAAGCTCCTGGCCAACCATGATTCCTACATCATCTGCGGAACACAAGCACCAGTGAAAGTGTATGGCAATCAGGCTGTAAGTATTCCGTATTGGGTGTTGCATATGTTTGCCTATAGTATTTAATGTGCCGTCATGTGTTTTGTTTTTAAATAACACTATATACGTATTATGTAGTAATAATAAAGATTTATGTGTTTTACATTGTGTGTGTCTCTGTTTTTGTTTTGATTGTGGCCATTGACGTCGGTTACTAAATAAATAATTATCTGTGTTTCTGTTTATTTTTTTCATTTTTATCAATGATTGATTGAATGTCGTAGAAAGTATGTAAGTGCATGAGCTATTAACGTTCAATATACAAGTACTTATACGGCTCATTTTTTGTTTCTATATAAATTTACGGAGCACATTTTCTTAACAAATTAGTGACGTTTGCTTCAATGCAACTTCTAAATCGTACAATGTCTTATGGCATCCGAAATCCTGAAGTTTAGTATTCAGAAACCTAGTTTAGCTCATAGAAGTTAAAACAAAACTCCTAATGGAAAAACTTCTCATGGAAAAAAAAATAAGTAAACAAAATTAAAACCCCACAAAGGGAAACACCTACTAAAAAGGATGGTACAATAGATCTTTTAGGTCGCAGTGCCCTCCAGAACTGGTTTCCATTTGTCAGGTTTTAGTTTTTTTTAATTTGAACTTTTTAGTTTCAGAAAATATGTAGAGTGTAAGTAGGATAGCATGTTGTGTTCTACTTGTCAAACCCTTTCATTGGGTACTTATATTAAGGAGATCGTACAGATAACGCTAATCCACCATCTTGGTACGTCCGCCATATTGAATTTTAAATGACGTCACTTAGCTTATGGTATTCTACTTGTCAAATCCTATAATCAGATGCCCATATTAAGGAAGTAGTAATGATAACGGTAATCCGTCATCTTAGAGTGTCCGCCATATTAAATTTAGAGTGACGTTATAGTGTATCGTATTCTACTCACCAAGCCCTTTCATTTGATGCCACTGTCAAGGCAGTTGTAAAGGGGAAGAAAAAGGTGGTCCGCCATCTTGCTTGGTGTGTCCGCCAAATTGATTTTTCTGTGACGTCACATAGCCCAGGACACTTTCCGGATCTAGACGACACCTCATTTATTGAAATCGGTTCCATAGCTTAGGCTATCCGAGGTGACATCCTTACATACATAGAAACAAACAAGCCCAGCCTATCAAAATCAAAACCCTTCCTTTTGCCTGGTCGGGTAAAAAGAACGTTGGCGTAGAAAAGCCGCACTAGAATATTAAAAGTTATGGGATTCCCATTCCTCCCTTCTTTTTCTGTCCCCTAGCTAGCCATATCCCGTTAAAATGGCTTACAATACCGTATAGGTATAGAACATTTAAATATTCTATATCCATATTACAAACGTATGTACATATATGAAGCCAATCAGCGCAACACTTAGCGATGGTTAGTATTTACGGTAGCTTCTCAACAGACTGACATTTTTTACAGACAGATCCCGGAAGTGAGCATCGTGGTGTAGTGGTAAGTGCGTTGGACTACTACGCAATGCCGCCCGGGTTCAACAATCCCAGCAAATACCTAAAAAAAAGTTTTTTCACGGTGCCACCTCTTTCGAATGCATTCAAAAAGTATCATTTGTCATGAGGAGCCATTTGGAGTCGGCAAAAAACTGTATTATTTGAGCAAAAATATAATACGCACACAACTACTCCACGACCTCTGTTGCACATACATGTTCTTTTGATGATTTTTATCACATTTGCCGCTCTATTTTATTGATAAAGGTTTGACTATATGCCTTTAGTATTTAAAGGCCCCAAAGAAAGCAGCTGCATGCTGTTAAAGCGCACGATCTCGGCGGCCAAGTTTGATTACAATTAAGAGAAATATCTCGACCAGAAAACTTCTCTCGAAAAAGAGCAATGGTTCCGCCACTTGTGTGGTACGTAGGAAATAAAACGCATCCATACCGACATTTTCCTGCCATAGAAATTCATTGATAATCTCTTTACTTTAGGTGGCGCTATAGCTCGGGGTGAACCTGGGTTTGCTTGTAGGGAGCACAACAATAACATCAATGCTTTACATTTCGTCATAACTAATATCCATTAATAGGCACAGAAATATTGACAATGATGACACCATCATCAAGTAGAGATAAGACTACCCCTCGTAAAAAAAATTGTTTTCCGCAACATTACAAGGCGAACTCAGTTGGACACCCTTCCAGCTTGGATGCACAAAGTGAACTTAACTCAATGCGTCCGACTCAACGAACGAGCTGCAGTTGCAGACTAACTACCTATCTCTATCTACTATCCTGAGAGCAAGATGGATATTCCCACTCTTCTTAAGCTACATATGTATCAGTTTACAAAAGTCAGATAACGAAAAGTTAAATGCTAACGAAAGTATCATTCTAGATCTATCCCAAGTCATGATTACATTTCTCTGTCAAAAAAATCCTTGACAGATAGTCTGGGACCATACTGTTCATTTGTCAAAATTATGATTGCATCACATGGGTTTTTCTGAATATTTTTAGTCGCACGTAGGCACTTCTTTGTTTCATACAGTCTCTCAAGTCTGAAAGTCAATTCACTGGAATTAAAAAAAAAAATAAGTAAGTTAAATGATTCAGTATATCTTTAACCTACGAAATGGAAACATTTTGGTTTTCCAACTGATAACAAAAGACAACAAATCAGTTTTTCTGAATGGAAGGCTCTCTGCGGGAGGGTGTGTCATAACGGGTGAGTATGCACGTTTCATAAAAGGAAAAAACACATATCACAATTATTTTTAATCTCGGCTTTAACCTTTACTAAAAATTCAAATTGATAACTAACACACGAGTACTGCGGTGTTGTATTTCGAACCTCTTATCGTTTATATGAAGATTGTAACGTACGAGTACATAAATGTTATGTATGCTTCAATAGAAATTAGCATTTCTTGTTTCATTGCCGATTGTTCAAGCCTACCTTAATGATGATATGTTTTTTTCAATTTACAGATTAATCTACCGCCTGGATGTGTCATTAAGAACGTTCGAGTTAAGCCATTGCGACAATACATGAGGAGGAGTTTCTATAGCCACAGATGGTCTCCCTTTAGAAATTTTTAAGTCACCTTTGGACGCGCTCTGAATAATCTCATTTATTTAAATTTGTAAAAAAAATCATATTGGAGTCACGCTAAACGTATTATACTATACGTAGAGCTATATACACAACTCAAGTCTAATTTAATATTTAATAATAATTTTTCTTGTATGTAACAACGTAATTTTCGATGTCAAAAGTGTCGACATTAATGATTGATAATATTTTGTATAAATAAAAAAAAAATGTATAGTTGAAAAGCCATAAACATTTATAAGTGTTCATTGAAAAAAAAACTGCAAACCAAAAGTCATCACAAATCTGTTTGTTTACAGCTAAATAACCTAAAATAGAACTCATTCAAAGAAACGGAATTGGTATCTACTAATGTTATAGAGAACGGTTTGAAAAATCACGACTTGTGGCCCCTGCAAGCGTTAAAAAGTTGTGATAATGACTTTTGTGTGGTACCGTCAAGGACATTTTATAATACGGCGGGATTAACAAAAGTTCGCTTAGTTAGCGAAAAAAAAAAGTTAGCGGCAAAAAACTGTAGGTCCCTTCCATTCGTGCAAAAATATAACACGCACACACAAATGGTTGCGAGAAGCAGGCCCAGGTTCACCTCGAGCTGTAGCGCCAACTAAGTAAGTAAAGCCAAAAATCGCACGGAATTTCATTATACCCGAGAACGCAAGAAAGTTGTTGTTTTTTCGATAGTGTGAGCAGAACTGAAGAAGTTCCTTTTTTTGGTTTCCTCCTCAATTTTGGCAAACTTTTGGTAAACAAATTTGGAAAAGTGGCGATTTATTTCTCAACATAGTCTCCTTTTAGCTCGATACACTCGATCCAGCGATGCTCCAACTTCTTTAACCCATCCAAAAAATAGGTTTTCTAGAAGTCTGCAAATTAGGCCTCCGTAGCGGCGATGACCTCCCCATTCGAAAATTCACGGACAAGCTGGCTTTCACACGTGGTCAAAACAAAACTACGAGCCCAATTCGGCTGAAATTTTGACAGTAGCCGTCTACGAGAATGTACTAGACGCTTGCGATACTGGCACCATCGGGCGGTGAGGCTAAGTACTGATCGGACCGCCCTCGTATACTAAACCTCACCCTCATAGACAGACTTCAACCATTCCACCGCGGGACTGCCGTTAGGTACTACTTCGCGGGGCTGGTTAGCAAATCATACTCTACGTCATGTGTCAGCTTCTGCTGCTTTTCTATTCTCCGTAGTTCCTGTTGGGGTACTGTTACATAGCTACAGATGGCCATCCAATTCTCTTCTGACCGCAACATGTGGTCGAGGAGCGACCGAAGATTTGGCGCAGTGGTTCTCCAAGTTGTGAAGCGTGTGCAGTAAAATACCGCATGCACCGTATATATATTTTTTTTTTTATAATCTACCCACGCTAAAGGGGATATGAATCCCCTATAACGTTTACACACATCTTCTTCCTCGTTTGGACATCCCGGACAGAATGGCGAGGTCTCATGTCCAAATCTGTGCAGGTACTTCCGGTAACCTCCATGGCCAGAAAGGAATAGGTAGTTGCAGTCCCCGTGTTTCCGACTTATCCAATTTTTTATTGTCGGGATCAGCTTGTAGGTCCACCTGCCTTTTTGTGTGTTGTCCCACCGGGCTTGCCACATACATACATAGCTGCTGACGCTGCCTTTTCTTCTAGTTTTATCATCCTGATTTCATTCGCGTCATGTTGGCCCAAGGCTCTCCTGCTATATATTCTCCTCTTTTCGTCTGCGCGGATGTCGATGGGGGCCATCCCAGCATTACAAAAATTATCAGTTTGTTTGACGGCGATGACTTTCGCTCTGGGGAAGTAATTCGACATCATGACCTTTATTGAGGGATTTGCCAAGATTCGTCATGTGTTTCGATTTTTTTTAAAGCGATTTTCGAACTTTTCCAGAAAATATTTCACAAAACATATATACATGAGCCTATTTTTGCTCTTCGTTCAAAATTCTTGAAACGCATCGAGCTGATTTCTCCAAATATTTTAGGCGTTGATATATTCGTTACACAGCCATGGCATTCAAGTCCAGTTCATAAGCTTTGGCCCTCAATAGAGCCACATTTGTATCGTCGGCCGAGGATTTGGGCCCACCATAACGAGATTCGTCCTCCACACTAAAATGGAATCTTCCACTGGAATCTTCGAAGCAACATTGAAACAGTCATATGCATTTTGGCATATGTGCCGAGTTTCATCACCACTAATCCTTTTGACGGAACCAAATCGCAATCGACAATCTACACAGCTTGAAATACATTTTACAGAAAACAAGCCTGTTTCAAATTATATTTATTTAAAAATCCATCAGACAAACGTACAAATAAACTACTCTCCTGAATGCTGCAACTCAATATTTGTTCTGTCTCTGTCTTAAAAGAGTTGCTACAAATGTCTTAAACCAGATCAACAAGTTTTGTAATCTCTCAACAAATGTATCTGTCGACACATTTCAGTTCCGCGTAAACAAATCAAAAGTGTTTATGAAAAATGATGCAAACACAGAATTGAATGACGAAAGCATGTTTCAGTTTTACAAATAACTATTAGCCACAGGAAATGAGATCGTAGTCGTAAAATCGACATTATTTAAGTAGGCATAATTATGTATGTATGTTAAAATTGGTGCTATTAGGTTATTTAAACTTTAATGCATTTGTCCCTAATATGTTTGTTTGTGATTATTCATTAAATGTGCTTTGTTCTGAAATATGTTTTCTGTTACACAAACAAATGATTGCTGGCACTTGTGGAATTGAAAAGGCTATAATTGGTTGTGTGCTGGTACCAAAATGTGGAAAAAAAATATACAAAGAAAGGGTTTTTGCTTTTTTGACCGCGTTTTCATTTCATTTCTATTTGTTTCCTTGGCTACTGCCCAATAGAATTATAAGAAAAAGAAGACAAAAAATGTCTTACCGACTAAACTCTGAGGATCAATGACGATCACGGGCTTCCTGGCCGGTCTTCACATTTATAGGGATTGTTAAAAACCGGATTAGAATTCGAAATTTTAAACGAAAGCGTCTCTACTAAATCTACTAAATCTTCTGGTCCTGGGTCGAATCCAGAAAAAAAAAAACGAGCACGATCCTTTTTTATTCAAAATCAATACGATATACGCCAGAAACCTACGTATCGCTTTTTACCTAGTAAGAGCACAGTGGTCGCCGTGGCCATGGTGGTTAGTGCGGACTACTACGCATGCTGCCCGGGTTCAATCCCAGCAAAAACACCCAAACGTTTTTTCACGGTGCCACCTCTTTCGAATGTCTGACAAGCAATCAAAGAGTATTTGTCATGAGAAGCTTCTCAACTCGCCGATCGGAGACGGCAAAAAACTGTAGGTCCCTTCCATTTCGTGGAAAAAATAACACACATACATAAATGGTTGCGAGAAGCTAGGCTTGGTTCTGTATAGGACTGCTGACGCCGTATATTTATTTATTTTAAGAGCACAGTGAAAACTCGAAACTCTCCACTGATGTTTTCTTATTACGAGTAAGAACTCTGGTGAAACGCTACAGGTAAGTGTATCGGATTAATGGTTCTTGCCGTAGCTAATATTTGGGGAAATGTATAGGAGCAATCATTACAATATACTTATAGGAGTTAATAGCATCACGCCAAAGGCCAAATATGTTTGCACACCTATTATAAGTTTAGGAGATTGGCTCGGTCCTTTTTAGTGTTCCGTACCCAATTGGCAACAACGGAGTACGGAACAGTTATGGAATCCCCTCGGTGTCTGTCTGAAACAGGCGCTTACTCAGAGCATAGATAATTTAAATTAGATAAGACAAAGATTAATGAAATTTGGAAAAGATGTATCAGAGTAATTAGTGGCCCAAATATAGAAGTGAACTTTCAAAGTTGAATTTTGACATTGGTGGGTTAAATGGGGAGTTAACAAAAAAGGATCAGTTTCCAATAGGCCACTATCGCTACATTTTTTTTCAGTAACTTAACTCATCAAAAAAAGCCCTCAGTAATGAAAAATTGCCTCTGTCATAAAAAAAAGTGTTTTTTTTTAATGCAGTAAACGCCAGCGGACCGAGAAAATGCGAACCAAATTGGAGGTGCCCCGATTTGAGAGGTCCTCCAAATTGGGTCAAATATCATTTTGTCCCAATTATGCATACTGCTGCCTGTATTCGAAATATACTACGAAAATGAATAAGTGCTATGTGGATTGTGTTGTGGCAACAACAGAATAAAAGCATAGAATTTTCCTCACGAACGCATTTCCGATATTAAAGGGATTCCCCTATTTTTGTGCATAATAGCATGAACATACTGTTCGTACATATATGTTACACATACACACAATCAGCTCTGAATCTCTGATATTAGTAATTTCTCCCGCTCTTTCCTTTTCGTCCCAATATGAAGGTTGCTTTGCAAGCAATTCTAACGAAATTCGCAAGCAATTCATGAGCCAGTCCAGACAGAGGTGCTCCGATTTGAGAGGGTCGCTTATACGTAGGCTGTTCGTTAAGTCAGTGACTTTGAAATTAAAAACTCGTTTTTTTCTCAAAATTTAATTTATTTTTCAACATTCTTTTAGCGCGATACACTTTTCTCAACGATTTTCCAACTTTGTTAACCCTTCAAAAAAAAAAAGAATGATTTCTCGAACCCTATAAAATAGTCTCAGCACTCTCACGAACCTTGACTTGCGATCGTCCAACACAATATCGTGAATTTTTTGACCATTTCTTCCATTGCGACGTCATTTGGACGTCCTGGGCGCTCAGTGTCTTTTAAGCTCGTAAGAAAGTTAGTGCACTACTTTTGTACCATCCCACGCGAGGGAGCAGAGTCTCTATAATATTTTTTAAGTCTATCTGCAGTCTCCTTAATGTTTTAGTGTTGTAGTGTTTTATCAAAAAAAGATAAATTCCAAAGCAAGTTCCTAAATGTGTTTCTGTAAATATATACTATAAACATAACTATCTTGTCCATGACAGTGTACGGTTAACCTTGAGCGGTAGCTTATAATTTAATTAAACTCTACATTGCATCATTTAATTGGCAGAACATTTAATCATTTATGGTTTTTCCCCAAGTTAATTCTTAGAACGGATAAGTATATTTAATAATCAGAAAAATAAAGCGGAATTCGCATTTCTGAGCATCTCTATATTTTGGGACTTTCTACTTTCAAAAACGCAGTAATTACCATTACTAACTGCGCTTATCGCATTAGCATACTTTGACAAACTCTTTAGGTTATAAACATGTTATGGGAAAGCAAATGAAAATGATAAAAAAACCTTTATAGTAATTTAAGTAACAACAACTTGAGCAGCATCATGTCGTTAAACCCGTTGTACAAATCCAATTAAATATTTCCCATTATCATGTTTTTTTTTATTTTATTTTCTTAATAAGTTTCCATGATTTCTTCATGTGTCTCTGTATAATTGTCATATTCGCGATTGCATTTTTCAAATAACCACAATAGTAACTTCGTTCCAATCTGGAACACGTGAGGATTGAGGAAGCACATTTCAATAATCCATTATTAACAAATACCTATGTACACAAAATACGTCATAAACGAGTAATGTCCAGTCCATACCCCACACGCTGGCCAGAAGGAAGCGGAAAACATGTTTTATTGTTAAATTAAAATGTAATAACAATTTCCAAGAGAAGGCCCCAAGACCTCAACACTTCAACTATATTATTGAATTGATTTCAACGAGTACGAGTATACGAGTAGATGCTTTGGTGGCAGCCAGTCACTCGCTCATTCAACTGGATTGGCGATAACTCACCCCGATAACCTAAGAGGGACCGATTATCTCAGACAGAGAGTTTCGAGTTTCAGTTTTTTGGCCGAATCTATTTAAGAAGTAGTCTCGCTTAATTCTTTTAGTGTTTGATTTATTGTCCAGTGTTAATAGTACGCGTACGTTGTGGATTTCATCTTGTTTATTAAATTTTAGTGAAATACGAATATTGTTTAAGTAATAATTAGAACTGTGAATTTTTATTGGATATTAACAGAAGAGAAAGAAACTTGATTTAATATGATGTACGATAGGCAAACATCGTTCGAGAAGGTAAGTGGTTTTTTTTGGGGAAAGTGATAGTGGAACATTTTTTTTAATTGCTTAGTTTTTTCCTTCTGCATTTGGTGAAAGGATATTGCAACTTCTGCTTGGTAAAAATAAATAAATAAATCAAAAGTCAAGTGATAAAGGTTTTTTCCACACTAATGGAAGGGATCTACCAGTTAAAATGCTCCCAACGTCAGACTTGTTTAATTTTTTTTATTTTATTTATTTAATATTTAACACCGAAGATGCAAAATCTTGTAAATTAGTGAGAATGGATGAATGAGGGGAATTGAACTGAATGGAAACAAAGTAACAAAGGAAAATCAAAAACGATTAATATTAAGTTAACAAAAGATAATTGAATTATTAATTAAAAGTTACTGTAAAAAAGTACGTTTAATTCAAATTTCATAGCCGTAAGTGAGTCGAGGCATAGCCAATGTTTTTGCAATTTAGGTGTGTGTCTTCATCGGAGTGAAAGAATTGGATTCCCATTGTGTTCTAAGGGGTTGGGCATGAAATCCCGCCTCACAAAATCCCGACTACAAAATCCCGACAACAAAATCCCGACTGACAAAATCCCGACTGCCAAAATCCCGACTTACAAAATCCCGACTTTGGGATTTTAAACGCGCGAATTTTAAACTATTATTTTCTCCAAAGTCGGTATTTTGTCAGTCATGAACGTGCGGCCATTTTATTTTTTTTGGTTTGTATGAAAATCTTTATATCCCTTCGCGGAACTATTTTCTCATTCTTATAAGACTGATTTATCACACGGCTCAGTACGTTTGGATAACTAGACATGATGAGAATCAAAAAGCGCTGTTCTTTTTGATTCTCATAAAATAATATTCACCACAAAATACTTATTTTGAAAGGAAGTTGTTTCGACACTAACAACCTCCTCGCGATGTCACACCCTGAACACTTCACTAAAAAAAACAAAAAAACCGAGAATTTACCAAAACACGCACTATGAATAAGATACAAAAATCGTTTGGTTAAGTGCACCGAATGAGAATCACAAAGAACAGCGCTTTTCGATTCTCATCAGATGCACTTAACCAAACGATTTTGCTAACAGATTCGTATTGTGTTTTGGTAAGTTTCTTGTTTTTTTTTTTTCGTAGTGACATGGTGGGGTAGTGGGCGAACACATTCTTTTAAGAATGTGGAAAAAAAATGATAAGAGATTTAAAGATTCAATTTTTTTTTCAGCAAAAAAAAAAATAAAAAATTCACTGCGAAACGAAAATCCCGACAAAGTCGGGATTTTGTATAGTCGGGATTTTGAAAGTCGGGATTTTGTGCCGTTCCCTGTTCTAAGCACTCCATAGGTCTTACCTACTACTAGACTGGCGTAGGTACTTATCCCGAGTTATGCCTATCAAGAGTAATGGAGGGAAAGTAGGTATGCCGGTTTTCAAGGTTTTCTTGTACTTAGTTTTATCAGGATTTAGGAACAGACCATTTCTATGAGCCACAGCCCAGTGCCCGATATCTTTCAGATCTTCATTAACATATTTACTTGTTTGCTACATCGAACGCATTCATTTAAATAATATGGTTGGCATGCATGATTGGATGATCTATCCGCCATTCTATTCAATAAATGTCCGTCGCACGAATCAGTTCAGCCTTTTATTCTTTCTCTTCCTCAAGATCACTACAGTTAACTCGTGACGTGCTTGAGTAAACCCAATGGATAGCTCATTACGAGCTGAACCTCTTCGGCGTACATATGCACATATGTATGTCAAAGGCAAGTATAGGAAGAAGAGTAGTGGTCCTCGCATAGAACCTTATGGCACGCCCCTGACTATGGGGAGAAAGCCTGATAATACATGGTTTACTTCTATTGCTTGTACTCCGCTTGTATGTTATCTCTATAGCACACGGTGAGAAATGGTACATTTGGGACAGTTTATCGCACAAAGTGGAGTGAACTGCCATATCAAACGCCTTAGAGAAGTCTACTACGGCAAGAAATGACACTTTGGGTGAATGCGTCAACGTCAAAGTTGCGATGCGATAAAATCGAATGCGCTGTTGCACGGTGTTTTGCGATCAGCTGCAGTGGCAATAGCTTTTCGAATTGTTGACGGACGTGTGAAGAAGTTTTCGAATTCATGATCGTGATCATCGTCATGCAATTGACTATTACGAATTCACCCTTTATCTGCATTTAGGCGATCCAAATACATATCTTCGGATACACCTATTACGACAGTCGTACACAGCTTTGTTTCTGCCAAAAACCAGATTGGTTTGGAGACAATATCTTGTCTGAGTGGAGAGATTTGTATTTTTTATATATTTTTAAACATTTTTGACACAAATTGCTAATCAGTCAGTCAGTCAGGTCTGAATTCGTCACCTTTTGGTGTTTTAGGGACCGCAACAATGGGTGGAGTTCAATAGCATTAAATTTAATACAGAGTATACTTTCAATAACATCAGAACTATTATACTTAGACCTTCTGCTACTGTGTAAAGCAAAATCTTGGATCAAGGGCAGAGGAAAACATTGGGGAGTTTGGGTACTCCCGTATCAACAGGATTCTTTGAGGAAATCAATTTATGATTTAATTCATCAGGATTGACAGTGATTTTTGCATTTACCATACCAACGCCAATATTACGAAGATGCTTTCACAGATACCGACTGCACTCAATTAATTGGAATAAGAGTGTGATTTGGCTACACGAGTCTCAGTAACTACTTGGCGACGCAATAAACGAAAAGAACTCCGGTACTCATTCTGGTGGAAACGCTTCCAATGATTATATGCAAGATCATATGAATGATTGCCGGACAATCGAATGAGGGTGATAAGACTCTGCTGGGATTCGATCATGCCACAGCACGCTCTGTAGTCCAACGTGAGAACCCTTTCCACAGCAGTCATTATCACTTCTGATGACGACAATCTTTATTTTGACCACACGCAACGCACTGATATGATAATCATGATTTACAGTGTATTGTCCTTAAATTGCGTCATTGAATGTAATCGGAATAACAAAACAAGTCGTTATTGCTTGTCTTGGTGATAACACCAAATGAAGGCTCTGTTTGTCTCAACTAATGGATTACATAGGTAGGTACCAATCAGCTACGCCATCAACTACTCTTCCAAATGTTTTTATTGTGACATTTATCAAAACAAAAAATGCACCTAAAAAGCTGACGAAATTAATGACACATTTAAATAAGTCGCAAAATAATAATGTAATTAAATTTTCTGTTTTTTGCAACTTTGCTCGAGCTCTCTAAAGTCTAGAGCCAGGTCAACTCTAAGATAACCTGAATACAAGTTTCAGCAAATGATAAGTAGCAGAGGACGAGTACGTGCTATACTGGTGAAAGTGATAAAACTAACAAAAAACATTTGATTATTTTATTAGTGTTATGTCTAAAAGACTGAAAACACAAAAACATGCTTTGAACTCTTATACCTCTCTCTAAACAAACACAAAGAAGTTTGCTTGTTTTTTTCCAGTTAAATTGAATAGTGAAGAAGATAGTAATCGACGAACTAATGGCGAATGGATGCGCTGTGTTATTAAAAAGATAACGTCAACAATATAATCCGGCGAAAGTTGATCTTCCTTTGGATTGAACAACAATATACATATGTATGTAGAAAGAACCACTGCCACATGCTATCAATTTAGTATAGAGTTTATTTATTAAAGACTAGACATCTGTTCGGAAGTTTGATGAACGACCTCTGTTGGAATTAAACTATGTCACTAAGATTGTTCTACGGGAATGAGTTGGGCACGCACAGAAGAGATGACTAGAAACTCCTTACTCTTCCTCGTCTCTATAGCTTATGTAGAAGTAATTCGAGAGGACACCGACCCTAGTTGCACGTTCACCTATGTTAATTTGTAGTCTTTTTAAGGACAGAAGCGTTTTAGAATCAGCATGGCCCAGGTCTATGTAGAAGATCCACCATCCCATCTAACATTGGCTCTACTATTGACTGTGTGAGTGACT
Source organism: Brachyopa scutellaris (assembly GCA_949775065.1). Taxonomy (NCBI): domain Eukaryota; kingdom Metazoa; phylum Arthropoda; class Insecta; order Diptera; family Syrphidae; genus Brachyopa; species Brachyopa scutellaris. Next base: position 116,841,984 of record OX459113.1, read on the forward strand.
GAGTGAAAGCAAGGGGTATACCTAGATTCTTTTTGTCCCGTAGAATCGGTATTGTTGTTCCTAGTTCACCATTCACTTCACTCCCTTACTTTGAGTGATTCTCAGCTGCCTTGATTTTAGTTCTAGATGGGAGTTCGGATTAGTGATGGATGGTGGTAGAATCCGAACATTGATTACTATTGTAATGAATAAAATGAAACAAAATAAACTCTATGGATCTTTCATAAAATACCATTAAGGATTTTTCCAATAACACCACTAATAAAATATGCCAGTCGATTTCTATTTCACGGTAGTAGAATTTAAGATGAAATTTGAAGTGGTGGACATTTGAACTACTTAGGTAGTAGTAGAGGTCCATGCGGAGAGTTCTATGCCCTCTATAGCTATTTCCTTTTTTTCTTTGGCTACCCCATTTCCGTTGTGTATTAGTATCGTATATCCTTATAAGCTCAATGTGGATCTAAGTCAGTGATGTCAGATTGCTTTGATCCGATATCCCAAATTTTAATTCGAAAATCCCATAATATCCCATTCGATTAACCCAAAAATCCCTTTTAACCCTAATTGTACCAGGTTATATTTTTTACACAAACTACCGCGTTGTGACTCTCAGTCACATGTGTAATGTTTAAGAATGCTCATATAAAAGAATTGTTGGCACATACAAATTAATACAAAACAGGAACTTTATTAAGCATTTAATTACTTATTTATACATTTAGGACAAAGTAACGTTTTCTGTTAGTGCCCATTGCAGACATTTAGACCACACTCCGAATAACTCTGTTTATTCGCACGGCATTGTTTTCAATGGACTTATGTGGCATCGATTACGAATATTATATGCTGTCGATCTCGATGGTGACGGCGGCGCGGCGTAGTGGTATCACTATTTGCTGATGTTTTTTCAATGGTCAGAAATGAATTCACAATGCGAGCGTTGCTCTGCTAAGATATCGTTGACTTCTTCATTGAATGCTGGATGCAATCAATCACATCATAAACCAACCATTTTAGAAAGAGTTTGCAGCAAATATTTTCCATTGACCTACTGCATTCAGGGTAAAAACAAAGCCACACAACTGCTGAAGCCACCCCCCCGCAAAGTTAGATTAGGTTGAGAGGGGTTGTTAGGTTGAGCAATCACAAACCACTAGGCATCAGTGTGGATCCATCGCGACCCCTCTTAACCTAACCTATCTTGCGGGTTAGCTTCAACAGATGTGTGGCTTAGTTCTTACTCCATCCCAGAATGGATTTCCTCAAAGCATTTTATAACCTTGCAAAATTATAGAACGAGTCTATAGTTGATTAGGCCCACCTCTTCCAGACTACTAAAGAAGTAAATCCCTACGACAACGTGCTGTGCTCTGACATTCGCATAGCATAATGCGCGATATCCTCTGGTATACCTACATATATCATTGCAGGGTGTTTCTGTAAATGTCAGTGCCTGTGAGTTCGGGCATCTTGGCATGTTTACCCAAGAGGCAATACCACTTCACACCCCGGTGTAGTGGTAAGTGCGTTTGACTACTACGCAATGCTGCCCGGGTTCAATCCCAGTAAATACCTAAAAGATTTTTTTTAGGGTGTCACCTCTTTCGAATGTCTGATAAGCATTCAATCAAAGAGTATCATTCGTCATGAGAAGCTTCTCAACTCGCCTTTCGGAGTCGACAAAAAACTGTAGATCCCTTCCATTCTTGCAAAAATATAACACACACACGAAAATGATTGCGAGAAGTAGGCACTGGTGCAACCCGAACTGTAGCGCAACCTAAAGAAAGAAGATTTTGCACATAATCATTTCTGTATCTTCATTTATTTTTAGAGCAATCTGTAAGCTACCTCTGAAACATCCACCAAATTATAATTTTGCAATATTGGCCATCTACTTGTTTTTCGTTTTATCGAGTATGCATGCGGATAAACGTATTTATGGGCATATTACCCCCACTCCCTCCGTAGTTACTATGATACACGTCGTTTACGAAACCAAATACAAGTACAACCATATTTTGAAAACGCATACTATGTTTTGAAATTCTGGCTACATTAAAAATTACTGTGTGTCTGTAAGTCACAACGTGGTAGTTAACGTTAGTATTTTTAGAATGGTAAAAAACAATTCAAACCAAGAACTAAAAATTCATTTAAATTAGCGCATTATATTAAGAACTGTTTAAAAGTAGAATACACAAGCCCTAAAGTAAATAACCGACGTTATTACGAGAAATACAGCCGAAATAATTTCGAATGTGACTCAAAGTGGTAGGATTATGGTTAAAATCACTTTCAAGAAAACAACTTAATTTTTGCTCTAAAATTAAGTTTTATTAAATAAGTCAGTTGTCTCTTAAACAAACCTTATTCATTATGGATTTTTAAGTATTGAAACAAAAATAACGAAACTAATTATAACAACAATTTTAAATCAGGTGCCTGTAGTTTCTGAATTAAATAAATTATTATAATTTTGGACATTTTGAATCGATTTTACTGTTATTGGGGATTTTACCTTAATTTCACAGATTTATGCTACCTACTTCTTAAAACTTCTTAGAATTTGTTTGTTTTTACGAATGACGTGAGTATGGATGAAGTAAAAGGAGAAGGCAAATGACAATCGAGATTCGAGAATCGAATACCGACTGCGTTCATTAGTTAAAGTTTTAAAGTTTAAAATGAAAACGAGAGCGTTTAAAAAGATTGGAAATGACAGCGTTCAAAATCATGTTTGTTAACACAACTATTGATTAAGCTTATTTTTTTGTATTGTCGGTAAATTGTGCACTTTTATGTTTTATTGAATTTTTCTATTTGGGCAAAAGATCCCACGATTGCGTTCGAAATCCCTTCATCCCTTTTAGGAGTTTAAAATCCCATAATATTGGGATAAATCCCACGATCTGACGTCACTGATCTAAGCTCTCGGTCTCCTTTTTAGTGTTACATACGTAGGCACCCAAATCGGCAAAACGGACATGTATTGAAATCAAATCGGTGTCTGTCTATTTGTTCCAGGTGTTTTTCTCATAGAATAACTGACGTAAACAATTTAAATTTAGAACAGTTGTAGAGTTACTACAGACATTAGTTGATTTTTGACTTTGCTGTTTAGTTTGGGGGGATTTTTTTTAAAGTCATTGTGTCAAATGAAATTAACATTCAATATTTAATAAGTTATATATATATTTGGTGATAGTTTTTGTATAACCTTTTTTACCAAAAAAAAAAAAAAAAAAAACGATTAAAATTGGGTAACCCATGCACCCATACATTTTATCTTATGTGCATCTTGCTGCTATTACAGTTTCACCTAAAAATATGCATTTATTTTTTTTTCTTTTTCAAATAACATACCATATGTATAACTGCCTTCCATAAATAGAACATTTCTGTTGTGACTGACGCTCCCGACATTTTATGTCGCAGCCACACTTGTTTAGCAGTGGCAGAGTGTTGAAGGTCTTCTTCCTCGTCTTCTCGTATGAGGCAAAGGCTATGGTTATAAAAGCAACCGAGTAATACAGGCGCGATCTTGCGTTAGATTTGTGTGCCCTGTTACGAGTCCCACTAATGGAACTAAAACACATTTTGCTGGTTAGGCCTTTTTACGATTGATCTGGCCACATTGCTGTCTTGATAGTTCTTCTCCTCTCAAATCCTTTCCCCGTTAATTTCTTGCTATACCTTCGTGTCCCGGTACCCAGAATAGATATGATATACATAATATGATGAATCTGGGGTACGGTAGAAATGTCCGGTAGGGAGGGAACTAACGTTCAACAATAATATGTAACAACAATGAAATATGTATGGGGGGGCATGCTGCCCCCCTGTAAACCCCTTGCTTGTTCGCTGTTGGATTGGGGGTTGATGCGAGGTTGGATATATGCAAAGTTTCTTAGAATCGAATTTTGTACTATTGCTCTATCTGATGTTCAAAAACTAAATATCCCATTTAAAAATTAGTTATTAAGTTTTTGAACATTACATGGAGTGATAGTACAACATTCGATATAAAGAAACTACTGGTAATTTATTTCACATTTGAAGGGAATTAAAACCACACAGTTTTTTTGGAACTTAATTCCCACATTGCATGGGAACGAAGTGCACTTCACTAAAGTGAATTTAGTTCCCATCCAGTGAGAACTAAGTCCCTCAGTGGACTTAGTTCCCGGGGACTTATTTCCCTGCACCGTACATATTATTGCCTAGTATTGTGGCTCTTCTTTTTGTTCAAGAAGGGCACTCCGAGATCAGGTGCTCTAACATACATATTCTTTTGTTTGCTAACAGAATCTGCGGGTGTCTGTAGTGCTGATTTTAATTTTGTAGAGGTGGCTGTTGCAGATTGAATGTCCTGTTAGGCCTACGTAAAAAAATTGTTAAATTTCCTCTGTATAGTTTTAGGGTTTCATTTGTTCTTTTGTTGTTGTGATTGAGAAACTTTAGTGAGTGCTTCAGGCCCAGTTCTCTTGTCTTTTTTGTCTTCTCTTGTGGAAGCTATAGTTAGGGCCTGGCCCCATAACAGATCATTGGTCCTTCTCATTCTTTGGTTCCCCCAAGATCTCCTTGTAGGAAAAAGTCATTCTGAGCATATTGACAAAATTATGGGCTTACCTATAGGTTCACTGGGGTTTCGGGTTTTTCCTTCAGGTAATTTTCCTATTTTTTGACCCAATACCTGACACTTTCACGAGGTTGCAATTGGGAATCTCTTATTCTAACATCTCCTAAGTAAAAAAAAACACCTAAATTAGTTTTTTTTTTGTGAAGAGAAATACAGCGGAGCCCCGTTAATTCGGGCCCCGGCTAATCCGGTAACCTTGTAATCCGGACGGGCACTCATAACGTCTCCAGTACTTTTCCACAGCAACTGCATTCAGTTCAGTTAACAATTATATGTCAGGCAGAATCCATACCAACAAAGAAAAGTCACAAACAGGCAGCAGAGGCTTCCGTGACATGCTTGCAGTGGGCGGAGGAGAATAACATGAGTACTCAAGACACTGTTCTGCTTCGAAAAATGCGTTTTGAAGCATTTTCTCGAAAATTAGCTTGGAGTTTTCAGAAATCTATTACGGACTATCTAAATCGTAGAACAAACATTTAAATTTAACGTTGCTTTTATAAATTATGTAGTACATTATGTAGTCGATTACATCTATGTGTTTATGTGTAATAATAAAAGACTATGCTACTACTGGGGTTTCATTTTGATTTATAAATCGGCATTTTTCTCTCACATTGTCTACTCGTGTCGTGTCTACTGTTTTTAGGGGTCCAGATGAATAAGGTTGCACTGTAGTTCTGTTTGGAATGAATCCATTCGGCTATGCCCAGATAGTGAGGAATACGTTTTGCCAAAGTTGTTTCTGATTTTTGAGAATTGCTTCCGGACTTTAGGTCAGATCATCTTAAGAATTTTCAAATCAAATATGAACAATTGAAATACATCTTACTTATCTATAAACGGAAAAATATTAGCATTCTTGGAAACAGCAATAATATAGATAGGTACATGTGATGTGTGTAATTATCAATTTGTTACATTTTCCATTGATCTGGGGTCACTTCAATGCAAATAAAGGCAATAAAAAATTAATTATTTATTATAATTAAGTTATGAAACAGCCAGGGCGATAAGAAAAATGTAATGAAGCTAGAATTGATCTGTAACTGGGGAGCATTGTGCTACGAGATGAATCGAGTGATTTTTATATGGCGAACAGATTGAGAAAGGCGCCAGTTAGAGCGAATTGATTCTTTTCGAGGGCACACTGTGATTATTATAGCGTAGTCTAACGGGCACGTGCTACTGATAAAAATGATTCCGGATAGAGCTTAGACAAGCCTAAAATACAAGGTATATTCCATTGAATTAATATCCGCGTAATGCCAAGGCCACGTCTTGTACAATCACCAGATGCCGCTAGTGTCTGTGTCGGTTAAAGTTCACAGTATGTATACGAGCAATAATCGGCAAAAGTGGTCGTATACTTTTGCAAGAGATACATTATTTACATAGGTGTGCAGGTCCTTTCCCTAGTAGACCTTGAATAAGGAAGCTAATCTCTACAGTGCAGCCAGTCACATCGTATCGCCGAAACAAGGTCTATATGTGATGTTCAAATCACAACCACTCCTTTCGAGAAGTTGTTTTAGATTTTCACTTTCTTATTTGATTCATTTCCATTTGACCAAAGAATGTGTCTTTTTTTCTTCCCATAGCCCACTCGCGTGGATGGCTCCTCTTACATTGCTGAGGGTATCGATGGTCAAGAAGCTCGCAATATGTGCATTCTTTTCTCTACCAAAACTGAATCGAGTGGTGCATTGGCCAAGGTGTTGAAGGTATTCAACAATCATAATGTGAACTTAGTGCACATTGAATCGAGGTCATCAACTCGGGTGCCAGGCTATGAGTTCTTCGTCGAATGTGACGGACGAGTTGGTTCTTTGGGCCAAGCCATTGCAGATCTACGTGATAATTGTAGCTACTTTAATGTGATCTCCCGAGATTATAAGGATAATACATCAGCTGTGCCATGGTTCCCTAGAAGAATTCGTGATTTGGATCGTTTCGCTAATCAAATTCTATCTTATGGATCTGAGCTGGATGCTGATCACCCCGGATTTACTGATCCCGTCTACCGTGAAAGAAGGTTTGTTGGAGCATTGAATTGTTAACCTTTATGAAAAAAATAAAAATCATTTTCCTTTTAGGAAGTACTTTGCTGATATTGCCTACAACTACAAGCATGGAGAGACTTTGCCTAGAGTCGACTATAGCGAGGAAGAGATAAAAACTTGGGGAGTGATTTTTAGAAATCTCACCAAGTTGTATAAGACACACGCGTGCAGGGAATATAATCATGTGTTTCCATTGCTAGTGGATAATTGCGGTTACAGGGACGATAACATCCCTCAACTCGAAGATGTGTCTAACTTTTTAAGAGGTAGGTAAAGAGGTTAGCTCCGCTCCGATTTGATTTACTTTAATGAATCTCTTCATAGATTGCACCGGTTTTACTCTGAGACCTGTAGCAGGTCTATTGTCATCACGAGATTTCCTCGCGGGACTAGCTTTCCGGGTGTTCCACTCTACTCAATACATCCGTCATCCAAGTAAACCGATGTACACGCCAGAGCCAGACGTTTGCCATGAACTTATGGGACATGCACCACTTTTCGCTGATCCTGCTTTTGCACAGTTCAGTCAGGAGATAGGTTTGGCTTCACTAGGTGCTCCTGATGATTACATCGAGAAGCTAGCAACGGTAATAAATATACGATTTTCAATAGCTTCGGTGTTAAAATTTAAACCTTTGCTAGATCTTCTGGTTTACCGTGGAATACGGTTTGTGCAGGCAGGATAATGAGATCAAGGCATACGGTGCTGGCCTCTTATCATCCTACGCTGAGTTGGAATACTGTTTAACTGATAAGCCACAGCTGAAGGACTTTGATCCATCTGTAACCGGTGTCACCAAATATCCAATAACCAAATTCCAGGAATTATATTACGTGGCAGATAGTTTCGAAAATGCCAAGGAGAAAACTATGTAAGATCAACCATCACCACTTTGGCTGCGTTCGAATGTGATTTTAAAACTTTTTTATTTTTAGTAAATTTGCCAACTCGATCCCCCGCCCATTCGGCGTACGCTACAATCCCTACACGCAGAGTGTTGAGGTTTTGGATTCAAGGCCACAAGTTCAGAACCTCATGAGTATAATTAGCTCCGAGTTTCAAGTGCTGCAGAATGCTGTGTCTAAATTAAAAGTGTAAATTATTATCTTATTTTATTTTATATTTATGTCTTAAGGATAATTTTATCCAATTATTATTAATATCATATAAAGGAATATATATATTTTTTACTATTTTTTACGTATGTACAATAAGTGTTGTGTTTTTTTTTTGGTACAAATTAGATTTGCTCGATGATAGCTTCATCCTTAAAATAGAGGTGCGGTCTTTCTTGTCGTTTCAAACTGTAGTGCTATGATTTAAGGACCCTGCAGCATTATTGTCGATGGGGCATTTTTGGTTTTTGTACTAATCCACACCTTGATACACCTCATATAGAGTTCCGGTTGTATCTTATCGTCCATTCGCCCACCTCATAGATGTAGAATTTTGATATCTCTGCTTTTCGTCCAGCACCATATATGTATGTAGCAGAGCTGGCAGTCAGTGTTTTGTAGCCATTTGTCTAGCAACGGTTTCCTAGGATTGAACTTCGTCGAATGATTCATGGAGTTGATGATTTCTCTGAGGTAGAAAAACTCCTTAACTACTTCGAAGTTATAATAATAATAATAATATTTGGCTTCAGCAGTCCTAGGTAGAACCAAGCCTAGCTTCCCGCAACCATTTGTGTGTGCGCGTTATATTTTTTGCACGAATGGAAGGGACCGTAGCGCAAGTGGTTAGTGCGTCGGACTACTGAGCCAGCGGTCTTGGGTTCGAAACCCGCCGCAAACACCTAAAAGTTTTTCACAGTGCCCACCTCTTTCGAATGTCTGACAAGCATCAAAGAGTATCATTTGTCACGATTGAGCTTCTCAACTCGCCGTTCGGAGTCGGCAAAAAACTGTAGTTCCCTTCCATTTGTGCAAAAATATAACACGCACACACAAATGGTTGCGAGAAGCAGGCCCAGGTTCACCTCGAGCTGTAGCGCCAACTAAGTAAGTAAGATAACGAAATACAGTGGCCGAAATAAGTATAAAGACACTGTTCAATTTGATATGGCAACTGAAAACGCAATTGTAAATTAATACACTCTTAAATAGAAAAAATAAAGCACCGTTACTCACGAAAACAGGTTTAGAAACAGATTGAGAAGAAGCAATAAGTTTACAATAGCTATTTTAGATTATTGAATTTTTATTTTATTTTATTACTAGTTGGCCCGGGGGCAGACGTTGTCCTGCCCTTTCCTGTAGTGTATGTTGCGCGATGAGTTACATATGTATTTTGTGAATGTTAGTCATTTTGGTCAATAAATATAGAATTTGCTAATAACTTGACTACAGAGCCACCTATCGGGTCCAAATTGGTTTTCTCTCTTAGCACCAAACCAACATATGTTCTAGTATGAGTCCATTTGGTCATTAAATATAGAACTTGTTAATCAGCGCCACCTATCGAATTTTTCTTCCCGTAACAACCTCATTCGGACTATAACGAACATTTAAAAGAAAGTATGAGCTAAATAGGTCTAGCCGTTCTCAAGTTATGCGGTTACCAACGATCATCATTTCATTTTTATTATATAGAAGATGTGTAAACATATTTTAACGATGAAAATTAAGGTTCTGCTAGATGATCCGATCCATAAAGCCTTCGTAGCGTCCGTAACGAAAATTCTATTTCTAAACCATACCGAATGCTGGCTGGTCAGATAAGGTCAGTTGGAATTGTCTGTAATTGTAAGAAAAGTGCAGCAAATGTTGAAGGCAAACTGTCCCAATGGTTACAGCTTTTGCTGCCGCGATTTGCGGGGAAAATGAAGAGGGACTCCCGAGGTGGAAATGCGATGGTTCGGGGTCCCTTTGGGTATCATGAAAAATCACTTTGATGTGGGCACCATCCAAAATGAATGGTGAAAAATACATAGATGCTCGAATATGCTCTAGAGTCTAGACGAATTTGAAGAAAATCCGGTGGGTAAAAACTTTAATTGTGGGTTTCGCCCGAACAGCATTTTGCCCGAAAATCACTTTCCCCCTATTGTGAGTTTCGCCCGAAACTTCATTCGGGCGAAATAAAACACTATGACAGCTGAATTGAAAATAAGATAATGCCCCTATTCACACGGCAAAAACAGTTCGCGAATGGTTTTAAGTGTTTGCCGTGGCCAGCATGTACATAGTCCTAATCTGAACCCAATCGAAAACATATGGGGGATCATGGTTAGAAATATTTTTATGGAAGGGTAGTACAGGAATATGGAAGAGCTAAAAACAAATAGCACAGGAATGGTACGAGATCAATGGAGAGGTTCCGCAGAACTTCATACATTCTATGCCTAATAGAATTTTTGAAGTAACTGGGAGCCGAGGAGGTTGTTCGAAGTACTGAGTTACAGTTTGATAGGAAAAACGAAAACCCAAAACTTTGTCATTTTAAAGCTTAAAATTCTTACTGTCTTTATAGAATACTTCTTTTGATGTTTTCGGGGTTCATTGACGATGAGCCTAAGAAACTGTCCACAGTGATCAAGAATTTTGTTTTTTCGTTGCTTTGGCTATGTATTTATTGAACAAAATAAACTTTTTCGTTAGTGGTACGCGTACCACTCTCCAAACGATCAACATCCGCTAAAACTTGGTTTGTTTTGCATGTTTACTCGTACCATGTTTTAGTGTTTATGGGCGCTTTAGAGTTTTAACATGGTAGAAAATGTTTGATGTTGATGTTTGATTTGTATCGTTCCTTTTTTGTACTCCTCTCAGACTCAAAATACTCCCCTCTAAACGCCTGAAATACTCCCATTAGAATTTTCAAATCGGCAGCCACATGAAAACACAATCACTTTTGGGGGTAAATAAACTCAAATTTAATAACATGAATAATTTCACATACATTACACATAATAATTACAAATACATTTAAAGAATAATAAAAGCGAGGCGACTAGCGCTGCATCTTAATTACCTAGTCACACGCACACACTTTGTATAGAGAAACCACTTAGCCAGCCTTTTGATAGTCGAAATTACAGTAATTATCAGTTGGGTCCCTGACTCGGTCCCATCGGGTAGCCCTGAGGTGGTGGACCAACCTGGCCCATTTGTTGCATTGGCGAATGCATCATTGGACCAGGACTTGAACCAACTTGCACCGGGGATGGGACAATTGTCTGAGTTCCAGGCATTTGAGCACCGGGAGGAGGCCCATCACCCGGTAGAGTTAAATTGGTCAGTAAATCTCTAACAGCTGGGAAAAGCGAACATTCACCTGGTTGTGAACCATACTCTGCGAAACGTCTTAGAAGTGTACCAGCTGTGTTAGCCGCTTGTGATGGTGCTTGTTCCCTCTTCTCAGCCAGCTGGGTGATATTCGAGTTAAGGTCATAAATCATTGGGAGCACCAACGATGGGCTGTTACTTCGATCCATTCCTGGGTAGGGAATGCGTGTTATTTGCAACTGAAAAAAAAGAAAGCGTAAAAAAGAAAAGCAAACAGAGGCACACAGTTCGACTTACGAAAAAGAGTATCTTTAGCCGGCAAATAAGTACACCAGGGCTTCCTATGGGTACAATCGGTGGAGCTGACGGTGGCACCCGCATGCACAACTGAACTGTCCACTTGAGACTACCCTGTGCGAGCTCTGGCATCATTTCCAACCTCATTATCTGAATAAAATCCTTGAGCACTTGAATTGGACAATTTAGGGCGCGACAGAAGCCATGCAGCGCATTTGGTCGGTATGGCGGAACAGCAATGCGTGTTTCAAAGAACTGTTCGACCACTTGCAAGTCATCGGGATTCCATTGGAACGTGGGCTTACCATCTGGCGATGGTGGCACAGGAATCTGTGAGACTTTCAGATGCAACGACTGCATATTGATTTGATTGAGAACCACCTGGCATTGTAAGCCGTCCACTTTGAAGAGAACCACCCCGCGTTCATTCGAATTCAACGCGGTTAGAGACTCCTCCGCTTGAATGTTACGTTGCAGCTGCCTACGCATGTAAATGCAGCCCAAGAATCGCTCCAATGGACAAACCTCCGGTCCACCAATCTCTTTATTTGGATGCGGACATGGACGACAGAGAGTTTCCAGAGCTTCGTGGGTCAGAAGAGTGGGTACAGCTCCAGCCCATGACCGATTCGGCAACACCCTGGAAAGATGAGTTGTGGACACAGTAGACTGTGATTTGTGTTCTGGACTCTGGCCAGGTCTGGGTGATGGTCTCGGCATGCTTGGTGATCCTGGCCAGTTTGAGGTTGCTGGCGACATGGCCGTAAACGGACTGCCATCGGTGTGACTCTGCATGTACATGCTGGGGCCAGGTGAATGTGCCATTGGGCTCGGCTGTGGGTTCAATGGTGACGAAGGCATTAGGCCGCTTGGCGATGGATGCGGCATATGAGGCGCCGGCGGTGAAGTCATGCTGAAGTTTGGATGATTTTGCCCTCCAATGGGATGTGGACTTGCCGGAGTGTGAGGATTAGAACTTGATGGAGGTGTGATTGGTGGCGCGAAACGGAGTCCACCATCGCGAGGACTCTGTGGGCCTCGCATGCCACTGCTAAGGAATGGAGAGGATCCTCCAGCTCCAGGTCCATGAGTATCTTCCATGGCAATCGGGGATGGTGGATTATCATCTTCACTTTGAGAGCGACGCCGATAGACCGCATTTTCATCGACATATTTAGACAAGAAGCCCTACAACGGAAGAGATTTGTGAGTGACTGTGTTTCTTTCTTAAACTCTCCTTACCTTGAGGCCTTGGGTAGGTGTGAACTCATCAATGACATTACTGCGATCGAAACGACTATAAGCACCGTCACGAATAGAGACCAGCCCACCAGCTCTAAAGCGGATCTCTAAACAGTACATGGCTTGATATGCTAAGCGAAGCAGCGTTGGTGATTGTGGCAGAATACAGAACGACAGCACTGGTACTTGGGGACGCTAGAAATAAAAAGAAGTTTGTTATAGGCAAATAAAGGATATTCGTTGTTATAACTCACGGGAATCCCCAACTGAGGGATGATTGGCAGCTTCGAAATGGAACTGAGCGGCTGATAAGTTTCATGTAGAATGTGCACAATATGCGTCAGGTCCTGGTGGCGATTGAGATGTGATTGCAGCTGCTCCCGCATCATAGAGTGTGCATTGATAGCAGACAAGCCGCCGACAAATACCATGCGGAAGCCTTTCAACTGAGCTGACCAGTAAACATTGCAGGTGACTTCCTTGTTTGGACCGTATCCCAGGAGTAGATTCACGTAGCTGTAGGACTTTACACTCACCATGGAGTGGAGATTGTATTTCTCTAAAAAGCAGATGTATAAGATCTTTCGAGTCAAGTATTCCAAATGATTCTTACCTGACTTGACGTGTTCGGAGAAGTTATAAACCAACGTGTAGAGGTAAACAATCTTAGACCAATCCTTCAGCAGTTCATCTACAGTCTTTCCAAAGTCATTGTGTGACTGTTCATAGGTCAAGTAGACGGTTCGGCGATTGCCTTGTTCCTTCTGGTGGGTACTCTGCAGTGGGGTGCTGTAGAAAACGAATTCCACAACCCACGCACGACTCTGATTGTTCTTGTTCATTTGAGAGCGAATTGAAACAGAAAGCAGCCTCCTCAGGAGATCATTCCAGACGTGCTTTTCGATTGTTGGCAGAGCTGTCGTTGACTGAAAGACCAAACAGAAATTATATTATGGTACAAAAGATTTACGTAACGAATCACCTTCTGATTCGCATCAGTTGGTGTTGTAGGCATTGGTAGGGTCAACAGCTTGAGAACCAATGAAGTAGCATTGGACTCCACCTGCAAACCACTGTGCGGTATATTGTGCTTCGAAAACTCTTGTGCCAGATTGAGGAATGGGATCTTCTCATCGCACATTGCCACAACGTGAGCCAACTCAGGTATAAAGTAGGCCGGGAATATGGTCTTCTGTTGCTTAGATGGTGGTCCGCCCATTTCCGAGAGCGACTTACGTTTGTGTGGCGGAAGATCTGAAAGAAAAGCGCATAATTAGTTGACGTTCGTTAGGGAAACAATTGGTTTTCTGCTTGCATATGGAAGGAGATAGGGGATGACATCTCACTTGGTTGGTATATACTTGCTCCTTACCGTCAACATGCGTGCCGGGGCCGTGTGTGGCCACAAACGTATCGAATTCGATGAGTCGTAGTAGTTTGGTGTACATTTTTGGTACATCCGCAGGTGGTTGTTCATCCGGGTTTTCATTTTCAATGGCGAGATGGCTAACAAATCCCAAGTGGAACGTATATTCCATCTCACTTGGTGCTGATTGTTTCTCTTTTAGTTGAACCACCTGGAAGAAGACGACAATTATTAGAGTCTAATACTGTGCTTCTGTTTCCATGCGACTCACCAGTATAACATTTGGATGTCGATTCAATTTCACGTAGATCTTGTGCCGTCCAGTTAGAAGGAGCTGATTATCGGGGATACTCAGGAATGGAAGTGTTTCGGTCGCCGTGGCTGGAAGGTGTTGAAGTGTCTTCTCACAGCGACGGTGCGTGATCCAGAACCTAGAACCAAGTCTCACGTTTATGTAAAGCCACCTAGCGCCCTCATTCAATCTTACCTCAATTCCGAGATCAACTGTGGCAGCTTGCTACGATCACCGTTCAGTGTCGTCTGTAGATCATTCATGATTGGACAATCCAAGTGCTTTGGCACATGACACTTCAGCATACCTGTGTGCGTATCAATTGTAATGTGAACCTGTTCAGCTCGTAGATATGGATTGAGCACAGGCACCGTCAAAATGGCTGGGGTTCCTTGCAGATGGACTAGGGAAACTGATAATTTGTAGAGAAATCTTTAACGAGAAATTGCATCACTTACAATCGACATCTTTCAAGAACGATTGGAACTCCAGTTTAAGATCACTCAATCGGGACACAGAACGTATGTAGACTGTGTGCACAATCAAACGCTCCATTGAAAGATGATCTGTGCGAACAGCCCGATCGGCAACCTCTGATGATTCCTTCGCGCCTAGTGATGGAACATGTACAACTGCCAGCGGACGAGCGATTTCATTGGGATCACTCTGCACGGTTAGCCGATAGCCGAGTTCAGATTTTGGATCCATTCTCGTCAGCTCTCGCCAATAGGAGACTGTAACTTTGACTCCTGGGACATATTCTTCGACGTAAATGTTGTCATCCAAGCGTTCAAAGCTTAGACGAAGTGTCTGCGTGTAGAGAACTTCTAATTGCAGTGACTGACAGAAGTAGTGAAGACAGTTGTACACTTCACTCAAAGCGTTGGGGTTCTCAACGAGACGCGCTTGGATTAACTGATGAATGTAGTTTACTTGGAGTGGGTGAACGAGAGATTTTCCATCTGGAAACAAGGAAAAATGGGCGGTTAATGTGGTTTCTTTTGATTCACCACGACTATGCGTTCGATTATAAGATATTCACTGGCCTGAATGTATTATTGATCAACACTTTAGGTTAGATCTGTATACCTAGCCTTTTACCTCCAGTTTCCTTGTCTTCTACCAACACGTCGATGTCTAGCAATCGCCAGGGTACAGTTGGTCCATCGCCCATCACAGTGAGTGACACGTTGAACTCATGCTTTACTTCAAACGTTACACGTCCATGTTTTATCTACGTAAAAGAAACCAACCACTTAGCATCAATAACTTAGTAATTAAATAGAAATTTCACATCTAACCTTAAAGTCTCGCATTTGTGGTAACAGATTCCCGGTGACCAAACGATGTTGGATAACCTGATTCAATCGAAGCAAAGTTTGCTTCTTTTCATTTGGAGTAATCGGGTCTGGTGGGACGATTCTCTCCCTAATGCATGCAGGCAGTCGATTATAAGATCCAGTGGTGAGAATCTCCACGGCTGCTGGGATGTGAAAGTTAGGTAACCTCGCCCTTATCAATGTCTCTCGCGACATTCGGGCCAACATATCGGCTGTCTCGACAAACAACATATTTTGTTTGTCCAAAATGCTCATTATGTGCTAAAAATAGAAGAAATTTATAGAACCTTACGGGTTGGTTGTCTCTAGCTTGTGTACTCACAGCTGACTTGTCCACTTTGGACACGGAATTGGCCCACTTAACCAATGCAATCAATCTGATGAAAAGCTGCCGCGTTCTTGCGGAGAAATTATATATCTCAATCTTTCTCTCCATGTCGGTTTTGCGGGGAAGCCTAGAAAAAAAATGAAAACCCACTTGTTACTGGGAGCCCCGATAGGCATCTTTCGCAGCCACTTACAATTCAGCCAGCACGGTGAGATCATGATATGTTCTTTGAATTATAAAATCTATTAGCACAGCTAGCGATATTGTATTCCTACAGGAGCCACCTTCTTGCCCAGGCGGTGGGAGGAACCCAGACATTGGGCCTTGCATTCCCTCCAGTGGCTGTGGTGCCATTTTTTGGTAATTTTTAGTCTCTTATGCACTTGCCGAAAAATGTTGCAAGTTTCACTTTATATTATTATAAAACACTTTTGAATTAATAAAAATAGGAAAATTTCTCAATTGTTTTTCATTTCTCCATGGGAAATTGCAATTTATTTTGAAATTGAAAACTCACTTCACTGCATCGTAGTTTCACGGCGGCATCGATTCAACGTGACAGCAAAATGACAGTCGAAATAAATTGCAGTCTCGGAGGCATGTTCACACGGGTAAGATGTGTAGTGTATGTCGATAAAGTAGGGATTAATAGTGTATGCTGGCGTAGTTTTTTGTTTTATTTAAAAACAATTAGGTAAATTAAATAAGAATACACTAAAGGCGAAAAATGCAATTAGAAACTACTATTTGAGGTGATTAGGCAAACCAAGCGCATTTTTTAGTGCTTTTAAGTAAGAAAGCTTTTCAAAAATACATTTTGATGGCAGTGTGACTCAGTGGTTAGTACATCGGACTTCTGAGCTTACTATCGTATTTTCAATCACAGCCAACATTATATATTGGTTTCTTACATTTTTATGAATTCTATATAGAGGAATGCTGACGCCGAATACAAATTATACTATTTATAGATTGCTCTTTTGAATATTCTATAGAGATAGGTAATTTTCCAAAAAGCACATTTAAACGTAGGTATGAATTTTTACATCCATTCAAGTCATAATAAACAGATAGACCTTTATGAAGGATTATGAAGTAACTAATTTCATTTGGTAGAGCGTAAGAGTAATAAATTAATCGGGGTGCGTTTACCAAGTTATTCTTCTCATAGTCTTTCATATATTCCATTGTCTTAGGCGACTCTCAGCACCTTATTTTACAGCTCTTTCTCGTCTTTTATTCCGATCAAGTTCCACTGGAGGCATTGCTCAGGAGTTCATATCTCTAAGAAATGTAACAGTGTTGCTATGACTTTTGGCTTCTATATATCAAACGAAAAATGTACAACGTATTGAACTTATACTTATTTATGTTCACATCCATATAGCTTTCGAAATAGGGCAAATTTAGCAATTCGGAACTTCTGCGAAATGCCAAAGATAAATGGGACTTCTGCAGAGAAGACCTACTCCATTTCCATAGCAAAATGTCTATTTGTAATTGAATCCACATTCCCGGTATATCCTTCTCCTTTACGCCCAGTGACAGTGATTTCCCCAAAAGAAATCGAATTTGCAAAATTACATGGAGCGATAAATCTGTCACACACGGACACGACAATGGGTAAAAAATAGGAAAACAAAAATAATAAAAAAAAAAAAAACAATTCACAAAATCGCGGCAAGAGGACATCTACATCAGTCGAACGCACACGCAGTCGCATCAACTCCTGGAGGTAATGAACTCGCTGCGATGTAAAGTCTATAATAAGATAGAATCTATGGTATCTGCTGGCAAGATGCAGACTTACAAAAAGAAATATCTCGACTGTGTAAGTCCACAAACAACAAGAAGAAGCTAAATAAAATTATTTTTGGCTCCGGTTCATTGCTGACGACTGACGTGCATTCCTCCGACAACGAATACGGACCGAGTAGCGATTCAAGAAATGCCTACGTAGCGGCAGTGCTGGGCGGCGGTGATGGTATTGGTTGTGTGCTCCCTCCTGCTGACGACTTGTTTGCTCGCGCAGTACTGGTGGTTGCAACCGTGAGCGCTCCCGGTGGTTGAAAATTGACATTGGGATATGAGATGATTTGCTTTTATTTACATCTTTGCTTATATTTAGACATACGTCTTCGTGAGGAGTTGGACAAAGGAAAAGAAAATCAAAAAAAGGAGAAAGTTTGAATATGTAAACGAAATCGACTTAAGGTTTTTACTAGATGAAGCAAAGCTATTAAATACAAAAAAAAAAAAACACTTTAATCCGATTGTTCTCTTTATTATTTGCTAAGATTTGGTAACACTGCTCTGTTCCCTATACCAGTAGGTAGTGACTAGAGTCTATAAACTGTTTTCTGAAATGTCAATAGCTAGCCAAAATGCTACATGGCTGCCACTCGTTCCATTGAATTTTTCTAAACAATCCTCCAAGGGATTCGAAACCTATAATTGGATGTCTTTAGTCTGGTGCTCCGTGAAACGACACCAGTTAAAAGTGGCTCCCTCTAATGACCCGTCTGAGAACACAATTAAATATTTCATACCTTATTAAGACTTATACCGCCTTTAATGTCGTCTTTGTTCTGACGTTGCTCACGAGCAAGAATTTGCAGACGTTAAACAATTTAATGAAAAACAACATTATATGTGTCTCCATGAAGGCGACAGATGTTTTTACGCTTGAAATGATGGAGCCCACCGAAATATGTTTAGCGCGTGCCATTCTGCTGATCCATTCGAAAACAAATAACACAAAACAAACCGATCATCATCCTCTCGATCGTTGTCTCCGCATGGTTTTTCCGGACGTGTTGGCGGTGGAATATTTCGAATGAGCCATTTATTCTCTTTTAAATATCCGCCTACATGATGACCGACATCTTTGCGCTCGGAAAAGACTCGTTAAATGTTCCGTCTTGTCTTTTGTTTGAATTGTCAATAATTAATATTTGTGTGTGTTTTTTTTTTAGCTCGTCCAGAATGTCGACCCCGTGTAAGAGTGCTTCCTTGTTTCCTCGAAACACAGCTCACTAAGGTGGACACAGATGACCCCAATTCATTTTGTGGTTTCCGGGTGGTGACAAAATTCTTTGGGTGCCACGTAATCACTCATCGGACACTTTTTATTCGATCGGAGTCTCTGCTCTGTCGCCTCCGCATCGTCCCGCACTCTTACAAGTGGGCGCGCGAGCGTAAGTATTGCAAATGGTTGATTCTAAATTAAGATCATCATTTGGGGGATATGACGATATGATTATGATTTGCCAAAAAAAAAAAGAAGAGAAACAAATTCATAGCTCGACATGAAATGCCGACAAGTGATGATCACCTGTTGTTCGCCTCAAGTTCGTACGCAAAACAATCGGGCCGGTGATCTTTTGTATTTGTAAACGGTTGAGAAGGAAGTCGTTATTTGGTTTGTGCGCCATTTAAAACGAATGCAACGACCTTGTTCTGCCAGATCAACAGGATATAAATAAATAATAGGTCAGGTGGTTATTATTTTTCACCACAAATTGTGGGGGAAAGAAACTGTCGAGGGGCTTAATAGGTTTTTTTTTTCAAACTTTTAATTAATTTAGCTGGCTTGATTTGCATATGTAGTATTTCGTCCAAGAGCTAGATGGCTTTTTATCACGTAATAAACTAGAATTCCGAAGTGACATAATTTTATATAATTTATTTTTTTAGTTCGTAGTCTCGATTGAGGTGATTTTTTTTGACATATTAAACTCGTGTTGCATGAAAAAATAAAGTTAACCGATGCCCGTCGGTAGATACATATGTAACATATACCTATGTATGTAAGTTACCATTTGATTGTCATAAGATTTAGAGCTATAGATGAACCTTTTTTATCCGGAATGGTCGGGACCAACGGTGTTCCGGATCATCGATTTTTCCGGATATTGGAGAGGTTTGAATAAAATCGAACTCCCTCACTCACACATTTCGAAATAATTAAAACATATTATGTAATGTAAATTTTTCACAAATGTTCAAAACGTTTCTTGCCTATTTTGACATGGTTAAACTCTTAAACGCACTAAAAGCGGGTACACACCATCTAATAGTGTCACGCAAAACTGATGTCATTCTTGTGTGATTAACCAAGTGTACAGACTATATGTCTTGTATGACACTCAAATCATCATTCAAGTTGTTATTTTTCGTTGTTGTTGTTGTTTTTCGTCCGTCTCTACATTTGAATGACGAAATTTGTGAACACCTAGGTTAGGTTATGGGGTGGCGGCTTAGCCTCACATAGACCAGTGTTGGTCCATATTGAACATCTAATCGAGCGAAAATGAAAATGGCCGCTGAGTGTCGCGCAGTAGCAAAAATGTATGTGAGCATAATTTTTTAGTGACACTCCATCACGCAATTGTGCATTGCATGATATCAGTCAAAAGTGACACTCGTGTTGGATGGTGTATATAGGTGTACCTGCTTTAAAACCAAATAAAAGCACACACATCTTCTGCAAATGGATAATGTATGCACAGACCAGACATAACGGTTAAATTCACTATGTGCGAACTGCGAACAAATTTCCGTGTATTAGAGGTTTTGCGGATAATAGAGGTCAAAATTCAAAACAAAAAATATGCGAAAAATTACGGTTAATAGAGGTTGCCGGTTCCGGATAAAAAAGGTTTATCTACTTACCTCTCAGAATTGTTTAAATATGTCATCAGGCGAACCACAAGGCTCTATTAAAGTAACTTTATTGTTTTTTCTTGCTGTTATTAAAGTTTCTCCGGTGGCGTTTGTCAGAAACTAGACCTGTTCGCGAAGTGCAATTTTATTACAACTTGTGCTCCGAGTCTGTACGAACACACAGCTTTACTAAATATATTTAATTTGTGACCTTTAGCAGACTAAATTTACTTAAAAAACTGCGCAGTTGTTTAGGTTAGGTTGAGAGGCTGAGCCATCTCAAAACACTAGGCACCAGAGTGGGCCCATCGCGATCCCCTAAGAATCCATCCAAGAATGGCACCTTACTTTTACTTAAGGTAGCGCTACAGTTCGCAGTGAACCAGGGCCTGCTTCTCGCAACAATTTGTGTATGCGTGTTATATTTTTGCAAAAATGGAAGGGAGCTACAGTTTTTTGCCGACTCCGAACGGCGAGTTGAGAAGCTCATTGACAAATGATACCCTTTAATTGCTTTTCAGACATTCGAAAGAGGCGGCACCGTGAAAAACTGTTAGGTGTTTACTTGGATTGAACCCGAGCAGCATTTCGTAGTAGTCCAACGCACTTACCACTATACCACGGTGCCCAAACCGGCATCTAAACCGCCACAATTTCCTTAAAGCATTTTACTACCCCACAACATTTCAGAACGAGTCTTTGGTTGATTCGGCCTTCTTCCTCCAGGTTACTAAAAAGCTCAAAAATGTTCCTGCGACTACGTGCAATGCCCTGACATTCACACAGAATATGTGCGATATCCTCAGCTATATACCTAGATCATTACAGTATCTGCAAATATCTGTGCCTATGAGTCCGAGCCTCTTGGCGTGTTTGCCCAGAAGGCAATACCCGGATAATATTCCTATAACTCTACTTATTTACGCTCTGCTAAGTCTAAGGATTTCACTGGTCCTTTTATGGTCCAGTGCTGACCACAGTGCCTTGGAAACCTTGTGTCCTACAATGTTAGACCATCTATTGTCAGCCTTTTTCGTAATCATACCGTTTACCTTTGATTTAATGTAGCAAAGTGGTGGAGCTACTTCCACCGTCTCGGGCAGTGGCAGTTCCTTGCCAACTCATCAGCAAACTCGTTGCCTTCTATCCCGAAAGGACAAGGCACCCAACATAGTCCTACACGGTTCTGCGTGCATAATGCCCGTAGCATTGTGCGGCAGCTCCTGACTAGTACCGATTTAATAGTATACGATTCTAGCACCATAAGCGCAGCCTGGCTGTCGATTTAAATATCAATATCCTTGCCGGATATTCGTTTCATGTTCAGAAGCTCTGCAGCTCGAAGTACGGCTAGAACTTCTGTCTGAAAAACGCTGCTGGGAGTCTTAAGGATACCTTTAGATCTGGTTCCGCGTAGTAGATACCAGACCCCGTGCCACTTGCAGTCTAAGACCTGTCCGTGAAGACTGCAGTGTCTGTATGCCGAGTTACTGTGTTGTTTGTCTACTCATCACGCGCAGGGTACAAGGTTCTCTGTACGGTGTGTTAAAATCAAGTATGAAGAGGGTATCACCCGTTCTTTGGATTTCTGTAAGAATAGTTCAGTGTCCTTTGCAGCTATTCTTAAAATGAGTTTTAGTGCATTATTACTCGCCAGTTACCTCAAATGCAGATCTAGAGGCAGCAGGTACAGGAACATGTACAGTGCCGCCGCCCGTGGGTGTCGTGCGAAGGGCACCTGTGTGCGCAGTTGTTTGCTGGGATGTGAATCCGCGTCATTGTTTTAAGTAATGTAACGCAGTAAAACCGTTAGCACCGACGTGTTTTACATTAAACTTAACCATCTTAAACATTTTGCTAATTAATTTTTAAACTCACACTAAACTCTTTTATTTGCTATTCGACATAAACTCCTTTAGCTAGGTATGGCTTCTTTTTCTTTGTAACACTTCGTTCTAGATTTTCACTTAATGTAAATTGAAGTAAGTACTTCTGCTGTCACCACTGAAACCATATGTTAACCATATGAAGCCATCCACCAATGAATTCGGAACCGTTCAATTGGGGTGCAGCTACAAGTGGCACGTGCTCTCTACTCGTCTGGCTTCCTTCCTGTCAGCAATTAAGTATTTAATATCTACTTTTAAATGTACATTTGGGGTGATCTGCTCCATCATGTACATAATTCAAAAGTAAAAGCATAATAATTCCTCTCGAAAGAGACTTACGACTTTCGAGTAAACCAAGAATTTTCCAAATAAAATGTTCGACACGCAGAGTAAATATTCAGAAATGCGTTTCTGTTGCTGCAAGTTCATCTTCGTACCTACCACGACAAGATCGGCGGATCGTCAAGCCACCCACCTTACGAAGCGGAGACAGCTGTAGTAGCAATTAAACGAAGGAAACTGAAGCACATTAAACGTGTTCTATTTTTGCGTTGAAAACGTAAAAACGGTGTAAAACAGAAATTCGTGGAAAGTTTTGCTGCGCGCTGTTGCGTGTGTTCAACATGTGTCTGATTTGAAATTATTGTTGATGTTTTGTTGTTCCCGTTTTTTTTTTTTTTCCAAATGCACTTATTTGTGGTGGGCGAGAGTGCTTTTGAAAACCGTGTTGTAAAATTATAAGGAAACGAACACATTTCCGCTAGTTATAATAGTAACTAGCGGTTAATCAAGGAAATGTGATGTTGGAGGAATGTTTTATAGAAAAAGTTGTTTCCGCCTAGAATGTAAGGATACGGTGATGTGGTGAAATTGAGATTTGAAAAATGTGGAGAAAACGAATAAGCCTCCAAGACTATTAAAACTCTACCAGAACAGAAATATGTTATTTTAGGTTGAGAATTGTTTGCTGCAGCACTAGCATATTCCCCTGGTTACGATAAGACTGCCTATTTAGGGGTAGTACTTGATAGAAAGCTACTTTGGAGAAAGAATCTGGAAAATAGAATCAGCGAACCTAAAAGAGCCTTTTGGATCTGCCTGAGGGCTTTCGACAAAACGTGGGGTTTGAAACCAAAACTAGTTCCATGGATCTTCTCTTGTGTAGTCAAACCGATATAACTCTACGGAGTGTTAGTTTGGTGGCACAACAGCTACGCCAAAACACTACTAACAAACCCCCAACGAACGGCCTAGGGATAACTGGAGCCCAATCCAGCACACCTATGGCGGCCATGGAGAATATGCTCAATATTCTTCCAATGGAACTTGTCGAAATGACAGCGGGGCTTCCGCAATCAGTAGATGAACTCGTAAATGCCAACACCAGAGACACTTGCTCAGACAGTCAAGCCATACTTAAAGCACTTGCAAACCCACAAACTAGTTCTAAATTAGTAAAGGAATACAAAGGAAAACGCAGCTCCCTTGCAATATCCTGCACGGTGAGCCTTTTCCGGGTATCTGGTCAAAACAACATAAGTTGCGTGGAACGAGAGGGCGGATGAACTTGCAAGAGCAGGAGTGGAAGACTTGGTCAATTTTACAGAAAATTCTATAGGTACGGCGGTACAAGCAGTGAAAGCAGTATTTCGCCAAACGCCACTCACAAATGTGGAGTCAAATCCAAACATGCAACGCTGCCAAAGAAATTATAGAAAATCCAAACCTACAGCGGGCAAGGAAAGTACGGCTTATATACGGGAAACATCAACTTGAACAAACATGCAAACCGACTGGGACTAGTGCAGCACAGCACCTGCCCGGGTTACGAAAAAGAGGACGAACATATCAGACATTTCCTCTGCAAAAGTTTCGAAGTATTTCGCAAAAGAGAGTGCTCACGATAAAGTAGGAAATGTCTCCATGCTACGAATGTTAGTGCAAGAAATTTCATTTGGGCTGATTCCATTCAAAAAAGTGAAACAGCTGACTTTGACAGATACAGGTGGGCCTCACTTAACACGTACTTCGTACCTATAACACGGTTCACTTTTTGCGACATATTTTCGTTTAACACGGTTCAAAGCCTTGTTTTACACGGTTTTTGAAACCATTTTTTTTCTCGATAAGATGTTCCAACTATGCACATGCGCATACACGTAGAACATATTAGTTTTGTTAATATGTGCATACATACATATTACATACACGTTATGCCTTATGCATACTTATGTATATTTGCTGTGTTTCTAAGAATTTGAACATACTGAAATAGGGGCTTCACCATATTAACTGTGCCAACGCGATGATAGATGATTGAGGATAAATTGTTCAGGTCACTTTATAAGACTTTTTTTGGTTTGCTTCTTATAAACTTTTGTGTGACATATTGCACAAAGAGCAGGTATGTTTTTGTTTATTTTCTTATGTTTGAATTAGTAAAAGTTTTAAATAAAAATAATATAAAAGTAAAAAAAAATATTTTTGGTTTTTTTTTTTAGATTATGGAACGTAACTCTTCTTTTGCACTGGTTTCTTTTTTTCTTTTAGCACGATTTTGTTTAACACGATATTTTTCAGGCACGTAACCCCCGTGTTAAGTGAGGCCCACCTTTAGTTCAATTTCTACGGGAAGAAATTTGTCCAGTAAGTAGCAGGGATGGAAAAGTCGATACAATTGTATCGAATTCGATACAAATGAGTTTTTTTGAGTACAAAAGTACAATTTGCCTTAATTCGATACAATTTATCAATCTGCATCTTTCAAATTATTTGGCAATCTGTATTTTTCAAAAACGAACAAGTTGAATCAATTACCGAACGACACATCTATTTGTTTTAAGTTTTACACACAGTGTTGACTGGATTCTACTTTTTACGACACTCCTCTCTGAACGTAAGAGGCAATATTTGGAGCACAATTTATGCAAAATGAGAGCATTAAGCCTGAAGACGAAGATGAAGAACTGAAAATGTGTGTAAAATCTCCTGTTCTTTTGTAATGTTTTGTTATGAAGTTATTTGTGTTTTTTTATGTTAATTATGTAGACGATAGGCAGTATCAGCATTCTATAAGAAGGGCTCAGTCATCTACATCCAGACATATTAATAGCTCTCTAAACCATTCTCAGGGCACTTGTAATTACTTCTCTAGTCGCCTTGGACTTGACCAAATAAGTTTAATCTTTATGACGCTCACTGAATTACTAAGGCTTAGCTACAGAGCTTATCGACAAGATATGCACGACTCAAGTGTATGTAGCCTTTGTAACCTGAATGCAGTGGAGGACGTCTACCACTTTATAGCAGTTTGTCCTATTTTGTCAAAACTACGCTTGCTTTACTTTTCCAAGAGAACTTTCACACTTGAAGCTTTACAAATTCTTAACGGGTTACGGGATTGGAAGCTGCTTTTTCGGTACTGCAGTTTTGATAGCTTAAGGCTTATGTTTATAATTGTATAATTTCTCATGCATACAAGAGTTATTACATTTGAATTTTTTATTTTTTTTATTTTTAATTTTGTAAAAGTTAACTAATATCAATTTTTTCCGACAGAGGACACTTTATGGCCATGTTATTTTCTTAATTTCTTAAAATCACATTTTGTTATTAACATTATACAATAAATAAATAATAGTAACAATTATTATAAATAATATATTATTTTTTTTCGTTTGTTTATGTTTTTTTACGCCAAAGATAGTTTTCAATACAATTGGCTCCATTTCAGTACAATTTTAAAACTGTTTTAAGTACAACTCAAAAATGTCATTTTCCATCCCTGGTAAGTAGTAAGATTTTTTAGTGAGAGGAAATTTTTACTCTCTCGTTGCCTCTCTCTTTTACTACTTTTTTGTGTAAAGGAACGCGGTTTGTCTAAAATCAGTAAGAATCAGTAAGAATCAGTAACAATATTCAAGTAAAGGAACAGACCTTAAGATTTATGAACAGTTCACAAACTGTCAGATGGCTGGTTTGACAGCGTTGGCAGACTCGCCCAAAGAAAAAGCTGTTGCATAAAATTACAACTTTCTTGATTGAGGAGCAATTTTTGACACTCTCATTTGGCTCTCTTTTTTACGATTTGTTGTGATTTTGTTTGGGTAAAAAAATACTAATTCATGTGATTTTATGAAATTTTATGTAATTTTACGAAAAATCACAAGCAGACCTAAAAAATATCATGTGAACACATTCGTATAAATCAATTCATTAGCTATCATAAGTTTGTGATAAGAAAAAACATAGAAAATTATATTATGAAATATTTTCAGTGAACTGTCAATATTCCGACCGCATCATATTTCTTCAGCGCAATTTAAAATTACAAATCTCACTTTGATAGACAGATTCATGGACACCTATAAATTCTTATAATTAAAAATCAGTCAAGAAAACAAACTGATTGGAATCACATTCATATTCGTCGCATCTGCAATATTGCGACATTGCAAACAGGATGTTTACCTAGCGACGGAAATAGGCATCACCTGCGTTCTTTGCGCTGCATGTGCTTATTTTACTTTGACAGTTTGTAGTGCACTGCACTGCCCTTGTGTACTATTGAAGTTCCTCCGCAATGCGAGTGTATGCTACAAAGTGTCGTTCATGCGTAGGAAACTTCAATTCAAACTTTGTGCACTTCGACTTCCGACGCATTGTTCACAAAGATGTCTATTTTTAGAGCAACTCTTTGCAATTGACTAGATTCGCCATTACATTTCTGTTGACAGTGGCGAGACACCAGTAGATAAAAATATATACTTTGTTACGCAGCGTTACTTTACTCTCCACAAAGGATCTGCTAAAAGTCGCCTGACAATACGTCGGCTTCCCTTGTGACAAGGTCAAGGCAATGAATGAATACTCTTGTTTTAGTTGTGCCCGGGAACCAGAACCACTGCTTCTTCATCTGTCACGAGCACGATGACTCTTACCATCTGTCTTTTTTGTAACACGTTCATTTCGTTTCTGTTGCGGTTTTTGATCGCGTGTTCATTTTGGCAGTGAGCTTGTTTGCCCTTTTTATGTCGGCTGTCATCATTAGCGTTTGTGTTATGTCAAATGCCATATATAAGATTAAGCGTGAAATTATCTCTTAAATTTTGTGTCATAATTAATTTCAGTTTCACCTGTCTATGGATGGGTCTGTGTGGTAGAACACTTACTTATATAATATCTTTTTTTTTTAGTAATAATTCTCTCCACTGCATCAACTATAAGAAATTACCGTCCATATGACGCTACACTTTTAAAATACATATGAGTAATCTTTGTAGATGCGTTGTCAGGTGATTGACCTAACTAATTCGTTAAAGTTTGACAGATTCCAAAAAAGAGGAATGAAGGAGGGAAAATAATTGGGTAAATTGAGGACCGGATCACTGCCCTCATGAACATTTTGCGTATCACTTTTCATGCAAATTTGCGAAAACCAATACGCAAATATCAACTTAAAAATGTCAATTATGTATTTATCATAAAAATTTTGAGCGATTTAAAACGTCCAACATTGTCTCAGCATTGCATCGGCATCGCAACAAAGGAATGCTACTGGGGAACGTACCACATGGTCAAACGGCGGACCAACCCTAGATCGAAAATGGTCTCTGGTGCTGGTGCTGGAATCTTTGTGCCCAATACTAGAATCTCCGTGTCCCTTGGAACATTTCCCAGCGTGTTTCAAGCAGAGGTCCATGGCATTGACATCAGCGCTTTGATTAATCTACAGAGAAGAATCAAGGGCGCTAACATCAATGTCTTCTCAGACAGCCAAGCCTCTGAGCACCTACTCAAGACTGGTAAAGTGCTGCTTCAATGCTCTCCAATCCGTAGTCACTCACAATAACGTCAAACTTTGGTAGGTCGCTGGTCATAGAGGCATTGAAGGAAATGAGATTGCGGATGAGCTGGCTCGTTCAGGTTCAACTGCCGAATTTTCAGGCCCGGAACCTTCCATGACATAATCTGGGCAAAAAAGCCTTATTAACTAAGGCATAACCTTTAGGAACATAACCTTCGTTTCTCTCATTGGAGAAATATCACAGCGCTCAAACAAGCCAAACTGTTAATTAAGCCCTACACCCATCTAACAAGCTTCCTCTCCGGTCACTGTCAGTTACAATACCACCTAAACAAGTTATGGCGATTGTCGACCCTGTTAAGAGGAGGTCGAGTCAGCCGAGCACGTCCTCTGTGAATGCCTGGCACTTTTTGGGGTCAGAACTCAGACGGCGTACCCCACATAAAGAACTCCTCAGACCTTATGACTTAAAAACTGCGTCAACCGAGGACATACTAGCTTTCATTAGAAAGATAGTCTGCCTCTTAGACTAATCAGTATCCTATAATACAATAGATCTTTTAGTTCGCAGTATAAGCCTAGGGAAAGGATTACTCATTTAAAAGAAAGAAAAAAAATGGAACTCAAAAGTAAGACGTGTCTGAAGTTAAACATTCTCAGGTATTTTTTTTTTTTGCTGTTTTAATTGACAAGTTTTTAATTTAGAATTTGATTTTAAATACCACTATATACTTGTGTATACATTTATACCCCAATGCTGCCAAATTTGCTTTGAAACAAAAAGAATACTAATTTTTTTTTATAATTTATACGCGCTAAGGACGATATAAAATACCCTTGTAATGCTTACACACACCTGTAACCAAAATAAAAGAAAACTGCTGATCTATGACGTACATATGTATGTAGGTAATGGTATACTCTTTTATCTTTATCAACCTTCTAGAAAATAGCCTCATTTTTACACTCTTGTTGCTGCGTGCTATATAAAGGGTGTTCCAATACGATGTTTCAGTTTTATTTATCAACAAAGCACGTATTCCTTATTCTTATCTATAGAAAAAAGGTTGACATCTTTATACATAAAAATGAGCTGTTCGTTTGATACCTAAAAACTTATAAACTAACCATCCGATTGAGCTAAAACTTACACAATATACTTTTTATGAGGTTTGAAATGTTTGTACTTACATTAAAAATTTCAAGTTTTCCCGTAGATGGCGCTGAAACTCAATAATTTTTAAACTCACCGTACGATCAAGCTGAAACTTACACAATATATTTGTAATGAAGTGAGAAATATTCGTACATCAAAAAAATTTAAGGTTTCCGATAGATGGCGCTGGAACTCCAAAATTTCAAAACCGTCCGATTGAGCTGAAACTTACACAATATATATGTAATGAATTGAGAAATTTTTGTAAATCAAAAGTTTTCAAGTTTTCACATAGATGGCGCTGAAAACCAGAATCTCAAAATTATTACTACATCAATGCACAGTGGCAGCTAACAGCTAACTTTTGATTTGCGTGCACTTCTCGCTTCATAACAAAGATATTGTGTAAGTTTCCAGATGACTCCAGTCACTCGAAAAAATTTCATTAGGTTTTATGACTTAAACACTTTTCTCAGTGGGTGTAGCGAAGCCCACCGGGTAACCACTAGTTAATAATAAAAATCAATATGAGCCAAAGGACATCCACTACCTAAAAAATTATTCAAAATGAAACATCGTATTAGAAATTCCAAACAGTCGACAATTTATTTGGGACCGAACTTATCCCGGATAATTCAAAATCCAGATTAAACCAATTTAAAGGAAATAGTATTTTTTTGTTTTTCATAAAATTATCTTATACTTTGGTGCGTATGTATGTCCGACTATCATGGCTGAACTACTGAAGCTATCCACCCTATATTCACACCGTATGATCGTGTGGTGCTCCAGTCTTTGGCAAAATTTCGTCCGATAGGTGGCGCTGGGGTGCATATATTTACGAAAATGTAGTTTTCCCCCTATATAATTTTCATATAAACGATATTAAATTTAAGTGTAATAAATAATAATATAGTTTGGTTTAGTCACGAAAACTTCCCACAGTAGGGGTTGGCAATTATCTGTCAGGTGAGAAACGAGACTGTTTGCGTGTACGGGCGGATCAGCTAGTTAATTATGTATAGTACTCGTATATTTATTCTGCATTAAAAGATTCAAAAAAAAAAAAAAAATAGACATGAGGGGGCGTTCTTAAGTTCACGGAATGGGTGGTAAGAAGTGAATCCAAAAATGCAATACAATTTTCTGATCTTTCAGAAGGTACCTACATATATCCAAAAACAAATGTTTTGTCTTTATTGGAATAGTAAGCCGATACTGCGTCCTTCACTTCTTCATCGGTTGAAAACTTTTTCCCACGAAGTTCCTTTTTCAATTTTGGGAAAAGATTATAATCGCTGGGAGCCAAGTCAGGGTTGTAGGATGGGTGATCCAAAATATCGAAGCCCTCCGCAACATGACTCTTGTGAACAGGAGTCGTACTCGATTTTCTCCATATTCTACACTTTCTTTCCGATTGAGTTGCTTGGTCGGCGATAGTTCGAAAACGAATAGCTCGATTAAAATAAAACTTGCTATTTATACTAATAATGAGTCACTGCACTAGTTGCGTCTCAGTAAACTTCCCTCATACCTACTCATTCCTCGCACTTAAAAACGCACCCTCGTATTATAAGAAATCCGGATATTGATAGAACAATTGGGAATCGGGAAAGGAAAATAGATTTTGCAAATTCCCGGTTCATCGAGTTCCCGCTTAACTGAGAGTCGACTGTTATGGAATTACCGTCGATTCCATTAGATCCAAAATAATAAGGTATTCAGCATTCATCTCCAATGAATCATTATTATTTTTACGAAATGAAATGACACCTAATTTTCCTGGCTAGGTATTCGTCAGCGTATTTTTCCAAGTGTCACCCTATTATATTGTATATGCATGTATTATATATAATGCTTTAAATAATAATTAGACAAAAACAAATTCTTTTGAAACTTCCAAGAAACTCACTGTTTATTTATACTGAGAATTCACTGAGTCACTAAAAGCGTTGTCATTTGTCACCCTCACGTTGCGTTCAGCATTTCAAAATGTCTTTACTATTTCCTTGGTATAAGCTTTTCGAAAATAACTCCACTCTACGTAGCACCTGTGTGTTGTACGTAGAATCCTAAAAGTGGTTGAGTTCAATGACCAGTCTACAATGTTCTCAGTTTACTTTCAAATGTATTCTATCCAAAAATAATATTTCCCTCATGGGACCTCATTACAAGAAAACAAATTCCATTAAACACAATTTTCAAAACAAAAAATATTCTGAAAATCTTGACTCAACTTTTGAAAATTGAAAAACCACCAGTACGAGTATTTAATTTGTTCCACCTGTATGTGGTAAGATCGAAAAAGTTGGCCGAGTTCAATGGCCGACCGGTGGTGGTGGCCACCATGCGTTTTGGAATAAATTCGAAGCTCCACCACCCCATCAATCGTATTTCCGGGACAGTTTGGGAACAGAATTTTGAAATCCTTTATTTTTTTTGAAATGTCAAAACTAAATCATGAGTAGAGAAAGATGAGTTAAGGCGAACGCGAACGTCAAAATTCATCAATTAATGTGATCGTTTAATAAGGACGAAAATAGATCAATGGCCCTCTGGCTATTACGCTCTTTTGGCCAGAGATTATACCATAGCAGAGACAAGGACTTTTACACTCACTTGTTGTGTGAGTTGCCACAGCAGTGATGCCACCACCACTCACTGAAGATTTTTAGGATTCTATTAATAGCGATTATCGGTCGTATGTGTGAGTGTGTTTTGTTAGAATTCTTCTTCTGCTCTGGCTTGCTGTTGGCAGGAGAAGAGCAGCACCTCGAAGCAGCGATCTTGCGCACGACTGAATTGTTTTAAATTTAGAGATGCCTCTTCTCCACCCGAAGGGACATGGACGCTTGGTGTTTTTTTTTCAAAAACATTGTGGAAGAGCCAAGTGGTGCTACTAATGATTGTGATGATCGGTATGGGGCTGATCTTGCCGTTGTTGTTTCATGGTGCTCTGTGTGAGGGAATAACAATTTGTTAGTAGAAAATATCGGCTGCTGCCAATGCTGAGCGGCGCGGTATACAGGAGCACTCTTTTCTTTTGAATTTTATTTTTTTCGAATTTTTCTCTGAGGTGGTAGTGACTTATTTTTAAGTACACTTGCGCGGTGGGATATTGGAGCGGAGCGCACATTAAACTGTAAATCTTATTTTCATAAAACGGATCAGTCCTTTACGAGATCTTCAAGTAGTGGAACGTGTGCGTTTTTTTCCCCAAAATCTTTTCTGATTGCGGTTTGAAAAGGAACTTAAAAAATTTAAAATGATTTTGTAAAAATATGTTATACGAGAAACAAGTGTCTAAAAAAGTAATAAAAAACAAATCCAGAAAGAACGAATGCAAAGACCGAGTCATGGAACAATAATAAAAGTTTAAGTGCAAAATTTGGAATATTTACTGTGAAAAATTAAAATCGATTAAATCAGCGGGCTATTATTTTTGAACTTTATATTGGTGAGTCAATTTTAGAATTTATTCACGTAAAACATTGGTATAGAAAATTTTCACGATTTGTAGAAGTTAATGAAATATTGAAACAACACTGATGACCACTTATTGTTTTCGCATGCATGTCATTTAATTTCGACTTGACAATGATGAATTTGTGAAATTTCTGACGTATGATTTTTTTTCAAGTCTAAATAAACATTCACTTAAAAATAACTTCTGACTGCACTAATTTCAAAAATAAATCAAATCATTTAAAATACCAAATAGGTAGGAGGTTGTTATCATGCTGACAAGTTTTGAAAACAAAATTGTCAGCAACAATTTGAATTATTTTAAGGAGAAAAAGTTACTAATTAGTGACTATTTCATAGAATTTTCTACGAGAAAATTCGATGCATTTCAATTCAAGTGAATACAGCTGTTACGACGTTTTCCGTTGAGATGTGATCATTTATTTTTTGGTTTAAATCCCGAACGATTCACAATTTTATTACGAAGAAGATTAAAAAATATTTCACAAAAGATTCAAGATACAGTGGACGTCCAGAATAACGAATGATATAATGTTTGAGGTCATTTCGTTATCAATCGATATTTTATACTTTTTTTTAAAAAGAATTCATTTAAAAATATGTTTATTTAGACCTGCCATTTAAGTTTACAAATTTTTTAAATTACTTTGAAAAAAATAATCACCGAGTGTGAGCATAAAATTCAAAACTGCTGGAGTAACCAAAAGTAACCGTTTTCAAACAAGTAGACGACGAGTGGACGGAGAAGACAGAAAAAAAAAACAAGGTATAATGGACATGCACACTTAGAAAATAAAACTGAAAGACACTATACCTTGTATTAAGTACAAAATAAATACTTCCAGGGTTCCTAAGTCAATTTATTTATTTGTTCGCTATATCGGATAGCAAATCGTGGCCACCATTCGCTATATAGAGATACTAATGTAAATCTAAAAAGCGTTCGTTATATCGCAAATTCGCTATATCGGGTATTCGTTATAATGGACGTCCACTGTATGTATATTTTATTTTAGAATAGTAGAATTGCCAACCGAGAAGTTGTGTAATACAAATTTTCGTAATGGGCCTAGAAAACCCTGAAATGTAGATTTCACCGAATTACGCTTGTACTGATAATTGATGATTATGATTATACAGTAAAATCTCTCTTAAGTGGACAGCCACGGGAACGAAGTTTTCTGTCAGCTTGTAAGAGCTTTCTATTTATAAGAATGCATATTGTATGGGAATTAAAAATTGGTTCATCAAAAAGGAGTTGTCCGCTAAACAGGGTGTCCGCTAATGAGAGACTTCACTGTAATTGGAAATCGTTTACGATTTAAATCATTCTTTTTATGCATACCGCTCTTGGAAGTATTTTCAATATTGTCTAGACTCTAGATAATATTGAATAGAAAAGCACCCTAGGGGAAAGTTCTAAGCCTGTTATAAATGTATGTTTCCAAAACATAATATGTACATTCAACGACTCTCACTGATTTTGTAAAAGGCTTTTAAAACAGGGCTTACCTCGGTGGGTCACCAAATTGAAGAACATTTCCCTTTTACTCTAACATAGGTTTTGCGTGGCGCCCGGCAAAAGGCCTTTCAATTTTCTTTTATTAAAAAACAGTGCATCTAAAAACCCTATACCCATAATAATGTTTTTTCGTAATAACTTTACTCATATGCACTTTTTCAAAATTGTTTATACTGATGAACAAAGTTTAGTTGATAAGCTTTCGATCAGTGTTAGTATAATTGAAATCGGTGCAGAACGCTCAGGATGAACTACAAGCTCTTGCGCTAGTGATTTAATTATATACGGATATGTACTTTACGAATGATGGTGAGAATGTTCCCGGTTCATTTTTTTCTTGTTCCCTATGTATTATAGTAAAACCCGGATTGCAGAATTGTTCAATGCCGTGAGGTGCTTATCTGGGATGTGTAGTTATGAAAACCCGCTAAGCTGCTCGGAGGTACTTTTCCACGAACAAGACAAGCCCGAATTCTAGCTCCTTACAAGGCTTACTAGAGAACTAGAACTCACCATATTATGTACTATATTAAGTTTATTACCTTTTGTTTGATTTCGATTCTAGTGCTTTATTAAAAAGGGTATTTAAAAGGGGAACAGTTTATGTAAATTATGACGAATGAAAGGAAAACAATGAGTACTTAAACGGGGAATGCAGTTGAGCGATATTTACTTAAAAGGGGATTTCAAATACTTTTTAAACTAAGAGTTTTAAAAAGTGGAGGATGCTATGCGGGTTTTGCACTTAAACGGGTGGTTCTTAACCAGGTTTCACTGTAACACCTTAAGCTCTTCTGCATGCATTAGAGAACAATTGTGAAGATGTAACATATTAAAAACCCACTTCTTGAGTCTTAAAGATCACGGGTTTGGGGATTTTGGAACAATGTAGGCAATGAAGAATGGTTGATGTGATTTTAGGGGTCTTCAAGCAAAACGTTGTTAGTGATACGATACAATAGTTAGAGGAACGAAAGCCCAGTTACTCATAACCATTCTCGTATTTTTGACTGGGATAGAGTTTTTTTTTACATTGTCTAAAAGGTGACACCATGATTATGCACAAGCCTTAACCTAATCACAATGCTTCCAGTCTCGTTGAATTACTTCAGTACATCGCGATTTGTTGAGCGGTAGTAACGATCTATTTCGAAATTGTGCTGTTGCAAACTGACATTTGACACTTTGGATATATTTACTCATTGACAGCTGCTTGATTTATAGTGCTGCCAACATAGCAAGCTAAAATTGGATCTCATTTGACTTCTTGTTTTGCTGGAATTCAAGGTGTGAACGGTCCAACACGCTGGCCATAGAGCAAAAGCCGGCGTCTACAGGGGAAGTTTATATTTAACGATAAGATAAAGTGTTTTCTGTTATTGCGTCCACTCCTTTAGGCTTTCATACTTTGAAAAGGTTTAACAAACAAACCAACATTTCTTGTCAATTGATATTACTAAAAAATATAAAACACAGTTGTCCGCACATAGTATAAACGTCTAGTAATTTATGTTGACTATTTTTGAAATTTAAATCGCATTCAAAAAATTCACCCTTATTGAGGGTTTAGTAAAGTTTAGGGTAAAAAATATTAAACATAATCTTTAGGGAACCGGCAGGGTACCATTTCTTTTTTATTTTATTCGTCCCTGAATTTTATAAATCTGTTTATTTTGCAGAAAATACAGTTCTGTGTAAAAGATTTACATAGTTTTAATTATTTTTCAAACTTTAAAAAGTAATTAGATTGTAGACTTACATATATTCGGCTGCATTAATTTGAAAAATATTTTGAAATTAAGTACAAAAACTTTATCTTAAATAAATAAGAACAGGAGTGAACAATTATCCTACTGGTCTTAATTTGTTTACACAGGACTGTAGAAATAGTCCAAAATCAACCATACTTGTATGTGAATTACTTTCTATCCCTTTTTAACTTTACATGGATGTACTTCTGTATTTCTTGCCACATTTATGATTTCCCCCAATCCACATCTTAATCAAAATAAAATTCAATTCAAAATTAGCTTAATCAACCGATGGTGCAAAGTTTCTGCGATATTTTTATATACAAAGAAACCCACTTTTTGAAATTTTAAATCGCAAATTGAATTTTTCAAAATCATATAAATCTACGATCGACTTACACACATGTGTACGGTCATGAGCAACCACTCAACAATAATGATGTCGGGTCTGAATGCATAAAAATCCAATTAAATTGACTGCTGACTGAAAGACGTGTTTTCACTTAGCAAAAAAGAAAAGAAAACACCAAAACACATTTTCGCGTTGCGTATATCATATGTAGCAGAATATACTAAAATACTATTTATAATAAATACTTTAAAATAAACCAAAGCAAGTGTCTGCCGGCAACATTTGAGTGGTGAAATCATTAGAAAAATATTTTCCTCGAGGATGTATATTCAGCTCAAAACTAAAGCATGTGTATGCTAATTAGAAAAATAAATTAACAAAAAAAGCAAAACAGGAAGAAAGTCCACCCACTTGTTGTTCGAAGCCGCTTCAAGATGTTCGTTTTCGAAATCCCCTCACTCGAACGTAAACATTTCGTTTTTGACCAATACACGATTTCGTTAAAGCATCAGAACAAGACTACCCGTATACCTACTTGTAGTTTTTGTAACTTGGTTTTTCCTAATTATCCGATTGTACAAAGAAAATAAGCAACAACCAGCTCTACATGTAGCCAACGAGTGCGTCATTATTCATTTCGATTCTTGAATTGGGGCCAATCGATTCTCTGCGAACAGATCTATCCGAATTGAATTTCAAAAAAAATAAATATGTAAATATAGATTCGCATTCGTATTCGAACGATTGCACATATTGTAGGGAGAGTCAAGACATCATGCTTGATTGGTCTTGGTGGTGGGAATTGATTTGCCAAACAAACGGCAGGAAACATACACGAGTATTTGCAATAATTCTTTGGTGAGTGTCATCGATCGGCAAATTCATAGACCTAATTATTTTTCATTTGCACTTTCATCTATTGCATTCGCAGCTGTAAATTGATGATGAAATTCCTACACTTAAAGTGCTGACGTTAATGTGTAAATAAATCGTGTTCGCTTTACATAACTGAATTACGTTGGGGATTTGTGTTTCCACCTTTGGCTGTCAGAGATACGCGGTCGCGGCCATATTTTAAAATCAAATGTGTGGAGAGATTTATAATTTTCCAAACAATTGCCATGACAGGAAAAGAGATCAATTCCAAAAAAGTTGTCTATAATTCCTTCTCCAGAAAAACCATCCATTTTCTATCACTCATTGTAAATATTTACAATTTCAATCCGAATGTGAATAAAGGATAATAAAATGTCCTGCGAACAACAAGTGAGTGTCTCTCGTCGAACGCCTGTTG
The DNA here is from genome assembly GCA_949775065.1 of Brachyopa scutellaris. Lineage (NCBI taxonomy): Eukaryota > Metazoa > Arthropoda > Insecta > Diptera > Syrphidae > Brachyopa > Brachyopa scutellaris. The sequence goes on from OX459113.1 coordinate 116,879,708, forward strand.
CTCGAATCGCACTTAGAGTACAAATTTTCAACGGAAAACTCGTGTAAACAATGCACGATCGACGATCGTGAATCCGATTGATGTTTTCAATATCCGATCGTTTGTTTGTACGATCCGGTAAATATAAACGTATGCAGACGTATGAGTACTGTGTACGGGGCCGGCTGGTAACATAAACACTTTCAATTTCTATTTTTTTTTTTTTTTTGTAAAGGGAAAAAAAAAGGAGTGCCTGCATTTACTCAAACCAAAATCATTTACTTATAAATATAATACATAGAACATGGCATGGTATTCGTATTAGTCAGAATGATGGCACGCTTCCGTTTAATATATGCGTACGCCTGCCATTGGGAAATTTTCCGAACATTTATTATTATTTTTAGATTTTCGTATCTTTCTAGAAAAAGTTGGGTGCTTTCTATAAAAGAGTTCCGGTAACTGCAAATTTATCGAAACAAAATAAACGACCACCTTGTGCAGTTTTTCCACTAAAAAAACATTAGAAAAACAGCGATCCATTGAATTTACTTGAATCATATGTTTGCGTTATTATTCAGTGGAAAATTGTGTTTTTTTTTTTAAAAAGAAGGAAAAACCACTTTCATGAATTCCACGAAAATAAAATTGGCAATGTTTTCAACAAATTTTTTAATTGCGATATTTTTTGTTCGTAAACAAAAACTTTTGAAAAGGAAAATGTTTTTTCAAAGAAATATGTATGTAATGAAAGTTTGCATTTAAGTTGAAAAACAGAACATTATTATGTGTCACTTTGTTGTGGCAATGTTTGAGAACTTTGTCATGAGACTAGATAGCAGCTGTTTCTTTGTTTCTTTTAAAATGCATTTTGTTTAATTTAAAGATTTATTTATTTAGTCTATGCACAAGCGAACAAGAGGAACATTGGATTTGACTACAAAAGACTTTCAGACTAACTTACAACCTGGACTGTTACGATATAAGTTTACTATAAAACTCGGATTTCTTCAACGTTATATTGGCAAGGTAGATTTAATAGAAGTAAAAGTGTAGTACACATTTTCAAAGCTACGGTATTTTTGCTCATACGACGTCGAATGCAGTAGATTGATACTAAACTTTGCGTTGGGAATCAATTCCACATGCTTTAGGCTTCTCCAGGATCAATGCTTTGTAAACTTTCTAGATTCTGTAATTGCACTACCTAACAAAGTCCAATAACATCAGAACCAACGGCGCAGGTGCCAATTCCTTTCTTCTAGATCGCTCTGAATAGAACAGCGGAGGTTGGTCTGGTTTCTCACTGGGAAGCATACCCAAAGAAAAATACTATGTAAGAATTCGTAAGCTCTAAGTTGAGGGGAATTTTTGTAATCTCTCATTTGGCTCTCACCAGACAGGAAATTCGTAAGAACTTACGCATTCGTACGAATTCTTGAGTTACCAAACAGACCTATAATCTTCTACACGGGCGGATCCTTAGTGGATGAGCCTCCTGGAGCAGATATGCATTCAGGGGAAAGTCTTGTAGAAGAATCGATCCCATTGGACAAGTTCACAACTGTCTCCCAAACAGAGGTGCATGCTATCGCTAACACAGCCAATATTGCAAATAATAAAAGTTGGAAAGGCAAATTCATCTTTGATCTTCCTAGGGGTTCCTCAGGGTTCTGTGTTTGGTCCGGAATTTTTTTCCTGATCTTTATTAACTAGCTTTTTTTATTAAATTATCGTAGCAAAGTTAATACGTTCGCTACCGATATGGCATGTGTATTTCATATAGTGACTCTGTTTTGAATCTTATTGCTGACATTAACCGTGACCTAAAAGTCTTGAGCCACTGGTTCAAACAGCAAAAGCTGGTAATTAGTGAAAAGAATAAAATTATGTTTTTCAATGTGTGTGGAAAGGAAGTGGACTTGTGAACATTTGTTTTTTATTGTGCAAACTGCAACAATTATAAACACTGTAAGGAAATTTGTAACTCGGAAGCAGGCTCACAGACATTTTCTGAGTTTCATACATACATACATAATTGTTTAAGTATTGAGAATGTTAAATCGTTTAAGTATGTTAGTGTTCTGATTGACTGGAGGATGAGTTGGTCTAGCCATCCTAAAGAAGAACCTAATGGCTGCCACAAGGCAAATATACTTTTTAAAGTCTTATTTCCCACGGGATCTTCTTAAGTGTATTTATTATGGGTTGGTACATTCTAAGCTTGAATGTGGCATGGTTTCCTGGGGTGGTACACACAACAACATTTCTTACGCCAGATCTGGCCGACACTTTAGTTTTCCAGACACCTCAATATTTCGGTAACTTCCAAAATTTTACCTCTACAGTCCGGATAGAGCATTAAAATTATGGTGATAAAAAATACCTAAATGTACTCGGTTTCTATAGAAACATGTACAATGTACATCCATACATATGTTCATACAATCAGGGAATTGCCCAGCCAGCTGTTTTGCTCTGTTGCATATATGCATTTCATAGTTTGCCTTCGCAGTTGCATTAATGTTTCATTCGTTTAGAGTGTTTTAAGGACAAAATGTATTTTTTGTGTTTCAGACTTGAATTTACCAGCTCGGATATAAATATAAATTGAAGAGAAAAAAATTACCAAAATGTCCACCCCAATGGGATAATGAAGACCTTATACTACTTGCTGCACAGTTACGGCAACAAATTGATTCTTATTCTTCGCTTGCTGATTTAAATAGAATTCTATGCCATGAAGAATCATTGATCCAAATGGTAGCATATCTGCAGATAAAACAAATAAATGAGCAACTGGTCAGAATGAATTGTTTTACGACTTTTCTGATGAAGACATTATTCATTCCGCTTAACAAATCTAACAAAATGTCGGTGAAGGTGAAGAAGAATTATTAGTGTCTTCTGGATGGAAATGTAAAGTGGAGAAGATTTCAAACATTCATGCCCGATTTCGCTTAAGTGTTAAGTCAAGTGTAGGATTGAACATAAACTTCACTTAAGAAGTTTTCGTTTTCACAGTCAGTGGTTTAGTTAGGTCATGGATTGAGTGTCATTGTGAACCATTTAAAGAAAAAAATTCACTGTGAATGGACACGAAATTGGATTTTCATTTCCGTGTCAAGCACTTGAGAAACAATGAAAATCGGGAAAAAAGAAGACGAAGAAGCCGCTGCATGGTTGGAAATAAAAAATTATTCAATTAATTCATTTTTCATTCAAAACACGACGAAGCAGAAGTATGCTGGTGAAAAAAAAAATTGCACATCCCTCCTTTTCCTCGATCTACATCCTGAAAAAACAGATACACAACTACTGAAGTCGCCAGCGAATATCAGCAGAAGCATCCCTCTAGCCACCACTACTTGCATAAAGTGAGAATCGCAATGCCAGCCACATTGCCAGACAAAATATTGTGTTGTTTAGGTAGGTTTTCTGCTGTAATGTATTTTGCGGTTTATGTTATTTTAGTACACTGACGGCAACTATTTACTCCAAAGTCGGTGGCTTAAGTCAAACTCAATCCACCAAAAGTGGATTTTATCATAAATCCTTCACTGTGAAAACGCAATTCGTGTTGGTCCTGAGTTTTCCCTTGGATCGACACTTAAGCGCGCACTGTGAAAACGGGCATCAGTGGGCTTAACGAAAAAATTCTTCTTGAATATGTAGATATCCTTCTTCTTAAGAGGTTACGTGACAAAGCTGAAAATATGTTCTCAAACAAGGCGTTACGACGAACAATTAGCTTGTACTCTCCTGCTCTTTAAATCTTTTTGAAATGTGAATATTGAAATGACGTTGAACTCAAATGTACATATTTCGGGTATCCTCTTTATTTTATTGTTGTCCGGATATTTCGCCAGAATTTTATGTGTCGGGACTAACGATTCTGTACTGTACTTTAGTTGAATCTCGCCTTATTACTACGTTTTGCGACACTGACGGGTAGATTTACATAGATCGACACACGTCTCACAATGGGATGTTTCTCACCAAAGTACAATGGACCAATAGGCCTTCATCCTTCGTGTTTTAACCCTAATACAGGGACTGGGGTGAAATGTTACCCCAACGCTATTTTGAAACCGAACAAATTTTTTTCTGTCAAGTTTTGAAACCTGGATTTTTGTGCTACTACTACAAATTATGTCCTGATTCCGTTTTTAACCTTTCTAACGATCTGGGAGCATCCCATATATTTTTTCTATATTTATTTTTTTCAAAAGTCTACGAGTTATTTTCAAGCTATTGCCATTTATTTATTTTATTTTTCTCTGCCTGTGTATTGATTTTTATGCCATTTTCGTTGATAACTGCTTCTTGAAAGCAGCCCATTTCGTGCTAAAGTTATACTTGTGAAAAGTGAAAGTGTATTTCAGGTATGAAATTTGATTTTTTGACCATTTATACATAAAAGAAACCATATCTGACTATTGCAATTGTGAAAATATTGTATACTTTCATTTGTACATGTCTAATCTACGCAGATTCAATCGCGATCGAACATTTGTCCAAAATATATTTTTTTTATATAATGTGATCTATAAAAGAATCACGCTTAATTTTATGTAAATAAACTTGCCACATCTGACCCTCATTTACCGTTTACTTACATTTTTTATTTGTGGGGTAAAATGTTACCCCAGGCTTTAAAACTAGTAAATGGACCTTGCCCCTGTACAAGGTTAAACGAAGATAATCCTTAGATAACGTGCTGAATTTGTTAAAAGTTATGTTCGTTTTGACGAACTGCCAACTGCAATGTTTATTAATTTCATTGAATATGCGGGTTTGAAACGTACATACATACATTGTTGAAAATTCTGAAATTTAGCTGAAGTGTTTCCCTGAATCTTAAATCGACCTTAGGCACGCAACTCGAAACAGAAAAAAACATAGAAAAGTTAATAACAGACAATTTTGCAAATCACTTAGGAAATAAATACCTTGTACCTTTGATTCACATTGGCCACAAGTTTCACTGTTGTTTGCGTAACACACACTCTATATACGAATGTCAAGTTTTTGAATATTTTTGTATATTTTATTATCCTCTCTATAATATATATTTTTTTTCCTTTTTAAATTCCTACGTGGCCTTAAACTGTGCACTTACAGCATTTATATTTAATTTAATTGCCATTCCCTATCGTTCCATCGATAGTTCATGTTCTAATGGACGAATAGTCTTTCCTACTCCGTAAAACCGAAACGAAAAAATTTGTACAACGTACATATCTTCTACAAATAGAATTTTATTTACATAAGTAATTTTGCAATTGGAACACCTTACTTGCGTGTTTTCAGCGCGCGCCAAGGTAATCTGGTAAACTAAATACATATTCCTGCATTATGTACATCCCCATATACATAAATGTATATTTGCTTCGTCAAGGTTTGCTTTGTTTACATTATGTTTTGTTACATAGAGAATTCCAATTAGATTTGCTTTTAAGTTGAGCATTTAATCTTTTTTTTATAGTTTTTTAATTTATTTCTGGCGTGATTTTCTGACTCGACTTTGAACCCGTTGAACTATGTTTAATTAGACTACACAATTATCCGCCTATTTGCAACTAATCAACTTAATTCGATGAATTCTCCAAACAAACGAATCGAACCATTTCAAATCGAAATAATCAATGCATGCGGTTTTGACATTTATTTTCAGACCAGAACCGTTGTGGTGAGGAGAAATGACAAAGGAACAGACAACAACCCCCTCGGGTACTATTCCGGAGGAGCTCTACAACCTAACACAACTCGCAGAGGTGACACTTGCTGCTGGACGACTTAGTACAACTAATATAACAGAGATTACGGATTACATAAATAAGGGACGTCATAAAGACGAGATTGGCTATGTGGAAGATGTGCACAAGCCACGATCAGCGTCCTCCCAACAGCAACAGCAACCGATTAACAGCTTCTTCTCATCATCGGATGATGATTCGAACTACTATAGTCACAAGATCTTTGATCGGAAGAAATCTCGACGGTCTACGATATCCGAACAGTCCCGCTACGATGAATTGTCATGCAGTAGTCTTCCCAGTAGTGGAGATGAACACTATTCCGGATTGGGGCATTCCAGTAAGATTTCCGAGAACTCAATGAGTGGCGATGACGACCACGTCTGTCCGGAGTGCGGTAAAAAGTATTCAACGTCATCTAATCTAGCCCGACATCGTCAGACACATAGGTGAGTTAAAAGCTAATGCGTTATAAAACCGTAAAATAAAATCCTACGTTTAGATCAATTTTGGACAAAAAAGCCCGACGATGTCCTCACTGTGAAAAGGTCTACGTATCCATGCCAGCATTCTCTATGCACGTTCGCACTCACAACCAGGGATGCGAGTGTCAGTTCTGTGGAAAGTGTTTCTCCAGACCTTGGCTACTGCAAGGACACATAAGGACACATACTGGTATGAAGGGTCATCTCCATATGTTTTCCGAATGAAAAACTCACGCTCACACTCTCTTCTTGTTTTTAGGTGAAAAACCCTTCAAATGCACCGTATGCACTAAAGCCTTCGCTGACAAGTCCAACCTACGGGCCCACATTCAAACTCATTCGAATACCAAACCACATTCTTGCGCCCGATGTGGCAAATCATTCGCTCTAAAATCGTATCTCTACAAGCATGAGGAATCCTCCTGCATGAAGAATCATCATCAGAAACCCGAAAAGGATAGACTGAGTAAGTCTTCGAAGTTTGATTCCACCAAATCTACGCTAGCGTCGAAAATTCTACAAAAGGAAGCTGCCGCTGCTAACGGGTGTATGAATTTGTCTCCGGTAGAGATATGCATGGAGGAGAAGTCAGAAAAGTCATACACTACTTTGACAAATTCCATGACTCAGGAGGACTACGATCGTTTCAAGAGGATCAGTGTCATTCGACCGCCAGCGGCAACAAATGCAAACTTTGATGCCGCGCCACCGATGCAAATGAACTTCTACCAAGAAACACCTGTGGATTTTTCACCAAAAAATAATTTTACACATTCAACGAAGACAAGTCCCTTTGAGTTGACAGGAAACTATGCGATTGTTGCATAAATTAATGAACCAGAAAAAACAGTAAACATTTTCTTCTTTTTTGATATTTTTGAACTTTGAAAATTAGTTCGGGTTTTTTTTCAAAATCTTCGGATCTTCTCATATTTTCAAATCGAATCACTTTAGCCCAATTTCCAAAAAGAACCCTCTGCCAAATGCCAAGTAAGATGAATTTTACATCTTGGTCAAATACTGAGATTTTACTTTTGGTAACTTGTTTTTTGTCCAAATTCGAATTTATTGAATAAAAAAAATTTCGAAAAAAAATTGCTACAAATGCATCCTTTTGAGAAGTTTTTTGCAAAGTTCTACCAAATTCGACAAAGTTTCATTTATAGCGATTCCATCTCAAAATATCCTAACACAGTACTGCCAGTCCGCAGTTGCTGCACAGACTATTTAATTGCAGCTTTGCTTTGCTTAAATCCTTCAAGAATTGGCCAAGGAACTCAAATGAGTCTAGACCTCGTAAAAATCTGCTCAAAAAATCTCGAAAAATACATACAAATCTGCATGGAAATAGACGGAATATGATCGAAATTGTCCTTAAAACCAAAAAAAAAGCTAAGCATTCTTCAGTTTTATTCTAATTCTTCTTCTTCCAAAACAAGTGAACAATTACATTTTACAATCATCTGCTTGTTTGCAGAGAATGAACGATAGAAGTGGTTGGCGAATACTTGAACATCGCCGTCTCTGCCGGAGAGAGTTTTTGGATGAGCTCACTATCGCTGATCTTGCCATCATACAACACATCTCGTATTTTTCTGATGAGTTCGTAGCCGACATTGCGTTCGTGGACGGCCTTCAGCTTGCCTACGAATTCTTTCCGTGGGAGGATGTTCATTTTCGACAAAACAGGGACCGAATTACCGCACTCGTTAGCGAGTTACTCGTTATCGAAATGTGACGCTTTGACATTACTGCTCACGTTATCGAGTATCATTTTACTCATCATTTACTCGATCATTCGATAACGAGGTCTACTCACTCACTCGTTATCGAGTGCGGTAATTCGGCCCCAGCTTCATTCACTTCGTCACTTTCGTTTAATTCCAGCCCTTGCGTTTCCAGTTTTGTTATTGTGCGGACGATCACAGCGAAGCATGAACGGCAATGATTTCCATTCGCTCGCTCGTATGGAGCATATTATAGGTGTAGTGAATGTGCATGCGACAAATCTTTCAATACACAAGCAAATCCAAAGCTGGCAATAAGTCGAATCATACTGAATAGTGGCCTTTTTCGAAAACGTAATTTAATCTACATTTGACGACATTTGCAGCACTTAATGGTTACATTATTTGCAGCTTGCGTTTTAAAGCATTTTGAGAAAAGCAATTTGATGCAGATGATGTTTTCGAAAACGCTCGTTTTCTGTTTTATGTGGAATCGGTTAAAAATAGACTTTTTTAGACTGAAAATTACTGAAGATCGTTGAAATATTTTCGATTTCTGGAAAACGACTAAACATGCATGCACCTTCAAAAATCGCTTTAATCTGCAAAATTTGTTTGAGCCGATTTTTACGAAGTATGAAACAGATTGTTTTCTGAAAATGGAAAAGTGTTAATTTTTTGTAATCATCCTCCCAGAACGATTATGTTGGCAATGCGGTCAGCTCAACCTGTCTTTTTTAGAGCCCGAATTGTATAAAGTTCATTAGCTTTTTTAGCCTAACTAGATTCTTCTTTTTCGCTAGAGCTATGCCGCACTGAAATCGTGTAATTCTTTCCCAGGCTACATGTTTCGTAGTACGCTACGAATTGACACGAAACGGTTAGCTCGTTAAGCAATACATATTTTTTCAAATCAAATAAAACTTAAATATGTTACGAGTGAGATAAATGTTAACTGACTGAGTTACATTGGCAGCACAGGCAGACATGGAAAGGGTGGGTTGCATTGGTAACAAGATTCGGAGAAGGAAGACGTGTTTTTGAACGGAAAGGAATTAATGGAAGTGAATAAGATTTAAAGTTTTTTTTATTTCAAGCGTTCTAAATATTACAAAAGAAGAAGATATAAAAATTAGTTAAAAAAAACTTATTGTGATAATTATTTTATTAGTAACTAGTTTCCAAAAAAAAAAGAAATAAATAAATGCACTGCTTAGATATTAGGATTCTTTTATATATGCAAACATTCATAAATAATATTTAAGAAGAGACTTTTTTCGGAAAAAAAAAATCCATTCAGTATTGTATAAAACCGTTATTTACTTTATAGATACTCTTTTTATTATATTGATAGTTTTAAAATGTAAATATTTAAATCATTTGTACGAGGAGTCATTGTAAAATGAATTCTCCTCCCAAGCAATGGACGAGATTGTCTAGTCTTTCAAAAAAAAATATTATTATTAATGTACTCTTATATAATATATTTTTGGAAAATTCTAATAAAGCCAGAGAAGTGAATATGTAAATGTAATAATTATTTGTTTATTGTATATATGAAAAAAAACATAAACAAGTTAAACGTCTGGCATTTGGAAAATATGGCCGAATATGGTGCAATAATTCTTTTTTTTATGTTAAGTTTAATTTAAAACATTTATTTTTTACTTGTATACTGTATGTATAGACCGACTTGCATGTATGAAAATGCATTATTTATAATTTGTAAAATTTTAAGTGTAGGTAAGGCTTTAGAACAAATCACAGCATTTTGTAAATTCGCTTTTTCTTCGAGTTTTTTTTTTGCGTTTAAATACAGCTAAATAAACCAAAGATTAGAATTAGTGATGAGAAACTGTCATTTGTTTCATTTTAGATTTAGCAATTTTATTTTAAGGTACTTGTGTCATAATGGAGATAAGAGAGGTACATACTCTAGTTTCTTGTGCCACTAAAATAAATGTTACAGATTAACAAAAACAAAAAAAAACGCGCAAAATAATTTTTGGTTCACGAATCGGTGCCACAATAAAAATGCTATAGTCCAAGTCAAATGGAGTGAGGCAGCAAGTGTTATGAACCAAAGCAAATGCTTCGGGAAAGAGGCCACCCTGGGAATCAGAATGCTAATCTTAATCGTTTGACCCTACTACGGGCACGGGGGGAATGTTTCATTTCCTTTTCGGTGCGCAAACTGAACGAGAGTCGATTTTGGGAGACTTTTGTGTTTGTTTATGTATCTTAAATGTTCGTTATAATTTCTAATCAAATGAAATGTTTGCGCAAAACCTACTTAGATAAAAATCGATACAATTAATAAGTGTCTCTGCGGAGACAGCGAGTGATGGGAAATTGATTCTATTTAGAAACGCTATTAAAGTTCTCGTCTAAGATGCTGGGTGGAATGCTGTGGTGAATGATCCAATTATAGATCCCTAAAAATGATAGGCTTGAAGTGGTAATGGCTGATGCGAGAGGCTGAAGCTATTTGAAGTGCAATGTGAGTACTATATGCGATGGTGTGAGCAATGTGTGATTTGCTTATCTATGAATGAATGGTTCAGCTAATTGAAGTGTTAGATACTTTGCCATATGGCAGTGTGCCTTAGAAGTTGGTATTGAGTTAACTCAATTGATTTAACTGTTTTTGCAACAACAAAATTTGTGGACAAAATAGTCATCTGCATCTTCATCTTTGTGTACAAAGTAGACGACTTTACATTGAACCGTCAACAAATTGTAGCATAATGCAGTGAAAGACAGTCTAATATCAGCTGATCGTTTTTAGACAAAATCACTTAAGCCGCAGAAGATAACACAGAAGACGTTATTTGGGATTTTAGTTAACAAATTGGATATGCATGTTACTATCTCTGTGTCGCCGTAGATGCTACTAAGGGCTCTCATAAAGAGTTCCAAGTTTTTGGCAAACAGCATAATAAATATAAAACTCTGGTGGGTTCCCGGCCACAGAGGTGTGTCGGGTAATGTGAATGCTGGAAAACTTGCGTTAGACTCAGTTGATCCTTTAATAAGAATCCCAATATGCATTCTCAAATTAGAGATAGAAATAAGTAAGCACTTGGAAGCTAAAAATAGATGGAAAGGTTTGCATTACAATGAGAAAGCTATGGTCGTGCAAAAACAGAGCAAGGATAGATAGAGGCTCTTTATTAGCTTAGTGGGTATATGTATTGGGCACAAACTGCTATGGAATCATGGAACTAAGACTTAACGAAAATGATTTGTGCCCAGACTGCGGCGATGAAGAAGACCATGAGGACAAACCTCATTTTCTATTCCACAGCCGTTTTAAGAATCTGGAAAAACATTTCTTTCAAGATTCAGAGGAACTCTCCAAAAAACTGGTAAAGGACATCTGTAGTTAGTTCAGCGATCCTTAGATGAATCATCCACATAAAGAAGTACCGGTAACACAATATAGATCGAGCATCACAATGGATCAACAGTAACCTACTAAGGCCTTAAGCATTAGTAATAGATAAACTTCTAGGCCTTCTTACAACTTCAGGTTGACTGTATTAGACTAAACTAGAGACTAAATATGCACCGATGTAAGGAGTAGCAGTGGCTACCGGTAACTCGTACCAGCACACTTATGCACATAGAGGCCCGTTGTAATACCAATGATCTTGGGGATATTTAACCCCGCTACTCATGAGAACCATTTGGAGCTTTGTATAAAGCGAAAAAAGCTTCCCACGTCTTTTTGTGCTAGGTCACTAAGTTCGTTAAAGAAGTATTCTCCTTGGTGTAGGTTTCTACTACAGGAAAGAGCTGGGAATGAACAGAGATGTGTTGAGCTCTCTTCATCTTCTTTATCTCTCCAACTTCTGCAGAAGTCATTTGAAATGATGCCAAACCTAGCCGTGCTTGTATGTAGTCTTTTTACGGACAGAAGGAATTGGAGCGGTTAGGATCTAGTCTACGCCAGATCTGTCTGGTGGCAAGGCAGGTACATAGTTCCACCTTCCCATCCAGCGTGTGTCATGTTTGAGTGATAGCTTGTAAGTAGCGAGAGGCAGAATAGGGTAGAATTAGGTTATGTTGTTTCTAGTTTAGCGAGCTCGTCAGCATTGCAATTCACTGGAATGTCTCTGTGCCCAGGCACTCAGCATTGATTAATATTAAACTGCTTAGCCATCTCTATAAGAGATGAACGGCAGTTGGAGGTGATCTTAGAAGTGGATGAGACTGATTTTAGAGATTTCAAGGGCGCCGACTATCCGAGAGTATTTCCGCAATCGCCATAATTTCCGCTTGAACCACGCTGCTGTGATCAGGGAGGCGGAAGGAGAGAATTTTTAAGCTCTCTGAGAAAACACCTCCTCCTACACCATCATTGGTTTTAAAGCGGTCAGTGTATAAGTGTATTGACTTGTCTGTTGTAGCTTCTAAGTCATCCCAGAAGAACCTATCAAGAATAGTGTTTTAAGTTGGGCTTCGGCACAGAAAAGTCTATGAAACTTACAATTGGTACCAAGACTAATGTTCTAAAACGCCCTTTTAAAAGGCGCAGGTGAAAATACCATTCGGATATGGGAGGGACAAAGCTTTCCGACACGAAATCTTGGCTAGCAAAACTGGGGCAACTATCTAAAGACTATTCCTAGAATTTTAAGTTCTGAGTTCAATCATTTTAGTAGAAAAAAAAAAACATTCGACTGTGCTATCAATAAGGCTCAAAAGACACTCTTTCAACTAAGAGGATGTGAGTGCATAAATAAAAAGCAAATAATAATGTTCTTCAGAATTATTGAAAGGAGTTCACATCTGATTAGCCGGCCAGACACAAAGGGCCCTCTATCACACTTTTTAACCACATGATGCCAAACATCCATCATCTTCACTCAATACAAATATCATTTTTTAATATTGCACAATGTATAAACCTATCATTTTAATTGGTGACCTGCATTTCTTGTTGAAATTTTAAAGCGAAAGTGGGTAAAAGAACAAGAACCGTCTTATTGTCTCACGCAGCAATTAGCTTAGCCGCCACACACTTCATTGTGACATCAAAACCTTAAGTGACTTGAAAACAATGCACGATCCGATCAATAAAATTGAGGAAAAAAAAAATTTATAAAACCTCAAAGTATTCGTAGATACCCGCGAAGCGCGCAAATTGTGTAATTCCCAAGCCGACGAAGGGGTGGACGATATGATAATTACTCGTACACTCAATACCACCCTAGTCGAGGATGATACAGCAGCGTTTGTTGCTCTTTCCAGCACACAATTGCGCCGACATACACGCAAGCGATCCGAATGAAAATTGAAGTCATTGTAACGATCGGCTGTCTATAGAGTATTGTACGAGTGTATCCCTATTAAGTGGCCGTATAGGGGCCGAGATACTATCTGTGTGTGCGGCCGGCGGCGGCCCCAACATTTCCTCAAAATGGGTCAAAAGTCTTCTGCTTTGTTTTTATAAATAAGAGGGTTTCAGTTTCTTGTCATTCTTGCGCGGACAACGGCCCGTTCAGCTCTTCCGAGTCACTCGATAGACGAATTATTCGCAAGCCAGCAGTTGTCGCGATCGGAAGCAGGAACGTTCGCTTCATTCCTGACGGATAGTTCTCCCTCTCTTTCTTTCTCAGATGAAGATTTGAATCTTATCTTATCAATTTTCCTTGCGAGAGACAACGACATTCATTATTGTTTCATTTAAAGTTGTGTGTGGTTTCAAATAAGCGATGCTGTGTGATGTGAAACGCTTATAATGATGAAAAAGTGATGATAATGAAAACGTAGAGAAGCAATGAAGAATCGGAGTTTAGTGTAGACGCAAGCGAAATCGAAAGAGTGCGTGATAAAGTTCAACGGATTATTTTGAAATTGGTGCGCGATAGCGATATTTTTTTTTTTTTTTTTGTCTGTTTCTGTGAACTTCACAAAGCGATATAGATTAACACGAATTTGAACGGATTACTAGAAATATCTTTGAGTTTGAGTAATTTAAAATAAATTGCCTCATCGGTAGAGGGGTCGTTTTTTTCGTCGATTAGTGCTGTGATAAAAGACAACAATGTTGCCCTTTCATTGGGCGGTATTCCTGGGTGTGCTGGTTGTTGCCGCTGTTAATGGAGCCAAAATTCTGGTAAAAGATTAATTTATGTGATTTTTTTTATACTTAGAGATGAGATATTCAAGAAAGAAAGAAAGAAAAATACCGTCGTTTTCAACATTTTTTTAACAAAATTAGTTCGTTTTGCTGCAAACGCCATCATTGGATGGAAACGTCATGATTGCATTCCGTGGCTCAGAAGTAGTGAAACAAGACACAACCTGCAGTATTTTCTGTAGTAACAGTGATAATTGCAATAATAAGCTTTTGAGTTTCCTGTTTTACAACACAGAACTGAAAATAAATATCTATGATCATTCGGAGTGGTGGCTTTTGACTCCTGCAACTACTTAGGTAATGTTCGCTTTGCAGAGAATATTTCCTCTAATATTTAAATGAGTGAATTAAGTGAAACAGAAATGAGTTCATCTGCAGAAACTATGTGAGGCTCACATTGATCAGTTTTGGAAGTTGGTCACAAAACTGCGTGTTTCCGTGGCTCCCTTTTTAGGGCACTCATGTACATATATATGTATATGCATGTAATTCGTAAATTTTATGTGATAGCTAATTTATTTAATGTTTACAAAAATTTGGATCGATTTTGGCCAATTTTACTGGCCGATTCTGGCTAACCAGAAAATGGCCAAAATCGATCCAATTTTGTTTAAAAAATATAGACTTAGCTTAAGATTGGATAAGAGATATGTATGTATATGTGCATCATTTTCGAACTTTTATTGCCGTTTTTATCAATTTGGTCAAAATTGGCCATTTCAAAAATTCCAAAAATGGGCAAAATTAATTGGCCAATATATTCCCCGGCTAATTCTAAGAAATTTTTATTCAAGAATTTTTTTCTCAAAAGTCCACCATATTCGAGTAAAAATGCCCTGAAATTTTGGACCCGACGTTTTGGATCCGAGTCTAATTGCGGTCCACCGAGGGCGAAATTTGAAATGCCCATAGCGGGACAATTATCTTGACACATCGCGTGCACGCTTCCAATAGGTTTTGGAGGTAAATCGCTACGATAAAGGAATTAAAAAAAAGTTCAATATTGAAATCGAGAAAAAATACGTTTTTTTTTTTGGTCAAGGCTAGTACGGTGCTCGCGCTAAGCTAAATTGTTCATACAAAATTTATCGTTGCTAAACGCAAATATAAGATTCTGCTGGGAAATTTATCCGAGTGTACGGTACCTACTCATGCTAAAATGTTCGCTAAATAGGTAGTTGCATAGGATATGTCTCCACAAAATTTTAGCCAGCCATTTAATGTCCGGGACATTTATTTAGAGGCGGAATTTTGATGTTTTAGATTTAAGTAGAAATTTAAAGCAAACATCAATTATTCGGTTTGAAATTTTCGAGGATTTTTCTGAAAAGAGGTAAATAAGTGCATGTACTGCATGTACTGCTGCTGCTCTTTGTTTATTAAAGCACGAGTATGAAAATGGAAAGGCCATGGTGGGGGAAGCACAGAAAAAAAGGTTTATGACAAGGGTGGATTTATCAATTTCTAGAACCATTTATCAATTTATGCAACCAGCTCTACAAACAAAATTTATTTGGCATTTATCTTCGGTTTCCATGTGAATTTTTGGAGACCGGTGGAAATTTAGTTAGGCACCGTACTAGCCTTGATGGTCAAAAAACGATTCTGACCAGTTCAAAAACTTTTTCATTAATTTTAAAGAGCATCCCGAAGAACATAACGACTCATAGATTTGGTTTGATTTGTCGTCAAATTACGTTGGCACACTCATGCTCTGAACATGACCCTAGTGAAAATACACTTTTGCCCGTTAATGGGTTAGTAGGTAAATTATGTTATCTTCGAAATCGTATTTGCGGTCAAAACTAAAGGTTTCTATAATTATTTCAGTTTTATATACATATACGAACAATGAAATCAGCATCGCTTGGAATATGTTAGTGCTGCTTTTATATGATTTCTATAATTATACATACATATGTCCATAGTCCGAAAAGCTACTTTATTTTAATTGATCGACAAGAATCTCGATCGATAAGTTAAAAAATGTAATTAAATAAAATGTTTCACAATATCCACATTTTTACAAATCAAGTTCCATTTTCATGATCCTAATTTTCTGAATATTTTAAGATTGCTAGATTTAAAGAGCCCATACATTAGGTTACCCATATGTAACATACGTTCGGAGCCGGCAAAAAATTGTAGGTCCCTTCCATTTGTTCAAAAATAAAACACACACATACGAATAGTTGCGAGAAGCAAGGTCCTGGTTCACCTCGAACTGTGACGCCACCTATAATAAGTAGATCACGAATTCTTAGGGACAGTCTAATTTTTTATTCAACAATTGCTAATGGTTTTTCTGTCCAAACTGGACTCCTGGTCAAATCCAGTCCAGCCTTTCAAATCATGTGCAAAAGCAAACATCCATTCAAAATTTACTTTTGTCTACTGCACAGGTCTGGAGCCTACTGCTTTATAAGGTTAATAGTAAAGTGCCAAAATAATAAATATAATATTATTGCAAAGAAAAACCGACTAAATATCTAGCGGAAACTTTCCAAAAATATTCTAAGCTAATGTTGTGCCCGCTGAATCTGTCACTAATCGTACTTTTTTTTATTTTCTTACTTGTATGTCTGGTCATAGAATATCCCAGGTCAGGCATGAGAATATACGTAACAGAAATATGACCACATGATAACCCGGTTTCCGAGAGACAGCAAAAACTTATTTGTAAATCTGTTTTGAATTTATCAAAATGCCTCGGTGAAGTCATCTTTGAGATTCTTCCTACACTGATATTTCAACTTTCTTATCTCGAGAGAGTTTCATGTACAATAACTTAGGTATTGAGTTATATTTTGTGCAAAAAAGAAATGCGTTATCTTGTTTATTTAAGACAAAAAGAGCTTATGTTTAGGGTTAGTACTCAATCAACGATTCAGAAGATTTATATTCCGGACTTTGATAAGCTAACATGATTAAAACCTAAAACCATGTCACTATTAAAAATAGAAAGTCGACAAGGTCGACATAACTCGCCGGAAGTGAAATACGTGTACCCATACATACTTATAAATGTGTATAAATCTTAAATCCTTATGAAGGCAGTATTTCAGTAAAAGCATCTCAAATCTGGCGTTAGAATAAAATTGCTGTAAGCAGCGAAAGCATCAACTAATCCGAAGCGATTTGCGATTGTTGATTGTGCTGACTTTAGAATTGAACTCTGTTCCAATTTTATTTTATGAGATGAAGTGTACTAATCGGCGATTCGTCATAAGTAAGACACACAAACGAGCATGATACTTTTCATCCTTGAGCTCAATTCAAATGAACTAATACTAGATCATATGTACGAAGTATTGTACCGAATATTTGTATTAAAAATAAGATAGAAAAGCATTTTGTACAAAAACATAACATGGGTATGTACGAACAATGGACTCAAAAATTATTGCAGTACATATTTCATTTGCTTATCTACGGAAAACTTCCAATTTAATTGTAAAATTCTAACAGGTACCCAAGAAGTCCCCAATATTTCTACTGTTTTATTTGTGTATTTTGCGCATCGCATTTTAATTTTATAGCAATTTTAAAAAAAAATCGTGATTTTGAACTTTAAATATGCAAAAAAGGCTTCTAGACATGAAATTGCACATATGTATCTTAAATACGATATATGTAATCGTAGTACCTACTCTTAGGTAGGTAACGTACTACTATTTGAATTTATCGAAAAATTCCACTTGAAAAAATATTAAATCTTTTTAGCAATAAGTGGAAAAAGAACAATCATTAATAGGAAGTTTTGGGACAGTTTATGAAACTTGAACCAACCGAAAGGTGCAATTTTTCAAAATAATTGAGTTAGCTTAGTACCGTGTTCAAACTCTTAATTCCTATATTTATTTATTTACTAGCTGACCCGCCCGGCTTCTACCTTGCATGCAAAAAGTTGCATCACTCACGTTCCACGTCTACATATGTAATATGTATACTATTATAGCTGACCCGGCGAACTTTGTTCCACCTAAAATTTATTAAACTATTAATGTCCGTTTCGAAAGTCGAGCTTTTCTATAGAAATAATGAAGCTCTTTTGAAATTAAGTTAAATTCAATGCATTTTATTTACACGGATAATTGATTTCACACTTTTCAGGTCACTGCTTTGTTATAAACAACGTTTAGAACAATTGGAATGGAATGGAAGACAATTGATTAGATATATGGGAAAGTTCGTCTGACGACATTACCTTAAAGGTGGGATTATCACCGCGTTCTTGGATAATAGCGGTTCCATGTTAGGTTAGGTTAGGAAGAGTGTGTGATTGAACGAGCAGTCTTTTCCACTCGGATACCCGAAGCAGCGTTGCCGCTACGCGACTTTAGTCGCAATTTGACCCTTTTTTGACGCAAGGAGACTATGACCCGACTTTTGAAAAAAACACCTCTTTTTTAGCCTTATCAGCTTTTTGGAGGCTTTTGGAGACTTTTTCGTACAAAAAATATATTTCCAACAAAAGTTCCATTTAGGTGCTCATCAGCAATAACAAAAAAAAAACAAAAAAAAAAGAATTCATCACTCATTTCGGTATTTTCACAAAAACTCACCAATTTATTTTTTCCAATGTGTTCCTTTTGTACAGATTTACGCTACAGCTCGTTGTGAACCTGGGCCTGCTTTTCGCAACCATTTGTGTGTGCGTGTTATATTTTTCCACGAATGGAAGGACCTAAAATTTTTTTGCCACCGCCAACGGCGAGTTGAGAAGCTCAATCGTGACAAATGATACTCTTTGAATGCTTGTCAGACATTCGAAAGAGGTGGCACCGAGAAAAAAGTTTTAGGTGCTAGACCCGGGCTGGGATTAAATCCGGGCGCATTGCAAACTTAGTATAAACTTAGTATTAATTCTCTGTCTCATCCCCGCAGCTTCTACAGATATCGTAGGACTCAGGTAGCCATTTGCTTGTCGTTTTTCGAGCAACTCACTACTCGAGTGTGAATCTCGATAAAAAAAATTCAAAAATATTTCAAAGAATTTCTTAAATTACTTACATATTTTCTAAATTGAAGGTAAAGATCTGTCGTTTAAAAATATAAAACAGAAACCCACCCACTTTGGTTTCAATTTTTTTTAAGCACATAGTGCTTACCCCCATAACTAGAAATTAAGTAAAAAACCACTTCAATTCGTTCGAGAAGCTGGATGATTCCAATACTGATCGAAGGTTTGTGGAAAAGTATAAAAGAGTAAAGTTATTACGAAAAAACATTATGTTAACGTTTAACCAATGAGGTGTCAAAGGAACGAGAATATCCTGGAGCAGTGATGAGAATTACACCCTCATTTTATAAATATTAATAATTTGTTAACGCTTCATTCTAAACCGGTAAGAAGTAAACTATCTGTCAGAGTCAACTGTTTCTTTTGTTTGGAATAACATATTTGGATTTTTGTGTATCTTAATGCAAAAAGTAAAATAATGGAAAGGAAAGGAACACAGGTGAAATTTGAATGGTCTGAATGTTGAAATTTGCATATCGCAATGTATTGCATCTCTAACAGCATTTCCTTTAGAGCTTTCTCCATAAAATATTCCTTTTATATGCGAATATTTTTCGGAAAAAATATATTCTCTGCAGGTCTAAATTATTCCACTAGTGGAATATTATATTCCATATATAATAATATATAATATTCCACTAGGAATATAATATATGGTCACACTGCTTGCGGTTGTACAACGATTGTACCGTGTATTTGCTGCTTAAAATCCGAAATCGTACAACGCCACTCTGTTTACTTTTGCTTCACATATGCTAATGACATTTCGTTTGTTGCAACTTTTTCAGTTAAACGCGTTCCTTTACTTTTTTAATTTTGCCTCTCTTTCTGAGAGAATTCTACCCTCATTCCTTGAAATTGTGGGTGGCCGTGGCGTTGTGGTAGTCGTCGTCGCTTGTCACGCTGAAGGTTCACGGTTCAAATCTAGATGTCGCCGAAACATTTATTTCTCACGAAATAATAATAAGTTGATCAGTTTCAGAATTAAATGTCAAAAACTACTGCGAAGGCCTAACACTGGCAGTATGTTGGTGTCATGGCTGAAGAAATTGATCGCACAAACAATAATAGGAAACATCTGGAAAAAACTACTGTGAATCATAAGAAAGGGCAAAACTTTCAATAATACACAAAAACTCTCCAGTTATCCTGGACACCACCCATAGAGTTATTTGAAACCTAAAACACCTGAGTTTCCTATCATTACGCCGATCTGTCTGTCTCTTGTTCTTGTTCTTCATGTGCTCGCGCTGTGTGAAAACATTATAAGGGTATTCATACCCCTTTTAGCGTATGTAGATTATAAAAAATTAACAGCTTACTATTTTTGGAGCAGAAATTTAAGGAACAGACGATAAGGATGGCTCTCATTTAATTTTTTTTACTCTTTGCAGTCACGTTACAGTAAAAGATAAAAATTGAATACGGTCCCGAAAAACTGTAGACTCACAAACCTGCCCATTATGTCTTAATGACTATAATACAAAGACCCCTTATCGCTGAATAATTCAAACACACGAAGCTCGTTCAAAACGTAGCTTGGATGCAGCACCATTTCCGGTTGCATGCTTTCGTTGTACTAACTTTTTTGTAAATATGCTGCCCAAAGTGGAGTTTTTTGTGTTACGTGTTAGAAAACGAATTCAGTTTAACTTGTTAAAATCGACTTTGAGATAGGAAATGTGATCAATAGAATAGAATACTAATACACCTACTTGCATATCAAAATTCCGTCGAAGGTCTTTAGGACAAATGAAGCCAGCCTATTTGGAAAAGGTACTTTCAAGAACAGCAAGAGCCCAAGTTAAATGTAACTTTTTTTTCGAAAAATAAGATTGGAAGACTTGCTTTAAAAATACGAGGGCTGGGATGATAAGTCAGTGGCTTTTTGAATTTCCCGCGCAGATACTTTAAATTCATCACTGCTGCCCTTTACTGCCATCTATTAATAGGCTGCTGTCAAATTTTGAGTAAGCTGAGTCATTTAGTTCCTCGTAGTAGGAATGACAGTGCAAGTCATTCCTCCATTGCTTGATGTGCATTCTGACTTTAATCCTTACTAACTAAATACTTAATTTATTTTCCAAATCAGGATTTCGTTGATGACAATGCTGTGGTTGGAACTGTGGAATACATCGACGCAGTGAGTAAACTCCACAGACGCTCGAAGAGAAGCAGGGGCTAGTGAGTATAAAGACATGCAACCAAACATGAGCAACACATTTTTAATGAATATCACTTCCTTCAGTGCCCGAGGACAGACGCAATCTCAATACCTGAATTTTGGAAAACCGGAACAAGATGGCAAGGCTGAGGCGGAAGCTTCAGAGACTGGCTCCAGATCAACAGTGGGTAAGAGTTCAGCATCATTGAATAAATAAAGATGATTAAGGTTTTCGCATTCCTAGCGGGATCAAATGGAATGGGACAGGCCCAGAGTCAGTTTTCATTCGGAGACTGTGCGGATTGCCCTACGTCTTCGGGGACCTACGGTATGTATGAATCTATGTATGTTTAAGCTGGATCTTGTAAACTGACGTATTTTTGGGTTAGAGTACCCTCCAGATCCGTACAGAGTTCCTGGCGAAGGAATTGGTAAGCTGGTAAGACCAGGTGCCGGTGGCTTTGCTGATGGTTCAGCAGGAGGACTCGGAGGCGCAGGTAGATTAGATGGTGGGCGACCAGGACAAGGAGGCAGTGGAATTGGAGGTGGTAGACCTGGTGATCTTGTCCCCGGTGGCGTGGGACCTGGAAGAGTACGTCCTGGTGGTGTTGGTCCAGGTGGAGCTGGAGGTACTGGCGCAGGTGGATGGGGACCAGATGGAGTTGGTGCAGGCCGAGTTGGCCCAGGAGGTGTGGGTCCAGGCGGTATTGGACCAGGCGGTGTAGGTCCAGGCGGTATTAGACCTGGTGGTGTAGGTCCGGGCGGTGTTGGACCAGGTGGTTATGGTTCCGGCGGCCTTGGGCCGGGCAGAGTTGGTCCAGGTGGTGCTGGCGCTGGCGGTTTGAGACCAGATGGTGTTAGTCCAGGCCGAGTTGGTCCAGGAGGTGTAGGTCCAGGTGGTATTGGACCAGGTGGTTATGGTCCCGGCAGTGTTGGTCCTGGTAGAGTTGGTCCTGGTGGTGCTGGCCCTGGTGGTGTTGGAATTGGCGGTGTTGGTCCTGCAGGTGTTGGCACTGGTGGCGTTGGTGGCGTTGGTACTAATGGATATGGAGGAGGTGGGCCAGGTGGTTACGGGCCTGGTGGTGTTGGACCTGGTGGCATTGGACCTGGTGGTGTTGGTACAGGTGGTGCTGGCCCTGGTCGTGTTGGTCCCGGCGGTGTTGGTCCTGGTGGCGTTGGTACTAATGGATATGGAGGAGGTGGACCAGGTGGTTACGGGCCTGGTGGTGTTAGTCCCGGTGGCATTGGACATGGTGGTGTTGGACCTGGTGGTGTTGGTACCGGTGGTGCTGGCCCTGGTCGTGTTGGTCCCGGCGGTGTTGGTCCCGGCGGTGTTGGTCCCGGCGGTGTTGGTCCTGGTGGCGTTGGTACTAATGGATATGGAGGAGGTGGACCAGGTGGATTCAGACCTGGTGGTGTAAGTCCCGGTGGTGTTGGTACAGGTGGTGCTGGCTCTGGTCGTGTTGGTCCGGGTGGTGTTGGTCCTGGTGGCGTTGGTACTAATGGATATGGTGTGAATGGCGTCGGTTCAAGCGGAGTTGGGCCAGGTGGTTTTGGACATGGTGGTATTGCTCCAGGACAAGTTGGCCCAGGTGGTTTCGGACCTGGTGGTATTAGTTCCGGTGGTGCTGGACCTGGCGGTGTTGGCCCAAGTGGTGTTACTCCGGGTGGTGTTGGACCTGGTGGTGTTCGTCCAGGTGGTGTTGGCACAGGCGGTTATGGTCCTGACAGAACTGGCCCAGGTGGTGCTGGACCTGGCAGTGTTGGCCCAGGTGGTGTTAGCTCAGGAGGAATTGGCCCTGGTGGTTATGCTCCCGGCAGAACCGGCCCAGGTGGTATTGGTCCTGGTGGAATTGGTGCGGGTGGTGCTCGCCCGTCTGAACCTTCAAGATATGGCCCTGGCGGAGAAGGTATTGGCGCTGGCGGCATTGGACCAGGCACTGGAGTTGGAAGAAATGGCTTACGTCCAGGTTACGGTGGAGAATACAGTCCAGGAGGAGTAGGCGAAGTTCATCCTGGTGCTGGTATTAGTACAGGCTACGGTCCAGGTAGTGGCTTTGTGCCCGGAACTGGAATTGCAGGAATTGATACAGGAAGATCAGGAATAGGCGGAAGAATAAGTGGCGCAGGAACTCCTAGCTCAGATCAATATGGCAGATACACAGAACCTAGCGCTGGAGGCATTGGAGATGGATATGACCAGCGCACTGGCGTTGGAGGTGGAACTCAACCAGGTACAGTATATACAGGGGCTTACCCAGGATACGGTTTACCTTCCGTTTCAACCGCAGACCTTCCGCGCCAGGTGGGCCCTGTTATTCCGGGCACTAACATTTATCCCGGTGCTGGGGAAAGTATCCGCGGTCACCCGGAAGGTGGATTCTATCAGGGTAGCTCCTTACCAAGTAGAGATCAAAATTATTTATCTGGTTCTGATTTGTATCTAGATGGTCAGCTCGGTCAAACAGGAAGACCTGGCTATACTACTGATGATCGAACTGGTGTTCGACCGGGTAGCGGCAGTCTCATCGGTGTAGGTACACCTGGACAATTGTTACCTGGCACTGGCTATGGACCAGGTGATGCGGCTGGCGGAACAGTATTAGGACCTGGAGGTGTTGGAGGTAGAGTTGACGGCTACGGTCCAGGAACTGCTGGTACGGGTGTAAGTGGAATCGGTACAGGCTATGGACCAGGAGCAGGTGCTGGAGGCCAAGGATTAGGCTATGGTCCAGGTGCTGTCAGTGGTGGAGACAGATATGGGCCTGGTGGTGGTCTGGATGGCACTGGAGCAAGACCTGGTGATAGATTCGGTGATTCTGGATACGGCCCTGGAACAGGCACTAGTGGCGGGAGCTACATTCCAGGTGCAGGCGATCGTTACGGTCCAGGTGGAATAGGAACAGGCACAGGAGCTGGAACTGGTGGGGTCGGAACAGGCTATGGCCCAGGAACAGGGTCAGGCGTTGCTACTGGTCCCGGTGCTGGAATCGGTGGCGTCGGATATGGGCCAGGTAGCATTGGTGGCATCGCTGGACGCCCAGGTGCTGGAGTTAGTGGATCGGGAGACGGCGGATTTTATGGACCAGGTTCTGGTGGAAGTGGTATAAGCGGAGGTGGAACGTCCGATGCTGGTGGCTTGTATGGTCCAACCACGGGCGTGGGTGGTATTGGTGGACAAGGAGGAGGATCAGATTATGGTATAGGTGGAGTAGGGGGAAGACCAGGTGCTGGTGGTTTGTATGGTCCAGGTGGCGGCGCTGATGCATCGGGACTGTACGGTCCAGGTACTGGTGTTGGTGGAACAGGAACTAGACCCGGAGCTGGAGGTATAGGCGGTACAGGGCCAGGAGTTGGCACAGGTGGATTGTATGGCCCAGGCACAGGTACCGGCGGTGTAAGACCAGGAACTGGTGCTGGTTTATATGGTCCAGATACTGCGACTGGTGGCCTAGGTGGGCTAGGACCAGGAGTTGGTACAGGCGGGTTATATGGTCCAGGCTATGGAGCTGATGCCGGCGGATTGTATGGTCCTGGTGGAACTGGAACAGGAATAGGAACAGGAATAGGAACAGGTGTTAGTACTGGTGATGGTGGGCTATACGGTCCAAGTGCTGGAACAGGCAGTATAAGACCTGGATATGGTTCAGATACCAGTGGTATAGGACTAGGACCAGGACTTGGTGGAACGTATGGTCCTGGCGTTGGCATTGGCGGATCAGGACCAGGGGCTTATGGTCCAAGTGCTGGCATTGGCGGTAAGGAATTACTGCAATACACAAAAAAGATATACGTTCATTCACTGTCGTTTTCTACTTCAAGGTCCCTCCGGTCTGACAACTGGCGCTGGTGGTGATGGTGCCATTGGTGGCGTTGGTGGCGTTGGTGGTATTGGCGGCGTTGGTGGTATTGGAGGCGTTGCAGGAGTAGGAGGCACCGGAGCAGTTTCTGGTGCAGATGATGCATTTTCACAGGCCGAATCAACCGTCAAGGATGGTCAAGCAGCCGCGAGTGCTCTAGGTAAAAAGAACGGCGGTACGGCTAAGACTCAAGTCTCCGGAACATACACAGCTACTGGCACATTCAGCGCAAGTGCAATGACTTCAGACGCAGACCGCTCAGCAAATGCGCAAGTAAGTGGCAACGACGAAGGTACTATGACTCAAGCACAAGGCCAAGGTGGCGTCGCACAGTCACAGTCACAGGTTCAAGTTAACTCAAAAACTGGCGGAACAAAGGCATCATCACAGAGCGGTGGATTCGTTCAGCAAAGTCAAAGCGAGGTAAGATCTGGAAGAGATCACATGTTAGATAGCACTTAAGTTGTATTTCTAGGTCCAAGCTAACGATAAAGGTGGCTTAGCTGATGCGCAGTCCAGTGGTCCGGGTCAAACGTCATCTCAGGCTCAGATCGGATTCAGGCCTAAACAAGATAACGATGATAATACCCAATCTTCTGGTGGCGGACAAGCTTCGGCGCAATCTTCCAGTTTCTCGGGACAATCCCAATCACAAATTCAAGGAAAATCTAGGTACAATATCGAGATGAATATCTTTAACGAAAAAATCCTGACAAATCTCTTTCCATTAGTTATGGAATCTCTTATCACGGAGCTGCTCAATCGGCGTCGGGCACAAAGGAACAAGTGGCCACCTACAGGGAACAGAATCGACAGTTATTCCAGAGCATAAGCAACTTTGGAAGTTCTGACAGGTCTGTCTACAAACAAAATCAAAATCTTTCTTTAATTGGACCTTAAATAATTCTTCCTTACAGTATTATCGACAAGGCAGAAAGTGCATATGGTCCCTCGGAAAATTCCCCCAATAATGACTTACAACTTAGAGCTTCAAAATCCAGCGATGGTAGAAAAGATACAATCCATTCGACAGTCACAAATAATTCAATTTCTTTCATTTGACAGTTAAACCTCTTCCACATCCGTCAGGCAAGGATTCAAACGAACCCATCGATGAAGATGACGAAGAATACCCTGAATATGAAGAAGACGATGACTACTACAATGAAAATCCAGTGAAAATGGAACGCAAATCCAGCAAGTCACCTTCTTCGTCTACAACAACAGCAAAGAACGATACCCCTCCGAAGACCTTCTCTCAGAACACACCATCCCAAAGTCAACAGGCAGCCGTAGCTGATCCCAAAGAGAAATACTCACTTGTTCAAAAGCAAAATGGACGTACTGTCAATTACACTCCCCGAACAACTACCGAATCCATTCCGAGCGGTTTTCGTGGCACAGTCAACGTTGAAAAGAAATTCCACACAAAATCTTTGGAATCCGCCACAGACGAGGCCGATGATGATGAGAAGCCCAAAAACAAGTTACCGGGTCCAGACAGCTATGTGACTGTTACAAAATCAATCACAGGTAGTATGGACAATACCCAGAACCCTGCTGTCGAGAACAAGAACTTCCAGTCGACGTATTACACGAAATCTTCCACTTGTGGATACTTTACATTCTCCTGCAACATCGTCTATGGAGCAAATGGACGAAGCAAAATCTGCAGGCCCAAAGCGCCGACGAATGGCAAATGCTAGAAGCGCATGGTTTTTTCTTCTTACCCGTAATATTACTACTTAAGAATATTAAATTAATGTTTTTTTTTTTTTTGTTTTGCTACTAAAATAATAATAACGATCGCACCGACATTAACAGCTCATTTAATGCACTCAGAGAATTTTTTTTTTTTATTTAGTCTATTCAATTTTCTGATGCAATAATATTGTAGAACGTTACTGCCATAGATTTTAACAAAATGAAATTTTTATGTACCTAAGTGGATGTAATTGTACAAATGAAATAAAAACAAAATTAAAAAAAGATGGCGTCTAATATTAATAACATATTTCAGCAGGGGAAGAATATGAGCATTAAGATATATGTATGTAAATACATAGGTTGATTGATTTATTTGCTTACCAAATTTTATTAAGAAGAAGAGTAATATCTACCCTTTCAGACACGATGTCCCATATATGGGACACCATCTGGTAAATTTTAGTACATTTTGGTACATTTTCGACCAAAATTTTATTGCATTTTCATGATCAGCTGGTTCAAAGTAGCCAATATACAAATTTTCAGATCTCTAGCTCAATCGGTTGATTTTCGTGTCTGAAAGGGTTAAAACAAACGACGAGTACTTTATTTCAGATATTGGCAACGCGTCTTCATGCCAATATTACTCCAGAACAGCGATGTGGTTTTACTTCATTCAAAGTACATAGTTCTGTTTTTATACTTGAAAAATAAATCTTTCTACATACGAGTACATAGGTATTAATCATTCTTACTTTATTTGTATAACCTCTATTTTAAATGAATAAGTACTTAATTTTTGATAAAAGTCACATCCCTACTTTGTTTGTGTTCCACTGATCGGTCTGGTTTTCTATGAATGTTCTCTTACACGTTGAACCACAGGTCCACAAATATGGAAATAGGGGGGACGTAAAATAAGGCCCAACGAAATAAGACCAAATCTGAAATTTGGCCTTATTACGCTTTTGAAATGGAAATAAAGCGACCGATGTTACCCGATGAATATCTAATTTTTAAATGGAATCTTTAAATCGTTAGATGAGTAATAGTATAAAATTCGATAAAAAAGGGACACAACGACCCTGAAAATGAAATAAGGCCACATTGCGAAATTTGACTAATTTGGCTTTATTAGATTTTCAAAGGCGAAATAACGACAAATTTTTTGCAATTTGGTCTTATTTCATTGGGCCTTATTTCACGTCACCGGAATAGGCAAAAGAAAATGCAAATAAAAAACACAAAGCGATTTGCATAAATTCTTTACTTTGACTTGTCATTCATAATGTAGCGAATGATTCTTAAGGCGAGCCACGCAAAACGTTTAACTTGCGATCCGCCGCAGTAGGCTCCATAATTACAGTTTTCTAATAAAACAAAATTGTAGTTTTTTTCTCGATGGGGTGTTTTTTTTTTTACTTGTCATAAACAAGTAGTAAGTAACCATTTTATTAGTAAAAACTGATTTTATTCCACACAGAGTAAATGCACTCATTCCAAATTCTATTATTCGCTTTGGCAGATGACAGCGAAGAGACGCTTATAAAATCTAAAGTTATGCCATTTAAAAGTAAAACTATACGCGTAAGTTGGGTTTCCTTATACATATGAATGTACATAGTAGCTTTCCCGCTGGCTTCACTCTTTTTTTGGACCATAATCAGTGTTGTTTCTCTACGTGTTGACTTTAATTGTCTACTTTCTAGCGTAGAAAATGTCAACTATGTCAACAATGATGTTATTTATATACTATTCACTTTGCATAGACATAGAGGATGGCCAATGTGATTATTCGGATAAATATGAATTTGAATGATTTCAACATTTGAAAATTTTTTGTTGAACTTCATAAATTGCTTTGTTTCAAAATTAAATAAAATATATATTAACATAGAACTTGTTTTTTATTTAAATTGAAATTCAATAGCTTTTTAGGTCAATTTAAAAAAGTATAATCAAAAAAGTGTACCTATTGTTTTATGAATTTGAACATTGTCTTCAATGTCGACAGGCACGTGTCGACAAATCTAAATTGTCTACGTTGAATTGCTTACACGTAGACAATCGTGTAATCTACATTTGTAGTCCACATGGCACAACACTTCCATAATCCAGCAACATTTGTTCTTTCAGTTTAAGGAACCTGTATTCTATTTCTTAGATTTACATTACCAAGATTGTTTTGTTCTGCAGAGTGCTTGCTTTCTCTTTCTGAGCTTATGGACTGTTCCCTCTTCATAACATCATCGCCTCACCTCGTCCCGCTGGCGTTTGTTACACGGAACTCTCTTAATCAATTCTATTTTCATAGGTCGTAAAGATAGCGTTAATTCACCATCTTGGTGCGTCCGCCGTATTGAAATTTAAATGACATCTACTTGAAAAACGTTTTCATTTGATACCACTATCAAGGCGGTTGTACAGAAAGTAATAATAGTAATAAATAATAATTCGCCATCCACAGATATGTTTTTGGTCTTAAAATTTGAGTATTGAATATAATTTATCTGAGGCTGAATATCAATAATATGGGAGAAGCTGTTCCGAGATAATGGCCGTTTGTTTTAAATTAGACATTCGTTTTCTCATTTGAAGTCCCTTAAACTTTAAAACTATTATAAAAATTAATCTCATTCAAAGTTAATAGATAAACCTTTTCTGAGAGAATATTTATCTCATACCAAAAGAATCATTAAAATCTGTGCTGTGGTTCTTGAGATCTTTAACCACAAACGTAATCTGACACCGATGATAGGAATTTTGGTTTATACTATGTATAGAAAGATGTACATATTTCTAGCCTCGAATTTTTTTTAGTGATTTTATGTTCCAGGTCTAAGTTTTTTTCTACAATAATAACATTTAAATGAAATACAATTTTATAATTTGTATTTTATTGATCGAACATATGGTCCTTAAATTATGTATGAAATATGATGTCGGTCAATGGGCCGCCTTTGGCCGTGGCGTGAGGGCGAGCCTTTTTAAGCACATTTTTCATAATTGTTTCGCAGACTTCTCGTGTTATTTTAGCAATTTCATTTCGAATGCCGTCCTTTGGTTGGTTTGTTGGTGAATTCGGGAGTGGTCAAATCAGTGGCTCGCGGGGGTCCACACGATATCAACACTTTTTGACATTATTTAGCCGTGAAAAATTTCTCGCAAAATTTGCATTATGTCTAGCATATTGTTGCGACGTCAGCTACCATGTAATAAACTGTTATCGACCACTCTCTAGTCTACTCTCTCTAAGGGCCAACTGACATATGTCATCAATACCGAAATGGCGGCCAAACAAAACCGACCTTGATGGAACACAAAAGCAACCTGTATGTAAATTATATCTGCAAGGATCTGAAATTAGTGTTACTTTACGAGTATAAAAAATGGCATAAGGATTATTTAATACAGCATTTGCTGTAAAATGTTATCGATATTCTGTAGAGTAGTTGTCGTAGTCTTTGTTAATAAAACGCAAATTTCATTCATCTATTATATTTTGTTAAATTATTTATTGGACACATCATCAACTTTTTTTTCGATTTTAGAGTAATTTCCATACATTATTAGCTTTGTGTTGCATTTCTACTAGAAGTTTTATTTGATGTCATCTTTTTCCCATATTTTATCTATTGCATTAAATGTTCCTACAATTGTTTGTCGTCAAGCAATGTCATACATTTTGAAAACGCCGATTTTTTTTTACAGATTTAGAATTGTTTCCAATAATGCCACTTTGAATTTTGTATTTCTTTTATTTTATTGTAATACACTAAAATTATTTAAACAGCCATAAGTTAAATATCCATTATTTGATTTGTTTTTTGTTTTAATAATATTTATGTTTTTATTAAAGTCTAAAACACACATTACATTCAAAGGTACGGAAATATTTGTTGTTGGTGATTCGTTCTGGTAATTTTTGTTTTTTTATTGTTTATAATTTATTGTTTCTAAATATTCAAAAAATGAAAATAAAAGAGAACGCGTGGTATTAAAAATTTTGCATTTTATCATCTAATTGATTTTGTACCGTCTACTTATCAAATTGTTTTCATTCTGAAGGAAATACATACAAAACAAAAAACAAAACTTTAACAGTAAATAAATCCAGGTTTTTGTTTATCAAAGTCTGTGTGATATGAACATTTACTTCGATCTGATTACTGAGTTTTTAATTTTTTTTTGTTTTCTTTAAAAAGTTTACAATTAAGTATTTAGCAAATATTTAGACACATGTAGACAATGCAATATTTCACTTAAAAACACAATTAGTACATAGTTAGTAGTAAGTTTTTCAGTAAATACACGAAGAGAAATTCCTTGAAATTTAGAAACACATAGTTTTTGTTTTTTTTTTTTATTGATTTAACATTTTACCAATCAATTTGTTGTTATAAAAGACATTTAATTGTGTTTATATAATAATAATCTTTGCATAAAAATTGGATTAACAATTCTACGTAAACAAATAGAATATTCCACCCGTACATATAGATGATAGATTGTTTGTTATATATAATTAATATGCATGTTAAATGTTAAATTTATTATTCTTGTATATGTATATATGTATGTATGTAGGTACCAATTTTTTATTATTTAACAATTCTAATGTGGTTTCTGTTATAAGTTAAATGAATTATATATGTTTCCTTTTGTTTTCTTTGTGTGTAATATACTAAACATCTTTATAACTTGTATAGTATTTGCAATATAAAAATATTTATCAATTTACAATTTATTTATACTTAATTCACTACATAAAAAATATTTATTGTAATTTTAATTTCTGGATTTTTCTTTTTTTTGTTAACATATATGTATGTATAATCAAAAGCTATTAGAGTCAACTATATACAGACTTTGTTTTATTTTTTATATAAATTGTTTGCACTACATTGTTTTTTTTTTTGTATTTTGTTTTAATGCAAGATTATATAACACATTGATACTTAAATTTTTTGTTTTTGTATCTACATATATTTTGAAGGGGGGAAGATTGCGTATATAAAATTTCAGTACAT
Organism: Brachyopa scutellaris; assembly: GCA_949775065.1. NCBI lineage: Eukaryota > Metazoa > Arthropoda > Insecta > Diptera > Syrphidae > Brachyopa > Brachyopa scutellaris. The sequence continues at coordinate 116,911,590 of OX459113.1, forward strand.
TTATAATTCTTGTTAAATATTATTTTCTGTTTTGTAGTTTTAAAATTAATTGTACATTTTTCTGTTGTTGTTGCCCAAACACACTATGATTAAAAAGAGTATTTACACTAAAGAGAGAGAGACAAACAATTAACTTGTTTTGTTTTTATAATTAATTTTGGTGGCGTTATTTCTTGATAAAGTTGTATGGTGATAAACATTTTGATGTAACCATTAGTTTTAATACCTACTCGTAATTTAAGTTTTAAAGAACTATTTCATTTTTTGTTGGTTCAGCCTATTTTGCGTTTCTCTATTCCTAAAAATGTGTAATTCTAAAAAAAAAAACAATTTATGCAGAATTTTTTTATTTCTGTGCTTCAGAGTTTGGACTTTTTATTTTTGTTAAATTTTATTATATTCACATTTAATGCATATCATCATAAAATTTCTTTACATAACTTCTAGTACATATTGGACGGGTTTTTCAATCTTGTTTATGTTACTTTAGATATTTGATTTTTGTTTGTTTATTTTCATGTATTATTTACTAAAGTGTCGGTTGTGTAGGATTAAAAATATAAATAAATAAATTTTGCAAAATATCGCATAGAAGTAGAAAAAACATGCAGTAAATATATTTGAAGCTCTTAATTGCATTGTTGGTCTTGTAAATTTTATTTTCTGTTGTTCTAAATATATTCTTCGATGGCTTGCTGTTTGTTTATAGAATAAATTTAGTTTTTTTTTTTGCATTGAGGTAAGCTATTAGTGCGATTGAAAGAAGAGAGTAGATATTATTATCTATAGGAAACAAATGAAGTGTTTTTGTTTTTAACATTAAATATGAAACGTATGTAATATAAGGAGGAGCAAAGGTGCGGTGATCATTTATTAATATGGCAATGTATTATGTATTTAATTTCTTTCTCACTGTGACTTCTTTGATTTTTGTAAGGACCTTATAAATGCTTCAAGAAAATATTTCACGACTCACTGGTTTTACTTTTTGACTAAATGGCAATTGTCGAAAACCTACGAGTATATGTATGCCACCAGTATCGCAACGCATAATCTTACTTTATATCGTTAGTGACTCGTCATATTGACAACTTTTGACTATTGTGCGTACTAGATCTCTTGCAAAGGTTGGACTAAAACTAAGGGAAATACTTTAGTTCGTTGCGGTGGCGAATACAATTATTATTAACACGATTTAAAAAAACCGAATGTTTATTGACAGGCTTAGAAACGGCTAGCAAAATGCTTACCGATTATGTTCTGGAGACCTACTATGTAACTCGACTCTACAATAAAAATGTTCGAATTCGCAAGATATGTAGGTACTCTATAACTCTATAGCAATTAGCAAGCCCTAGTATTCGAAAATCGAACGAATCTCGAATTTCATATTTTTTTTCGGAAAATTGGCACTAGGTATCTAATTCTAAAGTAAATGTCAAAAACATTCGAAATCGCTCTAGTGCAATGCAAATGCAAATGTGTTTGCGAGCAAGCTGTCGGATTGCAGAAATGTTTGACTAAATCTATATATGTATGTACATATATAAAAATGAATTGGTGTCTGTTTGTACAAGCATAACTCGGCTGAACATCATCGGATTTGCATGGGGATTTTTTTGTTGGATTCGTATTGAACCAGGTAATACAACAACGAAGCCGAATTTAAAAATTTTAAAGAAAAATGGGATCGATGACGTTATAACTCGATAACCGCTGGGCTAATTTTTATGATTCTTTTTTCATTTTGTTCGTATTGCTGTATATGCATAGATCTGGACCCGATAGGTGGCTCTGGAGTCGAGTTAGAAACCAAAGCCATATTAATTGACCAAAATGACTCATATTCACAATATATGCTGGTATTGTGCCAAAAAATAGGTGGCGATAGAGTCGAGTTATTATCAATACATTTTGTATGGGAAATTTTCACTTTTTTCATGTTGATCACAATATTATAGCTCAAATGGTTGCAAAAGTTCCAAATTTGGAGCTATGGCAATTATTTTCACGGTTGAAGTGAAAAAAATGATTTTCCGGGAAAATTTTCCAAATGCATTACTATTTTGAGATTATATTCCTTCCAAATAACTGTCATTTATGTACGTTGGCAAATTTTAATTAAAGTATTTTGTTCTTGCAAATAAAAAGCATTGAATTCAATTTAATTCCAAAAGAGTTTCATTTTCCAAATAGATAGGCTCGACTTTAATCAATTTCATGTCAATTTTAATCAAGGTGTTCTTTATTCACACATCATACAAGACTACCATACATAAACGAGATTACTAGATCAATTATCTGTCAAGTAAGTAAAGCGATTGTTTACGTACACGGGCGAAGCCGTGCGGATCAGCTAGTAATGCATAAAACTATAAAAATATATTTTATGCGTAGGGAATCTACTAAAAATGTGCAAACACGAAGGCATCTCAATTTAAGATTCTTGTAGAATACATGACAAGGGATCCAAATTTATGCAAAGAATACTTCAATACCCCGGAGGCTAGAATATCCGCATAGCAAATACATAAAGGCATCTGTTGAAAGTCGAAAACTTTTTCATTTATCTGTCAAACACAATGTGAGACTCGTTCGAAATTCGGAAATTTTGTGGGAACATGCTAACATTACTCACATTCGATTCTATTATTATACATACACTGCGGTTCAGTAGATTAGAACCATCTAACTTTGGGAGATAAAATTGATAATATGTCAGCGAAGCCAAATATAAATGATGGCAAAAGTAAGAGTACTTTGTAAGAGTTAGAGTAGCTCTTTTTTTAAATATTCAAAATTTTTCTTTGAGCGAGTTATACAATGAGACCAAATAGTCGAGTCACATCTCATGCCCGGCAAATTTAACGACTTCGATAAGCGCTTCTTTATCATCGCATTGCTTTCCCACCTTCTTATACTTTTCGTGTGAGCCAGCCCCAGACATTTTCTATTATGTTAATGTCTGGTGTATATTGTGGCCATTGAAGAAGTTCAACATATGTACTGGCAACTTCTTACTTTAGGTGGCGCTACTGCTCGTGGTGAACCAGAGCCTGCTTCTCGCAACCATTTGTGTGTGCGTGTTATATTTTTGCACGAATGAAAGGGACCTACAGTTTTTTGCCGACTCCGAACGGCGAATTGAGAAGCTCATTGACAAATGATACTCTTTGATTGCTTTTCAGACATTGAAAAGAATTGGCAATCGTGAAAAACTTTTTTAGGTGTTAGAGCCGGGCTGGGATTGAACCCGAGCAGCATGCGTAGTAGTCCAACGCACTAACCACCACGGCCACGGCGACTTACTGGCAACAAACGATTTAAAAATGCAAGCTGTGTTGTGTATAGGAGCGTTGTCGTGTTGAAATATCCATGAAAGTGGTCCGAAAAGATCGTGGATCTTCTAAAAAGCAGATTTCTTCACCGCTGGGTGGCTGTTTCTTGTCATTTTAGAGCTTTGAACCACCAAGTCGATGGTGCCATAATAAGATACTGCCCTAGACCATTAGGTCCCCTTCTCTGCTATAATGACGGTTAAAAAAGTGCTTTTTTTCTTCCACGATCTTGGAAGCAATAGTTGTAGCTATCCGGTCTATTTAAATTAAATGTAGTTTCGTTAGAAAATACTCTTTTTTCCAGCTATTCGAACTTACTCCTTGTTGCATATCCCAGGTCATGTGGTCATTCGCGAATTGTAAGCTTTGGATTTTCCGTGAACCATGAACTGGTGGTTTTTTCTTCAGCTTAAGCTGCTTGGCACTACAAATCACACGACGATAACACCAGCTGCATCTCCGATATTAGCTATCGAAACCTCTGAATTGACCGTGTAAACATTACCTTTGTAATTGTTTCCGTAAATTTTCAATTTTCAATCACTCCGATTGATTTTGCCAATAATAGCAGGCTTAAGCCCCACTTAGATGATCAATTCAGTTTCAGTTTCAGTTGAGCTGCAAAAACTGAAACGTTTAACTGAGACTGAAACTTATGGAATTCCCATCAGTTTTCAGTTGTCAGTTAAACTGTTCAGTAGTAAAATAAAAGCTCAACTGAATACCGAACTGAAGTCTAAATGCACTACCTTTTTTAACTGAAATGTCAACTAAACTAACAACTGAAACTGAAACTGATCATCTAAATGGGGCTTTAGGCCCCTATTGTGTGCGGATCAATGATCGTCACGACAATAATTGTCGATTGCGTCGATACAGACGACTCTTTCTTTCACCATCCTTTTTTGTTCTCGAACTGCCATACATCGGAAGATAGATCATTTTTTCATTTCCCAAAATTGCCTGGTTCTAATGTTGTGAACTGCAGTGTAGTTCAATTTGAAAGTAGAATCGGAAGCAACTTTCGAATAGAATCGAAAGTAGAATCGAGTTACAAAGTTGGGCCCACTGTATCCCAGAGAGGAGTTAAAGTTGATGCTCATCAAACACCCCGAACATTAATTTGATTCTTACTCGTTGATTCTCACTTTCTAAAGTAGTACAGGTAAATCTCGCATTAGTGGACACCCTGTTTAGCGGACAACTCTTATTAACGGAAACATTTTTGCGGAACCAATTTCTAATTTCCCATACAAAATGCGTTCTTATAAACGCACAGCTCTCATAACCGGACAAAAAACTCCGGTCCCATGGCTGTCCGCTTAAAACAGATTTCATTGTACCTACTATTTGAAACTAGTAATTACGGCGGTTTGCTACTTTTTTCCATTTTCAGCATTTTACAATTTCGTGTGAAAAAACTATTGAATTTTGAACAACTTTGAAGATAACCGTATTTTAATACGAATAAAAATTAACAAAAAGTCACTGCGATTATTTACATAACTTCTTTCTTTTACATTTTAACTTCTACTTTCAAAAACGTTATAGTTTATTTGTTTTTCTAAAATGCTGCTCACGGAATTTAAACTTTCCAAAGACTCTTTATTATTTTATTTAATGTTATTCGTAGGTGGGAAAATATTCTTTTTTTCAATGTTCTGTATTTTTTTAAAAAAAAATTACACTTTCTTTTCTTTTTGTTTGCTTTTACAGATTCACATACAAACTATCGAAAGGTACATTATTCATGGAAATTGATATAAGAAATTCTATATAAACTTCCATCGTGCCTACAAATTACTGTATATATGTATGTAATAAATATATATAACCTATACTTAGATATCCTGAAGCAATGATAACCAGTGTATTTATTATCTAATATTATTATATGTATGTATATGTATATAAATGTTTATTATTATATTTAGACAATTCTACTGCATTAAAACATTTGCTTTACTTTCTTTTTGAATAAGTTGATCATTAAAGCGAATCGATTTGAATTGTATAAAGTGTTTTAATTAAAAAATACGTTAAATTTTCTTATTTGCTTTTTTCTTAAATTCGTGCAAAATGTAATTACTAAATTGTTTTAGGGGTTCGATTTTTGATTTTGATTTGTTTTTTGTTTTTTTTTTTTTTGTGAGATAGAAGTAGATTTTCTTCTTGTTCAAATAAATGTTGATTGTTTATTTGTTTTTGTTTTAATTTTACGTTTTTTGTTTCTTTTAAACTAGTTAAATTGAAGTCATTCGATCACCATTGTTAATTATAATATATTATCAGAATAAAACTCTACATACAAATAGTAACACAAACACTGAATATACATTACATATATACAAATAGATAAGGGGCGATTGATTGGTGTTAAGACGAGAAACTTCTGACAGAAAACTCCACTTACCCCCACTCAAGCGAATTGAAAAATGTTTACTTCATAAAACTTACTTATAAACGCTTTTGTTTAAACATTACACTACACATACATAGGTACAAAATAATTTCAGTAAAAAACATTGATTTATAAGTTATATCTAATTCTTGCATGGCCTATGGCCGTAACGCAACGCAACGCAACAACGCCGCTTAAATCTACATACGAGTAAGTAAGTCTCCGATGGCATGAAATTCCATTTACTTTTTTTGTTTGCTTAATAATTTCTGAAACACGAAAATCTTTGCTTTTTTTATGAAATGTGGACAAAATAGAGAGGAACAATAACCCACTTATATTTCAACTTTAAATATGCACTTGTTTTTAATTAGGGAATAATAAAAAATTAAGTTAACTGTTGTCATAAAAAACTGTTTTTCTTTCGTATGTAATTTAACATCAATAATTTAGTGATGATACATGTATGTAATTTGTATATAAGTACATTAAATACATATACTATTTATGTAAATGTTTATGAACTATTTGTGTTTGTTCTCTGGCATTATATCTACTTTGTATTTTTTTTTTTCTTCTTTTTTTTTTTGTTGTAAAGTTAGATTATATTTATATTTAAAAATCACATATATTTTTTTTAAACGAACCTCATGAAGATGGAACATCCTAATACATACTAATTTTATTTAATATTTATGCAATTAGCTTAGTAAGGTAATTAATTGTTTGAACTTGTTTTGGTTTTATTTTCTTATTTATTTTTTTTTGTTTTTGTTTTAAGTTATGTGATTAAGGCATTTGTAAATCTATTATTTCTATGTATTATTTTTGAAATTCAAATAACACCTTTCTACGCTAAAATTTTCTTTTTATATATGTGTATGTACACACATAATATATACATATGTATGTATATAATTTCAGCTTTCTATTTTTGTTTTAAAATAAATAACACGTAATGGTTATACGAAAATTAAAAATGTAAAGAAAACATGTTAAATAAACAATGAAATAAAATATAATTTTTGATTTGGTTAATTTATTATTTAACTATGAAGTTGGTGTTATTTGTATTGCATTTAATATTTATATTATATCTATTAAAAACAATGTTATTACTATTTTGATTTTGTTTTTGTTTTTATTAGGGATATGTAAAGTAGTTTTGTGGAGTTATAATTTAATATTTATGTTTTTCCGTAGAATCGCTATGGCAAACAATAATTAAAAACAAATAAAATGAAACTTAAAAAAAACAGATTCTAGGGCATCAGTGACCTTTATTTTTTTACTAATGAATGGTTTGGCTTAAACAGAGAAAATAAATGTTGTATAAGATTCGAATATTCATCGTCGTAAATTGCATGTGGAATGGGAAGCGTGGTTAGAACTGAAGCACCCAATGCAATAACCAGATAACTATGTTGTTTAATGCCGAACTATTAAAAAAAAAATCTGCATCGTTCTGTGTAATAAAAATACATCTACGTTGACTCTACGGTACAGAAACTCAATTTTAGATTTATCTTTGACTTTAAAACGGAGCAAGAACAAGAATACTCCCGGAGGAACATAGTTTTTGGCCATGCGATGGCTCTTTTGCCGTGATTGAAAAACAGAAACGACAAGTAGAACAGCTGAATTTAGTGGCAAAACGTTCCTAAAAGTTTGATATCGGTGAGCAATCAGGATCTATGTGTTAGATTATAGAACTAATTTAGCTCCATATTATAAAAAAAAACTGACCAATAAAGACATTATCAAATGGACCATTTCAAATTACCGATGATTTCATTATAAAAAAGAAGCAAATATTGCAAGCATTTCAGCTTTTATTAGTCACCACGGCCATTAACGACACACGATACCTATTGACGCAAAAGCAACCTTACAAGGTTACCTTTTTCAACCAACACTATTGTATCCAAACAATCTTCTTCTCAACCCCAAAAATATGAGGATGTGATTTATTTGCAATACCTCCGGCTCCGGCAGATATATGCCCTTCTACAATAATTTAGCGTCCCACCAGTGGGCTTAATAAATAAATATAAATATACGGCGTCAGCAGTCCTATACAGAACCAAGCCTAGCTTCTCGCAACCAATTTGTGTGTGCATATTATTTTTTCCACGAAATGGAAGGAACCTACAGTTTTTTGCCGACTCCGAACGGCGAGTTAAGAAGCTTCTGATGACAAATGATACTCTTTGATTGCTTGTAAGACATTCGAAAGAGGTGGTACCGTGAAAAAACTGTTGGGTGTTTTTGCTGGGATTGAACCCGGGCAGCATTGCGTAGTAGTCCAACGCACTAACCACCACGGGCACGGCGACCACAGTGTGTTTAAGAAGCTGAAAATTCGGACTATAAAGATGAAAATGCAGCTCTTCATTAGTTTTCACCAAAAACGGTGCAAAAACAAGACAAGTCCAAACAAAAAAAAATATTTTTTAAAGTAAAAGCCATGGCGCAAATTCATAGTCAGCCCATGAATAGTGCCTATAGCCGACGATAGTTACAGCCGGACCTAAATAAAAAAGCCGGCTATAACTTGTCGTTATTCATAAACACCTTTTTGCCTGTGTATTAGTTAGTATCGACTTTGGACTTTGTTTTTGTAAAGTGATTTGAACGAACAAACCCAAACGTCAAAATATTATATGGGAAATTTAAAGCCGACTCTAATTATGTAAAGTGACGTTTGGCTCATTTTAAATTTCGAGCGGGCTATAAGTTTAAAGTCGACTATAAGCTGACTATGAAAAGCAAAAAGTATATTTTAGGTTATGTAGGTGAATAAATTATTTTATTGCCGGCTTTATCTGACTATGAATTTGCGCCTATCATTTTCGAAATGTTTTAAAACTAAAAAGATGTAGTTTTATGTTGTCTTTCCAAAATAAATTCATAATTTGCAAATACAGTGTGATACCGATTACCCGGGGTCCAATTAACCGGTAAGCCCAATAAACCGGGAAGCTTTAAAATACTTTGCATTCCTATTGAAATTCGATTAACCGGGAAAGACTCTATTATCCGTCTTGGAAGCAGTTTAGAAGAAAAACGAAACACTCGTGTTACATGTCCAAACGTGAAAATTGTTCGCACATTATTGATGTAAATGATTTGTTTAGCATGTTAAATATTGTTTGCGTTCACACATGTACATGTACATTTTATGAATTGTTATTTATTTTTACTTTTTCCTAACGAACTTTGCCTATTTTCTTCAGTTCTTGTTTTATTGTTTTATAATAAATTATTTTTTGTTAAGTTTTGGTTATTTTTGCTTCATAGGAAAAATATTCGTTCATCCGGGATTTTCGATTTTCCGTGATGAGCTCGATCCCGACCATCCCGGTTAATCGGCATCACACTGTATTTCGTTTTCCTAGAATTAAGTTAGTTTTTTTTTTAGTTTTCATCAACATTCGAAAAAGTGGAGTTGTCTGGTTATTGCACTGGGTGCTTCCTATGGTGCAGTGTAAAGGTCCATTTCTCATTTTTTTCTTTATCATTCGGCTTAGTCATTTTTCTTTTTATTTCTTCCTGTGGAATGCTATGAACTTGCATGATCGTTTCAGTTAAATAGAGAAAGCTATATGTTATAAAACGTTCATGCTTTGAAATAACAGTTGTGAGAGCAATTCTTTCCTATAACAAATAACAATATATCTCAGAAAATATGGCAATCTTATTGTCAACGGGTTTCTTCAATGTGACTGCCAGCACTCCAGAGCGGATAAACAGCAAAAGAAAAAATAAATACGATTCTTATTTGTTAACTAGTTTCCTAAGAAACATCATCAATAGCATGTGTATGGGATGGAGAATCGATATTTGATGAATTCACATCAACAATGGGAGTGCAGCAGGGATGTATACTAAGTGCTCTTTTATATATATCGTTCATCAACCACATAACAGATACTGTAGGGGAAAGAATAGATTTTGGTCAAACAAAGATACCTGCTATGATGTACGCGGATGACATCGTCTTCCTTGCTGATTCGGAAAATTTTATGTAGCTAATGGTAAATCGACTCAGCGAATATTGGAAATCCTGGAAACTGTCCGTTAACTTGGAGAAATCTGAGACCATGGTGTTCAGAGATGGAGGCGGCAGATATTTAAGAAGCTAAAAGTGGACGTATCGCGATGAGGCTATTGAAAATGTAAGCAAATACAAATATCTAGGAGTTCTAATATCAGGCAATTTAAATTTGAATAAACACTTAGAGGTGAAACTATTTGATGCTAAGCGCGCAATCTCTTATGTGTGGGGAAGTTGCATTAATAATAACTTTGTTACCCATAGCACAATACACCAAACTACATGTTATATTTGGAAACTGCAATCCCGCCTATGTTTTAAGAAACTATCATCCAACAAAAGTATGATCTAGTATGTGCCGAAAAATTTATTTACATACATTGTCTATGAGCACTTCAAATTTGCAGTCTATTAAAATGAGACTTAAATACACAAATATGTACATATGTGTGTACGTTTATTTAAAGAAATACCACTTGTTTTTCCAGACATGAGTTCGGTTTAGTTTAACTAACTGGACACCCTTAGTAAAATAATCAAATTAAAAAAACATCGTATTCACAAGATACGCAACCGAGATAATGTAAAATACTGTAATTTCACATTCTGATTAACGCTTGCTAAAGAGTCTCGAAAAATAAATCAAAATTAAAACGGAAATTAAAGAGAAATAAAGTAAACTGAAAATAAATCGAAAACAAAAATAAAAACAACTGAAATGTAATTTTTTCAATAATCATGCTTACTAGCTATTTATTAATTTGTTTTTGTTTTTTTTAGTTATTCCATATATTCCAAAAGAAAAAAAAAGATAAAATAATAATATATGTAATAATAATTTTGTTTTACATGTGTAATATTACATACTTGTATTTGTATAATTATATAGATATATTTAAGATAGAGCATAAATCAACTAACAAAAAAAAAGGAAAACAAATAGTTTTTTTGTAGATATTAATTAAGATAAAAAGTATTTAAAATTGTATGCGTGAAATAATATAATATATTTTTGCCTTTTCTTTAGTTAATTTGTTTTCTCTCTTAATTTCTTATAAATGTTTCAGTACATGCAAAATAATTAATATATATTTTTATTTAATAAGTAATTTTAGTTTCTTCACGGTATTTATAATAATTAGAATAATAATAATAAAACAGTATACAAATCCCTTTGATAGTTTTCTAAATTATAATTGATTTTAACACAATAATGACGTATAATTATAGTTAGCGTAAGAAAAAAATTAAAATAAAATACAGTATACCATATGTATGTATGTACGTATATAATCAAAATATTTAGTAATTTCTAATAATAAATCAGTGTGTATTATTTAGTAATTTGTTATTATACTTGTTTTAGTTTTAACCTCTACTAAAGCCTATGAAAAGTCACAAAATATTTTTCTTTCTTTTTTTGTTTGTTGTGTTTTACTAACTAATAAGAAACAATAATGTAGTTTTTAGTAATATATATATATGTATTTAAAATAATAATTCTCGGTGTTCAATAATGCATTAAGCTGATATTTAATATAATAATAAAGTATTTTGTAAATTGATTAAATATTATTGTTTTTTTTTCTCAGTTTCAGGAAACAAAACAAGGAAGTGTTAAGAATACAAATAATTATACGTAAAATTCTATTTAATTATTACATCTGCTAGAAGATTATTTGAGTTGATGTTTAGTTTGCAAAATAAAATACATAAAATATAATATTAAAGATGCTGTGTTGAGTTCAGTGTTTTTCTTCTTTTCTTATCAGGAAAAAAAATTTAAAAACGAATTTACTTTTCTTTACTGTTTTTATCTTAACCTACGAATATTATTCAAAAGTCCTTTTATATGTTTGTATATTAATATAAATATTTTCTTTCTAAAATATTAAAATAACTTCGCTAAAGAAAATTGTCAACCCTATAGTAATGGTATATATAATTAATATTATGTGGTCCAAGAAACCCTCTAATGTTCCGATTTAAAGATACACAATTGGTTTCTATTATTTTTTTTTTTTAATTGAATTTTTTTATTTTATAACTGGACAGTGAAATAGTTTCTTTTGAGTTACTAAGGGAAGGTGGATTATTTACTTCAGAGAGGTTAACTCGTTGCATTCAAAATAATTCCAACTGCATCGATAAGAAAATAATCTCCTGTTCTACTTAAAAAAAATAAAATAAGCAACAATTCAGAACATGATTGATTTCAGAAAAATGTAATCAGCATCTCATTTAGGTGAGCTCTGGTGGAAAAAAGTGTAAAGAGCACATTTTTTTCCTCTAACTTTTTCTTCTCAAATTAAAATCTGAATACTTATCAAGCTCAGTAAATAAAAGATAGAAAAGGACGGGCAGTTGCGACAGATTTTAAGGTGAGCTAGAGGTAGACGTCTGACTCGTTGCAATACGCTGGAGAAGAACTGTATCTGTCTCTTTTAAATTTAAATTTAAATTTATTTATTTAAATTTCACGTAAGTATGTATAGCTAAAGAATCATCATGAAAGAACCAAATGGATGATGTTAGGCAAATAATATTTTTAAAACTGTTTTGATTTCTCTGTTAAACAAAAGAAATAACTCAAAATAAAATACTCATATTAAAATGAATAACTTACAAATTATTGTTATTATTTGCAAATAAACTCACAAAAGAAACAAACTCGACTGTTGGTTATTCCAACATTCGCAAAAGGTGGTTGTCGTCAACAAGTCTGTTGGTGTTTTATGAAATTTTCAGAAAATTACAAAATTGTTTGCTTTTAGTGAAAAGTATATATAAGTCGAGTTCCACTTACGAATCCCTCCGATATCTCCGAGCAATCAGAAAGTGGAACAGGATTCCTCAACTGAGGAAACGGAGATTTTTATGCATTTGCCGAGCCAATTTTTTTTGCGGTTCGTCTCCTCACTCTCTCTGCTGAAATCGAACATGTGAATATTTTGGACATTTCATGAAAGAAATACATATACATAGTTGTATATGCTGTGAAGCGAGACAATTGTCATGTTTTTATTTAATGCATATTTAATTCAAGTAAATAAATCCGAAAAACGAAGTTATTGAAGAAGAATACTAATTTTGACAAATAAATTTGTCCTCTGTTGAGAATGTTTGTTCCACTTAATAGAAAAATCTCTGGTGAGGTAGCGGAGGAGATAGTCTGCTCCTCCAAAATGAACATTCATGCATATACTCGGAACCTCTCAATTGGATCTGAGGCAATGAGTTGCTTGCAAATTTAGTTAGAATTCCTTGCAAAGCAAGCTCCAACTTGGGAAAAAAAGAAAGATTAAAAAAAAATCAGAGCTGATGTGTGTATAGCCATTTTCGAAAACGTCATTAGATCGTCAATTTGATCGTCAAATGACGATCAACATTTGCAATACAAAGGGTTGTGTATGTGCAGTTTGCGTTTAAGAACATTTGGAGAAAAGCAATTTGATGCAGATGACGTTTTCGAAATCGGCCTATGTGTATGCGTTCGTTAGAAAAATTCCTCGCTTTTATTCTCTTGTTGCCACAACACAATTCACAAAGCACTTATTCATTTTCGCAGTGTTTCAAATACACGCAGCAGTATAATTGGGACAAAAATATATTTGGCCCAATTTGGAGGACCTCTTAAATCAGGACACCTCCAATTTGGTTCGAATTTTCTCGGTCCCCTGGAGTGTCCCAATTAGGAGGTTTTACTGTATCTGGTACCTAAATGTGATGTCACAATTTTCCTTGTACAGAAGATTATGTGCTTCTTGGATAGAACTTAATGACAGAAGTAATTTTGCTTGACAAATGAACTATCAATCATTCAAACTGTTGGAAATGGTACAGACTTCTATAGAAGAAGTACAAACTGGCACTGACTCGGAAATCCTAAAAGAATAATAACTGATTCTGACTAAAACGTAAATCTGATTTAAATAACATTAATAAAGATAATAATTCTTGTATTTCATTAAAATAATTAGCCCTGATTTAACTATTTAAACGGCTAGATGTAGACCAAAACAAGAAATACACTGTGCATGTTTACATAGGCCTACAGCAATTGAAGCTGTTCAACTGGATAGTCTCCCAATAGCTTCCACATATTTCAATGAAACGTTTATTTAACTTGTTGATTTTCTCACACACCAAATTTAGGCTTGCCTTCTATTTAGATTTTTGTATATACCCAAAAAAAATAATGCAGGGTTACAATATTATAATGAATTTTGTTTTCTACTAAATAGATTAATATAATTTCTTTTTCGTTATTAAATACTTAATGTCTTGTATAAATTGTTAAAACAACATTCTTTTTTTTATTTGTTATATTTGCATTTAATATTATTTCGCGTTTTTTTCTCACCTTCTTTGTTGTTTCTATTTTTTCATTTGCCTATAGTTCTTATGTTAAATATATATATATATTTGTATTTTGTTTGTATATAATAATAAGTATTATTTAGACGATCATTATAAAACTACATCACATTAATATATTTTTATAGTTATTTATAATTATATTTATTTATAATATATGTATGTATATGTATATATCTGTTTTTTGTTTTTCTTTGCATAATAAAGTTGTATTCCTACACTCATATTTTTTGTTTTTCTGTTTTTACAATAAAATTCTAATTTGTTCAAGACAAATACATATAATGCTAAAGTGTTCAAAAACTAAATGAAAATTACTGATTTCTACTTGGTTATAAGTTTCTTTTTTTTTTTAATAAAACGAAAATAGTTTAAAGCAATTTTCACTTCACAATAAAACTGGATAATTTATAGATATATACCACAATAAAAAGCTAACTACGTATTACATATTTATAAAATAAAACTGTTATCCAAGCAAATTTCACGTATTTTTCTTAATTAATTCTTTGCCCGTCCATTTTTAATTGTTACCTTTCGTTCTCTGAGTATGCGCCAGTTTAAAGTGTATACTGGTCACAAAGTTATACCATACGTCTATGTTTTAGTTGTTATATATCTTTTGTTACATACAATAATTAAAGAACAAACAAAATTAAACATTTAGCCCATTAACCCATTGTGCTATACGAAATGTGTATCGTATTTTATTACAAAGATATTTTTGTTTGTTTGTTTTTTTTTTTCTTTTGATATTAATAAAAAGAATATAACGAAATAAATGTACTTTTATACTGTTATACATTTTCTTCCAGTAGTGATTTAGATTTAAGATTATCGAATTTACAATTTTTAAACTTATCCATAGAGATACGAGTAATTAAAAAAAATAAACAAATAGTAATTGAAGAATATTTTACAATAAAAAGAAAAAAAAAAAAAACACGAAGAAACCTTCACTACTGCGCCTACTCTTTATGCATATTGAATTATATGTATGAACTATATATGTGTGTGCTATATTTATATTCATTTAAAAATATGTATAGAATATATTCTTGAATAATATATGTATGTATATACTATGTTTGTAGGTTGACTCCCAAAAAAGAAACAAATACTCAATTACCTCAAAACATATACATATACGTATGTAGGTATGAATGAGCGGGGGGTAGATTTCAAAATTGCATTACATGTGTGTACATACACGTACGCACTAAACACACACAAAAAAAAAATTAAATCCATTAGCGGTCTGCATTAAAGTGCCACTTCAAAAAATAATTCTAATAATCATATCTCCTGCTCACTTAAATAACTTCACTTTAGTTTTTTTCGGTAGATTTCATTCCTTCTCGTTGTGGTGGTGGTCGTCATTCGCATTATGTCTGCATTTTGTAGTTGACTCTTGAAATTGATCGTTTGTTGCAGCAGTGTAAACCAGCATTGCGTTGTTTGCAAATTGGTTGTTGGTTGTTGTTCCTGTTGTTGACGATTGTGATGGGTTTGACGAAATTTACCAAAAACTGCTGAACCATTCAGAAACGATCTAAGTATAGAGGATATACGGATTAGCAAAATAAATTCAAAATATTAAAGGGTAGTTTGATTAAGATGGCGCATTTATGGGGTGCAAAATGCGCTGTTAACTCACTCGATTGTGTGTCAATTTATTCGCCATACCATATGTTTGCAGGTGCATAATGGCCATGTTTGCTGGCTACCTGAGCTGGACTTAATGGGCCAAATTGACCGTACTGAGTTGGAAATTGAATGTGAGCCGGTAGTGGATGCGCTGGGAGTACCTGAAAGGTAAGAAAATATCACATATCAAGAGTTGGTTAGAAAAAAATACTCAAGAAAAAATGGTAAATTGAAGAGCTAATGGTTAACCGTGACTTTGGATGAATTAAGAAATATGGAGCTCTTTCGTTGCCTAACCACTAACACCAGCACTAAATGATAAGCCTGTTGATGCCCTTGCAAATTTCTGCTTGTGGTTGTTGCTTGTATTAAGCACACCACGACACAGATCTGATGGTGTATTAAACTAGCCACGCTAATAATGAAGCTTAATAGGATTCTAAGTGGACCTTCACGCTATACACCTTAAAAATTGACACATTTAGAAGCCCGTATTGAAGACTTCCCCATATTTTTCAATACACGTGGAGATTTATAGAATCTACTATTGCGTACCACTTAAAACGCTGAAACATGCTTTCAATTTAAGTGTTATACGACTACTGCAGACATTGAGTGCAAGGTAACGCATATAGCGATGGTATACCGGTTTGAAGTGTTGAATTTCATTGGAGAGAATTCATATTCAATTACAAGGTTACAAGATTTAAAAAGTAATATAAATCTATGGACACGTAATTTTCAGTTCATTGGAATTTTATATGTAAGTGAACGAATTGTCTGTAACAGGTTACTACGGAAACAAATGACCTCCACACCAGCTCCTAAAAACATTCGTGTATTTGCGTGTTTTATTTTCGAATGTTAAAACAGGATCATTAAATGAATAATAAAGCCACTCAATCGATTTTGTTTCTGAATGAAGGTCGAATATGTCAGCTTTCCACGAATTGGAGTAACACATCATATCTGGCTTCTATAGGGTGATATACTTTTTTCAATTGTTATGTTTCAGCAGCTGTCAAAGTTACCAATGACAGCTGTCAAAATATTCAGTTAGGTTTGCCATTTCATCATGCACCGTTTCACGCTTGACGAACGTGCGGAAATTATGAAAAAATATTATCGAAATTCCGGCTCAGTTATAAATACGCGACGTGAATTTCGTCGTCAGGCCGGTCGTCAGCATGGCTTCAGGGTACAGGCAATTCGACGCACCGTGGAAAAATTTGAGCGTGAGTACACTCTTTTCCACCTTAAGCCACCAACCAGACAGTAGCAGCCAGTATCGAAGAAGACCCAGAAATGTCGATTCGGCGCCGATCAGCTGAATTGGGCATCGCCAGAGAGTAAACCCAGCTTATTTTGCGGTTGGATTTGGGCCTTCATTCATATGCGATTGTTGACTAAAATAGAGAACCCCGTGAGTTCGCTACCTGGGGCCTGGAAATATTGGCCGGAGACCCGGATTTTGGCGACTGGGTCATCCCCCGGTGAGCGTTCATCAATTGGCCGCCGCGATCATGCGACTTGACACCACTCGATTATTTTCTCTGGGGCTACGTCAAGTCCTTAGTCTACGCTAACAAGCCAACCATTTTGGACGAGCTCGAGGCCAACATTCGAGACGCTTTTGCCGGAATAACGCCGTGCATATTGGCCCGACCGGACCACTTGAAGCACTGCCAGCGAAGCCGAGACGGCCATTTAAATGATGTGCTATTTTACACAAAATGGCATGAATGTAGCCAGAATCAATTTTATATTTTTTTTCCTATCGTTCTTATCTGGTCACCCTAAATTACATTTATATAGATGTACCTATCGAGGTGTTTGAATTTACTATAAAAACTAAAATAAAAACCCAATCAATCAAATCAACTCACCTGTCGATTGGATGCATTGTGTGCTGGTGGTGGCCCGACCACTCGATTGTAATTTTGATATGGAGCCTGTGCCACAAATACTGTCGGCCTTCGGTACATGTCTCCTTGGGCGTAGATCTCCTGCTGTAAAATAGCAGCCGGTGAACCACCAATTGGTGTATTCGACTGATGCTGCTGTCGATAGATGGGGGCACCCCAAGATTGTGGCGCTGCAGCGGTGGCAGTGTTAGCTGCTGCCACTACTGCTGCCGCGGCTGAATTTTTGGAGTGCGCCATTGGTGGTGGGGCCGCCTGCTGTGCCACCATGTATGACGATGATGTCTCACGCTTATGATGTGTATTATGATGAGCTGGGGGAGCCCATGATGATCGCTTATCCACCTGTGGATACTCGTAGAATTCAACTGGTTCCTGCTTCGGTATATGGAGTTGTTGTTGTTGTAGTGGCTGTTGCATTTGTTGCTGCTGCTGTTGTTGTTGTTGTTGTTGTTGTTGGTTGTTTGATGAAGAGCTTGCTGCTACTGTTGCTGCGGCGGAATTCGATGAGGATGGCGCTGAACCATTGGTCGATGATAGGAAACATTCGTTTTGTGCCATTGCGAGGATGCGTTTCTTCTGCGACTGTCCAGGTTCGTATTTGATGTTGGCATGTTGGTACTTGGGGCTGCTGCCGGCACCGCGTCGATGATCCTCATTATCGCTGTCACCTACGGTTACGCATGATATAACATTTTTACGATGTTTACTTGATGGAGCTGATGATGATGAAGAAGATGAGGAATTGTGATGTGAGACACCACCTGGATTTGTGGCATTCACGTGATGCGTGATGCCGACGCCTCCAGATGAGGAGCAATGACTACTTAAACTATTGCTACTGTTATTGCCAACGTTATTGCCTGAATTATGTTGCTGTTGTTGTAGCATTTGTTGTTGTGAACTTGTAACATGAGATACATGATTTAAATTTTGATTATTACCGTTGTGGTAACTTGTGCTACTGGCCACATGATGTTGTTGGTGTTGTTGGTGGTGGGACTGTTGTTGTTGCTGCTGCTGCTGCTGTTGTTGGTGGTGCTGATGCTGTTGTTGTTGTTGCTGCTGAGCTTGCTGCTGCTGTTGTTGAACCTGTTGCTGATGCGGTTGGTGCTGTTGGTGTTGTTGGTGCTGTTGTATTTGTTGGTGCTGATGCTGTTGATGTTGTTGATGCTGTTGTTGCTGCTGATGCTGTTGCTGTTGTTGTTGCTGTTGTTGTTGTTGTTGTTGTTGTTGTTGTTGTTGTTGCTGTTGCTGTTGATGTATTTGTTGATGCTGCGAATGATGTTGAACAATGTTTGATGCAGAAGATGAACCTTGGTGAGCGGGCTGATTGTTGGTAGCCATTCCAGCACCATTGTTGTTACGACATGACAAAGATGACGATGAAGCCGATGTTTGAAGCATAGACGAAGTTGTTTGCGATTGTGCATGAGCACGCTGGGTGGTCGACTTCTGATGCCCACCATGCGTCGTTGCTGGAACATCGGGCGATTCATCTTCACTATCAGAGATTGTGATCACTGCAGTTGGTGACGGTGTATCGTGGATGGTGATCGTCTGTTGCTTCACTATCGCACTGTGACCTATCGGGTTGCCTCCACTGTTGCCGCAAGAAACCACATGATGATTGCCACTGTTGTTTGGCGGTCCATACGACGATGTTGACGGATGACTAGCGGCTATAAGCTGAACATTGCCACCGTTGCTGCCACCATGATGATGATGTCCGCTAATGATATCTGCAAAGAGGTCGTAATTTTAAATACATAGACAACGTAGTCACTAAAATGCCACTTACTGTTTGAAGATGATCCGGTGACGATTGCTGCACCACTGCCACTATAGTAGTTGCAGTTGTGCGAACCGTGGTTGTGATACTGTGGAGAGACGTGTGCACGATTGTAACGCTGCTGATGTGGTGGAGAGCTCTCCTTGACTCGCTTTTTAACCGGCGACAGCTGATTGGCTTCCTTCTTCTCGTGCCGCGGAACTCTGTAAGAATTTCCTTTACTTTAGAAAGGATGCGTAAAAAATTGGAATACGAATTACTGCCTGGCTTAAGACCACATGGACACTAGCTACGAAATAGAACAAACAGTATTATATGACTAGACTTACACTAAATGGTGTACTGGAGACTCCTTTTTGAGTTCGTTGCGCGGTATATTCAGGTGGTGTTTCGGGTATATTTCCTCGACGTTCAGGAAGGGCGCCGAATCAACTATTAGCGAATGCGCTGGTGCTTGTTGTGGCCAGGATGGCACCAACGCCATTTGACGACCCGTATTCGGCCATGCTACACCGCTGGCTTGCACTCGATTGGTAAGAAGCATTCGCTGTCCAGATGCTGGTTCGACCATTGACACTGGTACAGGCACATTCACGTACTGCTGAGGAGGAACCTATGAATACACATAATTAGCTCCGGCAAATCGGCGGCTTCGGTCGCATACTTACTTGTAATGGAGGCTGCATCGCTGCACTGCCGACAACTACATGCTTGGTGGGACTCGGCATCGCTTGATAGGAGGGCGGGCATAATATATTCGAAACCAATTGATGTTGGAAGGTATCTGTTCGCCCTTGGGCATACTGGCGGCCAACATTTCGTCCGCCATAGATCTGATAGAGACCCTCGTAAGTGATGGGTCGATCGCGAACCAGGCGCTGAACTTGGCTCGTCAGCTGATTGTTTATCGTGAACGTCATATTCTCTGTGGTGTTGGGTACGAAGTTCGTGACTAATGTCGAAGTTGGTTGGACCCTAAAATAAAATAATAATCCCATTAATAAATTGCACATAAATACATGTTAAAACTTACGTATGGAAATCACCACGTCGACAAACCTCCATCATCTGCACAGAGGCCTTGACATTGTTGCAATAGACGTAGTCCACTAAGTGTGTTAGCCTCACAAATGAATGACTGAGAGCTTCAGCGGGTGTTAGCCTTCGCTCCTGATCAATTGTAAGCATTCGCTTGAGCAAATCAATAAATTCTCGACGATCGGTCTTCTCCGCAAGCAGTTGACCACCCTCCAAATCGGTGGGCACATTTACCTGACCGATGTCATCCAAACAATTGAAAATATATTTGCGAGCCTCTTTACTTTTTGTATTCGTCTCAGCCTCGTGCTCTTCAGTGGTTTTCAGTCTCCAGAATGGGTAAGTCGAATCGACGTCGCGATAGAAAAATTTCGAGGTTTTCGATGCGCTATTCAACATGTGTTCGGTGGGCAGACCTTGAGTCTGTGATATGTACCTGGAAATTGGAAAATAAGTTAATGTTTATGTAAGTTAGTAGTTAACGGCGATCTTACCTTATTTGATCAAATTCTGATGATCCCGGATACAAGGGCCAACCCAAAAACAACTCAGCCACTACACAGCCCAGAGACCACATGTCGATCGCTTCGCAGAATGGCAGACCCAATATAATTTCAGGTGCACGATAGTAGCGCGATTGTAAGTATGTATTGCATACGGTCTTGCTCACATGCGATGCACTTCCAAAATCAATCACTTTGACTCTGTTAATTTAAAGAAAATTAAATTTATTTATAGCGAGAATCTTTAAACCAAAGAGAATAATAAAACCAACCTGTATGGTTGCCGGACTGGATCAACCAACATAATGTTTTCTGGTTTCAAGTCAGCATGAATTAAACCGAGTTGTTTAAGTTTCAACAACGCCGTTAAGACCTAGAGATCAGTATGTAACAGAAATCGTAATCGTTAGATATCGAAGATGTAAACGTACCTGCTCCAGAATCGGGCGAATGTATTTCAACGGAAGAGGTGAAAACTTATTCTGTTTCAGAAAATCATAAAGATTTTGTTCCAACATTTCGAAGACCAAACATGTGTGATTCTTGTGCTGAAAACACTCGAAAGCTCGAACGAAATTAAACTCGTCCGCATTCTCTTGACTGAGGCGGGACAGAATGGACACCTCAATTTGGCCCTGACGCGCATACGATGGATGATTTTTGAGAATCTTGATGGCGACGATCTCTGAAGTTCCGCGTTTCCAGCATTTTACAACTTGTCCAAATGTACCGCGGCCCAAGAACTCCAAGACCTTAAAAAAAGACAAGAATTTTTATTTCTAATCGATTACATTGACGTTAGTCAAAATCTCACCTCATATTCCGCTGAAAGGGAGTACAACACTTCATGTTGTACCAACTGATAGTCACCATCAGCACCACTGCTCGACCTTTTACTGGGGGGCTGCGTGTTCGCATGCCCCCCAGAGGTCGCAACTTTCGTATGCGCCGTCTTGGAGCTGTTGCTGGTGTTAGTCGTGTTTGCCGTTGAGGGTGCCGTTGTGCTGATTACACCACCGGACGAGGAGTCAACACAACCACAATCACAGTCTGTAAAAAAAATAAGAACAACCAAATTAATAATAACACCCTTAATTAAAAAAAGAAGAAGAGCTTAAATTGATTGTAAATCTATCCACAAATGCCCACACAAAGAACAGCAAAAAAAAAAAAAAAGTAAACTTAACAAGAATACCAATGCTACAGGAATTCAATTATGTATGTTACCAGGAATTCATTACGTTTGTAATTACTATAATGAAATATATAAATGAGAGTCTCATCAGCTCGTGGCATGACATGCAATACACATGTTCTCTGTTTGAAGGATAATCCTCAACCTCCGCAATCGAGGTTGGAGTAGGCGGAGGACTATGTTTCACAATGCCAGGCAGGCCATTTGACTTTTGTTACATCTACAGACAGAGCAAGAGTATCTCTTTGTGCGAGAGAGAAAGAGAAACAGAGAAGTAACTGATTAATAAGATTATGATTAATGGCGCTGGTTATCTAATTATAGCGAAACAATGTAGGATAACGCGCCGTAATTACCGGTATTAGTTGAAATTAAAACTTGAATTATTTGCAAATTTTTCGAAATGCAACAATTAAACTTGTGTTGACTTATTAACACTAAAGGAACTGGATACCCTGCCAAGTGTAAACACAGTATCTACGGACAGCGATAGCTTCATTACGTTCTAATGGAATTGGTAAATTGAGAAGGAAATGTGCAATTAAGTGCCACTTCAGCACAACCATCACAGCACAGCTATGAAAGACGTTTCAATGTCAAGGTTTGCAGCAACATTAACTCTGTTGCCAAGACAGAGAAGTGATTTATTAACGGTTGCTCGTGGGTGATACCCGAAGAATAATATATTAAAATCTGCATCCAGGGTCAGTAGCATTAATCATATGGCAATTTGTGTACAATAAAAAAAAAACGTTCCAAATATAAAATAAACAGAAATGACTTGAGCTGACTCAGTTGGATATAGCGAATTCCAAAAATTTCCTGTTAGAACAAAGGCCAGGAAGGCGTTGTATTCGTTGGTCCATTGTACTGCCGAACAGGATCCCATAAGTAACCAAGCCTTGAGTGGAAATCAAACCAACAACAGATGCAGATCTATTGAGTATCGGAGTTAGGCGATCTATTCATAGGATATAATCACCGTAATTATGCAAGTCGTACCTCGTATCTCACTTCGAGTCCCCCTCGTGTCGTATTGTATTTCGTTTGTTATTATGCAAGTCGTATGCGTTGAATACGACTCCATAAAAGTTGCTGCATATTAGTAACGCATCGCACCGCACTTCAGAACGCAGTTTCTCCCGTCAGTGCTGGTTTCGGTGATGTCGTATTACAACTTACAAAAGCAAATGCAGAGTAAAGTGAGCAGCATTTATTTGACAGCAGCGCAGATGCTTTTGCTTCTGCGCAAACTATACTACGTTTTAGAACTCTTTGCTTTGCAGTAAATTTTGTTTATGCGTTTGCGAACGTCCTGCTTTGCCTATTTTGCGAAATATATGCGTTTACGAATGTGGCCATATACTTAAATATAATTATTCACAGAAATTCCTAGTATACATAATAATTTAGTTTTGGAATGTGTGTCTTATAAGCGAGTCTTTCTTATATAGGATGTTCTTATATCCTTCATCTACTGTACAATTTTCTTGGCCTAAAGAATTTTCAACTTTAAATTGAAATTAAGTTTCACCAAAAATTCTGTTTAAGAGTGCATTCAACGCCTGAGACACCAATTATAAGTTGTTATCGGCGATTCGTTTCTTCGGGAAAGGAAACTGACAAACTGCAGCGAGTATTTTCCAACGATCTGAAAGAAATGCGGTTTATAATTGAGCAATGTAATTGTCCAAAGTGGATCCTTTTATCAGCTACGCTATCCGCAGTATCTTCGGAAAGAAATCAAATTTTTTACCGAAAGTCGTATGCGATGGCATCCGATGCCATTGACAGATAAAAACTCATTTGCGTTCGAGTATGCTCGTAGTGACACGACTATGTATGTTCGTATGTGACTCGTAAATACGACTTGCATAATTGGGGAGAATATCTCCACCAGATTGATGAATTCTGTATTTTTAAGGAGTGCGGAAATTGTTTCCCTGTTTAGGGTTCTATGAAGGAAGCTTCCAGTTTGACAGTGGCTCATAACTCCCAATCAAGTGATCCGGAAATTCTTCCTTATCTTAGTACAATCTGCATGTGCCATCGTCATGTAAGAAAGAAGTCGGTTAATAGCTGAAGTCTATTTTTGTTGACACCAAAAAATATTACATTTTGGTCTGACCTAGTCTTGTAAGTCAGTTCAAGAGCTGGGCTTGGTTGATATTTGTTTTCATCCCACACAAAGAACCCAGTTCCAGAAGACGCTAATTAGTTGTGCCTGCAGTATGATCCAGGTGTCAGAGTAATAGAAATCAGGGAGCAAATTGTGTTATCATAAGAAAAACCAAACTTCTTGATTGTTGTTTACAAATAAACGAGCACAACAGTCTTGTTCTTTCTTAAGGTGGCGCTACAGTCCGGGGTCTCCCAGAGCCTGGTTCTTGCAACCATTTTTGTGTGCGTTTTATATTTTTGCACGAATGGAAGGAACCGACAGTTTTCTGCCGACTCCGAATGGCGAGTTGAGAAGCTCCTCGTGACCGTGAAAAAACGTTTATGTGTTTGCTGCGATTGAACCCAGGCCGACATGCGCTCTAACCACTACGCCTCGTTGCTCACAACAGTCATCCGCAGTTAAACCACAAACATCCTATCAGCACTTCATTTAATTTTGGAATACATTTCTTATTTATCACTCGCTAAGTGCCTTTGGGTATTTAACTACAAAAAAAAAATTACAGATTCAATTTGAGCGATTATGTGAATTTGAGATTACACTTTACAACATCAAATTACATCGCAATATAAATTTGAATTATATTAAATCGTGTGCTCTGCCATGTGTCATCAAACTGGCCTTCAACTTTCTATAAACAGAAAAACTAGTTTCATACAGTGAAGCCTTACTAATTGTCTCATGTCTCACGGTTTAAAACACAAAAACAAAAAAACCCTTAAGCTATAATTGTGCTGAGTATGTGTATTTGTTTTGTGCTTTTAATTTTGTGAACGCCTCATAGACCCTCATAGAATAAATTAGTTAATATCGTGTATTGTGCAGAGTAGAGTAGACAATATGGGCGCACTCTCATGGGCCCTGGCTACACGGTCAATCCAATACCGATTCTTTTCAGTGAGACAGGTAGATTTTATGTGAGCTAAAACGAGAAGGGTTGATTTCACCAAAAGCACACCGAAAATCCGATTTGATAATAATTCTCGGTGGAAGATGCATGTTCTTGTCTCAGAGCGTTTCATTTCTCATACATTTTTTTCATTTTTTTCCGACCGTCGGAGGGTTCACATTACGGAAGACTCAAAAAAATAATTCTCTGTGCAGGACGGAGCACGGAGATTGTGTGTTCTGTTTTCAAAGTGTTTCCCTCAACACATTTTGTGTGTAGCCACGGGGAAATTTTCAATACCTAGTATGCCATTGACCGTGTAGCCAGGGCCATGGAAAGACACCACCGCGTCACCCTGAGGCTTTTTGTAACTTTCTCTTCAATCTGAGGTTAGTTGTGGGATACGCACATTTCCACACGATATGACGCACAACTGGCAGCAATTCAAACAAGCCGAATAGATAATCTAGGCCAAAATCAATGCCTTATTTTCCTGATTAGATTGAGTTATGTAAACATGTTTTGAAAGGTTCGGAGATAGAGAAGATACATAAATAATGTACTCATGACAACTTTTCACTGAATATAAAAATTCTACAGCAACTTAAAGCAAAGATTTACGGAAAATGATTAGGAAAAGACTTCCGCTAACGATAAACACGTTTGACTAAGTCATCACGAAAGAACTCAGCAATATTCGTTTCCGTAAAAACCAGGTTTAAACAGCGGCTTTCACTGTTTTCATTCGGTGCGCTTTGGTGTTTTTTTGTGTATACCTTTTAGAATAGCAATTATCGTATATTATGGAATATCAACAAACCAACGGATTATCATGTTAGATTTCCTGGGAATGCTTTGTAGCTTACATTTCCTGCTTTGTCAAACGTTTTTATGTATATTCTTCAGATGACACGAAAACATCATCGCAATGGATGGGGTTTCAGTGCACTTAGAATTAACTAGAATCTTTTTCCTGAGTCTACGCAAGAACACACAAAAACTGAGATATTCCAAAAATCCAAACTCTCAAAAACCCGTAGGTTAGCCGTTCCTTTAGTGTAAGATGTCAACAGATGACACTGTCTAAATAGAGACGGCACGCTACACACTAAGCCAATTAATTCTTTTGACAAGTGCAACGGTTTGAGTTCTGTTAATTAATTTGTACTTGTCGGACAAACATAGTTCGGCAAGTGAATTTAGACTTATCGACTTGTCATTTTCTGTTACAGCCCCAGGTGGATGGCAGTTTGAGGGAGACAGCACTTCACTAACAAAAGACTCCACTGATTTTGGAAGTACGAGTAGGAAATCTACAAATGCCTTTGTTTTTCAATAAATCACGCGGTTTAAATATGTCATACAGTGACAGCAGCAGCAACTCTAACCAAATATACATATGTACATATGTGGTTCCGTACAATATTTTTTATACCCAATGATGCATACTTCTTTAAAGAGAATATTGAAAATGTAAGGTCTTACCAAAGTAACGCAAAGTAAGCGAAGGTGTAGCGCATCGAAAATTTCATTTAAGATATTATTGAAATTTTACATCGATGTCATTACTTATTTGCTTACCAGGCGTTACATTTGTAAGATGTTTTTCTTTCAAAAGCATTCCTGGGATTAAAATGCAGTTATTCGACTCAGACGAATCTAATCATTGCCAATTTTTTTCGATGTAGCATCATTTGAAGTTTGTTATTGAGCTAATTAATTAATAATAATAACAATAATTTAAGAAGGTAAATAGGTGCTTACACGTCAGGATGTAGTAATTATTGTTTCCCGAAATTATCATTCACCGCGGAAATAAGTGATTCCCGGTAAGGCAGTTTGTAAGTGCTTGCCACCCTAGGAAATCCCCATGTAAATGTAATCGGATCTGTAATAAGGAAAGTAAGTGCTGGTCGCTACCAATCAGCACTTACAGAATCGAGTTGGTAAGCATTATTTTCCTACTGGGTAGAATCGCGAGCAAGAATATAAAATAATTTATAGCAAAGCGTAATGGTATTAGTCAACATTTTGTTTACTCCATTTCGCATGGCATTTGCGCGTTACACAATCGTGGTTAAATGATAATCCAATAAATACGGTTTCGGCACGCAAGGTTTTGTAACGGGAAACAGTTTATAAAAAATAAGAATACAGTACACTCGCGGTATAGTGAACATCGGTTGAGTGAACAGACAAAATTTCATACAAACTACTCTGCAGAGTGAGCAAGTTAACCTCTTTAGAGTAAACTCATATTTTTAGCACAGTTAAACAGGAATATATCAGCAACTTTCGAGCTAATTTACCGTTATTTTTGCGTACTTTGTATCTGTCATCGTTCTACGTTTGGTAAATATATTTTGTTGAAATTTTATTCGTTTGATTGGTTTGACAGTATCGGAAGTGAAATTTGCTCCTAAAAGTGAATCACTCTATCGCGACTCTACTGTATTAAGAAATCTAAAAAACAAGAAGCGTAATAGAGCATACGCACGTTGCTATACATAAAACTACATAGATCAATTTATGGCGATGTTGAAATATACACCACAAACTTTTAGAAGCCTGTCTCTGTTGAAGAGGGGCTTTTAATTACATTAAGGTAATAAAACAAATAAAAAACTATGTTTATTTTACAAGATCTGTATTTAGAAATAAGCAGATGACATAGCAGATGACTTTACATTTTCTTCATTTCCTGCAACAACACTTCCTGAAATTTCGTCCTCACTCGAAGTTGCCGTATTGGATCCAGTTTCCTCATAAATGGAAGCAATGACCGCAGAAAAAGGGAATTTTCATCCTCCGATGCTTCAAGTAAAATAGGCTTTTTAACTTCAATGGCTGGAAGCTTTAGCTCAACATCATGTCCATCCTCATATGGCCTTTTTCTCTTTCGACGAGGTGGTGTGTTAGATGAAGGCTGTGTTTCAATGAAACTTATATCTGGTTTTATATCAGTAATTGACTCCATATTGTCCGATTCAGCTGCAGTAGTAAGGCTATTCGAATTTTCTAATGCAGGCGACAAATTTCCATCAGTATCTCTAGGGGACACTGTACCTATCAGGAAAAGCAAACTTCTGAAAAACTTCCACCTTCCATGGTATCTTGCAGCACAGCCTTGTGAATCACCTGATTTACTTTTTGGAATTTTTTTTAATTCTTTAAAAAATTGGTCGCGTAAATTCCGCCACTTTTTTCTAGCTTCAGCCTCTGGAAATATAAAAGTACATATACAAACATAAATCTCTTGTCTCAGTTATCTTGCAACGGGAATACAATATGGACAAATTGCTTTTTAATTTAGAATACCGAAATCGTCTATTGCCGTTCTTCAATGATGGATGTGGACGCATACGGAAACAATAGTGACGCAGGAGTCTTCGCAAACTCAGGCATTTAAAAAAATATCGAGAGAGTTGTAATTTAGCTTTACCAAGAGAGAAGCCGCTACTCAAATCTGAGCAGAAGGTGCCATTTTTAGTGCAAGGCGACTTCAAAACAATACTGCCGCTTCAGATTTTAATTACCGATTACCGTTTGCCAAGAGCCAGAATGACAGTTTAATGTGCATTAGTTCTGCCAAATTCAGAATCTTATTGAAAACTATTGAAACTAATAGCCGTGTTTTTTTTTTTTTTTTTTTTGAAACGTAGCTAGCCAATCGTTCATTAAAACGATTCTCAGCACGCCGAACCCAACTGACGGTACCTCCAAGTTATGTCAAGAGAACAGAACAAATCGCTTTCAGCGCCACCTGACGATCAAAATTCCAAAATTCCTAGCCAGCTGCTTTTGGCTGGGGATAAAATCAAGAGTTGTAGCCAGCTGGTTGTTGTATTTGTCTTACGTTTGCAATTGAAATTACTGGCTAGCTACGTTTCAAAAAAACACGGCTAATGTTGAAAATTCATTTCATATTAGGCGTTTTTCTTTTTAAGTTCAGAGCAGAGCGTGAACTGTCAAAAAAAAAAATGGTTGTGTTTCTTTTTCAGCTCACATCTCAGAGTGTTCAGATTGTGGAACGTTGTGAAACGTGTTTATTTTTTCGCTCAGAGCGTACTTAGAGCGCCCTCTATGCGCTCAGAATAAATTGACTGGGCATTCTGAGTAAAATGCTGAGCGTAGCCAACGGCACATTTAACAAGAAAAAAAAAGGAAAACAATTGAAATGGCGGACGAGGCTTTTTGTTATGGCGTAGAAGTCAATACAATTTAATAATTTTACTAAGTGCTCACAAGAGTTTAGAGCGCTCGCCGCTCAGACTGCGTTCAGAGCACACTTAGCTAAGAGCGCGCTCTATGTGGAAAAGCTCCTATTGTAGGTAAGATCTTTGAACAGAACAAATCGAGATAAATACAATGGAAAACTACAATCTACAGGTTTCCAAAACAATCACCCGCCGCGAGAAGCAGAAACTAAACGAAATAGTTTTTGTCAATATGTACTTCGCAATAAATAATATATATAACATTTATAACACTGTTTACTTACTTGAAATTCCCACATTTTCAGCTACTAAGTCCCATTCCTTGTCTGCAGTTTTGCGGTCTTTATAGCCGATATTACTTCTGTTCCACAGCACATTTCTCTTCTGAATTTCCGAAATTAAAACATCCATCTCGTTTGCCCTGCCGCACGATACTGCGGGCAAAATCAAACTGTTTGAAATGCGGGGACGTAGCACGCCACGCCCGTGTTAACCGCAGTATCGTGTTAACGTTGTACATCTGTGTGTACATATGTATGTACTATGTACAATACATACATACCAGAGATCTGCAGCGACAGCGATATACCGCAGTTATTCTTACACCGCATGTATGTATGTATGTACATAATTATATCTGTTTTTTTGTACGACTCTAATTCATTGATCCAAGTTTAAACAACCACCGCAATTTCTGCGATAGTTCTGCATATGTGTTTATAGTAAACCCGAGTGTGACGTTCATACCGCATGTTCCCCTAAGCATTGGTATGTGAGACCGCTTATGAATGACAAAAACACCACATACACCGCAACTACGCTCCAGAGATTTGCACGTGATCACATTTTTCTGACTGTCAATTCAATGGCAACAAAAACTATGCATATGTGTGTGTGATGCCGTGTACAGTCCGATTTTCTGGCGCAGCTGGAAGAAAAACGCAACGGGGTAGCAGGAATGAAATGAACAATTGAGCGTAGTTGCGATATGTGCGGTGTTTTCGTATTTCAAACGCGGTCTCACATACCAACGCTTAGGCGAAGTCGTTATAAACATGTGGTAGAACAGGATACAGGATGCGATGACTCAGAAACGCAACACGCGAGCAGAGTATATCTAATAATGAGTAGGGACACTCTCTGCACATATGCAGCTGCTACTATAGTTCAAAGCAAAGCGCGCAAAAACAAAAACACACTAAGTGAAAGCAGCTTAGATGGATTGATTTCAACCCTTATCTGCGATCGTATATAATGAAGAGAGTCGGCAATACTTTTTGGCAGCATCACAACATGCGATGCGGCTACCTATGTAAGATATAGATTACATGTGGTTTTCGCTTTTTCAAAGTCGTATTTCTTTGAACGTCAGTGTGGTAGTCATTCCGCGCTATCATCGAAAGAATTCGTGTGACCAAGTGTGCTTTCGTGAAATTGGCTTCATTTATGGTTTTTGGCAATTGTTTTTAATCGAATAGGCATAGATATGGATCTTTAAAATAAATATTTCCATCTTAAATATGAAAATTAATATTCGTAGATTCCAATTCCAATAACTTCTCTAAAACTCATATTTAGGCCGGTAGTTATCGACGGCTCATAAGTTAAGAGCCTCATAAACCTATTCACCAACCGCCATTAGTTCGTATTTATGAGCGCTCATAAGACTTATGAGTGCTCCCAACCACTCTTAAGTTACGAGCAATAATATCAGAGACATTTATTGAAAGGAGAAGAAAATTTTAATGAATTTAGTGAACATGTTCTTTATTCCACTATTTAATTCCTAATAAATTTGCCAAACAAAAAATGTATCCACCAACATCAATTTCACCATCTGCAGCTTTACATTGCCATTTGTCACTGACATGCTCGAAAAAGAGCGCCATTGATCGAAAATGAGCGCATCCAGAAATCCGAAAATCAATTCACTCATAGTCGAAGTTAGCATAGACAGAAACCTATTAGTGAATACCAACCAACAATTTAAACTTATTAGCCTCTTAACTTTAAGAGCGATTTATGAGCGGTCGATAGCTGCCGGCCTTAGTCTTATATTCAATACTTTTCAGCAACTAAATTTAATAGCGTCTTGTCACACTACGTGTGTAGTGTGGTCACACTTCGGTGTGGATTGTTTACACTTTTTATGCACGTATTTTTAAAGGCGTATTTCTTTGAATTCTTATCAGTTAAGCGAAAGACATCAAACAGCATCAAATAGGGTGACATGTATCAGTGCATGCATGCGGCAAACAAGTAAAATGTTTTGTGGTCAGCTATAATAACAAAAATAATGCCAATCGCGGTGTACACACTTGCCCCTTTTTTTTATTTTTTTTTTGTGAGTAGATCCTAAGTAGCAAAAATATGATCGCATGCCGATCTCTGATACACTCATGGACAAAAAAAACCATCGCATTCGAAATAATTTGTATTCTCTCCTTTCCGACGGGAGTCAATTTATGTATGGTGAAATTATTTATAAGCATAATTTTTTTTTTTTAGATATTGCCAATATTTTAACTACATATCTGAATATCATCCATGACTAATGGTAAATGATTGGTATTTTTTTTTATTTGGTAATAAGTCACAATGGGTTCATTTTTTCAAATATTTGAAATGGTGTTGACTCTTGAAGAAAAAGAGCATATTGTTGCTTCGCGTTCGGAAAAAATGTCAAACCGCGATATTGCTAGTCGACTAGGGACTCCGACCCATAGAATCCGGCAACTTTGATGTTGAAGTTGAAGTATTGCCGGATAGAGCAGTCCCATAGAATCCGTCACATATACATATATATGTACGTAGAAACGTCAAAGATTCTCTTCATTCTCTCTATGCTATAAAAATGCATAATCTCAATTTGTGAATGCGTGAACTTTAGTTCTGAATGTGTGTACTGACAACAGAACAAAATCGTTTTCAAACGAATGTCAACGGCGATGACAGTTTCTCTACACTTTCTCTATGCTTCCACCAATGAAAATGCCTTCTCTAAATTTGTGAATGCGTGAACTTCAATATGTGAATGTGTGAACTTAAATGCGAGAATGTGTGTACTGACAACGTATCGACGGATGCAAAAAATAGATATTGCTAAAAAAAAATTTTTCATAGCTTTAAAATTGTAAATTCAATTAAAATTCTATATTATAAGTTAGGTTACGTCGAAAGACATAGTATTTATAAGTATTAAATTTAGCTTAGAGTGCCCGTGTGGGGCCAGTAAGTTAGAGTAAGATAGTTAAGTTAGTTAAGCTAGTTTTAAGCACTTTTGTCAAGCATGTAAGTAATAATTGAATTGATAAATAAAAATGCATTAAAAATGAAATGAAATGAAAAATGCAAAAAATAGAAAGTAGACCTACTTTATCCATTGAAGTTCATGCATCCATAAGAATGTGTGTATTCTATCGAGCCGTCATGTCAGTTAAAAAAACCGAGCAACGGATCGACTGATTCTATGGGTTGGGGCCTTAATGAATGGAGTGTGCAAACAATTTTCAACTAGAGAGCTCCATTGCTCGGAAAGCTGGAAGCGTAAGACCCAGAAAGACATCTCCTAGAGATCAGTGTCTGATCCAGCTAATTTTTTGAAAAAACCGGTTTGCATATGCTGAGGATTTTCTGGTCATTCCAGGAGCAAACTTAGAAAAAACTAGTGATTGGACAATATTTATGTTGCGTTATGGAATGGGAGTTAAAGCAAAGTGTCCTGCAAATAAAACCACTGATAACGCCGCGAATGAAAAAAACAAATAGAAAACGATGTTGTTCATACTTTATAGCAACTTTGCCAACACTACGTGGTGGCCGTGGTGTAGTGGTAGTCGTCGTCGCTTGTCACGCTGAAGGTTCACGGTTCAAATCCAGATGTCACCGAAACATTAATTTCTCACGAAATAAAAATAAGTTGATCAGTTTCAGAAGCTAATATCAAAGACTTACTGCGAAGGCATAACACTGGCAGTAGGATGGTGGTATGGCTGAAGAAATTGATCGCACAAACTAATAAAAGGAAACATCTGGAAAAAACTTCTGTGAATCATAAGCAATGGCATTACTTTCAATAATACACAACTCTCCAGTTATCCTGGGCTCCACCCATAGAGTCAGTTGAAACCTAACATCTGAGTTTCCTATGACTACGTCGATCTGTCTGTCTCTCGTTCTTGTTCATGTGCTCGCGCTGTGTGTAAACATTATAAGGGAATTCATATCCCCTTTAGCGTGTGTAGGTTATCAAAAAAAAAAAAACAAAGCTGCGATACACATATATGTAGCAAAATTGGTAAGTTTTTCTTTTGCGTATGATCCGTGAACTAACATTGTTATAAACTTTTTTTAACTTAACTCTAATTTAAGGTACAAGGCTACAAGTATTCTTTGGGGATTCTTTCTTTTCCATTGCCTGATAATAGCCCAGATCTTAACCCCAGAGAAAACTGTTGGCATTACATGGGCAAAAAAATTAGAGAGACAAGGCCAAAATCTGTTACTCAACTTGAAGGTATAATAAAAGGCAACTGGTATTGAGATTTAATAATCTCCTATATAAAAAAAATTTTGCAACGTTTTTTTTTTGTCCAGGAGTGTACATATTTTACAACATTAGTTTGATTGTGACGGCAGCGGCCTGCATTGTCCGCACGCACGGCATGGCAACGCACACATCGCAGTGCCCGTGCTTATACGTTGGACACAGCCAGCATATGGAAAGGATAGGCGGCATATGCTCTGCAAGAAGAACGCACGGAAGCATAAATAGTCACGGACAGCAGTGTCATCCGAACATAATCCCATATTTAAAAATATCAATATTTTCTGAATGAGGAGTAGTTAGAGTTACCCCAACTGAGAGCGCGAGTTTTGTACATTTTGTGTATAAAGAAAAACTATGGAAACGTGCGTAGTTTATGGAGCAACGCCTAGAATCACGTTATACTCGTACAGTTGTGCAACGACGAAACGGATGAGAATCAAAAAAACCCAATGCGAACAAATACAAACTCGTCATACGTACGTGAGAAAAAGCCCAAACCAATGATGGCAATAGCAACTAGACAGCAGACAGAAGACACGCAGTATTGGCTTCTGCCATGTTTTCGCCTCAATAACCAATCAAAACAGAAGCACAACTGAAAACACTGAATATACATGAATCATTTATATTTCTACAGCTACGTGTGAAATAAGACTTGCTTCTACCTTCTAATGACAACATTGTGTACAAATGATGAAAAGTCAAAAAAAAAAAAAAAAAAAAACATATTTGGCAACTGTCATTTAGACCTGTGACATTTGATCAAATTAAGCATACATACATATGTATTTGTTACGACAATTCTGTCGTGTTTACGGAACAAAAAACTTTCTAAAATTTAGAGACAAAATCATTTTTCATTTGTGAACATCATTTCTGTCAACCTCACTTGACGAATGGAGGAAAACTTAACGAGGAAACTGAATTATTGCACAAACAAAGAGCACAGTACCGATACTTTGTTTTATCGTAAATAGTTGTGAATAACACATTGCGACATGTGCCAGAAGATGGAGCTCGTGTCGAACTCTACGAATACGTCAATTAACAAAACTGTGAAATTGCAGGTTAGAAAAGAATCATGAATTCATGTGTAGAGTAAACTGGAGAGGTGACATTTAGAGATTTACAGGTCGTGGAACCATCGTTTTTTTTTAAGCACGAGGAATGTGTTGAAGTTACATTAGGTCTGTTTGGTAACTTTTTTTGTGGTCAAATTGGTCAAACGTGTCAAATAGTAAATACAGTGTAGGTGTACTATCTATTATTTGCAACCTACGTAAATAGATTTCCTGTGTTCGTTTTTTTCAACAAATCAAAAAAAAAAAAATCTCGAAATTCGCAACTTTGAGATTTGATATTCGCAACATACAAAATTTGTGTGTGTAAGTTTTACTATGCAATGTTGCAGGCAAGAGCAAACTTCAACGGACATGTGTCTCTCCTTCATAGAGCCGTGTTCACTTTGAAATGATCATTTGACGCGACACTCAAAAAAGGTCCATCGCCATAAAATACGCGCCGAATAAAATACGTGATGCGATCGTGAACGTAAAGGTTGATTAAAATCTACTACAAAAAAAGTTCGTTGAATCATCTTGTTTCTTCTTGCAACTATGAAGAAGCGCTGAAAAGCTTGGATTTAAAACATGTCACGTGTTTCTTGGCAAACGCTTGGAAAGAGTTAAAAACGAATACAATTCCTTAATGTTGAAAAAAAGGCATCAGAACTCCTGATCATTGGAAGGAAGAAGACTGTGTTACTTTACTTCTTATTCGGAATACAATTTTGTCAGAAAGTTCTGCCTAACGAGATGTATCCAGCCGAGAACTTGGGCAGCGATGACAACTCTGAATGGATCATCTCCGAGAATCTGCAAAACGAGATGACCCAATAAATTGCTTCACCGTATGCTTGCAGTGGGCAGAACAAAATGACCTTAACATTGAAGAAATGATAAAACTCCAGAAAAAGCGCGATAAGGCTGTTGCGAAGCGATCTTCTGCAAAACATATGCAAACCAAAATTTTTAATTTTTTTCTTAAACTTAGGTTGTATGTTATGTACAGTGTACTCTCTCCTTACGGACACCTCTCATAACCGGCCACCTCTAATCTCCGGACAGCTTTCAAAGAACGGAAATAAATACACGATTTTTCATATAATTCTCCCATAACCGGACACGGACATCAATTTTTGTAACCGCAATAGAATTTTGCTCTCTCTTAAATAGACAAAACGCAAACTTTTTACGTATACTTTTCTTTGTTTTTGTTTTGTTCTCCTCTTCTTTACACTTTGCAAAGAGACGAAACAAATATGCAAAATGTGGAGTGTGCCTTTGCGTTATTATCACGTTCCCGGACATATGATTTTCGGTGGGGAACGCTATCTCCGGTATTTTGTGAGATATTTTATATTATTTTGTGCGAATTTTGTATAAAGATAAAAATGATTCCGCTGTCGGTACCATCAGTGTCCGGTTATGAGAGAGTTCACTGTATATATGTATGTATGTTACATGCTTATTAATTGACCTGCATTTAAGTTTTGTATAAATGATTATTTTTTTTAAAATTGTTTGCACACATAATTTTCTTTTTAATAAAAATAAAATTCTTAAATGTACCTACAATTTTATTTTGATCGTTCAGAGAATGGTGTGTAAGCCTTTTCAAAGTGTTTTAAGTTTTTATTCGATTTGTGCAACTTTTCGATTTTTGCAACAACGTCTGTTTTCATTAGTTGCAAAAATCGAGAGTGCACTGTAATTTGAAAAGTGGGAGCAAATCCTCTCAAATAGTGGAAAAATTGCACAAAAGTAACCAAACGCTTTGAAACACTTTGCGTTAAACGTGTCAAATTTTCATCAGCAATGTAGATTTATGACATTTCACAAACTGTCAGATGTCTGGTTTGACAGCGTTGGCAGACTCACCCAAACAAAAAGCTGATGAGCATAAAATTGCAATTTTTCACGATTTGTCGTAATTTTTTTTTTGGGGTAAACAAACACTAATTCATGTGATTTTATGTAATTTTACGAAAAATAACAAGTTACCGAACAGACCTACATATTACGGCCAATGATATTTTCTGACATAACTTCGATGGCTGTATAGAGCGCTCAATTTGATATTTCCGTTTGCAGATTAGAGGTCTTAAATATTCTTTTAGAACAAAAAAAATTAACAACAGGAAAAATATCTGAATACCTCATAAACCAGAGCTAGATATTTTTAATGAAAAGTAATAGAAGAAAGAAAAAAAAGTTCCACGGCATAAATTCCTTACAACGCGTTCACGTCAGTAAAGCATCTGAATTATCCGTGTAATTTAAATAATTCTCGTGAATCTGTAAGAGTACACCCAATTATTTTTGTCGCTGCTCGAAATTCTTTACGCAAAAATGATCAACCCGTCAGAGCAACAGTACACCTCCTCCCTCATTACTCCTTGCCAGCCCCAAAATAGAATCTGCTGTTGGCAGCAAATAAATGTATTATCTTCTGAATCTTCCTCATTGCAACTGGTGAACTGGGGTACATTTTGTTTTGAATTCTTCTGTAAAATTACCGCTGTCTGTTTCGGCTGTTATTCGACGCGAAAAGTAACACAATATCACTCGAAGCGCCACTGCTGATTACACGTCTCTTGTACTTCATAAAGGTATTCGAGATAAAGGAAATTTATGGTTCTTGGAAAATACAA
This sequence comes from Brachyopa scutellaris, assembly GCA_949775065.1. Taxonomy (NCBI): domain Eukaryota; kingdom Metazoa; phylum Arthropoda; class Insecta; order Diptera; family Syrphidae; genus Brachyopa; species Brachyopa scutellaris. The sequence continues at coordinate 116,949,409 of OX459113.1, forward strand.
ATTAATAAAACAGGGAAAATAATAACTCATTGTGTTTATGACAAATCAATAAAACTAAATAAAGCAAAGAATACAAAAAGCGTCTCATTTTATTAGCTTTTTACTTTAGTTTTACGACAAAATCTGACATTTAATAGTGGGGAAGTGAGAGAGAGAGAGAGAGGGAGATGACAAGATTCGTGGTAGTAATTTCTTTGTTAGTTTTTGCGGAAATTGTGGAAAACCACGCAAGCAATTTCCGCAGTAAGTGCGGCAGAAAAATCAGACTTTTTTTGCCTCTGTCCTTCGATTTTCGTTCTAGTTGCGCCAATGAATTTTCTTTTTTTTTTCTTGATCGGTGCGAGTCATAGACAAAGAGAGATTATTCCATTCATAATCAACTGCTTCCTGGTATTAACTATCATGGCGTCCATCAGCACTGCTCTCAGAAGTGTTATTCTGGTCCCAATTATGTGTGTTCACTGATTGATTATTTCCAGAATGGGCAGAGAGCGCTCACTAGCATTGCTATCTAACGATGATGATCCAATGTTGGCAGCTGGGACAACTGGTCAGCGACCGAAGCAGATGTGATCGGTACATTTTCTTATTAAAATATAAATTGTGTTAAATGCAGTGATTATATCGTTCGTGTGGAACAATGGTTCATTTTCTACGTAACTGAGCCATTACGTAGCAATAGACGTGGTGATACATGTAGAAATCACATTCTAGCGGGTCTAAAGTGGTTGTTAATATCTCTAATGGGTCTATTAAGTTGAATAGGGTTACTTGCAATCTAACTTGATCAAGATAGTATAATTATTATTTATTCCAGCAGCGAACCGGAACTGTTTACTTTTTTGGTCAGGCTTCCTGACTCTAAGGAGAACTACAAAAGCTTTAGGAATTGGTTTGTATGAGAAGCTCAACATTCATGCAGTGCCGACGAGAATTTCAAAGGTATGATTGGTAGCAGAATATCTAAGTAGGTTCGAATGAGAATTAGCAAAGGCAATAACCCATAGCAAGGACACACTCCATTTATTTTGAAATTTCCAGCAATAAAATGTACCTAAGTTTTCTTCCAAATTAACGCCACAAGTGGTTAAATGTAGTTAACGCCGATCTTCTCTGTCGGTCGCGGATGCCGAAAATGCAGTTTCGATGATAAACTGCCTAAAAACACCTATGTATGTATCTATACATAGTATAAAGCAAACTCCCGGTCGGTGTCAGATTATGTTTGGGATCGAAGATCTCAAAGACCACTGAACAGATTGTAATGATTCTTTTGTTATAAGATTATTAATTTCTCAGAGAAGGTTTATGCATCAACTTTGAATGATATTAATTTGTAAGACAAACTGTCAGGTCGAAAAGAGCTACTATTCTTCTTCCTCGAATCATGTACTGCAGTTTCCTAGATAGACACAGATTCTACTTAACAACAATTGACGAGTACTTAGTCTCGCCCCTCTTTAATGAAGCGACTTGCGGTTGAAATGGATATTTTCCACAAAAAAGGGTCAACTGTATACTCCCACGTCCAAAATTTAGTTCATCTGGGTTTATTTTCCCGCGCACTATGAAATACACACAAATCAATAAAACAGACAAAAATTTTAACAATCAAAGTGGAACAGAAATTGGAGTGATTTTTTCCATCGTATCCCCCCCCCCCCCCCCCCGCCCGCCCCCCATCAACCAATACACAGTTCGTTGCCATTGTTCGCATTAAATTACATAAAATTGAAATGTGCATTCTTCCATTTAGTAGTGGTGTATGCACATCGCGCTCTATGTGTGAATAACAACTGTATACACAACGACCGCGATAATTCCATGAAATATATATTGTTGTACTCCTTCTACGTACATATACACTCGCGTACACAGTTGCAGATGCAAAGATACAAAGTTTGCGTTTTACATTCATCGTTGCCGTTGCACTCTCGTATCTAGAAGGCAATAAACTTCGTTTGCTTTGTAATTAATTGATTCTATTTCGTTTGCTATTTTGTTTTGTTTTTTTTTTTTTTTTGATGAAGAGTGTGTGTAATCGAGTACAACAGCAACAGCCCCAGTAACAGTAGATACAAATGTATCTAATAAAGATGGGGTACATGAGAATGTGTACTCGTTGTCATAGGCTGGGGTTTTAAGTGTGACAAAGAAAACGCTTAATTATAATAGAAATAAAACGATGAGGGTTTGGACTGTGGAAATCCATACTCGTATTGAATACACGAGCATGTTATGCGTTTTAAATGAGAACAAATTGAGCCTTTATGGACTGGGTATCTATTTTATAGATTTTTAATGGCCATCAAGTGTACGAGTACAAAAAAGCCAATTTAATTTACCTTGTTATAGTCCGGTTTAACAATGAACAATGCGCCATCAATTGGTTGCAATTTGCTATTTTGGCAATCAGTAAATGTTGCAAATTGCCGTACGGAAATTCAATTTGAATAGACCTTCCAACACTATTAAGCGAAGACCATTTTTGACTATCACAAAGCCTTCGAAAATCATCAATCATTTTCGAAAGTCAAGGATTTATCGGCCAACATCCAAATTCAACTACAGCACTTGAATACTCTTTGGCAATAGAAAACAAAAAGTTGTTCTTTCAAATTTAGCATGTTCTCTGACGTCTAAAAAAAAAAAGAACGTGTCCACACAAGGAAGTACTCTCCAAAACCACTTGCAAAACGAATCTCGTTCCGCAATGGACTCAACTCTGTTTTAATTTGATGGTAATTGGATACCTCGCCCAGGGGGCTCGTTATAAATTTATTTAACATTTTCTTAAACAGCTCTTTGGGTTACTTCGTCGCTACTTGTAATGTACCCTACCACTCTTACCCAATAATTCAGTGGAATATCGTTGCATATTCAGAAAAAAAAAAAAAAAATAAAACTTGTCATCGGACCTTTTTGAGAAAACTTTTCTTATCCCAATTTGTCAAATGCTCGATTGCTGTTATTGGCTAATAAAAATGTTCACTTAACCGCATCTCTCAATGGTGCTAGATGCTTTCCAAGCGCAGTTGCGAAAATACCTGTTCATTGCAGTACACCTCTTAGCTGGTTGGGTTTTGGGGACGACGTTAATGTGTACCCCACTTCGCCTCGTTTGTGTTTATTTTTTTTAGCTCACGGCAAGATGTCAATGAACGCAAAACGTACGCTTATGAAGAAAAAAAAAATAACAATAATGAAAAAACAGAGAGAACGCGAAGACGAAGCATAAAGTACCATCATACAGCTTTATAAATAAAGAACAAGTCAACAAGAATATTATTTTGTTTCATTGCCGCCGTAATGGACCTTTACTCGCGCAGCCCTTCTGGTATGTAGCTCCCTCTGTGTGTGGTTTTTTTTAGTTCTCTTTTGATCAGCATCGTGATATTATTGTGTTGGCTATACAGCCTTTTCTACAACAAAACGCCGCGCACAGAACGAGTGCAGTGTCCCCTCGATGTATTATAAATGTATCTAGATACACTAGCATAGCACAATACTCGCACAAAGTGTGTAAGGTTGCATAACTTAATGGGTTTTGCTTCACTTGTTTTTTTTTTTTTTATATAAGGAATATTACACTTATAACATAGTGCCGATAACATATGTTATTAGAAGACATGAGGTATACATATCTTGTGTAGACGACAAATATAGCACTAGATCACTCATATCGACTCTCAAAGGCAGGTATGCACCTATATAGTGAAATTCTTGTGACTTAGTGACATGATAAAAGGCAGAGAAAAGGGGCCGACAAAATTGAATGAAAGAAGAATAAAGTGCATAGCATTACGCACTGTAAAACAACCTACAACCGCCGAAACTCTATTTTTATATTAAAAACGACTGAATGCGAACGGTGATAGATACGGGTAGTTTATGGAACGAATCGAAGGCAAATAATTACATTTTCAAGTTAAAAGGAGAGAGCCACGGAGTCATAGAAGCCACGTTCATGGAAGCAAATATTAACAACTTTAATGGAATGAAATATTTTTAGAATCAATTATGAAAGTGGATGAAGAGCGAGGTCATGAAATGTTGTCTTGTGGTGGTGGTTTTAAGTAAAATTGGTTCAGTGAAGTATCATTCCACTAGTTAATAAAGGCTACAAGACGATTAAATCGAAGTTCATATTTGAATTGCAAGTAATTTGTGTAAAGCAAAACAAATGCAAAACAAGTCTAACGGCCAACCACAGCGCCAGTGTCAATATTTCACAAAATACTTAGTTAAAAGTTTAAATTGCTTCCACAAATAACAGGGTAAAATACCTTCACGGGAATTCACTTCACCCCAAATGAGAATTTAATTCACTTTTATGACGTGAATTTTTTTTCTCACTCAAAGTGGAAAATAATATCAATTTTACTGTGGAAATTAGTTTCACTTTTAATGTTAAGTTATTTCTGATTGAATGTAGGTACTAATTTCACTTTATCGGAGAATTAAAAATTCGGATTCAAATTTATAAAAATGAACAAAAAAAATTAATTCTTATTTTTAACAAATTTCCGAACTTTTTCCGGAACAGCTTCCATCATTGTTTACATTGGGAAACATACTGGGAGACCGGTGAACTTGTTAGAAGATCTTATACCGTGGTTAGAGATATTGTCTACAAGCTTAGGAATGAAGGAAATTTGGAAAATAAGGGAGGTAGTGGGCGAAAAAAATATTATCAGCGGCAAATGAGAGGCATATCATCAAGAAAATCAAGCAAAACCCGAAGACACCTGTAAAATTATTGACCGTAGAGATGTCTGAGATTATAAATAAACTCCTCTCTGTCGAAACAGTACGACGGTTTTAAGATCGGATGCTTTACATGGCAGATTCGCAAGTCGCAAACTTTTCATTTCTGTTATAAATAAGAAAAAAAGGCTTGCTTTCCCCAAATAAGACATTAACAAGGACTCAGGGTCTTGGAAGTCCGTAATTTTCAGTGACGAGAGTAAGTTAAAGTCGTTTGGCCATGCTGGAAAGCAAACGGTTTGGTGAGTACAGAACAAGAAGTAGCTAGTTTTCATGCATCCGTGAAACACGGTGGTGGTAACATCATGCCGAAACCTACTGCCTATAACGTTAAAATGTGGCTGCTTTCTAATGCATCCTCGCAACTGAAAACACCCCCATAAACACCTGATATTAATCCCATACCAAAATTAGAAATCGGGCTATAAGCAGCAAGACTCTCAAAAAAGCCTTTGGGCAAGAATGGGAGCTTATAAGCCCAAAATTTACTAAAAAAAAATCCCTTGAATTTTGTTATTTTGTCTTTTTTTTTTTTTTTTTTTTGTGCGAATAGTTTTGTTTCACATTATATTGAAGTTCGTTTTTTAATTACCTTTTCTAGTTCTACGAATCAAATATTTTGGTTTGATTTTCTAACTACGTTTTAATAATGAAGTCAAAATCGTTTCTGAAGCATCAAATTTCTAATTTTTATCCAAGAAAGTGGTTGAGTTTTGCTTTTTTCCCTACATAAAGTCTTGTGCTAATAATTTTATGAGGATGTGTATTTGTCCAGAATTTTTTGAGTTCCTTCATGGTGTTGACAGCGTTTTTGGTGGTCCTTAACACTCTTTTGACCAGGTTCCAATTTTTCAAGTGTCCTTAGTTCTGGCGAATTCGGAAGGATTGGCCTCTCTAGGCACCACCGAACGGTTGTTTTGCTCAAACCAATCCATCGCTTTCTTTTCATAGTGACCTAGGTGTAAGATCAGGCCAAAAAAGGGAGCGTTCTTGATAACTGTTATAAAAAGGTCTTACACGCTCCTGAGCTTCTGAGCCTACAAGTAGAAATTGCTTTCCAAAACAAGAATTTTTTTTTTGGGTTTTTGGTTGGGTTCCAAACCTTGCTTTTATTTTTTCCCATACCTTCTGCAGTATAAAATGCCTGCTCCGGAAGCTGATTAAAATCAGTAAACACATGCTTCACCGTCCATTATGTGGTGCATGGAAATTTGGTCAAAAATTTTTTTGACAAAAGTTTTGCACGTTGTTTTGCATCTAATTTTTTTTTCCACGTTCCGATCTGGAACTTTTTGGACTTTCCATGTTTTTAAGTCCGTAGATTTTTTTCACTTTGTGAACAAAAAAATTCGAACAATCAATTTTACCAAATTTTGTTCAGAACTGTTCGGATTCTTTCCAAGAAGCTTCAACATTTTTGTGACCTTTCTTGGGTTCATAAAACAGCTTTTTCGACCAGCTCCCTCTTTTCTTACAACTGAGTGATCCTCCTTATAAGTTTTTAAAGCAGAAGCTATTATTTTTCTGTTAACTTTAAGATTTTTTGCGATTTTTAGATATGTGCGTCGACTCTGGGTGTGCAAAGTGAAATTTTATAATAATTTTTTTTTACATCCAATTCAGATTCCATATTGGCCATCTTAACTATCCATCAGAAATGGCATGAAAATTAAAAATAATATACGGAGGCCCAGCAATAAAAAAAGAAGCCTTTGATTGATTTATCGGTAGCTTTTGGAAAGTATTTTAAATATGAGAGTGGGTAAATTTTTTCGATGGCACTTCTTATATGCACTAAACAGGCGAGGTAACCTTGTATAAAGGTTAAATATTAGTAGAAAAAAATCTAGCAGCTGTAGTGATATTTTGGAAGCACTTGAACAAATATTAGGGTTATACTAGAGCTCGGGGCGACTGAAAAATGTCTTGACGACTTCGAATATGTGAATTTTACTTTAAATTTTCGTATTTGGACATAAGAAATTGTTGATGTATAGAAGCATACCTTCAGAAAGCAATAAACAATAAACACAGCGTAAAAGAACACATTCCCACCTCAAGTGGAAAAACTCAATTAAATTCTAAATGAACGATTCCATTTGTTTACACAACTCAACTTAATCATTTGCGAATTACAGACTTGAATATAAATTCCTCTTTTCAAGCTAAAACCAACAAACATAATTCAAAAACACTTCTTCTGTTCCCTTACGTTTTACACATTTTGTTTTGCCTAAAAAGCCGGTTTTCTTTTTCTTTTCTTTTCTTTTCTTTCTTCGCAAAGAAAAACTTAACAAATAGGTTGTGTGTCTGTGCAGACGTATTTGAATGTAACACTTGATATTCCATAAACAGGAAACATTAATAAATTATGCAAATATAATCAATGAAGATACAAACATACAGATAAACACTTTTTGGCTAAAGCAATAAATAAAAAAACAAAAGCCCTCCATTACTAATCAAAACAACTTACTTATCTGATGGGTAACACCCTTAATAATGTATATGAATAAATCATCGCATCGCAGATAACTTCATTAGTCTCTTGACTAAGTAGTGACTTTGAAACGCACGTACCTACTATGTCTACTAGCGAATTTAATATGCATACGTTGTATTTTTAGTCTACTTACGAGTTTACGAGTTTTTAAAAATATACTCGTACGACATTACCGAGGTTTTCTTGCGAAACTGCTCGTACACCGAATTCAGTTTTGCATCGCAGCCGCCAGCTGTCACCGGCAACACCACACCACGACTTCCACTTAACGTGCTGGGTTTTAATTGATCTCTTGTCGCAATAAAGTAACAGTATCCAAACGTCATTAGTTATTCTGCGCTCGTACGCACCAGCCAAGTCAAAAACACAACCAAAAAAGTATCTTTTTTTTAAGTTCACTTCTGTTATGTTTCCATTTCGCCCAAAAAAGGTTCCACGAATTGGACGAACTCACCTCCTTAGATACAACAACACGTTGTTCCATAAATAAACATACTGATATAGCAACTGCTATAAAAAAAAATACTAATAAATGTTTATGGAAAAGACTAGGTATCTATCTTTTTCTGCTTTTTGCGCATTTGTTGGGGAAATTATCAGCGAAACTATCACCTTTACACACTCATATGTATAATTCCGAGATAGTTAATAGTATAGGTGGGTATTTTGACTGCTTGATAATCGAATACGTGTGTGTAAGATAATTTGAAACCAAGTAAACAAAACAAAAACTACATACACGTACTCATAGATACGCAGCAAAACAATTAAAGTTGATTAGGTACTTTACAAAAAAAAAAGCAATCAAATTGATTATCCTCGTACCTATACACAACACATTCAATCGAATTTGCCGAATCTGGAGGCGCCTGTCTGCCTTTCTTTTACGCTGCTTAACATAATTTTTGTTATTTGTTTTTATTTGTTTTGTCTAATTGGTGAAATTTATTTAAACGTGTTCTTATCGACAACAGCAAAGGTTTAATATTTTTTGTTTTCATACTTAAATCTAATTTAGGCTGAATAGCAAATAAATAAGAGTATATTTGTGCATAACTACATATACAGGGTGGTGCAGAATTCAATCCCAGAGGTTCTCAAACTTTTTTCGTCTACCGCCCAATTTTAGAATCGATTATTTGCTAGCGCCCCCTTAAGGGGGTATACTAGTCTAGCGGCACAAATTTGGGGTGTTTTTTGAAATTCGATAAAAAAAAAACTAAGCATATTTTTACCGGCCATTTTTTTATTAGATATTTATTGATATTTTGACAATACAAAAAAAAAAATTGAAAGCAAAACAATTTTGAAAATTGAAAAAGTTACAGGCTGGTAAAGTGGGGTGGTAAAAAATAAAGGTGCGCCCTTCTTGACATGATTCCAACCCTTCTGGTGATCAAAAAAAAAACAAAGATTCTTAGTCAGTAAGAATGTCGCTATCGTCTGAACTACGAAAATAAAAAAAAATGGCGGCTGTTTGAAAAAAAAGTGATTTTTTGCGTTTTAAGCAATACACGTTTTAAGAAATACGCTACAACATAGACATAGACTTTCTGAGAATTCATGGTGTATAAGAGACTTTCTGTAGGATAATTCAGGAAACGTTTGGAGGATACATTTCTGAAGGTCTAATCTTTAAAAATATGAAATAAAAAAAAAACGAGTTTTTCAAAATTCTAGACTAGAATACCCCCTTAAATTTTGAACTTTACTCCATCTTAAAAATCACAATCGCAATCATTACTTAAATAGCTATAGTTTAATTATAGCGTGCCATATACACAGTCTGTCAAATAATATCCCGGACACTAAACGGACGAGATAGATATATGCATGTTATCTCAGCAACCCAGAGCGCCATCTATTTGTTCGAACATGTGTTTTTAAGCTTAAATCTTTCCATACTATCTGTCAATTTCATGTCATTTTCAGAAAACCTTTTCATTTGATGTTGAAATTTAAACATGTAACAGAGGGCGGTCATTAGTAAATTCCACGCAAAACTTAGCAAAAATGCATCAGAAACATTCTGACTGATGCAACAAGTGTACCGTGATGATTGTTTGAGTAGAACAGTTGTTTTCGAGTGGCATTAACGTTTTTTGGGCGGCAGAGAGACGCTGGAGAATGACAAAAACACTGGAAGGCCAATTTCAGTTCGGGCATCGGGCATCTGAAATTATCCAAAAACAAGAAGACCGCAATGCTTCACTGAGAATGATGGAAAAGAGACTATTCCAATTATTCTTTACGAGAATTCGGGCAAAACAAAGGTCTGTGCAAAATTTTTTCCACACAGACACACATGATGATCATCAATAATTGATGAGAGTGGCATTCCAGGCCAAACTTCATGAAAACAATTGTTACGGGTGATGAAACGAAAAGTTCCGTCAAAAATCAAGACAATGCTCATTATCATTACATTCTTCGATAGCAAAGGAATTATCCACAAAGAGTTCGTTCCAACTAATCGAACAGTTACTCCCGCATATTATCTTGAAGTTTTGAAATGCTTGATGGCCAGAATCCATCGTATTCGATCCGAATATCGCGATTCAGAAATTTTGTCCCTGTTACACGATAATACACCGAGTTACACAGCCCTCATTGGTCTTCAATTTTTGGCCAGAAATCAAGTGTGTGTGTTAAATTATCTGACGTATTCACCCGATTTACTTTTATATTACCTCTTCACTATTTTACGCTAAGATGGCGCTACAGTCACTTAGGGGAACTAAAGCTGCTTACAACACATTGACTGTAACAGTTATATTTTCTTGTTCATAAAATCGCTACTTTGTTTTAATGTTTTTTTATGGAAAAATTGATTATACATTATACCTATAATTTTTGCAGTCTTGTTTTTAAAATTACTCTTTATTTTGCCCCACCCTGTTCGTGTACAAGCTACCTGCATATTTAACGGTTATTTGTGGGTGTGTTTCTTTTTTGTATTCCAATTTCGATGGCTGTTCCCATCCGCTCGGTGGCGTTAGTAATTTCCCTCAATTAATTGGAATACTTTTAATGATAACTGGAATATTTATTTTTAGTTCGGCCGTTTAGTGTTGTGAATCAACAACAAATTGCGTTGCAAAGGGAAAGTCCTATGTAATTTTGTATTTTTACATGAAGGTGAAATGTTACCCGCAATGCAAAATTTACATCTAAAAAAGAATTTAACAATCTACATATTTGTGGTGTTGTTGTGCAAATAGTCAACCCATGTATATAGGTGGTAGGTTATTTGCATTTTTTTTTTTATTCAAATTGGCCATGCTGTGCGTGTAACTCATGGTACCTACGTGAAAATTAATAATTTAAATGTAAGCTATAAACTTCTTCAGCGGAGATTGGGATTTTGTTTTTATTGTTACTTTTTACTGATTTTTCAATAAATTTTATTTTTCTTTTTTGAGTCTTGTAAGTTTACTCTAAGGACAACATCAGCACGACGTCATAATGACACGCTATTTGCTTATTAGACTATCCTTAAAATCTGCACGAAAGGCAATTGGAATAGATTTCTTCTTTTCGTGATATTTTTAGTTGCAATTTTCTGCTACTCCTCAGTTATATTTTGTTGAACTTAAAATATGGGTTCGAGAATGCCAAGAGTTCAATTCTCCATTTACCAATTGTGTTCTAATATATCCTGGTTTAAAAATAAACGTTTTCCACTATGCCAAAGGCATAAATCGTATTAAGATTGACAAAGGGAATTCGACACCGAGTCGAGAAAGTAGGTGCAGGGAAATAACTTCACGGGCAATAACTTCATATGGGAAATAACTTCACTTCTAGTGGGAAATAAATGCACATTTTTGATGTGAAGTTATTTCTCACTGAAGGTGGGCAATAACTTCACATTTACTGATTATTTAAAAATTCGCGCAATTTTTACTATTCGAGCCACCGCACACTACAGACTTTCTATCGGCCGGTAGTTCGGTCGGGTTGGGCTGGTTAGTGCGCACACTGCGCCGATTAATTAGTCGGGTCGGTAGTGAGCGCGCACACTGGACAAACAATCGACCGACTGTTCTCGAACGAATTGCTATTGCTAGTCGTTAAACACATTTTGCAGAGAATAGTCGCTTAATGGTAGTTAATAAAAAATGTTTTAAATTACCTCTTTAATTCTCATTGCTTTACGCCAAAATAAGTCCATAATTCCATATTTAAATACGAGGAAATATCCAGAACTTAAAGAAAATTAATTTAAAACTCAGAGCAAACTGAGCCGTGAAGTTATTTCCCTGCACCGAGAAAGTAGGGATTCTCCAATTATCAAGGACGTCATGATGGCAATAAGTAGCAATATTAAATGCGATCTATGTATGTATGTATATACAGTGAAAGCTTTACTTGCGGAAAGTTCCGATAAGCGGAAAATTCGCTTAAACGGACACATTTTTGGGAACAAATTTTTTTTTTTCTCAAATTTCCCATACAAAATGCGTTCTCATAAAAGAGCACTCTCTTTAACGGACGTGGATATTTCTTCTTAGTCGTTTCAAATAGAAAGTCTCTCATAATTGGACGCAATAATTAAATAAGGGTTCATTTTTGCCTAATCCGTTGAAACATTAAGATGCAGTAAATCCACAGTAAACCCATAAAAACATGAAAACATCTCCGAGCGATGCTACGTTACGTGAGTTTACTATTGGATTCCCCCTGCATTCCTTCATTGTACTTGTTCTTCTGCCCTGAGAAGCAGGCTGCAGGATGCTATTTCGAATAATAAGTATTTAATATGAAATTTAATAAAAAAGGTTTTTTTTTTTTAATTATTTCTCTTAACCGGACAGTTCTCATAACCGGACAAAAATTAGGGTACCATGAATGTGAAAGCCCCCACTGTACATTCATACAGATCGTATTGAATTGCTGACATTTGTTTGAAAATATGACAGTGCCGTGGCTGACTACGCAATCCCCACTTAAATTAAGACTCACTGTTAATGAAAACTTTCCCACAACATCAATAATGAGATAAAAATTTAATTAGCTAGGAATTTCGCGCAATAAATCTGAAGGCGATTATTTTTTTTTTCTGCGTTGTTTTGAAAGTCACATTCGCATTAGTCTTCGTTTTTTTTTATCCATAAAACAGAGGTCAATTTGTAGCATTAATTTTGACCTTTATACCGGTCGCCGCCGCCTGTTCTCGCTCAATGTGACCGCGTGAGACGATCACTCATCGCGTTGCCGAGTGGAGTTTTTGCGACTCGCTTTTATTTTGCTTTCACATTCACACAGTCTTGTTATTGTTTAATAGTTTTTATTGCATTGCCTCGTTCTGTGTTTCAGTATCTATAGCTGTACTCTTATAAAGCGAAATATCAAAACAGACAATAACAAATGACACAATTTATTGTGTTATTTGTAAATAAATATACACACATCAATGTAGAAAGCAATGCTATGAGATTGGCGGTGACTGAAGTGAGTGCATGACTGATTTTATATTTGTAATTTATGTTATTTGCAATCTATATATAACATGTCGAAATGTGTACACAAAAAAAAAAAAAAACACATAAAACAAAAAATGATTAAACTCGAACAATGTTTACCAATTAAGCAGTTTTTGTGACAAAATCGATTGATGTGTAGGTGGTGCTGCTTTTGGCTACATTTTTCATGATAGTTTATTTCAAATGAGAATTCACTGAATTTAAACAAAATAAATATAAAGCTTATTTTTAATTGCCTAAAGCTGACACATTTTTGGCCTTTCATTTCCGTTTGCTCTTTTCATTTCATAACAAAACAAACAAACTTTTGCTCTGGACCTGATTGTCTGTATTGAATGGCTGTTGCTGTGGACAGTGCTGTCAGGTCTTTAATGTAATTTAGCATTTTCTTAAAGGAATTAAAAAAAAAACTTTTTAAGACTTCATTTTCGCGAAATTCGAGGAAAGGACACGTAATAGTCGATCGAGAATATAGCTACTGCCGCTGAAAGTGTGCGCACAAAGCCCAAACCTCTCAATATGTTGTCACAAAAAAATAATTTTTTTGGGGACCTCAATTTTGTGAAGTTTTGGTAAAAGACTTGCGTCTTTCAGCAGTTGAATCCAATCGATTTCGGGAAGCTATTTCTTTAAAAGGTGAAGTTGTCTAGAGCTCTAGGCATCCGATTGCATTGGAAACTCGATAAAATTAACTAAAACTTATGTTCGCAGTAACTCCAGAGTTATTATTATTGAAGGGTGATCTGCACCGCGATCTTAAGATGTATTGTTCACCCTACAAGTCCTAGCAGTGGTGCCAGAATTTTTTCAAGAAAAATATCACATGATGGATAAAAATTTAAAATCCTTTTCCATCAAAACTTTCCCACACAAGTAAAAAGTGACTCTTTTTGTGCTTGCCTCCAGAGCTGCGCCTTAAGACTTCAGCGGAATGTCGATATACATATATACATACATGCTGTGCAGCTTGCTTTCGCATCATCCTGACACCAGTTTCAGCCAACCCTTAAACTCCGCAATTTCATTTCCTCTTGTTGTCTTTAGTTCCTTTTGACATAAACATTTGGTAAAAAATAGTTACACCAAGTTGTTGGTTTCACAAAAGCAGAATGAAATGCATATATTGTGTATCAAGTATCAAATAAACAAATATACTATATACAGGGTGTCCCAGTTAAGCGGTATAATCCTTTAACTGGAGATTCCTAAAGTTCCGACATACAAAAAGTCGTACGGCAGGGGGGTCTATTTTCAATCCCTCCAAGTTATAGCCCCTTGAAGTAGGGAACCTCCGATTTGGTAGTATAACCGTTTAAATGATTCAGAGAACGGATTTTGTTGAATTTGCATTTGTTTGCCTTTTTAATGCTATTTGTTAACGTAGCTGTGCACTTTCTTCTTAACTTAACGATTTATCCTTACTCACACGAAAGAAATTTCAGTGTCCACACGTATGAGAGCAGGTTTTTCTCTCGTATGAACGTGCACATAAGTGCACGCGTTGTTTACACACGCAAAGTGTTAAAGGCTTTGAACGGGATCGAGGAAAAATTACAACAAGCTAAAGGGCCAGTAGCTGAAGATGTGGTGAAAAAATTGTACGCGTTTTTTCAGCAAATAAACGAAATAGCGCTGCAAACTCCAAATTGGACTCAAATATTAAAGTCAACGACATGACATCCCTTAACTTGGCTCCACTAGGCTCTGCCCATGTTGGTAGATCCTTTCCTGAGAGATAATCGCAGGCGATTGTTACCAGAGAATTTCAAAATGTTTTAGGTTATGCAGTGATATTACAATGTTAATAATAATGCTAAAAACCTTTATTATTAAATGCCTTTTTTTTTTTTTTTTTTTTTTTTGTTCAACAAAATCCGAACCCTGGATATAACTATTGAACTATTATATGACAGCAGTGGTGCTAGACGAAGGAACATCTCTCTCCTCATCATTCCTATTGGAATCGGTTAGAGAGAGCTTCGCTCACACCTAGCCAAGGTGAGAATTCCATAGGTCACAGCACTTCGTCCAGACCAATTTCCCTGAGAAATCGCAATACGAGATCCTCTGCTGTAATCCAGAGTTATTCCTTGCCATTATCTTTCGAGCAGAAGTAAAAATTAAAAAAGAAAGAGAAACATTTTAATGTAGTTTCAATACTTTATTCTATGTATGCTTAAAGAAACCATACAATTGCGGAAGACCTGAGGTTGTGGTATCAAATCGGCGTCCTTTTTTCGCTATTATATCCAAATTTGGCAAACATTTTTGCACCCCAACTTAGCTTGGAGAGGAAACAGAGAAAGCGGAAAAACCATGACATCAGGGCAAATGAGTTCAGCTACTTGTACACCACCCTGGCAATTTTAAACAACAAATTACATAATCTAGGAAGGATTTGCAACCACCTCCCCCCCACACACCTAGTTGCTAGGTACATTGCAACCTCTTCACAAAGCTATTTCTATGGAGCTCATGCTTATAGGAAACTCCACGCTACAGCTGTAATTAAGGGCAAAACCCTTAGCTACACGGAAGTGCATGACGACGACGACTAAGTGGGAAGGGCGCAAAAAAGGGTCACACAAATTAAGAGAATAGAAAGCATAGCCTTCTTCCATAGATTACACAGCGCATGGAGGAGCGGGGGAATCCGTCAGCACCTCACCCAGCGGATTGCTTTTTTTTTTATCCATTTGCCACAAGGAACTGCGAGTAAAATAGAAAGTTCGAGGAATGAAGTATCAACTATCGAAGTGGAAGCAGGAATTAATAAATACAACATTACCAACCATTTTCTTACTGCGAATAGATTAATGAACACCAAATCCATTTAATTTTAATGTACAGCCGCCATCAGTGTTTATCTTTCACACAAAAAAAAAACAATCTTTCACTGTTTGATTTTTTATTTTTAAATATTTCACACTTGGCAGAGGATTTTGCCGAAGTGAATTCGACTCGTGGTGGATCGTGACTTGTGTTTGGTTATCAATTATATTTTGTGTCAATCAAAATGGAATTTTGTCAAAACATTAAAAAAAAATAAAAAAATGAGACAAATGAGTGCAAGGGAACTCATTTTGAGCGATACGTGTTGAATTTATTAATTCACGACTTTTATCGGTCTATTTAATTGCATTCATAGAATACTCGAATGTGTGTACGGGAGTACATAGTTGTATATTGTATCTAGATACACAAATGAATATCTAATTGAATTGCCAACTTGTTTTGAGTTTGAAGCTTTTTATTTTTTTTTGCTGAAATAATTTTGAACACGTTTCAGAAGTCTGGTCAATGCTGTAGAATTGAATAAAAAAAAAAAAACTTAAGTGACACTGGTTTATCACATGAATTATTCTTTAATTAACTTTATCTAACAAGTACGCGCACAAGTGGAAGGTTGAGTGTTGGAAAAGTCATGAATATAAAGGATTCCGGGTAATGACGGTGATTTTTGTTGTTAGTGATATTCTATTGTAATATTTGTTAAACGAGGTTAGGTTAGGTTAGATCAGCGTGTGTCCATTTCCACTCGAAGACCCGAAGGTTCATTGTGAATCCCCACATAGTTTGGGAGTAAATCCTCTTCTTACGAACTTGTACACCAGTTTGTGCTCTTGGTGAATCTTAGAAGATCCGAACTAGCGATCCCTCACAACAGTTTCTGCCGTATCTGCACAGATGAAAATTAAAAGGAGTCGCTTATTCACTTTCTGTGCAAATGCTCAGCCCTAGCGAGAGCCAGGCAACGCATGCATACTTTTCTTCTACGACCTTAAAGAGATATCCGAGATAATGATGGGAGAGCTGATCCTCTTCCTAAATTCTACAGGGTGGATATAGATATATAAACGGGTCACCCGAGGTAGTGGTATCCAAACGGCGCCCTTTATGCGCTCCAACGACATTTAATAACCTGGGCAGCCAATCACTAAAACGGGAAATTACACGACCAAGGGATGTATGGCATATGGAACCGTCTGGTTGAAACCACATGTCGTCCATATCCATAGCTTGGATTTAAGGTACAAAAAACTGTATTATCATGCCCAAAATCCGCACCAAACAGTTGTGGATGCATTTGCTTCCCAACAACTCGTGCATTTTCTGAACCACAAAATTGACAATTTTGACGATTACCAAAGCCATCAAGATGTAAATGAGCTGCAAAACCTTCATTATTTTTAAACTATTGCTCGACAAAGAAAACGCCCTGTTCTTTCGGGAAAACCCGGACAGGTAGCAACGCTAACCTACCTAGAACTACCGTAGAATATCAGATTCCTTTGAATTTCATCTCCGCACCTTCTACAGATATCGTTGGACACAGGTAGCCATATGCTTGTCATATGACATAGCACAGTGTCCTAGGATTATTCCGCATTTATCCAGATGTAACATCGTGTTTGTCCTATTAAGATCAAGTTTCGGTCAAAAAGAACGAGATACGCAGTCGCTTTATTATTATTTTCTTGTTAATTTCAAATGGTGATTGACTGCATAATAACAGTTCAAAACAAATGAGATGATATTTTTGGGTATTTTTCTGTATCAGCTCTTTCGCGCAGTGTTGTATGTTATGTCAATTGCACCACGAAACTTAGCAGTTTAGAACGAGATTAATTTGCTGCCATTCCAATACGAACTATTGGAAAACGAAGGAAAAGGAGTTGAATTTGGAATTCGGAGGTTTAATGCTCATTTCTATTTACATATGTAGATGTTTTATTCAGAAACTCTGTACCTATACAAACGAGAATATCTCATTCCCATCTCATTTTTGTTGCCGTCAAGGTGTCATCAAGTGAAGCAGATAAACGTAAGCCAAATTCAACGTAAACTCCAACCAGCCATCTCCGCTTTTCTTTTCTCAGCTAAATCAAGCGCCTGCTGCCTGCTTGATTGACCCGATCCCGCAGTAATATTCCCAACTGCTAACTTTTGGGCCATCTCCACTGCGTTCAAATAGCACAGCCTTAACACAATTTATGCCCAATCGTAGTTTTTTTGATTTTAATTGTTGTACAATCCAGAAATCGCGCAATCTTCGAAACTTGTGAGAGCAAGTGTCACGTCACAATAGCCAACAGTACTGTGACCCAGCCTACATGTATGTGCGAGTATGCCTTAATGGCAGCCACGAGTTTAAGAATTATGCTTGTTAGATTCTCGATAATCTTAGATCCTCGAGAAATAAAAAGTCCAAATTGGTAAAAAAAACTGATTTTAAAAAATTGCCAGATTAAACTTGGAACACTTCTTTCTCAATTTCCCAATAAATGTACCTTCTTGGTGGCAAGTAATATGCTTAAGTAGAAGTCGTCGTGAAAAATGTTTCTTAAAAAATACCTTAAATGGCACTGACAGATATTGCCTGCAGAGACGTTTGCTTCCACTCATAGACACTCATGAAGTAGACAGTGGAGTTAGTCTGATATACATAGCTACAGCTACAGCTACTCGTTGGTGGGTTTCATTAAAACAAACGGAAAGGGTTATGATTAAGTCTGAAATGTTGAACTTATTTTTATTCTAAACTATACTTGAATTGTTGTAAATCTATAAGCTGCCCGTAGATAAATAAAAAAAAAAAAAAAATCACAACCACCTTGAGCTTAGCGTGACGTTTGAAAAATAAAACCAAGTCGCTATCATTTCCCAACAAGCTAACAAAGCAAACAATAGATGCGGCAATATGGCCGTCAATAAGGTAAATATTGAACTGTCGTTACAGTTCCAAACAAAAATTAGCCAAGAATAAAAAGTCAAGACCAGACGACGACAGTTACTCTTGGATGTCAGAAGAGGATTATTGAGTAGTGGAATAAATAAAAAAAACTTTCATGGTCTTCCTCACACAGACTTCTCTCATAGCTGCAATAAATTTTGCAAACAATTGTCCAGATATTGAATAATAACAAATTCACATTCACACCAGTAGTTGCTCGTAGAAAGTAAGTATAATCCAAACGTTTGTGAATAAGTCGTAGAAAAATTCACAGTTGAATGTTAAATCATCTTTTTTTTAAATTACTTCCTGCAGTGAACCAAGGAAATAATTTGCAATAATATGCGTAATTTCTCTTTATCCATACCGAAGGTGGAGTCGATGGATGACATAAATTCATGCTATCTACGTTTAAATATAAATAAATAAATAAAACACCTGAATACACACCAAAATCAACGCCTTTTGTTAAGGTTTGAATATTTCCCACATTCTCTTCGTTTTAGACAAAGTTTACCGTGACTATCAATCATTTCAAGACCACTCGTGTTCTTACCTGTAAAGAGAAGAAGAAGAAAATAAAAAATTAACAATTTGAAACAATTCAAAAAATAAAGTAAAATACATTTCAGAAGCACGTCATCTCATTTGAAAGGACCCACACATGCCAACGTGGGATGAATCACCAGGACATCTATCCACCCAAACCACCCACCCACCCAGCAATCTTTCAATCTGGGTGACGCAAAACAACTTTAGCAACAAGCACGTCAAATTAGACGTAATAAAAGGGATGAATGACTAAACGTAAACTTTATCACAACCACTCGCATGCACACTACACACAGTGGGTGTTAGTCTCATATGGAGTCGCACATGTTCGTCACGAAAACTTCCTGACGGCCGACATCACGTTGACGGAACAACGTTTTCCTTAAAATTGAGGGCGCGCATGAAATGTATACGAGTAGGGTTTTACATCAATTTAGCGGCACGGTTAGTGGGGAAGGGGTTGAATGTCGTAACGCGCGCGCCAAACCCAATCAATATTTAAATGGAAAAACAGTAAAAATTTCTCCTCCAACTGTTGCTAATTCATTCGTGGCGACTGAAATGAGGAAAGCGCACGAATAAGAAAAATAAAAATCAATAACTAAACGTGAATGGCGTTTGCGAGTTTGCGAGATACAGTGCAAGTCCCGCGGTGAAATTTCGCAATCTTCGGGTGTACTTTCTTTCTCCACCTCCTCCGTGGAACGCGCATTCACCTGGCCACAAACTGAGAATTATACATATACCAATCCGACAGCAATGTATCTACACAACACACCTATACGAGTACACATTCAAAGGCATAAGTTATGAATCGGATTGCATGAGAGTTGGACTCATTTAATGGCTCGACTCGGCCTGGCTGTTATTAAACCTAACTAACAATTTAAACGCCCGCATCCAGAGCACCACCAAGAGCGACTGCTGGTGATGGTGAACTTCATCCAGTGTTGTTGCTATTTATTATCATTATTCGTATATTCGTTTCGTTAAAACCATCCTTTGGCCCGCATTGATGGTGCAACCACATTCCCATCACTACTAGTAGTGCTGCTTTGTGTTGTGTGCAAATAAGTACGAGTACTCTTTCTACCATGGCCGGAGCCAAACAACAACGGCGACGACGACGACCGAGGAGGAGGAGTCCCAACATGGATTTATCGATTTGGACAGATTTTCCAAATGAGTCATGCCGCCAAAACCGGCAACAAAACAGTGTTAGTCGCTCATGATAATGACGCGGCAGTTCAGGGGTTGGCTTTGGGCATAAGGGGAAAGGTAGAAGGTACACAAAGCCGATGGGTATAGCCAGATAGATTGGAGAGATGTGGTTGTTGCGACACAGAAAGTCAACTAACAAAACAGCGAAACACAGAGTTGCCTTCATTTACTTTAAAAAATAATGGCACATCGTACTACTGGAGCAGAGTTTGGGTTTGAATCTGTTTTAGTTAGGGCGAATGTATACATAACATTTTAGCATACACAGTTGTTGTTTTTTTAGTCTTCTTTTGGCTTATACCATGGCTGGCTAAACAGTGGATTTTTCCATTAACTGGATTTGGAAAGGTTCAGTTCTGGTTGATTGTTGTTATATGTTTATTTTTTTGCCAAGTCTCTTGGTAAAGACGTTCATTGTTTTTTTTTTTTTTTCTTTCTTCATTTTGAATATTTTCCAGATCAAATCGTGCGAAGAACTTTTGAATTGAGGGCGATCCGGCAACGGATTACCGCTGCAATTTCTTGTTTTAAGTACGTCAGATTTAATTATTCTCTTCGAAGATATTAAAAAGAAACGACAGAGAAACAAAATCAGCTGTAAAGAATATGACCTCTCTTAGTGTTGGAAATTGTACATTTTGATGGGTAACCATTAAAGCTGTATAATTTTTAGGGTCTTTTCAGAGTTGCCAGGTGCGCAGTTCAATCTGTAGCTGATAATCATGAATTTTTCAAGCATACAGTTCTTGTATTGCGATTTGGAAAGCAGGAGTTTTTGTACATATTTATTATTCAGAGCTGTCTAAATTCTATAAGCAGCGGCATTTCAGTAGTTTCAACTCGAGCCCAAAACCTTAAGTGCCATCCCAGTGTCCGAAAAGAGGTGTTGTATAGTGCTTATTGACTGATATCCACAGCCCGGCGTGGGCCTAGATCCTAACTTGTCACCATCTAAGTGCTGTTCAACATTTGATTATAAGAACGCTCAACCCGAAAAATTATAAAAAAAAAAAACTGTAAGTAAGGTTTGGCTGTACCAAGATGTGGATGTAGCCCGAAAAGCCAAAACACGTCGACTGCACTGGCTCGGCCACATCGAGCGAATGGACAACAATGTTCCAGCAAAGAGGATCTTCGAATCACAGCCCCCAGGTTCGAGATGACAAGGAAGACCGAACCTCCGTTTTAAGGACCAAGCTACCGCGGATGCCAGTGCGCTTGCTCTAGACAACTGGAAGCAGCGTGCGCGGGATCGAAGAGAGTGGAAAGCTGCCGTGTCTCAGGCAGAGACTCTTCACGGGTCGGGAGCCCGTAAAGTAAGTAAGTAAGATATGGCGGAAACCTTTATTGAGAATTCAAAAAGACCTTCAATAACATCGTTTAAATGGGTTCCGCAGCTTCTTTTGATGCAAGGTATCCACTTTGGGATGACTTTTCCCCAAAAAGGATCAGTTGTATCCTATATGGATAAAGTAATGAGTCTACACTTAATGTCGCCAAGCTGAGGTGGCGGAAAGGCCAATACATATATTGTAACCGGCAAAAAAATTGAGAGGTCCGCAACAGCACCAATCTTTTCGTTATTTTACGGCGACGCACAGGCACTGCTTGATAAGAAACTAAATCAGTTTCCTTGAATATCGCAACAATTCATTAAATTCTTGATTTAAACAATTTCGATGCATTGGCAGCTATGAAACACACAAACGTATTCTGTGACGTTTGTGACTTAGCTGTCATTTTATTCATAATCAGAAAAGACTGTTAAATGCGTGGCTATTGAAAGATCCATTGCATTATGTAACTGTGTTGAGCTTAAAATTAATAAGGGTTATGTTAGGCTGAAAGGCTGAGCCATCCCAAAAACACCAGGCACCAAAGTAGGTCCATCGCTATTCTCTAGAATCCATCCAAGGATGGCACTTAAAACGCCACAATTTCCTCAAGGCATTTTATTACCCTGCAAAATTTTAGGATGATTCTAAGGTTGATTCGGCCTTCCCCTACAGGTTACTAAAGAAGTAGGAGCCTAAGATGTTCCTGCGACTGCGTGCTATGCCCTGACATTCACACAGAATATCTGCGATATCCTTTGCTATGCGTACATAGATCATTACAGTATCTGCAAATACACGTGTCTATGAGCCCGGGCCACTTGCCGTGTTTGCCAAAAAGGCAATGCCCTATAGCTATTCTCATCTGTGCCCTGCTAGATCTAAAGATTTCATTGGTCCTTTTATGGTGAAATGCCGGCCAAAGTGCCGTGGAAATCCTATGTCCTACAGCCAGCCCTACTTGTTATCATGTCTTCTACCTTTGATTTAATACAGCAAAACGGTGGAACTACTTCCACCGCCTTGGGTAGTGGTAGCTTTCCCCTTTCTTGCCAACTCATCAGCAAACTCGTTGCCTTCTATCCCGGAGTGACCAGGCACCTAACATAGTCTTACCCGTCTGCGTGCATAATGCTCTGAGCATTCAAATTAATTTACAAGGACTTGACCAAGACTTAAATAAGTAACCTCTAAAGGTTGCGGTATCATCTGCGACTGTGATGATATTTGTTACTGTTCGGCGTAGAAATTAGGTTGCAAAAAGAATTCGATTTGTTTTTTTTTTGTTTGAAATAAGTCGTTTTGACTGTTATTTGTACGAGTTCTGTTTGCAACTTAAGTTCACCGCCCTTCATTTTGGTTTTGAGCCAAGGAGTTTTTTGTCAGCAACAAATAATTTTTTGTCATCGCCTCATACGCTTTCATCGATTAAATTGCATTTTATTCAATTTCATCGAATAATTTCGTTGTTTTTTTTTGTATGCTTGTTGTTTGCGATTGGAGATCGCTTGTGCCTGTGCTTCTGTGCTCAAGAAAGAATAAAGAGAAAATTCGGCTCGAAGGACCAAAAAACGGCTTATTTCAAACAAAGATGGGCATTGTTGTGGATCGTAGATGGTCGGATGTGTTCATCTGTTGCGTTCTTGGTGTAGTCATAGTCTTCCAACAGTTACTTTGGCCGTTGATTTTTTTCAATATGTTTATATCGGCTTTTGTAACCCAAACTCTTTGTTTAGCTTGTCCAAGAAGTTCTTGTCTCGACTTAAGTAACCCGATCTTTAAATTTTATGTTACGCTGATGAAATGTACCCAGATTTTCTGTTTAGTTTATTTATTTATATTTTATGATTTCCTAAAGTATTAACTGTTCGCAAAAACAAAACAAAAAATGCGTCAGAAAAAAGAAGCAGAATAAAACTCTTATTTCAACAACAAATCATGATGTCCCGACTTGCACTTAATACAAATTCAAATCAACTGTGAAATTTTTGTTAATTCTCACAAAAATCACAGAAAAGTGATTTAAATAGTCCGAAAGACGTAAGAAACACAATCGCATACCAACTTACATTCCACAGGTTAGTTGATGTTCACAGTGTAACTGATATCCCTTTATTTGGCGGTAAAACAAAAAATGAAATTTAATCGCATTTAAATGGTCTAACGCGTCCAAATGTCTGTGCAAATGAAAATACGCTTAAAAAAGCATTCAAGAATAAAAGACCAGATTATTCACTTGTCACTTCCAACGACTATAAATGTACAATAATCCCTTACATTAGAATAAACATTTTCTCGTGAGTAAATTCCTGAATAATTTTGAAATGAAATTTCACCCTATTTCCTTGTAGTGGTGTAGAGTAGATAATAACGAACCCAGTAATATGTATGGGATGTAATTTAAGAAAAAGAACAAAAAAACAGCCCAACCTTTTCCCCAGCTATGAAGTAACGGATAATTTTTGAAATGGTTTAAAAATTTAATATAAAATTTAACATCACATGAGGGTTGTTCACGTATACGAGAGTAGTTAATACTACAAATTGAGGGTAGCGCTTTTCGAAAGACCCACATGGGACGACATGTGAATATATTTCCCTTTGTTACCATCTGAAGGCAACCATCTGCGTATGCGGTTAATCGGAAGTTATACTCGTATATAATATCGTATCCCCTCTCTGCTTCTGCTAGCTTCGTCTATCCTTTGAAATGTGTACACACAAGAAATTGCATTACATACGAGAATGATGAATAGAACAAAGAAGAAATAATTTAATACGGAGTTGCATGGTAGTATGTCGATATTATACAGTGAACTCTCTATAGTTCAAACCTCTACAATTCGAAAACCTCTATAAATAGAAGAAGCATGAGAAATCCTCTGTTAATCGAAGAAAAAAAAAACATATGCAATGTTTCTCTTGAGCGGAGTTCACATTGAACGATTTCCTTGACAGATTTGACAGATATCATTTGTGAAAAAGACTTCGAATTGTGAACATGGCCTGAACCTCGAAAAATTC
Organism: Brachyopa scutellaris; assembly: GCA_949775065.1. Lineage (NCBI taxonomy): Eukaryota > Metazoa > Arthropoda > Insecta > Diptera > Syrphidae > Brachyopa > Brachyopa scutellaris. Next base: position 116,974,030 of record OX459113.1, read on the forward strand.
CAACCAAAACTCTTTATCCGCACATGACGCCATATTTTATTTTGGATGTTTACTGATTGAATGTGAAAACAAAAATAGCAAAATGCCCCGAAGTGGCAAGCATTCACATTGAACGACAAGTTTGTCATGCAAGGTAAAAAGCTAAAAAAAATTTAAAAACCATATGATAAGTTGGACGACTTGTTTGATCGACCGTTCGAATTGAACGATTTGGTCAGTTCAATGTGAACAACGCTTTTCGTTAATTCGAATTTACTTACTTTAGGTGGCGCTACAGCTCGGGGTGAACTTGGGCCTGCTTCTCGCAACCATTTGTGTGTGCGTGTAGTATTTTTTGACGAATGGAAGGGACCTACAGTTTTTTGCCGACTCCGAACGGCGAATTGAGAAGCTCATTGACAAATAATACTCTTTGATTGCTTGTCAGACATTCGAAAGAGGTGGCAACCGTGAAAAACTTTTTTAGGTGTTGGATCCGAGCTGGGATTGAACCCGAGCAGCATGCGTAGTAGTCCAACGCACTAACCACCACGGCCACGGTGACCACTAATTCGAATTTACTGTTGTGGAAAATAACATGAAAACCTCTCTAATTCGAACGTGATGGCTTTCGAGATGCATGCGACTTTTCGAACAACCTAAGTGCAGAGGAGAAAAAAAATTCGAAAAAATGAGACGGATAAAACGCTGCCCTGTGTCGCGTGGGTAAAGCGTGGTACACATTATCGATCAAAGCTGACAACCAAAACTGATGTCATTTTTGATCGAAGAGTCTCGGGTACACACTATAGGTTTTGTTTGACACTCAATTCATCGTTGTTGTTGTTGTTGTTTTCGACTCTCTCTTCCTTTGTTTGCTTTTCGAATGACGAAATTTGTGTACATTCAATCGAGCGAAAACAAAGATGGCCGCTGATCGTCAGTCATTAGCAAAAATGTTCGCACCTCGTTAATTTTGATCGACAAACCATCAACCAGTTGTGCACACTTTCAGTTTTGATGGACGTCAACCAAAACTGTCAGTTTTGATCGATAGTGTGTACCACGCTTAAAATTCTCGGTGAAACTATTTGACGTTTCTCTTTGCTTTTGTCCGTTTACTATTCTGCTTCATATGGTTTCGTTGTGCGTGGAGTAGAGTTCGATGCAACGCACCGGAACGTACATGTTTTAATAACATAGACTGAGGACTCTCTCAGAGGTAGAACATTGAGACCAACACCGAAATGAAAAATAAAGAGAACTGTCAAACTGTATTCATGAAATTGGTTTCAACGTGTAAAAGCGCTTGAATCAGCGGATGAAGTATCAAAGAAGAATTCGAAGAACGTGCATGCATTTATAGATTCATCGTGTAGCAGACTAAGTCCCCTTTTCCACGTTGAAACAAATCTCGGCGTGCAATGTATTTTGTTGGTAAAATTCGAAGTCGAAATGGGAAAAGGAAAAATCTCCCCGGTCAGCGTTTGCGGCGATTTTTTTGACATTTCTCTTTACACTTTTCGTATATTTTTTATATTATTGCTTCATATTTATTTTCTGCTTTCTACCGTTTGATTGTGCATAGAAATTCAAAGTTTGGCAGTTTTAGGGAATGTCAAATAAAAGCAGACATAAAATGTTTCGTACTCGCAATTTCAACGTGTAAAAGGTACAGGCAATTTCAAAAGAAAATTCGAAAAAATCGCTTACCTCGAATCTCTGCATGTAAAAGGGGACTAACTCTTGAATTCGAAGTGAATTCTATTTGTTTTACGTCAACTGTTCGTTAAAATGCGTATTTGGCTATTGTAGGCCATGAAAACCAAACGATTAAGAGTAATGACTTTGCTTTGTGTATACATTCATTGATGTATAGTTAAATAATAAAAATAAAAGTAATAAAAGTTATGCTTAGCGCAGATATTTTAGTATTTGAAACCTCCATACATAATTCGAAAATCTCTAGTTCGAAATTTCCTTGGTCCGAACTATTGAGAGTTCACTGTAGTATGCAAAGCATTAGATCACAAGGTAGGTACTCTGGGGATGAAGACATTCTTCTTTCCTTACGAAGAAGAAGTAAGCATTCAAATAAAATTTAATTTTTGGCTTTCTTCTTCCAAACATTTGTCAAGTAGCAAAAGACAAACTGTGTTGTTCCGTAAATATGGCAACTCTAGTCGCATAATCATCGCTTCGTTGTTAAATTAAATTTTGCCAGCACACCGGGAATCACTGCCAAGAAAAAACATCAAAATTTTGCTTCTCTTTTATAGTCGGTACATTTTAATAGCCATCATTTGCATTTTTCACCAAACTGCTGCTGCTACTGCTGCTGTGGCGACCTGCAAGGTTTTTTTTTTCATTTTCATAAGGAAATGCGAATGAATTTTTGAATTTTATTTTCTCTTTCACGTACGTAATGCCGTAGGTATGTCGTCGTATTCGTTGACGTCGGCGCCATTTTCCGCCGAATGCACTCCGCTTTCCAAACAAATAATAAGGAAAAGCCATCTTTGTTCGCTTGAATTTAACGCATTTTTAATTTAAATAAAAGATTTTTTTTTCCTACTTTTAGCTAAATATCTTTGTTAGCATCAGAGAAAGGGGGCCCCAAGTGCACTCACCCATATAGCGCCGTGACGCGCAAAAAAAGCCATTAAACGAAATTAGTAAGTCACAGCTTAGTTGTTGCGATTTATAGCCGAATCTTTTACGGCATAATAAATTAGAAGTAAAATAGAGAGAGAGAAAAAAATAATAATCGTTAAACATAATAACAATGATAGATACACATGCGACACAGAAATGCACTAATGCAGACGGTTGCGAGGGGGGAGCTAAACATTTACATTTGTAGAAAGACACGCTAGCATCGCGCGACCAGCGGAAAAGAGGAGATACGCTATCATGGGTTTTTTTTATATCGCAAACTCTCTAAATTGAATGGAAATTGCAAATTTTCACTTTGAAGGGGGGAAAAACATACAAAGATACTCGTGTTGTACAATGTATCGGTGAGAGAGCGGAACCACGCGCCGGCGAAAAATACCCCCAATGGAAATTTGTAGTGGGCGATGTTGTACTAGATTTTTTGTGGCGCGTAGCAACAAACCACCGAACGAACTATGTTAATCTTGTATTATTATTATTATTGTTGGACATTATTAGATTATTAGAAGTGTACGAGTAGATGGCAGTAGTGACGGATTTTCTTTGTTTAGTTTTTTTTTCTCTATGCAAAACGGGGAATGGGGATAATTTAATATGGAAAAAAGGGGGAAAAGTATCATGTCAAGTGTTAACCAACAAATAAGAGGTTTTTTTGCGATACTGGATAGTAAACGCATGCAATATTGTTTAACTTATTTTAGTTTTTAAATATAGCTACATAAATAAATAGGGGCAAAATGGCATAGTTTCTAAACAAAAACAATTTGAATTCGCTATTTTTTTCTACCAACTGTCAATACTCCCATTCACATTCCACAAATTAGCAAACGCATTCCACACCACCATACCCATCATATTCGGGCGGATTTTAACTAGAAAATTATAACTGTATTGATGCTTAACAGTTTTTCAAAGATGGGGTGCACATGTCATTAGTTCGTATGACAAGTTTCAACTTATTCTGTCAAGTAATTTGTTTACACGAATTTTTGCAGTAGACGTCTTTTTCGTTAAAATGGATGAACTTGAACATCCTGCGGTCATAAGATTCCTCGTTTTGGTTGGATTAACCCCTAAGGCAATTCATCCAAAGTTAACAAAAGTTTACGGGTACTCTGCTCCTTCCATATCAACCGTTAAAAAGTGGGCAGTTGAATTTAAACGTGCTCGCACGTCCTTTGAAGATGATCGACAGCCAAAAACCGCAACAACATCCGAAACCAACGAAAAGGTGCATGATATCGTGTTGGACGATAGGCGAGTGAGTGAAGGTGAGTGAGATAGCTGAGGCTGTGGGGATATCGCAAAAAAGGGTGGGAAACATCTTGCACAAAACATTAGGGATGCGAACACTCTGCACAAGATGGGTGCGATCAAAAGCAAATGCGCAAACGATTTTCACAGCAATCTTTGGACCGATTCAATTAGGATCCGACGGATTTTGTGCGGCGATTTGTCACCATGGATGCGACATGGGTCCACCACTACACACCAGGAAACAAAACAGCAGTCGAAGCAGTGGGTGGAAACCGGTGGTTCAGCGCCAAAGAAAGCGAAGTCGACCACATCTGCGGAGAAGTCATGGGCCAGCGTGTTTTGGAATGCTCCAACCTTCTTGACCAGCTGGATGCCAAAATTTGCGAGAAGAGGCCTGGCTTGAAGCAGAAAAAATAATCACAATGCACCTGTACCTACACAAAGTCGGGTTGGCGATGGGAAAAATGCTGGATTTGGGGTACGATTTGCTCGACCATCCCCCCCTATTCTCCTGATTTGCCACCATCAGACTTCCATCTGTTCACAAACTTGAACAAATTTGTTTCTTGGAAGTGCTGAAGAAGTTGAGAGGACCGTAGATGAATATTTTCACAACCTTCCAGACTCTCACTTCCGGGAAGGAATACTGATGTTTGTGAGAAACGCTGGACCAAGTGCGTTGAAGTCAAGGAAGATAATTTAGAAAAATAAAATCATTTTTTTCCCTAAAATCGCAGTCTTTCATTGTCAGACCGAGAACTCTCGTATTTCTCGTCCTTTTGCGGCAGCTGTAGAACGCCAATTTCATAAGTCAATATTCATGTTTACCTAGAATATTTTATTATTCTTTGCCGTCACTCCATTCGTCATCGCGTGGCATATAAAAATCACTTCTGTCAGCGTCAGCTTCAATTCGTACTTAGAAACTGCTTAAATTAGATTCGAGCACATTTGTAGCAAAAATATGTAAGTCCCCCATTCAGCGTTAGTCATAACAATATCTGTCAAGTACGAGTTTGCCTTAAATTAAAATTTAAATTCAATATAATCGCGCGCCGCTGCCGCTGTTGCTTTGACAAAACTGATCAAAACCTGATAGAACTGGGCACATAATCGAAGGCGTTTCATATTTTGCTATTCAATGCAAATTAAATGCACGCTCCTGTCTAGGCGATAAGATTTATATTAGAAATCAACTAGTGTAATCTAGTTTTTATAAATTTTCTATCACATGCGAACTTGCACTTTACTTTAAGCTTAAGATTATTTAATTAATTCTATGAATCGAAAAAGATTATTTCGGTAAAGACCCTCAGGAGAACTGAGGTCCGACATAATAGAATCTAATTTGTTTATGCGAAAATTCACATGAACCGTGCGCTCATAAACATATTTGTCAGCTTAATGAGCCGGATCCTAAAACAAGTTTACTGATCTAAAAAAGATAAGATTAAGAGTAACTGTTTCTTACTTTGACGTAGCTTATACTTGCGTTAAGACAAATGCAGAGACTTTAGGGGCTATTCGATGCTTAAACTGGAAAGTAGCTATTCGAGTAATGCAGCTAACGAGACCCGAATGAAATTTAATCGAGAGTTGTTGTCAAGTACCTGAAAAAATAAACAACAAAAGTGTCACACTCGACATTCGGTCAATCATAGTAGGTAAGTTTAAATTAGGTGACTATCCACCGTACTTGGTAGGATTCATTTAGACCAAAGAAAGTCCATTGCGTTGCCATGTGAGCTGACATTAGAAGCCGTTTTGAAAGTTGGATACATTTTCATATGTTATTGACACTAGTGTGTCCGTGCGTGAATTCTCGCAAGAGAAAATCCAACCCTCAAAATCCAAACTTCCCATCCAACATTCAAGCATCCCATATGATTTCCATCTGTCAACTGATGGAAATATTATGGAAATCATATGGGAAGTATTTATTCTTTTCGGAGTTTATTTTGGGTAAAATATTTGTTTTGATTTGTTTTGTAATTTGTTAAACGATACAGGGTGTTTCCAAGTTAAATGTCAAGACTTTGACAACTGATTTTTGAGTTTATTTTAAGAAAAAAATCGTTCTACAGCAAGGGTCTATCTCCAATTTGGACATCATTTATCGAGAATTTATGAAGACACCTACTTTGGTGTACCTTGACCCATACTAACTCAAACATCTCCGCTAATACTTACTACAGAAACTTTTAGGGCTTTACTTTTAGAGGAAATAACACCCTTTTTAACTGCGCTTAAATAAATTGGATACCTTTTTTTGCTTTCTAGATATTTTATTTTGAAGTGAATATTCTAAATCTTGCCCATACATTTTTTTGACTTTCAGGTCGCTTTTCTACAAAAAATGCGTAATAAACATACTGTTTTATTATTTTTTGTTATGAACGTAACAATTGTAAACAAAAAAATGTGTAGTAAGTATTCTGAAAAACTCACAGATTTTATGATACTTGGAAAAAATCGCAGCAGGTAAAAAGCGAAAAAATGATTTTTTACCTATTTTTTTAACCACAGTTGGCAATTAGTGCGATTTTCTAACTAAATCATAAGTTTGCAATTTGCTTTTTAAAAAAAGTATGACTTTGCGAAGGTTTTAAAGTATGCTCATTTATTAGAATACCCGTCAAAACCCTAATTTTCATACCATTTTCCCCTTAACATCCCAGACTCAAACCTAACTAGTATGTATGCCTAGTTGGAAAATTTAACTTGAAAAAGTGGTATAAATGATTAGATAGGTCCCAGACTCGACAAGGGCGGTTTCTTTTTTTTTTTGGTTTGGTTTTATTTTTTTGTTTTGTTTCTTTTATATTTTTACCCGGCTATAGCAAAGCCAACAAACCCTGTGCGGGGAGGGTGGACGAATAATACAGTTACTAGGCATACAGACACTGCAGTATTCACGGAGGGTTCTTAAACTGTAAACGGCAGGGGTCTGGTATCTACTGCATGGAACCAAAGCTTAAAGTGTCCTTATGACTCCCGGATGCCTGCAGCGACTTTCAGGCAAAAGTTCTAGCCGTATTTCCTTATAATGAAACGAGTATCCAGCAAGAATATTGTTATTAACATTGACAGTCAAGGCTGCACTTAAGGCGCTAGAATAGTTCACTACCAAATCGGCACAAGTCAAGAGCTGTTGAATAATGCTAATGGCATTATGCATTATGCATAATGCAGAACCAGGTAAGACTATGTTGGGTGCCTGGTCAGTCTGTTGTAGAAGGCAACGAGTTTGCCGATGAGTTGGCAAGGAAAGTAGGGGAACTGTCGACTACGGGAAAAGCTAACTGATAATTCATCTGACACCAGATGAAATGGAACGACGATATTGAGAGTACAGCCCTGCTCTCAATTTTTTATAAAATCTTTTACCATTATTTTAATAAATGATTTTTACAAAAAAAAATAACTATGAAGACATATTACTGTTCCCTATGCACTTCCGTGCAGCGGAGGTCTTTGTTTTTTTTTTTTTTTTGTAGAATTCTTGAGTTTACGTGCACCTAACGAAAGGAAACGACGCGATGCGACGTTATCAGTTACTGTAAAAGTCTGTCTAGCTTTAAAAATGCGTTGTAGGAATTTAGAGTTTATTTTAGGTACACATATGATTGACGTATTTGTTTTTACCAAATATTTGGAAATATTAAATTCTCAATTAGCTCTCACAATAACAATTAAGTGTTATTAAGACTTGACAGTAGGACGTAAGCACTAACGCAATACTTTTTTTTTATAATTTCAAAGTCTCCGCCTTATTGCGAGCCTCTGCTCCATTTCAATTTGTTTACTCCCAAAAATAAAAGAAAAATAAAACGAAGTGAGATACAATTACTTCAATAACCAACCGGGTGGCCGTCAAAAGTCCAAAATTAAAAATGAATGGGAAGCTATCTATCCGTTTGAAAGGCAATCATATAAAGGTCACGATAGTCTTCCACGAAGAAAGTAAAGCATTTTATTTTTTTATAGACTTTTTTTTTTACATAAAACGAATCGAACACTGCCATAAAAACAGGGAACCTATATAATACACGATCAACATGCTATAACAACTGCAACATTTACAAAGAAACAAGTTTTTTTATTCGGCACAAATCGAATGTGGGAAGAAGAAGAAGATATTCCGCAGAATTCTCTCAATGTGCCTCTGTGTGTGTCAATATCGAGAAGAAAAATGAGGGCGCAATTTTAAATTGAATCACTCAACGGAGATAGACACACAAACAAAGATAAGCCATTAAACATAAAACAACACAAAATTGTTAAAGGGAAAAATAAAACTCAACAAATGGCATACAATAAATAATGAGGGGGAACTCAACTCGTAAGGCGTAACGTAACGAATAGTCATATTTAGAGAGAATAATGCGGTTTTATATTTGGGTTTCAAGATAAATAAGGTTTCTTTTTCAGGGTTTAAAAATGTAAAGCTATCAGATAACCAAATCAATGTCAAAGTTGGTCGTAGTGGATGGATGTGTATGCAAAGTCTTTCACCGAAAATAACAACCACTCAAATACTCAAATACATAAAGCTGTGGTCAAAATAATAGTACTGCAACTAATGGAATAAGAAAAAATAATTAAAATAGATTCATTGACTTTTTATAAACAAATGTTAATTTTTTCTGAGATTCATTATTTGTAACTACAGTAGGAACTCGATTCTTGCAACTACAGTCAAACTTCTTTATTACGAATTTCCATATAACGAAATTCTCTATATTGCGAAATTTGTTGCCAGACCTAAATGTTCCTGCCAAAACTTAAAAGTTCCTCTATAGCGAAATTTGTCTTAAACTTCTTTATAACGAACAAACTTATTGGTCCCTTGGAGGTTCGTTATAAAGAAGTTTGACTGTAATTAAAACCGACCCTGTTGCACTCATTGGATTAGTTGCTTCTACTGATACTTAGATAATTTAGATAAAAATATTTGGGTTATTTAAGAGTTCAACTCCTGGCCGGGTCTAACACCTAAAAGAGTTTTTTCATGGTGCCAACTCTTTCGAATGTCTGACAAGCATCAAAGAGTATCATTTGTCACGATTGAACTTCTCAACTCGCCGTTCGGAGTCGGCAAAAAAAACTGTAGGTCCCTTCCATTCGTGCAAAAAAAAATATAACACGCACACACAAATGGTTACGAGAAGCAGGCCTCGGTTCACATCGAGCTGTAGCGCCAACTTAGTAAGTAGGTAACGTATAAACACAAATTAGGTTTAAAATACATGTACCATGCAACATATGGAGGTGAAAAGTTAGAATTTAACATGTCATTTCAATCAGACATGAATATCCCTTGTCAAGCAATTCTATTATTTAAATTTTTTATTTAATCGTCAACACTGTTATTTTGTACTCATTTTTAGACCGAAAAAAAAAAAAACAATACGCAGAAAACTTATTTCGTAGGAGTAAACACAACCTAAACTTCTTTGCACCAAATCGAACAGAGGAAAATATTCAGAAGCGTATGCGTTGTACATACTTACATACATATGTATGTATGTATCTACATGAATTGATCTGTTAGTTCAAGTAATGATCAACCATAGCAAGAACGAAATAAAGAGAGCAAATTTAACGGGATATTGTTTCATTTTGCCAAGGAATTTATCAATTCCTTTTCTGGTGTTGCAGGAATCGAACATAAGACTTTGTGAAAGTTGCAGTTATAAGATAGCTAATGAAAACTTTTTGGGGGTTGCACTAACTGAGTAGTTGCAATTATAGGGGGTTGCATGAATCGAGTTCCTACTGTATAATTTTAGAAATAAATTCAGTCAAAAAATAGAGATAAAATAAAAATTTTGAAAACATTGCAACCTCGGTATTTGCAACCAACGTAAATGGATTTTCTTTTTTCGATTTTCGCAACTTTGAGATTTGATTTTTGCAACATACAAAATTTGTGTGTGTAAGTTTTACTATCGTCTTGATCGTCTTGACTCTTGACGTGTATAGTTATATCAATGCGCCTAGATTTTTTGTTTGTTTCAAATTTCCGAATGGAAACAACATTTGTTTTTCCTTCATAGAGCCGTGTTCCTTTTGAAATGATCATTTGAGCAGTATAAGCAATAAATCCGCACTCAAAAAGAGTCCATCGCCATAAAATATGCAGCCGAATGATCGATGCGATCAAAAACGTAAAAGTTGACTAATCTTTATTACAAAAAAGTTCGTTGAGCCGTCCTTCTTTCTCTTGCAATTATGAAGAAGCACTGAAAAGCTTCAATTCAAAATATGCCATCTTTTTCTAGGCAAACGTTTGAAAAGAGTTAAGAACGAATGCAATTGCTAAATGTTGGAAAAAGTTAATCAGAAATAAATCCTGATCATTGGGAGGAAGAAAACTGTATTCCTTTAAAGCCCTGCATTTTAATTTCGTATAAATGAACTCCTTTTTTCTAAAAATATGTTTGAATGCATACATTTTCTTTTTAATAAAACTAAAATTCTTAAATGTACACGCAATTTTATTTTGATAACTCCAAGAATAGTGTGTAAGCCTTTTTAATGTATTTTAATTTTCTGTTCGATTTGTGCAACTTTCCGATTTTTGCAACAACGTGTGTTTTCACTAGTTGCAAAAAGTGTGTCGACAGTGTACTGTATATACGAAGACGACCGCTCAAAAATATAGTAGTGCATTCAACATTTATCTCTAAAAAAAGACAAAAAGTCAAATTTAATTTAAAAAGTCAACCATGAAAAGAGTTCGTGTTTTTTTTACCTAAAATTAATACATACTTAGTTGCATGACGTTTATTGTAGACAACTGCCGCACAACGTCGTTGCATGGAGTTGAACAGGTTTTCACACCTTTTTGTCGTTTTCGACCTCCATGATTGCTGCACAGCTGCCAAAAGGTCATTGTTGTTAGTTGGTTTGCACAAAACATATCCTTCTTAACGTTGCACCACAGGTTCTCAATCGGGTTGAGATCTGAAGACTATGCGGACCATTCCAATAAATTGATCCTGTTACCAAAAAAAAAAAAAAAAACACTGCTAAGCAAGTTTGCTAGTATGCTTTGGGTCATTGTCTTGTTGGAAGACTCATATAAGAGTTAGCATAAAGGAGCATGATTTCCTCCATGACTTGGACCTATAGATGTTGATCCATTATGTTTTCGGATGAGTAGATGGGCCTAACACCATGAAACGAAAAGCATGCCAAACCATTATGCTAGATCCTCTATGTTTTATTATCTTTGTTGTAAATTTTTGATTATATTCAGTATTTGTAAGCATTCTTACATGCAGACGAGATCCCTTGCCGCCATCCAACACGATTTTAGATTCGTCTGACCACAAAATATTGCTCCATTTCTCTACCGGCCACTCTTCGTTCGAAAAATTAATTTTCCTGGTCACATGTGTTATTGTCAAGAAAGGGACTTTTCGCGGAGTATGGGCTGCTAGATTATTATCCCGCAAACGTTTGTGAACTGTTTCAACACTAGCATCAGCGCTAAATATGTCCTTAAGCTGCGTTGCTGGAGTAAAAGGATTGATCTGTGAATGCCTGACCACCCGTTTTTTTTTTTGCAATTTCGGAGATATTACCGTGAGCGTGTGTATCTGGCTTCTAAATTAAAGTTTAATTCTCACTACTTTTTTTTACCGCAACTGTATGTATGTACATTATGTACCAAGCAATGTTAACATAAAAATGAATCGCTGATAGACGTACGGAGATACTATAAATCAGGTGGAAGGCCCGCAGGCTTGCGTCCCAAAATATGATTTCTTAATGCTGCATAAATCCCCCATAAAGATATCATTAAAAAGTTGAGACATTCTAATCTATTCCATTACATCTAACCATCAATAACCTTATGTCATCTTGATAACTTGACGTTTGACATTTTCCCCACCAAATTACGTTGAATAAAATGCATTTCCCTCTCCATGGCCACCCAATTTAATGTCGATTCACGCCCAATCAATTAAACTTTCTCCCAATTTCTCCCGATTCACCCACATATTGCTCTTTTATTTCATCCAACTTCGCTGATCGATATCTCGAAAGTTAGTATGTATCACATACACGTCTATCTATAGCCAAAAGGGATCAGTTAACTGCATACTGGGAACTTTAGAATAAAACCAAACAAATTCTGAACAAGTCGAATAAAAAGGGAGAAAGAAGGAAAAACAACTCGTGTTTCGTGTATCCGAATTTCTCAAGATGTGTGCTCCAATTCACGGATGCATCTTGCCGATACCCGTCACACAACATTCGAATTATGTGGACCCACAACTTACCAAACAGGCAAGCAGCTAGAGTACTTGCTATTCACGTACACCAGCTTCGTGCAGAGTAGGATCCCAACGAAATGTAATGATGTGGCCAATGTACATACATGTAAGTACGAGTACGAGCAGCATATCTATGTTTTTTTTTCCATTTCTTCTTCTCCTCTCCTCTGTGTATTTGTGAAGTTTTTTTTCTTTACACTGGGATCGGCCTTATTACTGTGAAATACTGTATCTCCTTCACATGGATATAGTACTAGAAGGTGATGGTGGTGGCGGCAAGGCGAACTCATGCCAACAAGCGATTCAGACATTCACGAAAGAAAACACGAACAATTTATAATTCATAACGGTATCTCACACCACATGTGGGAGCAGTTATTATCGCATACGCGCTGTCATACGTTTGGCTCTCGACTCGAGTCTCGATACACTTCACTTCGTCAAAACAACTATCCGTACAACTACTCGTACATATAGCAAACAATATAAAATAATAATGATAATATCCATGAAACTATCTCCACAAATAGTTACTATAATAAATAAATAAATGTAGGTATATATGAAGAGATAACGGTGTTAACGCGGCGACGATTTGTGTCATATCGTCGTGCTATAATCTGACACTTAACAAAAACAAAAATTAGCCGTAGACTTTATAAGTCTTAGGCGGTGTAGAATGCTTTATTGCTCCCATGTGCGGAAGAATTCAGGTGACATATAGTACGAGTATTTAACAACTTTACTCATGGAAAAAATGACAGTTGTCAAAACGTAATTAATCCGCAGCTAGTAAATAGGTCCGTTTGGTATGTCTTTTCCGCGTAAGTGATTGATATCTGTCAAATAGTAAAATCCTCTCAATGAGAGAGATATCCTCTCAAAGAGAAAAAAATTGAATAAAAGACGCTTTTGAAATAAACCTATCGATTTGTTTTTGTTTTCCACTACAATGAAGATTATGACATTTCTCAAACTGTCAGATGGATTGGTTTCACAGAGTTGAACAGTCCACCCCGAGGAAAAGGTCTTGCAGATAATTCATCGCAAAGAGAGAGCCAAATGAAAGTAAAAAAAATTGAGAGCCATGAAACTGTCATGATTCTATGAAAGTTTACATAGTATTGCGAAGACTATCGACACACCAAACATACCTAGTGTAAAATAGGTAAGTATGTTAATACGTTCATATTAGTCGTTTTTTTATTGTAACCTATATAGGCTTAAAAAAAGCTGTTAATGTAAAAAACAATAATAACTAAACCTATATAGAATTCGTTTAGCCTGGATAGCTATCGGGTATTAGGAGTTAAGCCGCAATAAAACCTGTGCTTTCAAGTTACTTTTCTCGACACAAAATGTCAAAAATTACAAAACGTCATATCAAGTGGGCAGAGAAGGATGTTTCCAAAGGAGAAAGGGCAATAATCAAAAATAAAAGCTAATTTTAATTATCAACAAAATAAAAAAATACGTATGACTGAAGTGTCACTATGGCCAGTGGTGCCAGGTACACATTAAGAGAACTTAAGTCGCGATAATCGTTTGCTATGCGAATTTTTTCTTAACCTATATAGGCTACAAAAAAATCAGCTATTTTCGTACGTGGCAAGTCAAACAAACAAACAATCAGCTTTGCATTTTCAGAATGTTATCGCCAAAAAATCGATTACATAGTTTTCTAATATGTGTGTAAACTACTAAACCTAACGGTACTTTTGCACTATTTTTCCTCAATCATGTCAAAATTGCAGAATTTTTTCGGTTCACTTGATTAGACGCACGGGAAAATTTAGTTAATAGACAAAGAGTAATGGAGCAAACTGCAGTGACATATTAATTTGTGATTAAATGAAGTTTTTGTCTGTTACTTAAGAAAGAAATGGGGAAAAAAAACTATTAACTTTAGAGAAAAGTGCAAAAATAGATGCTTACCAGTCGGAAGGTCTTTCAAACCGCGAAATAGCCCGTAAAATAGAGCGGAGTGAACGTGCTGTGCGAAATAACACTAATAATCGCGATTCCTATGGGAGCAATTACAAAGAAAGAATTTAAACAGTGTTAACACCTCAAGACAAGCGGAAAATTCAGACGTCAGCAGCCAATTGGTTCACTCTACAAACAACATCAGAGCATTAGCTGTGGTTACTGCCAGCAAATCAACTGCTCGTCGCCCAATTATGAGTCCTCAATACTTAAAGCTAAGAAAGCTAATAAAAAAAAACCACCGCTTAATCCTGCAACTAAGCAAAAGCGACTACAATTTGCAAAGATAAGATGACTCCGAATGTGCAAACTACAGGTGTTTAAAATTACTGGGGCATTTGACAGAGAAATTACTAACCATTCTTCTGAATGCAATTGTTTGCTTATTGATCCAAATTTGGGGAAAAGAATCAAGATTTAAGCTTAAGGAAAAAAAATGTGTGCGTCTAATCAAGTGAATCGGACTGTATTTAGAAAATAAAATTCACTTGTTACTAAAAATTTGCTTTGTTTTTTGAATATTTTTTTTTTAATTTTTTGCTCAATCACTCTTTGCAAATTATTTTTACACTTTTTTTTTTTTTTTGCAGTTACAAAGAAAAACAGCTAGAATCTGATCACTCGCAATACTAATGTCATGAGATTCAGTTACAATGTACTCACAACAAATCAACCTGTCGTCGTGTGAAAAAAAAACGGTTAAGAAAAAATAAAATTAAGTTTTGAGTATTTCAATGTTAAAGAGCGTTTACGCAATTGTGGCCACCAATAGTCAAAGGGTTAAGTTTATCTATTTTTATTTTTTATCGGTCGTGTGGGCTCCGCCATTGTCTTGAAGACCATTTGGACCTCTTTTTAATCGTTTTGGCGAGAAATTCGGGCGATAAGTTCTCGTACCCTTTTGGGATACTGTCTTTGAGTGATTCCAAAGTCTGTGGCTTGTTCTGCTAGACCCGTGACTTAACAAAAAAAAAACCCCCCAAACAAAGAAGTCTGAAGCGGTTGAATCGGGTGATTTTGTTTGACCAGCTGGCGTTTTATCACTGACGAATTATTTCGTAAAAAAAAGTAGTTACGAGTATTCCGCAATCTTGCGTTTCATGCCTTGTCGACTTGTATTCTGAATCTTTTTACTTCACAAATATCAAAACAAAAGTGACAGTTGCCGCCAAAAAGTTATAGCATCTTCCAATAAGTTGATACATTTTGGGCCATTTTGTATTTAAAAAAGCACTCATAGGAAAATGGAAGTCATTTTGAATATTTTTTTAAATTAAGTATTTTAACTTCTTTTATTTAAACGGAAAACCGTAGGAGTTTCATACAACTCTGATTAAATGACATATTAAGCATACACATCTTGTGATTTTCTTTTCCAGCAATTGCTTAAAACTCAAAAGACAAACTTTGTTTCCAACTAAGTGCACAAAATGTTTCCCAGAACAATCTGAATATTTCTCAACAGTAACTGATATTTAAAACTTTCTCAATCATGGCCGTGACAACTCTTCAAAATATGATGACTACCAGTATAAAGCAACTTTATTGTCAGACTTTTTACTGCACATTAACAACACCTCCTGTTTAGGAACGAAGTTATTTCTCCTCTTTAAATATGAACCTCCTCTGTCACCATTTCCTATTCGAAGCTAATGCCACCCACTACCTATTATGTAGATACATACGACTATCTCTTCACCGTAATTTTTAGTTTTTCCTCTTTTTTAATACAAAAACGTTCCCGTTTTGTAAATTTGCAAAATACATTGACCTCCTCTAATCCCATATACGGAAGCCTACAGTGTAGAGCAAAAACGAAAATCAAAAAGGCAGAAATAAGCAATCCGCTCTGATAACTTACACGCCACATGGAGAGTGGGTGAAATTATGAAATGAATGAAGTGTTCTATTAATGTCGATGCACTCATAGTCTCTCTCTCTCTTTCTCTCTCTCACCCTCTCTCGTGTTCGGTTCAATTTGCAATCGACTTGGATCAATAGACTCTTTTTGTTCCCTCATTCTGCAGTGCGACGTTGAAAATTTCATATTCCAATCTGATAAGTTATTTAATTTTTTTTTTTTTCATTCTACCCGAGACCATCACAGTTGAGGTGGTTGGAGGCTCCAGGCTGTGCAAACTTTCCAGGGTAAATGACAAACTAATGAGGGGGAATCGGTTTAAAAACCAATTGAAAAGTTATTTTTCAAACGACATAACAGGGAGCTATCAAGAGTATTAGAGTTTGCTCTAATTTTTATGTTGTTACCATGGAAGAGGATTTAATCATCATCAAATGATGATGAAGCTATGGATTTCCTGAAGGGAGTCATTTGGGGGAATAGGAAGTGTAAATCTGGAGATTCTTAGAAACAACAGGTTAACGTACTTCAAATAACTTAATCGGATTAGGGTTTTCATGTTTCAGTATTGAGGTGAGGTGAATACGCCGTTCATCTTGAAACAAAAGTTACATTGATCCTCCTTTAAATTTGAAGTTGAACTGAATGAAACAATGATGTTTTAAATAGTAATGTTCACTGAAATTAAAAACAACCCCCAAGCAACTTGTTCGAGGCTCATGTAATAAAATCTCTCATAAATCTCTCAACTAATGTATATTTCAGAAATCGAATGCACAAAAAAATCCAATCTATCCCTTAAAAGAATCTTCATAAAACTTCAAATCGTTTAACTTTAGACAGCAAACTTTTCAACAAAATCTTGACAAAGTCATTTAATAAAAGTGTCTGTGTGCTCCTTAAAAGAACCTTGACCTTGTTTTTCATCTTCATTCAACAAGTTATCGGTTTTGTTTTGTTTCGTTTGTGAAACACTTTTTCTTTCATTCTTTCTTGTTGACAGATTTCCTTTCATTTAAAGTGTAGATAAACAGTTATCAACCCTAAAATACTTATTTATAATGGAAAAAAATAAAACATTGAATTCCGATTGTAGGCATACAAACACAGCTGCAATTTATGTTCAATTCAACACAAGCCAATCGCACAGATAAGCTATCCCAACCAAATTGTTTGTTTTTCTTTATTTTCTTCTCATTCTAAAAGAATAATAATTGAAAAAAAATGCTTTTAAATTATTAAACGAACTGAACTTAATTAAAGCAAACATTTTGCTCGTCCGTGTGACACGTTACGAAATATGCTTGGGAATTGGAACTCTATGGAATAATAGTTTTGTTTGTTTCGTTTCAGGTGCAGGCGTTCACTGATTTAAACTAATTCCCCATACTGTGTGCTATGTACGTATGTCGTTGGACGTCAGAATAGTGAGATTAAACTGAAATGTTTTTCATCTATGGACGAGTGTAACGGAACGGGTATTAAATGAAAGAAATGTCATTTAAACGAGCAAGAGAGCGAACAGTCGCAAAGTTTGACATTTCATTAAAATATGACTGTCACAATTTTTTTTCCTTTGCATTACTTGCATCAAAATAATTTATTTTGACGTTTAATTCGAAGAAATAGGTTTGTTTGGTAACTTGCTGTCAAACTAGTCAGCTGACAGTTTGTGAGATGTCATAAATCTTCATTGGTGGCATTCCGATATACTTGCAAATGCAATAATCTAAGTTTCGGAACGCCCCCAATGACAAGATATTTAGTCGACAGTTCAAATGTCAAAAACGTAATTTACTTTCTACTTTCGCTCTGAAATTGTTTGGAGAATTGTGATTGCAGCACAACAAATTTATTTTTTAAAGAAAATAAGAACATAAACAAACTTAGAAATATTAATGGACGACTTAGCGGATGTACGATTTGCAGAATTCGTCGATTGTATAAGAACTGCATGAACAATTAAAAAAATAAAAATACCCCTTCATAATTGGATTTTCATTTTTGTAACAAGCAAACAACAGCCACACAGTATATTCAAACCAATCAGTCAGCTGTTTTCGACATTTAGTCAAGATTTTCTTGACTAAAAATCCAGTCCCGACCTCAATGACAGTAGACTACATGTTATGTCAATTTTTTGGGCTCTCGACCAATCAAAGGCGGTAGACTAAGTATCATCTAAGTTTCGGAATGCCCCCATTGTAAAGCCCCTTATTCCCAGAATAAAAATCGTTGCGAAACAAAAATCGTAGCTTGTGGTGCGAGATTTTGAGGGTAAATTCCTAGAATTTCAAATTTCACAACGAGATTTTGATATTTTTCTTCGCCATTTGAGACCTTTTTTTTTGTGTTATTTCCCTCTTCTTATTACTCATATTGAATTAAAAGTATTTTGAACAACAAATTAAAATTTTTTAAAAGAGGAAATGACGTTTAAAGGCGCAAAAATGTGAAGTTTCCCTTTTTGCTACTAAAAATGAATACAATTGTTTCCTCTTTCATTGAAAACAATGTCAAAAAATCGCATCGAAAAATAAATCGTTGCGAGAAAGAATGGTTTCTCGCAGTGAAGGTGCGAGAATTTTGACAGTTTACGCCACGATTATTTTTCTCGCAACTCTCTGAGAGGATTTTCCCCAACTTTTGAAATTGTTTACTATTTGACAGGTTTCACCAACTTGTCAAAACAAAAAAGTTACCAAACAGACCTACTTTGTGCACCAAATATTCGTATTCTGTTAAATTTAAATTCTCCCAAAGATTGATAAATTACAAAAAAGTAAACGAACACGTTGAACAACAAAAAATGAAAAATGTATGTGATTTGACAGCTTTCCTGATTCTGCCCAAAGAAATTTCTTGTGCTAAATTTTACGAAAAACTACGATATTTTTGCATATACGAGTGTCGCGTACGCGAACGGTTTTCGTAACTTTTTGTAGATTTTCGTAGTTTTGGGAGTGGACACGAACGGCCCTTATACTAAAACACGATTGTCATAGTTATTTCCTATGTATTTAGTTGTGTCAAAACAATTTATTTTTGACGTTTAGTTCGTAGAAATGTTTCACTGGCTAATGTTGTGGAATACGTTTGCAAATACAGTGAACTCTTGATAATTTGAATTTTACCGGATCAAAAAAAGAAAGCCATCAGGTGTTCAAGTTATTTTGCACAAAAGTGCATTTGAATTAACGAAATGGACAAATTCTCATAATTCTTCTGTTTATAGAGGTTTTCGATTTATAGAGGTTCGAATTATCGAGAGTTCACTGTATTTCGAACACTAATGGGATGCTGACAGTTCGCGTGGCGAATCGCGTTTTTTTTGCAGAAACTATTGTTGTAGTTTTTAATTAATGAATAACATAAATAGTTTGCCTTTAAATGGAAATAAATCAAACACAAAACTAAAAAATACACTTAATGTCAAAATGAAAATTTATTGAGAGATTATGTCATTTGTATGATAAAAACCAATCCAGACATATGAACTCGCCATAGTCCTCCCATAAACAAAACTTATGTCATTTGTCATTTGTTACAGTCAGCGGCTTTATCAATCCATTATGCGAATGGCAGTCCATATTTCAGAGAGTGCGCGTCAATAAATTTCGACTTCTGTGGGGAAAGTTTATTTTTATGAAAATAACATAAATAACCTCTGTCAGTCAAAACTATTAATAATGCGGTCAGTGCGCAATATGAAGGACGAACATTCTTTAACACTTTCCTCTGCGGCTGTACTGAAAAAAATTAACTTTTTCGGTCTTTATTGTGGTGAACTATAAAAACAAAAAAAAAATACAGAAAAACATAGGCTTCTCTTCAACTATTAAAATTTAAATACACATCATCACAATCACAGTTGAGAATAAATTAATTTAATTCACACAGTAGAATAAAAAATAAAAAATTAAGACAGACTCATCATCACCACACATCGTCCTTCATGGTGTCATTGCACTGCAATAACCCCACTCTCATAACCCCTTGAACAACCCAGTTTTTTTGTTTTGTTTTTGTTTTTAAGTAGAATGCTCCGAAAGGAGGTCACATGCAAGCACCAACATGCTATGTATAGATACCTTGAAGCACACACATCACATGCTCTTTGTAGTGATGTTAAGTTCGGTTTCTAGTTAACGTACATATGGTGTGTTGCTGCTCCAGATTAGTCTGTTTGTGCGCCAATATAGCCATCATCATCGGTAAAGAAGACTTACAACACAACGCGCCGCGCCGGCCTGAGTCATCATCATGAGCATTGTCATTAGAAATAGCAACTGAAACAAAAACATTTTCTCCACGCGCGCCGCCAACATTTGCCAAAGACTAGAAGAAAAAAAGAACTCCGCCCCCCGCCACATCCACTTCTCTAGGTGGAGAACGAAGAGGAATTGATTGTCGACAATCTTCTGTGAAATGTAAGCACCCCACCACCATCACTCAGGCAACTATAACAGATGCATCCAACTATGGCATGGAAGAGCTGAGAAACAGGCATAACGTTCCAATTTTAAAGTCCATTTAATTATGAACAGATCCCCAGCAGTAGCTGGCTTCCAAAGTATCCACGCACTATGAGTATCTTTCACACTAAAATTAGCAGCCAAACATTGATGATGACGATAACTGACGAGACGACTAACGACCGGCAACGGCGCAGCGCGGCGTCACATATCTAAGAGACCATCTGACTCAGATTAACAATTAAAATAAAAATATATTACTAATTTATGTATATGTATGAAAATTTCCTTTGTCATAGAAAACCATAAACTTTAGATACAGCAGCACAGATACGTTTGCCTTTTACGGTTAAGTTCCCAATGACAGAAAGCAAAAACTTGCCGGATGTTTTTTTGAAATATTGCATACTAAATTTGGTTTTGTTTCTATTCATATTTTTATTTTTTAAATTATACCACCGGCTCTTCGTATTTCAATCTAATGACAAACCTCGAAAGAGAATGGATAGGTAAAAACTAGGGGGAATACATCAGCGACAACTCGAAGTGAAACTACGAATAATCAAACTCACAGCCCATGTGTAGGTAGGTGGTACACGTTCAATGACTTTGATGGTCGGTCATTGGAATCGATCCAACAGGTTTCATTGAAATTTATTAGTCTGTTTTTTTTTTTTTTTCTCTTTATTTCTATACATAGGTACGAGTATGAGTATTCTCCTTCATGAACGAACGAACACCATATCTCTGCTACTGCTGTGGCTTCTGCTGTAGCTGCAAAACAATTCCGATTGAGTAAGCAGAAAGTTTTTTTTTTTTTCTAGCTGCACTCTGCACAAAATATTTTGCAGTGGTTGGGTTTGCAAGTAAGGTACTTAGAAAAAAGAAAAAAATAAAGTGCATGTACTTGCTTAGCAGGTAATTTGGAAAGTTGTTGGTAAACAATTAAAGCGAGAGAAGAAAAATCTGACACTGCAGCGACACGTCAAATGTTCTAAAAATGCCAACGAAACGTCAAAGATAAAAACCGACCAAGTGCGAGTCACACTCGCGCTTAAAGGGTTCCGTAGTTTTAAAACTAGTTATATAGGTATTTTGTTAAATTAACTGTTTCGTTTCGTTAACACAAAAAAACGAAAACGACCAACTCTATATTCACTTTGCAAACTTATAATAAGTAATATTATTCGCTATGAGAAATTGGATAAACATTAAGAACGCGGCTGAGTGTATAGCACCTCCATTAACCTTTTTTGAGCTGTGCTACTGAGTTCAGGGGTCTCAGGTTCGTTTCCTGGCAAAATCCGTATTTTTATTTACTCTTTTTTATTTTTTTTTATATGGCAGCACAATTTCGGATAGAATTTAGTTTTCCCAAAATTATTGTGATAATTCCATTGAAATTGGTCCAGTAGCTTACAAGTTCATCTGTTGAGAAATCGATTTTTTCGACATAAAATTGAATTTTTCGACGTGAATTTCTCAAAAACTATACAATTTACGAGGCTCGCAAGGTTATCTTTAGAGATATAGTTAATTATCTACAAACTATCATTTTTTCATAATTTTGACTTCAGTAGTTTCCGAGAAAACCGTAGGGGACATTTTGGTATGATATTTTGCACACATTTTTGACAATAACTTCTAAAGTTTCTAACAGAAAAAAAAAACATTTTTGGAATCTTTGTTTCGAGCCCTTTCCAATGATGTTCCACATGATATATTTTTCAGATTTTTTTTTTTTAGATTACGTTTGACCCACCCTGTATAGTTGTTTCACAATATTTTTGAGCGATTAGTTGTCTCATATATGTGGCCCACCGGAACGGTTCTTGATGTTTTTATCGTGACAGACATTTTTTATTTAAAGCGAACTTATAATGGTTCCGTATTACCATATGGGTTCGGAACCCTAATGTTATGTTCGATGTTATTCGATAATTTCTCCCATTTGTACGTTTATTCACTCAAACTCGCTCGGTTTTGCCATACGGTCGTGATTCATTTCTATCACGATCAGAAATCATCGCCAACGGCAGTTTGCAATCATGATGAGCAATTTCGAAAAGTTTTAGCTTTGTTCAATGAGGCTATTCCGAACAGTTCAGAACATTTAAATATCAGGTTTTCGTGTTCAATGAGAAAAATTACTGTCAGAGACTGTTCTGCTTTGTGTTCAAAGTACCTACTCTTGAGGTAAAACAGATTTGTATGGATGGTCCAAATCAGCTGTGCTGTGATTGCATATTTGATTTTTTTTTACTTGAATTGAAAAGTCGAAATTCAATCAGTAAAAAGGCAATCAGTTAACGGGTGGTCTGTTACTGTTTGGTCACTTTTTTGCGGTCAAGTGGGTAGAACCTGTGAAATAATAAATAATTTGAAAAGTGGGGGAAAATCCTCTCAGAGATTGGAAAACTCGTAAGAAAGTAAACAAACGCGTTGAACCACATTTGTGGGCAAACCAGTCAATTGGGTTTTTATTTTCCATTAAAAATTAAGATTATCACCCCTATTGCGAGTGTCAACTATCATTCTCAATTGGCAATCGATAAAATTATCACTCAATAAAATGCTCGGTATTGTGTAACTCAATTGATAAAGGTTTTGATCATTGTGAATGTAATTGACTGCTGTGAATGGAGAAAACACTTTTTGACATTTTTCATTGACAATTCATTATGAATTTTGTTTATTAAAATGTAGAATTGGTTTGGATATTTGGTGCAATTTGGCTCCATTCACAATGGAAATTTGCTGCAAATTGACGATAGTCAATCATTTATTTCTAATTGACAATCACAATATGATCTCCTTAAAAAATTTGATAAGTATGGTTTATCGCTTAGTTTTTGACACTCGCAATAAGGGTGTATGACATTTCAGAAAATGTCAGATGACTGGTTTGACAGGTTTTACCCACTGCAACTCAAATCATAAGTTGGTGCAAGAATTCGCAACAATTCACAAGTTTCTCAATTGAGGGGAAATTTTTGACACTCATTTGGCTGGTTTTTCTTTTTGCGAATTGTTACGAACTTTTTGGGTTATCAAACGTACGTACGAATTTGTGCAAGTAACCAAACAGACCTATTGTAAAATACTTTGGAAAACGTTAAGTACAATAATAATCGACAGTGAAGTTGTAATTTTTGACAACTAACATCTGACTGTAGTTTTCTGTTCTATTTTGATCTGACCTTTTTCATCAATTTGTGCTGTTCTGCCCTTTTTTTCATTGAAAAAAGCTTTTAAAACTCAGCCTTTATTTATAAGAAACGTATTGTTATTAAAATTCAGTAAAAAATAAAGTAGGATCGTTTTTTTTTTGTAGAAACTCCCCATCCAAGTACTGTCTCTTTTGAAGTTATAATCGTTCCGACTGTAACCCAATGACAACTGAGTATTGGAAGGTTTTAAAGCGTTACAATTTATTATACAATTTTTAGAACAGCAAAAACAGAACAATAGTACGAGTAAGTAAATCGAGTTGCGTCGTTTTCGAACTATTAAGCCGCCAAATATGGTAGTTGGTTACCGCTCTTAAAGATTTCAAATTGGAAAAAATACAAACCGACCAGTAGCAGCAAAGAAAACTCTTCAATTGGATCATGAAACAAAGACTGTTGTTTAACGATAAATTACATAACGAAACGATCTTCACTGACGAAAACTCTCATATTTTGATCTTACGGACATCAGTACATCAGAAAAAATTACCGGGTACCGTGATATGTGATCGAACTTAGTGCTACGGTAACAGTAAGCGGTCTGTGCTGTAATGTTTGACTTGGAGAACATATGGTTACAACAGGATGGCATTTGGATGCAATTCTTCCAGAATAGACTCTCGGCCCTATCATCTGTCGTTTTGGACATGACATAACCGTGCGATTCGTTTTTACAAAAAAACGAATATATGCCACAATACAATTTTCAGCTCTTTATTTTATTCCACTGGATCAACTGCGTAGCTATATAGAGCTTATTTTAAAAATCTTTTGTTTGATTCTATGAAATTAAATTCACTTTCAGTGTTTGCGCGCAGCGCAAGAACAAAAGGCTCGACACTCTTTGTCATTACAATACAATTGATTGGTTTGCATTTCTATCTGCACGTAGACACTGTTATACACAAACTGTTATACTCGCAAAGATGCTATCAGTTTTGATTGTATTTTGTTAGACTAATCCGTTGTTATTGCTGTTATTGACAACAACATTTAACTTTATTTGCATTTGAAAAAAAAGAAATGTGTTAAAATATATTCGCATACATCCCGTTCTTTTCCGGTGACAAAGAGGCCAAAATGAAGACATGAAAAAAACCGCATGTTGATCTACATTTTTGAACTGTTCACAAAGGAATAACAATTCTTTGGGGAAAATAAATCAATTTTTTTCGGTTATTTTCGTGCCAGCGCTTGCTCACAACTCGAATGTAAATTTATTTCTTCGAAAAAAGAAGAAATATTCACTCAACAACAACAAATCGGCGAACAGAGCAAATCTCACAGTACACCCCCTTTTGCTACTCTGTGCTCTGTAATCGAACAATACATTTTCGTTCAGAAAAAAATTATTACAAAATCAGTAAATAATACACTGATATAGGCAGAGATTAACAAAGCACGTAGGAACGAGTACGTATTCGAACAATGTACTGTATGTACACAGACACGCAAGAATTTACATCTAGTTAAGTAAACCAAAAGAAAATTTCGAAAATTTCAATGTAAATGTAATTTCTTTTTTGTGTTCATGGGTTTGTTGTTCGAGTACGTATTACGTTGTGCGTCTTCGTTAGCTGGCGTATGAATTTGACTTGTTTTTTGTTATCTTAGGTTTCGCACATGTATAATGTTTAAAGTGCCCCTCTCTGTTTTTGTTTTTCAATCATAAGAAAAAGGAGAGGTACACATGAACAAAAAATTAATGAAAGAACGTATGTTACACATAAAGTTGTTTGAATTATTAATGAGTTTTAATTCGACTAAATTAAGAAATAATAACAAAACCGACTGTCGCCTGGCGTTTCGAAAAAAAAGCGCAAAGAAAATAATCACAACGAGCTACGACGATGACTATGACGGCGGCGTCAAGATTATTTCCAAATTTATAGTCACACATGCGACATCAACAAAATAATTTATTGAAATAAATCTTAGATTTAAGAAATACATACTAGCTAATGGAAGAGTTCACAGCCAAAATGACGACACAAGTGGATTTTATAATACAATGCAATCCACCTGTCATTCTCTATGTTTTGTTCATCTGAAAGCAGTAAGATCTGTTCGTTTAATATTTACAACAAAATAAGTAGTTTGTCAATTTTTACAGAGCGGCGGAAATTCTCCCAGAGAGTTTAAATTACAAAATCGTAAACGAACGCGTTGAATTACGATAGACCAAAAGTTGTCTATTTTTTAGACGTCAACAGATCTGACAGTTCTGCCCTAATCCGGACCTTACATGGTCAATCAAATGACATCAATCACCGTGTACCTAAAAAGAGTAATATCAAACATGTTTTGATTTTCGTCAATCAAGCGATGTGACACATACAATCATACTTTCACTAACACATATAAGTGATTGATGTCATTTTGATTGACCGTGTAAGGGCCGCTTAAAAAACTTCTTGAGCTAAAGTTCAGAGAAATATCTTAGACGAAGATTACACGACTCCTTTTTTGATGCGTCTCAACTTTCGTCTTTTTGACAGGTACGTACGCTACTGCTTACACGGTTCCTTATAGGTCTGTTTGGTGTGCTTTTTGTGATCTGTCAAATAGTAAATAATTTGAAAAGTGGGTGAAAATCCTCTCAGAAACTTCTTATTGTATAAACAAAAATGAAGATTGACATTTCACGAATTGTCAAATGGCTGTTTGATAGATGTCCCTCGGTGACTCCATGGATGTGGTGTAGCACGATTTCGCAGTAGGAGACATTTTTTGACACTCTTATGGCTCCCTATTATCTTGATTTTTGACAGATTCGGTAATTTTACGTACTTTTACTGCATACCAAAACAGACCTTATAATACGTGGATACGTCCATACGTGATTCTGACGGTTATTGAAATGCACATTATATTTTGGAAGGGAATAGCAGGATTTCAGGTGGAATCAAACTAAATTTACTTATTTACTTGCGTGTTTACTAGGAAATGTAAAATGTCGCCAAATTTAGCTCCAAAATAAACTATAAAATTCACCATTAAAATTTTCTGCCTTGTTTTGGTTGTCAAATAAGAAATGTCAAAGATCAACTGGAAAAAATCTTAGAATTTTCATTCCTTCTTACCCCTCACCCAATCTGTCAAAAAGACGTATGGCGAAACGTACGAAAAAAAGGAGTTGTGTAATCGACGTCTTACTTTCTCGTGAGAACTTTCTTTTACGAAAATCTTCAACATCTTCGTACGCAAAATGGTTTTCGTCAAAATTCGTAAACAAAAATCGCTGTTTTGGGAGGGCACCGAACAGACCTAGTATTTACAGCTTTCAGTGTGAACTTGCAGCGGATTACAATTAATTCAAAGTAATGACTTCGACTGACATTTACTTTTTTTATGTGACGCAGTTCGATCCATTTCTTTTCAAATGTGAAAAACTGGATTCACAATAGGTATTCTAGATCGCCATTTTTTTTTCAAGCTGCAGTCTCTTAAGCTTAATTTGTGTTGCAAATTTGAATTGAGAGCTAAATGGTGATGAAGAGGAAAATAAATAAATAAAACTGAGATAAATTCTGTCCGTTCTGATTTTTTTTTTGTAACTGTACTACACACAGCGAATTCTAAAGCCTCATGGCACTTCTTTTTATTCGCATTTTTAAGATGCATTGCGACTTTTGTGTCAAAGCACACGCACATACATATGTAAATATATGCATGTAGCATATGAATCTGATAAAAACGAAATTCATTCGTTATTTTGGACAAGAACGGCAGTTTTAGTTTCCGTTTAACTGTGATGATGACTGTTTTCCACAAACAGTTAATAATGATTATAAAAAAAAATAATTTTTGTAATGTTAGTCTAAGAAAAAATAAAAATAAAAATTAAAATCTATTTAAATCTTCCACGTGCCGCCATCTATACACTTTGGTTTGTGCTGAGTCAACCTTAGTCACTCGAAAAAGAAGGCAAGTCTCCATGACTAATTACAAATGATCAATATGGTGACAGCATCGGATCGTAAATGAAGTTAAATTCATTTAAGGAGATTAAAATGCATACGGCAGCCAACAAAAAGTTCATTATAAAAAGGTTCAACCGGGTAGAAAGGTGGTTTGTGGTGAAGATCAATGCTGCCAAATTTATCCGGGTTTTTGAAGAATACTATCCTTCGTGATTAAAACTGAAGGTTATTACCACCCACACCCAGAGATACGGAAAAGAATACCAGCCATGAGACGGAACCCGTTCCGTTAATAGTTATAATTAATTTATAATAATTTACTGATGCAACGACAATTAACATATTTTATTTACTGTTTATATTTAACTAAAAAGATATACGAGTATACGTCTGCTAGAGTTATAATCAATGTCACGACCGCTCGAGTGACTTTAGCGTCTGGCTGACTGACTATGCAAATTTTTTGGCGGCGCCTTGCTTCTACTCCTTTATTATATGGTAATATGCATACATTTACGATAACACATACACGCATATGTATTTCTTGCCTAAGAGTTATGATGTTTAAGGCAAATGAATGGATATGGACAGATAAAAACTTTAATAATGTTACAAACATCCGGTGGTAAACATAAAAAAAAGACATTTAAAAGTAATTAGAAGAAATAACTGTTTGTATAAAAAATACATTTGCCTCATGAACAGGTCTGCTCAGCTTATGGATGTAAAAAAGCAGAGACTGCATTTAAGTTAAACAATAAAAAAAAAGTTTCTGCAAGTCAACTGTGGGTAAAACTAGAATCCAGAATGGTAGGTTATATGCAAGACACTATGGAATCTACTTCTATGTCTGGAAGAATTTTTAAGTTCTTAAAACAAACAACACACTAGTTGAATCCACCGACTTCTGAGCTTGCAAGAGTAACTCAGCAATTATATCTCAGTGAATTTTCAACTATTTGAGTACTAGGATCTTCCAAAATTTTGTCAGCGAAAGCTTTCAGCCAAATTTATCACACTAATCACACTAATATTATATATGCGAAAGTAACTCTGTCTGTCCGTTACCTTTTCACGACTAAACCGCTGAACCAATCATAATGTAATGACCATGGCAAAGATATAGTTTGGGACCTGAAGAATGATATAGGCGGAAAAAAACTGCCCACTAGGTGGCGCTGGAATCAAATTCTTTATTAATTGATCAAAATGACTCATATTCACAAGTATATATGTTGGTATAGTGACAGAAGAGAAAATGACAAAATCTTGACCCGATAGGTGGCGAGTTATTAACAAATTCTGTATTTGGGAAAACAAACAAAGAAACAAAAATCCGGATCTAACGGACAAGACGGAAAAGGTAGGCGGGCTCTAATAAAATAATTTTTGCACCGAATAATCACCTGTGGTGAACAGTGGAGTATGTATGGACCTAGGCAGTGGTTGGTTGTACATTTATATGCAAAACTAAAACACATCCCCAATTCCCATCTTGACCTAAAAATGTTTATGGGTGACAGTCTGATGGACTTTTCATTTTATTGCGGAGTCATTTAGCCAGCAGAAAGTTTTTCGATACAAAGCAAAAGGCCATAAAATCCTTGCGTTAAAAATTCCTATATTCGAAAAAAAATTAATACTTGACGTTTGACGTCGGAAGAGCGTTATATTTTGCTTAAAGAGAAATCTAAAAAAAAGGGTTATGGGCTTATAAATGTTTGCTACTAAATCTAAATTTATTCACAATTTGAACATTTGGTGTGGTTCAACAAGGTTTGTCGGTTTTGGCGGCTCTTATTTCTACCCAGAACCACATTACTAGAGCAGCGTTTTGTCTAATAAGTAACGCGACTGTTTTAGTACACGGGCGAAGCCGGGCGGGACAGCTAGTTTTTTTTATATATGTATGTATGTATGTAATTCGCTGGGGAAAGATCGGTTTAGTGGTTCGAAACACTGGAAAGTATAGTGAAATCTCTCATTAGCGGACAACTCGATTTATGGGTATGGTCCAGGAAACCAGAGAGTTAGCTAGACGTTCTTTTTCCGTTGCTTCTTACTTTTCTTTTATTTTCTGTTAGCACGCTTAAATCGTTCCAAAGAAGGAGCACTCTTCATCACATCTCATATTTAAATAAATCTTCTCTGGTCCCAACGACATAATAATTTTCTTAACTTAACTGCCACACACACCAAAGCTGTCATTCAATATCGCTGACAGGGTATTTATAAAGGTCATGGCTCAACAGAAATGACGGTTCTACAAATTAAATATCTCATCAAAAGCGCATTAAACGCGTGCAGGGTTAAGTACCACACTTCTCCTCCAGTAAAGAGTTGGGTATCACATCTCCCACTCCAAGTCAGTATGTAAAAATGTTAAACTCTAAACTAATACCCACTATAACGCTGGACAAGAACGTTAACGAAGAGATGAAAGTTCAGTTTAGTTAAAATGCAAATCAATGGTTTTGATCGTTAAAAAGTGATTTGAAAATGTTTATTTCTATCGGGGCACCATTTACATATGTGGAAGAAAGATGCTCGACAGCCAGGCATTACTGCCACACTACAAAACAAGTATGTATTACCAACTTCACCCCACCCACCCACACGCTAATACGTCGTAAAAATTGTGCTTTTATTGAGTGCTGATTTTAAACTTAGAATAATAAATATGTCCATGGTGTCGTATGTGATTGGCTATAAATTTGTTTTGAATATTTAATGGATAAGCTAGTTTTAAATCGTGGCAGGATATGATTCTGTGACAGATACGACAAGATTTGATTTTAGTTTCTAACATTCTAACCTCAAAAATACTTAACGAAAGTTTGAAGCGCCTAATTCATCTTGTCTTTCACCTATGGTCAAGAGTAGTTCTTGCCTGTTTTCCATGCTACATATATTATGTTTTTGTGTAGATGTGCAAAATTCGAAAAATGTACTTTGTAACTTTTAATGAATTCTTGAGAACACAAATTCCTTATTTCTTAATCCTCGACAGTTCGGCAACAAGTCATCCGTAAGAATGAATGCCCTTGTAGGCGAAATTAAGGTTTAAATTTTAACTTGGAAGGAAATGCAAAGGAAAATAAATACATTTAGCTGCAAGGCATTTTCACTGTACTGTACATATAAATCTATATAAATATATGTATAGATATTTCCAAAGGAATAAATGGTTGCTAGTATTTACTTGAACTCGTACTCTGCTTTGGGCACTTAGCGCAGCATGCTGCAAGGTTAAATACCGTCGATTTAATTTGAAATTTATTCACCTTTTTTCAGTTTAAAACAACAAAAAGTACATAGCATAAAATTACAATTAATTACATCAGATATAAAACTATAATCGGAAACATGCAGCGTGATAGCTTATTTAAGTGAAATGCTTCAACTTTCGTGAATGCTATTCAATTCTTACTTAAAATGGAATAATTTGTCAGTCTAATTTTCGTTAAAGTTTGATGTTAGTTTAGTATTAAGGGGGTATTCTAGTCTAGCGGTACGAATTTTGGGTGTTTTTTAAAATATGAAAAAAAAAACTACATACATTAGTAGTAGTACATTTTTGCTAGTCAGTCTTTTATTAGATATTTATTAATATTTTAACAATACAAAAAAAAATTTAAAAAAAACTTTTTTTTAAAAATTTAAAAAAATACAGGCGGTAAAGTGGGGCGGTTGACATGATTCCAACCCTTCTGGTGATACGGAAAAAAAAACAAAAAGATTCCTAATCAACAGGAATGTTGCTATCGCCTGAACTACGGAAATAAAAACACTAATTTGTTTCCACAAAATGGCGGCTGTTTAAAAAAAAAGTTATTTTTTGCCCTTTTTTCAAGGTTTTTAATTTTTTAAGAATAGTAAAAAATAGAATTTTTACATAATTGTAGTTCCTTTGATAGAAAATCCACGCCAAATTTCAAGTTAAACGGTTCATTAGAACTTGAGAAATCGTGTCAGACGTGTTGGAAAAAGCAGTTTCGAGAAAAACGCATTTAAAGAAATACGTTACAATGACCTTCACATAGAGACTTTCTGAAAATTCATGGTGTATAAGAGATTTTTTTTAGGATAATTCAGGAAACGTTCGGAGGATACATTTTTGAAGGTCTAATCTTTAAAAATATGAAATAAAAAAAAAAACGATTTTTTCAAAATTCTAGACTAACCCCCATAAGTTGACGTTTGACCCATAACCATGCAGGTAACACTTACTACTATTGCCGTTGAAAATATGGACCTAGACGACATGTGGTTTCAAAAATAGGGCACAATGTACCATACTGAAATTAGTCCAAGTGCTTGCATTTGAATAACACAAACAACTGTTTTTTGTACAGTTTGATATGCGATATGGAGTATACGTTTTTGTTAGTTTTTTGTTGTTAATTCTTCATGACTTTTAAAAATAATTTGTTTTTTTTTCATTCGGACTATTACGAACATTTCAAAACTAAAATTAGCCAAATCGGTCTAGCAGTTCTCAAGTTATGCCGGTTACCAACGAACAGCATTTCATTTTTATCATATATCAAAAATGGCTTTATCTAAAATATCTTCTTTTCTTTAATTGTCTTCTATGTATTTACCAATTCAAAAAAATGTTGTACTGGTTCGCAAGTCATGTTTCGTATTTACCTGTAACGAGAAGAAGGTAAAAATAAATTAGTAACGAAAATATACAGTAAAACCTGCTTATACAGATTAGAGTACTTATCACTTGGGTAATGTCAAATGTGTAGTTTAGTTATGGCCGCTCTAACGAACGTACGCAATTAAGCGAATACCAACCAACACAGGAATTGTTTCCAAACCAACTGAAACTGTAATGCGCGTCATGTTCAGAATTTTCAAGTACAGTACGATATAGATCCGATGATGACCTACGAAATGTTGACAGTCGCCAAATGTTGCTTTATTTTAACAGAAGCTTGACTGGAAAATATATTTATAAGTTTACACAACTTATACATATAATCACCGACTATGGTTGAAGTCAAAGTAGTCATCATCCCCAAAGCGGGCAGTTCTCAGGCCAGTCCAAAAGATTTTAGACACATTAGTCCATCGTCATTCTTCCTACCAACTCTAGAAAGACTGATCAGAATCCCAATTGTAATGGGAAATCGGTAGAAACTGCACTATATTCCCTAGTACGCGGCATTGCAAAGAATACACAAGGTGCTTTCAATAATGTCAAATCGAAAGCTATAGCAGATGCCCTTTCGAATAGAGGAGATCTCTGTTGATGCCCAGCTCTTTCTCGTAGTAGAAAACTAGACCTAGGAAAATACTTCTTCAGCGATCTTAGTGAACTAGCTCAAGAAGATCTTGGAAACCTATCTCGCTTTATACAAAGCTGCAAATGAATCTCATGAGTAGCGGGGATACACATTCCCAATATCCTTGGTATCACGATGGTCGTCTATAGGCCTAAGTGTGCTGGTACTCGCATTACTCTGTCAGTTGATACTGTTAGTACGTCATGATGCATGGTATGCTAATAGGTTTGTTGTAATTTGTCCGTTTGAACGTGCTAATACAGTAGGTGCGATACTTTAGCGCCATCTGAGTAAATTAGCACAACAATTAGCCAAAGTTTAACCGATAGTTGAATTTGATTACACCTCTTCAACCAATAATAATTGCTTTACCATTCAAAAGCAGTAGCATACATATGTAACTCCATTCATCTCAAAATTACCTTCAGTGCAGGTCACCTTCTCTGTAAAATGACTGCTTTGATGTTAAAAACCACCTGCTTGCGAAATTAAATATTGTTGGAAATGCCACACCTCATCGACGCGACGCGACGGGCCACTATGCACTTCCTCCTCTTCGGTCACTCTTGCCATAGAGTACAGATAAACAACACACAACCACTTGACACACTTTTCGTATGCGTTTTAGTTGTGTTAGTCACAACTACAACATACCATTGGAATGAAAAAAAAAAAAAAAATTGCATCCATCTGTCTTTTTAAGTAAAAGAAAAAATAAAAAAAAACCTGATTTAAGTTTAAAAAAAAAATATTGTTTACTTATTCCGCAGCTACACAATCGTGCACAATAACACCCAAATTTTCAAAAGAGAAGTTCATTCTTGAACACAGAAAAAAACCGCTCAAACAAGTGAGAGGCATCCTTGAGTGTAAGTATTTATCTCGTCGTTGCTTCTCGAATATAATGAGAAAGCCATATGCATGATGATGCTACCAAAGAAACTGACAAACAATCAACTCAGTTTGAGGTCACAAAAAAATAAGCGTATATATCTCCACAGCAAGTTAAGACCGTCTCCTCTTTAACAATAAAACACCGAAAAAAAAAACAAACCCAAGCCTGTTGCTTTTTTTATATTTTATCATCGGTCATATGGTTAAGGTGTGGAACGCCACTGAGCGCACATACTTATGTATAAGCAAATTAAAAGATTGTTATTGAAGACAACAACACAATAAATAATTAAATAAAAATTACTCTCAAGATAAGATACACACAGTCGTTGTGTGGTTGTGGGTGGGTGGGTGTATGTAAAGGGTGCTAGTGCGTACTAGGAGTATGTACATTTTATTCCGAACGAGAACAGATAGAAAAACAATTGGCAATTCAACCTAGATTTGCCCTTGATTTCAACTGTTTATTAACCTCAATTGAATTAGAAAAAAAAAAAGTATCTATGAATTCAAACGAAGAAGGTTCTGGGGCCAATGCCGGCCGACTCTTTATTGTTCTATGTTGGCCGGTTGTAGGTTAGGTTCTCCATGTGGTAACCACCATTATTTCATAATCGTAATTGTTTCACTGAACCCAAGTTCTCATCGTTGCGCTGTGGCTCTGAACACATCCACACACCGTGGGTTTAATTATTTTTTTATATTATTTCTGCTGGCGCATGTACATATGTATAATTTGTTTTTACTATTTTCATTGTTACCCAAGAAGCCAATGTTAGTAATTGAGGTAATATCAATTTTATTTCGCTACATGTATAGACGCCAACCAAATGAAAGTACTCTACTGGCTATAGTTAAAGTAGACATACACACATACACAAATTCAAGGCTTTTGTTAACTATGTGTACTTGGGAACAGAGGCGTTAAGTTTTGTTTCTACTTTTATCGCGCACCGAAGTTTTGCCAAAAAATAAACGATGACTAATCAGTGAAATCTAATACAAGTGTTATGATACCGTTAGGACGACCGACATGTATTGTGGTGCAAACAATGGCATCATTCTCGTTCCCGGGTAGCATCCAGGCAGAGAGGTTGAGTAAATAAAATTCCCTATAAAACCGTATTACCTTGGTCAAAAGGACAAAGAAAAGAGAGCACTATGTATGTGTTCGTATTTTGTATTTATCCTGGGTAGAGAAATAAACAAAAAGACTTTGTGTGGTGACCTTTTCAGGATTCATACTTTTGTACGAGTACAACCTTGAAAGCAATTAGAATGTGAATCCAAAACATTTCACTTATTTGTTATTTTTGGTGGGGAGAGCTGGAGCCGGATGGGGGGGATTTACATTTTATGGTATCACTTGGGATATCAGAGAAAATGAAGGTTTTTATTGCTACCTTACCCCGTCCTTGATCCGTGTTCAAGTGTGAGTAAATTTTTTGGAAAGTTTCCACCTATTTTTCCCGAAACAATTTGAGAGATTATTCGACTACAGTACACTCACGATTTTTGCAACCTCGATTTCTGCAAAACTCGATATTTGCAAATTGCAACCAACGTAAATGGATTTCCTTTTTTCGATTTTTGCAACTAATCCAAAACAAATTCTCAATTTTTGCAACTTCGAGATTTTATTTTTGCAGACCATGTAGAGTTACACAAAAAGGGTCCATCGCAATAAAAAAAAAAGTTTATGGAACATGAAAGCTCCTGAATTTCCAAAAATGGAAAAATCACTGTATAAATGGCTAATGCGAAAACGGGCCGCTCATATTCCACTTTCCGGGGATATTTTGTGTGCAAAGGCAATAGAATTGTCTAGCAACATATATGTAGGTAAGACCGGAAGAATTTCAAGCGAGCAGTGGTTGGCTTTCGAAATTCAAAAAGCGTCATGGGATATGATTCTTAAAAATTTGTGGAGAGAGAGTTTCCAGTGCTTCTGAGCTCGTAAGGCTCTTTTTAATCGAGTTTGAGAAAAAGGTTGCTGAAATAGATGTATGTCCGGAGCAAATTTATAATGCGGACGAATCTGGATTGTTCTGGAAACTCCTTCCAAACGTCTGCACCTGGAAGGAAGACATCTAAGCAGAGAGTAGCATTCATGGCATGTACAAACGCAACCGGTGAGCTATTTCTGATCGGAAAGGCAAAAAATCCAACCTATGGATCAAAACGTTATAAGGTTGACTAAACTTTACTACAAAAAAAGTTTGTTGGGCCATCTTGTTTCTTCGTGCAATTATAAAGAAGCACTGAAAAGCTTAAATTTAAAACATGCCATATGTTTCTTGGCAAACGCGTGAAAAGACTTGAAAGTGGATACAATAAATTGCTAAATGTTGGCAAAAATTAATCGGAACTCCTGATCATTGGGAGGAAGAAAACTGTGTTCCTTTGGTTTTAATTCGGGATAGAATTTTGTCAGAAAGGTCTGAAATCACAGCAATTCTTAATCAGATGTTTCCAGAAGATAACTTTGGCAGTGTGTGAATAGTGTGTGAGCCTTTTTAAAGTGTTTAAATTTTCAGTTCGATTTGTGCACCGTCTGTTTTCATTAGTTGCAAAAATCGAGAGCGTACTCTATCTACGATGGTGAGTTGTCTTTGAAATGTTCAGACAAATTCTTTGAGGAACATTATTCGTGTGATGCTTTCTCTTTTTAAGAAGATATGTATATACTCGAACATATACTTTTGTAGGCATGTACGATTCAAGGCAGACAATCAATCAAGATAATAAAGCAGATAAGACACTGGGACTGGGACTGGAGTTGTAATGTATATATGTATTTTGATTTTGTGTGTCTACGAGTGTAACCATGGAAATAAAGGAAACATAAAACAATGGGTTATTGTTGTTAAAACATGGGCATAGGTATATGTCTGTTATGTTTAGAAAGTAGACCTTAACCCTTTCACCGTGTTGATCTCCTTTAACTAATGAACGCTTCCTAAGATATGGTTTTTCCATACCGCGTATTGTTCTATCCGAGATGGATGTTTAAAATTTTCGAGAATTTATTCATGTTTGTCTCTCTTACCTTTATAAGCACATCGTTGTATCTTTTCAACAATATCGCAACGATTTCGTTTTCTTTTTCGATTTTCACCGAAGAAGGGGATTTTCACCGTGTAAAAGGACTGGGGTGGCAAGGGTTTTTCATACATATTCAGTATTCTAAGTTGTTGTGAGGCTAAGCAACCCAAGCGTTTGACACTGGTTACCTTTTTAAAAATATACCACTACGCACATTCTGCAACTGTCAACTTGACGTTCTAG
The DNA here is from genome assembly GCA_949775065.1 of Brachyopa scutellaris. NCBI lineage: Eukaryota > Metazoa > Arthropoda > Insecta > Diptera > Syrphidae > Brachyopa > Brachyopa scutellaris. Next base: position 117,011,184 of record OX459113.1, read on the forward strand.
ATAACTTTAGCCGTGTTTTATTATCCACATGATCTGATCTGTATCATCTTTTTACACAAATTACAAAAACAAAATAAGCTCTTCCTTTTTATCGGGATCTCTTTTCATGGTCTGGTTTTTAGTTCACACTATTCACAACTAGGTTTCGTTTTGTTTCTGAGCGTTGGTATTGGTGAGTTCATAATTGTAACGAATTTGCTGTAAATTTACGCAGCAAAATCTGTATAAATTTGTCGCAGCTGTGCAGCATAACAAAATAAGCTGAAAATTTGCACAGCAAAAGTGATAATTTGACATTTATAAACACAAGTGATGCCGGAGCGTTTGCGATGGTAATGCAGTTTTTGGGTTTTTTTTTTTACAATAATGAACTCACCGTATGTTGTCAAGGGATCTGTCAAACATGAATATGGCCCGAATTTCGATGACCGACGATGTCTATTTCACACTCACATGCAAAATAGCCGAATTTGGGAAACGGAGAATTCCCACGAGATCTCCAGATTGGACACCTCCGGACTTCTTTTTGTGGGGTTATTTGAAAAGCAAAGTGTACGCCAGCAAGGCTCAGACCATTGACGATCTAAAGGCAAATATTCGTGCCAAAATCCGACTCCGAACGGCGAGTTGAGAAGCTCATTGACAAATGATACTCTTTGATTGATTGTCAGACATTCGAAAGAGGTGGCACCGTGCAAATAAAATGGAAATCAGTTGTTTTTTTTTTCAAGTTATTCAATATTCACATAACGACATAAAACATGGCGCACCCTGTGTCAAAAAACATTTTTTGGAGATTTCCGAAATTACAAATGGTAACTCCGCGTTTTTTTTTTAACTTCGCTTCAAAAGCGAAACGTCAAAATGACAAATAAAGTGGCTAACAAAATTCAGTGGACGATTTAAAAAAAAAACAACTATATTCCGTTTCTCGCAGAAAATTTGTCAGCCACTGTCAAATGTCAAAAAAAGGAATGCCAGACTTTAAGAGTAAAAATTGCTATTGATCCAGTTTGTTTTATTATTCTGATCTGATCCGGAGCAGATCACGAGCATAATAGAATGCGGCAAATCTTTGAAAACGCAGCTGGAAGCATTTGCTATTTTGGTGAATTGTCATTTGAAGTGAAAAAAGAGCTGAGCTCTCAAAAAACATCTATGCCAAAAAACGCAATATAACGTCTGCTTCCGTGACTTTTAAACTTCAAACATAGAAATCCCAAGCAAACCAAATCACAATCTGCGTTTCGACGAATAAAAATAAAAATCTTAAAAAATTAGCAACTTCAACAATAAAAATAAGTTCTATAATGACAGTTGGAGAGTAGGAGTTCGAGTGCATTTGGAAAGTTATTGAACGTGACGGTAGAACGGCAGCACCATCGTAGTATTCTGTGTTGGTTATTAAACGTTTATGACGCATATTTATGTGTTTTAAAATCGAACGCAGTTTGTTAGAAATTTAAACGTGACTCGACGGTAGGTAAAATAGTGCACAGATGGATCTCGGACAACCAGGCAAGTTGTACACCTGATAGCTATAAAACCGTTTATGGGCGACAGTAAAATGGTTAGAATTGATTTGAGTTGGTATACGTACTTCATCGAGTATATACCAACCAATAGCGCTAGATTCCTTCTTCAAGTCATGAGCAACTCGTCGGGTAATAAAACAACCCAACAGTGACAACAATTAAAGCCGGACAAATTTCCATATGGCCAATTTCAACTCAATGTACGCATAAATTGTTTTAATATTTTCGCCCCGTTAATAATGTCCAAATCTATTTTCGAAGTGAATACGCTTTCTCTTGCCAACTTTTGACGTGTGTTATAAAATAAAAATGTGTCCACTAGGAAATATATTTATGCACGAGTATCTTTATAATAATTTCACATTAAAAATTAATTAAAAACGTTTTTCTATAAATATATACAACAAATGCCCGCCTCGCCTATTCTTTGTGCACTCAGGTGGACATGATGGTGTTTTATCGGAGTCAGCAGCTACGTCAGCTACGTTTTATTTGACGTACATTATTTACGTCGGTTTTTAATAAAAGAAACAGCGACCATCGTCGTGGGCGTATAATATGCGTTACATGCACACGCCAGGAGGATAGAGGACTCCTATGAAGCCATGAGTAACATTGACGTTAAATGGCAAATATAGTGTTGCGGAATCTTACGTGAGCGTCCCTGACATGACTACGTACAAGTCGAATATACTCGGACAGCAGCGACTAAGAAAGTTCACTCCCCCATTGTACACGAGAGGTAGAAAAGTACCAACAAACTCGTAAATACTGTTTTTTTTCTTTTTTAAGTAGACTGCAAATCTATTACAATTTTTCTGACTCTTCTGAACTACCTACAGCTAACGGTGTGTATTCATCACGCTCATGAACATATTTGGCAATCTGTTTGCATTTTATTTTCGGTCGAAGCTATTTAAAGATTTTCTTCACTGTCTGAGGTTTCTTTTTTTTTTCTTTTTTTTTTTTTGTGGCGCTTTATTTCACAAAGAGAAGAAAAACATTTGGGGATTTCCCATGAGCCAAGCCAGTAGTAGAATGAAAATTCCTTTTGATAAAAAGAATTCACCTTCAGACTTTCCGAGGCATTCGTATGATGGAACGTATTTGGTTTAGAGTGTACATTCTGTTGAATTGAATGAAAAAAAAAATAATGAAGGAATACCGCTTTTGTCCCAATGACTTGTTGCTGCGTATGGCCAGCAAAATTAAAAGGGGCGTCCGTCAACATCATAATTCATAGTATGTATTGGAACTTAAAGTGCAGTCGTCCTTCATGATTTTAAGTTGTATTCGAGAATCTAGAACAGCTTTTTTTTTTGTTTTTTTCATTTTGAGTTTTATTGTGGAACTTGTTTCTAACCTGAAATCTGTAGCAGTAGCAGAAACAACAACGAAATTAAGACAACAAAATGTAATTCGCTTTAATAATGAAAAAAAAAAAAAAAAACATCGCATGTTGTTTTCATGTTTTTATTTTAACATTTCTAATGGGCCTAAGTGAGATCTAGTTTCTGTATGCTTTTGTGGGTTTTAGATACTCGTATGTTCTCAAAATAATATTATATTTGCTTTAATTTATGTATTTATCTCATTTTGAAAAAGAAAACATAATAGTGTTTGTAATTAGCAACTTTTGGGGAGTTTCACGTTTTGGTTGTTGTTCCCATTCGAGAGTGTATGCGAGGTGATAATTTTTATATTCCACTTTTATAGTGGCGCACACGCATGAATCATGACAGTTTGTGTTACCATGCTTCCGGTTGCCTTTTCAATAGACCGTTGAAAGCCTTTTCAGTGTGACTTTTCGTCCAGAACACCCTTAAGGGAAAAAATTGCGGAAGGCAGTCGTTAATTGTGGAATGAAAATTTATGTTTTTTTTTTTTTTTTGATTCGAAAATATTTATACTTCGCAGCTTTTTGTCTGTGGTTTGTGGTTTGACTTTATTTTTGATAAGATTTTTTTTTTAAATATGTCAGACCTTCACAATTATCTCCGATTTTACTTTAGTTATTAAAGTAGTGGCCTCGGATTATATTGCCCCAACAAGTATACTTAAAACATGTCTGTTGGTTTTTTTTTGCCTTATCGCTATCTAGAGGTTGAGACTACCCATGTTTTAATTACAAATTCTCATGAAATTTATAACTACGTGCATGTAGAACATGTGTACATTCACATACACTACGGTTCACTTGAATAAAGGCAACACTAAAATTTCACTAAACAATGAGTTATGGCCAGGAAAATCGATACACAACAATAATTATTGATTGTAAACAAAGTTTCAGAATCTCTCCAGAGAACAAAATTACAAAAATCACTTTCCCTAGCGATTTGCATTGTTCCTGATCTGAAACAAAAAAGTGTTAAGCTATTAAGTGATGTCGGAGCGGCGAATGTATTGGCCAGAACGATCGTCGCTGTATCATATAACGCACAAAGAAAAGTGAAATCTCCCGTTACGAACAGCTCCCAGGCGGACACATTTTCCGAACCATGGTATTATGTTTCAGATTGCATACATTTTACGTTCCCTCAACCGGACATTCCCTTGATCGGACGCGGACACGTATATGTCAGAAATTATTTAATTTAATTCCATTAGACGGACAAAAACAATGAAATCCTCCGTAGCTTCACACCGATTTCTATCTTTTATTGCTATCCATTGAGGAAATACATATGCGTAAATTGAAGGTCTATTTAGGAAAAATCTTCCAGAATCCTTTTTTTTTCTTTATAGGTGGAGACGGTCGGCAGCTTCACAGGAGATTATAAGGGGATTCTTCCTCCTCATCTTACAGCTGCAACAGAAGTCAATCTTTGTTCTGTTTTGTTTTCGTTTTTTATTTTGTTAATCGTTTCAAATAAAGTTGCAGTTTTTTTTTATCTTTTGATAAATAAAGATAATTTATTAAAAAAAAAAGTGTTTATCGCTTGGACGGACAACTCCCTAAGGCGGAGAAAAATGTTATCACCGTCACTGTCCGCCTAAGGGAGGTTTCACTGTAAACAAACTAACAACGGCTGTTATTTTTTTTTTTTGAGCTACATTTGCAAATGGTAATTTCTTATTTTTTGAGGAGCCACCGAAGCTTGTTGTGATCAGTTTATGGACTTGCTGTGTTCTTTTTTTAACCCAACTTATTAGAGCTGCTGAAAGAACCGAAGTTATTCAGAATATTCACTTTTTCGGACGGATTGAAGATATTTTCAAGATCTGTTAAGACCTTTTACAGACGTCTGAAATTCGTAATCGTTTGACGATGATACTTCAGTCTTATAAATGACTATTGTTTAAAATCGATTCTTTTTTCTTTTGACAAGACAAATCTTACATCTGTTATTTTTATAGTTACAGCAACAATTACGTAATGAAAATAATCTCTTTGACACCGCAATCAATCTAAAGTGACATTCATGTTTCTACTTCATATTCAATTATGTACTTCTGTTTGTCTCCCATTAAAGAACCGAATCTAGCAGAAAAATAAAACGCAATATCTTTAAATTAAAGCCCAGCAGGTCTCAGTATCTAGATCACACATTGACTGTGCAATAAATTGAACATTAATTTATTGCCATCCTCCTTCCAATTACAACGCGCAACCACTTTTTAATCCACTTTACTACACACATTTGCAGTCGTCCGAAGTACGAGTAATAAATTTAGTTCAAAGTATATATTAAAAGCGCCGCTATATAAGGTAAAACGTCATCCTAAAGCAAGTAGAAGTTATGGATGACCCAAGAGTGGGTACTTCTCTATAATGCGCCTTTTTTTCTCTCTGAATAGAAAAAATTAAATTATATTTCAACACGCGATACAAGTATCTGCGGGTCAAGGAATATCGCTATATCGAACTTTATTACATTTGGTTTTGGGAAATAAAAAAAAATATATTTTCTTATCAGAGTCTTGCTGCAAGAAATTCAAGATCAAGTGATCGTGGAAATCTTCAAAATCCGGTCAAGTGCAAGTCGTGCTTGCGCAATAAGTGTTCCGTACCATTTTTTTTACATATGTACATAAGTACATAATATGTAACAGATTTATGATACAAAAAAAACAAACAACAAATAAAGTATAGATGAGATTTACGCATGTCCATCAGATTTCATTGTTCGTCTAGCGGTCGTTGAATTCTATTAAATTCGTGTCTATGTCTGTACTGTACCCAAATTCAATTTTTCCCTTTTTTTTTTTTTAATGGAGACACCTGTACTATAAAGTATGGGAAGGAAACCATTAAAATTCCATTATGTATTTAAAATCATTGGTTTAAGTCTAAGCTCAATGGTTGTACACGAAGCGAATTTTCGGGGCATATTTCTAGGAGCAACCATTCACTTATTACTCTCACACATACAAATTTCGCTTTACGTAGTCGCTTTTATATGATTGTGATAGGGTTACGTAATTTTTGGATATGTAAACAGTTGTGTAGTTGAAATCACAAAAAAAAAAAAAAAAAACTATCGAACGTAATGCAGTCCTGATAATTTTGGTTCCATCTACATTTTATTCTTCATGTTTGTGATTTTATTCAGATTTTTCTAAGCGATATTTTCGGAGATAAGGCTCGGGACAGCAATTTTTTAACGTTTTTTTGAAAAAGGATTCGTGGCAAAATAACACGCACACACAAATGGTTGCGATAAGCTAGGCTTGGTTCTGTATAGGACTGCTGACGCCGTATATTTTTTTTTTATTAAGAAAAAAGTAACACAAAAAAATATTTCATACATTTTTGAATTCGTGCATTAGCGCGCTTTCATTTGACACCCCACACGATGACCTCAAAATGTTTTATTTTTTTTAGCTTCCCATTTTACTCTCCAAATCCGAAATTCAGCTTTTTAAGTTCTGGTCTCTGTTTGGGCCACTAATCCCTATAATTGTTCCAAATTTCAATAGTTTACGTCAAATGTTCTCTGAGGTGAGGAGGCCTGTGACAGACAGACAGACAGACAGACAGACAGACACCGAACTGATTCCATTAGTGTTCCCAATCACCCAAAGTCTTCAGGTAAACATCAATAGGTAGAGACTGTTTGTATTACTCTAAATGCGTGCGTGTGTCTTTCATGGATACCTACATTCATATACTGATACATATTTGATCAAGTGGTGACCAGTTTTTTTTACACTCAAATAAAACCAAACAAAAAACCCGATCAAAATTATAAAATTTGGTACGCACACTCATACAGGTTTCGTGGTGGTACTTGTTGTGCATGAGAATTGCATTAAAATTGTTAACAAAAAGAAGGAAATTCTCCCGTGTTTTTGAAGACAGAGAGAGAGAATGATTTCAAACCCGGTCCCTTCTCATTCCAGATACATTTTATTTTTTTTTTGCCTTTCGATTTGTGCACATCAAAAGATCGCCGCTGTTTCATTATAAACGTTGTTTTGCTTGTTAGCAAGGTTTCGTTTCGTTTCTCTCCCTTAGTTCGTTTATTGGTTTTTTTTGTTTCTTATTTATTTTCGGCAAAAGTCGTGTTTGGCTCTGTATGAGTTAATTACAGTGTGAAAGTTTGGAGCGAAAAAAAAAATCGTGCTCGAAGAAACAAATTTACAAAAGGTGAAGTGAAACCAAGTTTTTTTTTAGTTTTTGGATGGTTTACATTTTCAGAATGTGCAGATGCTACTCGCGACTGTACCCAAACAGAACTTGGAAATTCATTATGATACTTGAGATTGAGAGTTGAGGGAATAGAGTTACAAGTAGTTTTGAGAATTATAATTTTTTTTTTTTTCGAAATAGAAACGTTACCACATGATAAAACACAAGACAAATACAATCCGAATGAAAAAAGAGGTTATTTTATTATCGATTACAATTGTCGAGTGATGGGTAATTTTAGCTGGTGACATATTTATTCTGCTTATCTAGTGCTAGGGGAAATAAAATACTCGTTTCGTATACGTGGTTAATCTTTAGGGGTTATTCCATACATACCAGACTGTGAATGACTCTTTAATTTGATAGAATTGCGAGATATACCGACCACTCTGCGAAAGAAATCTATTTTCGATGTAAGCTGTTTTTAATTAATATTTATGGATTGAATTGGCTTTTAGGTTTTAATGGAAACAACAGAGACCGATTTTATTAAGCTCCATGAAAATTCCACTTAAGTTTTGCTGGATGTCTGCAATTTTATCGATGACAGCGGGCCAGACTGAAATATGTATGTACATGTAAGTACTTGTACATACGGTATGCAGAGATCACAGTAGAAAACCAAATCAGAGAATTTCATGAGAGAGGAAGGGAAAAGGTACGTTTTGAGCCTTTAAAATCGTTTTAATTTTAGCTAGGCGATTGGGTTCTGGAAGTACTACGTGGGCTGAAAAATCGCGGTATTTTTTAATAGATAGCGCCACTAGAAAATGATCATGGCTCATCTGTCACTAGTTTATGTATGAAGTTGGAAGACATTTCGTCCATTCGTTTGCAAGCTACAGTTGTTTTTTTGAGTGTCGCTACTTTCGCCGAAGTAAAAATAATGGAAAAACAGGAGTTTCGCATAGTTTCGAATAGCGAAGTTGCGCGAGTTAGCTGAAGCCATGGGTATCTCAAAAGTACGGGCGAGATACATTTTGCACGATGTTTTGGAAATGAAAAAGCTATCGACGCAATGTGTTCTGCGTTTGCCAACCGTCGACCAGAAACAGGAGCGCGTTGATGATTCAAGGGCCGGTTTAACGTTGTTGCAGCGTAACCGAGCGTACTTTTTTCTACATTTTTTGACGATGGATGAAACCTGGGTCTTTTACCATACGCCTGAGTCCAATAGACAGTCTGCAGAGTGGCTAGAAAACCGACCAAGGCTCGCCCGGGAAGGTTTTGGCCACAGTTTGCTCCCCCCACCGTATTCTCCAGACTTGGCTCCCAGCGACTATTATCTGTTCCGAAACATCAAGCGGTGACTGCAGGGAAAGAGATTCAGATCGAATGAGGAGGGCTGGGTGTATTTCGATGGCTTGGACGTTTCTTACTACAGAAAGGGCATCGAAATGTTGGAAATTCCGTACACCAAATGTATTGCTTTCGAAGGCAACTATGTATGTCGAGGAAAAAAAATAGTTTTGCCTAAAAACGCTTGGTTTCATTAAAACTTTCACTTTTCAGCCCACGTAGTATGTATAGACTTTTTGACAAAAACTTAGCTCTTTGTAGTAAAATCGATGCGCTTTGAGAAGATATTCACAGATAAAATGCTGTTCAAACAGGTTTGACAAACAAACAGAACATCGAATGATTTCACTAAAAATCTTGGAGTGGATTCTACGCATATGCAATCTAAGGGTTAAACCAATAAATCCCATTCAGCCAACAGCACTAGAAAATCGATTGTGTTTCTATTGGTGTTACAGTATGGCTTCCATTTCGACTTGAGAACTTGACAAGCACTGTCTTGTAGGTTTGGCAGTGACAGATTTATTTAACAAGTCTCCATTTTGTGGGTTTCATTTATTACTGAACAAATAAAAATAAATGAGAGTACTTATAGAAATTCAGTTTTATTATGGTTTTCGGAAGGCGAGTTAAGAATCGTATCAATAGACGAGTCAGTACCGAAAACCGAACGTAGTCTAACGTTTTAAACACCAAGCCATGTCGCTTGTGAGTGAATGGAATCCAATGTATTGTCTAAATGTGTATATGTAGATTTATTCGTAAAGTAGATAAGTAAATTATATTTCAGCATCAGCAATTATGGACATTTAAAGGCCGTAATTAGGGTTTTTTTTTTATTCGAAAGCCCTCCCCTCCTGCTTTAATTTGAACGTAAAACAACTAGAAGTGACTTGACGATATTCTGTATATACAGTCCTTCGCCATATTATTAGACCCAAGCAAAAAACAATGTTGAAGTGGTTAGTATTTTAAAGTGCGTATTAAATATGGCAATTTTTTTGACTTGTTTATTAATTTAAATTTAAATAATCTATGTACTAATATAAAAAAAAACCTTAAAACCGGTAAAAGACCATAAGTTTTTATAAAAAATAAGTTCGAAGCCTGTAGCGTAGATATTTCTATATTGGGTATTTATTTTTTGTTTGGGCCGTATATGCTTTTATTTGACACAGCGTGTTTTAAAAACAAGATTGAACCATATTTTTAGTTGATAAAACCACTCCTAAACGCAAAAATATTCAAAAAACACTTGTCCCATCAAGGTGTGACGTAATCATTCAAGCCTTTATCAAAACTACAAGTTAGACAAAACCTGTCGCAAAATGTACCCAAATTACTCCAAATAGGTGTACAAAAAATAGAAAAATGTTAAAAGTTATAATATTTATAACCCTGATTTATACATTTGAAACATCTTTTCAAAATCGTTGATTTTTTTTCCTTGATTTGTGTCTAATAATATGGCGAAGTACTGTATACTATCATTACCATCATCTTATAATGCCACATGTTACAGAAACTTAATATGGAGTTCCGCAGGGTTGCATACAACGACCACTATTTTTCTTGCCTGTTGGAGTGAAGCCACCAATCTTAATGTTTTAAAAAAAATCCATCGCTCACATTTAATTGCATTAAACACAAAATTGAAATTTGTATAAATAAGACATAAATAAAAAATAAATGTAGTTAAATATGGTAAACATTTAATGAAGCCGCTATCGTGAGATTTTTTCTTTTCAGAATCCGTAGAACCAACCTACTTATGCACATTAAGAGAGAAAAGATTCTAAATTAATTAAATTCAACAGCTGTTTGTAAGAAGCAAGAACATCAAAGTGCTTGAGTAACTGTCTCGTATTCAAATTGTGTTTTAAGACGTCAAAGTTGAATCACTAACGAAGGGTGCTTGCTTATACTCATGCGTTCTACATACTTACACACATATATTCGTCATATCATTAAACGTCAATCTTCGGAGTCGTTTTGAAACTTTGGTGTCGTTCGTCGCGCTCAAAGAAGCATACATGCATACATATGTACATACGTATATGTATAACTATAAATATATATGTAAACATATTCTAAGATAAAAAGTCAGAGTATTTATGAGAATTTATGGGAATCACACATTTTTATGTTAAAGCAAATGTGTAATTAGCAAACAAAAAAATATAAAAATAAAAAGATTGGCTCTGTATGTGTGTGTGTCTTCGGACTTAAGGAGACTTCAGTTTTTATAAACTCCTGGAATAAGCAACTTGTGATTAAACGATAAAAAAAGGTTAAACGAAACTAATTCTGTAATGAGTAAGATAATAAGCACTCCTCGAATTGCCTGTATTTTTTATGCATTTTTCATTAGTTTTTTTTTTTTAATTTTGTAAGTTAAAGGCACCGTGGTGTAATGGTTACTGCGTCCGACTACAATGCTCGGGTTCAATCCCAGGAAACATCCTAAAGTTTTTTCACTGTGTCGCCACCTCGAAAAAATGTGTGAGAAGCATTCAAGAGTATCATTTGCCACAATGATATTCTCAACTCGCCGTTCGAAGTAGGTTCCTTCAATATGCGCAAAAATATAACACGTAGGTTAGGTTCACACACAAGATTGCGAGAAGTATTCCCTGCTTCACATAGAACTGTAGCGCCACCTAATGAAAGAAGAAAGAAGCTGCAGCTATTCTTTGAACTTCTACATTCAAGTAGTGAACTCAAGGTACGAGTACCTTGACTTAGGACAATGTACATGTAAATATCGCATACATACGTAAGAGATCAATAATATTCATATTCTCGACATATCCAACGCGATATCGATCGAAATTATTCAATAAATCAACAAAGCAATGACGCTTACAGCTTCGATCAGGTCGAACTTGTTTTATGAATAACCTGTGTGGACTACGTGACTGATTTGGGACTCAGCCCTTAGCATTGCAAATCATTTAAGAAAGTATAAACCGAAAGATCAACGTATGAACAAACACAAAAAAAAAACAAAAGAGCCCAGTCTCTATTTATATTTTTTCATGTTCACGTTAAACAAATAAAAAAAATAATTAATAAATACTTAGAGAGTGGGTTTCTTTTTTTTTTTTTTTTCATTAAAAAAATAAAATGTCCATAAACACACACGCTCGACTTGGTTATCATTAATCGAATCACAAACAGAATTATTGCTCGACAATCAAATTGGCAAACATTGCCGAGCGATGTGATGGTGAAATGGTGATGTTTTTAAATAGTTTTTTTTTTTTCATGGGAACACACGCTGGAATTTTTTTTTTTTTTTTTTCTATTCTTTTATTTTGTGGAGCGCCTTTCGCCTTTCTATTCGTGTGTTATCTTGTCTACGTGAATAAAATTGAAAATATTTGTTTTTTTTTTGTATACATATGTAGGTAACACCTTCATAGAACAGTTGCTGTAGCATACACCATTCAGCCGCCTTTGACCTTGTCGCACAATCAAAATGTCAGAACCTCATTGAAATGAAATAAAACCGAATTAAATGAGTAAATATTTAATTCATGAATGTCCCTCCGTCGACGTGTAGTTTTATGGTTGAAGTAAATTTGTGTTTCATTTCCTCCGCGTTATTTAGTGGACAACAAAGCAGAATGTGTACTCCAAATTCTTGTCAACAGTGGCGAGGAGGCACCGCCACATGGCGGCAATCATTCTTTTTATTTTTATATTTTTTGGTTTGAAAGTGCTGAACTGCGATTTATGCTTAAAGTACTGCGCAATTGTCCGATCATTTGGAAATAAGATTTAATTTTTTTTTATGGCGGGCAATTTGAAAAACAAAGAGCAAAAAAATATCTCTTTAATTTCAGACATTTCTCTCGTTTCAAGGCAATGTACACGTACATTGAGCGAAATTCTTATAAAAACACTTCACATTTTTATGTTGAAACATATTTATTTCGAAATAAGTAATGATTTTGCTTAAATATGAACCATCTCCCTTTCTATTAAAGTTTCAACTAATATGTTTTGCTGTATTAATAACATCGATTTAAAGGTAATGAGTCATTTCAAATATGTAATTTGTGTAAGAAGGCGTTTTTATATGAAGCTCTTATACCTAGTACTTTCATAAAAACTGTTTCAGCTTTTAGCGGATTCCGACAGCCTCTGCTATTACCCGCATTCTTGTATTGGCTTGCGTCATTTGTTGTTTCATATTTGGTCCGTTCACACGCAAATTTAAATTAAGATTCGCTAAGTTTTAAACATGGAGTCGAGCGACAAGGAAAACAGGATTGCGGTAATTGCGCTTCATAAGTGCGGTATGGAAAAAGGGCACATTTTTAAAACGCTGCAGCCGCTAGGAATCAGACGTATGTTTGTCTTTCGAACCATTAAATTATTTGAGGATACTGATGTCAAAGAAAGACAAAGAACGCGAAGACCATGTACCGTTAGAATAACAGAAGCTGTCAAAGCTCTGTATCATCAAACAAGACTAAGGTTTGGGGGCATACAAAAGACTTACCAGGCATTTGCTGACTAAAGCACTTATGGAAAAAAGGAAGGAAAAATCGAAGTGACTGTTAGCTGATTACGCCGGTGCTGAAAACCGTCGAATTCTGTTTACGGATAAAACAATTTTCACCGTAGAAGAGAAATGTAATATACAAAATGACAGAGCTTATGCCCGGTCATCTAAAGAAGGTGGTGAGCTGTGCCAAGGATACAAAAAGGTCATCATCCTGTCTGTCATGGTTTGGTGGGAGTATCCTATAAAGGCGTTACAGAAAGAAAAGGGAGTAAAAACTTCAGCTGCAGTCTACCAGGAAACTGTTTTGGAAAGGGTGGTGAAACCGCTCAACCAGTCCCTCTTCCAAAACAACCCGTGGACCTTCCAACAGGACTCTGCTTCAGCCCATAAGGCAAACACTACCCAGGCCTGGCTCACAGAAAATGTTCCTCGCTTCATTACCTACCATTTATGATTGGTCATCAGCAAGTCCGGATCTTAATCCTTTGGATTACAAGTTATGGTCCGTTTTGGAGGGCATGGTTTGTACGAAAAGACGAGTCGTTAAAAATTAGCTTAAGGAAAGCAGTCGACACTTTTCCAATGGAAATCGTGCGTGCTGCGATTGATGAGTGGCCAACTCGTCTCAAGATCTGTTTAAGAGTAAATGGAGGTCATTTTGAATGAATCATTTTTTTTTTTAAATAAATCAATAAATATTTTTGGAAAAAACAAACTGAATACCTTTTGTTTTTATTTTTTTATGCCTATTCACATTTGTTACAGTATTTATGATAGTACTAGGTATGGTAGTTCTATCAATTTGTCGTCTAGACAGCAAAAAAAAAACTTTTTCAGATCAGCTGTTTTATAATGCCAAGGGGAAAGGTTTCCACGGATGCCAAAAGGCGAGAAGTAACTGCATACGATGACGCAGGCCCTTTTCTCTGGGATATTGCTATTCAAATCGGTCGGTTGCACACCGTTGCTCAAAATTCCTTACTTTTAAAAGTCCAGTAAGGACAAATTCATCAATATGGCCATAATACAAAAATAAATCCTCATCAAAAGTCGCTGATTTTCTAAGTAGTCAGAAGAAATGCAGGCCTTGAGTATTGCAACTTGTGATTAAATTAAATCTACCGATTGGGGGAGCATCGCGTTAAGCATTGACAAAAACATGGTCTGTAGAAAACCAGTTGAAAAGCTCGAGTTCTCTAAAAACCATATAGATCATGGTTGAATTTTGCCAAAAAAAAAACATCCATATCCTGGGAAGAAGAATGGAAGGAGGTTTTATTAGTGATGAAAACAATTTTAATCCCGATGGGCACAACGGCTTTGCTAGGTATTGACACGATAAAAGAAGAGGTGGCAGTGCTATGGTTTGGGCAGGTTTGGTAAAGCCGAAATTGCGTGGGTACCAAGGAAGCTGAACTCTATTAAATATGTCGAGCTGTTGGAAAGCTGTTGATGGTTGAGAAAGCCGGGAAGTTACGTGTGCTTCTTTTATATTCCAACAAGGAAAACGCTGCTATTCATACTGTGCAAGTCGTTCGAGAGTGGTTTTCTCAAAGGGAAATCGAGGTTTTGGACTGGGCAGCTAGAAGTTTTGACCTTAACCCTATAGAAAATGTATTTAAGCTGCTCGTACGAATTGCTTATCAAAATAGCAAACAATACCACAGTGGTGAACTAGTAAAAGAGGCAATTAAGCTGTCTTGGAACTTAATTTCAGTTAACACTCTCGAAAATTTGGTAATACGAGCATCAATGCCAAATAGAATATTTGAAGTGATAAAACAAAAACGGAGGCTCTTCGCCTTGTCGTCCTTTTCTTTATTTTTTTTTCGTTGTTTAAATTAGTGGTGTGCTAAGAATTTCGCTCAGTGTAGTTATAGGTTTGTACATAATATACGCCTTAATTAAATTTATTTTATAATTGAAAAACAAAAATACGAAGTAACAACAGGAAGCATTATCGATGGAAAGTAACAACAAAAATAAACACATAATTTACAATCGGATTAATAATATAGAATTATTAGTAAATAGCTGAGTCTATCTTAAGTCGCACATATACACCCTAAAAAAAAGAGAAAGACCACAAAACAAAGCAGAAAAAATAGATAGGTAGGTAAACAACAACAGCTCAGTACTACGAGTACGAGTATAGTAAAGTAGCAAAAAAAAAAAAAGTGGGGAGAGACGGCAAAACAAGTTTAAATTGTTTCTTTATTCCAACAAAAATACCGTCAATACGACGAAGTACTCGTGTAGACGCGATCTATATAAACGGGTGAATGTAGAGATGGAGCGATATGTGCGCGCTTGCACATGGCTTGGTTGAAAAAAAAAAAAAACTTGAAATACTTGGCGAGAAAATAAAAACTACAAATATTTATATGACGTTTATGTTTATGATAGCTTTTACGTATTTTCGAAGAAATTTTTTAACACGAGAAGACGTAAAAACCAACAAACAAAAAAAATCACATTTTATGCTACGAGTGGCAACGTGATTTTGCGATTCTATGGCTTCTTGACTTTTTTTGTTTTTTTTTTTTGAAATGAAATATAAAGCTCTCGCAAATATGTATATGTACACGTATGTTGGAGGCGAAAGGAATTCTTGGGTTTCTTTTCTGACCAGGACAATGGGAAAACAATAGCCATATCAATCAGGATGACGACATGTTTACAATGACTTCAGTTTTCTTATCAACAAACTGACTGAGTGGATTTCAGGGAAGCACTCATGGGACTTAACCTCTGATACACAAACAATCGAGACGAATGAAAGTACTCATATCCATAATGTACATACTCGTAAAACTTTAGACGCATTAAGTTTTATCGCAGTTACAGAAAACATATCAGGCAAAAAGGAAACGAATCCGAGTACACAACAAAAGATTATAAGCATGATTATGAACGGGTTTGAGGCTAATTTTGCCATGTCTCGATAATTTATATGTTTAGCCCCTTAAGCATCACCCAAATGTTGAATGCTAAGCCCTTCGTTATGCAGCCCACTCTTAAACTAAGCAAAACACAGATATCTCAGGTTAATAGGTCAATCGCTCCGGCGCGGCGCATCTGACGGTGGCATGACTTTGAACTTGTTTGCCAAGAAAACAATAAATTGATAGATAAACAAAGAAGAAGTCGAGTTACTTTTTGTTCTCGGAACTTTGTCTGCATTTGATTTTTTCTAAAAACGCAGTCCTATTCCTAAAAAAAAATACTTAAATACACAGAATTTCGATCAAAATAAGAAGTTTTAAGCATTTTTATGGAAAAAAAAATCCTCTTTTCCGTTTACTTGAACTTTTCATTTATTTATTTCGATTTTCCGAGGATTCAATTAAGAAGTTTTTTTTAAGACTTTTAGAACAACAAAACTTTGCTTGTGTTCAATCAAATTAAGTAGTTTTTTCTTTGGGGAGTGTTTGTTTGATTTTTTCCCCAGTTGCGTTGTTTTAAACCAGCAAAAAAAAAAATTGAATTAAGAAATCTGGTAAAGTCGTACTTGCACAACTGGTACACAAATTTAATTTTTCCCAATGTAGTGAAAGGAGAGACACCTACATATGTATGTATATTATAAGTATAGGAAAACATCAAGACTCCTTTATTTTGATTAAAATCAATGGTTTAAGTATAAGCTCTTACTTACTTACTTAGTTGGCGCTACACCTCGAGGTGAACCTGGGCCTGCTTCTCGCAACCATTTGTGTGTGCGTGTTATATTTTTGCACGACTCCGAACGACGAGTTGAGAAGCTCAATCGTGACAAATGATACTCTTTGATGCTTATCAGACATTCGAAAGAGGTGGGCACTGTGAAAAACTTTTAGGTGTTTGCGGCGGGATTCGAACCCAAGACCGCTGGCTCAGTAGTCCGACGCACTAACAACTTGCGCTACGGTGCCCACTAAGTATAAGCTCAATGCTGATTTTTAGGGCATATTTCTAGGATCAACCATTCAATTTTTTACTCTTACACATACAACTTTCCCCACACGTATCCACTTTTACTTCATTGTGATAGGATTACGTCACTTCTGGATATGTAAACAGTTAGGTTAGGTTATGGGGTGGCGGCTTAGCCTCACATAGACCATGTAAACAGTTGGGTAGTTGAAATTTTAAAAAAAAAAATAGTAAATAAAAAACTGTACAACTTAATGCAGTTCTGATAATTTTGGTTCAATCTACACTTTATTCTCAATGTTTGCGATTTTATTCAGATTTTTCTGAACGACATTTTTGGAGATAAGGTAGGGGGACAGTGATTTGTTAAAGTTTTTCTGAAAAAGTGTTTAGAAAAAAGTAATGCAAAAAAATATTTCATTTTTGGATTCGTGCTTTAACGAACTTTCATTTGACACCCTACACGATACCATTAATTAATTTTATTTTAACTTCCCATTCGACACCCCTTAAGTCGAAATTCAGCTCTTTAAGTCTATGTGAAATGGTCTCTGAGAAAAACGCCTGTGACAAACGGGCAGACAGACAGACGCCGAACTGATTCCATTAGTGTTCCATTTTTGGGTACGGAACACTAAAAATAAAAGGACGTCAGTAAAAACCATAATTATTCCGCATAGAGTGAATGCAACTGGGTGCAAAAAGACTGCATACACTTATGTATGTACAGTAAAACTTGTGAATAGTCGAATGCTTCGGTGCATATATTTTCTACTATTCGCAACATTTCCACTATTCGCAATTTTTTCCACAATCGGCAACCTAATTTCTTTTATAATTTTTCAATCAATTCTTATATCGGAGTTCAGAATGTGTACTTGCTGAATGTAGCCGCCAGCAGAATGAGAAACACACAAAAAGTAACAATTGAAATGTCAAAATTCTCGGAAAAGGAAACGAAGCCGATAAAATGTTAATGAATTTTGGCTCATTCATATCTTGATTCTGTTATTGAGAAGTGAATTGGCATGGGGAGAAAACAAAATTGATTGAAAAATTTTCCAGTATTCAGATTTCGGAAAAACTTTAAATTATTTTTATTACTTTTATTTGGATGGGGATGGGACTCGCATGGTGCTTCTATTTATAGATTTTCGAATTATCGAGTGGTCACTGCATTGAAACATTTTTGGATGGCTTTGGACTTTCTATCCACTACCACAGTTTTAAGTTCTGAGATATGACGAAGTTTACAAGATACAGAGTCCTGTATAGGTATATATAAAGTAGGCTACACACTGACACTATCATTTTTGAAATGACATTCTTGCTGGAGTGCTGTCAAAATGACAGTGTGTAGCTTGGAATTAAATTTTCAATTGAAGTGATGACGAGAATGATGAGGGTTGAACTTGTTCGTGGATTTTGCTAGAATGACGGAAACTGATGTATTTAACCCTCTAAGACTACTTTTGAACATGATGGAAGAAAATAAGTCGGATAATTTTTTCTAAGGTAAATTGGGGCCTCTGAATTCAAAAATGAACTCAGAAAGGGTGTAGAAGCTTTCGTTTACCTGTGATCTGTTAAAATATCTCAAGGCACTGTATCACTATTTCACTGCTACAACGCACAATTTTTATATTTTCACAAATATGCCACTTGATTTTATTAGTAAATAAACATACCTTTGACGAAAAAAATTATGAGTTGGATTGATTTGTTAAATTTCACTTTTATTGACGCGGCAAAATAATGACGTGTACCAAACCAAATTTTTTGCGCCACAAAACACGTTGCTTCCGCAATTTAAAATAAAAACTCCGCTAAAAGCTTCGTATAACTCTCAAAGCTTTTGTATATATGTTGGTGTGTTAGTTAGTAACAGCCAAAAAATATTCAAATGATATAAGACTTATTACTTTTTTCGTTAATTCAAGTAATATGATATGTGTCTTGAGACACTCTTGGGTGTTAGAGGGTTAAATGATAATGTGTAGGCTAATTTCATAATTCAGCATTTTTCAGTCGAGTTTGCACGTGTTGCGGAAACAATATTTTGAAAATAGTGGCTCCTACTGATCCAAAACAACTTTTGAAGGAATTTATTAACTGTGATAGACGTCACAGCGTTCTATGGGGCACGCATAAGCAATTTCTTTATCATTGATATTTCAAAAAAAAAAAAAAAAACGATAAACTCAACAATGAATAAAAAAATTGAGAATATTTTTGAAAAAATTTCATTCCTGGAATTATAGTGTATAGCCTAGAATGAAATGATGGAAAATGACAGTATAGAAATGTAATTTCAAAAATAATAGTGTGTAGCCTACTTAACCTAATAACTGCAGTCAGTTTTCATTCAGAGATAGTTAGTGGGTCTCAAATGCAAGATTCAGCATAAAGTAGAATGGTGATATTTTTGTGAGATCAGTTATTTTCTAAAATATATAAATTTCTGATTATAAATGCATTTACTTACTATGCAACCATATCATTTTGCACCTCACTTTACATACTCGTCGCATCTACATAGTGCTTAACGCGATTCCAACTTGTTCGTGTCATCTGAGCTGAGTTGATTAATTGCTCCTTCAAGTGGCATTTATCAGTCAATGTTGCTTGTCGGTACCCTTTTACACTTCCATTATGCCTTACCACGCCCTTTTATTTCTTCAAATTAGTCCTGAAGTATGTATCCTTGACAAAAGCGAGACATGGGAGTACATATACATACGTATGTATGTTGATATGAAGGTAGAAACAGAATCCTTGCTTGCCTGGCATACGAGTATTTTTCGCAAATTTTCGAAAACGGAAAATAAAGTTACAATAAATGAATTTCAACTCCTGTTCTACCATCATATTCATTCATTATTACTTACCACCCACCCTATGTATACGTTTATAAGTGCGTAATATTATGACTGATGATAGGGTTTCGAATGTTTTTGCGTTGTATTGGACATTTCCCACGCCAATTTTAATAAACATTCGATTGATATCTCTGAAGATAGAGGTGACTGTTGGTTTTTGTCGCCTTGTGGCAATATTTCCGGCGGCGCTGGCTTAAATTACAAAATATCATTTCCGCTGTTAATGTTGATTTTTGATCGAAAAAGATTTCATTTCGATGATAAGCCCGCCCTATCGATTTTGGCATCAGACAAAAACATACGTGCATTGTTTACTAAAAGGTGACACTGGATATTTGTATGCTGGCAAGCGTGATTCATTTTGAGCAACAAACAGTAGATTAGGTTTAATTTAGAAAATTGATTATGAATGCAGGAAACAATAAAACAGAGAACACGTTTGTGTGCTCAAAATAATCACTGGAGAACGTTTGCTTATTGTTTTTGTATCTGAAAATGTTGTAACGTGACATGTCTACTGGTTGATTCTGAAGATTATAGGTTCAAGTCCAAATACGACACCTAGTATTTATTTTTAACATTCTGGGTTATCTTATGACCTTACGATGTTCTTATTGTCTGAAATCGACCATCGATCTTCGATTTTGGAACCTTTCACTTTTAACTGCCTTTTGTATGCAAGGACCTTCTTGTTATACTTCTTTGTCTAGACGACTAGTGTTTCACAAAGATCCGACATCGGGCATCTACGAGTACTCGTAGTTTTAAATGACAACCTGTCTACAGGGTCAGGTGTACGATTCCAATTCAACGCTAAACATCTGCTCTAAAAAATTAATAACTTAACGCAGAGATGCTCGTAAATAAATACTTAAATATAGCTAACCGAGCTATACACTTAATTAAAGATAATTCATCTGGTCCAAGACACATGTTACCTACATATGTATATGTATATATTTATTAATGTACTGCTAGTGCTATAAAAGTTAATGTTTCTTTCTTTTTACGAGTTGATTACTCGTATGTTTGTTATTTTTACGATGTTGCGAGAAAATATAATATGTTCAGTTCACTAATATGATTTCTAGTTCGGGTGCATACATACATATACATCTACGTTTTTAGTACACAAACAGTTTGTTTCATACGGTATATTACCTACTTTATGCTTGAATCGATATACGAGTAAAAGCATCGGTATACCGTGGAATATATTTAAATATATGTTTGAATAATGATTTGTTTAACTTGAACCGTACATAATAATATATGCTAATATTTACTAACAAGCTGTGGCTATAACTCATAGCTATTTCATGGGCAGTAGCAATGCACAAAGAAAGAGCCATGTATGAACTTTAAAGCGCTGCATAAACTGAAAGGGAAGATGTGGGCATTAACAAACGCGAATACTGCACGTAGTCACCGTCACCGTCACCGACGAGACAGTCAAGGTGGTGGACTATTTTTTAAACAAATACACAACTAAATTGGCCCTTTTTGTTGTTTTCTAGTATGTGATAATACCAGTCGCATGAAGTTGACCATGGTGAAAGCACTTTTTCCCCAAAACTAAATAACTCGCAAGCTTTTGTTGTACGAAAATTTGCATAGCATGTTCAGTAATTCAAAAATTTACTATCAAAGGTAACGTGCTTCTAATGACATTACATTCTGTGACCTTCCAAAAAGGTTGGAAGTTAATATTCGCACACGAATAGACCAAGTGATACACCGCAAGAAAGAAATGAAAATACATATGTAGGATGAAGAACTAAACTTTTTTTACAGCTTTATCAATTCTTTTTTAGATGATCAGTTCAGTTTCAGTTTCAGTTGAGCTATCAGTTGAGCTTTCAGTTAAACTGCTGTGTAAATGCAAAAACTGAAACATTTAACTGAAACTGAAACATATGGAATTCCCGTCAGTTTTCAGTTCAGTTGTCAGTTTAACTGCTCAGAAGTAAAATAAAAGCTCAACTGAATACCGAACTGAAGTCGAAATACACTACCTCTTTTAACTGAAATGTCAACTGAACTGACAACTAAAACTGAAACTGATTTCTAAATGGGGCTCAATAAGTAATCAAGCTCAATGCTCATGATAAGACATTAGACCAGAAAAATTCGAAATAATAATTTCCAAGTATTTTTGGAGTTTGAATATCTACATAATCCAATTAGCATTTCCAGCAACTTTGTAAGATTATTTTCAAAGCCACAGTCTTCTATAACAATATAAATGTATATTCCAATTACAACAGCTAATACTTGACAAAAAATGTTTTAGGCATATGTACATAACCTATGTACATTTGTATGTCTATTAGTATATGTATGTAGTTAACCATCCCAGAGATTAATTTGATTATTAACACACCCACGTCAGTCAATTGAGGAGTTCCACACTTCGAGAAATTTATGCCAAATATCGAATTTCACCACCAAACTCGTTTGTTTTACCTCAAAAGAAATAGGCGTAACGTCACCCGAAATATGTAAAAAGGAGTGAGGAACACGTTACGGTAATGCGCATTTTATTGATTTTTCAAGAAAATCACTCAGCCAGCGTGGTTTAAAAATAACTCTAAAAGAAATGAAACCCAAGTCTATATTTTTAATTTCAACAATCGAAAAGTAGGCGTGGTTATTAACTTAAATTTTTAATTGACAGATGTCAGGTGACAATTTAAATAAACTTTTTGGGACGAGTTTTCGTACAATGTACATGATTGTATACGTACTCGTATGTGTACGATAGAAACACGACATAGGAATAGGAAAGGTTATCATGTCCAAACGAAAATCATTTGTAAAAGTAAGCCTGAGAATATGCAGCTGTTTTAAAACTAATGAAACAAAAGTTTTCCTTACCATCGTCCAATCTGTTGTATGCCACAACAAAGGACCTCACATCACAACACTACTAGTATGTATTTCCCAAGTGGTGTAGGTGTTACCTCATAATTTTACAACACATCACCGACTATTTCATCAGCAGGGCTTAACACCAAACGATGGGTAGGAAACCATTTCGAAGGTATTCCACCCATCACCACCACCACGACCTGTGCTATAATAACAGCATAGAAACCCAAAATTTACATAGCAAGGACATATTGAGGTTGGCAAAATTTCGCCGCGTAACTAATCGGAACCTTCAGAGGAATAGTTTTGATGTAATTACCATAATTTGGGGAAAATACCTCCTGGGAAAGGATCTCTCGATAGTTATGCAAATTTCAAACGTCAATCCGAATAAATCAGTGGTAGTGGGGGGGTGGGGGGGGGCTTTCTATTCAGAATGCGGAATGCCCCAAGGATATTGTGACAGATCCCATCTAAAATTAAAAATGAAATCTAAGAGAAGCAATCTCAACTCACCTGTTTCACGCTTTCGCTTGCTAGCCTTCTGTAGCTGCTGCTGTTGTTGTTGTTGGTGCTGCAACTGCTGCTGCTGTTGTTGTTGATGCTGTTGATATTTATTTGTTAAAGCACGTATGTCTGTCTTATCAACTGGTGCTACCGTTGTTGCTGAGGACCTCACAGACTTGTCGAGAAATATTATTCCAGGACGCTGTTGCTGTTGATGATTATTGCTACCTGTCAAACTACCACCACCACTGCTGTTGCTGCTGCTGTGGTGTACGACTTGTTGCTGCTGTTGGTGGGGCGTAGGTGCAACAGCAGAAATACAGTTGTATGATGAAGAATTAGCCGTAGATGAGGACGATCCGTTTAATTTGATGGAGCCGTTATCATTACTGTGAGTGGCCTTAATTTGACCAGCAACGATTTGAGTGTGGGTCGACGACGTCGGCAAAGAGTCTGGTAGCCGAGAGCTATGATGGGTGTTGTTTGTGTTTGAGCTTCTCGATGATGATGAGTACTGATGATGATGATGATGCTGCTGCTGTTTCTGCTGATGTTGATGGTGATGATTTACTTCAACTGAGTATTGGTCACTTAAATTATTCTGGTGATAGATACCTGCAACGGCACTACCGTCTGATGTCAAACCAAGTTGCTGCTGACGATGGTGTACGTTATGTAGCTGTTCCTCTAATTGTTGTTGATGACCACTATCATTTGAATAAGTCGACGAGGTTACAAGTTGGAAATTATTTTCTGGACAATTGTTGTTGTTGCTGCTGTGGCAACCGCCCTGTATATTGGGGCGACTAGGAAAGTCGTAGTTGGACGACAAAAAATGCGAAGTTTTCATTTGCGGTTCAGAATTCCAAGCGATTAAGTGATTTCTCTTGTTGAACTGTTCGCGTCGTCGTTTCAACCTTTCAACACACTGAATACGTAAAAAACATTTCTCCCAAACACATTGAACCGAATGAATTATTGATTAATTAACTTTTTTTCCTCAATCACATTCACTTGCATTTATATCTCGCTTGGAACACAAAAATAAAATAAAAACTGAAAAAAACACAAGAAATTTAGAGATTTTCATTCACTTTAGAGAAAACACTTCTACGATACACTCTGGGAGGAAGGACAATACTGAACATTAGAATATCTAATAAGAGACTTAAATTTACAGACCAGACTACTGCGGATTATTGTTATGGGATCTTCACTTCCCTCTGGCGCGCCGTATAGAAAAGAGGAACATATTTAAGTGAGAGAAGAAATATTGCGTCGCAGGTCTCTCTGAAAGTACCTATATACGGGTATCTACCATTCTGCTACTGCCGATGATGGTGGGAAGTATATGTGTGTGTACCTACTCTGTGCGGACTTGTGAATGGAGGATAGGGAATCCCTATGAGTCCTTCGTGCCGTGTTGTTATGATTCATTCAGGAGTTTGCGCAGTTGAAAGAGCTAGTGCGGTAGGGAGGTATGGTGTTGCCAGATACAGCAATAAGGAGCCACCCAATGAATGGGGTGGGTGTCGCAAAAGAACTGAATGAAATTCTTGCATAAATTAAACGTAGGTAGGTAGGTATGTATGTACACTTGATTTACGAAATGTTTTGTAATCCCAATGCGAAATTTTCAAGCGTAAGTTATGAACTTGTATACGTATGTGCATTAGTATTTAAAAAAACATAAGGTGGTCTTTCACTGATTTTCGAGTCATTCGATTCACCGGTGATTATAGCGCAATCAAAGTTACTGTTATGTATAGTTTTTTATTGTAAGTAACACATAATATGTGGGATAATAGCATAGCAATGTTTGCCTACGGAAGATGCTTCAATTTTCTGTTAGAATTGATGATGACTACGCAACACCTTCTATTACAATGAAATCTTTCTTAAGCGAAAACCTACGGAACCGGAGTTTTTTGTCCGGTTATGAGAGCTCACCGTTTGTAATAACGCAATTGATATGGAAAATTAGAAATTGGTTCCCGAAAATGTGTCTGTTCAAGGGAATTGTCCACTTTCCGAAATGTCCGCTTTTGGGAGCTTTTACTGTAGTAATAAGTTCTTTGTCCATATAAATCAGTTATATTCTCCGAAATAACGTTAGTTAAAATAAATGCATGTGTGGGCAAAAAAACAATTTCACTTTTTAGATTGTGCTGAAAAAAATTCTAACGGTAAGAATGAATGAGAATTGCATAAAAGAAAGATAGGTACTGTCATTGACACCTATGCTCCTGTTTCTAGCTTTTGTGTCTCGATAGAAAGTGCATATCGAAGACCGAAGCCAGACATCAAATTATTAGAACGTCAGTTGTGAATTGACTTCAGTTGAAAGCACGTAATCTAAGCTTATGTGGGTAGCTCAAAAAGTACATACATGCAGCAGGTGAGTAGTTCCAAAACCATATAACTAAGCAGACTTGTACAGGCAGTATAAAATCAATGCAAAACACAATTTATTCCGTTTCCTAATTAACAGATATTTTTTCTCGACGTTTCTGTATCTCTCAGCGTAGTTTAGTGGCAGCGCTCAAAATCCTTTGGTGAAATGCTTTCTACAACAAATGCAAGAAATGGACTTACAGTAGTTGCCCTACCAACAAGAACAAAGGATTCGTTCCAAAGGAATACATTACCAAACATTCAATTCAAAAAAAAAACAAGTCAGGCACTATACTACAAGTCCGTCGTAACGGTCATGGCAAGTCGGAAAAACTTCAACTTCCAGCTAACCCACCGAAGGCCGCCGAAAAACTCCCATTAGTTCTGTGATTAATGCGTAAACTGGTGTCCTCGAGGTAGTTAAAAAGTTGTTGCTGATTCGTGCACTACTTCTACTACGCAAATGATGTCTGCCAGTGCTAATTTTCTTGTTGATAAGAAGACACCTTATGTTACATTGAATTAGCTCCACGTATCAGTATTAAACTCAACCATATGTTTAAAAAAAAAACTATTCCTTGGATCTCACCGATCACCTACCGTGGATGGTTTTTTACTAATAGAAACTAATAACACTATCCAATTGTGTCTAAAAAGTTATAATCTAAAACGAATTCAACCATATGGACGGACGGGCACCCAATACTCGATGGATTTTCACCAAACCCTCCCGACTGGTAATGCCATACCTTTTTAAAAACGTGGGCGCAAAGCTGGATTTTTCCTCCGAACAATTTTTGGAAGAAACGGGCAAACACAACACACAATTCATTTAAAATAACTCTGTATGCGCGGCGGCTGAACATTACCTTCACGGAAACTCTCAATGAATCTATAGGGATTTGTCATTTATTCTTTCGGAATCGACTCAACTTAATGCTATAACAAGGCTGACAGGGACGGCAATGAAGAGAGAATAATTAGGTAACAGGTGTGTTTCCATATGGAAACTCTATTCTGCCCGACCCTGGATTCCCCCCTTCCTTCCACATGCGAAAGCCGGCTTCCATATCGTACCGCACCGTAGGTCACATACAAAAGTGTCAACCAGGTCATTTCTGGGCAGCCAACTCACCTAGAAATTCAAGTCGCCTTTAAACGATATGTTATTGTTGTTGTTCTTGCGTCGATGTGTCTTGTTTTTCTTTCTACTGTATGCTCGTTTTGTCATTGAGCGAAAATAAACTTTGTTTTTCTGTTTATTTTAAATTAAATTTCACTACTTTATGCAACACTACACATGAAACTTAATTCTCAGGTATGACAAGGGGACAAATAAAACACCACACACGTCTGTCTATTCGAAGAGTGACAGCTGCCAGTGAGACAGTCCGCCCGGGAAAATGCGACCGCTCCCGAAAAAAAAAAATCCTCCTCCCTGACAGTTTCTAAACAAGGCATATACACCACACACGCATACAACCACACATATAAACCAATTTCAGTGAATTGCGTGTTGTACACTTTCCCCTTCGAGTGTATTTAAGAAGAGATTCCTCATTTTCTAATAATTTTTGTCGTTTATTCCATTTTTTATGCAAATTATATATATAAATGGATCTATTCCGCCGCTGAACACTTACGTGCACACAGTTATCAAGCTATTTTCCAATTTACTTATATTTCTCGTCACACTCACACTGAAAAAACTGATTGAAGATTTTAGATCACATACGGAAACTTCAAATTGATTTCACCAATCACCACGTATTCCAAATGAATAATTTCTTAAAACCCAATGGTTGTGATGTAAAATAAGAAAATTAAAGGAAAAAAACACTGGATAGGATAGATTAATTTTCTATTTATTATTTTTTTTGTAATTTTATTGCGTTTGTTCAGGAACGCTCGCCATTTTTCTTCACAACACACGGTTCTCGCGTAATAGCGTACGTACACCGACGATGGTCACCGCAGTCCCGTCTCTCATTCGTTTGTGTGGTACCGAGTTTTCGCCGTCTGATTTGGCTGTCAGAAAAAATTCAGTACGATAGACGGTGACACTATGGTGGAAAAAATGCTTGTGCGTGAAATTCGAAACAAAAAAAAATAACACAAACGATTCAACTGCACGAAAACAAAATGGTTTCTGTGACAATTGCGTGGTGTGTTTCCAAATTCGCGCTGCTTGAAAAGAGTTATTTAATTTTATTTTACTGTATCTGTATTATTAGATATTTAGTTTTTGTTAGTTAATTTCTTTTAAAAACACTTGTTTATTTATGTTTTATGTACTAAATATTAATTTTTCTCTTGGATGAGGCGGCATCTGGTGGTGAGGTATCATCGAAAGTGATGACATCAACCACTATGTAGAAAGTAGTAGAATGTTGACTTAACGAAGGAAAAGCAAAATGTCCAACAATGGCGTTCAAATTTAGCTAATATATAAACCACAAAGGAAAATTAGTAAAAGAGGAATTTATCTCTAAATGATTTGCGAATAAGTAGCACCCTAGAAGTATTCAAAACAAAAATTGGTCGTGTATGAAATTAGTCGTAGACTGAGAAAGACGAAAATTACTTGTGCCGTATATTCACGCAGAAAGGACCAGCTATAATTTTTTTAGTTCATCTTTTGTTTTTATGTGTATTTTGTTGTGTAATCGTTGGTATCAAACCGAATTCTAGGTTTCGGATTTTTTTTTATTTATTCACCTACGTACGTACATAACTTAAAAAAAACATTTTGCTCTTCATAGTCACCTAAGTCGGCTTAAGCGACTGTTAAATTTCGCATATAATATTTTGACGCTTGGGTTTGTTCGTTCAAATAACTTTACAATAACATTTCAAAGTCGTTACTATACATAGTCATAATCAACCCATGAATAGTGCGTATAGCCGACTTTAGTTACAGTCGCCACTAAATAAAAAGGCTGACTATAAATTTCCGTTATTCATAAATACATTTTTGCCTGTATATTAGTTAGTATCGGCTTTGGTATGTTTTTGTAAAGTGATTTGAACGAATAAACCCAAACTTCAAAATATTTTATGAGCAATTTAAAGCCGACTCTAATTATTTAAAGTGACGTTTGACTCATTTTAAATTTCGAGCTGGCTATAAGTTTAGGGTCGACTATAAGGTGACTATGAATAGCAAAAAGTACATTTTAGGTTATGTACATAGGTGAATAAATTCTTTTAATCTTGGCTTTATCCGGCTATGATTTTGCGCCAATCTTTTTGTAACTGTTGCCGGCAAAATTTGTTAAGCCAACCCTCTCGCTTCAAGTTACATACTTCGCTTGTATATCTAGATATCCATCAAGTTCAAGAACATCGATAGCTAATTTCTCAGAAGTCAAAACCAAAAATATTTGCTAATACCTACCTGACGAATAAATATAATGCTTACGTTTTTAAAATTAACACCTTGATCTCCATAATGAAGAACTATGTAATTGATTTTAGTAATTAACTGATTTCAAAACGAAATTAGCGAACATATGTAACTTCTACGTATACGGTTATAACAAAACACATACGTAGGTGGATGCATAATGTACATTTGT
The DNA here is from genome assembly GCA_949775065.1 of Brachyopa scutellaris. NCBI lineage: Eukaryota > Metazoa > Arthropoda > Insecta > Diptera > Syrphidae > Brachyopa > Brachyopa scutellaris. Next base: position 117,040,313 of record OX459113.1, read on the forward strand.
TGGTTGATACAATGTTAGAGCTACATATTCTTTTGGAGAAAAGGGGATAAATCCGAATTGGCACAAGTCAAAGGAGTTATCCATGCTCTGCGCACGTCCAATTCGGCTTTATATTTGTTTTGTACCTACCGAAAAATTCGTTTTTTGTAGTCGAAATAATATTATAAGATCTCATAATAATCTATTTTTGAAGTCATCAGAATTGCTATTTTCTTGCCATTCTTCGTAAAGTATGAGTATGTAATATCTAGAGATACATATTTCCCGCATTAACGCCTACAACTGGGCTTTCTTATATAAAATATCCGGGAGATATGTGCTGGTACACTTTCAATGCAAATTTTGTTCTGTATTACAGTACTTATTTCGCTGCCTTATCCTTTACTGTTTACCCTATTTTGTGATCTTTATATATAAAATTGAGCTGTTCGTTTGATACCTCAAAACTCATAAACTAACCATCCGATTGAGCGGAAACTTAAACTACTTATATACTTTTTCTGTGGTTTGAAGTGTTCGTACATCCAAAAATTTCAAGTTCTCCGGTAGCTGGCGCTGGAACTCAAAAATGTTTAAACTCACCGTACGATTAAGCTGAAACTTACACAATATATTTGCAATGATGTGAGTAATGATCGTACATCAAAAGTTCTCAAAATGTCCAATAGATGGCGCTGGAACACCAACATTTCAAAACCATCCGATTGAGCTGAAACTTACAGAATATATTTGTTATGAAGTGAGAAATGTTTGTTAATCAAAAGTTTCCAAATTTTCCGATAGACGGCCATGAAAACCAAAATCTCAAAATTATTACTACAGCAATGCACGGTGACAGCTAACAGTTAACTTTTGATTTACGTGCACTTCTCGCTTCATAACAAATATATTGTCTAAGTTTCAGCTTAATCAGGTGGTAATTTTTTGAGTTTTTAGAATATTATTGTTTGGACAGTTTTCTTAAAACCAAATAGAGTTGTTGGCATTTAATTATCCACCAGAGTTATTACTTTTCACAATAAGTCGCTCGCGAAGCGCACCGGGTAACCACTAGTACTATTATAAAGGTAGGGTTCGCATTAATGTGTAAGAATGAAAGATAAAAAATACTATCTATGGTCATATATAATTAGCTTTGAAGTTCCAGAAATAATCCATCTACTTACATGATTGATAGCAAACTTACTATAGATACTACCATCCGAAGTGTTAAAAAAAAACAACTCAGTGGCAGTGGTCTGATCCCCTCAATTGCGACAATAATCGGGCCAACAAGCCTCTACCTTTATATCAACCTAGCAACTGCCAACCAAAATTCCTTCTAAAGCTTAAGCTTACAATCCACAGCTATTTAAAGCACCATATTCATCAGTACGCATGGGATTCTTACTCATCACCTCACTTTATGTATTTAACCGTAAGTATAGTTTACCTGTACAAAATAAAATAATTGAATAAAATTAAAAAAATATTTGGCAATTTGTTTATTTAATTTCACGAGGTGAACTTAAACAAACAGGTGCAATAAACGATCCACAAATAAATACGAAGGTACGTGTACAAAGGGACAAAGTGTATCTTTAGGTTCAATTTTCAGGGTTGAATGCGACTGCGATTTACAACTTTATTGATGTATCCGTTTAGCATATGATCTTTAAATACTGAACAAATATTTTCTGATCAGTACGTTTCTACGCGATCCATATTATAATAACTCAATACATAAATATGTATATACAAATGTACAGATGTTCTACCGATTTGGAGATTCAAGGAGAAATACTTCACGAAATCGATATTTTTTATGGAATTATTTTTTTTCTTGTGAATGATAAGTGGGTCAGTAAATAAATTGGTAAATTTTATTCGTGACACATAAACATAAAGCAACTGTGCATCAAAATCTAGATTTTCCATATATTATAATTGTTTCCATAAATATTGTATCTATAACAACTTTAATGAAGTGGGATACGTAGAATGTACTCGTACGTCGTACCTTGTAGATCAGCCAGTGGCATTATGAAGGCGTGAGTCAAAAATGTTGTTGACATTCCAAAAACTTTTGGATTCGTTACTTTTATTTTTGTTTTATAAACTTGGTTTGGTACAAGATGTTTGGTTTACTAGAAATGGTATGCAAATAATAAACTCTACGTTATATCAATCTCATTTGTGCAATGAAGTTAATTAACGCCTATCGAATAATACCCTCCATATGGGGGGTAGCATATGGCACTATTAATTAGAGATAAAAAAAAACATTCTTCAAATAACGATTGCCTTTCATTTTGAAACGACTCTCAGTCATTTCCTTCAAGCTCTCCCTGTGTCATAAAATGGTTGCCACTGTGCCCACTTTTATTGTCTTTTGTTTAAAAGGTAAAACTAATTAAATTTCAAAGCGAATGGAACTGGAAATTATATGGGCTCATAAAGTTAGAACCTATTCCCACATTAAATTTTGATCAAAGTTAATTTTAAATCAACGTCATTATTCAATCGCTTCGTAATTTTTATGGAAAAGTAAACGGTGATTGACTTTGATAGTAGAAACGCAACAACGCAGCAACACTAACTTCGACAGTCACAACACTTTAGAATCAATCAATAGTCAAATAAAGCCAACATTAAAAACATCACCTACACATAGCTTTAAATATACTTTTTGTTATTCATAGTCACCTTATATTCGACTTTAAACTTATAGCCGACTCGTAATTTAAAAACGTCACTTTAAAATATTAGAGTCGGCTTTAAGCGACCGTTAAATTTGCCACATAATAAAGAAAATATGTTTATGAATCACGAAAAGTTATAGCCGGCTTTTTTATTTCGTTTTGTTTGTTATTTATTTACAAAATAAGGTTACAATATTGTATGTTACCTGCGAAGCTTGAGGCTTATCTGCAGGTGATTAAAATTCAAATTCATATAATGTTTGGAAGTTAAGCAGTATATAGTTGTTAATTTTCTGTGAGTTTGTTTGTAATAATTTTTATGTGATAAAAAGGATAAGAGGTTATAAACTAATATGTAATTTAATTGATATAATTATTAATAGAAAGAAAGTATTTTTTTAATTTTTTTTTGCGTTTTTTGAAATTAATAATATTTTTTAGGTTGGCGGGTAGTGAATTCATAATTGTTGGAACATTATGCTCGAGTTGTCGTTTTCCATAGTTGTTGAATACTACTGGTGTATTCTGGTTGTGATTGATTGGCTGCTGAAAACGGACGTCATCATAATACTCTAGAATTGTTGTCATCTTGTACACGCTACTGACATCTAGAACTTGAAAATTATAATTTGTATTATTGATAATTTTTACCAGGCGTCGCTGTAGACTGCGAATTTTATCGAGATGTGTTTTAGATGCATTGCCCCATGCTAAAATTCCATATCTGATTCTTGATTCAGCAAGTGAAAAGTACACCTGCCTCTGGATATCTATTGTAGTATACTTCTTAAGGTAAACCATCGCAAAAACAGCACTCTTTAGCTGCATCCGTAAACATTGTATTTGCTCGTTCCATATAAGAAGATCGTCAATGATTATACCTAGATATTTTATGGATTTAACGACTTCGATGGGTTCAGTTCTTCGGGTAGTTGGACAGCCTTCGTTCCGGTGATATACATTAATGTCTCTTGTTGCTTGCTTCGGTGTGCGAATGTGCATCATCTTTGTCTTCTCAGCGTTTATCACCAAACCGTGGTCATGGCACCATCTTGAAACCTTGTTGAATTCTCTCTGCATTCTTGTTATCGCCATTTCCAGGTTGTTATGTTTTACCACAATAGCGATATCATCTGCGTATGCAAAAACCGTAGATTCTTTAAATACGCGAAGGAGTTCGTTGGTATAAAGAATGAACAATAATGGACCTAACTTCGAACCATGTGATACACCGTAAGTGCTCTGTTTTTCTTCGCTGACTGTATCAGATACCTTCACTTTAATTGTTCTGCCTGATTTAGTGACGGCTGTAACCAAAGTCGGCTCTAGGCACTATTCAAGGGCTGACTATGAATTTGTGCCAATATTTTTTAATGGGGATGAACACATTAACACAGCAATTTCAACTTCAACATTATACCTACATACATATGTAAATCCTAAATCTGCTGTTGCTGTCACATCCTACCAACCTTGCGGTGACGTTTTCATTGCAATATGACAAAAATGGCATAATTATTGAACACAATTTTTGCAATCGTTAAAGAATCATTTTGGGTTTGTTTATAAAGAATATTGCTTCTTGTTTTTTTTTTTTTTTTTTGTTACATAATTGCTGGTGCTGTGTTTATAATATTTGATTCGACTTCAAACGTTGAAGTGCTTGCTCCTGTTAAAGTTGCTATTGATTTTATCATGAGTCATTCAATGTTTATTCTACCAATATCCGACTATGTCTATTACTTTTGGCGATGACCTTGAACAGAAAGAATTTTTATAACGCCAAAATATTATTTAAAAAAAAAACAGAAAAATTTTCAACAATTCATGCCAACAAAATCCTACAATCAATACCGTTTAAGATGGTTTGCTTTGTTATAAAATAATTATTTTCGCAAGCAACCAGACTTGAAGTCGCAATCCATATCAGCTTATTAGCATGTTTTGTCTAAATTGTGTTGACAACACTTGCAAATATGGATCAGAGTTAATAAATACGCATAATTAATGATGATTGACAAACTTCCACTGCCGCCTACATGTCAACAAAATCACATGGCACTGAAACCATATAAAAAGACGGGTCATATGCACTGTAGTACCAGATAATAAAAAAAATCTGCCCGATACAGATTCGACATTAGCGGAAAAGATGTACAAATTTGTAAGAATATCGAATTTCAAGAAATTTAAATTTTTAACTTATAAATCTTTTCTACTTTTTTTTTGTTTTTAGATAATTATTGCAGCCTTAATAGCGTGCTGTTTGGCAACACCTGCTGAATACTACAGAGGTAATGTTCAGTATTACGCAAGACCTGGTTATCGTAGGTCGAGTATACCCATTATCCAATATCCACGTGAAGATTCAATTGAAAGCGATGAAAGCTGGGGCGTTGACAAGCGGGAAGTAGCAGAAACTGAACCAGTTCAAGAGGCAGAAGTAACTACCGAAGACTCGGATCTTGTGCGAGTTAAAGAAGTTAATGCATTGGCCTATATACATCCAGATAGAGGTTCACCGCCAGAAGGGATACTTTTTTGAAGACCTATCTTCGACTGAGTGAGGTGCCAAAAACTATATTTTATGTGCCAAATCTAAAGTAAATTAAATAAGACTAGGACGCAGAATCAATGGGCCATAATACCACGGACTGCGTGTCATATATTTAAGTAATTATTTTATTATCTTATTATTTTTATTTGACCGATTTTTAATAATTAGAAAAAACAACATATTTTACCATAAAGTAAATATTATTTAATATTATCGTTATGATTGTGAAGTTTTGCAGTATATTCACTAATTAACAGTTATCATCGTATTTGGATACACAATCAAAAAATATTGTGCAGTCAAATGTTATTTGAAAACAAATAAGGAAAGCATTCCCAAATGCATAAATCTTTCAACTAAACTGTGATTCTGATTAGCAAAGGCTGACTTAAGATCTACTTCTACGATAATCTTGTTTTAAGAACTTGAAGATAGTACAGCTAGATAGATACATATTAGTGAAATATTGAGACTTTTATTTTAAATCCAATGAGCGACAAATACGCTTCGTCACCAAAAACAAAACCTACACGCTTACGCATTCGAATATTCTGTCAAAATTCATTCTACACCACCCTGTTCAAAAAGGTCCCGGAGTAGCGCCAATAGCGCCGTATATCACTCTCGTTCTCGACTTGAATACCAATCAATCGGACTTGAAACGTTTCGCATCAAAGCTGGTGCCGAAGGACTTGAAAAAGCATAAATTATATCCGTGCATTGCTTCCCAAAAATGAAACAAGTACCATCCAATAGAATAGTTTATTTCAAGTAGCTAAAGTTTAATATTACAATATCTCATAATTCTTATTTTAGAGTTCTAGGATACTTTCTTTAATCCTCCAACAATCACCAAATTTACAATTAAATGGCACCGTGTGACTTTTTTCTGTTCGGCAGATTCAGATCGTCGCTTTGGGGAGCTAATATGGAATAATCGATGAGCGAACTGTACGAACCAATATGAATTTAAAATATGCTTTCTTCTGCGCATATTTTACTGATGATTTGACTGAAGTACCATTTGCCAAGAACACATTTGTATAACTATCCCTGAGTGAGGAGGAGGCATCAGATTCAGATTCAAAACCAACAAATTTGCCAGCACTACCCTCCACCAGTGCTACCGAAAATTTTGTGACCTCATTGCACAATTTGACTTTAAACGTATGGCATCTGCCTTGATATGGCGGTCTATTGCCAAAGAAACAATTCCTTGTCTCTTTATTCTCTGCCTTTTTTATCTCTATTTGGATTTGTGCTTCCCCGTGAATTATGTTTGGCCTTTGCTCGCACCAACCGTCTTCCGACGTCTCTGATACTCATCTAACATTTTCCCTGGGACATACACAATCGTCATGTCTGTCTCATTGCGACCCTCGAATGCTGTGACGAGACTTGAGTACGATTCGGGGAGACTTACCAGTAAAACAGCCACGACCTGCTCGTCATCTAGTAGCTTTCCAGAACCGTGCAGTAAGCTGACGACTTGCATTATATTACTTATGTGTTCATTAATTGAACCCCCACCACCATAATGGATATCATATATTTTTGTCAGCAACTACAGCCTGCTACCAAACATCGACTGATCATACTTTTTATATAGTGACTCCCACATGCTGTGCACATCCTTCATATGTACGACTTGATTGTCCTCCACACTTAGAGAGTTATGTACGCCAAAGCCCTCTTATTTCCTTTTGTCCATTTTTCGTCTATTGTTTGTGGTTTCGGAGTTTCTCATAAATCGTCACTCACGAATATTATAGTTGTAGTTTAGTTTTCCAAAAAAACGTGATTAATACTGTAGTGGCAACTCTTCATTTTATAATACAATCGATATTTTAGCAGTTAAGGCAACACTGAATAAAAGATGAAATGTCATCATTCTTTTTGGATATTTAAAAAGCGCGTGTTTCATTTTTCTTCCACAGCTAAGATAAAAAGATAAAGATTATAAAGGCGACAAATTGGTGACCCCGACGAAAAAAATAACAAATATTGGTCGATTAAATTTCAAATATCGCAGTTTTTTCGTTTTTTAAAAAAAGAAAAAAAACTTCAATTTTACATTATTAAAATTAGCACTTGGCAAGATGGCGGACGGCGATAAAGAAGACAATGGTACACTCAATGAGCAGGCTGGAGGCGGTCCATCACCGAAACAAGCAACCGCACAAGGTAATTTTCCTAAAATCTCGGTTAACAGGGTAGCAGTCAAAATTCCACCGTTCTGGGCAGAAAGACCGGAGATTTGGTTTGCGCAGATTGAAGCGCAGTTTTGTATTGCTGGAATTACTGTCGACAGCACAAAGTTCCACACAGTCGTCGCTGCGATGGAATCAAATGTAATTTCACAAATCACTGATGCCGTACTTAATCCGCCAACCAACGATAAATATGGCAACCTCAAACGTAATCTTATTGAGCGATACTGCGAAAGTGAACAGAAAAAGATTCAGAAACTGCTTTCCGACATTGACCTTGGTGATCGCCGACCAACACAGTTACTTAACGAATTAAGTGCGTTGGCAAAAGACCGCGTAAGTGATGATTTCTTAAAATCACTATGGCTTCAGCGTCTTCCACCGCACGCACGAGCCATTTTACAAGCTTCGAACGACAGTCTGCCTGGTTTAGCGAAACTAGCGGACAAAGTATTAGAAGTTGGCGGTATGGGACACATTGCCGTGACATCTACAACTACAGCTACTCCGTCTGCTAACGGCGAAGTAAACGAAATAGCAAACCGAATGTCACGTTTAGAGAAACGTATCGAGGAACTGTTAAGGGCACGCCCAGTAAGACGTCCTTCGCAAAACCGTCGTTCGTCTAGTAAACGAGATTCAACACCTAATCTCTGTTGGTATCACGCAACGTTTGGTAATAATGCAAGAAAATGTCGCTCTCCTTGCAATTTCAACAACGATACAAAAAACTAGAAAGCACTTCTGGACCGTCGCCCCGCGGACCAGAAGACGACAATCGCATAGCGAGGCTTACAGTTTTCGATGAGGGCACCAAACGTAAATATTTGATTGATACCGGCGCCGACGTTTCAGTTTTGCCTCGACACCCGAACGAAAAGCTTAAACAGAGTGGCATTCAATTATATGCAGCAAATGGTTCAGTGATTCAGACATACGGAGAAAAACGAGTGAAGTTGTCATTGGGATTGCGACGCCTGTTTGAATGGACATTTATCGTGGCCGACGTGGCCACACCAATAATTGGTTCAGATTTCCTACATCAATTCGACCTGTTGGTAGATGTAAGACGAGGAGCGTTGATTGATCGAAAGACAATGCTGCAACGGAAGGGAGAGATCGTTAAGTCCTCCACGACAAGCGTATCGTCGTACGAATCCCACAACGAATTTTCACAGTTGCTTTCGGAATTCAATCAGCTCTCAATGCATAATCACAACGTACAACCAGCTACTACGAAAGTCACTCATAACATCGTAACTCGCGGATCAGCAGTTTTCTCACGGCCACGAAGGCTCACGGGAGAAAAACTTAGCGCAGCGAAAAAAGAATTTAATTATATGGTAGAGAAAGGGATATGCAGACCATCTTGCAGCAATTGGGCGAGCCCCCTCCATATGGTACAAAAATCTAACGGCGAGTGGCGGCCATGTGGCGACTATAGGGCATTGAACGCGAAGACTGTTCCGGATCGCTACCCGATTCCATTCATGCACGACGTTTCGCATATTCTCGCTGGTAAAAATATATTCTCAGTGATCGATTTACAACGAGCGTATCACCACATCCCGATAGAGCCAAACGATATACCGAAAACTGCTATAACAACGCCATTCGGTTTATTCGAATTTTGCTTTATGACTTTTGGATTAAGGAATGCTGCTCAAACCTTTCAGAGGTTTATGCATGATGTGCTGAAAGGCTTTGAATTCGTTTTTGTCTATATCGACGACATTTTCGTTGCATCCGCTAACATAGAAGAGCATAAACAACATTTGAGGGCAGTTTTCGATAGGCTTCGTGAAAACAACGTGACGATTAATATGAGTAAATGTCAGCTCGGTAAAAAAGAGATTAATTTCCTGGGTCATAAAGTTAACGCCTACGGACTTCAACCAATGGAGGAGAAGGTTAACGCTGTTCGAAATTTCCCACAACCGAAAATCGCGAAAGAGCTTAAGAAATTCCTGGGAATGATTAATTTCTACCGGCCTTTTATACCGAACGCGGCAGTTAATCAAAGTAAATTACAGGCGTTGATCAAGGGAAATATAAAAAACGACACAAACTCCATCGAGTGGACGGATGAGGCAGTAATAGCGTTTCAGGAGTGCAAGACCGAACTCGCAAATGCGACGCTTTTATCCTACTTATCACCTGATGCTCCGCTTTCACTGACGGTCGACGCTTCCAACAACGCCGTAGGAGCGGTGGTGCATCAAGCAGTTAATGGCGCTTCGCAGCCTTTGGGGTTCTTCTCCAAGAAATTAAATTCAGCTCAACAGAATTATTCTACGTATGACCGGGAGTTATTGGCAATATACTTGGCTGTGCGACATTATCAGTATATGCTGGAAGGTAGGCAGTTTATAATATTTACTGATCACAAACCATTAGTTTTTGCATTTTCTCAAAAGATGGACAAAACTCCGCCAAGAAGAGCTCGACAATTAGATTTCGTTAGTCAATTTTCGACGGACATACGACACCTGCCAGGAAAAGACAATAACATCGCGGATCTGCTCTCTCGAATCAATGCCATCAGTAATTTAGATTTCGAAATCATAGCAAAAACGCAAAGTCAAGACCCTGAGCTGGAAGCTATTTTAAAATCAAATCAAACATCGCTAAGTCTCAAACAGATTCCAGTTCCAAACTCAACATCATTTTTGGTCTGCGACTCATCTACGAATAAGATGCGTCCGTTTGTCCCGGCCACTTTGCGCCGCCAAGTGATGCAAAAGTTGCATGAGTTATCGCACCCAGGTCGAAAAGCAACACAAAAACTGATTTCGGAGCGGTTCGTGTGGCCCTCGATGATGAAAGACATCGCGAGATACGTTCAGGCTTGCATACCCTGCCAACAATGTAAAGTTCAGCGACACAACAGGGCCGAGATAGGAGACTACGGACCAACAGTTCGACGTTTTGATCATATCAATATTGATATAATTGGTCCATTACCAGTGTCTAAAGGAAACCGATATTGTCTCACCTGCATCGATAGATTCTCAAGATGGCCAACGGCGATCCCAATACCAGATATGGGAGCGGAAACTATTGCGACGGCTTTAATCAACAACTGGATTGCATTGTTTGGAGTGCCTTTGCGCATAACCAGCGATTTGGGCCGCCAGTTCGAGTCCACCATTTTTTCCGAGTTAATGAAAATTTTGGGCGTTAAACATTTTAAGACGACGGCTTATCATCCACAGTGCAATGGGTTAATCGAGCGATGGCACAGGACTCTGAAGTCAGCAATCAAATGCCATATGACGACGAATTGGAGTGATATTCTGCCGTTAGTTTTACTAGGCTTGCGTACAACATGGAAAGACGACCTGAAAGCTAGTCCTGCCGAAATGCTATTTGGTTCTCAGCTGCGAATCCCGGGAGAATTTCTTTGTCACAGTAAAGCTATAAGGAACGAGACGGATTTCTTGAAGAGACTTCGCTTTCACATGCAGTCGCTAAAGCAAAACAACACATCATGCCATGGCCGGAAGGGTGTATTTATCCAACCAGATCTTCGCGAATGTAAATACGTTTTTGTACGAGTTGATCGGGTTCGCGCTCCATTGGAACCACCATACGAAGGTCCTTTTGAGGTACTAAAAAAGGAGGAAAAGTTTTTCAAATTAAAAATGCCTCGACGTGAAGTTAACGTGTCAGTGGACCGACTAAAAGCAGCTTTCCTCGAAATTTATGAATCAGCCACTCCAGTACAGGTGCAATCACCCAACAACACAAAGCATTCACAGTTTTCACCATTCCCAGTAGCGACAACTGGTGAACCGTCAACTTCGGAAACCACATCGGAAACGCGAGAAATTTTTCCTGCCACAACAGAAACAAGATCAGGACGAAGGGTTCATTTTCCGGCACGTTATCGATAGTGTCCAATCTAGCGGCGGAGCCCTGTAATACCATTGAGGAGTAACACGTATATGTAGTTTACCGCCGTCCACTAACTAACCCTAACCACCACGGCCACGGCGACCACCGTTTGCGATTAAGAAATTAAAAGAATTTTCTCAAACAAATTCGTAGATGATGAAGATGAACCACAGGCCTTATTTCTACGAGAAAATGATTATTGCTTCTGTGCTGGGCCCATAGCCTGTTGAAAAAGAGAAGTTATTAGTTATTTTATTTAAAACATTCAACTTTTAAAACGCAAAAATTGCTTCAGTAATAGCGATGCATTCAATGCTCAAAAACTAGTCCAGTAGTAATAATGGAAAACCAATGATGCCAAATCGCTTGCTACTTAAAGCACTCAACAAATACACCACCCTGGTGATCAATTCCCATCGGATTGAAAAAGCACGGAATTATACAACGGACGAATTTGAAAAAATGCGTTAATTTCGAATTCATCCCTTGTAATTCCGTTCGGTTTCAATCCGGTCGGAATTGATCACATGGGTGATACTTCTAAAAGTTGTGTAAAACTCAAAGCATGAAATTTAAATTCGGTGCTGGTGATTCACCTTAAGCGTGCACCATTATATCTTAACCAAATGAAACTAGAGTTCCACTCCCTTCCTATGGCCTCACTGAATACTTCTGATTCACATAGAAGCGCATGTAGAAAATAGCTTAAGCATCCTTTATAACAGAGGTGGCCAAACTTTCAGGCTATGTGGTCGACTTTTCGCTGAAATCGGTTACGCGTGCTATCTACCCATTATTTTTACTTGGAAGAAAATACATAAAAATAAATATGTAGACACCATAAGAAGGTCATTGGCCAGAATGGATACGCCATACTACTTACACTGTAGATAATAAAACGGAAGCTGTCCAATAATCAGCCGGAAAAATGTGGAATACGTAGATAAGGGTAGGAAGTCAAACTATCAGATCGAAAGACTTTGTAAAATACCTAGGAGTAATACTTGACAATAGACTTAGCCTTAAGCCTCACTTCGACTATTCGGGAAAACAGGCGTCAAAGCTTCAGGCAGAACTTATTGAAATATTGCCAGACTTTGGAGGACCCGGATATGTTAGAAAAAACTTATGTTAATATCCATAAGGTAGTAAGCTCAGTCCTGTTATGCGCTGCTCGAGTGCTCTAGCGACAAAGGAAACAAAGAGAAAATGATCAACATATCGACTTAGGGCACCAAGGGTAATCAGTGACAGGGATGGTCGCCATCGATATCCTTGCAAACGAGATCCAAAGTAATTGTAGTAACCAAGAAGCGACGGTCATCGAAAGGATCAAACAAAAAGAAAAGGTGACTTCAATTACCAGGTGGCAAGCTCGGTGGGACACCACCATGAAGGGAAGATGGACCTACTGACGTTTGGACAAACCGAAACGCAGTTCCTATCTGGGCACGATAGCACACAGTTTTGCGCAAATTACCCAAATCAGGGAGAAGACACGGGTCACGCAGTATTCCATTGCATGCGCTTTCTGGGATGGAGTGCAATGCAGTGTTGTTACATTTTTTTAAGAATTGATATTCATGTATTGCGTATGTGTTATAATGTATTTATTTATAGCATATGCATCGGAGTCGACTGTTTGGCCACATGTGAAGAATCTTGGATAACTGCCAGCATAAACATTAGCGACATTAATTTATGTTTTTTACATATTGTAACGAAATCTGCTCCATCGCATGTAAAACAACACTCTGTGCATTGGATAGGACTCCAAGGGGATGCATAAATACAGCAGTCGAAATTCAACTACTCTAGCTAGACCTAGAACCGTTATGTTTTTCATAAACTAAATCTAATGCGAACTAAGTGTAAATTGTGAATCTTCTCTTGGTCAATTTTAGAAACTTGGAGGATTGGAAGGGGATTTTCAGATATCCTGAAAAAGTGTGTGCAACTTCAACTCCATGTTTTCATATTGTTCAGAATCTAAGCTAAACTCATACATAACCTTATCATAGCGTAGGTCGAAGTGGTGGTTTCGATAGAAGAAAACCCAAATAGCGCAAGAGGGCGCCTTTTTGATACCACAACCTCAAATGGACCGCTTATTCGGATGTAATTATGAGATATTTATATCCACTCTGTGGAATTTATTAAGAGGATCAGCTCTCCTCTCCTCATCCTTTTCCCGGATTTCTCCTTAAGATTCTCGAAGAAGAGTTTACCCGCAGTGTGCGTTGCCTGGCTCTCGCTATAGAGCTGGACATTTGCATCGAAAGTAAAGAAGCGACTCTGACACAGTTTGTCAGACTGGTCCACTTGAGACTGGAAACCTTATTATATAAACCTCCCCTTTCATAGTGTTGCATTGCCTGTAGTACTGGCAAAAGCAGAAAATAAAATTCCTGCGAACATATAACACGCACCACACGAGTTGCGAGAAGCAGGTTCTGGTACACCCCGAATTGTAGTGACGCCTAAAGAAAGAAAGAAAGGAAAAAAATCTAAAAAAAATGCTAAGGATACATAATATTTCAAGGCAACAAAACAATGCGTCAGACTACATGCCAGGATTGTGACAGAAAATGTCCCAAACTATGAAACAACCGGCGAAGTTACCTAAGCAACAACATCACAAGACACGCCTTGTGCTAAAGGAGAACATAAACCTTGAAAACAATGCCAAAGCACATCAAAGAAATTAATAATTTTGTTTTATTATGTTTTATTATTTATCTTGTTCCGCAAAGACTTTGAAAATTTCTTTAACAGGAAAGCTTTCCACATACTTACTTACACAGTTGTTGCTTCAATCCGAACACAATTCTCGATCCGCACTGTAAAAAAATTATTTTTCAAACAAAAATACTCGTTTGTACTAGGAAGACCATTAGATGTGGTTGTAAAATGCATTGTCCATAACCACAGTATTAGACGATACCCTACGTGCTTTGTATACATGTATATGTTATGTACCTCTACCTACTATGATATTTGCCGCCGCAGAGTTGATCCAAAAGTCTGACTCATAATGGTTAACATGTACCGTCTAAATAATGATGACAATACTAGTAAACATACTCTAACCATGGCGAGAGCTATGATTGGCCAAGTGACTTTAACGCGTGAACACCTTTACCTGCGCAATGAAAATCTATAAAAAGACGATTAACGTGGACGTTACGACTCAGATACAATCGCGAAACGTTGATAAGATGCAGAAACTGGTAAGCGCTGGAAGATACATACCCATTGTAGTGGTGATAGTTTAACTTCATCCTATTCTTCCATAGATAATAGTTGCTGCTTTGGTGGCATGTGGTTTAGCTGCTCCATTGGAAAATATTAAGGAAACCTTCCAAACTGCAGATCTACTACGGCCAAGTCCTATTAATCCGGATATTCCCAGTGACCCCAAGCCAATAGAAAAAGTCACTCTCATCAGCGATGCTACTGAGCATCCACTAATCCAACCAAAAGCAGCAGTTCCACAGCCCACAAAACTCCCAGGCCCATATGTCCCACCAAACAAAGATTCTTCGGAAAGTGAGGAGGACAGTAACGAAGATGGCAAACCGCAAACACCTCCATTGGATACTGCATCATCTCCGTCGGGCCGTGTCACCTCGTTGACATCAATTCGTTCCAAGCGAGCAGACAAAGATTCATCCGAGAGTGATGAGGACAGTAGCGAAGAGGATAGCAGCGAAGAAAAGAAAAAACCATTAAAGGCCCGTCCATTAGCTGGCCCATCAACTACTTTGCTAGAAAAACTGGCTGACAGAACATCCACTACACCAGCGACAAGTTCTACAGACTCACTATCTTCTGAGGGAACATCTTCCGATGCCGACTCAACAACAGCTGCACCAACACACCCTAGGATCCCATATTCACCGAATATTCATCAGCACAATGAGCATCTCTTCAAGCCAACCACAGAGGCAGACTCGAGTGCTTCATCAACTTCGACGACCACAGGTGCTCCTGCTGTAGCTACCTCCACTGACCACATAAACGACAAACGCGACATTCCAGTGCCATTGACACGTAAACATAAGCAAGACGATGTGGAACCAGACACAGCCGCTGCGCCCAAAGAGGAAGTGAAACAGGAAAAGAAGGATGAAGAGGAAGACCACAAGACAGAGCCAGTGGCTGCGGCGGTGCATCCAGCAACGCTTGCACATCCCATACCAGTTGCGGAACTCTTTGCAAAGTGAGTTGATTTGATTTGTTGATTGATCTAATGCGATCTAATCTTGGCTTTCTTTTTAAGGAAACCTTTAACCGCTACCGAATGAGGCGGCGACTAGTTTTGGATTTAGGACTATTAACAGACGTTGACTAAGTGCTGTTTGATTTGGTTGTTATTTATTTTATAAATTTACAAGTCTCGTTTTGGGAAGAAGAGAAAGAGAGAGACAGAGAGAAAACATGTTAATAAATCTTTTCTACGAAATAATATCTAATTGAATGTGAAAAACGAATGTGTATAGCTAAGCTACGCGACGTTGAGATCGTGATGATAGATTATGAAATTAGTCGCGCATTACGTGGAATGGCAGGCAGTTTATAACTGAACAAATATTGGTGAAATATTTGGGTTTCCGTTTCAAAGTTTTAGCGTTGCTGGAGCTTATGTTAGATGAAAAATTTGTTTGTGGAACAGAAAGATTTTTAAATATTTAAATGGTGGTAAGCTTCTAGTGAGTAACTTATTCCTATATTCCTATAATACTAGTACAGTAAAAAGCATATTCAGCTATTTTAATAAACCTGATGCTTCTTAGTTCGAGTAGGTAGGTACCTACAAACATCTTTGTGTCTTAAACTGTAAACAGATATATGCTTCTGCTCAAACTTCGGATCTTAGTTAATTTTATTTTTTTATCAATAAAATGGAGGTAGCAGATGTCTTATTTTACAGCTAATGTCATCTACCCATTATGGAGCGTGACTTGGAAGACCGTTGATGAATGTTATAATTAAATTAAAGACACTTCAATGAAATATTCAATGTGGTCGGCAAAGATCTCAACTTGGAAATGGAACATAGCTAGATAATTAATATGCGATTAGAGAGTCCATTCAAAGAGTCAGATTCTTCACATATTTTATTTAAAAATAGCACCTTTTGCGTTGTACTACGAATTACTGGAAATTATTTCAAGACCTACGTAGAATTCAGCTTGTAGAGTTGATACAGACACTTGGAGTACCTAATGTCAATTACGCACGAACTGGCAGCTGGCAGCAAAGCCAGACTTCGTAAACCTTACAATTTTACGAAGTGAAACGTACCGTTCACGCAGACTCCCAAAACTACGAAAATCTACGAAAAATAAGGAACAGTTACGAAAACCCGTTCACGTGCTTACGAGAGAGTAAAGCTGGAAATACACGATATCGGTACACTCGCGGTTGTACAACAATTATATCTTGTATTTCCAGCTAAATAAATTTCCCCATGCTACGAATTGCAGCACAAGAAATTTCTTTGGGCTGATATATGAAAACTGTCAAATCTGTCAAATCACATAGGTATATATTTCTCATTTTTTGTTGTTTAACGCGTTCGTTTACTTTATGTAATTTATCTGTCTCTGAGAAAAATTTCACCCCCACTCTTTTGACAGAAAAAACATATTTGGTGCCAAAAGTATGCGAACGGACCTAATAGTTGCTTTGATCCAATATAAGTAAAACGTAACGCCAAAGTGTAATGACCTACGACAGAGGTCCCCAAAAAAATAAACAATATGAACAGCATTATGCGTGTTTTTTTTTCAAATCTATATAGGCTAAACATGTTTCCGCAACATGTTTTCAATGTAAAATACAACGAAACCTTAGCCTGGATAATTATCCAGTCTTATTTTTGTATGGAAAGCTTTTTCGAAATCTATATAGATTTGAAAAAAAACGCGCCTATTGTATGTATAAGCGTTAGGCTTTTATATCGCATCAAGCAAAAACGTTTTAATTGTTTGTGGCGATAGCCGTGATCCTTAGAATGGGCGAGATTTTTTTGATTTCTGCATGCTGATATATGTACAAATAAATACCTACATACATACATTAACGCTGAAGTAAAACATTAACCTTCAACTAATGTAAAAATTATTCCAATGCAAGCAAACCTTTCTACCTCTGTCCATGCTGCCAATGCAACCCAGTCAGTTGATATTCCTCTCACTCGTTACAAAATGTATGTGTACCTTACCTACATATATTTAGAAAAACTGCCAAAATTCTGCATGTTATTGTCAAATAAACACAACTAGCTCGAACGCAATGCAGCGGCAATATGTGACAATATAAAAAAAAAGTCAAATATTATCCGCAAACATATTTTTTAATAAATTAGAGCATCTCTGAACGAAATCATAAGACTAATTTTCAACCACAGCCAACTTTACATTTATACCAATTATTTCAACTGTCAAATGTGACAATCGAAAAATTTGTTTTGATAAATCGACTGACGTAGCCCAAATCTTCGGTGAATTTTGTGTTTTTTGTACAAATCATGGATAAAAACTTATTATTTTTCGCCTGTTTCGCATTCTTCAATATTGTAAGATTTATTAATCAGGAGATTTTTGTTTGATTTACTAATCCTTTATACTTTTAGTTCCATATAAAAAGTGAATTCACAGCACAAGATTGCCGTGAATTAGGTTACATGAAGAGTCAACTGATGTGCTCTTCTTGCGATAAGTTGGACGACTTTGGACTGGAAAGTTTGAAGTGAGACTTTAAATTCAATCATTCGAATAACTAAACTAATAAATTTGTATTAATTAGACCACATTGTTTAGAATGCTGCCAGGAGGACAAAGTTGCACAAACAGCGAAACGCTATCCAAAAGCAATTCTTGAGGTCTGTACATGCAAATTCCGTGCTTATCCACAAATTCAGGCATTTATCAAGAGTGAACGTCCAGCGAAATTCCCGAATCTACATATTAAATACGTCCGAGGACTAGATCCTATTGTTAAGTTGCTAGATCATGATGGAAATGTGAAAGAAACCCTTTCAATTACAAAGTGGAACACAGATACTGTGCAAGAATTCTTCGAGACACATCTAGAGAAAGTCGGCGGTAATAATGATGATTATCTTAGAACCAATCAATTGTGAATGGTAAAAAATAAAAGTTTCTAAAATTATTCTCTTCGTATAACTTAAATATTAGTTCTATATATTTGGAAAGTTTTTCTTCTATGCATATTATATTTATTGATATGAGCCAATGTACTTGAAGATGAAATGATAAATGATATTCGTATGGGCTCTGGCTCTCATGCACAACATGAAAAAGCTGGCCATTCAACTGTGAAAACTTGGTTTGTACGGGTACCATGACTAGAGAGTTTTGTTTGTTTGCTCAGTCTTTGTTTTTCAATGGGTGGTGCATCTTTAAACGCGTTTCTTTTGGATGAACTAGTAACTGAACAACAATAATGCTTTGCTCCAGACAAACTTCTAGATTCAAAAAATAAATAAAGGAACAAAAAACTAACATTCAAACGGCCAGCTGCGTGATGATTACAGAACTAAACATCTAGCTGAATTCTTTAAAGCATTTAGAAACTTACCAACGAATACTGGTTGGGATCCCCTTAGTTTAAGTTACAAATAATTAGTAATTATTAGTCGATTTACAAGAGAGCATATAATTGCGTATGAAGAAGGAAACCTCTTATATAACTGGAAAATATAAAATGTTTGTTTGGAAAAGCCGATCAACAGTTTTTATAATATAAATCGGTGACTGTTACTATAAAATTTTCATAATGTTATGTAACGAACTGATATAAAGATGGGGATACCCGCATGCAAAAGATAAGTGTTTAACGATTTATTTTGCCTTTTAACCAACATTTAAATTCACAGAAATCTTGAAAGGAAAACATTAAAAATAAGCAAACGCTTAAGAATTTTATAACAATTGTAATCTTGTGACAAATTAGCACCAAAAACCTTCTAGCAAAGATTGCTTTTTAATTTATATACAAATGTAACTTTGTCTATCATGAATAGGAAAATCAATCTGCCATAGTTTTATTCTTTGAATATAAAACATGAAACAACACAACATCGCACGAATTTTAATTTAATAGTCATTGCTAAGCTGATAAAGATTTTAAATTGAATGTTAGTCATAAGATAAAAGCAGCAGCGCCTACATTTAGACATTTGTTGTCTTATCTTGAAAGATTACGAAACACGTGTTTTTTTTGTCGGATGGACTACTGAAGTATTTAAAGAGGCAGAGACTGATCTATTGTAAATAACAAAATATTCCACAGTGTCACCAAATGAGTCTCAACCAGGAAAATACTTAAACCTATTCAATTTAAGATTTAATGGTCAATGAAGAGATAACAAGAATGTTTTCTAATTTTTTTGTTCGCAGACGGACGGCTTAGTTCACTAGAAACCTAATACTGTCAATTAAAGCCCTAATCAGGAACGCAGGACATTTACCACGACGAGGGTTTCTTCATTAACTTAACAATATCTAACAAGATCAGAGATATGCTGTCAGTTGTGCCTGTGACCAAAATAAGATTCAGTATATTCATGTTTAGGAAAAGCCTGTCTACAAATAGATTGGAATATGTTACCAAAAGCCGTAAAAAACGATTCATTTCGTAAAAAATTACGTATACGCTCACGAACTTCACGTACTTGCTTACAAAGTCATCTTAGTTGTTTTCAGACAGCAAACATGATGAAATCCATTTGCAGTTTATTTTCAGGTCTTTTACATTCTTTTTTTGTTTTTTTGTTTGTAGAAGTTCCGGTTCTGATTATCAAGAAATAAAAAAAAAACGGGTTTATTTATACAAAGTTGTTACTTGCCATTCATCATCTAAATCAAGTGGATCGAGTAGTGGGAGCTAATGACTCTTTTTCCAATTAAAACATCGTTTCTTCTGAATTCAATGCTCTTATCGCATACACACACTCAATCTTTCAACCTATTTTTGAAATGATTACCAGTTAAAAACTAGGAACTCAATTAAATGAAGTATTGCGCCCACAGGAAATAAGATAACATGTCTACCTACCACACGCATTTCTTACATCGAAGACCTTGAAAAACCTCACACCCCAAAGTCTAATCAATATTTTTTACAAAGCAATTTATTCACAGAGCAGCAGAACTTCCGAAAGAATGTCCATTCTGTCCCCAAACCTAAACCGACACCCCAAATTTAATTCTGTGCCAAATTTGCGCAAACCAACAAAAAAAATGTAAACAAATTGATTTTGTCGGCTCATTTATGGTTCCACACATGAAAATGAATCCCAGGATTTACATGTACTTCACGCACACGCGAAATCCATCCATAGTCGATTCGATACCAACTACAGAGACTACAAACGCTAGCGCTTCCTTATCTGGATCGTAAATCTTTTGCTCACATGAATCACAGTTACTGACCCTCCTCTACTCCAGTGTTCCAGTGCTCCTTCTAGCAACACCCTCCCCCAGGCTTATTATTATCAATTTCTCGTTCGAATGTGGTTTCGAGAGCGCGCACTGTCTCCTTCGATTGCACACACGTGCGCACAACTTCCTCCCATCAAAAAAAAACAAAACAATAACAACAACATCAGAAGAGTTATTTGTGCTAACAAAATACCGCGCACCGAACTTTATTATCAGCGTAGCTATTAGCGCAAAATTTGAATTCGAATCGCAATTAGCTATCTGAATGCATTTCCAGTGCAAAAGTTGATTCTTCTTTCGGTTTTATTCGTTCGAATAAATTACTCGTAGCAAATTAAAAATTCCAACACGTATCTGCGCTGTCTTTCTGCGATTTTTGGTATTCAACTGGTACGGACACGCCCTAGTGAGGCGACATTATCTAGTAACTGAGAACGGTTTTCACTTTCTATGGTTAGAGTGAGTGCCTTTGGTGGCACATTCTTTATGTAAACACCGCAGCGTAGATTGGAAAATCTAGAACTATGACGAAACCCAATCGCGAGCCCCATTGACGTCATAGATACCACTCAAATGTGTAATCTTGAACCCATCTCGTCGGCTGAGTTGTATGAGTGATCTTTGGCATGGATAAGCTCAAGGTATTGTTGTTAGCCTCCGACTTACCATGTGGCTTTGGCGAGATGCAACCCCTCCAGCTTGTCACAAGTATCACCACTTCTTTATCTCTTCTCTAGTCGGGAAGAGTGTTTAGCGTTTAAGTTGTTGTTTTGTTAGATATCAACGGAGCGGAGTTATTTTTAGCAGACGTGTATTTATTTAAATCGCTCTTCTCGGAACCAGATTAATCAGACCTTGGGCGGGCAGTGAAACACAAAAACAAAACAACATACTAACGTCCAATGTAGGGTCGTGTTTGTGTGTTTCTCAATGACTTGATGATGAGTTTGGAGTGATTTCGGTTTGGATTTTTAATTCAAAATGTGTACACGAACCCCGACAAAATATACATAGTCATAAACATAAATATTGCGCTTGATAGTTGGAACAGTGGGCGGCTCTGAAGTTATTTTCCTCATAATTGATCGATTAAAGCCGAGTCGATTGGGGTTTTTTTTTTCCATTATTTTGGATTGTTGAAAGCGGGGGGCAGAACTCACGAAAGGGGTAACATAACTGCGCGGGAAACTTTTTATTTTTTCAAAAGATTAACTAAAACTGCGACTTAAACTTGGAGTGCTTGTTATTTGTTTTATGCTTCATGTTTATTCATTTTTAAATGTGATTTACTAGTTCAATGGATGATTACCCTACCCTGTGAGACAATGCGTTTTAGGGCAGATGAACATCTCTTAATCTGGAGGGTCTTTAAACAAACCACGTAACGCTTTAGATGATTTTTAATAGTCCTAACCATCTTTAGAGAAAGTTAATGAAATGCTAAACCATTTTCTTTTGTCTTTGTGCTTTTACTACATAATTCCCGCTTAGATCTATACATATCTAAAATTCCTTTTTGATTTGCCTATTCCTATTTCATTCGATTGGATTTAAATTGGTCAGAATTATGTATAATAAACTTGTCCAACTTTACCAATTATGTCCCAAGAGATTCATAGTGCGTCATACTCTTGTATAGAGAACCTTACTTTTTTATATGTACGGGTACGATTAGTCTGATTTGTTACGGTCGTGGTGTATCGCTATTTTTGTCATCTACTTGATTATTGTTGATTACACAAAAGACTAATGTCATTTATTTATGAGACACTTCTTGTTAAAGGGTTATAAGCTAGAACATGACTTACCGAAATGTCTATAAATTGCTAGACACTTAAACAGTATACTACATACATATGTACGTACTTGTTTTGGTATACATGCCAAACTTGTCAAGTCATATTCAATATTTTAAGATTAAGGAAGAAATTGGCTGAAGTGCATTTGAAAAACATCCATATTTTAAAAGCAACAACTTTTCCATCAAAAGTCCGCTCTTGTCTTGGATCAACGTATCACGCATATCAATTTAACAAATAATGGATAAGTCGAAACTTGACAAATTTCAAAATACCGTTAATATCTAAATAAACATTATATAAATTGTATGTTAATATCTGGTAAGGGTCGCATTGCGCAAATCTAAAGTACAGTAGAGCGTCAATTATCCGAACTAATTGGGACCGAAGATGATTCGGATAATCAAAAAATTCGGATAATCGAACACATAAGCGAATCCAATAAAAATGATATCCATACCCACATATGTATATTAAAAGTTTCTAAACGTAGAGTACCTTAAGTAAATTTGCAAGCCAAAAACTGTAGGAAGTTAACTGTGATCTATGAATTAAGACATTAATTTCTATCCTGCGTAGAGAATAAAAAACCTATTTCTTAAAATGCTGCTTCTTTAGCAATGGAAATTCCCATTTTATTTCGGACTATGACAAACACGAAAACAGCATTTTTGTCATAGCATACTCATATTTGGCAAACAAGAATTTAAGTCAAATAGGTAGATGTCAGTTGTGTCTTAAAACAAGCGCACAGTGGTCCAAAATGCCAATCTAGCTGGACAAATTAAATATTTTTGTTGCTTCCAAATTTAAAAAAAAAAAACATGTTTAGAAATAATCAATACGAAATGCGACAAAGTATTTCGGGCCACCCTGCAATACTAACGGTACTAGGCGAGCCCAAAGTGCGCGCTTCGAATTACGTAAACAAAATTAAACTGTCAGAAGTAAGCTAAGTTTTCTAAAGTGTTTTGAGTTAAATTTGATTATGGGATTAGTTTTTAAAGGTAAGTGCTATCTAAAAACTTAATTGAATGGAAAAAAATAATTGTTAATCAATTATTGTGAAATGTTTTGAATAACACCCTAACATTTGATAAACATGAAAAAAACCTAAATTTACTTGAGTCCACAGAGCTATCGCTCAACATCATCCAGTCAATTTGTATATTTTTAGTAAGCCTGACTAATGAACTAATCACATACCAAAAAATTCTTGCATTTTCCTGTGTATTACAAAGTTATGACATTTTGTTTCTGAGGGTAGCTGAATTTCCAGAAGAGATTTGTGTGATGAATGGAAGAAATGAAGGAGAAAAATTATAATAATTTTATTCTAGAAATATTTGATATTGAGGAAGTCGCGGCTTATAGTACGGATAGAATTTATTCAATTTTAAAGACATTTAATGGATATGTAGGCAAAAAATGGAAAGAGTGTACTAGGAACTCCGCTGTTTTTGAAAACAGGAACAAATCGTGGCTGAGTGAAAATATTGCGTTACCAGTCCTCGAAGTTTGTGTGCTTGCTGCTGAGCCGAAAAGAAGCATTCAGGACAGATTTCGAATCCAACTTGGATTGCTTGTCGATGTACTGAAACCAGGAAGTTGGACTACAAGTGATAGTAATGTTGCTCGTCGTCAAGAAATGCTTAGGAATCAGCTTCTATAACAGGGTTAAATATGTTGAGCTTATCATTGAACAACATTGAAAACTCCCTAGCCTATAAGAAAACCGAAGAATTGTTTGTCATTCATTATTATCAAGATACTAATTCATTAACTAGACGTAGTGTAAAATTCGATTATCCCTATTGGGAGATTAACAGAGGAAATATTTTCGTGAACACTATATCAGAAAAATAAGCAGAACAAGCACAATGCAATTTCTGTTTCACGTGCGCCTTAATTCATCAAATCCTGTACTGAGATTGACGGACGAACACCAAACAAGAAGATGTCTACTTTAACACCAGATGTGGTCATTTACTCCAAATTCCTCAAAATCTTCGGGAAAGTGGTGAAAGAAGAAGAATTCAGCTTTGAGTCTGATATATCTGTATCTAGTTTAGATTAAATATTGAGGCTGAATTCCAAAACGCAGTTTTTCCGCAGTACTGCTAAATCAAGCATTCCATATCGTCAATAAATATCAGTGATGTAATGTATCGCGTTCCAAAATGCATCATAAAAGCAACCACTGCGCAAACAAAAGCAAACAACGCATCATAGTTTATTGTGATGCGTTGTGATTTGAGGATTTTTTTTCCTTATTCCGCCAAACCAACACCAATAACATATTTTCTTAAAAAATTTCAGAAAAAAATGACAGAATTTCTTAGACATTTTTATTTGTGAAATTATTGTTAAACAGGACAAAGAGTCAAAGATTTTCAAGCATCGTGATGCATCGCAAAATGAAAGTATCGTAACATCGCATAACAATGGCAGCGATGCTGATGCATTACCGATGCCCATTTTTTTTTTTTGTTTTTGAACTCAGCCAAATAACCATCAATTTTCAAAAAAATGTTTTTTCCAGAATTTTAAACTTATTTAGTAAAAAATTCCAAATACAATTAAAAAAAATTAAAAATACATTTACTGTAACGTACAAATGCCAACAAACAGTTTGGAATAATAAAATAATTTGCCCAGGTATAATGGCATTTTGGACCACCGTGAATCGGTTTCCATTAGACCCAGTGTAAACAATGAAAATTCAAAGCTATCTAGTTGACGTTATCTTAAAACAAGCTATGTTACTGCTAGTTGCAACCAACTGCGAAAGAAAACAATTATCCCATCTACAAATATGTACATGTATAAAGAGACATATAACAAACTAAATTCCATATATTACTTTCGCTACCATTGCAATGGTACTTCAAGATGTACTAGACACATAGAAGACCTCAATTTTGTTCAGCCTTAATCAAATATAAACTAACCAATACATTACAAGCATGATCACAATTGGTATTCGATAAGAGAAATAATAAGAAAGCCATTTCCTCTAAGGTAATTTTCTATAGCAGCAGAAAGGGACATTTAATTCGCAATTATAGTCAATACGGTGCTAAACTGCAATATGTTATATTTTTTTAATAAAAGTACACATACAGTGGCAATTTAAATTCCAATACAACAAACGAGATTTTGTTATTATAATTGATAAACTAATATCAGAGAAAACAATACTATAAAATGTTTAAATCCCACGATATGTAAGAAGATGAATTCTCTAATTATGTGAACACAGTACAGTACGACCTCAATAAAATCAACGCGCAACTCCTCGATAAACTCAACATTTAAAATCTTACCATTGTTGATTCAGTAATTGCAACTGTTCAATAAAAAGTGACTCGATAAACGCAACTTTTGTTTCATAACTTCTTACATATGTATTTCCTTATTTAAAATAATAATTGCATCAATTCAAGATTTGCAGCAATTTGCAGCCGAAGAAATCGAAAGTGATGGCGAAATGCAATTGAAGAACCCCCCTTTTAGTATCTTGTTCCACTTCTGACACCAATATTTTTTGACTTGGTTATTGCAACCAACAACCTCGATAAAAACATCTGCCCGAATTTCTTCTATTAGTTGCTTTTATTGAAGTCGTAATGTAGTACTTGCATACATTATGTACAACTTAAATACATAGTTGTCAACTTTGGACATCATGATGTTAGTATGATTATCTTCTTCTAGCGTCTGATTGCTCGCTTTTAAAATAATTTCCTCACAGTAAAGTCAACAAGTCATACTATTTAATGTTTTTGCGTAACGCAAAGTACAATAATTATTAAAACTTGTGGACGTCCAAACAAATAACAAAAACTTAAAATATGTACAAATGACTCCTCAAAAACTAGATATCTCTTACCATTCATCGAATCAAAGAATTATTTATTCTACGCGACTTTGTCTAAATAGCTACGAGTATGTGAGTGACGCATTGCTTCAAAAATGATTAGGTACTTTAATTCCAATTCCAATTTGCACGCACCACACGTTGGGCCATTTATGGGCCGAGAGCATCAGTATTATTGTCACCTTAACAAACCGTCATTTTGTTGACTGCATTTTTTATGGGGTCCACTTCCACTTTACTCTAGACAAAGCAGGATAGATAGCAAAAACAAAAAAAAAAAAACACCATCTCTTTATAGTACATATATATTATTTTTATTTAATGTTTTTGGCTAGGAATTATTTATTTGAAACAAATAACTGTGTTACTATAGTTTTAATTATTACATTTACATATAGGTACATCGAAAATAAAAAAAGAAAAAAAATATGAATTTTTTTTTAATTTTACTTTACTTTAGTTTTTAATTATTTATTTTTTTTTGTTTATTTTTAAAAGTTTAATTCTTTTTTGTTTTGTTTTTATGTTCATATCGTCGTATGAATTAAAATCTCTCCTTACCCCTTTGACTCACTGTGTTGTTTTTGTTTTAAAGTTTACTTTTCATTTTTATTTGGTTGTTTGTCGATTGACCTTGTGCTTGTATGCATCTTTCGGATTTATAATTCTTAAAATTGTTTAAAGAAATATAATTGTTTTAATTTTCTCTTAATATTAAGAAAGTTTGAAACTTTTATCGTTCGCGTGGTGAGGGCTGCCGCGTGACCTTCACACTCGTTATTAACGTACCGCCTCCAATCTCTTATCTTAAAGACTAATAATTGCTCCAATCAGCGCTTTCTCCCCGGTAACGACTCGACGACGATAACGACTATAAGGACGACTCACCTCATCAGTTGAGATCTCTTCGAAAGCTATCTTCGATGTTGGGGTCCGCAATCATTATTGTGCTGGGATCAGACAGCATTTGAAGGCCGGCCACGTCCATCTGGCCAAGGTCCAGGTCTAGAGTGTCGAAGATCTCCTTGGAGAAATCCGAATTCACCGATGAGAAGTCAGAGAACACAATTGAGGGGATGTTAGGCGTCGTCGGCGTCGGTGCAGAGTTGTGCATGTTGGAACTGTTGTTGGGAACACCTCCACCAGCATCGTTCGTATGATGAGACTTTTGGTGTTGTTGCTGCTGATGTTGTTGTGCTATTGCTGCGATGTCATTGACTAAGTTCGAGTTGTTATTGCTGGGATTGTGTGGATTCGGACTGTGGGGACTGTGGAGGGGCGAACAACCTGCGCTGGCTGTCCCCGCTGTTGTCGAGCCTGCTGATGAATTATTGTTGTTGCTACTTCCGCTGGCGCCACTACTGCTGGAGTTGCCACTTAAACCTAAATTGCCGCCGCCGCTACAGTTGTTAAGTGTATTTCGATTATTCATACTCATGTAGGGGTCACCGACTCTGCTGGCAGTCACGCTTCCACTCACTCCTGTCAGTTTCGATGTGAGCGAGCTCATGTCGTTGCGACGACCCGCGCCGTTGCCATTCTCGGTGCTGAACTGCTGATGGTGGCCAAAAAGAACATCGTCGAATTGCAGCGATTGCGAGTAGCTGTTGTGCGGTGAGTGTTCCTGTTGCAGACTGGTAGGGATGTACTGTGGTTCGCTTTGCGCCGACGAGTCCACCAGCGAGAACTGCTCGAAATGATTGTGAAACGAAGGATTAAGATTATTGCTGCTATTGCTGTAATCGCCGCTAGGTGAGAATCGGTCGTACGTCTGAATGTTCTTGTCGCTATACTGCTGCTGTTGTTGTTGCTGCTGCTGTTGCTGGTGATGTCGGATGGGACTGTTGGGTGCACTGGCGTGCAAGTCGTGTGAATGGCCATGTGGTGATGTTGATACCATTAGTCCGGGGCTCGCCGATCCTGCCGGTGATGGCGGATTGTGCTGTGGATTTCGATACTCCGTCAGGTTGCCAGTACTACTGGCGTTCGCCGAAATGCCACCAATCGATGGCAGGTGCCCATATGAGCTGTGTAATGTGCTGCAGTTGGCTGATATGTTGTTTTGCGATGGATTCACCATCACGGGGAGGTTGGTGAAGGACAAATGCGTTTGGCCAGATCCAAGGCCTCCCCCAGATGGGTGTTGCTGCAATTGTTGCTGTTGTTGTTGTTGTTGTTGTTGCTGCTGCTGTTGCTGGTAGGATTGACTATTGAATGGACTCTGCGATTGTTCACGTTCGGTTCGAATATTGTGCGTGATGGCGGTTGGTGAAGGCGATGGCGCATTCGAAAAATGCACGGAGGTGAGGTCAGGCAACGATCCCGTATTGGCCATAGCCATTGCCTGGTCTTGCAAAGTCTTGTACACGCTATTGGTCGGTGCGCATTGGTTGAACTGCAGCTGCGATTTTGTCATCGAATTCTGCTGGTGCGGGTGCATATGCATATGGTGATTGTGACCCAATTTGTGGTGGTTCAGTTGATCCTGAAGCTGGAGCTGCTGCAGGTTACTGCTGCTGTGCGACTGTGTCACCATGTGCTGTGCTTTTCTCCTTTGTGCTGTGGGACTAAGACCCACTGAGGCGGCAGGGGAATGAGATCTCTGGTGCGGGTGATATGGATTCTGCTGTTGCTGCTGTTGTTGTGGCATATAGTGTTGCTGTTGTCCACCGTAGAGAGGATTTTCTGGTTGCATATTAAGACTCTGATGGATGGCCGAGTCTGAATTTGAACGACGCCAATTCGAGTCAATTGGTGGCGACAAGTATGCTACGTTGCTGCTGTACGGCGAACGATCAACCTTTCTATCCGATGGACGTCGCATTGGACCCACACCAACACTGCGTCCGCGGGATTCGCGATAGGCAGTTGGTGAACCACTACCGCCATTTCCATTACTTCCTCCTCCACCACCACCGGCCGCACCAGAATTACCTCCACCACCTGGAACACCACCACCACTGCCAGGAATTGGAATTCCACCTCCCTGCTCTGGACTAAGACAACAATCAGCAATGCGCTGTTGACTGGTGGACAACGGCTCGTCTCTTCTTGTTGCGTAAACCTCCTTCATGATTTTCTCAAACTCGGCGGTGCCTTCGGCTTGTTTTTGTTTTTGCAGAGCAATTTTTTCACTAAATTTGCGCGGATTCGCCATACTGTCAAAATAATCTCACCTCACACACAAAAATATATGGCAAGCTCAGCTAGCTCCTCTCCCTCTTGTTCGACGTCGTCGTAGTCGTCGTCGTCGTTTCGTGTGTGTTCCTCTTTCTTTCCGCCGCAGCGCAGCGCTATGAAAGCAAAAAAATCTTGCCTCCTTGCCACCTCTCTTCTGTATTTTTTTCTTGCTATGCTAGTTCACCCTCGTCTTTTTCTCTTATTCCTCGTTTCTAGCCTATTTTTGTTTTTGACTTTTTCCTGCTTCACTCCACTGTCCGTTGGAGGCTTTTCTTTGGGGTTTTTTTTCCAACTTTACTTCACTTTTGTGGCCTTTTTGCCTTCCTAATAAAATTTGACACACAAAACTAATGACACACACTTGGACTGGTTAGGTTGCAGCCGATACCAGGCCAACACAAAAATTCTGCGTGTTTTTCTCTGGTTAGAGAGAAAAATAAATTTTTTTTATTTTCCTATTTTCGTCTTTTTTTATTTTATTTTTTCTGTCGTTTCGTTGGCCTGGTGTGAGAGAGAATTTTTTTTATTTTTCTTTAACTGCCACTGTTCGCCTGTTCTTCTCTTTAATGACTAAAGCTAGAGCTATCTCTTGCACACTACTGGTTGGAATAATATGTGGGATATAGAATTATAAAATAATTGGAATACACCAGTGTTGAATATTTTTTCTTCGTCTGATTGGGAGAGAGAGACTGCTGTCAATTTCGATTTGTCATGTGAAGTTGTATGTCGTTGTTGAAAGAAAAATATTCTTACACAGTAGCCTTAGAAGCTGTTATAGAATTTTCGTTTTGCGCAGTAGAGCGACGACATTAACGAATAGGGTATTGCATTGTTCTCTTGTGAGAGTGGAAATTATGTTAATTTATCAGTATAAGCAACGAGTTTTTATATATTGTATATTGGGGTTTGTATTTAAGTTGTTACCCAACAAAGCTATCGTGTTTGCACACACATGAGACAAGTTTTGGTTAATTTTGATTATATGTGGACGTGAGAAGGTCGCGGAGACGTTATGGTCGTTTAGCAGTAAATTTGTGGTATTTTAAATCGCGCCAAATTTTAATATTATACCAGCGTGATACGACATATGTACGTAATTTGTTAACTTAAGCAGACGTTTTATGTTAATTTTTATATTCGGTCATAAAAAAGGTCAAACATATTAGGCAGTATTTATAATCTTTTGGCTTCCATTAAGATTTTATTTAATACTAATAATACTAAATTATATAATCTTTCATTTGAAGTTTCACAACGTTTGGTATGTCTTTAAATTAAGGGATACAGAAGTGTTTGGGATTAGTATTGATTGCAACAAGAGATCCAAACAACTATTTATAACTTTTAACTCTTTCTGTCAGAATTTGTCCAAAGTACATTTTTCTTTTCATGTAAACTTACATTTACATTAGGTAATGTATGTTTATGTACATAATTATGTACACTGAAATCTAGTAACCTTCACTCCTATATTGGGACAAAAATGCACTTAAATCGATTTAACGGACAAACATGGCCTAACAATGTGCCGGATATATATATAGAAACGAACAGTGGAAATGATTTATTTACCCAGCAGTTAATCAATAAAAAAAAAATAAAATAAAAAAACCGACATATTTTTTACACTCTCCTTATCTATTGTTGTTTATTTTATTGCGTATCAACGAATGCCTTCAATTAGCGATCGAAAACTTGTCATCCACTATCAGCCTAATCTTTCCCATTCCCCCTTGTCTTTAAAGAAGCCCAACGCTTGGTTGAACGTGCGATCCGTTTGTTTATGGGGTCACTTGGATTGCTGATAAGATGCTTTACGCTACTGATCTGTATTGTTTGAGCAGATCATCCTCTTTTAGTAATCGCACAGCTGTTAATTAAATACCGGATAAGCCTGATTTTTTGCTTTCAATTTTTGGAAACAAAAATGTCAAATATCGCATTTTACTTGGCATGTCAATCGGTGTCTTCGGAGATGCAGTTAGGCATAAAGGTGGAAGATCCTTCCACGTGGTTTTATTTGTGGCAATTTATTGACTTTCGAAAAGGTCTGTTTGGTGTCTTTTTTGTGATCAAATCGGGCGAACCTGTCAAAAAGTAAATAATTTGAAAAGTGGGGAAATCCTCTCAAAGAGTGAAAAAATGGCACAAAAGTAACCAAACGCGTTAAAAAACTTTGGATTAAATTTTCACTAACAAATTAAGATTTATGACATTTCACAAATTGTCAGATGGCTGGTTTGACAGATCTGGCACGTTCACCCAAAAAAAAGCTGCTGCAGAACATTGCAACTCTCTCAATTAAGGGGCACTTTTTGACACTCTCATTTGGCTGTCTGTTTTACGATTTGTCGTGAAATTTTTGGGTTAACAAACATGTGATTTTGTGAAATTGTATGTAATATTGCGAAAAATAACAAGTTACCAAACAGACCAAACGTCTGACAAGCAATCAAAGAGTACCATTTGTCAATGAGCTCCTTAAACTCGCCGTTCGGAGTCGGCAAAAAACTATAGGTCCGTTCGCGTACTTTTTGCACTAAATATGTGTTATCTAAAAATTTTCGAAGAGTGGGAGTGAAATTCTCTCAGAGACAGGAATAGTACGAAAAAGTTAACGATTTGACAGATTTGACAGATTTGACAGTTTTCATATATTACCCCAAAGAAATTTCTCGTGGTAAAATTCGTAGCAAGGGAAAATTTCTTACTCTCTCGTGAGCACTCTCTTTTACGAAAAACTACGAAATTTTTGCGTATGCGAACGGGTTTTCGTTATTTTTCGTAGATTTTCTTAGTTTTGGGAGCGTACGCGAACGGACCTTATAGGTGCCTTCCACTCGTGCAAAAATATAACACGTACACACAAATGGTTGCGAGAAGTAGGCCCTGGTTCACCCTGAACTGTGGCGCCACATAAAGTAATTTATTGACTATTGATCTACACTGATGTTGAAAAGTAGTGTTACGGCTAAAGCAACACTTATTTTGTATTTTCTTGAAGCAAAGAGATTGTGTAGGTGTCGATTCTATCAGTCTCTGGAAATAAATACCTACGAGTGCAAGTCTGCTCTATTTCTAATCGTGTGATGTTTACACATTTCGATCTCGCGACTACTGTTTTGTTTAAATATATTTTATTCCAACTACTCAATATGATTTTCAATTTCTTAGTACGGCTCATGCTCCACAGGTGTACGTATTTCACGGTATGTAGACGGAACTAGACCGGCGCACGTAAACACCATACACGACCACCAGCTAGAATGATTTTTCTCTCGAGTTGAGTTGTTATGTGTTTCATCTACATTCTTGCACTAAAATTTATTAGTTAATATGTATTATTTTTAATACGCGCTAACTTTGTGAGTATGAATCATTCGTCAAGGTGCCAAACATGCGACGCGAACTGTTGATGAGTATTATGCAAATGTTTTTTTTTTTTTTTTGTTATTATTTTTGGTCTTCTTTTATTGCTACGATTTGCTGGGGCAAAATTGTTCTTTTGTTTTAAGTGTCTGTGTTCTTTTTTTGTTTGTTTGAAACTTCCACGAATTCAGTTTTTGAACATTATTTGGATTCATAAGCGATTTTTGTTTTAGTTTTAACTGGATACTGGTTTAAATATTTTTAGAATAGCGCATTAGTATTCATAAAACAAAGCCCATAGGCTGACCTGTAAAGAAAAAAAAAACTGCTACAGTTTCTGGTTTAATTACGCTAAGTCTATTAAAAAATGCGGGTGTTTTGATTCGGTTCTTTTAGCACAGATTTTAATGTTTGTTCATTTATTTTTCTTTCATCTTACACCTTTCTGTGCTAAGTACGACATGTTCCAAAACCGGAGTTGCAGCCAAACATAACCCGTACGTACAAGCATTTTGCAAGTTGTCCGAAATACTCGTACAAATTAAAAATGTTTACCTTCAATTTAAATACATTTTTATGTCCGGCAATGATGTAAACTGTTTGTTTATCTATAACTCATCAGTTATGCGGCTCTTGACACACAAATGTGTGGGAAATTTGGAACTTAAAAAAAGCAGAAGATTGGTTGTAAATACCGTTATTGTGTCTGGCTATACGATCATTTCCATACCGGTTGTGTCCAATGAGACAGGTAGTTTTTATGTGAGTTAAAAAGAGAAGGGTTGATTTCACGAAAAAACCCTTCTCTTTTTAACTCACTGGAGACTGGACACAACCGGTATGGAAATGATCGTGTAGCCAGCCACATTAAGTTGAACACTACATGGCATGGCGTTGAGAGTAGGTTTGTTTGATGTCAGCCCTAGGGCGCACTGGAAAAGCACTGCTGCGTTCGATATCAAACAGTGCTACACTGAAAATGCCCTTAAATGCTGCATGCCCTTAAATGCTGCCCTGTGTTCGTTCTTGACACTGGTTCTACACTGGATTCACGCTGAGTATTTCTTCAGTGCAAGAAAAAGGGGCTGTCAAAACATGAAATCAGCTGATTTATCATTTGTTTTTTTTTTTTCATTGCGTTGATATCCCTCATTCTGCTTGTGATTTTTTAGTGATCGGATAACGAACTAAGCAAGTGCAAAAATAAACGAAAATTAAGAAAATCTGATTTGTGTTAAGTTTTTAATTCATAACAGTTGTCAGGGCAAGCGATTTGCGTTCGATGAAATGGAGTTGCACTGGGTTTTTGGACAACCATGAAAATATACTGATACTAGTCAGTGCGCCCTAGGGCTGGCGACAGTGAACAGATTTAGCATCTGCAGTGTTATATTCCGATATCCTACACCAGCTGATATCGCTGGTGGTTGAACCCTCAGGCATTGCCCTAGGTTAGCTACGGTAACCGGAAACGATGCGGGTGCACAATTAACGGCATTAACATTGTTTTCGCATTTGCAGCGATATTGTGTTGACTTCGCAATGAGATGATGGGTCAACCAACGGCGAATTGCTGATCGTGCAAAATGACCACTCGCGCGATCCATTGGAGCTGGATACGAAGAGTCGTATTATAACAACGAAAGCGTGCGGTCGCGTATTATTTTACAGTTTCAGTTTCGAGATCACAACAGCAGTAGCCATGCCGATCGTACACATACGATTGGAAACTGAACAAAAGTATTGGTAACTATTGTGATTGTGACATAAGAATTGTTATAGAATGAAAACCAAACATACTGTCAAAAAAAACCTATTTGCCCTGTGTTAGAGCTTCGGATCACGTAGGAAATCGAAGCAATGAACAGCGATTTTTTTTGCAATTTTCTGGGGTCCTTCACTGAAGAAATTTATATTTAGAGTCAATTCATACGGTAAAACGGCGAGGTTTAGTCTTCTGCAGAATCACAGTAGTTCGTTAAAAGAAACAGAATGCCGCAAACTTGATCAGGTTAAAGACGAGACAACACGCATGTAGCTATTACTTAGATGCGAACAATGCCTGTACGAGTATACATATCATCCTGCAATATTTAACGTACATCGTGTCACCGTCGAATGCCTTCTGGATGTCGAGAAAGCATTCGACAGTGTATGGATTGAAGGACTCATCCATAAACTTCATTTACTAGGCTTTCCCTTAGCACTAATCCAAATAATTTTTTCTTTTCTTTCTTCCAGGAAATTCTTTGTACAACTGGAGAAATGCACATCATCAGTGAAGAACATCAGAGCCGGAGTTGCCCAAGGCTCTAAACTCGGACCGTTCCTGTACAGCATATTGACGTCTGACCAGCCCATCCCAAACAGCTGCGAGAACCTGCTCTACGCCGATGACTCCATCACTTATGCCACGTCGATGTCACCATTGATAGCTGTCCGGAAAGTTGAAGCCCACATCCACAAACTTATCGAGTACTACCGAAAGTGGGGAATCAGAGTCAATGCCTCAAAATCGGAACTCATCTGCTTCAGGAGACCAACGACCACCTCAGGACGCAGCCGACGAGCAGCGAAGTGCAGAAGCATTACCCTGAAACTCCCAGATGGATCAACACTGACAACCAAACGGAGCGTGAAGTATCTGGGGATCCACTTTCACGAGCTGTTAAGGTTCAACCCTCACGCAAGGAACGTCCTAAAGAAAGCCAACTGGGCCTTCCATCGTCTCCACCCACTGATGAAGAAAAGAACCGGACTTAGCCAACAAACCAAGACCTTGATGTACAAGCAACTCCTGAGACCAGTCATCGGATACAGCTTTCCCGTCTGGTTCTCCATCTCGAAGACAGCCATGAGACAACTCCAAGTTTTTGAAAGGAAGATACTGAGGATCTGCACCGGACTATTCTTCGACCGACAGCGTCAAAAATACTGCAGGAATGACCATCTGTACTCAGAAGCAAAGATAATACCAATCGACAAGTACCTACTACTTTTGGCTAAGAAGTTAGTAGGAAGCGCAGCCAGCCACCCGAACCAGCTAATAAGAAGGATGACAACCCAACAGCGACTACCCCAGCCGTGGTACCTCAGCGCCCTGGACACCCTGGATGAAGACATCACCCCAATCGACAACGAGGAAGCAGTTGTATTCTACGCTGACACAGGGTCAGCCCACCGCCGTGGCTAAACGCCAACCCCCCTCACAACCCACACCAAACTCGCCACTAACAACCGGGACGGAACACCCCGAGGATATCTAAGTCAACCGACTTTTAATTTTAAGTTTACATGTATAATATACAATTATATTTTTTATTTTAAGTCAATGTATAAGGTTAGGCCCCCAGTGTGCCAACAAATTTGTATTACCAATGTATCTTATAGCTGTAAGTTTAAATTAAGACAATTGTATATATATTTTGTTCTATAAAAATCGTTAATCGTTAATCGCATATTTAACGTACAGGTCTTCTAAATGCAATTCGATTAGTTGATTTTATTTGCTCACATATATCTTGGTGATCGGATTGGAAAAAAATCGTTGTCGGATATCACCTAAGCTTGACGAAGTTGGTGCTGGGATCTGTGGACCCAATACCATATTCTCCGTCCCTCTTGGATCATTTCCCAGCGTTTGAGATCTGCGCCTTGATTAGCCTTCAGAGAGGCGTCACGTCTTTGCGATTACCCAGCACTTTTCGGGTTCAGAAGGCGTACCCTACAAAAAAAATTATTATGGGCTTCTGAATTGTCTCTCCAAAATGTACAAAACTGTTTTTATAGCTATAATATCAATTAAAGTGGTTATACCTCCAAATTGGAGACGTGCTCGGCTGTTTCGACCTCATCTAAACAGAGTCGACAATCGGTCTCGCTAGATGGGCCTAACTTGTTTAGGTGGTATCGTAACTGGCAATGACCGGAGAGGAAATTGGTTAGATACCTAATATCCTTCTTATTGTGGTTTAGAAGTTCCCTGTGGTGGCTACAAGACTTAATTAACAGTTTGGCTTTTCTCGTGTCCTTCGACGGGCTATAACTTGAAGAGGGGTGAAAATGGAATCCCCCCACTGCCATACGACTTTTTGTTCGCATTCTTTTACTCCAATAAATTCATCAATCAAAGTAAGATCAAATTTATATTTTCCTAATCTTAACTAGGACACTAAATGTAATTAAGAAATTAAACTCATCGCGCAAAATACCGGAAAGGGCAGAACAACGCTTGCTGCCGGGTCAGCTAGTAGACTATAAATTCATATATGATAACTCCAGAGATATTTATCTATTTGTTTGTTCAAACACATATGAAGTTATCCGCGATAAACACACCCTTTCTATGTACACTGTGAAATAATGCCAACAGATAAGTGCTATCTAAGTACCTAACATCATATCGCATTAAACCAAAATCGTAGGTAAATATTTGCATTTCAGTACGCATATTTATTGGATTTTTTGTCATACCACTTTTTATAGAGTTAATAATGTCTTGGCATCCTAATGGCTTGTGCAATCTTTTATTTAGTTATCTTTATCGTATTCAGTCAGTTAGCGTTTATTTGTCACTACACGTTCAACTATTTACTTTGCAGTATTGGGAATTGAATTTTTAATTTGCATGCTTATTCGACAATTTTTACTCACATTTTCGTTAGAATTTCCTCTTGTT
This sequence comes from Brachyopa scutellaris, assembly GCA_949775065.1. NCBI lineage: Eukaryota > Metazoa > Arthropoda > Insecta > Diptera > Syrphidae > Brachyopa > Brachyopa scutellaris. The sequence continues at coordinate 117,078,040 of OX459113.1, forward strand.
TTATGGGAGTTACGCAAACATCGAATGACATACGGTTGACATACAATAATTCCACATGTGTTGGTTTAGAACTTACTTACTTAAGTGGCGCTACAGTCCGGGGTGGACCAAATCCTCAACCGGAGGAGGGTTGCATTCGAATAATCTCGTGGCCAGAGCGCTGAATGTCCGCTCTACATATTCTAACCATCTTAAACGCCCAATGTGCAGTTTTTTGTCCAATGGTCAATGTCGCTGTACAGCTCGTACAGTTCGTGATTGAATCTTCTCCTAAAAAACCCTTCAACGTAAACGGGACCGAAAATATTACAGAGGAGCTCAATATAGCAGGACTGGGATGATAAGGGTCGTATATAGAATCTCCTTAGTCGATCGGGAAAGGGCTTTACTACTCAATTGCCTTCTTAGCCCAAAGAAACAGCGATTGGCAAGAGTAATCCTTAATCCTTCGTTTGATGATGTCAATGTCATCGGCCGGCGTATGCAAGTAGTTGAACGGACTTCTCAAAGATCGTTCATCGTGTGTTGGCTTGTGAGTTTCGAATGTTGGTTCAAAAAAAAGTTAAAAAAAATAGTCTTGACTTTAAGAAAGGATAACACAGCAAGACTGAATGGATATTGTCGTCGTTGGTTGGAAGTAAGTTAACAGTTCGGCTGAAAAGTTCGTATCGTTTTAAAGAAAAAAACATTTTTTTTTTGAAAAACTCGATTTTATTATTCAATATAGTGGCCGTCAAGGGTGATACACCGATTATAGCGATCTTTCAACTTTTCGATACCATTTTTGTAGTACGATTTGTCTTTTGCTTCAAAATAGGCCTCAGTCTCGGCGATTACCTCTTCATCGGTGCTAAATTTCTTTGCAGCGAGCATTCTCTTATGGTCTAAGAACAGGAAAAAGTTGCTGGGGACCAGATCTGGAGAATACGGTGGATGCGGAAGCAATTCGAAGCCCAATTCATACAATTTTGCCATCGTTTTCTATGATTTGTGACATGGTGCATTGTCTTGAGGAAACAGCACTTGCTTCTTCTTCAAATGGGGCCGTTTTTCCGAAATTTCGTCCAAACGCTCCAATAACGCTGCGCAAAAGTCGCTGTTGGTGGTTTTCCACTTTTCAAGATAGTCGATGAAAATTATTCCACGCGCATCCCAAAATACAGAGCCCATATCTAACTCTGCCAGCTGACTGTTCAGTCTTTCCACGCTTTGGCTTCGGTTCACCGCGTACAGTCCACTCGACTGACTGTCGATTGGATTCCGGAGTGAAATGGTGGAGCCATGTTTCATCCATTGTCACATATCGATGCAAAAATTCGGGCTTATTACAGCTTCAAACACTGCTCAGAATCATCATTTCGTTGTTGTTCTTGGTCGAGTGTGAGCTCGTGCGGCACCCACTTTGTCTAGAGCTTTCGCATACCCAAATATTCATTAACGATATGTCCAACACGTTCCTTTGATATCTTAGAATGTCAGCTATCTCGATCAACTTCATTTTACGGTCATCCAAAATAATTTTGTGGATTTTGTTGATTTTTTCGTCCTTAACAGCCTCTTTTGAACGTCCACTGCGTTCATCGTCTTCGGTGCCCATATGGCCTGTACGGAATTTAGCAAACCACTTACGAATGGTTGCTTCGCCTGGCGCAGAGTCCGGATAGCACTCATCAAGCCACTTTTTGGCATCAGCAGCATTTTTTTTTTCATAAAAAAAACTGTGTTTCATTAACACACGAAATTCCGTTTTATCCATTTTTTTCAAAATAACAAAAGTTGCTTCATTCAAAATACTACCTATATCTCACAAACTAATAGTCCGACAGCTGTCAAATTTATACACGTATCTTTTGTAGGTTGGTACTAACTAAAAATGATACGGATTTAATTCTAGTGGCGCCCTCTCATAGAAACGATACAAAATTTTCAGCCGAACTGTTATATTCCAATGGCTGCTGGAATAACTCATAGCACTTGGCATCGTTAGAGCTGCCTCAACAGATTTAAAGAAATACATAACTGAAGCAAGTACTTTTAGTTAGTTTTAAATGACTTTTATTTCAACATAAATTTAATATTAGCAAGCAAGTACTTGAAAATGTAAACCTGTTAAATTCTATTAAAAAATCTGTTTAACATTACGATTACCGATAAAATTAAAAATATTTATCGCATGCCATACAAGATGTCAGTGAACTGTTTGACACTTTTCCATGAAGCATGTTCAACACCACAACTTTTCACTCAGAACCTGTAAAATAAAACTGCACTACGCCACAAATAAATATATTCGAACATTTCGATTTTAACGTACGGATATACAACCCGCATGCAATCAGCCTTGACCAAATTACGTGCTCCTCTGCATTGCTGCCAATCGCCGAGTACGAAATTGCTGAAGTTTATTGCATGTCGGGATTGGCCTCGCAGTCGATACGGGGGGGTACAATAAAAGCAGCAACTCCTCCTCCTCATAAACATCCATCCTTTCATGTACTCATAGTCATACATTCTTTAGCGCAGTGCACTATCGATCGGACCACATGGAGGTACCTACCTCATGGAAACTTCACATGCACAAATCCGCTCAGCGAAATTTTGTTTGCTGATTTTTTTTTTGTTTTCACATCACAAAGCTTGGTGATTTAGGATATGCTCCTGTTTGCCCATCCAATTGTAATTCTATTACCGTAGCAACAAAAATAAAAAACACCAAAAAACCAAACGAACGAAGCAAACCTGCACTCGAATTATGAAAACGTAAAATGTGCACACATAGAATATGCATCTATCGGGCGATGTAGAAACAATCATAATCCTGGGGTTTTACACAATTTAATTCAACAAAGTTGATTGTCCATAACAAAAAAAAAAAAAGGAACCAGCCGTTTAGCTGAAAATCCGAACGATGGAGTTTTAACCGATGAAATGCAAATAATCTTCGACCGCTTGTCTATATGCTCGATGAACGCGACGACCCATCCTCGTCTGTCCGCATTATGGTTAAAGCCAGCACGCTGTCGGTAGAGAAAAAGGGAATTCCATTAACAGTGGGCCCACGCCTGTTGTCAGCCTGATCGAATATGCCGCAGGTAATGCCAAATTGAAATCCATTTTCTGCCGGTGGACAGGACAATTAGTTGACACACCGGCATCGACATTGTATGCGGTGCGCATCAAATCTGTGTCTGTGATCCGCGCACCAGCATAATGTTATGCATCGATGCGCACGTTAAAGTGTCACGTCACATAGGGCATAATTTGAGGATTATTATCATCGGCATGGTGTTATGATCGGCTCGAGCGTGCATCCTGCAATCTCAATTGACCCAAAAACAACAATCGCAGATTATCCAAAGCGTATGGTTACTACCGATGTGTGAGACTCAATTAATTCGAATTTAACAACCGTTTCAGCCTTAATTAAAAATGAAAACAAATAAAAGTGAAGATGAAAAAAAGTACGCATACGCCCGAGTGGGTGCAATATTTGTATCAATTTACTGTGGGAAAATAAATCTAATTGGATGGTAGCATCAGGCCAACATTATGTGTTGGATAAGATGAGACTTGGGGCGTGTTCAAGGCCTAATTGGTTGTTAAATATTTTTTTATTTATGTACGTACTTTGTTGATAATAGGTTTGTATGATGTCGCCAGCCCCAGGGCACACTAACTACTGTCAGAGTATTTTCATGGTTATCAAAAAACCCAGTGCAACCCCCATTTCATCGAACGCAAATAGCTTGCCCTGACCACTGTCATTCTAATATTTTCCATTTTCGAACTAAAATACAAATCTAAATCATGTTTATATGTATTCAGATTTGAATTAATTTATAATAATATTACTTCTTTGAAATAATTTCTTTTCTTTAATTCAAAAAACAACCACAAAAAAAAGTTCGCGATATGAAAAAAATAAACGAATATAATTTTTGACAGCCCTTTTTTCTTGCACTGAAGAAATACCCAGGGCGAATACAGGGCAGACCCAGTGTCGACACAAAACACAGGGCAGCATTTTCAGTGGGCACCGTAGCGCAAGTGGTTAGTGCGTCGGACTACTGAGCCAGCGGTCTTGGGTTCGAATCCCGCCGCAAACACCTAAAAGTTTTTCACAGTGCCCACCTCCTTCGAATGTCTGACAAGCATCAAAGAGTATCATTTGTCACGATTGAGCTTTTCAACTCGCCGTTCGGAGTCGGCAAAAAACTGTAGGTCCCTTCCATTCGTGCAAAAATATAACACGCACACACAAATGGTTGCGAGAAGCAGGCCCAGGTTTACCTCGAGCTGTAGCGCCAACTAAGTAAGTAAGCATTTTCAGTGCGTTTTCAGTGTAGCACTGACTGACATCGAACACATCAGTGCATTTTCAGTGTGCCTCAGTGCGCCTTGGGGCTGACATCATACAAACCTAATATAATAAAGGAAGTTGTATTTTTGCGAAATCCGTTGGAGCTTGTGCCTCATATCGAGAATGATATTAAAGGACATCAATATTTTCAATTCTCCAGACCCATTGCCAATACTACGAACATTGCAGAACACTTATGACAAGTCATAAACGCAGGGCTTGAAAGGGATATAACCAGGTATGTGAATATGAAATCGACCTTTTTTTAATGAAATTAAATCGCTTATTTTAAAAGAATGATGCAAAATATTTTATTCAAATTATTTTTCATAGTTTTCCAAACACATTTGGACAACCTTTCAGGCAATTTGTGAATACCACGCCAAAGAAATTGTTCCTCCTTTGAGGAAAACTCTTAACCCTTTAACCACTGAGACCGTCTACAGAAGGTCCATCACAAAAATCCAATTTTATTCCCACTTAAAATTGTTTGCGCTCTAACCACCAAAACTGCTTATCGTCGGTTGGATTAAGGTATCGAACGGTACCAGTTTGAACGTACATAGTTGAATAGTATGACAGATACAGCCATTTATGTCAAGAATTTTATGAAAAACGACGTGAAAATTGTTTGTGATTTTGATGCAAGTTTGAATTAAAAAAAAAAAATACTTTCCAACAGCTCAATCGACTCGGGAATTTTTTGCCAAGTTGTTTGAAGTTGTATTTAGATTATTTGTTGCTAATTTGATTTGTAAAAAAAAAATGTTTGTTCCAATCAAGTTTTTGCGAAAAGTGGCTTAAGCCTTTTCGGGACGGCTGGCTGGGAAGCATATTCAGAAAACTTTATTTGATTTTCATATAATCATAACCTTCAAAATAAACGGTTTAGCAATATTGTGGTTATTAGCGATGTTTATAGTTTTGGTGGTGCATATCTAACGTTAACGGTTTTTCAATAGAAACATAACAATTTTGTGTTTTAATACAAATGCCTCCATCAACTCTTTCTATGATCTTTGTTGACTAGCAAAATATGCATTATTATACAGCGAAAAACGCACATGTGCTTCAAGAGACTACATTGCATCCACAAGAAGTGACCGTGTGGTGTGGATTTTATGTCGGAGGTGTGTGGTTTGTATTTTCTCGTCTATGAAAATGATCGTCATGTTACGGTCAACGGAGTTCGCTATTGTACCATGTTAGAAGAATATTTTTGGCCAGAATTGAATGGACTTGGTATCAGTAATATGTGGTTCCAACAAATTGGTGCCATATGCCACACAGCTGGTCAAACAATTGATCTATTGAAGCCGAAGTTCGGTAATCGTGTAATTTCGAGAAACGGTCCGATCGCATGGCTAGCTCGCTTATGTGATTTAACGCCGTTGAATTTTTTTATGGGGTTACAGTAAGTCGCTGGCTTATACTAATAACATTAGAGGAGCTATCGAACGCAAAATTGCCCACATTTTCGCCAATATCTTTGGAAGAGTTGGGGAAAATTGGCTAAAAAGAATCCGTGTCGACATCACCACAGTTTTGTGGAAGGACACAAAGGATGTCGAACTGTCCTCAAAGTATGTTGACATTAAAAGTTCCAAGGGAACCAAGTCAGTCAGCCAATCACCAGAAATTGATTGTCCACAACTTATCCGTGAGTACAACGTGCACATGGGCGCGTTGTCGGATTAATGGACTCCTATATGGGTCGCAATGAACTCTAAATCAAAACACAAGATATGGACTTTTAACAATTTTCTCGAATGGCTACAACAAAGGAAATTGTTCTGAATCGAAGACTCAACGCTGAAAAAATTCGAACTGCTGATAATGACGAGGTACGAATTTCGCTTGACCATTCTGAAAGAACTCTGTGCTGCTGTTGAAAAACGATTCGTTGGCCGTCCATCATCTGCCGCACAGTCAACCACCAGCAATGGTGTTGGTAAAAAGCAGCTTATCGATTCTTTATTATTTTAACTAAATATTGTTGATAGATGTTAAATAAAAACAATATGATTAGGGCTCGTTCACAATAAATGCTCCCTATCTAGACATTTATGTGCTAAGGTCGGGTTCATACTCACATACCGTATGTATGAAAATTCCCAACAAAATCGGCCAAAGAAAACCTTGATAGTATCCGTGCATCAAACTATTTACATAGCATTCTTATCCATTCCCTTACCGCTTTCCCATGTGCCCTTAAAGTGTCACAAAAAAAAATCCTCTGCTCCAAGTTCTATTCAAAAAAATCTATTAACCTTTTTAGAAGCCAAACATTCAATCAATCAAGAAACCGCTCAAGAAAATGCAATAAATAAACCAAACAAAACCAAATAAAAACACCTAAACTGCGGACTGTGCTAGTCGTAGTACGCGCAGATTGAAGATTGTTTCTTTCTTTTGCAGATTAGCGAAAATTGTTTCTATTTTTCAGCTTCAAGATAACGTGCAGAGGCGATTAATTCTAAGAAATGTATACTCATGATCATACACAGTGGTATGATGTTCGTTTTGTGTTTCTGCTTTGCCATGTTGATGATTAAGGGTTAATGCACACATAATGACACTTCACGAAATGGCTACAAAAGTAAAAATAAAAAGTACTACAACTTTTGTACTCCATTCAATTAATATTCAGAGTAAAAACCGATCAATATTTTCTGCGCAGCTAAACTAACGTACTCGTATATGAGGGATAAAGTCTCTGATGAAATTAGTTAAAGTAAGAATGCCAAAAAAGACATCTTATGTTTTCTAGAGATTGAGATGTGTTCCCGTACCACGCATTTCGACGAATATTAATATAATCTTTTTTTTAAAAAATAGCAAAAAACTCGCCCACGTTGCAAATTCAGAAATCTGTCAAATTACTGTGACATAACTCATATATCATTTTTTTAATTTCTTAATGTAGGTCACTTTTTCGCATTAAATAAATTAAAATATTTTAATCTATTAGATAAAAAGTACATATTTTTCATCATTTAAATAAATTCTTTTAAATAGACATTTTTTCTGGTAATTGTTATGCTCATATTCGTTGTTAAACGTCTTGTCGTACTTCTTGATATTATTTAATGTTAAACAATTTTCTGTGTAATACATACAGTGGCGGAAAGATAAATAGCACTTTTCTTCTACGAATTTGAAAGAGTGAGAGTCTAAGAATGGAAGAAAAACTCGAATGTGTTTATAATTACTTTTTTATATTTTCACTATTAACTTATATCTACATAATTCAGTAACAATTCTTATCGTAAAATCACAGTACAAAATAAAAAAATAAAAAAACTTAAAAAGGATGGAAAACTAGGTGGAAATATACATAAATAGCACTGCAAAGTATTAAAACGAAGAAATTGCAAAATGTTTAATATTTTTTAAATCTTTTTATATTTTTTACCTTCAATATTGATTGGGATATCCTTTGTTGTCCAAAACTGCCGCAAGAGCCTTTGGCTAATTTGCGAAGTTCTTGGCAGCGTGCTTTTTGAACGCAATACCAAGCTTCTTGAATGGACGTCCATAATTGGACCAAATTTCCATTTTTTGGGTTTTAAGGCTTTGTCCACATCATTCCACGAATTCTCAATTGGGTTTTCAATTCAATTCAATTCAAGCTAAGACCAAATTTTCGGATGCATTTGGCTCTGTATGATTTAAAAATATTGCCTTTGATATTGATCCTTCCTGCCAGATACTCTAGCTGTAGGACCAACACCATGCCATGCAAAGGCTGCACCATACCATAACCATACCATAACGTACCCGGCATCGTATTTGACCGTCTTCCTCATGTACTTCGGATTAATGCCTTGACATTTTGGGCGACAAAGGTACACTTATTCACCAGCTCCAAGTCTATTGAACTTAGATTCATCGATCCACACAACATTTTTCTAAAATTGAAGAGGGTTATTGAAATGCTCTTTGGCAAACATCGAATGTTTCCTCAAGTGCTTGACTACAACAAGTGGCTTTTTTCTTGCAATGTATCCATGTAGCCCTACCTCGCTTAGGCGGTAGCGGATAAGTCTTGACTTAATATTAACGCCATATTCGCCCTCAACTAGGCTCCTTATTTCAATTGAGGTATCAAATGGGTCTCTTCGACTTGCCGCTACCATTGCCCTGTCCATGACTTTTGTCGTTTTTCTGGCCCATTTTTTTCTTTGGAAGTTTTTTAACATGCGCCTTAACATATTTTATAGCATTATAGACCATTTTTTTTGAAACAATGTCCAAAATAGGCCCTCAACTCTTAAACATGTTGAAGATTGCCATCCTTTTTTATGCCAAGCAGTGGATTCCTCTGCCCAATATTAAACTTATATAGAACTACTTAGATTGGTAGAATACACAAAATGAAATTAAACTTATAATAGTAAAATGGTCAAAATGCAAAACAAGAAAAAGTGCTATTTATTTTTCCAGCTACTCCACTGACTTCACTTACTCGAATGGTGCCATGTCACTACTTGGTTTGTTTAACGGGTTGAAAATTACCGCTATACACACAGTTATGTTCAGTATGCATACAGATATCAAAAAATGTTTATAGATTGAAGGAAATTATTGAAGGAAATTATATGAGTTTTAATAAAGTTATTCATAAAGGTGCTATTACGTTTTCCGCCACTGTATATATTTATTAATTAATTTATTAATTTATTCATTATCATTAATCATCTTTCAGACTACCGAAAATAAATGTAGGTATTCTATTTTAGCTATAAACTATAATAAACATAATGTCAGGCGGATTAAAAAAGATAACAGTAATTTATTTTTTAAAGTTTACTGAAGTGAAAGTTCAAATCAATAACATTGGAAATTAAATTAGTTTCCCTGGCACAGCGAGTTATTGGTTCATTGAGAGTTATCTTGTGAAGATTTTTATGGAATGAGTAGCGCTTCCTAAGCTGGCGAGAAGGTGCATACTTACCATGTACAATCTTCTCAAACAGTTTGGGTAGTGTTGAAAGATTGTAAATCGGTCGATAGTTAGAAACATATTTCCTGCTTGGAACCAGATTTGTGAATTGGAATTATAAAAGTTTTTTTTCCAATTGAAAAGAAATTCACCTACAAAAAAGAGAGCTGTTAAAAATGTATGAAAGGGGCTCTGGGAGCGCCTCGGCACAATTTTTAAGGACAATGGGAGGAACTCCAACGGGCCCGAACTGTTCATCGCAGTCTCGACAGTGCAGTGCTGTTTATCCCAGACTCGACAGTGCGTTTTCGACATATACGTTTTCGATATACATATACAGTCAAAATCGGTTATAACGACCTTCAAGGGACCGGCGAATTTGATCGTTATAAGCGATATGTCGCTATAACCGATATCAAGGTTAATTAATCTGCTTTCAAGTAAATACCCTTTTTATGTTTGTTTCATAATTTTTATTTGTTCTTGAGCCGTACATACTATGTATGTAAGAGAAAATTTATTTACATATCTCCTTGGCAAAGTCATTTGCTTTAGCTTGAAAATGGGTCCACTGATGGGTATACTTTACTAGAACTTCTCTGTGTCTTAAACCATATCAGCAAAGCCTTTTCAACCTCAATGTGCAATGAACTCTTTTTTACGGTAAGTTTTGCTTCCCCAAATTGTTTTTTTTTTTTAAATTATTTCCTTATCCTTTAGAATTGTTGATATAGTGGAGTATGAAACAGAATACTCTTTGGCGAGGTTTATTTTGTACTCTAGTGTCCAATATAAAAATTATACCTGCTTTCTTTTCAGTTGAAAAGATTTTTCGTTTCTGATTCATTTTCCAACTCAACTTTATGCGAACCGAAAAAAATAAAATTTCTATGACCACTCATTACACTGAACCAAGCACTAAGTAATTTGCCAAATTTCTGGCAGCTGTCAAAATATATACTATATGTCAAAGGAAAGTTTAAACGGCGGAGTACTGGCTTTTAACTTAAACGACGAGTTAAGCTCTATTTTGAGTTTAAACGAGGACTGTGAAACCGAAAAAAAATTGAACGGAAGTTTAAACCAAAACGAGAGTTTAACCTCTCACTGTGAAACTGGGGGGCATTAGAGTATTAAATAGGGCCTTTGAACAAACTCTACTAAAACAATAATAAACGCAAAACACAAAAAAATATAACATCAACAAACGGTAAGCTGTAACATATCGGAAATTATATGTACATAGATACATCGCATCTACAGATAAACAGTTCACCGTTTAAAAAAAAAGCAGTCGCACCAATAGTTGCGTCAAATTTTAGTCGTTATTACCAATATCTTATTTCTAAAAATGGGAAAAATTGGTCGTTGTAAGTGATGTCGTTGTAAACACGCATATTGATTGGAGATAATTTTTTTTATCTATAATTAGATGAAAATTACTGTAACAACGTTTTGATATCATAACTGGATAACAAAGTAAACAATGGGTTAACAGCACCTAAACACACGAGAAGCGTTGATATCAAATAAAAGGGGTGCGAACTTGATAACGCGATAGTTGGGGAAAAGTGAGTGTTAATACGCAAAGTTGTTGAATGTAATAAAATAGGATAGGCAAAAGGATGTATGACTACTATAGTATTTTGATGGGGGCTTTCAGCAGAAATGAAATGAAAGCGAAGAACGTTAATTGAAATACGAAGTTCTAGAAAGCAAAATAACTGATATCAAAACTTATGCCCAGTTTCACAGTGAGAGTTTAAACTGGAGATCAACTAAACCTGAACGAGAGTTTAAACTTTTAGTTTAACTCGATCGGTTTCACAGTCTTAACTAATCTTCCAGTTAATTTAACGCAGTTTTGGAAGCTTTATGGGAATACAAGTTGGCAGCGCTATTGTTTTGAACTTGAAAAGGCAATGTTGTGGAAGACTGCTACAAATTCAGATTGCAGATGATTTTAAAACATCTTTAACCTTTTAGTAGGTAGGTGAGTAATAGTAACGTAAGTAGGTAGTGGGGTGCTGACAACACCCCATCATGATCTCACTTTATTACGCTTATCTTTCCTCTGGTAAGTGGTTCTATGGCGGAATTGTCATTATGATGTCGTTCTGGGGTAGAACAATCTTAAAATAATTAACTTTAAGACCCCTTTATAGAGTTTTTAGCCATCCTTTCCAAAATAGTGCTTTCCGTATTAATTTTTGAAACCATTTTTTGTTTTAACAAATTCGCCATCATCCGTATCAATTAAGTCTGGCTCTTCACTTGAATCTTCACTTATATATTGTCAATAACAGTTGAATGCGTTCCTAATCTTTTTCAAATGACATTTTTAAATTACCTATACAAATTCACCCAGTAAAAAAAAATTACACAACTGGGTAGGTGGGGTGTTGACAGCACACTTGCACTTGCAGCTTGAAGAGTCTGTCACGGCTTACTTGTGCAAGCAAACTTTTTTTAAACCATCTGAATCTGTATAATAGAAAACAACAGGAAGGTACTGTACCGACAACGGGTGTTGTCAGTCGCAAAGTATAATATTTTTGAAAAGTAAGGGCTTGGGGTGTTGTCAGCACCCCACCTACCCAGTTAAAGGCTAAAACACACACATGCCATTTAAAACACACACACACACTGGCATAAAAACGTTAATTCAATAAAAGTTTGATATTAAACTAGGATAGGTCTGTTTGGTGTCCCGTAATTTTACGTAAAATTACTAAATCTGTCAAAAGTCGAGAGAAGAGAGAGAGAGAGAGAGCCAAATTTGGTCCCAAAAAATGTCCCCTTTTGTCAAATCGTGCTACACCTTTATCCATGGAGTCATCGAGGGACATCTATCAAACAGCCATCTGACAATTCGTGAAATGTCAATCATATTTATTAGAAAAATAAAAGAAAATTACACAACTACACAGAACCAAGCCTAGCTTCTCGCAACCATTTGTGGGTGCGTGTTACTTTCACGAATGGAAGGGACCTACAGTTTTTTGCCGACTCCGAACGGCAAGCTTCTCATGACAAATGATACTTTTGATTGCTTGTCAGACATTCGAAAGAGGTGGCAACCATGAAAAACTTTCTTAGGTGTTAGACCCGGGTTGGAATTGAACCCGAGCAGCACGCGCAGTAGTCCAACGCACTAATCGCCACGGCCACGGCCGCCACATTCGTATTAGTTAGTAATAGTTAAAAAAGAAGGAGAGGTTTTCCCCCCACTTTCCAAATTATATTCTATTTGACAGATGTCCCTTTTTGATCACAAAAAACACACCAAACACACCTAATATTCCTAAAAATTAATATAAATAATTTTTTGGTATTCTGGCAGCTGTCAAAGTATATACTATATGTCAAAGGAAAGTCTAAACGGCGGAGTATTGGCTTTTAACTTAAACGACGAGTTAAACTCTATTTTGAGTTTAAACGAGGACTGTGAAACCGAAAAAAAATTGAACGAAAGTTTAAACCAAAACGAGAGTTTAACCTCTCACTGTGAAACTGGGGGGCATTAGAGTATTAAATAGGGCCTTTGGGTTTAGTTTTAAGATGAAAAGAACAAACCATTACCTGTTTTGCTAAAATTTGTCAAAACTTTTCCTACTATCAGCAGGAATAAAATATGTCCACTTCAAAGTTCTTCAAGTACAATATATAAAGAAAATGTAAGTTAATCCTTTTGAAGTTCCATTACCTTTCCAGAATAAAAATCTTTTTGGTAAGAAATGCAAATGCATACCAAAATATCTCAAATGATTCTCTGAAATGCTACGCTGCACAAGCTAAGCCACCTACATACATATATACAAGTGCAGTATGCTCGTTTGTAGAAGCAATTTTGCCGGAAAATGAAAAGCATTTTACTTTTAAAACACCCCCGGATGAATCCAAATGGCAGCTGTATTAACCTTTCCCGGCGTGTGATGACGATGGCGCCCAAACAAAGCGCCCTCTTAAATGTGAGCAAAATCAACAAACAAAACTCAACTGGTTTACCTCAGCAGCAGCGCGCTCCCATTTAAGAGCTAACACCATTCTGCTCCACCTGGGCGACATAGCCTGGCGTTGGGATGTCATAAAAGGTGGAAAAAAGAACGCCCCGCTTATCTGCCCCTAGAGGTATGGAATTTTCTGTCATCGTTTTTTCTGATTCCTCGTTCCAGTGAAGCGATTGCGAAACATTTCCTTTTCCGCCAGAGTGCAAACAAACATAAATAAAGATACTTATCGGGACGAAATTAACAAAAAAAAAATACCTGAAGGGGTCGATGGGAGCGAAAACAACAAAAGCAAACTCTTCTATGTGAATCCTTGAATGTGCAACAAACGGAGCGAATGAACGGATTGAATGAGCGTGTGAAAATCACTGCAGCACATATTTCAATGAGTATAGCGGGGGAAGGGAGCATTGGGATCAAACACAGGAGCCACCGGGAATTTACTGGTATATGTAACGTAATGACGACGACGACACTGTTCGTTCGAAGTTTTGCCATTCTACTCTCTCCTCCCCGTCTTGGAAGTATCATGTCCTGAAACATGTCATTCAAATCAAAGGTGTGCCATGAGGGTGATTGTGTCAATAAAGTTGTTCCCGTCACGGTGCACGAGGATGGCACCGAATACCAAATTTTAGCGCATAACGCATAAATAACTAAAGCAAAATAATTATTTTCCCCAAACATCCTCCTGTGGGAAGGGAACACGAACACGGAGTTAATTTTTAAATGTGACGAGGTTTGTATTATTTCAGTGTTCTCACAGGATACCCAAGCCTCCTCTGGGAGGAAGTACTTCTACTTCCTATACTGCAGATGTTTTTGTGTTTCGAAATTTATTTGTTACAGATATGTGTGTGTAGTACCTACTGTTCCGCATTGAGAGCATTTAAAAACCGTTGACGGATATATTTTTGCGTGAAATGAAATGATTTACTCGCACTCGTGTACCGTAAGTGGGAGAATTGTAGAAATTGCTGGTTGTAAAGGAAACGAATACTAAGAAAGTTATCAAACCCGAATTGGGGGGGCTCGTAAAAAGAGCATTTCGCAGTAGGGAATTAGGTACAAATAAAACAAACCGAGTTTAGACATTTTAAAAAGAGGATGTGAAGTGTGTTCCTATGTTTTAGCGATTGCAATACAAATTGATATGATTTTAACGGCTATTAATAAAAAAAATAAAGAGTATCTTTAAAGAAGAAAACATTACCTATGAGATAGCAATAAAACTCCCACACGTGTTTTTAATAAAAATGATTCTATCCTCCAACACCGAAGGGAAATCGTATTCGTATACTCATCCATCTTTCTTCGTTCTTGTCAACAATCTAGAATCTTAACAAAATGATTTCTCTCCGACGAAATCCCTTGTCAATTGTTGCCAATCAATCATTAATTCATAACTGACGTCTCTACATCTTTTGGATAAATGCCTAGCGCTGTTTTGGTGGTAGGCGAGATTATTTTTCTCCCGAATTTTTAGTTCAAGAGCAAGGCTGGGATTTTTTATTTATTTAATGCTTAAGCACTTAAGTTAGCTTATGACGTATTTTTGGTTCAAGTACCATTTTGTCTCAGTTTGCATATTGAACAGTAAGTGGATGTGGTATTTTTGCGAAGTCATGACCAATGTACTGTTAAGAACAGATGTACGCAATATTTGCTGAACTGGAAACTTGGATCCTTTTTTTAAGGCCAACGTACTATGACTTGAAAAATAATAAAATATTTTCATTCAAAATCCATTGGATTTGCTTTTGAAGATTGTGATAACAGAGCTCGACTTCGTAGCATAAGCTGCAATCTGCGGATGGTTTGATTATTTATTATATACTAGCTGACCCGGCGAACTTCGTACCGCCTCAAAATTAATAAATGTTGTTTCAACTTATGAGCTGAATTAAATTCAGTTTTTTTTATTAAAGTAAAATAAATACTCAAAATGAATTAATTTCATAAATGCACAAAAATCAAAATGAAATGTCTGTCTGTTTGTCTATCTATCTATCTATATACATATCTGTCTGTTTGTCTATCCATCTACCTGCCTGTCTATCTGTCTGTCTGTCTGTCTGTCTTGTCTATCTATCTGTCTGTTCGTACATCTATCTACCTGTCTGTCTGTCTGTCTATCTGTTCGTTCACTAATGCAATCGAGATTTTTATAATTTTCTGCAATGCTGGGGAACACTCCTCCTTCGACGATGTGAACTCGCAAAATTTTGCCGGGAATGATATCAATCCAGTCGAAACATCAACAGGAACTTGGCCATAAAGACGACGATTACAGGCGTGCATTAAGCTCATCAACAGCAGTAGATTTCGAGATGACGGGAAGCGTTTGACGAAAATCTCCGAAGAGCAATATCATACCCACACCAAATCGTCTCGAATACGTCGTCCAAGGTCCAAGGACTATCCGGAATCAGTGTAATAATACGCAAAACTCGAATCAATTTCAACAAAGAAAATAGCACATTTGCTCAATAGAAAATGACAATGCGAAAAGGATATCTGTCAAATTTCGCACAGCTTAAGTCAACGTATAACACCATCTATCGGGTTTTGGCATTGATCGCAACACAGGCACATCTATTATTTATCTCGTTTACCTCTCCACCTAAAATGCACGCAAAATGTCTTTTATCACAATGAATTTCACAATTATCCGAAATTTTCCATCTTTCCATCAAATCATGCGATATAATGCAAAATTAAAATATTTCAGTTTTCCACTAAGAACTTTATATGTTTCCATTCGAAAAGCCATTCCGGAACAATTGCACACAAAATTCCATACATTTAGATTTTTCCAATTTTCCGACTTTTCCGAAGGGTTTTCCCAAATTTCTTTCGTAAGAACTGAAAAAAAAATTTGAGCCGTTCTCAATTGATGAATTACTATACATTTTTCACACCATTTTTATATATGTACTATATATATAGATTTTTTTACCTGAATAGGTTTATAACTTGATGTAAGCACAACTTTTTGGAGCTTAATATCAGCGAATGCCAAGCTATCACCTACTCCCGTAAACGCCTCCCACCCCCTACTAGAACTTTAATATATACATATGTGATGAACGCGTTCCCTTTGTCACTTCTTTGCGCGGTCTGGGTGGATTTGCAACACAATAGATAACACAACTAACAGAGCCAACTCTACGCTTGGCTTTGTTAAACGCTGGGCCAAAGAATTTTCTAATCCTTATATCACGAGATCGCGTTATTTTACCTTCGTAAGGCCGATCCTTGAATATGCCCTTCAAGTTTGGTCACCTTATTACGATACTCACACTCTACGAATTGAATCGGTACAACGAAGATTCATCCATTTTGCCCTACGCGGTCTTCCGTGCTCCAACAAATATACATACAGGGTTTTTCAACAGGGACGCTACAAAAGTAGAGCGACAGGGACAGCAAACGACGCCATATTTCTTGCCGCTCTTTTGACATTTCTCTTCAGTAAGGTTTGCCATTTCATAATGGAAAGATATACGAGCCAACAACGAGTCGAAATTATTAAAATTTACTACCGTTGGGCATCTCTGTGACGTCGTTGTGGCGAATTTTGCGAAAAGATCTTGGCCTACATCCTTACAAGATTAAATTGACGCAAGAACTGAAGCCGCTTGACCACCAGAAGCGTCGTATGTTCGTGAATTGGGCTGAGCAACAACTTGAAAATGATTCGGATTTTCATCGAAAAATCATCTTCAGCGATGAGGCTCATTTCTGGCTGAATGGCTTCGTCAATAAACAAAATATGCGGTATTGGTCAGGCAGCAATCCACACGTACTCCATGAGTCATCATTGCATCCCGAAAAAATTACGGTTTGGTGTGGTTTATGGGCCGGCGGCGTCATTGGGCCGTACTTCTTCCGTGATGATTAAGACCGGCACGTTACTGTGATTGGGAATCGCTACCGTTCAATGATAACCGAATATTTTTGGCCCCAATTGGATGATATGGACTTGGAGGACATGTGGTTCCAGCAGGATGGCGCCACAAGCCACACAGCGAATGTCACAATCAATTTATTGGAAACCAAGTTTGGAGAACGTATTATCTCACGAAATGGTCCAGTCGCTTGGCCGCCTCGGTCGTGCGATTTGACGCCGTTAGACTATTTTCTGTGGGGCTACGTCAAGTCTATGGTCTATGCCAACAAGCCAGCGACGATTGATGAACTTCGTACGAATATCGAACGTGAAATTGCAGCAGTATTGACCGATTTATGCTTGAAAACCGTCGAAAATTGGGTTCAGCGTCTGGACTTCTGCAAGCGTGCCCGTGGTGGCCATGCAGAAGAAATCGAATTTCATTGATATCCAAAACCGTTTTTGTTTTATTTAAAAAAAACGTTCGTAGCGCTCTTATTGAAAAACCCTTTACATATTATGAATATGAGCATTTTTGGTCCATAAATTTAGAAGTTATTAATAACTTAACTCCAGCGCCACCTAGTGAGATGAAATATACTTTACAACCTATTCCCATACCTACCAAATATACACACAAAATTTCATGAAAATCGGTCGAGCCGTTTCGGAGGAATGCGACTTCCTAAAAAAAAAATTATCATCAACTCCACACGATTGCCACTGAGTGCTGTGATTCAGCTTCTGCTTGGAAAAAAATTAAAAAAAAAACGACTTTGGAATGCATTTTGTACTATTATTCAGCTTTTAGTAATTGCACAGATATGATTTTGATCTTTAAATCTGCGTATTGAATGTTATCAAGCTGAGAATGAATATTAATCACATGGGAGAAGCCGTTCTGAAGTAATAGCCGTTTGTTTCAAATTGAATTTTCGTTTTCTCATTTGAAGTCGCTTAAGCTCCAAAACTAAAAATGTATCTAATTCAAAGCTAATTGATAAACCTTTTCCGAGAAATTAGTAATCTTATATCAAAAGAATCATTAAATTCTATTCAGCCGTTCTTAAGATCTTCAATCCCAAACGTAATATCACACCCATCGGGACTTTGCTTTACTTACTTTTAGCGTGTACATATGTATGTATGTATTTCTTTTATCTCTTTTGTTCTTTTCTCATTTATATTCATTATGAGGAATTCACAAATGACCGTTTTTATGCCGTTATTTTGTGTTTTTTGCTGTTCTTTTGCGTACGCATTATCAGCCATGCACAACAAAAAAAGGTGCTCTATTTCATGTAATAAATTTTCCTCGGTAGGTGCAACGACCTCAGTAAATGCAATAAATTTCTATAAGTTACGATCACCAAGTTCCTAATGTATTTGCATACATTTCTGCCATTTTGGTCACATTTTTAATTTTGATTGAAATATTAGTCACTTTAAACTTTAAACTGGTGAAAATGCCTCTCGTTTTTTCTGTGACAGATGATTATGTGGGCACCGTAGTGCAAGTGGTTAGTGCGTCGGACTACTGAGCCAGCGGTCTTGGGTTCGAATCCCGCCGCAAACACCCAAACGTTTTTCACAGTGCCCACCTCTTTCGAATGTCTGACAAGCATCAAAGAGTATCATTTGTCACGATTGAGCTTCTCAACTCGCCGTTCGGAGTCGGCAAAAAACTGTAGGTCCCTTCCATTCGTGCAAAAATATAACACGCACACACAAATGGTTGCGAGAAGCAGGCCCAGGTTCACCTCGAGCTGTAGCGCCAACTAAGTAAGTAAGTAAGATGATTATGTAACGAAGTGTATATTTATTAAAAAAAAATGCCTGTGTTCAAAAAATCTGAAATATCTGCGACTAATTAGTTAACAGCTTAACAAGAATTAAATCATCCATCCCACAAATCATGTTGTGCACGTGCCAACATTAAATTGGAATTCAACCACACAGTGGTGTCTTCTCTCAGTCTGAAGACAAGTAGTATATTAATCATTTGGTGATTCAGCTGATTTAAAACAAAATGACAAAAAAAAAAACAAATATTTAAACATAATTACTGAACATCCATCAAAGTGCCATACACTGGCAGCCTTGACTTTACCTCTACTCGTATGTTCAAGTATTTATAGCAAATACAAAAAAAGTGTTTCCGAGAACCAAATGTGCTTTTTAATTATTGACACTTTTAGTGACAGGTGAAAAGGGCAATGCCTATCTACTTGTGTCAGCGATCTAAAAGGAACCTTAATTATGTAAACCTTTAGAATGAGAATGCCATTTGAATTGAAATCTGCAACAGCACTTGGGTCTAGATCCGATTAGCTTCACTCGAAATCGAAGGAACGATACATGCTCTTATCGCACAACCAATCATGTGTGTTATCACTTCTGGTCATCAATAATACCGCCCCGCCTATTCCGTCTACCCAACCCTCGACAGATCTGTCTATCAGTGAGCAATGACTACGAACTACGAAAAAAGAAAATAAGTTTCCAATTTACTCCGTCGCGTCGTAGTCGGACTTTAGAAGACGAGTGTTTGTCACATTACCGCCCCGCATATCGATCGGAAAATAACAACGTTTCGTTTCTTTATTCGCGAGAAAACAGCTCCCATTGAACTCGCGTCGGGACAACTAACGAAGACTGACATATTCCTGTCC
The DNA here is from genome assembly GCA_949775065.1 of Brachyopa scutellaris. NCBI lineage: Eukaryota > Metazoa > Arthropoda > Insecta > Diptera > Syrphidae > Brachyopa > Brachyopa scutellaris. The sequence goes on from OX459113.1 coordinate 117,097,919, forward strand.
ATGGAAAACTCATCCTCGACAAGGACAACGTGACGACGCCCGCCGGTTGAAGGCAAATTTAATTAAAGCGGATTTTAGTGCCCTTGCAGAACGACAGATGACTTCCTCTTAAGACTGCACTTTCCATCGACGATACAAGGCTCCGCTTTTACAGAAGGACAAAATCCTTAAAGCAAATACCACTCCAACAGCCGGAGAGACAGAAAAAAAAGTTGAAATTAAAACGGCGGAAGACACCCTCAACGGATATCAAATACGACGAGGATTTAGCTTTTTTTTATCTTGGCTCCATCGTAGTGGCAGCAAGGATACTTTAAAGATTGTCAGCCGTCTTGTTTTGCATTTCCCCCTTCTCGTTTACCTGAAATCCATTAAAATACCGCTGCTTGCCGCTGCATTCCTTTAAGTGGCGGAATATACCTCAACCCGCACATAGGACATCGCACATTGTCTGCACTGAAGAGCCCCTCGAGATAGCCCATTTTGAGAATCCCTAATGACTCGAGCACAACATTAGAGAAGGGATAGCAATGAAGACTGCTGAACAGCAACAAAAATGAGTCTTATCAACGGATACAGTTGCGGACGAACAGGTTATGGCTTTCACCGGATAGTAGTTGTCCTGGCATGTTTGTTGGTCCACTTGGCATTGTTTCAATTGGTTGATGCATCAACACAATCAACATCATCCTCAGAATTGTCCATATCACTTGGCAATGGCAATTACAACGCAACTCAGAGGGGAGGTATTCGAGGGCAAGCAGTGATAGCGTCGGTACCCGAAGAAGGTGAGTCCGAAGTGTTTTTTTTCTATCTCCTTTTGTCGGCTAAGTGCATTTCCCACTACCAGCTTACCTGTGTCTATAAAAATAGTCGCACAAGGGTCAATTGATGCAAGTTCCTTGAGCTCCAATAATACATACATAGGTGCACATGTGGAAACGATGACTTGCTGCCTTGACTTACATATGTTAGTTCCAGCGAGAGTGAGGTTGATGGGAATATGAGTGCCCACCTACTGTGTTGTCAACTTGTACTGAATTGTCAAGTGGTTTGTTTTTATTTGTTGTTCAACGGTGCAAGTATGTGCATGCGTATGATTTTCACAGAGCCTTGCACTCTAATTAACTTAGAAACACACAAGAGAACACGAGCGAGGATGCGGAGGTAACTAGTGTTCAACACTTTTGTGCAAAGAGATAGGCTCTTATTTACTTTAATTAAGTTCGGAACAGAATCTCGCTGAAAGATAATCTAATTAGAAACACTTTTCAGGACACTAGTTCTGCTCGAGTGGAAGGATATGAGTTTGAATTTGAGTATATCTGTCCCAGTGGAAGTATATCATACAGTAAACATATAGATAATGCACTTACATAAATGGTAGAGTATACAGTTACTTTGCTTGAGTTTTAGTTTTAATTAAAGGCTGAAAGGAAGCTATTATATTTTCAGTAATAAATATTTTATTAGTTGGATTGAATTTAGAAAAAAGAATCCGGTCAAGTGCAAGTCGTACTTGCACGATAAGTGTTCCCTACAATCAGTTATTTCTGTATGTTGATGGTTTTATGGACACAAATGTAAGCAACTTGATAAAATGACATATCAGATGCCCTTTCTCATCTGCTCAGAAAAATAATTATACATCCACACAAAACAACAAATAAAGTATACAAAAAATTTACGCATGTGCATCAGATTTTAGAATCTGTCTCTCTGTGTCTGTGCACAACTTCAATTTTTCCCAAATGTAGTCGAAGGAGAGACACCTACATTTATGTATATTCACCCCAATTCCCAATGTCGGATTTTCTTATCGTATTCGACTTCGACAAATTAATGATTTTAAACTTGAGAATGTGTTTTTTAAATTTATTTCGAATTAATAAACATTTATTAAAGTTATTTGACTGTAGTAACGAAAGTAACGAATCGTTGCCAAATGGAGTATCCTGAATGTACACATTGAATGATTAATTTACTTTGTTGATTTTACATGAATTTTACCTAGTATCCAGGTATTTGTATTTCCTTCAACAAATCGTTGTTCAAGGAACGGCTTTATGTTACAATTCGTTCATATGAATAATTCATGATAAGATCCATGATGTCTTGCAAAAATATGTCTCCGCATCCTGGACTTATCTCATCTACAATGATTTTAAATCCTTCTCTGAAAAGCCGAAATGTTTTTTTAAAGCTTGAATATTAAAAACAAGTTGTCACAATACTTGCACTTTAGTTAGTACATTTTAAAACATGCACCAGGAATTTGGTAATTCTAAGGGATTGGAACTATCTGCGAGCCGAATTATAATTTTCCACAGTGTCCTCTTCGTCGTCATCAAAAAAAAAAGATTAATTAACTAAAATATAAAACAAAAACCAAATACTTTTCGCGAAATTTTCTTTATTGATATTTCATATTTGACACTTGGTATTTGACATTTCAAATGTGCGTTGGAATGCATTCCATGCGATGGGTTGTCGTGTACATCGCATTCGACTTTGGGAATATCAATTCGGATGTGATACTACTCTCAATACGACTATGAATACGGGTCGATGTACGACATTCGGAATTGGGGTGATTAAAAGTACGTATAGGAAATTATCCAGATTCCTTTATGTTGATTAAAATCAATGGTTTATGTACTATATGCTCAATGCTGATTTTTGGGCCAAATTTCTGGGATCAACCATTCAACTTTTGCTCTCTTACATACAAATCCACTTTAATTTGATTGTAGTAGGATTACGTCACTTCTGGATATGTAGTGAAATAAAAAAAAATTTAAAAAAAATATGAAAAAATTAATGAATAAAAAACTGTACAATGATTCAATCTAAACATTATTCACAATGTATGTGGTTGTATTTAGATTTTCTGAGCAATATTTTTGGAGATAAGGTCACACGATGACCTCAAAATTCATTTTCTTTAACTTACAATTTGACACCCCACAACTAGCCCGCCAAAGTCGAAATTCAGCTTTAAGTTCTGGTCTTTATTTGGGCCACTAATTGGTACAATTATTTCAAATTTCAACAGTCTACGTCAAATAGTCTCTGCAAAAAATGCCTGTGACAGACAGACAGACAGACAGAAACCGAACTGATGACATTTATGTGGAAAGTTTTCTGACCAAGTGGACCAAAAAGAGAGGATGATAATGGGAGCATATTTTCCTTTTATGTTTTTTTTTTATATGGAAGTTGCAGTGCGATTTCATATAATCAATTACAATGGCCGGCGTAGAATCGTATAGTTAGTCAATGTATGGTAGATAGAGTGTGCATTTGTTTCAGGATGCATAAGCTTAAAATCCATCCAAAAAGCGACTTACTTAAAATAAAGATTGAATTGCAATACATTATAACATTTAAATTTTTTTTGTATTGTCATGATTGACCGAATGGAAAGACGTTCGTTTGCAGACTAACTTATATACAGTTTATTTCATTTTTCTTTTGTTTGACATTCGTCATTACCACATCTCTCCCAGCCTTATTTTAAAATAAATTATTACAATAGCAAGTACTTAATTCAATTTACATCCAATATTTACTTTAAATTGTTTACATGAGATGTGTGTAAAGATATATTTATATGTATTAATGTAGAAATGTTTGTTTTTATTCTGGAAATAGTGCAACTAATAATTCATTAATTATCCAAAATAAACGCACTAATATATAGCAATGAAACTTAAAATATGTTACGTTAATAATTCATAGTTTTTATATCTTAGTTATAAGACGATCTGGAGCCTTTCGAATACGGTTAGATTGACGAACAGACGTTTCGTAGTTTGGCCCCATTTCCGTCGACTTTCCATTCGAGGTATTAGTTGGTGATTCCACCGTGACCGCTTCTTCTATTTGTTGTTGTTTTGCTGGTCCGGCTATTGTATCTGCTACCTCTGGTACCCGCTGTTGTTCACAAATTAAACGCTGCATACCTGCCGCTCCATACTCATTGGGAAACTCGGCTCCCACCCTACGCATCTGGTCAACGTGCCTTCTCCAAGTACGTCCATCATCTAGCTCCACCTCATAGTGTAAGTCGCCCACCACGTTGGATAATTTGCCAAATTGCCATTTTTGTTTGGACAAATAGTCGCGCACAGCAACTCTCTCACCCACATGGAATTGTTTAGTACTTAACTTACGCTCAATATTACCTTTGACATTTTGTGGTAAAAGCAGATCCAAACGCGACTGTATTTGACGGCCTAACATGATCATCGCCGGGGACTTCTTTGTAACTGGATGCATTGCTCGACGGTACGCCATCAAAATTGTTGCCAGTTCCCTATGCATAGTGTTCGCCTGACACTCTGCAGTCTTAAGTTTATTCTTCACCGTTTGCACGAACCTCTCTGCCTGTCCATTTGTCGCCGGATGATATGGTGCACCTTGCTTATGAATTATACCATTCTCTTCCAAAAAACCCTGGAACTCCTTTGAGTTGAATTGCGTACCATGGTCACTTACGAATACGCTTGGTAGTCCAAAACGCGCAAAAATCTCTTCACATTTCCGGATTGTAGTCTCAGCTGTCATATTTGGTACGACCTCCACTTCTGGCCATTTACTAAAAGCATCTACGAGAACAAATAAATATTTACCCATGAACGGGCCAGCATAATCTGCATGCACTCTCTCGAAAACTCTGCTTGGAGGCAACCACTGATGTACGGGCACTGTTTTCGGATCTGCCCGATTAGCTTGACATGCAGCACAATTCGAGACCATATTCTCAATATCTCTATCTAGCTGATTCCACCAGCAATACGCGCGTGCTAACATTTTCATTTTAGACAACCCGAAGTGTCCCGTATGCAACTCGTCCAGTATTCTTTTGCGTAACTCCTTTGGTATATAAACGCGTACCCCTCGTAGCAAACAACCCTTCTGCAAAGCAAATTCCGTTTGATCAACACCAAAACATTGCCCTGGTTCACAATCACGCCCATATTTGAGACATTCTATAAGCATTTGTATTTCCTTTTCTTTTATTGTCTTTTCGGCTAGTTCTGTGACTGTAACCGGCAAATTTTGAATTAAATCTAACTCAATCACGTCTATTTCTTCAATGTTATTATAAGATTCTGCGCTCGGCAACCGTGACAAAGCATCCGCATTAGCATTCTCTTTACTCTTTTTCACCCGTATTTCATAATTAAATGACTCCAAAAAGATCGCGTAATGCTGCATACGTGTCGCTGAGAGAGTGGGAAGGCCTTTATGTGGCGAACATATTTGCGCAATTGCCTTATTGTCAGTAACTAAAATAAATTTCTGTCCAAACAGGTACTGATAAAACTTACGGACCCCAAAAATGATGGCATACGCCTCTCTATCAACTTGACTGTATCGCTGCTGAACTTGATTTAGCGTTTGAGAAGCGAATTGAATTGGACGTTCAGTACCATCTTTGTACACATGGCTCAACACGGCCCCTACCCCAATCGGACTTGCATCCACTGCCAAAACTACTGGCAACTGTGGGTCGTAATGCGTCAATACCGTATCGGATTGCATCTGATGTTTTATGGTCTGAAATGCTTTCTGACATTCTGCGTCGAACTTGAAAGGTACACCCTGATGCAGTAAGCGATTAAGTGGGTAAACTATGGCACTCAAGTTTTTAATGAATCTCCCATAGTAATTGATTAAGCCTAGAAATGCTCTTACCTCGTCTTTCGTGGTCGGCTGCTTCATCTTTTGCATCGCATTCACCTTACTGCTCATTTTTCGGATTCCTTCTCTATCCACTACATACCCGCAGTATTCGATACGATCTTGAAGAAACTCGGACTTTTCCAAGTTCACTCGCATGTTATGTTGATTCAGCCTGCGCAACACCTCTTCAACTCGCTCCAAATGAGAAGTGGTATCCCTCGCTGTGATTTTTATGTCGTCCAAGAACACTCTCACTCCCGGTAAGTCACCTAACAGCTGCTCCATAAATCGTTGCCACTTAGCCGGTGCGCAAGCAACACCAAACATTAAGTGTGTAGGCTGGTATAGACCCTTATGTGTATTGAGAGTAAGCAAATGTCTGTCGTCCGGGTGTATCTCCAGCTGAAGGTATGCTTTCGAGAGATCAATTTTCGAAAATTTTACTCCGCCAGCCATTGTGCTGAACAACTCGTCAATGGTCGGCAACGGATGCTCATCAACCAGTAATGCAGGATTTAGCGTGACCTTGTAATCGCCGCATAACCGAACTGTGCCGTTTCTTTTTGGAACAACCACAATTGGTGTGGCCCACTCAGATTTGTCAACTTTCTCAAGCAATCCTTCCTCAACCTGACTCTCGATTTCACTCTCAACCGACTTCAAAAGTGGAAATGCTACTCGCCGGGCTCTGACAAATTTCGGTACGACATCTTGCTTCAGGTACAGTCTGGCTTGGTACCCAGTAATTTTACCCATTGAAGCTGAAAACAAATGGGGAAATTTATTCAGTACTTTTTTTAACTTATTCATGTCACCGGTTTCAGCTTGAATTGCATTTATGCTTTCTGGCACCGTCAACTGCTCCCGTAGAATCGTCGACCAGTCCAGTTTAATTTCCCGCAACCATTCTCTCCCCAGTAAAGGTTTCCGATCTGATCGCACAATGTATATTTTAGCCTCTGCTGCTGGTTCTGCTGTCACTGTTACGCAAATGTAACCAAGGCATTCCAATGGTGTTTTGCAATAGCTGTAGAATTGTGTATCTGTTGGTTTGGCTCTGGATTTACCGAAATACTTTTTGGCATCAGCCAAACTAATGATAGTTACTGGTGCTCCGGTGTCGATTTCGAAGTTCATGAGTACGTTGTTGACTTTTAGTTTGCAGGTTACTTTCCGACGTGCGCCTTCTGCCTTTGTGCCACTACTAACTCCAAACAAATCCTCAACCGCATAATCCACTTGATTATCCGCTGTAATTTGGTTGAGAGATTTTTTTTCTTTCAAACACATTTTCCTTAAATGCCCTTTTTTTTTGCAAAAATGACAAGTGGTTTGTTTATAAATATTTGCACTGATCTGCCAAATGAGCAGTATTGCCACATCGGAAACAACTTTTCTCTTTCCCACATTTTGAAACTGTAACTTTTTCGGATTTATTTTGCTTTTCCTCTTTTCTCCGTTTTTCGTATTCCTTCTTGTCATGAAGTTTATTAACAATTCCTGTTGCAACGTGCTGGTGTAATTCTCCACCTTCTTTTTCCGCTATTTCGTATGCGCATGCTATTTGAATTGCCTCATCCAGTTTTAAAACTTTTTTTTCCAATAATCGGCTTTGAATTTTTTGGTTTTGTAGACCAAAAACGAACTGATTACGCAAGGCTGTATCCAAATAGTTTCCAAAATTACAACCTGTAGCCAGTCGTCGCAGCGCCACCAAGAATTCCGAACATGTCTCCTCATGTCTTTGTTTGCGTAAATAAAATCTATAATTTTCAAGAATTTCATTTCGCTTAGGGTTGAAATGTTCCTCCAACAATTCAACGATGTCCTTGTATTCCATACTCTCTGGAGTCTTTGGCAATGCCTTATCACAGAGAGTATCGTACGTTGCTGCTCCCATGTAATGCAGGAGAAATTGAAGCTTCTTCGACGAGTCTGCACCGACGATATCCATGGCTGTTTCGAACCGATTTACCCAGCGACTCCAAGTCGTAGTTTTTCCATCGAAACAGTCAAAACTAAATGGTGTACTTGCCATTTCTGTATTTGTTGGTCTGCTTACCAACCGTACCGTAAAAAAAAATGAAATGTTTCCTTTGTAGTTATTTAATATTTTTTTTATTTTATTTCTCCTCGTCGCCAAAATGTCATGATTGACCGAATGGAAAGACGTTCGTTTGCAGACTAACTTATATACAGTTTATTTCATTTTTCTTTTGTTTGACATTCGTCATTACCACATGTATGTTAACATTTATGTGAATGTTTTCGCAACGTTTTCGATGTGACACGATGGTGCCATTTTGAACGGTTTTTCTGTTCTTGAAAATGGAAATAAATGATACCAAACCAATCCAATTTCAAACGTGTAGTTCGTACTTTACTGATACAATTTATTTATTTAAAATTGCTCAAAAGTTAGCAATATTTGTCTTGCCAGGTGCAACTGAAACAGTCCAGTATTGAACAGAACAAAGACAGGCTTGTGACAGACATGTGATCCAATACAAAATTGTACCATTTGGTACGATTCAAAACGGTTTCGGTTCGCGAAACCTCGTTCCGAAACTTGAACGAAACCGGTACAAAACTAAGGAACTGAAGTTACGGTGCTAATGTTGTGAAGTTTAGTTTCGGTTCACGATATGATTGAATCACGAAACTCATATGCATTCATGTTAAATGCGCTAAAAACCTGTTTCTCATATAAACAATGATCTTGACAGCAAATTCTGACAGTAAGAGTACAATTCATTCCGGTACGAAAGTCGGTACGAAACGATAGGAAAAGTACGATCCGAAACTAAACTAGATGCAAGCAGTTCATGAAATGATACGAACTGTAACAAACAGTTTCGGAGCAGACCGGTACGAAACTGTGCTTGCACAAGTGAGTCCGAAATTAAACAATAAGTATCATGCCGGATGACATACCCTATGCGAACTCGGGCATTCGTCTTACGTTCGCCGTTAATCGTCCCTGAACTGAACAGTCTTTTCTTATGTCGATTTCGATTGGGCAAAAAAATCACTTTTTTTTATCTCGAGCAATTGTTATGGCTCTAGTACAATTTTCATTTTCCAACGGGCAAAAATCAATCAATCGGATCAATTTTCGTGAATCTCGGATTCAGCTCGAGATTCAAACCTTTTTGCACTTACACCAAAACATTTTATACGAAATTTATAAGCAGCACTTCAGAATGCTATCTTACTTACTTAGTTGGCGCTACAGCTCGGGGTGAACCTGGGCCTGCTTCTCGCAACCATTTGTGTGTGCGTGTTATATTTTTGCACGAATGGAAGGGACCTACAGTTTTTTGCCGACTCCAAATGCTATCAATCAACACAAATATTATCAGAAACTCCGTACAAAATTAGAAAATACAAAGAAAGATAGATAGATAGATATTTTAATTTCATAGATAAATGCTTTTTATAAATTTTTAATAATACACAGCTTGCTCAGAGATCAACTGAAAAATTTTATAAACATTTTTAGATAATTTTGAATTTTTGAATACATTTAAGAAAAACTATGATTAAAACCTTCATTTAATATGATTGTTCATGTGAAAAGCATATAACTCTTATTTGTTATAAATCGATAACCTCGATAACCCTTATGTAAGAGGTCGTTATCTGTTGGTATTCGAACCAATTTATTTCCTACTAACCCAAAATCTTTCTTTTTTGCATTTGTACCCTCAACGAGGTAAGACATCTAATTTGTACATAATAAAGACCAGAACTTGAAACCTGTATTTTTATTCTTTCAACTCCTTCACGAGGAAAAACCTTTACCAGCGCCTATCCAAGGCTCTTTTACGAAGCACCCGCACAATGATTTATATAGAATTTTAAGAAGAAGAAAAAACTGATTAGATACAAATAATACCTAAAATCTAAAGTGTATTTAAAATTGTATTTATTATTTTTCTTTTTTCTTTTTCCTTTTACGAACAAGATGCCAAATGACACACTAATACAATTGTAGAAACACAGATCAATCTCGTTTGTTTTGCATTCAGCACGAAAAATCTGAAATCTGAAACCCCAATCGAAAACGACATTACTACTCAAATGTCCGAGCTGTCAGTTTTGACAGTATATTGGTAGTAGGTTATTTCTAGTTCTATTAAAGTAAACGCGAATTGGAATCTTTTTTAAATCAAATTTACAGCTACAAGCCAATTCAGGTTAAATAGAAATCAGAAGCCTTCCTCTAAATATAGAATATCAATCAGGGATCGAACGGCGGTTTTGTCAAAAATTACAATTCCGAATTTGTTATAGTTTTATCTAATTATACATTTCTGGTAAAAAAAACTCGAAAATCGCTCCGCTCCGGAATCATTTTCAACAGAGATATGAGAATCGCTTATGTTCGGCTAATATGAAATTTCACATACTTTTATGAATAGTTTCATTTAATCGTATTCATAATTCATATATGCAACTAAGGTTATTAAATGACTATAAATTTACGTCCATGCTTTTAATTTTGTTTAAGTTAATGAAATGATGATGTAAAACTTGTAAATTTGTTTTTAATGGTAAGTTGTTGCTAAATTAGCGGGGCTACATTTTTATATTTTAAACTTGTCAGGTTCAGTAAGTCGTAAAATATTTTGTTAGAAATAATTTCGAAGGCTATTTTACATTTGCACCGAAGTAGCGCGACACACAAGGTCGTATGTCATTAGAAAAGTGCAATGCTTAATCGTCGTAACTGATTATTAGGAATTTTCAAAAATCAAATTGCAATTGCTTGCAACATAAATAAATTTACCCTTAAAAGATCATTCGCATAAGTGTATAAACATTATATTCGACGGAAATTGGGGTTTATAGTTTTTTTTTCTCAGTTGTGTGTTGTGATGTCTGTTTATCTATCTGTCTGTCTGCCTGTCTGTCGGTCTATTTATTTGTCTATCTATCTATCTGTCCGTATCTATCTATCTTTATGTATCTATTTATCTGTCTGTCTGTCTATCTGTCTGTTGCGTGTATGTATGTCTGCCAGTATGTCTGTTTATCTATCTTTCTGTCTGCGTGTCTATATTAATTGACCAAAATGATTCATATTCACCTTTCACCTGAATCTACGAAATTTTGTATGATAGGTACCAAAACCACCAGTTGATGAGAAAAAGCACAGATGCTATGTTGTATTCCATATTAAGAAAAACGTACTCTGAAAATTTTACCAAGATCGGTTGAGTAGTTTTCGAGTCTATAAAAGACAAACAAACATACATACATTTATTATTAACACATTGTTGGCTTTGTACTAAATTTTAGATGAGCTTTTTAAAATACAAATATTAATTGCCTTAAATTGTATTGTATTTTTTTTTATTTTATTTATATATTTGCTTACTTATCGAAAAAGAACAAAATTGCTTTTTTAGACATAATAAAGAAAACTTAATTAATTGACAAAAGAAATGAAGATGCATAAACCAGGGTTGATCTTACGAATGTTACATAAAGAGTTTTAATAACATAAGGACCAGAGAACTCAGAGGCATATAGCACCTTAGCATACCCCAAGCTATATTTGCTTTGTTATTTACATATGTATTCAACGTGGCTTATGAGCGACAATTTTGTGTCCAGAATTGTCGTTAAGTCATAGAAAGTCAAAAATTATATTTTTGTTTATTGTGAACCACAGATGGTTATACTAGTCATCTGTGGATTCCGGCGAATAATTACTTAAGTTGAAATTAAATAAAATAAAACATTGGGACTAGCTTGGATGAATACCGAAGACATTTGAATCTTGATAGTTGATCCATACCATCGTTGGTCCAAATTAATAAAAAATTTAACTTATATCATTGACAATAGTTTGTTTATTATTTAACTTTTGCTAAATTTCACTTATTTGTCAAAACAAGGATTTGTTGAAAATTTAAAAGATCGCAAAAAACTTCAAATATTCAAATTGCGTATCGTTGGAAACCCCTTTGATGGTAATTACTTCCAAGAATAGCAGATAGCAGACGGAAATTAGCAAATTGACATTCATCACTCTTGCCACTCGAAAACTTGTTAAATGGTTGACTGTTTTTTAAATGATTTACTTGTGTCTACTTTGAAATTAAAACTTCTCTGAGAAAAACCAGCCCTCATTTCGTATTCAAATCGCGGCAATTAATCTCATTCAATAGCTAACTATGTGGTCCATCTGTTCAAGCGTGAATATTGCCGACAATCGCTCTTCCCAAAACCCACTTAAACTTCATATTCCAACATGAATACTTATCCAATACAAAGCATTTGTATGTGAAATGTGTAAGAGAAGAAGAAAGTTGTCTAGTACAATCGATAGAAAATATGTAATAAAATTTAGTAAATATGTTTGCATATAATAATATACAGCTGATATTCATATTGGTCAATTAATAAAGAAGTTGTTTATAACTTGACTCCAGCGCCACGTATCAGGTCCAGATTTTCTAAGTCCTTTCTCAGGTCCCAGACTATCTCTCTGCCAAATAATATTATAATTGGTTCGGCGGTTTAGGCGTGAAAAGCGTTTGTTAATAACTTGACTCGGTTTTTCCAGCTAAGTCCTTCCTCGGGTCCCAGACTATCTCTTTGCCAAATAGCATTACAATTGGTTCAACGGTTTAGACGTGAAAAGGTAGACAGACAAATAGGCAGACGGTTAGATGGACAGACAGATGGACAGACACACAGACAGACGGATATACAGACAGACAGACAGACAGACAGACAGACAGACAGACAAACAGACAGACAAACAGGCAGGCAGACAGACGGACAGACAGACATATAAACGGACGAACAGACAGGCAGACGGGCAGACAGACAGACAGACAGACAGACAGACAGACAGACGGACGGACAGACAGCCAGCTGATGTTTTCTGTATACATATTTACCCGGTATGGAATCATTTCCCCGTTATCGAAACACATTTATCGAAATTTATCGTAACACATTTATTGTAACTCTTTTTCAAAATAAATACGTCGCTAAAGAAGTATTCACTTCAAAAAGAGAGTATAACTCATTCTTACAAACGTCCTCATATCATTGATTCCGCATCTAATCCAATTGAATGAAGTACTTAATTTCTTCCCCTCATAATGTGTCCGCATTTAAAGGGATATTTCCACCATCAGCTCCTTAATGATGATGAAAACAACACTACAAGTCGAAGCAGCTTAGTATCAAAGAAATTATCGCCTACTGATTCGATCCCCATGCATGCCGTTGGGTCTTAAAGTATTAAAAGTATCCCGTCCTCTTCGAGCAGCATATGCTTGTGATTTCATCAAAGTTTCAAGGTACTTTTCCGGGTGCTATTCCGCCTCCATCCATAGCAAAGTACGATTCGTCCAATTCGACGAAGTCATGTCTAATTAAATATTCAATCACAAATTGCCAACAGCACATGAAAGGATAATGTGACTGAATTCTTGGTACTCTAGTCAGGACATAAGAACGTTTTACATATTCACCGGCCGATTTCTGTGGTGATCTGAATTTAGGCAAAAAGCATTTCAATGCAAACATCACTCTTCCTCCGAGTGAAGTCAATCTCTGACCTGAGAAGAGTATTTAACATCAGCAGGAGCAACTAAAGACGCAAACTGTTCCTAGGATACTCGTCTATGTGGAAACACTCATTTGGTAATATTATCCAATGGAATCGAAGGATTTGTGTGTATGTCGAAAAAGGTAAGTACTTTCACCAGGACTCTGGGGATTTCATGGCCTTTGCAGACACGTTTTGTTTGCCTCTATTCGTATTTGGCATGAAGCTCCCATTCAATTATCGGATGGCTATTCTTCCAGCGAGAGATACGTATACGCACCTACATGTATGTACTCATAGATTGATTACTATTATTGATCTCTTCAGTAGTGTTGCCGGAAAATGAAAATCATAATGTTTTCATATTCCATTCCATAGTGCATAGGTGTTCACTGCCAATACACTTGACTGCACCGGGATAATAGTTTCGAACCTATACAAAACGAAAGAGTGATTGGAATGCATGAACCTGTTGGTGTTATTATTCTGCAATGATTGAATTGCAAGGAGGGTTTGTCATATTGTGTTCCATGGAGTCGATGAAAGGATGAGAACAAGCAAATGGGTTTTGTGAAACGCTTTTCAATTCTATCTCGGTACTTTGCTGCAATTAAATTGAGTGATGGCTTAGAAGAGCTATCGGAGTTGTATTTTCTATTATCTAAGAGGTAAGGACTGAGCCAATGGTTTGATGGTGTCACAGGTATAGGTACTTTTGAAATTAATCTTTTAGTAGGGAATTGCAAAGTTGAGAACTATAGATGATTCGAAAGGCAACAGGTTTCAATTCTGTGTAGCTTTCTGTCTCAGCCTTTCACAATACAAAGGAATTGAATGTTCGTTTTCCTATGACTTGAATGCAGCTCGATTTTAGACAAATGCTTTGTTGTTGCTTCCTCGTTATATATATTTATTCCTTGGTCATACAATGTGTACTTAAACTAACCAACATGCGCTCCTAAGTGGAGTATAGGGCGGCAAAAAATTCTCCATTTTGTTCTATCTAAGGCTTCTTCTTATTTCACCCCACAAACCAAAGTGTTGACTCCAGCCAGGTATTGCGGGGGCGGCCTAATGGATTCCACTCGAAAAGCATTTTAGCAATATCATGGCCATCCTTTCTCAAAGTATGACCAATTCAACGCCATTTTCTTCTTTTTATTTCTACAAACACAGGCTCACTGTTGGTTAAAGTTAAAGAAGATCACTGTTGCTAATTATTTGTGGCCAAAATATTTTACATATGCGGCACAAACATTGGCTTACAAAGACCTGGGGCCCTACTCTGTATTTCGTTTTGAAAGTGAAATTTTCCGAAAACGAATATTTTATACACCCCTATTATGGTTAGCGAATCGAACGTTCGACTTGAGACGAACTCCCAGGCGAATTTCTGCTGTCGAGGTATTACGGTTAGCGAGCGTTTTCATTCGCGTAGAGAATCAGGGCTGTTTGAGGAAACAACTTCAAAGATCAACTGTGAAGTGTCAGAAAGCAGAATTGTTTTGATAGTTTGTGAAATGAACTGCAATTTAATTAAAGTTAAATGTTTAAATTGATTTCGGTGGTCAATGAAGATAAATAAAATGATGATTTGTGATGATTTGTCCCAGCATTTAACCTCACTACAGGAACGTTTAGTTACTTTCGCAGTTTTAGAGTTCATACACTGGCCGCGTCTCTGGTCGACACATCACCGGATTGTGTAAGACAAAGCAAGAGCAAGTAGAAACAGCAATTATCCAAATCCTATAACGATGTCTTGTTATCAGAAGCACTTGGAAAACATTCTAAATAATTCGATCCAGAGAAACCAGCTTAGACCATCAGAACTGTTGTACTAAATGTTAAGAATAGTATTTAATTTAAAAAGAAATACATTGCTCTATAATTGTTTGGTAAAAACATAT
Organism: Brachyopa scutellaris; assembly: GCA_949775065.1. NCBI lineage: Eukaryota > Metazoa > Arthropoda > Insecta > Diptera > Syrphidae > Brachyopa > Brachyopa scutellaris. Next base: position 117,113,096 of record OX459113.1, read on the forward strand.
GTATGTCTGTTTATTCAATGACATCAAAAGGAATGGCTAGTCTAGCAACAAAATCTTCGGTTTCCTTTGTTAGTTCTATCTGAGAAGAAAACTCTCCAATGGACGACTCCTTTCCAGATGTTGATCACGTCTTATATTAGTTCTTGCATCTGTTCTTGGTGCTTTTGGTGGCTTTCAAGTATCTATTCTTTATTAACAATTTTCTGGAGAATGTCACCAGGTCCTTCTTTTCATTCTGGCAACTGGTTGTTGAATTATTGCCCAGGTTAACTCGACCGACTCCATCAACTCAAATAATTTTTCAAACTGGCGAGGATGGTTTTTAGAAGATTGAGATACATATTTCAACACATTATTCTATTGTCAATAATTATATTAAACAGTAATTTTATCAATTTTCTATTTTTCTTCCACTCACTACACTGTTGCACAACGTAATCACCAGAAAATTTCATTCGACTGATTTTGACAGAAGAAATTGATTTCTAGTCGAGCGTTCGCTAACCGTAATAGAGTGAAATCACAATTCGCCTCAACTCTGACATTTCACATGAAATCTCGGCGAGTCGCTAACCGTAATAGGAAATAGTCACATTCGCCAACTTTTTCGTTCGACTCGCTAACCGTAATAGGGGTGATACTCTCTATTTCGAAAAAGGCATTAAATCTACTACTTTCGGATTTATAATTCCGAAAGCGGAATTTCGGTACCTGGTAACTCGTTTCCTAATGTCAAAAGCATTGAAAAACGGAAAATTTGTTTCTACAACTAATTCTCTAACGGAAGGTTTTAAAAATACCTTAAAATGTAAGTTTTTTTTAAGAAAATCTTTGTTAGGTTATTATACATAAACGAAATAACTTTAATTTACAGTGAATTACAGTTTGCATACAAAACAAAAAAAAAATAGATTTTCCGTTTTATTTCGCTCATTTTGAAATTGATATATTTTGGATACGTCTACAGACTTCTGCAATAGAACTTGATGCTGTTTGTTGTGCCATGCCAATGTAATACTCATATCCTTTTTGGTGCTGATAGCCTCATAGTGCTAAAAACTTTAGACTAACAGCCACATTTAAAATGAGAGGAACTCCAGTGGATCTCAAACGAGAAGTGAATTCATCTCGTATGCAATCAAAAACATACAAATATAAATAATATAAGATTCTTCCCTTAAAATTCACAATTATTCCTTTTTCGACGTTCACTTGTATTTTTTCTCGGTTTATTTTTCCATAATTATTATAAATTTTTCAGTAGTAAGGTAGATTATACGTATACCATATCTCTGTAAATTGTGCAATATAGTTTTAAGAACAATGTATTATTTTTCCGCTACAATAAACATCTATCTATCTATCTATCTTCTCGGTTTATTTGACAGATCTAAAAAGAAATATATCGAGACTCGACAAAAAAAAATCCTTAAGTGGAGAAAGCATCTAGTAGTATTTTTTACATTCCGAAAGTGTTAGAGTACCAAGTCAAAAGCGAAACGAAAAGAATTTCGAATAGGATTCACTTTTGGAACGAAATAGAGTTTTATAGTTTCTGCCGGATCCAGTCAGAGGCCATTCAAGTTTCAGCCCCATAAAGTAGAATTAATTTTACGCTTGTATTAAATATTTTAACCATCGTGCACCAAGACAGCGAGCTCGCAGACCAAACCTTTTTAAGTTTATGGTTTTCCAATTCATGTCATGACATCGTCATCTGCGCCTCCGTCCTTACCCATTAGTAATTAGTGACTTTTCGGCTTCTTCAATAGTTCTCATGGAGCCATCCACATTAACTGTGAGTGGCGACGAGTTAGCTTCTTCTATGGTTCTAGCCGCATGATTTTTGTTTTATTATGTAAAATTAATTTTCAGTCCAATCGCGTTAGCGTTAATTGTTAGGGAGGTCAGTTTAGATTTGATGCCACTAAGGGTATGCGACATGTAGAAGATATCATCAGCATAACCAAAGTCAGACAGCTTCTGAAAAGGCCTCTAAATTATACCTTCTGGGCACTCATTATTCGTTTTTTGTAGGACATCATCTAGGACGGTTACAAACAGCAATGGTGAGAGCACGCATCCTTGTCTGCCTCCACTGTTGATTGAGAACGAATTACTAGTCTTTCCTTTATAACGCATCCTTTATTCTGAATCTGGCATTGTTGTATTGTTGTTTAGTTCACGGATAAGGTTTATGATCATTTCAGGTAAACCACGTTTTCTGAGAGCGTCCCAAATCGCTGGTATCAAAGGCGTGCTCAAAATCTATGAACAGCAGGTATAAATCAGAACGCCATTCAATTGATTATACGATGATGATTCCGAGGCTGTTTATATGATCGATTTGGTCTGAAGCCGTTTGGTTCCCTACGCAGTTTGGAGTCGAGGGATGGACCAATGCGACCAAGACTGATGACGGCTAAAATTGTTTCGATCGTATTAAGCAACGTGATGCCTTTCCAATTACTGCAAGCTGATAGGTCGCCCTTTTTGAGATCGTTATAATGACACCTTCTTTTCATTCAGCTGGAATGCTGGCGGACTCCCACACCTCCTTTATAATGTCCTTTAACCGTTGCTATGATATCAACGCCAATTTTTAATAATTCTGAAGGTATGGCAGCAGACCTACTGGCTTTGTGAGACTTTAACTTCGTTATTGCATCTTTGGTATCGGTGACATCTGGAGCTTCAGTAGATATCAATCGATTCAATCGCGAGATGTCAGTATGTCGCCGTTCTTACTCTTTAATGGTGGAATATTTACTTTGGGGTCTGCGAGCTGTTTAATTGATTCAAACACAGTCATTTCGATTAGAGGCCAGCTCCGCTTTGCGAGCAATTTTTCTGAAATATTCTCGCTTGCTTAGTGCCTGGCCACGCACTGAGCGGCAAGTGGCGTTTCTCAGTGGCAGAGAGGCATCACTCAGCTTTCAATTCTGTTCTATTATTTTATTGTGGGGCTGAGCGGCAAGAAATCATCAAGGCAAAAATTAAAGAAATTGATTTCTTTCGGTTTGTAATTGATGAGGGGGCTTGAAGAGTAGCTCAAAAACTTCTTGGTTTCGTAGGAAATGGCGTTGGTTTTTGCGATTTTTTCGGGGGTTAACAATTGACGGATGCAATTGAAGAATTTTTGTCTATGCGAAAAATCAATGAAAAGAGAAGTATGCATAAGAAAAAAGGGTTTGGCTTGAACACTTTCGTTTTGTAGGGAACGTGTCTTGCATATATGTGAGTCGGGAAAGAATATCTAGGAGGAAAGTTTAGTTTAATTCACTTAGCTTAAGTAGATAAACAAGAAATAGGGAATTTTGTAGGGATATTTTTGGGAGTTCACATGGAACGTTAGCAGAATGCCATCCATTATTTCAAGTTAATATTAAATTAGAATTATAGAATATGCCGTGTGTATTGGAAGCTTACGAATTCGTTTGCCTATGACACGAGCATATGAAACGGCCGAAAAGCATGGCCAACGTGTCACAAATGTATGCACACGAATTGCAGATAATTTTGCTCCATTTGAATGGAATGGATTCATTGTTTTTGGACATGAACAAATTGTGTCGATATTGCCAAGCACTGAAGTACAAAGTTGAAACGCCAGGAATGTGCTGCGCAAATGGAAACTTTGTCTGATCGGCATTTAATCTGCTACCCATTGCAATCTTTAATGTTAGGTTAACTGATTCAAAATAATTTTTATCAAACAAAATAAATTTAAATTCATTTAGGTTACACATCCGATTCCAAGCACTTCTTGAACAACATTCGCAAATACATCCTAGCCTCTTTGCAGCGTAGTGTGACTCAAGTGACAAAGGAGCTATCATGATAAGGAAGATATGTTACCGGTCTTTTAAAGCCAACCCCACTGAAAAAAACCTGAAAAAAACACTGCTGGTCATTGGTAAAAAAACATCAAGAATTCTGCCTTGTCATCAATCCCGATGCTCATTTGCAATGACATTTGAGCTGTCAGCTCTTGGGCAAATCCAATCTGCTCGCCGCGCGTTTTGCAGCAGCTAGCTTAACGCTTCCAGATTACGGTCGGCATCTGCCTGTCCTCGTGAGCGTTAAATACTTTGTAATCGTTACTGCATTAGGTATATTCGCCCATCATTGGAACTATTTCACGCAACTCTACATCTTATTATTATAAGGCGTATATCTGCCTCAAGCTCGAGTACAATGTTCATACCTGGTTGGATGCTCCAAAAACACTTACTGCACCTGATCGATAGTATACAAAAACGCGTTATAAAGCTAATAGGTGATAAAAACATCACTGAGTCAATTAACTCCCTCGAACACCGTTGTAATGTTTCTTGTCGAAATAATTTGTTTTCACAATAAATAAAAAAAAATTGTACAGTTAGAACTAAACAGCTGATTTCATAGGACCGAAATCACACACACCAACTTGGTTTGGCAAGCTGGGAATCGTTTTAATGAACGACTGGCTAGCAAGATCTCAAAAAATCATGGTTATTATAATCAGCTTCCTCATTATGGCTAGGATTAAAATTGAAGATGAGAACAGAGTTAAAGTCTTAGGCTGCGGTTCCGGCGCATATTCGCGCGAACAGAGTGGTTCCGGTGCAAGCGAGTTTACTCAAGCGAAGTATGCGAATTTATTTATCGAAATAGTCGTATGAAGTGTGAACGAAACATTTATCTGCAGGTTGTACTGCTAAGTAGTCGTGTTTTGAAGTTTTGTGATTTGGAAAAGATTTATCATGTCATTGTCGCTTTTTGTTAAAAATAGCTTCTTGAAGTCAAATACATTAACAAGCGTTATGAAACTAATCTTACTTTTAAGAAAAGACTGGAATGTGGAGATATTTTGACAACTATTGAGCCCACAATAGAAAAAATGTCAACAAATTTGTTAACGCCGATTTTACCTAAAGAGAAGTAAGGAAAACTATAGAGTGCGGTTTTGGACATATAACCAGCAAATGGCGAATATTAGGGAAGGCAATTGAGACAAATGTTGAAACTGCTAAAACCATCACAAAATGTGTCTGCCTTCTTCATAATATTATATGTAATTGATAAGGAAGATATCGACAAACAAATTTTATTAGACACTATGAATTCCATAGTAACTGGAACAGAAGCGCAAGCGCAGAGAGCTACCAAAATCGGTCTTCTTTAAATGCATTGGGAGTACCTTATATAAATCTTATTTTTTTCACACCCCTAACGGTGCTCGATTTCTAACTTCATAGATTAATTTTTCCGAATCAAATTTTGCATAAAAATCAGCAGTAGGGCACAAATCTTACTTAAAAACATATCTTGAATTCGCGTTGCTCGCGCGAGTAAAATAGAAATGAAACTATTGAACATTTTACTCGCTTAGGTTCGCTAAGTTCGCGTGAGTAAATTCTGTGCACTTAAACCACATCATCGGAAATATGTACTTTTGAATGATTTTAGCGAACTTTGCGAATTCGCGCGAGTGATATTCGCTTACATTCGCTGGCACCGGAACCGCAGCCTTACGCTAGATAGATAGAAAGGTCGTTTTTTAACATATCAACGAACTCAGCCTAAATATCCTCATGGACACTACCAAGCTAAGTCACTAAGACCGACATCGCTCTTTGCTTCTGTCAGTTTCGTCTTGTCAAATTTTAATTTTTTGTTTTATCCTTATACATAGTGCATTTGCATACCGCAAATCTATTAATTTTTTTTTCTTCTCTTTTAAGATCGAGGAATGTTTGTACTATACCACCTGGCAAAAGCTTTCAACTCCATCATCACTAAAGGCAAAAGCATAACACTTCAAATTAAAGTTGAATCCGAAATTCCCCAGAAAAAATCCTTAACATTTAAGGTACGTAAATTAAAATGAAAAAAATATGTATCCCCTTTTTTGAATATTCACTTATACACATGAATGTACATATGTATGTAAAAATCTCATCTGTCTGCTACAATCGAAAACATATAAAAATCCGCAATAAAACACACATAATCAGGTACGAGTAGAATAAAAACATTCAAGGTCCTTTTTCGTTGCCCTCACCAACAAAAAAAAAGAGATTCATTTTCATATTCATCGGCCCAACGCGATTGTGTGTGTCCCCCTGCTCCCCCTGCCACCGTGTACAGATTTCGTTCAATAAATCTCTCATTAGCTATGCATAGAATGTGGATCGTGGCTGATGCCGGCGAATGCATGGAATCCTTGCGAATTGGAGCTGAAAAATTTAAGGATTCTGTGAGAAAATTAATTCGAAACTCAATCTCAGACAGGCATACAGACAGCCAAGCCAGATAGATGTGAATGCTCCACTCCTTTTTTAATTTATGCAATTTGTGTCCTTTTTTTTTCTGGTTGGATGGTAAAAAAAAAGTTTCTCTTTCACATTTAATTGGGCTAATTTGTGAAAGTCCACAAAAACCCGGGATATGGTGAATTCCCCACAGTATCTCATTCTTCATTAGTTTTGACTTTCGAAATGAGTTAAATTTCCGTACGGCTGAAAGTTTAAGATATGTGCAATGCAAGGGGCTTTTCAGGACATGGTTATCTAGGTGTACTCGTACCTTAGATATTTATGACCAAGACTAGTGCAACTTTTCGACTATACCCTCGAGATATCCAGAAACTACTGCTGCAGATACAACAAGAGCTCTATGCAAATAGTATGAATACAATTTACTCTTAACCTCCTAAAGGTCCTGTGTTGGTACATGCCAAATGATTGTGCGGTCCCATACAGGACTAGCTTCTGTTTACCTTATAAGCGACGGCATATTTAATTCTTCCCAAGTGACATATTTACGAGGACGTTCTTGGTGTTGTGCGTATGTCCTTAGGATGCGTTCAAGATGGCACTGTACATAGATGCTTTTTATTCAAATTCACAAATTGAAGGGATGGGGGGAGGTACAAAAAAAATGTTTCTATCTGGACATCTTAATACGTAGTCGTCACATCACCATCTACAAATGAGATAACTTAGGAAGGGAATCCGTTTATTTGCATCTAAAGGCTCTGTCAGTCAGGATGGTCTGTATAGAGGAGAAGATGTACCCACATGATATGTATATGGAGAGTAAAGTAGGTAATTTATTTCAAACTCCAATGAGCAAGGGGAGCAGAGCAAAGAAAAGTGAAAAGAAAAAAAAATTGAAATCTAAAAAAGAAGACCTCAGCATGAAGGAAACGCCGCAAGTAAGAAATCTGTTGAACGATGAACGATCTATGTCGTTGTCGTCCTTCCACTTTCCATTTGTATATGTTGTAGAGTAATGCCGTGTGTCAAATGAACACATTGATACGAGTATACATATACATATGTATGTGTAGGCGGTTGGTTTTAAGGACTTGGAAATGAAATTTGAAATTTGAGATATCCTCCCCCATGCCCAGCTTATGATGAGGATAAATTTCTTTCGTCCTGACCGAAAAGAGATTACTAACTATGTATGTACATCGTGGTCCACTCGATAATATTCAACATCCACATGTTCCTTCAAAACACGTGTAAACCACTCAAAGACGACCTTCACTTCAATACGCAAACGTTACAAATTACTAGGATGTGGTTCTGGTTACCTCCCCCCACCCCCGCTTTTGTCATATTGATGAGAGATTGTCCCATGTCCTGTATATGGTATTTCGTTGTTGATTTATTGCTTAAATTAACTTTTTTTTTTTGCTTTCCTGTACTTCCTTGTCAAACGAATATCTTTCGGGAAGAAAAATGGCGAAAGAAATCGGATCGGATCGGTACGGTACGACACGGCACGGCACGCAGAGTGGTGTGTAGAAAGTGGTTTATAGAATTTAATTAAACAAAAAAAAAAAAAATAACTTAAGAGGCAAGTAAGGTATTTACGGGCGGAGATTTTTGGAATTTTTTCCCTTATCCTTGGAGAGTAGGTATCTCTTTTCGGTTATGGTGGTAGATAGCGGTGTTTTTTTTTTATTTTTAAGGTGGAAGAATTTTAATTGCTTATCGAAGGTGTGTAGAATGGTTGGTTGTTGTAAAACCATTTTACGGCTTCATTAAATCCAAAGACTTGCCTTGGGGTGTGGATTATCTGATGGGTCAATTAGTGGGGTAGATTTGCATTTTTATTTATGTGAAGTCATTACGGTTGCTTGTGAGTTTTTTTTTTTTTTGTTAATAAGTGGTAACATTATTATTTTAAGAGCTAAGATTAAGCAATTTTCAATCAAGGGAAATAGATACTAAAAGAAAAGAACATTTCGCGTTAATCTGTTGTAACTTTTTAAAATAATTCCCAAACGGCACAGCGCAGCGGTGCTATTGCCATGTATTTACAATTTGTAAAAAAAGCAGTAGGTACACATGTCGAGATTCAATGTATTTTGAACTAAAGGGTCTTCCAATAAGGACTTCCGAACTTTGACAGTTGATAGCGGCTATATTGTTGAAGCTACATCTGTCAAATTGGCTGTCTTTTATTCAGTCTGCTTTGCCAAATCACCATGGACGGATATAGCATTCAACAACACGTGCAAATAATAAAATTGTTTTATCAAAATGGGTATTCTGTTCGGGCAACGTTCCGCGCGGTTCGCTCATTTTGTGTGGTGGATAAATTTGAGTCCACTGGTTCAGTTAATGATCAACCAACATTCGTTCGTCGATAAAATGCAAGATCTGCCGAAAACATCGCCGCTGTCCTCCACGTGAGATGACCATGCATCGTGACTTAGGCCTGCACCCGTACAAAGTTCAACCGACCCAGGAGCTGAAGGTAAATGACCATAGACAACGACGTGTGTTCGCTGAACGGACTCTGGAGCAGTTGAAAACTGACCCTAATTTTCATCGAAAAATCATCTTAAGCGATGTAGCCCTTTTCTGGATGAATGGGTACGTCAACAAACAAATTTGTCGAATTTGGGGGTGTATCAATCCACATGAGATCCAAGGGCGTCCAATGCATCCCGAAAAAGTCTCTGTTTGGTGTGGATTTTGGGCTGGCGGCGTCATCGGGTCCATATTTCTTTGAGAACGACGTTGGCCAGGCCATCACCGTCAACGGCGAGCTCTATAGGTCAATGATTACCAGCTTCTTTTGGTCTGAATTCGATCATATGGACACCAATAACATATGGTTTCAATAGGATGGCGCTACGTACTACACAGCTCACGCCACATTGGAAATTCTGCACGAGCAATTGGAGGGCATGGTCATCTCACGTGGAGGTGATGTGAACTGGCCACCGATATCGTGCGATTTGACCCCATTAGACTTTTTCTTGTGGGGTTTTCTGTAGTCGCAGGTCTATGCGAAAGAGCCACAAACCACAGCGGCCCTCAAAGCCAACATAACCCATGCCATCGGTCAAATTCAGCCCGATTTATGCGTCAGAGTCATGGAAAATGTGACATTTTGGATACGTGCCACCCGGAGAAGCCGCGGCGGACATTTGAACAATAGAATAAAAAATTTCGATGATATCTCACACACACTTTGTTTTATTTCAATTCAAAGATAGGAAGCGCTTAATAAAAGAACCTTTATATAGCCGTGATCTATAGATAGGGAACAAAGTGCTGTATGAATTTCACTAAGACTTGAGAGCGCTAGAAAGTTGTTGGTTTTTGTTGTTGGCAGTGTGAGGAGGCGTGTGTTAGTGCAAAAAGTAGCGACGAAGTTCATTTGCTTTGTTTTCCTAAAAATTTTTGTAAAAGTTGTGGTAAGCAAGCAAGTTCCTGTATACCAATAAGAGGTTGCTAGTTGACCAGGATGTTTAGCAGGATGCCTCCACCACTTTCGCTCTGGAGTAAATCGACATCAATACTTTTGTTGCTTGGAATTTATTGTAGGACTTGCTCTTTCTGGGCTCCATATGGGCTGCTGTTTGGTTTCTGGTTCGTACTTATAAAACCAAGATAAATCACTTGTAACGATTTCATTAAATAAGCCTGACTCAATTTTAGAACGTTTCCCGAAAATACTGGGAAAAACGTACACGAGCCTGTTTTTGATATTCATTCAAAATTTTTGGAACCCATCGAGCTAATTTTGTCGAATATTTCAGATTATTCAGCCATGGCATTTAAACCCAATTCATCAGCTATGATTTCCTATGTCATTTCTGGGTCCTTCTCGGGCTTCACCAGAGCTACATTTCTATCGTCTGTGGAGCACTTGGGCGAGAGATTCGTTCTCCATACAAAAATGGCCAGACTGGTATCTTCGAAACTACTTTGAAACAGTAACGAAGGATGGTGCATTATTTCCATATTCATTTTGGCATTCGTGCAAAACGTTCACTGGCGTGAGTTGATTTTATATTTTATTATAGCTACCTGTTCCAGTGTATTAAAGAAGTAATTTCCTAAACAATTCTTTTGAAAACGAGCAATAGCCTGACAATCACAACGGACATGTTCGACATTCTGCGATGTTCCTATGTCATTGCAGTATCTGCATTCGTCCGTGTTTGCAGGACGTTTGGCATGCTTTCCTAAGAGACAGTGCCCGGAGAGTATTCCTATTAAAGTTTTTAACATTGCCTTATTCAGTCCTAGGATAACCCTGATCCCTTTGCGGTCTATGGCCGGCCAAAGAGCCTGGGGTGCCCTATGTCCCCAAGCATCCAGCAGAACACAGAGCGACATCCTTGTACATCCTTCTACCTTCTAGTGCTCTGAGCGCGGCCTGGCCGTCGATGTAGATGATGATAGCCTTATCCGTTATAAGCTTCGTCCCTAACAGCTCGGCCACTCTCCTCACAGCTAGGAACTTTGCCTGAAATACACTACAGTCGTCGAAATATAAGACACGTATTTTGCTCCAGTTCTCTTGAGTAGATACCAGAGCCCCTGGCGTTGTCGGTTTTCGACCCATTCGGGAAGATCGCAATGTGTGTTTGCCGTGTAGGCGATGTGTTCCCCCAAACTCCTCTCTCTGGATACACCGTTTCGTAAGGTGTAGCGAAGTCCAGAACTGGGACAATGTCATCCGTTCTAGCGAGGTTGCCAATTTAAAGTTCTCTCAGAATAGCGCTATGACCATAGCTTCTATTTCTGAAGTAGCCTATGTTAGTGAGTCTAATCGCACTCTTGCTTGTAAGGTGTATTGTATGTAGATCGTGAGGCATAAGATGCAGAAAGTGTCCAGTGCCGCCGTGGGTATTATGCCAATATACACCAAAGCCAATGAATTACGAAACTTTATATCAAAAATTGTTCACGGGTCAAACCCTATGCTTCTCGTTCGACTCCAATGTTTTTATATGTATAGGTGTACGAATACCAAAAATTGTAAAATGCTTAATACTCCTAAAGAATTTTCCCCTTTACACTCATTCCATTCCAATTTTCACAAATAATTATTGCTATTGCTCTTGAAAATTTAAAAAAAAATTTAATTGACAGTCTGCACCACCATGTTCCACTGTCTTTGTATATACTTTATTCTACCACCCATCGCATTATATTACCCCCGGGTTATTATACTTGTACAATGTACAAAAAAAGCTCCAGTAACCTCTCGTTGCATCACATTCCCGTGGGACGTGATTTAGGTCGACTTTACTGAAAAATAAATAAAAAATTAAAATTCTTTTGTGACCGATAAATGCCACGTTTTTCAACAAAGCAACTGAATGAAATCAATATAGGGAAGCTACAATATGGAATGGGTCGAATATAGTATGCTATATCTACGGTGACCATATTTTTTGGAGCAAAATACGGGACAAGAAGTTAAAAATAAATTAACAGAAATGGAAAAAAAACTACAAAAATCTCGTTTTGGATTTATTTATATTATAAATTGCTTCTTGAAAAAAAATGCTTAGAGCGAAACTAACAATAAATAATAATAAAGTCATTATGACAACAAATTCAAAGCCAAAAACTTAATTTTAATACGTTTTCATTAGGTCATTTTGTTGTCTGTCCTATTGTTCGGTACAAATTTTGCAATTGATTTTACACTAACTTCCCGATGAGCTAGAGACCTGAAACTTTAAACATAGCTCAGAACTGGATGACAATGCAATACTAACTCGCTTTCTTGTCTGTCTGTTCGTTAGGGTTCCGTACGGAGCTTCAAACACATATAAAACCGGTAGATATGCAACGTTTTTCTGGTGTTTTTTATTTCTGTGATTGTACATACAGTGAAACCCGGTTAAGAACCTTCCTCTGAAGTGCAAAACCCGCATAGTATCCTCGGTGTTTTTACTCTAAGTTTATAAATTAATATTCTTGTTAAAAACCCCTTTTAAGTATATATCGCTTATCTACATTCACTGTTTCCCTTTTATTTGCTTGCCTGACAAGCATCAAAGAGTATCATTTGTCACGATTGAGCTTCTCAACTCGCCGTTCGGAGTCGGCAAAAAACTGTAGGTCCCTTCCATTCGTGTAAAAATATAACACGCACACACAAATGGTTGCGAGAAGCAGGCCCAGGTTCACCTCGAGCTGTAACGCCAAACTAAGTAAGTAAGTTTCCCTTTTATTTATCATAATTTATATGAAATATTCCCATTTTAAATACCCTATTTAATAAAACACTAGAATCGAAACAAAACAAAAGGCAATAAACTTAATCTGGTACATAATGTAGTGGGTTCTACTACTTTAATAGGACTTTAACGTTTTTTTTATAAAAATCGGATTTTCTATAAAACGGCTCCAAAGATTTTGTTAAAATTTGATATTTAGGTTAACTAAGACACATGCTATCAAGTGTCATACCAGGTTTTTGCCTAAAAAGTTGTACAACGGTACTTGAATTTCTAACCGATTTTCTAAAATTGGGTATTTTTCAGAAATTACTCAGTCGATCGGTATTACCGATTTTCATATAGTACCCGTTTAAAAGTGAAATAGCAATAAGAAGAACGATGTAATGTGAAAAGAACGTCAACGTGTTTGCGTGTACATATGTACATACATATATCCGTCTTGCAATACAATTCGGTATGAAAGTGGATGCATATGAATTAGGTTAGGTTAAAAAAGAAAACAATCCATCTTATAAATAAATTTGAGGAACAAATTATTCAAAAGTGCAACGAAATGTTCAAAAATATTTATTTAGCTACAGCCAGTAATGGGGCTGAAAGTGGGCACATAAGATTAATTGAGTTTTAATTGAATTAAATTTCTATCGTATTCAAATTCAAAATCTGCCGCGCATACAACGAATGAATGATTTGCACCAGAGGGAAATGTCGAAAAAAAGAACATGGTAATGTTGTGGGCCTAACGGATGATGGTGCTGTTGTTGTTGTTTTTTTCTTGCTTCCATTTTTCCCAATTCAATTCTGCATTATAGCTTATTCTATGAACTCAAACTCAGTTTATACGGTGCGGTACTTAAAAGCACGCTAAAAGAATATACGAGTACATATGAATAGCGAATTATTTATCTTCAGAGGTAGGCATTGAATGTTCTAACTACACTGAGCTTTTATTGGTAAATATAATTCACACAGTTATTTTCTCAACTTACACATATGTTTGCCCATTAAGCTCTGTAAAATTGTTCGTCGTTTTCGACGTAGGTCAGCTAGTTAAAGTATAAAGTAAAAACTTTGCTTCTCGGCGACCAAATACATTTATTATTTTTATTGTGGTCTAAAAAAGTAAAGTTAAATAATAAGGGATGTTATATGTACGTATGGACATTTCAATAACGTGTGCTAATCTAGGGTTCAAATCTTTTCACTTCAAAATGTAAGTCTCTACCACTGGCAGCGTATAGAAAGGAATGCGACATCAGAGTTCATTTCCAAAAAAACTAATATTCGCTTTGCCCTATGGTACAGAGAAATTGAGTTTCAATATCTCCCTCTGCGACAGAAACTACATAAATTGTAGGTAAAGTACTCCGTAATAACTCAATATGCTTTCCACAAAAAGAAATTGTTGTCGGGGAAGAAAAACGGATACTAACGGTGCGAAGGAAAAATATAAAGTCAAACAACAAAAAAATAAACGACAAAATATGCTCAACAAAAGTCCTGCATATTTCAATGATTAAATAATATTCCCTTTTCGCAGGATGTTCGCTCCGACAGCAATCGACCAACCACATCCGTTAAAGGCGATTTTTCCCGTCGTTGATTTCTGTGGTGATGGTCTCCAATGGCGAACGCAACAATACCGGATTTTGCCTTTTTCGCGAGTTAAATTTCCAATTTCCGGTGAACGTAATCGGTACTGAGTGAACTACATGTACTTGTAGCAGTATAACTGTTTGTCGGAACTGCATTATTTATTAATCCTTTGGAGAAATGGAATACAATTATGCTGGATGGATGAACGCCATGAATAGTTGTATTGTTGAGACACAGTGACACAGAATTGGAATATAAGATATTCTTTAAGATTTTCTTATTTTTTCTTTAATTTATTTTCACATTTTCATTTTTATTTTCACTTAGAAAATACATCAAATTGAATAAAAACGTAGAAGATAATATTAAACTACCGTTGTCTTTTTACCTAGGCTTCAAATATGGCCACCAGCAAATTTTTTGGACTTGATCGGCTAAGATGGTCGCCTGTTTTATGCCTGAAACAGATGTGCAGGCAGGCTGCATGCGGTGCTGCGTCCTATTCTGCATCTGAAACATATGTGCAGAGTTTTCTGACAATTCTTCCATTGAGTTGGCTGTCGCAAACAAAGCAAAAAAATGTCAGATGAAAAAAAAAATAGTGCCAAATCATTAAAATTGTACTAATTTCGCGATTTAGTACCGGCGCTGCACGGCAAATTTAGAAATAGAGACTTCATGCAGCGCTGCGCTGGGTGCAGAATACACATGTAATCGCTCACATATAAATGTGTGTATTCTAATTGCGCTGCATGCTAAATTCTGCACATCTGTTTCAGGCATTAAAGTTCACCGTTTGGTTTTCGGAGGGTGAGGTTTGATTGACATACAGTGAGGTTTAAAATGACATCGGAATAAAACAGTAGAAAACAATATAAACTACCATTGTACATTAACCTAGGCTTCATAACTTAAAGATGGCCACTAGCAATTTGTTTGTACTAGATCAGTCAAGTTTAAAAGTTCTACGTTTAGTTTGTGGAGGGTGAGGTTAGATTTTTTTATAGTGAAAACAGCTTTATTTTGCTCTTTTTTATTTAATGGTATTTCAGCAATGGCGGCACTATTACAAAAAATGAATGAACATGAGAAAAAAATAAAGAGACAGAGAAAGAACAACCTGTCCGGAAATTATACAAAAAAGTAATAAACTCATACAGTGAAGTTAGTTGGAGTTGGACTAGCCCGCAGATGTCTTAGGTGAAGGCACCATCTCTGTTGGATATATATTAGTTTAAAATTAATGTTTACAATAGTAACGTTTAAAATGTTATCGGAATTCAATAGTAGAAAACAATATAAACTACTGTTGTCCATTTAGCTAAGCTTCATAACTTAAAGATGGCCGCTTGCTATGGACTAGATCAGCCAAGATGGCCGCCTTTTTTAAAATTTTCCGTTTAGTTTTCGGAGGGTTAGGTTTGATTGATTTACAGTGACGATTAAAACGTCGTCTTACAAGGAAAAATTGAATTCCTACCGCTTTGTGAATTTTCCAAAAAAATCCTTACGGGAAAGACACCACCCACAAGATAATTAAAACTGAGTTTATAGTGCGTAGAAAAATGAAACCATAATTTCCGTCCCTTCTTCTTACACAAACAATCAAATGAAATTGTTGACAGAATTACTGGACGAAATAAAAGTACACAAAAATTCATTAGTAAAACATCCTTAATTAACACATCCATAATAACATAGAAAAAAGGAGATTCTAATATATCTCAGCTAAGAAATAAAAGTCCCTCAGCTTATTATATTTTATCTCGAGTTCCATGGAATACAATCTTAATTTCTTCATCAAAAAAAAAGGACATAAAACAAAAAATTAACTAAAGCATTAACCACGCCTGCTATAAGCGTCATCATCTCTTGATGGATAACCCTGATGTCATTGCTATGCGAAGGGAAAATAATTCATGACAAACAAACCAATTAAGTAACTCAATCCTGTGTAAATGCTTCATAAGGAGTCGCAAACAAAATAAAAATAAAATTAATTTTCATCCCTTTCCTAGAAAAAAAAAACAATTATATAATCATTGTATTAGGTATCCCTTGAATCGGTCCATCAAATCTCTTGTGGGGATAATCTCTGACGAGTTGGAAAGTGAAAACTCATTTTACACCCAAGTGATTCATCGTAAAAAATTTAAAATGAAAATTAATTTCACTTCCTGTCATCTCCTCCAAGTGCCGCACCATTCTTAAAAAAAAAGAAACTAAAAGTGGACATTGCAACATCACAACCTGCATCCGCCGACTCATCGTCCTCGCGCAGAAAAAAACAAGTCATCGTTTCAGGAGATAGAGAAGAGATATTCTCCATGAATGTAGATGAATATCATTCTAAATGTGCTTACAGGATAACAAATTGAATGATATTAAGAGCACACCTAACGTGCCCTTCAGTAGCCGGGCCAGTGCAGTTCACCAGCATCTACCCACGAGTGGGTATGATGATAAACTTTGTGCAAGTTCTACCAGGAGATATGACTTCTCCTAGGTTGTGATAATATGGAATGCAAATAATAATTTGCTGAAGTTACCGAAACGAAAACGAATGCAATTTCGGATTTTCAGAAAGGACCTAGCTACCATAGAAAAACACATGCATATGCATAGTAGATACTCGTGCGGGTACGAGTTTTGTTTATATGCTCAAACTTTTAGTTAGTTTAGAAAATAGAAAGAAAAAAAAAACTTGAAGGTGGTCTAATGAAAGATGAAACTTGTTGGAGTTCAGTGAATCTTGAAACTGGCAGCCATTAATTGGAAAAGGAAAATAAAAATATTATTTCAGCATGGTAAAGAAGAACGGAGAACCATTAAAAAATCAAATAAATAATAGTTCAGTTTTGTTGCAACTGGACACATGTACCTGCGTTACGTTTGGTATAATTCAAAATAAATAAAATAACGTAGAATTTTGACAGTAATTTCCGATGGCTTTCGACTATTATAGTTGAGCCTTTAGCCTTTCTGTAAATTAACCCATAAGAGTTTGTAAGTGTCTTTTAGTAGGGACATAAAGCGGCCCCTAGACCAGTGGTACCCAACGCAGTGAGGCTCGCGGCACATTCAGCTGATTTCTAAAAGGCTCCATGTCAAATCGCCGAAAATGTGAAAATGTCACATTGCCCAACATTTTTGAGCAATTCAAGACTATGACTAATCGCCCAACAATTAAAAAGTGTCAAATCGCCCAAGAAAGTGTGGGCGTTTTGTCGGAACTCATGCTTCCGATCGTCCAAAGCCAAATCGCCCAAAATGAAATAAAATCCGAAAAATGTTAAATCGCCCAAAAATCTTTGTGGGGGATTTAACATTTTTAATTTTTGGGCTATTTAGCATAATGTCAAATCGCACAAAAATATCACAGTTAGGGCGATTTGACATCTTCGTTAAATTGGGTTTAAAAGTGTGCTGAAAGCGAATTGCAGCAACTACAGTAACGGTCTCAGCAGAACGTTGTTTTTTCTCCATATTATGATTATGAAATGAAATATTATATGAAACGTATATTAGCGCGTGAAGCGGTTACCGTTTCGCGTTGCGGTTCACGCCGTGTTTCGCCGCCGGGTTACCAGACGTCCCCCTTTTTCATACCAAAATGCTGTTTGTCCCCCTTATTAAGTAAAATTCAAAAAGAGAAGACATTCAATTTAAAACTGTTTAAATATTTTCATTAAATATTTTTAAAAAGATTCTCTGTAACCACATCCATTTGAAGTTCAAAATCCTTTCAAAGCTGAACGCATCCACTCAATGACCTTCATATCACTTCATACGCAAAAGATTTCCTTCATCTGTTAGTTTATGATTTGTGCTACTGTCTGTCTTTTGTCAGTTTTTGTTTACGAATTATTTACAAGTTATTTTCGTTTGCGTTAGTACCAAAAATGTCTGAAAAAGCGAATAAAAAAAGAAAGTGTGCATATAATCAGTGCTGGGAAAAGTGTTTCAAGTGGTTAACCGTAAGCAAAGAAGGTCCTGAATATGCGACATGTTTAATTTGCTTTAGCTTTTTTCCTTCACTTTTTTACGCTGGTGTTATATTTTTTAAAAACATATTTTATCTCGCGATGTTCCCCTTTTCGTGTTTTTAAATCTGGTAACCCTACGTGTTTCGCGTTGCGCTTCGCACGCTTACACGACGCGACGCTCTCCCCGGCTCGTTTGTTTCCCGCGAGATTGTAAGTGGAGCCTGAATTTCTGTTTTAATATATCCATTTCTTCAGTCCTTCATTTCGGATTAAAGCTGTTTTTCTTGTTATTACTTACTTCAGATTGGGCCATTACATTTTTTAGTTTTTAAAATGCAATGGTGTACTTGGACAGATGCTTAATAAAAAAGGAAACTTTCTCAAAATCGTCAAAGTCCTACAACCTACAGGATGAAGAATTTATGAAAAGCCGTAATTTCTCTGTGTTTATAGAGAGTGGTGGAATTATTGGTACCAAAAAATTTAAGTATTTATGTTAACTGAAGAAAATGTGTCACTTTTAAATTTTTTAATAAATAATTTGATGATTTGACAAAAGGCACTCCTATACTCATACGTTGGTTATGGTTTTTTTCGAATGCCGATAAAACGCCCATTTCTTCTTTGGGTGATTTGACATTTTTATTTTTTGGTCAATCTGTCGTAGAAATCGCCCAAAAATGCTGGGCAATGTGACATTTTTCAGATTTGGTTGATTTGGTTTTGGGCGATATAACACAGATCCGCCTTAAAAAAGCCGAAACACAAAGTCGCCCAAAATCATTTTTTTTGGGTATTCTGACATTATGCCAAATCGCCCAAAATATAAATATGTCTAATCGCCCAGCGTTTTTTTTTGGTGATTTGATATTTTTTGATTTTTTGCATTTCGGGCGATTTGCTTTTGAACGATATGATACTGAGACATTTCTAAAATGACCACGGCCTCCCCAAATGTTTACTAGTTAAAAAAAAAAAGTTTTGCCTATTGATTTTTTTTCCTTGTTTAAATTCTATTTTTTATTTTGAGGACGGTTTTTGAGCAAGCATTGATTTCACAAGTTCTTGAATTCGTGGTTCAATTGAGCTCAATTCTAGTCGCGCGTCATTTTCGCAGTCCAAGCGATTTCGTTGATTGTTTTTAATCAGCAACATGCCCGAAAAGCCTTGTTCACATTGATATGTTGTGGAAAATATTACGAGATTACGAGATTTTTCGAAGATTGGGACACGTCTTCGCTTTTTTACACCAAAATTCCTCGAGGCTGATTGTAGACTCAAAACATTCTTTGTAGTTGCGATCATTTTGAAGTTCGATTAGCTCTTCTGGAAATAAATCAGGAACTTCAATCAACTTCACAATGAAAGGGTTCCGAATCATTTGGCGAAAAAGTTCAGACTCTGCTTGGCTAAATTCCAGAAAGTTATGTTCCAATTCGGCTTTGAGTGCTTCAAGATGTAATGTAATGTGCTCCAGAACTCTTGATGTAATGTGCTCCTCTGTATTGTTAATAATTTCTTCGAATGTTGGATACTATGTTATTTCAACCTTTCTAATCCATAATTGAATTTTGCCAATGAACGCACGCGATATGTCTTCAAAAATGAAAATATTTGCCGAATCCTTTAATTTTTTTATTGCCGGATACTTGTGATTTTTTATTTTTTTATTGTGATACTTGGATGTCCAAAAATATCAACATGATATGCCAGTTGCAATTTAACTTCTAGAGCAGAGAATTCCTCCGACAGTTCAGTCATTCTTATATCCTGCAAAAATGTTTTAACCAGCCAACACATTGCCTTTTGATGACCAACGAACTTCGGTGTGATGAAGTAAAGTTTCATGACCCGTATCCATTTCATTGCATAATCTTTTGAAAATGCGTGTATTGAGTGCACTTCTTTTTACTACATTGACCAATTTAATTAGTAGTTTCAAAATAGAATTCAAAACTGCTGGCAGAGTCTTTGATGCTAGAGCTTGTCGGTGTACGCAATGAATTGTCACAATTTCTGGGTTTTTTGCTTCACAAGGGCTGATGCAGCAGTTCGACAGCCGATCATAGAGGGTGCCCCATCACTTCAGAAGCCAATGAAATTGGACTGTTTTAAAGTATTAACTGATTACGTTAATGACGTCCTTTGCTTTCGAAGTTGTCTCTAGAACAGCTCTTCTTTGATTGTATCACAACTTGTATCAAAATATCTCACGAAGACCAGCAGCTGACAACAATGCGACACATCAGTGGATTCATTGCATTGCAAACCGAAATAGCTGTTCTTCAACATCATCCGACATTTTGTCAATTCGTGACTTGACCGTGTCATTCGAAAGAGCAATTTCCAAAATTGTTCGCTTAGCATTGTCATTTAAAACAGTCTCAGCTACTTTCAGCAAATATGGCTTTATCAACGTGTCACCAATTGAATGTGTTTTTTTTGTTGGAATTTTGAAATTTCGAATGATGCAGACAATGTTCTTTCAGCAGATTCAAATCTTACACCCTTAATTTTTTTCGAACCTTCTTATTTCGATTCCAAGAACTCTTTTGGCTTATCGACAAATTTTTGGATGTACACTCTTCAAATGTCGTTCCAATTTCAATGGTTCCATCGCTTAATTGCTGAAAACGAGGGCACATAATACGCATTGTAGCTTTGATCCACCATGGACTTCGATCTCGGTAAAACCATATTTGATGTAGCCTTCATCATATTTCCTTTTTTCCATTTTCGATAAGTTCAATCGGAATTTTGTGAAAAATTTAAATAAATTGTTTGCAAAATAGCACATTTTGTATAATTCTATTAATTGGACAAAAAATTCCATATTTATGATTACAGTCAAAACAATAAGACAACTTCGAGTAGCATTCTAATGTAACGAACTCTGAAGTAGTTAGTATATAGTTTGCTTCTTTAAACGGTGTTGTTTGCGTAATTCTGCTCGCTTTCCAAACAAAACTTTTGCCCTCGTTCATTAAGTAGTCAACACAATGAAGTGCGGCAAACACGAACAAAGAGGCAGGCACCAGGCACAAGCAGCATACAAAAACTTTCCGCCTTACCTCTTTAACTCTTCATATTTTCCAATTAAGACCTTCCACCCTTTCCGACACAATTTGAAAGTTCAACTTTTGACGCGCAAAATAATTGCACTTTTGAACGGAAGCAAATGGCAGGACACCAAGAATCTTTGCTCTCTCGAGTATCATCGAATCTTTAGTTTTGCCCAACGATTTCCGAGATGCCAATGGACACATAATGATGAACAATTTAATTGAAAGTAGTTCCGAAACAATTAGATGAGTTTTATTTCCCCTTTTTTCTGCCTTTTAGACTTTGCGCCTTTTTTTAGATCGGACATGGGTTGAATTTTCTTTGAAGCCAAAGTTAGGTAAATTGGTTGTGTTGGTAAAGTTTAATTTATTCCGTCCTGGATTTTAAATTGTTCGTCTTAGTGTGGGTTAATTGAGTTTCCCTTTTTTTATTCTTTGATTGGAAGGACGAAAAACGGTTAGTGAATGATTGGTGTTAATTGAAATATTTCAAAGTAAACGGGATTAGAAGAAGGATTTTCTAATGAATTCTACCAAATACCGTCATCTTAAGCTGATTGTGCTTCTTAAGAAACTTTTCCATGCACATTCAATTCGACTAATTACCGCCAAGAATATACTCGTGTGAGTACTACGTACCACATCCTAATGTCTCACACGTATCAATATAAAGGCAAATATATCCGCACATACTCAAATGTTCTATTTATCTATCTGCTGGTATCGTACGAGTACATGTCAGGATATCCTTGCGCCACAAAATCAACGAACCTAAACATCCGTCAACGTTTTCTCATCGCAAAGTGTCAAATGCGGTGTCAAAATTTGTCTTGATTAACATTATCTATGAACACCTAAACCGTTTACACACAAAGAACATCAAGCGTCCTCCATGCGATATACCTCATTAGAGACTTGGATTGTGCTCTTCAGTGCGCACAACTATTCCTAACCAGCAGAGTACATACAGGATGGAGGATTCATTAGAAACCGCACACAACATCAGTCATGTGAGGAGGAGGACACGTGTTCGGGTGAACTCCATATGTCGCGATGGGTACCAACAACTACCAACCGAATATCGGATGATGGATGTGAGTTGATGGAGTTATTTCAACTGTCAGAGAGATGGTAATTTTAAGGACTCTAAATAGGATGATGGCATGAGTAGATGTTAGATTATTTATTTATATTTTTTTAACGAAATTAGTGCACTTGTGTGAAAGGATGTTGACAAGGGTAGTTGGGAGTGGGATGTTAAGGTAATATGTCATATTCTCTTGGACAGTCGTACTCACATGTCAGATGTGACCCTCTACTTCAGCCACTTAAACTGTGCTGACAGTTGAGAGCTGTGGAGAATTTTGGGTGTGAAATGGACTCATATCCTGATTTTAGGTTGATCTAAATTGGCCCGGACTGACAGGAGAGTGTGTGAAATGTTGGTGAATAATTCGGCATTTTGATGCATTTGTTAGTTTACAAACAACATTTAAAAATAAAATGGATTGTAATCGTTGATAAACTTGTGGAGGTTCTTCTATACGTTTTCTTTAGATCAGCAGAACTAGTGAAACCTCTCATCAGCCGACACCCTGTTTAGCGGACACATTTTTGGGGAATAAATTTTTAATATCCCATACAAAATGCATTCTTATAAACGGACAGCTCTCTTTAGCGGACAAAGAACTCCGGTTTCATGGATGTCCACTTAAGAGAGATTTCACTGTACTGATAAGCGATACGTAATCACCATCTATGAAAATCTAATGTACTAAAATTAGTACCATGGGGAGAGTTCTTATTCTCTCGCGAAATTTTTGCGCACTCGAACAGGATTTCATGAAAATTCGTAGCTTTTAGTAAAATTTCGTAGTTTTGGGAGATTACGTGAACAAACCTACATTTTTAGTATTGATTTAACACATGTCATGCCAACTTGACTTTTCTCATTTCACAACAATAAGTCCGTTCAATGATACAATGAAGCTGTGCTGGACAGAAAAGAACATAAAAGTACAATGTTACGTGTTCAATGAGAAACATTTCTGTCCAATACTGATCTGCTTTGTGTTCAAGTATGTTCACTATGCTGGACAACTTTTGTGCACCTACTTTTGAAGTAGAACATATTTTAGAGAAATGTCAAAATCAGCTGTGTTGCACTTTTCTGTGCTGACTTGATCTGACATTTTTCACAAATCTGTTACCCCGTTTATATGACAACTCAATGAGCATTGAATCGATGGCATTAGCTCAATCCGCTCACATAAACACCACTTCGAATCAAATTGAAATACTCAATCCGCATTCGTTATTCCTGTTTATAAACCGCATTGAAAATTTGAAACCGAATTGAAATATCATATAAACACTTTCAAATTGCATTGAAACATTTTACTCTCTCGCGCTCTCATCATTCTCTTATCTGTCATCTAATGTCAGGCAATTCAATAGTAGTAGGTCCGTTCGCGTACCTTCCCAAAACAACGAAAACCCGTTCGCGTACGCAAAAATTTCGTAGTTTTTCGTAGAAGACAGTGCTCACGAGAGAGTAAGAAATTTTCCCATGCTACGAATTTTAGTCAAAGAAATTTCTTTGGGGTGTATTATGAAAACTGTCAAATCTGTCAAATCACATACATTTTTAATTTTTTGGTGCTTAATGCGTTCGATTACTTTTTCGTGATTTTTCTGTCTTTGAGAGAATTTTCCCTCACTCTTCGAGATTTGACAGAAAACCCATATTTAGTGCAAAAAGTACGCGGTCCGTTCGCGTGTAATTTCTAATTAAATAATTTTTATTTTATCAAACTGTCAGTTCAATCAGCTGTTTATTAAACTCTCTTAATTTTCTAACGTTTATTTTGGACTCGGTTTTGAATAATTTCATATAAACACCAACTTTTCTATGCGGATTGAACCAATGCGCATCGATTCAATGCGCATTGAGTTATCATATAAACGGGATATGTGCTGTTCTGATCTGTCTTCCTTTCTCATTGAACAAAGCTAATAACATTGGTGCAGTCTTTGAGCAGTGTCATAATAGTTTGAATGACTCTTCATCTCGGGAAAATTCCATCATCTGATCGTTAGTCCCCTTCGTCCCTCTCTCTATCGTACCGCTAATAATTTAACGACTAAGAGCAAATTTAATTTAAAATTTTATCAAAAATATATCTCTTTTTTCGGTTTGCCAACAGTGGTTTCCCATGAGCTGTCACTTTGGTGGACAATTTTCAATTTCGGTTGAAGTTTCAAATAGAAACGGTTGTAAGTGATAAGACATTAGGTCTGTTCGCGTACTTTTTTGCACCACATACATAAGTATTTTCTGTCAAATTTCGAAGAGTGGGGGTGAAATGCTCTCAAAGATACGAAAATTACGAAAAAGGAAACGAACGCGTTGAACAACAAAAAATGAAAAATGTTTGTGGTGTGACAGATTTGGCAGTTTTCATATATCTGCCCAAAGAAATTTCTTGTGCCAAAATTCGTATCATGGGGCAATTTCTTACTCTCTCGTGATCACTCTCTTTTAGGAAAAACTACGAAACAACGTAGCGAACGGGTTTTCGTAATTTTTCGTTATTTTTTGTAGATTTTTGTAGTTTTGGGAGTGTACGCGAATGGACCACCAAACAAAATTAGACATTTTCTCCGCCATCTTGTTTTTGTGTTTGCCGTGTATGTCTGCCAATTTTAGCTCAAAAAAATATGGCGACGAGCTTATTTGATATTCTGAACATTTCGGTTACATTCATTAACTTAGTTGGCTGGCGGTGATATCTATTCTTGAAGCTAAATTTAACCACGAACATCGTATCAACCTTAAGGAGAATTGAAAAAACCATGATATTCATGAACATGAACAAATCTGTGAAACGATCATAAGGTCCGGATTTCGTACGCATTCCAATCTCAACTTTAAGGCCCCAACCCATAGAGTCCGTCGATCCGATTGCAGTTGAAGCACAAGCATTGACAAATTGAGAGTAAGCACATTTATTGCTGGAAGCATTAAAAGAAAAAAGAGAACTGTTAATTGCACTAGGAAAGAATAATAAGGATCCAATTAAGAACATAATACGATGTTTCCCGTTTCCTTTTGCTTTTGAATCTTCTGAAACTGAACTTCAAGGTTCTCCCTTACTTACTTACTTACTTAACGGGCTCCCGATCCGTGAAGAGTTTCTGCCTGAGACACGGCAGCCTTCCACTCTCTTCGATCCCGGGCACGCTGCATCCAGTTGTCGTTCTTCTTGTCGTCTCGAACCTGGGGGCTGTGATTCATAAATCCTCTTTCCTGGAGCATTGTTGTCCATTCGCTCGATGTGGGCGAGCCAGTGTAGTCGGCGTGTTTTGGCTTTTCAGACTACATCCACATCTTGGTATAGCTCATAGAAGTCGCGGTTGTATCTTCTCCTCCATTCGCGCTCCTCGCATACGGGACCGAAAATGCGACGAAGAATTTTTCTGTCGAAAGTATTCAAAATCTGCTCTGCTTTCCTGCTTATCGTCTAACACTGGGCTCCATACAGCAGAACTGGCAGGATCAATATTTTGTAGAGCATGCATTTCGTCTTCCGAGTCAGGAGTTTTGAACCCATTTGTTTTGCCAAACTGAAGTAGCAGTGGTTTCCTATGGTAAGTCTTCGTCGAATCTCCACTAAGGTGTCATTCGTGGAGTTGATGTTTACTCCGAGGTAGGTAAACTCCTTAACCACTTCGAAGTTACTGTTACCAACAGTGACGTTTTGTCCTAGGCGGTGGACAGATGTTTCTTTGTTTGTTGGCAACATGCACTCGGAGGGGAGAATTGATTGTGCATTGACTGGATGCTGGCTCTCTTCTTGTCCTATCACTCTCACTACATGATACCCATTAAGTACCTGCTGGAACTGCTGCTTAAACACATCCACTATTCCCTGCGCTTCGGTGACTAGGTCTACTTCACTGTTTCGAAGAGCCCGGCGTTCCGGGATTGAAGCCTGATGCCAGTTGCTTGGCTTTTCTATAAAACATCCGGATGTTGTTCCTATCGCGAGACTCTTTGATATCCTTGAGCTGGGAGACTGCGTGGGACCTTTTCTTCTCACGCAGAATTTTCTTGTCCCTTTTTCTGGCTCGCTGCTCTTGTTTTGCACTGCAGCGCTTGCATATGCGCATTTTCTGTCACTTTTTTCCGATGCACGCATTCATCATCATACCAAGGGCTCTTTTTGGGTGGTGGCTGGTAGCCTATGGTGGTTTCTGCTACCCCTTTGATGACGTCGCGATACTGGTTCCACAGATTGTTGGCGTTTGTGGATGGTGAATGAAAAGTTCTCCCTTAGATGACTAAATAAACTAAAACCTTTTTGTGTAAGCTAACCTCAAACATACATACCTCAAATCTCTAATTACCATGAAACCTACCAAATGAAGCACTAACTTTACTTCTACTCCAGCTTACATTATTTTGTTTTAAAATAGTCCAACGTGCCCGATCCAACTTTTATTTGCAAAATAACTTTATTTTACCTTCTGGCTATGCAAGACATGTCCTTAAACCTCAAACACATCAAAGAAACTTCTCATTTTAATCACCTTGAAACTACAACGACCAAAATCCTAAATTCATTCCATTATCCCTTATTCCTAGTTGAACATCAAAAGTTCGTACCAATCTCTTTCAGATATTTGGTTTCAATTTTTTTAATTAATAAAAAAAAAAAATAGAAAAAAAAGTGTGAAGCACTGCAATTTCCGAAAAGTTTCCAGCTTTCAAAGCGGTTGTCATGGCAACCTGCATGCCAATTAAAGTGTGAAGGAAGTCAAGCATCCAAAATCCGTTGATGAAAGTACCAATTCCAATTCCAATTTCTCAGAGCATTGATAAATGAACAGTTTTCCGAATAATTATCGCAAATAGGCTGTAAAATTAAATAAATGAATATCCTTTGCAAATAATTAGAATCCTTCCGGTAGAATACCTTTGAATGCACACAGGCGAGCACACACAGTTTCGAAGGAAAACCTCATTAAAATAAACAACCGCTATAGTTGGCCACCCTCACTCATAAACTCAATGCTCTCCATCAGGCTGTGCAAAGGATGAATTACGTCCGGACACTATCCGTAATACCAAAATGCTTTCCGCAATCTTATGTATCCTCTGTATCTAAGCCAACCAGGACCAAGCTTCAATTTCATTAAAACTTGAGGACACAGTACTAAACAATAGCAACAACTAGGAAGGAAGAAAGGAAGGGACCAAAAAAGGCCGCAACTTGTAAAAGTTGAGTAATGTAGTAGTCCTTTGCATAATTACACACTGCGACTGAGTTGGTTAAGGATAATGGAGATGCTTTCAGTTGGATATAAGGACGCTCTTTCTTTAGATGATGCATTGTGAGCTCATATTTCACAGGATCAACAGAAGATAGAACAGAAAGCACCACACAAAGGACATACACACACACACACACACATTTGATTTATTCAATTATATTCGTGTTTCTATTTACTCGTACACGTTATACGTGTACCCCGTTCCTTGGCCATAGAAAAGAAAATATTGACACAAGGAGTCGAAGAACAGTATGCAATGTGTGGTGTTTTATATTTTTCCTTTTTGCTGTCCCATTTTCATTTGTTCTCTTTTCTCTCTATTTGCAGGACATATGGACGTACAAAACATTCCCGGCTGATTTATTGAACTGGACCATGCGAACGTTCGGGTGGAGTCAATCCGATGTTTACAGTTATTTGATGAGGCGAAATCGGGTGCTATGCACGTCCAAAGGATTGTGTTTCAATCCGAACGACATCGGATCTATGTGTTGTCCATTTTGATGATGTGGTGGTTGCTCACCGCACTAAGGGTTAAACAATACTTTTATTGTCGGGACACTTTATGAGAAATCTTTTTAGGAGAGAATATCGTCCGAACGCTCTGGATGGGGAGCGGGGAGTAGTGGAGATTTTAATGAACTTTTAGATAATAAAGACATTTTCAAAAAAGAGCCAACGTGATACATAATTTTTTGTGAACAACATCGACGGAAAGATGAAGCTTTTGGTAAGATTCAATTATATTCATTTCAAGCGGTTTTAATCCTTGTTCCCGAGAAGACTTGGCATTTTGGATCTCTGCATTGAACCGAGGAAGCTGTTTTCAAGTTATGACAGTCTACCATCAAGATATATTAAGCTCTTCTCAACTTGAAATCTAATAAGTGTCTTTATACAAGGTGGCCCAAAATGTAGCACCTTATTGGAAGATTCTAGTTTTGCAAATGGCGGCAACTGTAAATATTGTTTTATATTTGTGAACAGATGCAGAATACACGTCGACAAGCTATGGAACGATATACGGCAATACCCCTCAAGATTGCGGGATACTCGAAAGTTTTATATTTTTTTACGGAAGATTTACGCGCAAATTTGCCGGCCATCATACGCCAATTGGTCAGAGACTAAGGCGTTTAGCAGCTCGCCTCGGAAGAGACTGGAATCACACGTAATAGAAGAGGTACCGGAAGGCCTCGTAGTGCCGCTGTGGCTGAAGATGTCGCGGGTGAGCCATCAACGTCAACTAGACGACGCGACGTGCCGCGCGATTGCTCATTGCATGTTTGCCGGAAAATGATGAAGTGGGACTGGAGGACATGTGATTCCAACAGGATGGTGCACGTGCAACTGCACACATAGCTAACGCGACAATATACAATTTGAGTGGTGTGTCTCCGAGTCACCTTATATCTAGTTTTGGCGATTTGCTCTAGCCGGCAATATCGCCCGATTTGACCGCTTCAGACTTCTTTGTTGTAGTTTAGCAGTTGTATCCAATTCCAATTTAGTTTATAAGTTACTTACTTACTTAGGTGGTGCTACAGTCCGAGGTGAACCAAGGCCTCAACCAACAACCTCTTCCAGCTAGCCCGGTCCTTAGCTAGCCGCCTCCAGTTGCGCACTTCAAGTTGGCTGAGGTCTTGTTCTACTTGTGCGTCCCACCTTAGGCGAGGTCGTCCTCTGCTGCGCTGACCCTCCGGGTAAGAGTCGAATATTCTCCGAGCCGGAGCGTTGATGTCCATACGCTCTACATGTCCAAGCCATCTTAAACGCCCAATGTGCAGTTTGTTGACCAGGTTGATGTCGCTGTACAGCTCGTACAGTTCGTGGTTGAATCTTCGCCTCCAGAACCCATCAACACAAACGGGACCGAATATCTTACGAAGGATTTTTCTCTCTTTCGATAAAGTCCATGCTTCAGCTCCATATAGCAAGACTGGGATGATAAGGGTCTTATATAGAGTCTCCTTAGTCGATCGAGAAAGGACTACTCAATTGCCTTCTTAGCCCAAAGAAGCAGCGGTTGGCAAGAGTAATCCTTCGTTTGATTTCCGACGAGATGTCAATTTTTGAAGCTATGGCAGAGCCGAGGTAGACAAAGTCCTTTACTACCTCGAAGTTGTAGCTGTCTGTTGTGACATTCTGTCCAATTCGTCGATGTGGGGTGCCCCATTTTGTTGACAGCATATATTTTATTTTGCCCTCGTTTACCGCTAAACCCATTTTAGCCGCTTCCATTTCTATACTCGCGAACGCACCGGTGACAGCTGTCAATATAGTCGGCGTATGCAAGTAGTTGAACGGACTTTTGAAAGATCGTTCTTTGAGTGTTGGCTTGTGAGTTTCGAACAACTCTTTCAAGTATGATTTTGAAGAAGTCGCATGACAGCGCGTCACCTTGTCTGAATCCTTTTTTGATATCGAAGGTCTCGGTGAGGTCATTACCGACCTTGATGGAGCAGCGAGCTTTCTCCATCGTCATCCTGCACAGACGGATGAGTTTGGCAGGGATGTCAAAACTAGACATGGCTCTATACAGTTCATCCCTCCAGGTGCTGTCATAGGCGGCCTTGAAATCGATGAACAGGTGGTGGGTATCGATTTGGACTTCTAGGGTTTTTTCCAGGATCTGCCTGAGTGTGAAAATTTGGTCTATGGTGGACTTTCCTGGCCTGAAACCGCACTGATAGGAACCAATCAGGTTGTTGACGAAAGGCTTCAAGCGTTCACACAATATGGCAGATAGGATCTTGTAGGCGATGTTCAGGAGACTGATGCCTCTGTAATTGGAGCAGTTGACGGGTCTCTCCTTTCTTGACGGGTCTCCTTTCTTCTCAGACGATGCTGGGATTCCATTCATCTGGCATACTTTCATCTGACCAAACTTGGAGATGAGTTGGTGTATACTCACTACCAAGTCGTCTCCTGCTTTAAATAGCTCTGCGGGTAGACCGTCAGGTCCAGCAGCCGTGTTGGACTTTAGCTTGAATGGTACTGAATGGTACGTTCAATTTAGATGATGATAGCCAAACCATGTACTATTCTGCCTAACAGCGGAGTATTGGTCTTCATCGCCATTATACAGTCTGCAGAAGTAGTCTTTCCGTATTCTCAGCACAGACTGTGTTTCCACTACAATATTTCCATCCGCGTCTCTAGAGGTTTCTGTACGGGATTTCTTTTGCTGGCACATTCTTTTTACCCTCTGGTAAAACTTCCGTTAATTGTTCCTGGAGGGATATGCGTTCACTGTAGGCTCTGGCGGTGTCTTGCGATTGTAGTTTTTCGACATTATTTCGTTGTTGTGGCGTTGTGGATATCCGCATTCGTACCTAGGCTACAACAAGGTAGTGGTCCGAGCCAATGTTGGCCGTCCGAAAGGTTCGGACATCCAGGATACTGGAGGCATGTCGGGTGTCGATCGCAATGTGGTCGATTTGGTTGATGGTTAGTTGATCCGAAGATCGCCATGTCCCCTTATGGATATTGAGATGAGGAAACCGCGTACAACCAACATTCGAAAAATTGGCGATTCATCGATCTATAGATTTGCCCTGTGATCAAAGATAAGCTACTGAAAAAAATGCTTATTCGGTTATAGTTTCGTGCAACAAAGTTAGTTTGGGTCCGTTTAGACAAGGACTTTTTGCATTTACCCAATGAAATCCTCTTTAAGTCTTTAAACTTTGTCCGACGTTTCCCTTAAACCATGGAAAACATATTTTTCTTTTTTTTTATTTCTTTCTTTTCATCGTAAATCGTTACTAAGATATTAAATAGTGCTATGCTCTTCAAAAACGATTATATTTCCAACAGGAAATGTATTCCACAATCCCAGCAGGCTATTGTGGTTCCCTTTAAGGCAAAGAGAAAAAATGCCATACATAAAAACCCGTCTTTATCTACTTGGTAGGCAATAAAACGAACAATCAAAAAGCATTCCCACCGAATCCCCCAACGAAATCGCCCAACACTTTTTCAATGACGACTGGTCACACCATTGAAAGAATTATTTCTCAAAAACGCAAACAAAAAAAGAATTCGTCTGAATGTTTTAAGGAAATTGCGGAGAAAAAAAAAACAAACACACACCCAAATTCCATCACCTACCACAGCACTCAAATAAAACTCTTAATAGGATCGTTTACCGTCATTTATAACACACATAAATTGCGGTAATAAATTTTAAATCTGCTAGAAACATATCTAAAGACCAGCGCTCTTACATTTACTACCTCGTCTCGACGTCCGTTCACATAATGCACTACTAAAATGGCAGCCAGCCCTTCACAATAACAACAGAGGCAACAGAGGGGTGGGGGGGGGACCGAGACGCCATTACAGAACCGTAAACACTCATACAAGCCGAGAACAGACAGAATACTGGGCATTATTAAGCTTTGAATATTCCATGAATATTTTTATCATAACCATTAAATAAAATTTGTCCTGCATCGATGTGAAGGGATTTTATGTCCTGCCTGACTGGCTGTTACGCTTAAGGAGAGCCAGCTCCGGAAGGTGTTGATTTGATGGAGATTTTGTTGTCTGTATGCAACCAGGTCCGAGAGCGAGAAGGGTGGTAAACAAGCAACACCAACGACCGTATGAGGGTCCTTCTTCTTTCAGTTAAACGAAAGAGAATCCTTTCCATCTTTGTTATGCTGATAGCGAGCGGGTGCGGATGCTTAAAATATGCTGGCTTATGTTTTTTCTGCTTTGTTTGCCGTATCAAGGGTGTCATTCTTATCCTTGTCGTTTTCAAATTTCTTAAGTAGTAGTATAATATTCCAATTAAGGAAAATTAGTGAATTTAGGATGTTTGATGTGGGCGTACATACATGTAGGTATAAGTGTGTGATATGAGGATGAGTCGAGAACGAGACAAGGCATACGCTTGTAAGATTTTACAAAATTACAGCAAATTGGTTTAGGACATGCGATGACGATT
Organism: Brachyopa scutellaris; assembly: GCA_949775065.1. NCBI lineage: Eukaryota > Metazoa > Arthropoda > Insecta > Diptera > Syrphidae > Brachyopa > Brachyopa scutellaris. The sequence goes on from OX459113.1 coordinate 117,145,526, forward strand.
AAGTGTAATCGCTGCCTCTGAGCACAGGCAGAGAGGGTTCTTTGAATTTGATTGCATGCAAGGATAATGGAAAAAGGATTCTAAATATTGCATAGTTTAGTGGGACTTTTTTTTCTGAATATTAAATAATAAATTCGAAAATAATTTATTATTTTGGGATTTAAGGAGCGTGACAGCCCATCAGTTAAAAAGTTGTGCAGAACGGAAGGGTTTAGGGTTTCTCGGAATCGGTTTAATCGGAAGTTATACCCTTTTATCAAGAATATTATCCATCGAACGTAGTATGCATGTGTGTAATGCTATTACTATTTGTTTGACAGACAATTTTCTGGAGCTGGTAAAAGGGAACGCAGGGAAACATAAGGTAACTGGTTGGGTTCTACCTTTAACACTAGAAAGACGGGAAAATCTTCTTACCAAGAAAGACGGCAAGGGTCATTTGACCCCATACAATAAAAATGTATATTTTGATATAGTAAATCATTTAAAAGTGCTTATCAATCAGTGAGCAAACTAAAATATAATCATATTAACGCGTTTTATTAACAAAAGGTTTTATATTTCGTACAACAATCGTGAAAAATAATTGCTTTTGACTGATTACATTTTCCACGTAATGGAATTTTACAAATATCGCACACATAACTAGATTTATTATTACAGCTGGAAATATAACAGTGACTTCCTTTACCTGTACCTACAGCTGAAGGCCGCATCGGTATTGGTGGTTGTATTAAAAATTAAAAAAAAAGTTAAAAAAAAATTAAAAAAATGTGAAAATTTACACCATATGGGTCAAATGACCGGCGCCGGCTTTGTAGGTAGATGATATGTTTATTTAATTCTTTATGAAGATATAACAATGAAACTATATGTAAATTTAAATGTACACTATTTTTATAAAAGTCACAAGAGAACATGCCATAAAAATTAAAACTTTTAAAATTATAAAACGTTTAACTTCAAAATGGGTCAAATGACCCCTGCCCGTCTTTCTAGTGTAAAAAGAGGAGCACGCTAATCTTTTTTTTAAAGCTGTAAATGAAAATTAAAAAGAAAAGAGATCTTTCCAACTATTATAACATTCAAAATCAATAAATCTGCCGTAAATGTTTAAGGGTAGCTTCCGGCTCGTCAATTTAATCCACTGGAAAAAAAGGGTTTTCTACAAAAGCAATAATATTCAAGTACGCAACCATTAAGCCAATCCCACAACTCTTAATTTCCTGTACTCGATAGAGACCGAATTAGTGTGGTCGAAGCACTAGCAGACTACTCTACGGTATTCCAGATTCATCATACTATATCAATTTTCGTTTACACGCAAGCAAACCCAATACGTAGGTATTTTTTGTTAACCTTCTCCGCAAAGGACTTTGTTTACCTATTATAACTATTATAACTATTATAACATTCAAAATCAATAAATCTGCCGTAAATGTTTAAGGGTAGCTTCCGGCTCGTCAATTTAATCCACTGGAAAAAAAGGGTTTTCTACAAAAGCAATAATATTCAAGTACGCAACCATTAAGCCAATCCCACAACTCTTAATTTCCTGTACTCGATAGAGACCGAATTAGTGTGGTCGAAGCACTAGCAGACTACTCTACGGTATTCCAGATTCATCATACTATATCAATTTTCGTTTACACGCAAGCAAACCCAATACGTAGGTATTTTTTGTTAACCTTCTCCGCAAAGGACTTTGTTTACCTCGGCTCTGCTATAACATCAAAAAATGACATCTCGTTAGAAATCAAACGAAGGATTACCCTTCCCAATCGCTGTTTCTTTGAGCTAAGAAGGCAATTGAGTAGTAAAGCCCTTTCCCAATCGACTAAGGAGACTCTATATAAGACCCTTATCTTCCCAGTCTTGCTGTATGGAGCTGAAGCATGGACTTTATCGAAAGCAGATGAAGATATCCTTTGTCGCTTCAAGAAAAAAATCATTCGAAAGATATTCTGTCTCATTTGCGTTGACGGGTTTTGGAGGAGAAGATTTAATCACGAACTATGCGAGCTGTGCAGCGACATTGCACTGGTCAGAAGACCGCGCATCGGGCGTTTAGGATGGCTAGGACGCTCCGGCTCGGAGAATATTGGATTCTAACGTGGAGGGTGAGCGCAGTAGAGGAAGACCTCGCCTAATGTGGCACGAACAGGTAGAAAAGGACCTCAACCAACTTGGAGTGGGCAACTGGAGGCAACTAGCTAATTTTCAAGTCTCTAGCTCATCGGAAAGTTAGTGTAAAATCAATTGCAAAATTTGTACCGAACATTAATAAGGACAGGCAACAAAGTGACCTAATAAAAACGTAGTAAAAATATAAAGATAAAAAATAATTTCTAAAAACAAGCTTTAATGAACTAAAAAGTAAAAAAAATAATTTTTTTCCGAGTCACCAATTAATAAATTAGAGCTTGGGCGTCCAAGTTTTTTTTTTTAAATCTTTGTAGATTGTTTGTGGGACATGGGACCATGTCACTGCAGACTAATGAGATTTCATTCATTTATAAATACGTACAGTGTCGTAGCTAGGATCATGAGCGCCGCTGGCAAGATTTGAATTTTGCGCCCACAAGACTTATTTTTTTAGCAAGAGAAACAACACAATAACTTTGAAAGTGTAATTTAAATTATGTATACATTTAGGCATAAATTTATCCTACTAACTACTATGTATAGGAAGGGAAACAATACAATACGAGTTCGTTCATTTATGCATTATAAAATCTCGTAAAGCTTACTTTTCAGGCTTGAGGCCAATTTGTCAATAATATGGTCTTTCAATCGCTAAACATATACATACTTATATGTATTTTAATGCTAGACAGGTAGCGTCTTCAGTGGAGCTTAAGGTTTCGTGTAACGAAAGTCCTATTAGGAAACCAAAATCAAAAGCTACGGCAGCTAAACTTTTCAATCTCCGTCTCATTTGCTGAATAAGTGTGTCTATGTCTAGTGTATTATTTGAATTGCGCAACGAACTTAAGATATTATTCGCCGAACAGCCCACTTCTGCTACCGTTAGTACGCTTGTTGAACTCTTGCACGATGAGCAATAGTTAATGAAATTGGCTTTTAATTGGCCGATATTTTCCATAACCACATTTACAGTAAGAGATAAAATATCCTCACTTAAAAACAGACTTGGCCTTTGGATCGAAGCGTTGAACTTAAAAGTTCGAAAAGTTTTACTCTTTTAAACGGCTTTATGGAAGAAAATCAAAAATTCTGAACCTCTAGTCTAGTAAAGCTGAATTTTAAACTTTTGAAGTCGTTAGCCCTTTTGTCGAAAATGTTTTAACATTTCGTTTACGCTTTTCAAAAAATTACGGTTCTATCGACAGCTCGTTTATACGATTTTTTGCTAAATCAATACACAGCCCTATTTGATTTTTTCTGAAATCAGTCAAAAAATCCACAAGGCAAGTGATGATGAGGCCTGTTCTCATACATACCCAAAACTGTTAAAACTATGAAATTCTACCGAAATCAGTCAAACCCTGTTCCCGTACGAATATTTTTCATAGTTCGTTACAGAAGAGAGATCTAACAGGAGAGTAAGAAATTTCCACATGCTGCAAATTTTAGCCCAAGAAATGTAATTTTTCTTATGTCTTATGTCTACAACATCTCTAGAATATTGTCCTAAATTTTCAAGTTGATCGGAGTAATAGCCTTGGGAAGTTTTGCACTCAACGCCAGTTGCGCTCAGTTTTATTTGAAATGCATTTTTCTCGAAACTGTATTTTCAAAGTCGGTTGAATCCAATTTTCACTTTTTGGTTTTTTCCTTCGTCCAAGTTCTAGTTTAAGGTAATAACTAAAATACGTATCTTTTTTTTTAACTTCAGTTGATCCTGTCATTAGTTCTGCTGTCAACGCGCAAGCACCTGTTTTTCGAAGGATCACCGGAAATGGCGTCGCAATGGCAGAGCTCTAAATATTTTTCTACAAACATTTCAGAAACTTTTTGTCAAATGTGTATATTTAAGGCCAAAAGAAGATTGATTGAAATATTTTATTTTTTATATAAAAAAAAAATTGTTAAGAATAAGCCGATTTTACCCGAGGATACCCATGTAACCCCTTAAATAAGGGGCGCCATTCCTAATCTGTGGGGGCGCCTATTGTAATCAAGTTCGAGTTTTTTCTTATGTGAGTAAGCCTAGCATAATGTTTTAATTTTGTGTGTTTGTGGCTCTGTAAACTGCGCCCCCCATGAGGGCTGAGCCCCTGGCAGCCGCCCCCCTGGCCAGCCCCTAGCTACGACGCTGTGTATCTATGTATGTGTGTAGGTCCGTCATGATACCAGATAAACAAGAAATATCTTTGATAAACGAAATGACAGATATATCCTCTGACTCTGGGTAGAGTTTGTCTAAATGATGATGAAGTGTTCTGGTAAAACAGCTATACATCGTGCATGTGTTGTCTTGTGCCTGAGCGCCCCAAGCTATAATTAAGAGTCGTATATTGGTGACCCGGAAAAAAAATTATTTTTTTTATTATTATTATATTATTATTGTTTTTAAAAATTATTTTTTATTTTTATATTTATTTTCTACTTTTTAGTATTTGGATTCTCTAAAAAAAAATTACAATTTTTTTACTTAGAATGTTTGATATTCTACTCGTCAAACCCTTCCATTTGATAATTGTGAAAAAAAGTAATCCGCCATCTTATGGTATCCACCATATTGAATTTAGAATCACGTCACTTAGCTAATCGTATTGTACTTGTCAAATCCTTTCCTTTGGTACCCATATTTAGGGGAGTTAAAAAATCGTCCGCCATATTGGATTTACAACGTCATTAAATATCCCATACTGTATTGTCTCCGCACTTATACACGTGTGCAAAATTTCAGCATGATGGGATATCCGGAAGTGGGTGTAAAACCGATTCCCAGAATTGGCCCTCACAGAAAATGAAGTTAATATAAAGCTTGTAAATAAAGCTTGTAAAAAGCAACTCAGTTTCATAATTGTAGGAATGTTTTTCAATTTCAAATATCACTACGACATTAAAATGTAACTCCAGCTAGAGGATTGAATTTCAAGTTCAAATTTTCCACTTCCGTTTCAAAAACGTAAACCATTGATTCCAAAATACCAGTTCACGGGTTAACTGAACATTGAAAATGAATTCTGTGTAATAAATTAAGACCGGTAGGATCATTTTATAAAATATTGACTAACAATTTTAGCATGTTTTTAATCCTTTTTCAAACTTAAAAAAGTAACTAGATTGTAGGCTTATATATTCGTCTGCATTACTTTAAAGATTGTTTTCAACTAAAGTACAAAACTTTCATCTGAAAAAATTAAGAACAAAAGTGCACAGTTATCCTACTGGTCTTAATTTTTTTACACAGGACTGTCATTTAAGAACTCTTTAATATGGTATTTAATCGGCTTCTTTCCTTTCCAAAAAAAAAGTTCCCTCTTTAAAGTACAATATTTAGCTATCACCTTTTCCGGAAACTACACCAATCTATTGCCAATCTAAATGCAATTAAAATCTCATCACATTTGGGCCAACAAAATAGGAACTCCGACTATTTTATTTAAAATTTACGAGAGTACTCGTTCATACAAAATTTAGTTGGTTTGCCAAATGCCAACTATGTACCAAATCATCCACTTGGCTGGTCATTAATTGTAACTCTGTCCCATCGCGCGCGAGTGGCGTGCAATAGCCCGAGGTTTTTATTCTCTATCAACTGTAACCGCCAATTCATTGGGCCACAAGCCAAATACTAACACAATGTTACACCGCACATAAAAGTCCTCACCAGACTCACGTGAATTTTTGGCAGTTTCCAATGAATACATATGCCAGTTGTCAGCTGTCAGTCTACGGCCGAAAATCGGAATGAGTGGGAGAAAAAGGAAACAAAAAAAAAAAAAATTTAACGTCCCTAAATTGACGATCAATTAAGGCAGCGAATGAGCTCATTTGTCCACTTGTCCACATTGGATGTGTCCACACATCCTTTCTGTCAATTGTTGCCAAATGACAACAAGCACTCTGTAGACGGGCCAGTAGCTCTGCCATTTGTCCAGCCAGCCACAAGCAACCCCATGTAGCACATGGTGCGGTTTATTGTGCTTTCCCATTAAGGCCAGCACACACGCGAATAAAATCATAAAATAACACGTACGAGTAACGGGGGAGCGAATTGTAAATTGTCCCGTTTCATTGTGTTTTTAGTATTATTTCTTTTTTTTCCAGGATTTCTATTTAATTCGAATGAAAACTCTCTTTTACGGTTGAGCAATTTTGTAACAACATACCCCGGTGGCGGGTGGTAGTGCCTAGTGGCAGTGGGAGAAAAAAATCGACTTTTCGTTCAGTGTTTTCTTTTTATTTTTTTATTGAACAAAAAAATTGATTTACTTTTAATATTTTCGTATTTTTACTGTACACAATGATTGCGGTTCAACGATGCATATTGTGTAATTTTTTTGTAATAAATTTAATATTTCTGCAAACTACTTTATTTGCTTGTTAAATAAGAAAAAAAAAATATTGGAACTGCTTTCCAATTGGTTATTTTATGACTACACTGAGGTTTTATTTATTTTAATTTTGTTTGTATTTACGGAAGTAATTAATTGATTTTTAACTTTGATTACTTAATAACATAATGTATGTTAAGAGGATATTCATTTGGTTACGAAAATTTGGTTAAAATAACTGGAATAGAGCTGTGGCGTAGTGGTTGTCGTCGTCGCTTGTCACGCTGAAACTCAGAGGTTTCCGAAACATTTATTTCTCGCAAAATAAGAATAAGTTGATCAGTTTCCAAAGTTAATGTCAAAACCTATTGCGAAGGTAGTAGGATAGTGGTGTGGAGCAATACACAACTCTCCAGTTATCCTGGACACCACCCATAGAGTCAGTTTCTTGTAGATATGAGCATAAAATTACTACCAGTGAATTATTCACCGTGAACGAAAAATAACTGTTAACGTCTGTTAACGACTTGGAAATAAACAGTGAATCGCTAAATAGTGAATAGTTTCACGTCACAGTTTGGAATTCGCAAATAACGATTTCACAACAAAAGTCGCGGTCGTGAGTATGAACGTGAGGTGCGAGGCAGTGAATGATACGTAGAACAAAGCAGAACGCGGTGAACGATATTGTGTATACTATACTGAATAATGCTGCCTTGCGCACACAAACATGTATGTATAGTGTGTTATGTATATTGTTCGCTGGGTTGCATTGAGAATTGCCGCTGAAAAAAGGGATGAAGGTTGAACTTCGTAGCGATTCTAAGAATTTGTGTGTGCTAGTTTAGTTCTGTGCATGCGAATATGTGATTTAAAGGAAATTTACATACATTTGTTTGTTTGGTGTTTAGGACTACGTATTTACAAAAAAAAAAAAAATACTTTTAAGATGCCGCCAATAACAAAGCGAAGAAAAACTTGTTTTTTGTGGAATTTCTTTGAATTGACGAAACATTCGTAAAATGTAATGTGTGCAATTTGAAAAGGCATATGGAAATCAAGCATCCGTTAATATCATTCGTTTCTGGGGTAAGTTTATTTTTGAATTATTGCGTCGAAATGTTTTTAACGGCTAGTACGGCTAGTATACATGCAAACGTATGTACATGCATATTTACACATTGCATAGTCAATAATTAATTGTATGTAAATTATATGTAGTTTTATAGTAGTTTATGTAGTTTCATAGTCGCATCGTCGTGAATTCACGTTCACTGGTTAAATTCACAGTGAATAAAAAATCACGTTCACAGTTATACCAGTGAACATAAATTCACGACTTAGCCCAACTTTAATAGGTACATATTACGTTGCAGCGGAATTTTAAAGGACGGTGTAAATACATTACCTATCATGGATGCGAAATGCAAAAGAATTGTTTTGACTATTGAAAATAAGCTCATATAAACTTAACTTATGTATATTTTTACTATGTTTTCGATTTTCCGTGTTCTTAAATTTTCCAGCAACCGCTTCCCGGTCATTGTACCGGATAACCGAGGTTCTACTGTAAATACATGCATGTATGTTGGTATGCAGCAAATAAAAGAATATTTTCCAAAAAAAAAAAAAAAACCCATAAAAAGTGTGTAGATTTCTATATACAAACATACATACATAATGTATTGTCAATTAAAGTTTTGAACATTACTGTTTTCGAAACACAGATATGTACATATTAGCAGCATTGCCTCCACCAAAGGAGTGCACCTGCCTGCGCAATTCGATCACTGATCTACGTATAAACATAACTACCCGCTTTGGTTTGATAATTTTTATTCCTACTCGTTATATACTTGTGTTCATAAACATGCATGTATGTATGTACGTATTGTGGTATAGCGCTCATCGTTGAATTTCACCCTTTGTGGTGCACATAGGTACTAAGGAATAAAGATAGTCGACGGCGACGCCAAATTTAGCACGCATATACATTACCCACACTATTATGTCACCCACTGCTGCATGGCTCTTGGCTGCGGTTTCCACTGATGGAAAATTGGTGGCTATGACTTTATGAATTGTTTTGAGCATAGCTCAGCTTCAAGATAACGCAGAAGGATGATTTATAGCTCAAATGAATCAGTCGAAAATTTACTAAATCCACCTATTTTTTTGTTTTTCAATCCGATAAGCCATTGTTGAGTTAGGAGCTGTTTAAAGGCAGAAAAATAGCTTTTTACCCCTTTTCTGCAACTTGCTCAGCTCCTAGCACACCGATTTTAACCAAACTCAACTAAAACACTCGCAGAAAAATACAAAAATTGTCCCCAAAATTTGAACTCAATCGGATCGGTAGTTTCGGAGTCTATAACATATATACATACAAACAATGTTTCATTTTTATAAATATAGATTATAAGGGTATTCATATCCCCCCATTAGCGTGTGCCAAAATAGCAATCAAGTCTTCTTCGGTTTTAAACTATCGTCCTCCTTGGTAAAAAAAACATTTTCCATTATGTTCAGGTCAGGAGCATGGGCGTACCCAGCTTTTTTTTAAGGGTGGGGCAGCAGTAAATAAACATTTTTCATAATGCGTATTTGTTTTTTTTTTTTTTGAGAACTGTTTTCTACAAGAACTTAAGTTTTCTTTGAATATGATTTCTTTAATTATGAATATGAGATCATATTACGAAATCTGTTATCGGCTCAATGACGTCTTTCCATAATATTTGAACAGAGTTCCGTTAGATTTGATTAAATTATTTGTTTTAGATGTTGAATCAGTTGCCATTTTATTAAAGTTAACTTAAGCGTTAAATAATAATCTGTAAGTCAAATAAATGTGTTAATGCACGTCATTAGATTTTGGAATTATTCGCCTTAAGAATGCCAACCTCAAAGTTTGAAGGATTGTGTCAAACTATCCATACAAATTGTGTTTTTTTATCTCTGCAAAAAAAAAAACCTTCTATTTTATTGAAGGAACATTATTTGATAGCTTCGATATATCAGACAGTAAAGCGAATCTCTTTTGTTACGATGCTATCCGACCAAAGCCTCTTTTGCGAATCGCTTTACCCAAATTTACTGCAACGTTTCACAGGATGCTATTTTCAAATCGATTTAGCTTAATCATTTCCAAAACAACGCATCTTTCATGATTGCGCTGGCGCTACGTAAATTAAAATCCTCATCCTGTTTATGATGCGAATATTGCACCATTCATTCATTGGATATCGAATATGAGGCAGGATACATATCTCGACCGTTCACCGGTATCGATATCGATATACAGCCAATCGGGGGCGAAAAACACTATCGACAAAGCTTGATATAAAACAGATTTTCCAAAATTCATTTGCCACTAATAGGATTCCTTCTACAAGGAGTGTTGCCATGAAGTTTTCATTTGAATCTATCTATTTCCAATACAGAGTTTTCGGATTTTCTCCCTGCCACTCCATCACTCCATCTATGGTTTAGAAACCGAAATAGTAACTGACAGACGATTTCATAATGGTATTTCAGATACATATGTATGTATATGAATACGACTACGAGAATGTGATGTGTTCGAGTCATCAATTTTACAGCATATTCTTATGTTGTACATACTCGTACATACATTTATGTAATTTCTATATGCACATCTTGTTTGGGCATTTTCTGGCAAATTAAATTAAATTTGTCTTAAATTTGATCTGAAGTGTGTGTCTACGTAGAGTGTTTCTGAAGGACATCAGCATGCTTCTCCAGAGAAAAGTTTGTATGAAAAAAGAGGAATCTAGCAAAGAAACTTAAAGGACAAATAAATTCTCTAGACAGCCACGAGGTAAAGATAGCATAAGACACAAACGCCTTAGGGGGAAAGATGAAAATGATTAAAGTGAACTTTTATCCAAGGTTTTAGAATACCTATAAAGAGGAATGATGATAGCGAGAATGATTTTTCGAATTTTTTTTAGCATTTTTCGAGCAAACATATAGCTCATTAAAAAAAACCGTCATATCTCAAAAAACAACAATTTTTACTTAATGATGAAAATTAAATTTCGTTGCATTACATCTAACTGCAATTAATGGCTATATCAAACAAAAAAAAGAATACTTACTTACTTAGTTGGCGCTACAGCTCGAGGTGAACCTGGGCCTGCTTCTCGCAACCATTTGTGTGTGCGTGTTACATTTTTTGCACGAATGGAAGGGACCTACAGTTTTTTGCCGACTCCGAACGGCGAGTTGAGAAGCTCAATCGTGACAAATGATACTCTTTGATGCTTGTCAGACATTCGAAAGAGGTGGGCACTGTGAAAAACTTTTAGGTGTTTGCGGCGGGATTCGAACCCAAGACCGCTGGCTTAGTAGTCCGACGCACTAACCACTTGCGCTACGGTGCCCAAAAAAAGAATGAAGTGATAAAAATGAAGACAATCAATGCAAAGTTTAAATTTCGTTTTCTGAAGAATGATGTTTTTGGATGAGCAATATGTATAAGTCACTTTCTCAAAAATAAAATATATAAAAACGTACGTGCTTGAGAGTATATTAATAAGTTTTATTGCACACGGTGTTGGTCGTTGAAAAAACGCAACTTTCAAGTTCTTTCTATTTATTATTGAAATAATAAAAAAGGATTAAAATTTAAACAAATAAATTTAAATATTGATAAAATAAACCATAGAAAATAAAAACTAAAATTAAACTCATTTCTCCAATTTTCTCGCACCAACTGCTTTTCTCCAATTCAAATTCTTTTGACATTTACTAGTTTGCGTTCACGCTGAGTGGCTGTGTCTTTGTATTATTGAGTGTCAGCATCACACAATAGTGACCTGAATGCGCTATTTACATATTCCAAAGATTCAGCTTTCCGACACACATACTACATATGTGCATAATGTCAGTGATCGGTTGGTGTTAAAATAACGTTTGCTCTACATAGTCAAAAATCAAAGTCCCGGTCGGTGTCAGATTACGTTTGTGGTACAAGATTTCGAAAATCTCTCCATCGATTTTAATGATTCTTTTGGTATAAGAGTACTAATTTCTCAGAAAAGGTTTACAGCTGATGAGCTTCAGCTTCTCCCATGTAATTGATATTCAGTCTCAGATAAATTACATTTAAAGTAATACTCAAATACCTGGTTATTTTTCTTTATTTACTATCAATTTAATTTAATTAACATCTGCTTCTTCGGAGTACCTGAATACTACTTCATCCTTATTCACATTCTCCTTCGATATTTATAGGTCCTTTTGCTGGACGGTACCGCACACTTTTACTTGTTGCTGGCTGGGGTGTCTGCCTACGCACATACATAATTATCCATGTTCGGAATATCCATCCCGATAGCGACATCGATCGCGCAGATGATATTTGTTTAAGAGGGTTGATTTCTTAGTCGCGCAGTACATCCTATTTTGGGGTTGATTTCTCGTCGCGCAGTAGACACATTTTAGGGTTGATTTATGATCCTCGGCGACATGAAGTCGACTTAGGGGAATCCAATATTAAATTCTGCATTGCGCAGAACAGAGATGATTTTGGTGCAGGTGGTCATTTGCGTTGCGATCTCGATTTGTGTGTGGCGTCAGAAGTGTGTCGCCACACATTCAATACGCCGATTTTAAGACCAAAATCATTAACAGAAGTTGTATAATAGTACAAAAAGCATTCCAAAGTCGTTTTTAAAAAGAAAAAAATTTAAGCAGAAGCTGAATCACAGTTCACAGCACTTAGTGGCAATCGTGTGGGGTATGTGAGCATGCTGAGTGATATTTAATATTGATGCGTAAGCTTATGATCGACGAGCTACATAATTTATATAGTGTTTGAAACTTGTTCAAGAACTTTTGGATTGTGCTTTAATTACTTAATTAATTGAAGTGTTTTGAAGAGATATAGTGTTTGAAACTGTTTTTTTTAAAGCGTACTGAGTGACGTGGGAACAGCGTTGTAGATGCAAATGCATTATATTATGGTTATAGAGAAATGTATAAAAAAAAATTAGTGGCTTTTAAATGTTTCATGGTGTGGCTATCATTTCTATCTTAAACCAGAAGATCAGATCAATTATCTGCCATGTGAGTAACACGACTGATTGCGTACACGGCGGAAGCCGGGCGGGTCAGCTAGTTATTTATAAATTGTAAAGGAGACAGTGGTCGCCGTAGCCGTGGTGGTTAGTGCGTTGGACTACTACGCATGCTTGCCCGGGTTCAATCCCAGTAAAACACCGTAAAGTTTTTTCACGGTACCACCTCTTTCGAATGTCTGACAAGCAATCAAAGAGTATTATTTGTCGTGAGGAGCTTCTCAACTCGCCGTTCGGAGTTGGCAAAAAACTGTAGGTCCCTTCCATTTCGTGGAAAATATAACACGCACACACAAATGGTTGCGAGAAGCTAGGCTTGGTTCTGTATAGGACTGCTGACGACGTATATTTATTTTATTTTGTTCAAAGGAGATAGGACAAAATTGTATGGAGCTTGGGCCAAAAGCGTACATCAATGAAATTGGTATCAAAATAAATCTGACCTGGTAGTTCTACCTATATTTGGACCCACTTCTATTTGGTAGTTTCCGTTTGGCTTCAGATGTTCTCCACAGTATGAACGATCTCGCTTTATTTGATAGTTTCTTAGGTATGTTTTAAGTAAGTCTGGCAAACTTAGTATAGGAAAGTTAGTATAGTATGCCCTTCAATGCTTTGACAATTGATACTAAATATATGAATGTGCGTCTTACGGTTCTTATGATATTATGATTTGATATGCATATAAACGGACAAAAATCATCAGAAGATCTATGTGCAATGCGAACTTTACACACAAAAATCTAAAAATCCCCACATACGACTTTCATTAAACTTCACAGTTTTAATGTACTGAAGCTTAGCTTTATTTGATACCAATTTCATTTATGTACGCTACTGGCCCAAAGGTGCCGCATCTCCTTTACATTTTATAGGGTTATATGGAAAAGCATATGGCATCCACGGCTTTGCTGGCACTGTTCTTCATAAATGTGGCTGAATTTCGTTGAGACAGCGCTCAATTTGCTTCCTCAAGGCGTTGTTGGTTGTGGACTTGTTGGTATGAACCTTAGACTTCGAAAAAAACCCCAAAGAATGAAGTCCAACGACGTTAAATCGCATGATCTGGGCGGGAAATTTTGATCACCAAAATTCAATTACATATTTCTCGGGCTATATGGCATGTGGCACCATCTGGTTGAAACCAGGGGTGAAATCGGCTAACGCGATAATTGACTGTCGCTTCTTTGATTGTCGTTTTTGATTATCAACTATTCTTTGCTCTGTGTAAGTCGATCGCAAAAAATTGTTGATCACTTCTAAGTCTGTCAAGAATTAAATGTCATTTTCGAATTGTATTGTTTTGAATTGAAAGCTAAATTCAACAAAATTTGTTTACAAACATGTAAGTACATAATTTATATCTCAAAACACTTAATAATATTAAAGATAATAACAATTTTGTTTTTCGTAGGTCTAATTCAACAAAACAACAAATCGCGATTCTTTCCGAATTCATGGAGAAACTTATTTTGTTAAACGAAAGGTTTTTAAAAATCTAAAATATTATGAGTACTAAGAAATGGTTTAAAAGGATATCCATACAGATTCGAACATTCAAAGGTTCAAGGTAGTTCTAAAATATTCGCTCTTTTTTGCAGATTTGTTCTTCTCTATCGGACCTTTTTATAATTACTTTCACTCCTCACTCTTCTCGTCCTCGCGTGTTGGAAAATTGCAAATGATGTAAACATTGCACTTAAACTAATTTGCTTTATAGAATAAATGTCAATCCTCAAAACACACGTTTTTTTCTTAATATATTAACCAATTTGAAGTTGACCGCACCAAAATCCTTATTGAATATTACATAAATGTATGAAAACGACACCTAAATAGCTTGCACCTAAAATCAACGCAAAAAAACGATTGTCGATTTGATAATCACCTTACACAGAGCAAAAGTGTCGATTTTGATTATCAACTATCAACTATCGCGTTAGCCGATTCCACCCCAGATATCGTCCAAATCCATATCTTGCTTTTTATGCACAAAAAACTACATTTTCATGTTGCAATAGTGAGCACTATTAAAAGAGAGAGATAATATCTCAACAATCACTCGTGGATTTTCTGAACCCCAAATATGACAATTTTGACGTTAAGATGAAAATGATGCTCATTGCTGAAGATGATTTTTTTTAAACCTTCAGTGCTTTCCAAATATTGCTCAACAATGAAAACGCGTAGTTCTTTCTCCATTTTAAATAATCCTCAACTGTCAGCTAGTTGGCAACACTTTACTTTGCAAATCTTGTGTGATTTTTGTGACACCCTTTAAAACTGAAATTGGTTACTACTCGTATTTGTGTTTTTAAAACATCATAAGTCTAAAATTCTCCACTAAATGTGAGGAACGTCTTGCTAGGAATACATTCTAAATAAATTATTTTGCCGAGTGAACACATCCATTTCCAAATAAAACCGCTAATGTTTAGGAGCCAATTGACAAATGAGGGAAATGTTAAATGTAACTACTACGAGTATATGGCAGACTACAGCGCTTAAAAAACTATCTGGCCACAGTGCTAGTTATGAAATATGTATCGTCGCCAATGCGGTTTGAAAAAACAAAACAAAACAAAACAGTCAAACGGACCACAGAACAAACGTGCTTAGAATTTCCAACACGATTCCGCCAGACAATCGACAAATCGGATTTGGAGACAAAGCGCAACAGTTTGGAAAATATTCGTATCGTTACACACCATCCTGTCAAACTGCTGATCTAAAATCCCAAAATCCCTAAACACACAAAATTTTAATTTTCAATCTCGGTATTCTAAAGTTACCACAGCTATTACCTTACCACAAATCTAACATGTGCATGCATTACGTTCTTAAGTTGTGTCCACAAGAACTACAGTTTGTATACTGCAAAACCGAACTGATGCGGTACACACATGTCAACGCGTAGCCCGGGTGCAGTAACTTCAACAACCAAGGACTCTGAGTGGTAATTTGAATTTTTAACTATACGGATGTGTGTGTTCAGGTAATTTAGTAGAGGAGCAACACGTAATCTGGGAAATTCTACCCATGCAACCACACCGCACCCCAAAAACTCCTCACTCTCGTTTTGTGACATTCGGAAAGCAAAGGCAACGAGTTAATTTCTTTCTTCTCTTTCAGTCCATTTTTATGCAAACGTTTTTTCTTTCAGTTCTCCGTTAGTTATACTTTGAAACTTTATAGCCGCACATAATTACTAGCTTCTACCTACTGCCAGGTAGAAAGCAGGTAAACAAAGGTATTGTATGTAGTTTGTGTGTAAAGTCCCTTTTCCGTATGTAGAAAACTTCCTTTCTGTGTAATTGAGAATACTACAGAGATTTTGTTGTATGTTATTGGGCTAAGCCCTTAATTAACTTCATTTGAGCGGTTAGTTACGGCCGTAGGTAACGCAAAGGTGCACTTACACTTAAAAAGGTCGTTGGGAAATATTCACACACACACACACACACACAGGTACGAAAGTATGAGTTTGATGCTTCGCGGTCCTAGATTATAAAGGGAACTAAAATTTCATGTTTGGCTTATAAACACATGGGCTTAAATAATTTATTTTTGATAAAATGCTAGCCTCGGAAGTCAGTGGTGTGGTACGGTTGTTGGTTTGCTAATTACACTCCAAGGATATTTCTAATGGAAAATTATGTTTGTGAGATGTCCTAAATTAGGTAAGTGTTGCGGAAATAATATAATAGTAATTAAATTCTGACAGCTTTAACAAAGTGCTTTTACTTTGAATAGAAAAAAATACAAAAAAATGGAGTGTGAGTATGCGACCTTGTGGAACTCCAATTTACTGGTCGAATTTGATTCAAATATGTATTAACTTAATGGTGGGGCAGTGCCTATAACCCTATAACCGAGTTGCTACATTCCTGCGGCATCAGGTCAAAATTAAAGAATAGAATTGCAAGTATGGCGGGCCAAAAATGGTCAAGAATAGAGGGCATAAGATGTCCAAAAATCGTTGGACGGTTTTGGACCACAAAGGGACAAAAGCAATTCTTGGACTAAATAGGGCAAAGTTAGGGACTCTACTAGGAATACTTTCTGGAAACTGTCTCCTGAGAAAGCATAGCAGAAGAATGGGACTTTCAAGCACGGACGAGAACAGAGGATGTCGAACATAAATATTTGGCTTCAGCAGTCCTAGGTAGAACTAAGCCTAGTTTCCAGCAAACAATTGTGTGTGCGCGTTATATTTTTGCACGAATGGAACGGACCTACAGTTTTCGGCCGTCTCCGAACGGCGAGTTGGGAAGCTTTACATGACAAATGATACCCTTGAATGCTTGTCAGGCATCCGGAAGAGGTGGGCACTGTGAAAAACTTTTTTAGGTGCTTGCGGCGGGATTCGAACCCAAGACCGCTAGCCCAGTAGTCCGACGCACTAACCACTTGCGCTACGGTGCCCACCCCAAATGTCGAACATAGCCTTTGTGAATGTAAGGCCATTGCTCGTTTTCGTAAAACATTTTTGGGGAATCACTTCTTTGATACACTGGAATACGGTGGTCAAACTGGCCACAATCAAATTTTAAAATTTCGCAGGAAAATCAAATGTTTAGATTGAAGTGTTTTTGTTTAGGTACCATCATATGGTCTTAGGGGATCCCGATGGCCCACCTTGATCCCAAGTAATTAATGACGGCTCAGTCTAATAACACTAACCTAATGGTAGAAGCAAGTACGAACATACATACATACTTTTTTTGTAACTGGATCCTGCCCCAACGCCATTACTGCAACCTAAAAGATCTAATGTATCATAGGATTTTGATTAGTCCAAGAGGCAAATCACCTTTCTAATAAAGGCGAGTATGTCGAGTATGTACGTCGCCGTCTAACTCGACCTCCTCTAAACAGAGCCGATAATCGGTCTCGCTAGACAGGCCCAACTTGTTCAGGTGGTATCGTAATTTGCAATGACCGGAAAGGAAATTTGTTAGATACCTAATATCCTTCTTATTGTGGTTTAGAAGTTCCCTGTGTAAGGCTTAGTTAACAGTTTGGCTTGCCTAAGCTCTGGGATATTTCTCCAATGAGAGAGTCGAAGATTATGTTTCCATTTGTAAAATAAGGCTGAGATTGTTGCCCAGTTTATGCCACAAAAGGGTTCCGGGACTGAGAATTCGGCAGTAGAGCCTGAACGGGCCAGCTGAACCGCCATCTCATTTCTTTCAATGCCTCTGTGACCAGGTACCCACCAAAGTATGACCTTATTATGAGCAGCTACAGATTAGAGGGCATTGAAGCAGCACTTTACCAGTCTTGAGTCCACAGAGTAGGAGCTCAAAGTTTTGAGTGCGGCTTTGTTGTCTGAAAAGACATTTATGTTAGCTCCCTTGATGCCTCTCTGTAGGTTAATCAAGGCGCAGATCTCAGTGGCGTGGTCCTCAGCTTGAAACTTGCTGGGGAATGATCTAAGAGAGACGGAGATTCTGGTGTTGGGCCAAAAGATCCCAGCGCCAAAACCAGAGGCCATTTTCGATCCATCAGTTTACCATAGTAGACACTTTGGGTCTAGGGTTTGTCCGCCGTTTGACCACGTGGTACGTTCCCCAATATGAACTTTGAATTTTCTACCAAAGCAGTATTCACTTTTCATACCATCGGCGACGGTGCAGAGCATATGTCCTGATCGGGAATATTGTTAGGTGTCCCGTAAAATTACCTAGTTTTTACTTACGAATAAGTTATAGTTTAATAGCGCTTCTAGCGGCTGACTTTGTAATAAAGATCTGTAATGGCAAGATACCAATTATAGTTTCTTCAACTGCTGAAGGGCAGGTGAGCATGGCACCGGTTAGACCAAGACACGCCATCTGTTGAAGTTTACGCAGCTTCTTGGCTGTAGTCTTTTCGAGAAGTTAAGGCTACTAGACTTAGGCACCGTACGAAATTATGAGTCTGTCCATCGTATTATACAACCAGTGCATAATTTTTGGGTTGAGACCCTAAACTCTACCACACAGTCAGCGACTTGCCCTAGTTGACGGTTTATTATGGATTTGAGGTAAACATTTCAGTTAAGGTGCATATCTAAGATAACTCCCAGGTATTTGACTTCACTGGAATACTCAAGTGTATCAAGTGTAGTGTCTTTTAGGATGATTGGACCAAGGTTAATAATTCTTCTCTTCGTGAAGGGTACAAGAACGGTTTTCACAAATCTTATGGGTGTGAAATATATAAAAGACATCCAATACGCTAGGCCAAGTCGGAAGGTTTTGAAGAACTTCTTCCAATGCTCGGGAATGTAGAAACATCGGCTTTTATTATTTCTTAGTTTCAGTTAGATTTAAATATGGGACTTTGGGCAGAGATTGTGGTAGAATGGGAATAAGGAAAATGACAGTAAACCTTTCTAGCAATCAAACCAAAAAACAATGTTTGCTCTTGAAATATTTTCTTTTCCTTAAATTGTCGATACTGTAATATTCTTGCCTGGGCTTACTACCCCCTGTGGGTAAAAATATAGGATTCGTTTATATTAAACCTTATTCTGTATCAGAATAACTAAACACAAGCTTTTTACTCAGTTCTTCATACTTTATTAATTACTTATCGCTTCTTTCTTCGGTAATCGTATTAAAATTCTCTTCAACAGTTTTTCATCACTTTACAGTCTTTTAATCATCTCATAAGTAATCTCTTTACAATTACTTTTCCATCACTTTACTATCTCTCAATCGTTTTACAATGCAATCTATTTTCAATCACTTTCTAATCACTATTCGTACGTAACACTTCAAAATCCAACTCGTGACTGAATCCGCCTCCTGTTGGAGTATTCTATTTATACTCAAATCAATGCCGCAGAATATTCTAGGCAAGAACCTTGCAGACTTGAAACTCTCCACTGTGGATCATTCTGGATCGTAAGTGAATCTTAGAATGAGTTCCCTACTATGGAACATGCGTAACTACAGCAGATACACAAACCTTTCTGGATACCGATACGTCAATTCTCCCCAGATGGCTCTGTCCCCAATCTGCATACAACCTTAGAAACTCGGGCTTGAGAGGTTGAACTCTGCCACCCTAATTCGCAAGCTCCATTCTGGCGGTAGCTCACATTTGTTTCAGAGGCGGTCCATCAGTCTGCTCTTCTTTATCTTATGAGGAAGGTCAGCTTACTTTTGTATCCTCTCAGTCGCTGAATGTAATCATGAATGGGATATCCAACAAATATATTTGAGCTCTGGAACTCTGCCAAAAATGCCTAGTCCTTTGAGTCCTTATAAAGACCTATCCGTGCTATATTGATTAAATCTCTTTGTGAAATATACTTCTCAATACGCAGAATGACGCAATGACTACTTCCAAATTGAATTCGAAATCGTTCATCTCATTTTCTTTTTTATCTCAGAATCATAATCACGGTAATGCACTGACAGCGCCATTCAAACCTAATTACAGCTAATGAGCTTCCGGTGCGCCCTTTATTGACAGTCATTGGATGCGTATCGATCTGGTGATGAAAAGCCCACTCTATCCGATACCATCGACACAAAATACAGAATCAGTCCCTGTTGGTTAAAGAAGGCAAATAAAATTCGAGGTAGCTACATATTCCGTATTCACCGAATTAATGCAACATATCCGCACGACCGACGGACGCCGACACGGTCGTCGGTGGTCGGTGACTACTGATGGTGGTGGCGGATATCAGCCATCTCCCTTTTATAACGATTATTTAACTAATGGGGATCTATTGTTGTCCCGATGGAGGATGATGATGTCGGCGTTGTTAGCTGATTGGATTAATTAAGTTAATTGCTAGATCCGCAGAATCAATAATGTATGGGCAGCTCAAACCAGCGTGGATTAGAGACTTAAACTGCACTGATTTTTGGTCGCTACGTTGTCGGTGACCATTTCCTGTCCTGGAAAGTAGCGAATGATTTTGGACAAATACGTCGTCCGCGGATACTTATCACATTGCGAACAATATGTTTACCAATTTAAGTGCGGCCTTGAGCAATTTTTTGTTGTTCGACTGTCAAGTGTCTACCTGAGTGAATTTAATTGGAGACACACTTTGAATTGGGTTTTAGTGTACTCATACTATACTTCGTCACTTGTGATACTGTGCGTGCCGGGCCTACGTACAAGTGGCACAGTCACGTTTGACTTGAAAATTGAATTAGTTATGCTAATCACAACAGCCGGGTGCCGTGATGAGTGACGATGCGAGACACGACCGACGCACGACGCTGTGGTATGTATGGCGGAATTCATTTGTGTGAATTATCCCAAACAATGCGAGCGGAATAAATTAATCCAGATATATGCGCATACTTGTATCAGACGCGCGTCATTATGAGGAGCTAAAGGCTAATTTTACAAGTTAATACAACATTATGCTTGAGATTTTCAATTAGATTATAGTGGATAAAGGGGCTAAATTAGTTGCAACCGACAGGTAATTATGTCATGTCTTTAAGAAGCTACATAAAGGTCAAGGTCTGCATATTTAAGCAATCAAACAATCAGCTATTGGAAAATAATCAATAAAGAATAACTTAAGAGAGGCAGGTAGGCATTTCAGTAGCAAGGAGCTTCGGTTCACTGCAGTCATCACGTCAATACCGAAAGTCTGCAACCTAATTCGGGGAAAGACAGGACAATCACGAATCGGGGTGGGGTCACAATCCCGAAAACTAAAATCGCGAAGAACCAAAATCCCGAAAATCCATAATCCCGAAAAGCCAAAATCCCGAAAAGCCAAAATCCCGAAAAACAAAAATACTGAAAAACCAAAATCCCGAAAAGCCAAAATCTCGAAAACAGAATCCCGAATAATTATATAAAATGCAAAATTAGCGCAAATTTTTCATTTAATATAATTTTTCGGGATTCCGCTTTCATTCAGTTAGATAGCTGATAGATTAGATTTTGGTTTCACACATTAGCGTATATTGATCGCTCTTTTAGATGAAGAGCAAATCTCTGTAAAAATATGCATTTATATCGAAAATAATTTCCGGTGAAAACCAAAAAATAAGAAAACGTTACGTTATTAAGAAAAATGAAATTAAAAAAATTCACGCAGAACGTAACGAGCGTTCTGAAATAGGTTTTCAATGGGAATTGCGTTCGATATGAACTTGTATTAGATATTGCTTTGTTAATAAGACTTGAACTGTTTTGTTATGTTTTATTTATTTGAAGTTTGTTATCATTATGTAAATACATAGGCGAAAGCCAAACAGTTCAATCCCACGTTAATTGCGTATTCTACCACTAAGACACCTTTATGTTTTTAAAGTACTCAAAGAATTTTTTAAGCAAAGCGGAAATATTCCTAGTAGAAGTACACTATTCTACAGTCTGCGTATAAATTACATGTAACTTGTCAATGTTTCAAGGGCTTACAAATCAATTTATTATAAATTTTACACCATTATAGCCCCTTCAGTTTTCAATAGGGTACCATTTACTGTCCGTACAACAAATTTGTGAAGCAGTGCAGTATGTACTTTTTTTCAAAAATGTTGTGCCTATGCCAGGAAAAATAGGGCAAAATAATAAATAATAAAACGTGCGATTCTTTCACATTTGGTCGAATTTCGATCACAGGCCATACTAGTTTTATTTAAAATGTTAAATAAGTTTTCTTCCAATTTTTTTTTTTCCTACAAATAAATTTTTATTTTCACTTTCGGGATTTTGGCCGTTCGGGATTTTCGGGATTTTGGAATTTTGGATTTTCGTGATTATGGATTTTCGGGATTTTGGAATTTCGGGATTTTGGATTTTCGTGATTATGGATTTTCGGGATTTTGGATTTTAGGGATTTTGCATTTTCGGGATTTTTGAATTTCGGGATTTTGGATTTTCGTGATTATGGATATTCAGGATTTTGGAATTTCGGGATTTTGGATTTTCGTGATTATGGATATTCAGGATTTTGGAATTTCGGGATTTTGGATTTTCGTGATTATGGATTTTCGGGATTTTGGAATTTCCGATTTTTCATTTTCGGGATTTTGAATTTTCGAGATTTTGGACACTTTCGAGATTTTGGTTTTCGGGATTCTGTTCGAATCCCTCACGAATCACATATGATGTGTTCCGTATTGTTGTTGCCTTCACCACGGGAGTCAGAGAAAGCTAGCACGTAGCATGCTGACGTGTTTTGAAAGATAGAGTTGGCCAGTAACATCTCTACAGTATTTTTCTACTGAGCAACTCAATTATCTATGAAACGTGTCTACTTTGGTTGCTCTATGTTTAATACACTAGAAATTATAATTGAATAACTGTTGGTACCATTTTCTATGAAGGAACGTTCTTAAACACCCTGTAGCTCAGTGGGAGTTCAAGATAGACCCCCCCTCTCATACGATTTTTTCAAAGTATGAACCAATGAATCAGATCCGAAAATGTCTGTAACTCAAACCGGACCACCCTGTATATAGAGATTAGGTCCGTTTGGTAACACGCTATTTTTCGAAATACATACTATGTAAACTTTAATGGAATCATCCCAATTTCATGGCTCAACTTTTTTTATACTCTCATTTGGTTCTCTGCTTGCGATGTATTTTATGCTACATCTTTCCTTGTGGTGAGTGTCATTAACTCTGTCATCCAGCCATCTGACAGTTTGTGAAATATCATAATCTTCAGTGTTGTTTCAAATGCGTTTGGTAAGTTTTGTTCAAGTTTTCTCTCTTTCAGAGGATTTCTCTCTCTTTGAGAGGATTTTACTATTTAACAGGTCTCAATCAGTTGTGCATAAAAAAGTTACCAAACAGACCTATTATGTATTTGAACAACGGTAGTTTTTCGTTTGACAGTCGTTTGACAGCATCAGACTATTTCAATGTCATTGCATCAAAAATACGTTCTGTTTGACAGATGATGTTGTGAATTCCAATCCAAAATAATGCGATGAGACGTCAGAAAACATTTAATTCATCGTTGAAAATATGATAATACAACGGAATGGCATAATTTCATTGCCTTTTTATAAAATCATGAAAAAACTAAAATGTTTATGAATTTAACTTTTGCAGCCTATGGATTAAGCTTTTCTTGACTGACCTTTAACCCTGGTTTGATGGGTTAGTGTATGAACTTTAACGAACTGTTATGGTTGTACTTAATTTGTGGTATAATTCTGACTCGAATAGCGTCAGCAGTGTGAAATTAAAAATGAATATTATAATTGGAAACTAAAATTGCTGACATCTTTAGAATTGTAATCATGTCACGTAGCGCCTGCTAAACGAAGATTATTTATTTTTAATGGCTTACTAGCAAAGTGACTATAACTTAAGCGTTATAAGGTTTTAAAGAACATAAAAGATACGATTATGACATCAAAGACACACTTCGTATTCTATAGCCGCCGAACGCAAAAAAAAAACATTCTACATAAGATTTGCTTGCATGAACATAAAAAACAAAAAAAGGCATCGAAACTGTTTTTTAATTAAAAATTAATATCTGAACGCTAAATTAAAAATTAGAATTACGGTTGAAATAATAGAATAACATAGAATTGAGTGATTACGACTTTACGATATTGTGACTGGTAATGCGGTTGTTGCATGAAATTTGTTGTGTTAAATAATAAGGTAAATTACTTGAGAATAATTAAAGAAAAATAGTTAAGTATTCATAAACATGAACAACTAATCAAAATTAATTAAAATCAAAAAAGAATTAAACTGAAACATCCCTGAGTGGGACAATATAAAATGCACCAAAAAATGTACAATTTCAACCGTTTAGTCAGGAGATAGTCGCTTTCAAAGTGTTTTCCACGCAACACGCTCTAAGCCGGTGTGTATTTTATTAAAAGGTTTTAAATTTATTTATTTACAATACAGATCTAAGTACATAAGTAGTAAACAAAAGTAGGCACATCCTCACTTCCATAGAAATCTGAGAAGTACGACTTGTCTTCAACGCTACCAGCGCCATTTGGAGTTATTATTCAATCCCAATCTGTCGCTTACCACCAGTCACTATCACTATCCACAACCTTAGTAGTATCTCAACGATCGCTGGGCCGATCATACTGCATGTTCTGTTGAATCATAATGAGCGCTGCGTGTGGAACTCGATTTTCCAGTTCTGTCGACTGGCTCTGAAGTGAATGACCACCATCGTCGAGTTCATATATTACTTCTGTGTCACGATCACGGCACAAAGTAACTGAGTACGGGTATCTATCAGCTGTCACCCGAATCCGTGCGTTGTCTGCTTTAATTTATTTGATCGGTTTCAAGTGCCAGTGGTTATCGTATTTTTTATTTCATTTTATTATTGAGTAACACCCGCTAAACTCATCTATGGGGTGCACATGTCGGCTGTCGGGTGCTTGCTGTTGTTTCGTATCTTCATTTCATGTTGGTGTTCGGTTGTTGGTGTTGGTGTAAAAGTGATACGAAAACCCTCAAATAGATTTCAATCAATTTTAGCATATTGAATCTTTTAATTACCATCCGCATGTCGTTGGTTGATAATAATGGATGACGAGTGAGTGATATGTGATACCGCGAGTGCGTTTGTATTGTGATACTTTTATTTTATCGGTTATTACCTATTCGTAGAAATTCACGTATATATAATATACCTTGCATACAACGTTGAAAAATAAATACAACTCATCAGTTGTATTTGCTAACAATATTAGCACGGATCGATTGTATTAAATGGTGAGTGGAAGTGAATTATAGATTTAAGTAGCTAAATAATTGCTATTTTAGAGTTTTATTACTTCCCTTACTCATTAGCGGCGCTGAAGGTTGTGAATTTTGTATATGTACGCGCTGTGATTGCCGGGCAATGTTGACGTTGCGTTGCAATAAAATCGTGCAAGTTGTGGAATTTTATTATCTTTTCCATAACAGAGTCCGGCATTGGATGCATTTCGTAAGAAATTTCAAGTAAAGAACGGGGTGTCGGCAATCTAGTGTTTGTTTGTATTGTGGAAATGATGAATGATAATTCATTCGTTTGAACTCGATTCAGATTAATGTAACTAAGAACAAAAACTGGAAACGGTACAAATAGTTACAGTCACGTAAAATATTTTTGTACAATAGTCGGGTTCCGATTACGAATCCCTCAGAGATTTTCTTTCGCTGCCTCAGCATCAGCAGAGATTTTTTTATTAAGTGGAACAACATTCTCCGCAGAGGAGAAATTGATCTGTCACAATAGGTCCGTTCGCGTACTTTTTTCACTAAATATGGGTTTTCTGTCAAATCTCGAAGAGTGGGGGTAAAATTCTCTCAAAGACAGGAAAATCACGAAAAAGTAATCGAACGCGTTAAGTGCCAAAAAATGAAGAATGTATGTGATTTGACTGATTTGACAGTTTTCATAATACACCCCAAAGAAATTCCTTGGACTAAAATTCGTAGCATGGGTAAATTTCTTACTCTCTCGTGAGCACTCTTTTCTACGCAAAACTACGAAATTTTTGCGAACGCGAACGGGTTTTCGTTATTTTTCGTGGATTTTCGTTGTTTTGGGAGGGTACGCGAACAGACCTAATTAGTATTCTTCTTCAGTAACTTAGTTTTTCAGATTCATTTACTTCAATTAAATACGCAGAAATGAAAAACATGTCAATTTTCTCATTTCACAGAATTAAAAACTACATATGTATTCCTTTTATGAAATGTCCAAAATAACCGCATGTTCGATTTCAGCAGAAAGAGTGAGGAGACGAATCCAAAAAAAAAAATAGTCTCAGCAAATGCATAAAAATTTCCCTTTTCTCAGTTGAGGAATCATGTTCCACTTACGGATCGCTCGGAGATATCGGAGGGACTCGTAAATGAAACTCGACTAATGTATGTGTAACTACTGTGCCGATTCCAGAAACACTGTCCTGGATCAAGGGGAATGTAATACAGTACGACCTCAATAAAAGCAAATCCCCGATACGTGCAACTCCTCGATAATAGCAGCACTTAAAATCTTGCCATTGTTGACTTAATAATTGCAACAGTTCAAAAAAAAAGTGACTCGATAAACGCAACTCATGTTTCATGAAATCTTGCATTCGTATCCATCTTTCTTGTTTCCGAAAGTGAACCTTCTGGTCTAGATTTTTCAAAAAATCGATTTTCTTTTTTTTCGATATTTCAAAAGTATAGGCTTTTAACCCTGGAAGTACATGCTTACTTTTTGTACGTAAAAAATATGCTTCGTCGAATCGAGTTCGAAGATATGAAGCATGTACTTCCAGGGTTAAGAGTATACTGTTAAATTTTCGTATTAATATTTCCAGTATTTTGACTTCTACAGCATATTTACCAGGCCTGAAAAGTTCCGGGATTTTAATGAAATTAAACGTTTTTTAAGGCAAAGTTATAATTATTCCTAAACATATGTAGTTGGCTTCGAAAGCAATACACACTACTTGGTATACCGAGTTTCCAACATTTCGATGTACATTCTGTAGTATGAAACGTCCAAATCTTGGTCCAATTTGGCCATGGCTTTCAAAGACGTGTGTTCCGGTGCCTCATATGAAGCCATTTTTTCAGTTCAGTTTGACCAATAATACTGCGTAATACAACTCTGCTGTGACTGTTCTTCATCGATGAAGATTGTGCCATATGCATCCCAAAAAAAAAAACGGAGGCCAAAACCTTCCCGACCAAGCTTTGGTCGTATCTTTCCAGCCACTCTACAGACTGCCTATTGGACTCAGGTATATGATAAAGGACGCGCGTTCATCGTCACAAACCATCGAAAAAAGCCCGCTCGACTACGCTGCAACAACGCTTAGTCGGCCGTTGAATTATCTACGCGCTGGTGTTTTTGGTCGACTGTCAGCAAACGCGTCATCCATCGCGCCGATAGCTTTTTCATCTCCAAAACATGGTGCAAAATGTATCCGGACCATTCTTTTGAGATACCCATGACCTCTCAAAAACTCTCCTCACCCATCACTCAAAACGATTCGATGCACTTGCATTCGTAGCCTCTTTTGGCCTTCCAGAGCGAGGTGCATCTGCGGTGCTTGTACGACCAATTTTAAATTCACATAAACCACCGATAAACTTTTGTTTTCGAAGGAGCAGATGTGGGATAACATTTCTGCGACCGATGCAATGATTGTTTGGAAGTGTTCCCATCAGTGTTGCCGGATAGAAATATGATAAGGTAGTACTGCAGTCAAAAAAGGGGAGTATTTTGAAAAAAATAGTAGTACCGCCTTTTTTTAGTCTTCAAAATTTCACTAAATATCTATAATACAAGTTTACTTCGAATTATTCTAACAAAAATTATAATACTTCAAGCATTAATTTAACCAAACTTTTCATATAATAGAACTATACATACAAATTCACAGAGTTCAAACAAAAACCAGAACCACCAAACCACAATCTCAGGAAACAATAAAATAAATACCGAACTGACAGATGAAAATTGCATGAATCCAACGAAAAACAGAAACAAACAAGAAAGAAGGAAATTCCCTTCTTGACGACTGTTTGGAAGATAAAAGTGCTGCCAAATTTGCATTAAATTTGAAGTGAATTAAATTTATTTAGTATGACATTACACTTTGCTGCAAGTGTAAGATATTTTAGGTCTTTAAAAAAAATAGGAGTACGAATGTGCAAACGAAATGTCATGAAACTTCATATATTTATAAACTAGTGACAGATAAGCCTCTCGCAATGAGTGATGACTGATGATCATTTTCTAGTGGCACCACCTATAAACAAATTCTGGGACTTTTGAGCCCAAGTTGTATTTTTATTTTACAAACTGCACCGCAATTCTCCAGCCAATGGATCAAAATGTGATCGACTTGACTAAACTCAATAAGAAAAAAACTGGCTATTGGCACATTTGGTCGGAACCGCAGGGTCAGATTTGGAATGAAAAATTAAACCATTTAATTTATGCCGCATGCCATATGGCTCTTGACTATCGCATCGATGAAAGTGAAGTCTAGCGCAATACTAATGTGCTGATATCTACTGATTATGACAAAGACGAAATAATAATTGCATCAATTAAAGATTTGCAGCAATCTGAAAGCCGAAGAAATTGAATGTGATGGCGAAATGCAGTTGAAGAACCCCGCTTTTAGCATTTTGTTCCACTTCTGATACTAATATTTTTTGACTGTGCTATTGCAAGAACCTCATTGTACTGTATCTTCTAACTATGATCCGTTAATGCGAGTTGTCCACTAAACAGGGTGCCCGTTAATGAGAGATTTCACTGTAGTATCGATTGATTGTTTCAACCGTTACGAGTACAATTGCCATTCTAAATTAAGCCAATATCTCTTTGTTATGGAACTTCTACAAATTTTTCACACTCATAATACCATGGATCCTTTTTGATCTCAGTTACATCTTTTCTGAAGTAACTATACTCGATCCATCAGTCCTTGATGACTTATGGTGCCACAATAGAATGACTTTCGCTGTCAATTATTTTTTGTATGGAAACGAGAAAACTCCCAGCCCCTCCTTATCGACTTCAACGATTTAACTTCCAAGTTCATAGAGTAAGCGTCTCACCGTCAATGAATTTAATCATTGGATTTTAGTTTTCTGATGTCTCAAGCATCTAGTTGATTTTGAAGAGTGCGCTCAGTCCTGCTGTTGCTCCTGCCTCTGACCTTATTTATTTTTGCCTGAATAAACGACATTTCGTTTCCCCCATTTATTTACACACGAATTTAATTAACGGCTACTGTATGCATACTACTAGCTACATTTTCGCCCCTACAATATCTTTCCCATTTATCTTACACTTCACTTGTTTATATGTGTACATTATGTACATACATATGTATGTCAAGAGTTGTAGTCCGTTTACGTTCCCCTCAAGTTAAATTTCACTTACTTAAATATTTGTACAAGAAATAAAATGTCAAATAAAAAAAAATCATTGCTGGGTAACATGCTTGTACATGTGAGTTTAAAATAAATCCTGAGCACACCTTCATAATTGGATTTTTAGTTTGTTATTATAATTTTTCCTTTGCCACAACGTTTGTTCATTCTACCTTTAGGAGAGTCCACCACCTTTCCATTTGCTGACTCAACTCATAAAGAATTTTCGGTCAGGCGCCGTGATTTAATATAATTAACTTTAATATTTATAGAGATCATGTTAGAAGTTCTCATTTAGCACTTTTATTTAATTTTGCTTTTAATAGTAATTAGCCGGGCTATTATTGGAACGAGTATTCGAATATTTTTATAAAAATTTGCATGTGGAACTGTAATAATGTAATAAATTAAATACTAAATTATTCATTTACACAACATCCACATGATGTCTTTGTGAAATCTCCCCTGCCAAGAAATTGCAAACTCTAAAATGTAACAGCGAGCCTGCGAATTTGTACAAATTTTCAAAACTCGTACGAATTCTCATAAATTAAAAAACCAAAAAGTTCGCAACAATTCACAAAAAAGAGAGCCGAATGAGAGTGTGTTTATTCGTACCACACAATTAAACACATTTCATTTGTTTAAAGTACATTTTATTGCTAAGTAAAAGCTTTAACACTAATTGTACAGTTCTGGTAGGCGCACGCGTGTAGCTCGAAATTTAGACATAGACTGATTACTTTACATGGGATTCACACTAGCGTCGAAATGAAATAATTTCGAGTTTCAAATAAAAAGTGTTCATACCTACGCTTGCTAATTTCGTGAATGGATGCATTCAGTTCCGATAGTAAATCTATGACGGTGCCATGTTATAAAATTTTTGAATATTCAATTATTTTTTTATATACATAAGTATAGTTATAACGTATAGTAATAATAATAGTTGGATGTTATTGTTAAACAGTTGGGTAGATAAAGTCGACTATTATATAGCTAATATTGGATAGATGCGGCGCTGCCTCAGGTTAATATGTTAAAATATCACTTTTCGGGTGGGTTTTGCCACTCCGGGTATATCAACAATTCTCAGGCACTCGCGTAGATATCAAGTCAACTATAGAGCCAACTGTAGAAAAGTGCCCCAATGGGCGCGGAGCTCAAATAAATGGACAGATATTGTGTATGTACGAATCCTATGGCCGGCGCTCTTTGGCTCCACATGCAGTTGATCAGAGTGCCTCTACGCGGCGTACAACTTCAAATTCTTTTTTTCAGATAACATCCCATATTTATTAAACCATTCCATGAGATATTTGTGTTTTGTATGTTATTCCATTATATTTTTCGTTTTTATATCACTTTACTTGTGCTGAACGCGGCCAGTAGCTTTGACAATTGTAAACTCAACCACATAGTTTATTTACGGAAATAACTACTAAACACTAAATATCTCCTAAATTAGCGATATATTTATTTTTTTAGTACTGAATAATTTTTATTTTGTGTTTAGATCACCGAGATCAATAAGAATCTGTTGTTTAATCTTTGCGCAATGGATACCGTTAATATTCCCTTATTATTGTCCTGTCATTGTCATTCAGAATCGTTCGATTTTTTACTTTCACATAATTTTGAACGAATTTCAACGAAATTATGTTGAAATGAGATAATTTCGATTTGTCGATTCGTATGGGAAATTATCTCATTTCGAGCATAATTTGGAAATTCGCAACGAAATTAGCTGTTTTGCCCTGGTGCGAATACCGTATTACTTTACTTTCTTTGTGCTCTCGGGTTCATTATGTCAGGTCATCAAAGTCAACGTCGTCGCGAACTTTATGTTTGTATGTTGGGCTATGGAATGTGTGAGGTGCACTCGTGAACTTTCTGTATATGTTGGTACGTGATGAATGGATGGATGGATGAATGTGATGAATCGATGAATCGGTATTACATTAGTCGTTTTGTCGTTATGTGGTTCGCCACAAGAGTATCAAATAATTCCTCTCAATTGAGAAACTTGCGAATTGTTACACCAACTTTTTCTTTGGGTGCAGTGGATAAAACCTATCAAATCAGCCATTTGTCAGTTTCTCGCAGTTAAATTAGCTATCATTATTCATTGTAAAGTGGAAAACAGAAGCAAATTGACAGGATTTACCCACCAATGTGGTTTAACGCGTTTGGTTACTTTCTTGCAAGTTTCCCACTCACTGAGAGGATTTTCCACCATTTTTCAAATAATTTACTATTTGACAGGTTTTACCCACCAGACAGACCTTTGATTTCAGTCTTTCACTTTTTTATCAGGTCCCTAGGACTAAAGGCCCCGACCCATAGAATCCGTCGATCCGTTGCTCCTTCATTTTCAAGTGACGGCTCGATAGAATACACACATTCTTATGGAAGATGGCCCATAACCAACGGATGCATGAACTTCGACGGATAAAGTAGGTCTACTTTCTACTTTTTGCATCCGTCGATACTTTGTCAGTACACACATTCATGCATTCAAATTCACACATTCACATATTGAAGTAATAATCAGTATTATTATTTGCTATGAGAAATTGAATAAACATTAAGAACGCGGCTGAGTGTGTAGCGCGTCCATTAGCCTTTTTTGCGCTGTACTACTGAGTTTTGAGGTCCCAGGCTCGTTTCCTGGCAAAATTCGTATTCTTATTTATTTTTTTTTAATTTTTTTTGTATGGCAGCATATTTTGGATAGCCTTTAATTTTCCCAAAATTATTGTTTATCGAATTGGTCCAGTAGTTTACGAGTTAAGGAGCTCACATACCGGAGTGGTAAGCGGTAGCGGTAGCGGTAGCGGTACCGGTACAGACGCGGTAGCGGTATACCGCCTGTCCGTGCACAGAAAAGCGGTATTTACAGAATTTAAAATTTTCTTTTTCTTAGTACTGAAATCACTCACTGTCTTTTTTTAACACCTCTACTACATTATTCCATATTTTTTCCGCGTCCCTTATATTTTTGAACTCTGAATGAGTCAAATCGAATATGGATTTATTTTTAACATCACAATTAATTTTTCACAACATACTTTGACATGCTGTACGCGGTCAACGCAGCTTGCAAGTTCAGCTTACGCAGTACCGGAAACGGTATACCGCCCCAGTGCGTGCACGTATATATTTACCGCAATAGAATTTCGTACCGTCGTACCACTACCTCTACCGCGTACCGCTCCGTTATGTGAACTCCTTTAATCTGTTGAGAAATTGCATTTTTCGACATAAAACTTACGAAAGTCGCTATAGTTTTCTTTAAAAATATTTTTAAACACCTACGAACTATGTTTTTTTTTTATATTTTTGACTTCAGTAGTTTCCGAGAAATTTGTGTGGTCCTTTTTGTATGATATTTTTCACACATTTTTGGCAATAACTCCCAAAGTGTCCAACGGAAAAAACTAAGCAAAATATTTTTGAAATCTTTGTTTCGAGCCCTGATGTCCCACATGATATATTTTCCAGAATTTTATTTTTTTTGAGATAACATTTGCAACACAAAGGGTTTTGTATGTGCAGTTTGCGTTTAAGGACATTTGGAGACAAGCAATTTGATGCAGATGACGTTTTCGAAAACGGCCAACATTATACCCACCCTGTATTGTTGTTTCACAATATTTTTGATTAATATGTTGTCCATGTAGGTTGACTACCGTAATGTATAAGTGTGCCAAATTTCAAGTTTCTAGGAATAACGGTTCTTGATGTTTTTATCGTGACAGACATTTTTAAGTTAGAGCGAACTTATAATGATTCCGCATTACCATATGGGTTTGAAAAAAAACACGCCTAATGTTGAAATAATTTGAACTTTTGTAATATATAGTTACAACTTTAGCGGCATCGTGCTGCCACTGTGTTTTACACCATTTTGTGTCAATCTAGTTCGTCCACGAACAGAATTGTTGATATTTATTTTTTTGGATTCATTTTTATTTGCGGCTAGACTATGACAAACTGATTTGATATTTATCAAAACTGTACGGCTGTCACTCATTACTTTTATGCTATTTTAATTGTTTCTATTTTTTTTTTAAATTTCATCTAATGGGTAATTTTCACATCTAAATGTGATCTGAAGTTAGGCATTTCCTTATATTTTAAATTTTATAGTGCGATCTGAGAACGCAGTTGGCAATCAACTCATCGAACAGAAGAAACGTTCTGACAATTCATTGCTACCAACTTCAAAAACTAAACAACTCTAGCGCTAATTTTTACTGTAAAAGAGAGCACGTATTAATTTACTCGCACATAATGCACTTAATGACATATGTATAAGTAATAAAATTATCATTCAATTCACACTGAAATCCTCTTCCATCCATTCAGCCAGTCATCCGTTAATAACTGAACCCCACTGCAAAGTCTTTGTGACCGAGTAGCAATTAACCTCAAAATAAACATGAATACGAAAACTGAAAATTGGAAAATTGCAAACCCCACTGATTTACTCTCCCTGGATGCTGCTATCAAAATCGAATTAGTAAAATTGCACCAGCACAGGCACACACAGGTTTATTTAAAATGAATTTGTGGCAATTAGTTCAATTATATTGTGTGATTCATGTGGATTTGCGATTTGAATTTGTAAATGTATTTCGATGCCATGCTGACATCTGAATATAATTTTGTTTGCGTTGTTATGGCTTCGATCTACCAATATAGCTTATTATCTCTATTGGATTGTAGGTTTGGTTTGTTTTTGACTCGGCCTTTTGTATGTCCACTTGGAATGAACAGTTTGACTTAATTGCGGCCTAAAGACAAAAGGTGATCTAGACTAAATGGGATTTATGTCAAAATTCAATATATACCATCTCAAAATTATCTGGAGAAGCGTTTCGAATAGCATCGTCAGCCAAGTAAACGTGATTGTCAAAGTGGTTCATTTTCTCGGCTTTAAAAAGGCAATTAAGTGCTGCGGTAAGGTCGGTTTCGGGATGTTCACGCATAACTGACGTCAAGTCGATGTCAACTGTACTCGCCAGCTTAAGTTCATCGGGATGAATTCTAAAATTTGCATTAGCAAGATCATTAGGTTATGTAAAAACAAAAACGTCTTCCTTACAAAAATGTCGCATCGTCAGGAGGTGCTTCTTCATTTTGCAAAACAGTTTCGTTTTCGTCCTTTTTTACCGCACTGTCCACAGATTGGCGTTCTTCTTTTTTCTTCGAATTTCGTTTTTTCTTCTTCTCAGCCGCTTCCCTTTTTTGCTTACTTAAGCAGAATTCCCTAAGGTGATTGGCCACCAACTCCTTTTCATACTCAATTCGCATCTCAAAAGCTTCCAATAGTGAGATTGGTACTTCGTCTGGCTCAATTGTTGGCGGAATGTTAACAAAATCGAAGACAGCATCAAAGGCAATTTTATTAAAATCAATTTGTCCATTAACAGCGTCCTCTATCGCTCCCGGGTAGTAGTTATCCCTTACAAGAGTATTAAATAGAGCGCTTTTAGATGCGCTTCGTAAAGGTTCTAAAAACAGGCTGAAACTTCAAGCTTTTCGTGTTTTTATCAAGCGGGTGGAATTCTTACCATTAGAAGTTATTTGACTAACGTCGCCATTTTGTAGGAACTGCACCAATTGATCCAGCGAGAAGTGTGGACAACGGGGTATACCTCCTCTCCGTTCGAATGTGTACTAACGGTATAAACAATTTATATAATTTATACTGAAATTAGTTTGATTTACATACCTCCAGCGATGGCGACACATAAGAAACACGGGCCCCATTCGAGTAAGGTTGAAACGAATATCGTTCCTGGCACTGAAACAAATGTACATTCTAGAGTTTCTAAACCTGTTGAGTTCATCGACAAAAAATTAAACGGCAATATAACTCTGGTAAGGATGTGGAACCAGATCCGGCTCGAAGGACCATGTAAAATATACCGCTTGTTAGATTTAATTAAACTGAGCAATCTATTGCCTGTTAGATTTTATTGAGCAACAACCTTACCACTGCTGACAGGATAGCTGTCAGTAACTAGCCGGCTTATCCGGCTCGAAGGACCATGTAAAATCGACAGCTTGTTAGATTTTCAATTACTGACAGCTATCCCCCCACTCGTGATAAGGTTGCTGTTCAGTTTAATTAAATCGGACAAGCAATCGATTTTACATAAAACATTCCTGCGTAACGTGACGTTCATTCAACATTTTGTGCTACGCCTTCTCTGAAGTTTTTCCGTTTTTCGTTACTGAAAAGATTACATACCTGAGATCTTCGGGTTATCGATGTTTCGGACTGTCGTTGTTCAGATGAAACTAATGCATCGCCCATTTTCTAAAATAGAATTAATTGCGTATTATTAAATTAACAAGGAAGCCCCTAAAGGCAATTTCAATTGTTCTATATGATCAAAATCACAGATCGGCTCCTTCGAAGGACAGATATGTTAAAAGCTACCTACTTGTGATCCTGTCAATGGACGTCTACAAAAATCAAACTGCGCACCATGGTCCTGAAAAAGTTCGGTTATCCAAAATAGAAAAGGGTCGAACTTTTTTACGAGTTAGTATACCTGTGATATGCGAGATAATTCTCCTGTAGATGAGTCCCGTCTAGTGTCAGGGTACCCATGTTGCTCTCGTGGTACCTTAAAATGTTATTTTTTTTTTTAAATCTGGCACATAAACTCAAAAGCTACAAGGCTACCTACTTGAAGATATTGGCCCTCATTTTGACTTCGTTCCGTTGAATTCAACTGTTGAACCTGGAAAATAATATTTAGAGTGAATCCAAAATAAGTATTTTAACCATTTACCTGTAATCTTCGTGAACTGAAGTCTGACGAATTCAGTGGTCGACTGGAGGATCCGTAAGAGTCAGATTGGACCTGAAAAACTGATTGAAAGGAGGATAACAATAGGCTAAGCTTCCTACCTGTATCGTTGGAATTCTTCCACCTAAATCTTCCATATCGGGGGCCCGCACAGAAGAATTACAGTGGTCTTGGGGAGGCTTTAAGTATAAAATAAGAAACTGCTAAGTCGAAACTATTCAGAAATTACCTGTCTTGGTGATGGTCTACCAGCCAAGTCTTCCATTTGCAACTGCCGACCAGAAGAGTTGTAAGACTCAGGGGGAGGCTTAAAATTAAAAATGAGTCTCTGCTAACTGAAGGCTATGAACAAGATACCTGTCTACATGGGGCCCTACCAGCCAAGTCCTCAATTTGCAATTGCCGACCAGAAGAATTGTAGGATTCAGGAGGTGCCTTAAAATAAAAAATAAGACAATGTCTACCAGAGATGATAAAGAAGTTACCTGTCTCGTTGGTGCTCTGTCAGCCAAGTCCTCGACTTGAAACTGTCGACCAGAAGAATTGTAGTAGTCTTGGGGAGGCTTAAAATTAAAAATAAGATATTGCGGAGTAGACTCGATTAAAAAGATACCTCAGTAGGTCCACGGGCATAATCCTCCATTTGGAACTGGCGACCAGAAGAATTGTAGGGCTCTTGGGGAGGCTTAAAATGAAAAATAAGCATCTGCTAACTAAGGATGATAAATAAGTTACCTGTCTACATGGGGCTCTATCAGTCAAATCCTCTATTTGTAACTGCCGACCAGAAGAGTTGTAAGCGTCAGGGGGAGGCTTAAAAATAAGGCTTAGTTGAAAGAAGACATTGCAAAACAGACCCGATTAAAAAGATACCTCTCTAGGTCCACGGGCATAGTCCTCCAATTGAAATTGGCGGCCAGAAGAATTGTAGGCTTCGGGAGGTGGCTTAAAATTAAAAATAAGTCTCTGCTAACTGAAGGCGATGAACAAGATACCTGTCTACATGGGGCTCTACCAGCCAAGTCTTTCATTTGCAACTGCCGACCAGAAGAGTTGTAAGCGTCAGTGGGAGGCTTAAAAATAAGGCTTGGTTGAAATAAGACGCTGCGAAGCTGATCGGATTAAAAATATACCTCTCTAGGTCCACGGGCATAGTCGTCTAATTGAAATTGGCGACCAGAAGAATTGTAGGCTTCGGCAGGTGGCTTAAAATATAAAATAGGACAGTGCCTACCAGAGATGATAAAAAAGTTACCTGTCCAGTTGGTGTTCTTCCTGCCAAGTCTTCCATTTGAAACTGTCGACCAGAAGAATTGTAGTAGTCTTGGGGAGGCTTAAAATGAATAATAAGATACTGGGAAGCAGACTAGATTAAAAACATACCTCTCTAGGTCCACGGGCATAGTCCTCCAATTGAAATTGGCGACCAGAAGAATTGTAGGCTTCGGCAGGTGGCTTAAAATATAAAATAAGGCAGTGCCTACCAGAGATGATACAAAAGTTACCTGTCTTATTGGTGTTCTTCCTGCCAAGTCTTCCATTTGAAACTGTCGACCAGAAGAATTGTAGTAGTTTTGGGGAGGCTTAAAATGAACAATAAGATGTTGCGAAGCAGACCAGATTAAAATCGTACCTCTCTAGGTCCACGGGCATAGTCCTCCAATTGAAACTGGCGGCCAGAAGAATTGTAGGCTTCGGGAGGTGGCTTAAAATTAGAAATAAGTCTCTGCTAACTGAAGGCGATGAACAAGATACCTGTCTACATGGGGCTCTACCAGCCAAGTCTTCTAATTGAAACTGGCGACCAGAAGAATTGTAGGCTTCAGCAGGTGGCTTAAAATATAAAATGAGGCAGTGCCTACCAGAGATGATTAACAAGTTACCTGTCTTGTTGGTGCTCTACCAGCCAAGTCTTCTATTTGCAACTGCCGACCAGAAGAGTTGTAAGCGTCAGGGGGAGGCTTAAAAATAAGACTTAATAAAAATAACACATTGCGAAGCAGACCAGATTAAAAACATACCTGTCTAGGTCCACGGGCATAGTCGTCTAATTGAAACTGGCGACCAGAAGAATTGTAGGCTTCAGCAGGTGGCTTAAAATATAAAATGAGGCAGTGCCTACCAGAGATGATTAACAAGTTACCTGTCTTGTTGGTGCTCTACCACCCAAGTCCTCTATTTGCAACTGCCGACCAGAAGAGTTGTAAGCATCAGGGGGAGGCTTAAAATTAAGACTTAATAAAAATATGACATTGCGAAGCAGACCAGATTAAAAACATACCTGTCTAGGCTCACGAGCATAGTCCTCCAATTGAAACTGGCGACCAGAAGAATTGTAGGCTTCAGGAGGTGGCTTAAAATACAAAATAAGAGAATGCCTACCAGAGATGAAAACAAATTACCTGTCTTGTAGGTATTCTACCAGCTACTTCTTCAATTTGAAACTGTCGACCAGAAGAATTGTAGTAGTCTTGGGGAGGCTTAAAAATAAAGCTTGGTAAGAATAAGACGCTGCGAAGCTGACCGGATTAAAAAGATACCTCTCTAGGTCCACGGGCATAGTCCTCCAATTGAAACTGGCGACCAGAAGAATTGTAGGCTTGGGGAGGTGGCTTAAAATATAAAATAAGGCAGTGCCTACCAGAGATGATTAACAAGTTACCTGTCTTGTTGGTGCTCTACCACCCAAGTCTTCCATTACAAACTGTCGACCAGAAGAATTGTAGTAGTCTTGGGGAGGCTTAAAAGTAAGGTTTAGTCAAAATAAGATATTGCGAAGCAGACCCGATTAAAAAGATACCTCTCTAGGTCCACGGGCATAGTCCTCCAATTGAAACTGGCGACCAGAGGAATTGTAGGCTTCGAGAGGTGGCTTAAAATATAAAATAAGGCAATGCCTACCAGAGATGATAAACAAGTTACCTGTCTTGTAGGTATTCTACCAGCCAAGTCTTCAATTTGAAACTGTCGACCAGAAGAATTGTAGTAGTCTTGGGGAGGCTTAAATTTTGAAATAAGAAACTACTAACTGAAGACAAAGAACTAAGTATGTATATACAAACCTGTCTACCGGCCAAGTCGTCCATATTTAATGGGCGGCCAGAAGAATCATAGGGGCTCGGTGCGGCCTTAAAATTTAAATTTGCATAAGACCTAGCAAAATCTATGCACTTCCTACTTACTTGTGAATTTGGAGCTCTACCATCACAAGAATCAGCTTCATTCAAATCTCTACTGAAAGAGTCGTATTGTGTCTAGGATTCGCATTGAGTTTATATATAAGAATTGAAAAAAAAAAGTTTCTGTTACCTGTTGCCCTCCTGACCTACTTTCAGTTGTGTCGGACAAAGTCAAAGGTCTACCAGAGCTGTTATAGCTTTCATATGAGCCCTAAGAAAAATTAAGAAAGCTTTAAAGGATATTATATATTTTTATGAATATTACCGGTGCCGCTGGAGTCCTACCCGTAAAGTCAGACAAATTGAAAGCTTGGCCAGAGATATTGTAGTAATCATTTTGAGCCTTAACATTTAATCGAGATTATAGCTTTGTACTTAGCGCAAACTATTTACAACTTACTCGTCCCTGTTGTTCATCCCTATTGAAATCCCGTGAATTTAAAGGACGACCGGATGAATTGTAGTAGTCACATTGAGGCTTTAAACGTTACTGACATTATGCATCAAATTAAGTGGTGAAGACAATCTTAAACTCACTCGCAAAGGTGGTGACCTGTCTTCAGTTAAACTTGTTAGACTTGATAAGGCCAAAGGTTGACCCGAACTGTTGTAGACAATGCCGAAGCGGACACGTTGGTTAGGCGGCCTTCCAGATTCATTATATTGTTCCACGTTTCTCTGAAATGGTCCTTTGTACTATGAAAAGAGATACAAATGTATTTACCTGCGATCTTGGTGTACTTTGAGCGAAGGGATGTGGAGAATCTACATGTGGTCTATAGTCTTCTAAAGCCTAAAAATGCAGTGTTTATGACTAAGAATTTACTTTTTTTGTATAAAATTACTTGTCTTCGACATGTTCCGCAAGGTGTGCAATTAGCATTACAAGTGCTGCAGGGACGTGGAGTTTCCTTGAAATATAATTTAAAAAACTATGGCTAGACGGTATAATAAGGACGAAGCTTACATCTCGATCATTGGAAGAACTTCTTGTATCGTTAGTCACTCCACTTTGTTCCTGCGACTAGAATAGGCTTCAGAATTGTATCTATAAAACTGTTGAAGGATACTCACGTATTCGCCGTGCTCCTCCATCCCGATCAATGTAATAGGCTATTGGTGTACAAAAAATATACAAAACGTTACAAAATAAATCGGTGTTTTTTTATATGGTTGAAACCATTCTTGGCAGTAAATTCTTAAAAATACATAACGAATATTCTCTACTTTTAAAAAAAAACACTAAATAAATGACAAGACGCTTCAAAGTGACAGCTTATCTTTTCGTAGAATACTGAGATCCTCTTAAACACTTAAATCTTTCAAAGGAAAGTAAACTTCTGACAAGTTTGGCATTTTTCTGCGATTCTAAGAGCAACCAATGAGTCATTCTATTGCAAGAGAACAGTGGGCGGTTCCTGGAAATTACGTCGGAATTTTTTTTTTTTTTTTTTTTTTTTGAAAAAACCCAGAAAATTTCCTATACAAAAGTCTTGCCTTTTTTCCTAGGAAGAAAGGCAAGATTCTTCTAGTAATCTTTCCAAAATTTCCAATACAATATTTCTGACATTTTTTTTTTTTTGCTCTTCTGAAAATGGAAAAAACGCCAGAAAACTGTTGTTGCCACTTAACAGTTATTTAAGTCATTCTTCGGCGTGGTGTCTTCTGATAGATTTATAATTTAGTTGCTTTCAAGCTTTCAAAGTGACAGTGACGTTTTGATAGACAAAAATATAGCCATAAAGATGGAAAGTTTGTTGTTACATCATGACAGACATTCTCCACGTTTATGTTTAGTAACGAAGCACATTGCGTTCTATAGCTCTCGGTATGGGCAAAATTTTCGCCGTTATCCGTTACGCGTAACCAAACTTGGTATTATTGTATTGTATTGTATTGTATTTTATTCATTTTTTTAAGGTAATATATACAAAAATGATAAGAACAATTCAGAAAAACTTAAAATTAAAAAGTGTTCTTCATAAATACCATAAATTAAAGAAAGAAAATTACCAAAAAAAAAAAAAAATTAGAATCACTCCTTAGCTGAGCTTAAAGCTAATGCTAGTAGCGAGTGCATAAAAAAGAAGAGAAAGATAAGAAAAAAAAGGAGAAAAAGAAAATTTAAAAGAATCATATAAGATATTAATTAGGATTATCTTTAACCATGTACCTTGACTAGATTTTCAATTTTGTATTTATAATTTTTTTGATGTGTAAACATCTAAGCTCTCGGTATGGGCAAACTTTTCGCCGTTATCCGTCACGCGTAACCAAACTTAGTATTAATGCATTTTCTGTAAATAATTCTCTTAGTATTAGAGAGATCTGTTTATACGGCATCACACACAAACGTATGTTTACACATCAAATTTCACGAGTACCTATGGTACTCACGCCTTTTTTTATAACTAACAGCATATGTACATTTTTTTATTTCTCAAAAAATTAATTTTTAGCCAAAAGTCGCACATTATCTTTTTTCCTCAGTTGTTAGTCAAAATATTTCTTAAATAGGAACTTATAGGAATTTTTTATTGATGCTCCAACTATTGTTTTATGAAATAAGAATGAAAAATAACGTTATATTTAACATTCATAAAATCGACTCTCTTTCGATCCTGGACCTCTATGCGACGCTCTTCACTTGCGGCCCAAGTCACGGTTTTTGCTACGAAAAACTCGTTAACCATTAAACCTTTTTCTTCTGCATTTTTTCATCGCCATTTTATAAATTGTTTTCGTACATTTTTCAATTGTTTATTTTAATTAACAATTAATTTGCACTAATGCAATTAAGTGAATAATTATTTAATTAAAATTTCATATTTATTTACACACAAAAGCATTTAATTAAAACAATAAATAAAAAAATTTACTATCCATTCACTGTGTGTGTGTTTTTTTTTTTGCCTGAATTATGCGCAACAGTGCACATGCACGTAATAAAATTAAATAATAAATAAATATGTTATATGTAACAGAAAAATATTTCAATCAATTCCCTACCGTCTCCAATCAACGTGTGTATTCCTCTTCATAGTCGTAAACAAAAAACATTAAATCCGAATATAAAACTCTCCCCCCATATGCAATTCATTGAGTACCACCTGCAAATTGTTGACACATCGATTTATTTACTGTTATTTTTTTTATCAATTTCAATGTACTCGTATTGACCCATTGAAGCGCTTAATTATTCCAATTTAATCAAAAGAAACATGCAAACAATGTCAGCAAACTCTAAACAAATATTTTGCTGCATTCAATTAATGTTGCAATTTCCATTCACCTTGGTGCTGGCTCTCCATCATTTCAGTGCTCATTTCCCAGTAATTACCAAAGTGTTCTGCATTAGCAAGATTAAACGAACGCGATAGGCAACTTCATATGATTCAAGGAAACCAAAGGCTCCGAGCAAAGAAACACTAGAAAAACACTACGTGGAGGACCGAGAATAACTCAACCCCTCAAACAGACATACAATCTAAATGCAAATGCAAACGAAATGCAATTTCCTGCCACTCCTGCCGCATTAGTCGTGTTCTATCTGCAGCAACCTTCAAGAAATCTCGACTTACCTGCCCATCGCCCACCGTTAAACTTTAAACCCCTCGGTACGGTACATACATTCAAGTGTGATTACTTTTCTGTTAACAAAGTGCAGGATGCACTGGTTACCCGAACACCCACAATCATTCTGCACCGCACGCAGGAGGAGATGTGTCTTCATTGTGAATGTATCTATGGCTGTATTTACGAAGGACGAATAAAAGAAAAATGTGTAACTTCTCTGGTGGTGCTTTGACTCCTTTTTCGAGGGCAATGCTTTTAAGATATGATCCTTCGTCCTTTTTCAAAGCAAAAGGACAATCTCTTAGTCCACTCTCTCTCTCCATCGATGAGAGTGATTTGATTTCCAAATGCGATCCAGAACTGGACAGAGGAACGACGACGACTACGACTACAACGGTTAGAAAAAATACAATTTCCGTTTCAAGGACACTTGAGCGCCGGAAATTTGCCTATCCGTTCACCCATAGGGTTACACCGGAATTCAGATATCCTCCTTCACTTAGCAGGACAAATAGATAAACACTCTATCGAGTCGCAAAAGGAAGCCCAGAAAGGAAGAAGAAAAAAACTCCTCGAAAGGGGTGCTTGCTGATTTTATGAACCAGCAATGAGATTCAATCAGCTACGGGTCGCGTAGTGCTATTAAAATTAAGTGTTAAGAGAATAAACACATTTTTTTTGTATCCTTGTTTGGAACAGGAAATTGGAAATAACGCTCTCGTTGATGTGCATCTTGTGCAGTTTATTGCAAATTGATCAGTAGTTTGGAAAATGGAACCAGAAGTAGGAGGACCCCAAATGAAATCAGGGCCATTTGATCTCTTTTTAATCAGTTCTAATCGCGTATCTTTTAAGGCACTCAATCAAAGCTCATAAAGGACTTGCCAAGAGCTTATAACTGATTCATCGATCCTAGATAGAAAGGGTGAAATTCGTTGAGTATGTTCCTCTCATCATATAAATATCCACGAAGGAAAGGGTAAAGAAAGGTGAAATTTGTCCGCTGGTTATCATTTATCAGACTTTCGCCCTCATTACCCCCAAAAATACCTACTCCATACAACCTTTCATATTTTTTTTTGAGAGACTAAAATCCGTGACAGACTTTTGAACAATCCTTTTCAAAAGTCTGTCACGGTTCTCGACAATGTACCTTCAATATACATAGGTAGTTGCCTTAAAACTCTTCCTAAAAACAGACTGATATCAGAATCCCAACATGCATACTGTAAGGTTAAATCACTGGAAGCTGCACTGCATTCCCTAGTACGCACCATTGAGAAGATATATATACTGCAAATAGTACACAATGGTTTTCTTCCTAGATATAGAAAGTGCCTTCGATAATGTTAAATCGGAAGCCATAGCAGATGCCCTTTCAAAGATGGCCTCCAAGAATCCAGTAAGTGGGCACCGTAGCGCAAGTGGTTAGTGCGTCGGACTACTGAGCCAGCGGTCTTGGGTTCGAATCCCGCCGCAAACACGTAAAAAAAAAATAAAAAAAAAGTTTTTCACAGTGCCCACCTCTTTCGAATGTCTGATAAGCATCAAAGAGTATCATTTGTCACGATTGAGCTTCTCAACTCGCGCGTTCGGAGTCGGCAAAAAACTGTAGGTCCCTTCCATTCGTGCAAAAATATAACACGCACACACAAATGGTTGCGAGAAGCAGGCCCAGGTTCACCTCGAGCTGTAGCGCCAACTAAGTAAGTAAGAATCCAGTAAGTGGGCTTACTGTTCATACCCAGTAAGAAAAAAAGTAAGCGCTTCCATAGGATGCGGTGTGTAAGCGCTTA
The DNA here is from genome assembly GCA_949775065.1 of Brachyopa scutellaris. Lineage (NCBI taxonomy): Eukaryota > Metazoa > Arthropoda > Insecta > Diptera > Syrphidae > Brachyopa > Brachyopa scutellaris. Next base: position 117,190,331 of record OX459113.1, read on the forward strand.
CCCTTCATATCCGGCGGAAGCTGCTTGTAAGCACTTCCATGTTAAAATCGTATTGAATGCTTACAGAGCGGTTCCTTTAGAAGGTCGTGTGTATTATCAAGACAGCAGCTGCAACATTTTTCTTTATGAATTACATTCTGTCGACATGTGATCATTCTTGAACTGATTTTTACGAAGAATAGGTACATTCTGCTGTTTTTCCATTTTTAAAGAAAAAGTGCATTCAAGAAAAAGTGTATTGAATTAAATGCAATGGCTGCAATATTTTTTTTTAACTATTTCTTTAAATAAAACTTTTATATAACATGTTGAAAAACAACTTATTTTATTAAAATATTAACTTGAACTATAGGAATGCTTCTTGCTTCATATGTGCTTTAACGGTAGCGTAGAGTCAGCGCTTTCCATTGACTTCTTCTGAAGCAGGTTAGCAGCGCTTCATACGGATATTCCCGTAAGCGCTTACGTCTGCGGACATCATATAATAAAAACGAAATGGAGGGTCATATAGTCAGTAAGCGCTTTCGAGCTTCTTTTTATGCGCTTACAAAGTCCTTCTGAAGTGCTCTTTTCCCCGCTGGGTATTTACAAGCTAACACTCCAACTTGACACAGTCAATAAAACCAATGCTAGATGGGAAGGTGGTGGTGAGACAGGTCTGGCCTGGACAAGATCTTAACCGCTCCAAATACCTTCTGCCCCTAAAAAGACTACATGTAAGCACGGCTATCGGTGTTATTACAGGACACTGCCTTATAGGCAAGCATGCAACTAGGCTTGTCATCATTTCAAATGACTTCTGTAGAAGTTGCAGAGACGAAGAAGAGAAAGAGGGCCCAACACATCTCCTCTGCCCAGCTCAAAGTCGTATTCATTCTCTTTCAACCGTTAGGTCATTAACATTTTAGCGGGTGATAACATAAATCGAATCTTTAGAACTGCTGTATCTTGTGCGATCACCTTTGGGGGCGCACTAGCGTTGTTTGCTTATCACTTCCATTCATACACGCTGATATACAACTACTGTGTGAGTATCTGATAGGGATTCTCTAAGCTATAACTTAACCGTGAAATCTTAAGTGTCCACCAGTAGAGTACTACATGAATGAGTTTCTTTGTTTTGTTGACTTTGCTTTTCATCCATGAAATAATTAAAAAAATTACAAATTGCCACTCTTACACTTCATGATAAGCTATCAAGCAGACAGTTTGTGGTGAACATGTGTCGGAAATGACTTATCAATTCAAGTCTCCACCAAACACCATATGGAGCAATTTTATTAATAGTTTGGTCAAGAGTCATGCATTTCTAACATTAGATATGTCGTTATCGTCATCTTTGTTTGACCTCGACTGTGAGTGGGAGTGATGTCCATCCATTGTTTTGTTTCAGTTTTTCTACTCTTCACTCCAAACGTGACGCGTTTATACATATGTATGTTTTTTTTTATAATCGAATGACATGGCAGCATCTGTTTGCGTACGCGACAAGTAGAATTATCGAAAACCTAATGCGAACTGATTGCGCTGATATGAATATTTATTACCCAATTAGGTTGTCACGTTCCACTCAAATTTATGGCAGGTTCTATAAATGGTGAGTGATTTTTCTGCTACCCACTGTTTCCAGGTTGACTCGACCCGGATTAGAATCGTCTTCGCTAGTTGCGAATTCCATTTATAAGCACCTTCTGTAATAAACATAATTCTTGTTCACTGATTTCGAGCAGCGATCGTCCATCTAATCTCCATTTGTCAAACATGATGATCTAATGTATTTTAAGTGTTTCCACCTCTTCCGTATCTAATCGTTGTAGATTTAGTGATAACTTTAAAGCGATTAATCGAACCAGAATTATTTCTAATTCCAGATAACAACTATAACCTGGCGGAGATTGTTAATATCTTGGCAGTTTGGCAGGCACTTGTCCGCAGTCCAAAATGAACCGTCTACTGAGATTGACAACTCTGTGCTTCATCGTGCTTGCGCTTGTCCAAGCGACACCGTTTAATGAAAGTCAACTTACTCGCAAACCGAAACGAGACATCTTTCATTCTGACGGTCTTGGCCAGCCTGTCATAATTCAAGAAACCCGTTCCTTGCGGCCATCGTTGGCGGAGTACACCAAATTGAGAAATGAATTCGTCGAAATCGAGGAATCCCGTGTCCTTGGGTCTCGAATTAAGCTGACCAGCGAGGAGGCACTTGCTAATAAAATCATCATGGCGGCTAAAACAAAAGAATTTGACGAGGGCCTTAGCGTTCCACATCTCTTTAACCCGTCACAGCATTTCTTTAGTGTGCTGGAGAGAATCCGTGAATCGGATCTTTTCAAGATGCTGGAAGCGATGCCAAAGGGCGCAGTACTGCATGCTCACGATACGGCCCTCTGCAGTACGGAATATCTTGTCACGTTGACATACAAGGAAGACCTTTGGCTCTGCAGTGACAGCAACAAAACGGCACTCGAATTCCTATTCTCCAAAGAGCAACCACAATCGAAACCAGATTGTATTTGGGAGTTGACAGCTAAGGTGCGCGACCAACGTGGCGCCGAAGCCTTCGATGAGTACTTGCGGATTCGTCTATCACTATATCCAACGGAGAAGTTTGCCGATAACAACGTCGCGTGGGAGGAGTTTATGTTGATCTTCCGTTTACTCGACGGTCTGGTGATGTATAAACCCGTTTGGGGCGAGTACTACTATCAGGCGCTCAAAGAATTCTATGCGGACGGTGTGCAATATTTGGAGTTCCGTACAACGCTGCCAGTGGTAAGTTTCAATTTATTATTGTTCGAGTGACTCAAATTCTGTGATTATAGTGGAACGGCTTTTCAAATACGTAAGCAAGCAAGTGATGATAAGATTTCCTATTTAGTGATTTGAAATTAATTGAAGATTTTAACGTAAATCGAAATTGTTAAATCTTATCAAAGGTGATCATCAGGTTATAGAAATCCGCATACTTTTGCGATGTTGGTGTAGATTGATAGGGTTTTTCAGTGATTGCAAGTTAATTTCAGCTCACTGTTATCTCTACGTCCGTATACGTGGAGAAACGACATGTGTCATTTGAAATGACATGTAACGAAACGCAACATTTCAAAACAAATTTTCAGATTTCGTCATATAATTTTCACGTTTCGTAACTTGAAACTTCAATGAAATATCGCATCGAATACATACTTTTCAACACATATGTAATTTGGAAACACTGACTTCAAGAAAAAACATAATAACAATTGTTTCCAAAAAAAGTTCTGACATTTTATTCCAAAACCTAAGCCTGTAGTACACGAAATCGTTGCATATACATGCGGGTATGACATCAAAGTCAGTCACAATAGATCTGTTTGGTGTGCTTGTTATGCACAAGGAATTGAGCCCTCAAAATAGTAAAATCCTCTTAAAGAGAGAGAAATCCTCCCAAAGAGAGAAAACTTGAATAAAAGACACCAAACGCTTTTGCTACAATACTCGGCCAAATCTGTCAATTTTCTTTTTGTTTTCCACTAACAATGAAGATTATGACATTTCACAAACTGTCAGATGGCCGGTTTGACAGAGTTGTACAGCCCACTCCAAGGAAAAGGGTGTAGCAGAAAATACATCGCACGCAGAGAGCTAAATGAGAGTAAAAAAATTGAGAGCCATGAAACTGTCAAGATCAGCGTTGCGGCGAACAAAATTCAAAAAGCGTCAAAAAAGGGGTCCCACTTATATATGTATGAAAAAATGCAATTTCTCGAAAAAACTGTTCTTCAGGCTATGTGCCAATTGCGTTAAATTTTTATCCACTGGCTAATATTTGACGTTTCTACCAGAGGTGGATAAAATTTTAGTTTTTTGCTGTGTCGATTGGATTAAATGGGATTTTTTTTAGTGCTATTTTCATTAATTTCCCACTAGAATTGAAATATTTCCCTTTCATTTTATTCACATCAGTTTTTATTATAACTAAAATTACCAAACTGTTTTCCCAGTTCTAAATCAAAAAATAACATAAGAACCATAACTAATAATTATTTTCCGTGTTAATGCTTTTGTTTGTAAATTATATCTAATTTGTGTATATGATTGAACAACAAAGTTCGTCATTTGTAAATGGAAAATATAAAGATAAAAATTTCACCAGTCAACATTATTCAAACTATCAATTTTACTTATGTCTACATGATATTGCTCATATAAATTACTTTTTTTATAAAAACAAATATGTTGAAATGGTTTTTACATAATTTTCACAATGGGTAGTTTTCCCATCGTATGTGAACACTAGTGCACTACATTTATCCACCGACAATCGACTTGGAATACCGAAACAAACACAAAGCTCTCGTCGTCTCTCTCATTCCTTCATGGGTATATACAAGTGTCAAACATTAGCCACAGGATAATTTTTTATGCAGCTCCAGAGCAGGCTAATTTTTTGAAATCTATATTTATCTCACTAGCGTCAAAAATTAGCCAGAGGATAATATTTTAACGCAATTGGCACACGGCCTTATTGCTAAAATTCAAATAACATAAATATTGGGAAAAAAATGACAAAGACAAAAAAAGCATGTATGTGTATAGAACGAGTTTTTGGGAAGGAAATTCTGACTAAGAAAAATACTTTGTTGATTTTATCACTGGTTGAACAAAGTGGGGTGTGTTTTAAGAGTGAAGTACTGTGTTTTAAAAGTAAAAGAGACATGAAATGAAAATAAATTGAAATAAGGGTCCTTTATTTTCAAAATGCGTCAAAATCGCAATTTTTTTTTTGAAAAGTGGTGTCCTGGGTCCCATCGCCGAAGAAGCGTCTCTAACGGCAACGCTGGTCATGATTCTATGAAGTTTTCATAGAACTTTCGAAAACTAGTGACACTGCAAACAGACATAATGGCTGCATGCATTTTACATGTCGTGTACTACGCATATTCACATGTCGCAAGCACATAAATGAGCCCATGCGACACCTTGATCACATAGAAATATGCAGCTTTATTACATGTCGTGTACTAGCAAGTCGCATATAATTTGGAACTATTTACATACAACACTTCGTTGGCTGCTGCATGGAAATGGAAATGCCGCATGCAATTGCACGAATTCGTACCGTCGCGTCGTACCGGTCGCATCTACATACATATTTCACATGCAACCAGTATTTATGAAGTTTTTCAATCAAAGTTCGCCAAACAGATGCTGAATTTGTTATCATATCAACAACACTTTGGTATAGTTGTGGTTGTTTTTTTGCGTGCAGCATATATGCGTGAAATAGTCGTTTTGGTCATCGCAATCGGCTTTGCTTGCATTTTCGATTCGATTTAATCCCAAAATAGCAATTGCGGACCACTTTCTTCTTGACATTTTGATTAAAAATTATTAAGCATGAAAATTCACTTCAATAAACAAAATTATTCAAAAAAGCAACGTCAAGATGCGATGACAATTTGCCATCGATTTGCGAACAGATAAAATTGATGCATGAATACATATCGTGTATATGCTGTATGTACTGCATTGCATACCATGTACTAGCGCCGCATATGCGCAAAATACATGCAACAATACATGCAACCAGTTTCCATGCGGCAACTATGTTCACATGGAAACATGCGGCTTTTTGGCACAAAATCTACTATCTAAGGCATTTTTTCGTGACGTCAGACCCGCAACAATTTACATTTCGTATACTACGGGCTTTAGTCAACTGAATGTGCAGTGCAGACCTCCAAGATTGATGACCGAGATTCAAATAAAATTATGGTTATGGTAAAAATGCATGCAAAATGAGAGCACTCATGATCACGTGTTCCGTTTGTTTATATAACGATACTAGCTGTGCCGCCCGGCTTCGCCCATTTACTAAAACAGTCGTGTTACTTACTTACAAAACGCTGCTCTAGTAATGTGGTTCCGGGTATAAATAAGAACCGCCAAATCCGACAAACTTTATTGAAACACACCAAATATTCAAAGGTGAATACACAACATCATAATATTTCTACTATTTTTCGGTATTGCCACATGAAATGTTCGATTTAGTAGCAAACATTTAAAAGCTAATACATAATACTTTTTTATACATTTATCTTTAATCAAAATGTAAGGCGCTGGCATCTTTAACGCTCTTCCGACGTCCATCGATAGGTACTAATTTTTTATAGGATATATTGCTTACTATCGGAAGACTTTCTGATGCCTAAATGACTTCAGACTGACTGAAACATCAAGACAGTACCGTGGATAACGAAGAATTTCCAGTGCCGAATATAAGAGTTTTTGTACTGTTACGCGTGGCACATGGGCTTTAGTATTGCCATGTAATAGTATCACACACCATTGCATGCACTACTTATGTCGATTTCGTCAGAAAATTGTATGGCGTTATCGTTGCTCGCGGTACTAGCATGTGTTTTAGTTTTCCATATACATATGTGTGTACACCCAACCACTGCCTAGGTCCATGCATACATACTCTACTGGTCACCATAGGTGATTATGCGGTGCAGTTGAGAATTATAACCGGATTTTTTGTGTTTGTGTGTTTCCCTAAATTTAGAATTTATTAATAACTCGACTACAGCGCCACCTGTCGGGTCCATATTCTGTAGTTTTTTCTTTTGGTACTAATCCAACATATATTGTGAATATGAGTCATATTGGTCAATTAACATAGAATTTATTAATAGCTTGACTCCAGCGCTACCTAGCGGGCAGATTCTTTCCCTATGTAGTTCCTCAGGTCCCAAACTATCTCTGTACCAAATAACATTATGATTGGTTCAGCGGTTTAGTCGTGAAAAGGTAACAGAAAGACAGAAAGACAGACAGACAGAGTTATTTTCGCATTAATAATAATAGTGGTGTGATTCAACGTGTTCTATCTTTTAAAGATCATTAGTCACAAGTTCTCTGTCACTGGTAGGCAACAATTGAATTTTTTGATAGCTGATTCCATACTTATCACAATATGTCCGCAAACGTTTACCAAAGACCTTGAAACTAGAAGCCGAGTACATTGGAAAAGTACACGTCACTTTCTCCATGATCTGATAACAACACTTTGAGATCAACGATAATTATCACTTTATGGTTCGCCGAATATGTACATGTGCTATAAAATGTGCGATGTCAATTTACGAGTGTTGCCATATTTTTTATGACCCTATAAATATGTATATAAGTTTGTACACGCTAGGAATGTCAGTTGTACTTGAGTTCATTAGTCTCTCGAGTAAAGGGAAAATATTATAGATTAGAGAGAGATGACAAATTTTGCAGCTTGAAGTCTTTCACTCATTTTATTGAGACAAAAGGACTCTAATTCTGAATCACATAAGATGTGGTTTGACCATGTGGCCTTGTAACTATGTTCAGGGAAATCGATAATCGATTGCATAGTTTTAGGCTCTTGCCAAAAATCTTTAAAGCCAATGAATTGACTGTACTTCTCTCTATTTTCAGCTCTACGACATGGATGGCACTGTCTACACCCCTATCGATACAGCCCGTGTCTACGAATCCACCCTGGGGGAGTTCAAAGCTGCTAACCCTGGTTTCATTGGCTCCAAGCTGATCTATGCGCCGATTAGGAATGTGGGAACTCTCAACGTGACTGAGTATATAAAAACCGCAGTGGAATTAAAGGTAAAGTCCCTGCTGTCATTAAAATAACCAAAATTTCCTTAAAATTGAATTTACTTTGCAGACTCTCTTCCCTGACTTCTTCGCCGGTTTCGATCTGGTTGGCCAAGAGGAACTCGGCAAACCGCTAATCGACTTTCTGCCTGAACTGCTGGAAGTTCCCGACGATATTGATTTCTATTTCCATGCGGGCGAGACAAATTGGTACGGTTCGACCACAGATGAGAATGTCATCGATGCCGTGCTCCTAGGAACGAAACGCGTCGGGCATGGCTTCGCCCTTATCAAACATCCTGCCGTGCTGGCTCTACTGAAGGAGAATGACATTGCCGTCGAAGTGAATCCGATTTCGAATCAAGTACTTCAACTGGTCACCGATTTGAGGAACCACCCATGCTCCCATTATTTTGCCGACAACTATCCTGTGGTCATATCCTCGGATGACCCTTCATTCTGGCGGGCCTCACCACTATCGCATGACTTCTATGTGGCATTCCTAGGCATTGCATCGGCACACGCTGACTTGAGGTTGCTCAAACAGTTGGCCATCAACTCGATTGCGTACAGTGGCATGAGCAGCGACGAGAAGGAGTTGGCCACCACAATGTGGCAAGCGAAATGGGACGACTACATCAAGTGGGTGCAGAATTCTGCGGGCACATTATCCAATCGTGTCGATTGACTAGCGGTGGCGGTCCGATTTGTACCGCCACTTGTTGTCGTCATAGTGTCGACGTTCTTGTACAAATGAGAGAGGAAGAATGAGAGGGAGGGGTGAATTCGATTGATATTGTTCAGTTTAAGGGTGGTGCAGCGCAAATGGGTTGCTCGTAGTTAATTTTGATTTTTTTTTTTTTTTTTTTGAAGAACCGTATTAAATAAGTTAAAATTAGCGAAATGAGTTTTTCTTTTATATGGAAATTGGATTCTCCTTCTTTTGCTCTGCACCGACGAGGACGACAGTAATCGATCTGCATTAATGAAAAAGAGAGAGAAGGGAACTGTAAGTGTAAGTGGATTTCAAAGGGAAACGTAATTGGAATGCTTTTGATCAGAAGACACAGAGATGAACTTAATTAGATTAAGGAATTCAATGCATCGGTGGCCAGTCACTTTTGGCAAATAAATGGAATACTCAGGTTACCATCCCAGTGTGAATATAATTAGATTGGAAATGAAGTCAATTGCTGAGTTCGAGAAATGGAAATGAATGATTCAAGTGTGGCCAGGCTAGGGGTATCTTCTAATGGGTAGCACACAAGTGGGTCTAGTAGAACAGCGATGAAAGGATTGACGGTGGTGGTAGAAAAAGTCATTAAGTACTTTAATAATGGGGCTTGCAAGTGAATATGTGTGGCTCATTTGATGGTGAAAATAGAAACGAGATTTTTTTATTATTCGTCAATTAGTCATGGATTTTAAGGTTTTCTGTTTATGTTGGAATGCAATCAGGGTAGGAGTGTACACGGAAGAAGGAATGAGGTATGAGCTGGTATTGGTAGATGGTCGATTTTTTCCAAGGGTAGGTGGAAAACTTCCCTGCCAAACACATCTGTCTGTGCAGGATGATGATGGAGAAAGCTCGCTGCTCCATCAAGGTCGGTAATCACCTAGGTTAGGTTAGGTTAGCGGACTGATGAGAACTGTTACATCCCCATCACACTTTGGTCCTGGTGGACCCATTGTGATACCCATAAAGTGTTCCCACCCGTGGTTTTACTGTCTTGGTATCAGCCATCCCGACACCCTGGCAAACTGAAGAAGGTCAAATGGTAATCCATCTGATAATTCGTCGATGTCTTCAAAGAAGAATTTGCCCAGGGTTCTATTTCTGAGTTGACAGAGGTTAGGGCAGTGACAGAGGAAATGGGTTGTGTCCTCATGTACCTCCTCATCACCGCATCCCCTGCAAATGTCGTCATCACTTAGTCGAAGTTTTTTCATGTGGTATCTTAGAGCGTTGCGCCCAATTAGCACTCCTATAAGAATTGACAACGATTTCCGGTCATTTTTTAGGAGTTTTCTTGTTCTTTTTTTCGTTGTATTCTGGCCACAATCTTCTTGATACCTCGCAGCTGGTTAGGGATTTCCACCTGTTACTTGCTTCAATTGCTGATTTTGGCCCGAAGATAACAGCGTCCCATCTGCTTGTTCTTTATCTAGGGCCGAGCCCTTTCTAGCCAGTTCATCTGCGGTTTCGTTGCTGATATCCCGCCGTGACCAGGGACCCAGCAGAGCCTTACATTGTCCTACGTGCCGAGAACCTTTAGCTCTTCGCGGCAACACTTTACAGTCTTCGATGTTATTTGTGTAGCAGCTATTGCTTTTATGGCCGCTTGGCTATCAATGTAAATAGTTATATCGTCTCACGATATTGTCATCATTGACACCAACTGGGCTGCCTTTGTCACTGCTAGAACCTCAGCCTGGAAAACGCTGCATAAGGTCTCCATTAATTTGACTGACTTAACCTGAGAGCGCTTTTTGCTGCGGCCTCCTGCATATAGAGATCCAGAGGCAGCAGGTTAAGAATTGCTTCCAGTTCCGCTGTTGGTGTTGTTCTCATCGCGCTGGTTGTTCCAGTGCAAGCTATTCTCTGTACTTTGGTCATATCTTTGAGGTTGGTTGTTTTGACTGCAGCTTGCCACCAGACCAATCCTCCATATGTAAGTATGGGTCTTTCTATCGCACAGTACATCCATAGTGTTATTTGCGGTCTACATCCCCAGTTTTTCCCGAAGAATCTGCTGCAAGTGAAGATAGCAATCTACAGGTAAACACCTAATCGAGACCTTTGATATCAAAAAAGGATTCAGACAACGTGACGAACTGCCACTTCAACATCATACTTGAAAGAATTGTTCGAAACTCACAAGCTAGCACACGAGAAACGATCTTTCAAAAGCCGACGACATTGACATCATTGGTAAAACGTAGCGAGTTGTCTGGTGCAATTGCGAGTATAGAAATGGAAGCGGCTAAAATGGGTTGAGCCTTTAACGGGAGCAACACAAAGTACGTATAGGCTGTTAACAAAGAGGGACACTCAACATCGACGAATTGGACAGACCATCATAATAAACAGCCTTTGAGGTGGTAAAGGACTTTGCCCACCTCGACGCTGCTATGACATTAAAAAATTACATCTCGTCGGAAATCAAACGAAGGATTACTCTTGCCAATCGCTGGTTCTTTGGGCCCTTTCCCGATCAACTGAGGAGAGTCTATATAAGACCCTTATCCTCCCAGTCTTGCTATATGAAGCCAAAGCATGGACCTTATCGAAAACGGATGAAGCGGATTAGTTGCTTCGAGAGGAAAATCCTTCGTAAGATTTTCGGACCCATTTGCGTTGACGGGTTTTGAAGGAGAAGTTTCAACCACAAACTGTACGAGCTCCGCGTATTGGGCGTTTAACCCTTTTGGTACGAATTTTTTTTTACAAATAAAAAATTTATTTATAATAATGTGTCTTATTGTACATTTTAAAAAAGGATATCTAAGGACAAAGAAAATGTCCCGGAACGCAAATGCGACCAATAATAATTGCAAAACTAAAACTAAATTGTGCACGAATACATAACGGGATCAGAGCATAAAACATGTAAAACACAGATGGGACATAAGTATATAACAATATGTGTTCTCATAAAACGCGAACTATGTGTCCCATTAGTACCGAAATGCTAGAACCTGCGTTGCCGTTTGGGACGCTTTGGCGTCATTTTGACGTTTTTCAGCTGTGGGACCCGGGACCCCGTAATTTGACGCATTTTGCAAATGTATGACCCTTTTATAATTTATTTTTATTTCATGTCTCTTTTACTTCGAAAACGTAGTACTTTACTCTTTAAACATACCCATTTTGTTCAGCCAGTGATAAAATCAACAAAGTATTTGTGTTACTCAGAATTTGCGGGTGGCCGTGGCGTAGTGGTAGTCGTCGTCGCTTGTCACGCTGAAGGTTCACGGTTCAAATCCAGATGTCAATGAAACATTTATTCCTCACGAAATAAGAATTAGTTGATCAGTTTCAGAAGCTAATATCAAAAACCTACTACGAAGGCATAATACTGGCAGTAGGATGGTATGGCTGAAGAAATTGATCGCACAAAGTAATAATAGGAAACATCTGGAAAAAACTTCTGTGAATCATAAGCAATGGCATAACTTTCAATAATACACAGCTCTCCAGTTATCCTGGGTACCACCCATAGAATTAGTTGAAACCTTACATCTGAGTTTCCTATCACTACGTCGATCTTTCTGTCTCTCGTTCTTGTCCATCATGTGCTCGCGCTGTGTGTAAACATTATAAGGGTATTCATATCGCCTTTAGCGTGTGTAGATTATAAAAAAAAAAGAAAAAAAATTTCCTTCCCAAAAACTCGTCCAAGATGCATGCATAAGCATGTATGTATACCTCGGAATTATTTATGATACTTTTTCCCCATTGAATTGTTTTTGATTTAAAAAATTTATTTTATTTTAGGTTCAGCAATAAAATACAGTTTCTTGAAATATTGCATTTTTTCATACAAATATAAGTGGGGCCCCTGTTTTGCTTCTGGACGCCTTTATGGATGCTTTTTGAAATTTGTTCGCGGCAACGCTGGCTAGGACATGTAAAGCGTATGGACATCAATGCTCCGGCTCGGAAAATATTCGATTCTAACCCGGAGGGTCAGCACAGCAGAGGACGACCTCGTCTAAGGTGGCGCGCACAATTAAAAAAAGACCTCAACCAACTTGAAGTACGCAACTTGAGGCAGTTAGCTAACTGGAAGGGGTTGTTCTACCTAAGTAAGTAAGTAATTAGGCAAGAAAATACCATTTTAGCCAATATTCAATTTATTTCTCAACAAGGTCTCCTTTTGGATTAAACACTTCATCCAACGATATTCCAATCAATAGTCCAACTAGAGAATTTTTCTTCTATTTTGCTCAGATTTACATGACAAGGTAAAAGTGAAAGGACTCATTCTAATGAAGCTAATCAAGTTTCTCTTGTTTATGTTTTATTTTGTCTTTTTTATTTAGCAAATCCTGCATCCCATTTTCTTCGCTCTCTTTGGTAAATTGCACTTACTTCTGTCTTGTTCCATTATTAATCTCGTCTGCTTCCGTGCATTCTCACAGCCACTTCTAGCTTCTCATTACGATTGCATTCATCATTTTATTCTTGAATACTCATTCCTGTCATATCTCTATTATTGCACTGAGTATCTCGAGTATCTGTTCAGTGACCCTTTTTCCACTTCAAACAATTAACTCATTGTCTCTCGTCTCTTTGTTTCTTTTGAGAGATCATAAGAAAAGTGACACATTTTCAGATTCATTTCACTCCCAGTTCCATTGCCTGTGCCTCTGCATTTATTTACACATCGAAAGCCCTTGATGAACAATGTGGGTATGTATGCCTTGATTAAACTAATCAAATTTTGAAAATAAAATTGCTTCACTAATTAGTATGGGACAGCTGTCCTCATTAGCGTCATACAGCTCCCTTTCCGGCATCATACTGTTGGCACATTTCACAGCTGTGGCTCCTGCAACCTGCCTTCACTTCATAATTAGAAAGTCGTTTGTCAAATATGAAGAAAGAGAATTCCGGCAATTAAGTGAAATTTTAATTAGGTCACCACAGCCTTTGCATCTATGAAAATTGGTCGTGTTCTGCTTGCCTAAGAATTAGAAGTTAAATTTAAATTAAATTATTCTGACGGATATTTAAATTAAACAGTTCCTTTGCTTGGGTGTACCACATCATGCGGAATGTCGCTAATCAAATAGTCTTACATCGATTTCATTAGAAAGCATTACGTCATGGAAGAAAAAATACTAAAGTTCAGAACTCTGTCGCATGTCATTGCTTATAGATGTACGATTATCATTGTCAAAAAAAAAAAAAAACATTGATGTGTCATGTCAAACAAACATTTATTAAAACTTAACGAGAAACATTGATTTGAAAAGTACCGTTAGGACGTCATTTTATAGGAAAACATTAATACAACCCGATACCGCCCCTTAGCAGAGACAGAAAAAAGAACAAAACTCATCTATGCGAAGATTAATGACGTCTGTCAGCATGAACAGCATAGGCAAACCATAAACGTCCAAAAGTGACTGACCACCGACCGATGACGGCGAGTTATCATCTCTTCAACAGACAAACGACAATGTATGGTGTGGTCGTGTCGTGCTGATTCGGCCATGTTAAATAGCTACATACACACATATGAACATATATGGGAGGAGGATATGTTCGATAGGTCGCTGCCATCGCCATCGCCGTGTCCCCATGCTGTGTGTACACGTATTTCGACACACGAATGTAGAGTCAACTACGCCATCGCATCGGCCGTATGAGATATGGGTCTGACATTAATTCAAGTGTCAAGCGATGGATTTTGCTTTATTTTTTTCCCCTGCGCTATGCAGTATAGGGTGAGGATGAGGACAACTTTTTTATGCGCGATTGGAGAAGAGAGGAAAATAATAATACTTGGAGATTGGATATCGGGAGTTAGTTTGGTTATAGCCAACACTATATCTTTGTATTGTATCGTAACGTTATTCCCATTTCATATCACTTCACATAATCTTAAACAATTCCTTTATGCGATATAAAGCGCCTTTTTTTTACTCCATCGCATCAGTGGAATAAAAAAACAAATTTATAGCTACAATATCCACCCGTGGTACCGAGGTAACACATCCTCTCCAGGATCCTTTATTTATCGCAGACGCATAAATATGGAGATCATTCAGAAAAGTACCCGTCAAAGCAGTTTATCTAAGTTTATTGCGATGCCATTTTATGTTTAAGTAACTTTAGCATCAATAACTTAAACAAAAATATTTTTGAAATTCTTAGCTCTAGTCCTTTTTGATGATACATCACATGACCTCTTTTTTGGTTGCGCCAAAGAATGTGTAATCTTCTAAAAATAACAGTTCAGCTGAAAAGTTCGTTCCGTTTAAAAGAAAAAAACATTTTTTTTTTAAAAATTCGATTTTATTATTCAATAGGGCGATAAACCGATTATAGCGATCTTTCAACTTTTCGATACCATTTTCGTAGTATACTCAGAAAAAAATGTCCTATTAATATTTTAATAGGACAGTTATTGATTTAATAGTACGGTTATTAATAGTGTTTTCCTATATATTTAATAGTTTTCTAATTAAATCAATAGTTGTGCGTATTATTGATTTAATAGTATAGACATTATTATTATTTTAAAAGTATACAGAATTAATCCAAACAGATATACTATAGATTTGATATTATTTCTCTTATTAAATCAATAAGATGGTCCTATTATTTTAATAACCCGAAGTAGTAAATTATTAATAGTACCATCATATTAAGTTGATCACATTGGTTTAATAGTATAATACTATTATAACACGTTTTGTCTTGTTTTCAATAAGATATACTATTGATTTCATGTGGATATACTATTGAAGTAAACAGTTTTCCTATTAAATCTGATATGAATCTCATTTTGCTTTATGAAATCGAACAAATTATACTTGTATGTAAGTCTGATATTTACTTCATATGTAGACAATGGAATGTTAACTACTTTAGTGAGCATTTCCAGGCATACGTTGTAGGTAAAAGCACCAATTCATTGTCATTGCACTCAGTTCTCGAATTTGACGGACCGCCAATTCACTTGTATCTTCTGAGTAATGGAGAAAGGGTGTTCAGAGTAAAAAAATATTAAAAGTTTTGTAATATTAATTCTTATTTTTTTTATTTTTAATATTATATAAATTATGTTATATATATTTATTAAGATCTTATAATATATTATAAAATATATCACATAAAAGAAATAAAGAGAAAAAAATAAATCAATAAATGAGTTGTTTTATTTGAATGTATTTTTTGTAGCTCATTTTCAGCCAGTAAAATAAAAAATATGGGATATCAATCGGAATAGCCACATTAATTTAATAAGATGTACTATTGATAAATAATAGTGTAATACGTTTAAAATAATAGGACGATCCATTTAAATAACAGTGGTTGTTAATAGGATTTTCACATTATTTTAATAGTTTTTCCCATTACTTCTTAATGTTCTTTATCACTTTAAATTAATAGGACGTATATTTAAATTAATACTGTATACTATTAAAGATTTATAGGACATACCATAAATTTAAAATGACAATCGCATTGAAATAATAGGACGAGTACAGTATTGATATAATAGTTTTGAAAGTATTAATTTTAAAGTACGAATCCCATTGACCAATTTTAATAGTAAAAAACTATTATAGTAATAGGAAAAATCATTGATATTATAGGATTTTTTTCTGAGTGTAGGTACGATTTGTCTTTTGCTTCAAAATAGGCCTCAGTCTCGGCGATAACCTCTCCATCGGTTCTAAATTTCTTTCCAGCGAGCATTCTCTTAAGGTCTGAGAACAGGAAAAAGTCGCTGGGGGCCAGATGTGGAGAATACGGTGGATGCGGAAGCAATTCGAAGCCCAATTCATACAATTTTGCCATCGTTTTCATTGATTTGTGACATGGTGCATTCTCTTGAGGAAACAGCACTTGCTTCTTCTTCATATGGGGCCGTTTTTCCAAATGCTCCAATAACGCTGCGCAAAAGTCGCTGTTGGTGGGTTTCCACTTTTCAAGATTGTCGATGAAAATTATTCCACGCGCATCCCAAAATACAGAGCCCATATCTAGCTCTACCAGCTGGCTGTTGAGCTTTGGCTTCGGTTCACCGCGTGCAGTCCACTCGGCTGACTGTCGATTGGATTCCGGAGTGAAATGATGGAGCCATGTTTCTTCCATTGTCACATATCGAAGCAAAAATTCGGGTTTATTACGATTGAACAGCTTCAAACACTGCTCAGAATTATCAAGTCGTTGTTATTTTTGGTCAATTGTGAGCTCGTGCGGCACCCACTTTGCACAGAGCTTTCGCATACCCAAATATTCATTAACGATATGTCCAACACATTCCTTTGATATCTTTAGAATGTCAGCTATCTCGATCAACTTCATTTTACGGTCATCCAAAATAATTTTGTGGATTTTGTTGATTTTTTCGTCCTTAACAGCCTCTTTTGAACGTCCACTGCGTTCATCGTCTTCGGTGCCCATATGGCCTGTACGGAATTTAGCAAACCACTTACGAATGATTGCTTCGCCTGGCGCAGAGTCCGGATAGCACTCATCAAGCCACTTTTTGGCATCAGCAGCATTTTTTTTTTTTCATAAAAAAACAGTGTTTCATTAACACACGGAATTCCGTTTTATCCATTTTTTTTTTTTTCAAAATAACAAAAGTTGCTTCACTCAAAATGCTATATCCCACAAGCTAATAGTCCGGCAGCTGTCAAATTTCTACACGTGTCTTTTGTAGGTTTCTACTAACTAAAAATGATATGAATGTAATTGTAGTGGTGCCCTCTCATAGGAAAGATTCGAATTTTTCAGCCGTACTTTTACTTGTAACACTGGCTACTACTTCAATCACTCTCTCCTCGGCACTGCTGTTATTACTTCGCGGTGTTGACTTTCTCAGAGTACGCCTGCCTGTCTAGTAGTTGCAGGCTCCTCCTGAGCTGTACTCCATCCTCGCTCCTCTTGTCATCATAATAATCGCCGCTATATCGCTGACGGCGCTCCAACTATTCTCCAGCTTATCATATTATCTGCGCTTAGAACTTCTTCCAGCCTCTATGCCAGTACATATTGTTCTGCTTCGTATCGAGCGCAATATAATATATTCTTCGTCTTTAATTGTTCCCGGGCAGGGTGGACAATCAGGATTATCATCGTGTCCAAACCTGTGAAGGCCCTAAAGCATTCTTGTACTCTGAGAATCTTCGTCAGATAGAACTTCGATGTTGGATATAACTTTATGCGCCTAGCGTCCTTTTTCAGAATAGTCCCACCCATCTCTGTTGCTATTGCTCTAGGCTTTCCGCTCTTGGTAAAGTCTGGCTGTTGATTGGCGTCGTCGTTAATGTCACCGTTGGTCTTCTGGCAAGGTACTTCTCTTGGCATGCTTGTGCTAGTAAGTCGATTGGCACCATATACCAGCCACAACAGTTGCTACATCATAAGACTCTGTTCGGAAAGCGCAGCTTACTCTCAGAACATTGATTCGATATGCTGCTTTCATTGGTCTTCTATAAATATTTTATTCAAGTGCTTTTCAACCCGAACGTGACGTAAAGACATCACGCACTATGGGACATACAAACAATTTTTATACAAACGAAACAGCAAAACAAATGGCATGTCATGTACGAGTAGTTACCTGCGATTGAATTATTGACCCACTCAGCCGGCACTTAAAGTTTCAATAAACTTTCAGCTCGTATCAATCCAGCAGGGGTCACTAAGGTACTTTACCCTTAATTCAAGAACCAGGAACCTTTTTTTCATCCCTTTGTCCTGCCGAACAATGGAAATCTTAAATTTTAACGAGTTACCGCGACAGCAACAGCAACAATAGCAGCCGGGTATCTTCATCAGGATTCATTTGTTTTTTTTTTTTGCCCATTCAATGTTCATCCTTACAAGTGATAAAGCTTTAATGCGATGAAAATGTGAATGTGGATCCCGCCTGGCCATTAAAGTATCAAATTGTCCGACCTCCAGTTTATCCTGCACATGATTTTCACATTTGGCAAACAACACCGTGCACCGTGGTGGCCACGGGATTCTTAATGCTGGCTGAATATTACCACCGTGGATGGTATATTCATGTACGAGTACATGTATACATACGAGTATGTATGTAAATATGCACAGGAATTATAGCAACACAGCCAGCGTGTACCTTAGCTACATATCCTGGGTAATATTAACGCACTGGACATTAAACGTTTATGATGAGAGGATGTCAGCAAATATTGCGTCAACATATTACACATTCACAACATATGTATGTACATATGTATGTGTAGGTACATATTTTTTCATTTTATTAAAATTAAATTAAGCGACAGTCATGCTAAAGACATGACCGCCGAGTCCTTGTGGCCCGTCGCTGTAATGGGCATAATGCCAGTTTAATGAATTTAACACGGTAATTGTATTATAAATAGTTTTTGTGTTTCGTTGATGTTGTTTAAGTATAAAGAGTACAATGAACGATTACTCTGCTAATGTGGCTAGCTTAAAGGTACTTGAACATAATTGGAGCACAGTCTGGATGTGTGGTAAAAGTTCAGAATATTAAAGTTAAATATGATACATGGGTACTTTCGATAGAAGAGTCCTTTCATGGTTAATATCTGAATGTAGCGATATGTACTTTAACAGCTGCGACCAGCTGAAACAGAAAAAAAAACCACATTCCAAGGAGTTCCAAACTCTGGATAAGTGGAAGCACTTCACTGAATTTTTTTTCAAAAGAAACCTCTATAGATGCAACTCTTTTACCTCCATAAGTGGCATTTGTAAATTATAACCAGTCAATGTTCGATAAAATCCAAGCCAATCATTTATTTATCCATACGCATTGCAAGTACTCATCGCAGCTCCTCCATGCGCAGGAGTCGACTCCTTCCCACCCGTTCGGATTTTCGCCATCGTATGGCAAGATCCCAGAATTACTCCACTGGAAATTTCGCTAACGCGCGCTCAGATGTTTACACATCAAAAAGAAGGTAGAAAATTCTGTAAATACTGCATATCATATGTAGTTTGCCTAGAAATGTGCAAAAAATCGCGCGATTTTTTTAGTTTTATTTTTTCAAAGTCTGATGCTCAAAAACTAAAAGAAAAACATTTTTGGAATCTTCTTTGTTTCGAGCCCTTTCCACATGATATATTTTTCAGAATTATTTTTTTTTTTAGATTACATTTTACCCACCCTGAATAGTTCACAATATTTTTGAGTAATATGCTATCCATGTATGTAGACCACCGTAATGTGTAAATGTGCCAAATTTCAAGTTTCTAGAAAGAACGAGAAGCCGGGCGCCGCCGCCGATTTGTTCTTTAGAATTTGGCCACCTTTATATTATACTTATTATATTATACTGATCACGCGTGAACTACAGTATTTTTGAAGTTAGGTAAAAGCATATCAATTACGTATTAACGTATTACGTATGTACATATATTTGATGTTAAAAGCATGTGAAGTTATGTTATTTTGCGACAAAACATAACATACATACATAATGAGTCATCGAATGCAACTTTCTGCCACTTTTTCATGTCTAAACATCCTAGCTCTCAGTATGGGTCTCACGAATTTCTCGCCATCATGCGTTACCCGTAACCAATCTTACTAGTGCAAGTGCGTAACCAAACTTAGTATTAGTGCGTTCTCTGTATACGATTCTCTTTGTTCATTTCTCCTTCACACAGAGTAATAATAGGAATAGTTATATTTTCACGAGTACCTACTACTCACGCCTGTTTTTCTTTTCTATTTGGAAAAAGAACCAACCACTTTTTTCCTTTTTCAATTTGGCGTTTTTTCCAAACAATTTTTTTTGGCGTTTTTTCATGTTTCATAAATGGAAAAAATATCTAAAATAGCTACGGAAAAAGGGCAAAAATTCTCGTCATTTACGCCAAACTATTTGAGTGATTTTTCCTACGAAAAAACGCCACAACTTTGTATAGAGATTTTCGGGCTTTTTTCCATTTTCTTTTTGGCGTAATTTCAGGGAGCCCTCTCAAACGCACCGGTGATAGCTCGCAGTGTTCTACGAATAATGTCAATGTATGCAAGTAGTGGAATGGACTTTTGAAAGATCGTTCCTCGTGTGTTGTAATATATGTACATAACTTACTTGTTCAATTCTTGGTTTGATTGAAACCCCTTCTCGTCTTTTCGAAAGTTCCAAGTATGTACCAAGTTGGAGTCTGATGCTCCCAAGACTACACTGCATCTATAGTTGTTTTGCTTACCTTTTTTTACTTAATTAGATTACTCACCTTGGTATATAAAAAAAAACGAGTTCAATTCAAAAAGAAATACATAATTCAATACTGAAAGATATCAAAAAAAAAAATAACACACACGATTTATTTTTGTGCTAAAATCATTTTCCATGTTTCATTTTTCATTTTATTTTAAATTGCATACGAAATCTTAAATGTTTTTTTTTTATACAATCTTACACGTCTATATGTTTATCTTACGTTCTAAAATCCTTTCAAAATTTATTTAATTTTATTTTTATTTATCTGTCATATTTCAATTACAACTGAACACCATTTATATGTTTATTCTTATCATCACGTTATTCATATGCAATAAAGATGTGTACATTCAGAGAAAATTCTTAAATTTTAAAATTTACATTATTTTTTAGAGAGTATGTAGTGTGGGTGTGTGTTGTGCTTTTTTTTCTTAAGAAAAATTGATTCAAAGAGTAGAAAGACATGTCATCCATCATTTTTGTTTTTTGCATGGGCATTAGTGTGGCTGTAATTTAATCCATCGCGTGGTAGGGGAAAGTGGTTTAATTTTTAAAAACCTCTTACGCTTACAATTTCCTTATGTGATGACTTGAATGTTAGAATGTTACCATTCTCATCAACCCGATAACCTTACCTAACCTAGGTTTCGAAAACTGAAAGTGCAATTGGCAGCTAGGATGTAGATAATTTTAACTTCGAATTATTAATCTAGAGAATCATTCAACATTTCTGAAGATATAGACTCCGACTAAACGCCCACACTTACCTTGAGGACACCTTTCACAAGCTTTATACAATCTTATGTGAAGCAAATAATGAATATAAAAGATTTCAACACGGAAGGTGATATCCTGCTGTTGGAATGGAATCACGTTGACAACACTATCAACACTATCGCATGTTTCCGTTCCCAGTGAGATGTTTTTACAGAAGATTATACAGGAAAGTCACGCTATGTATCGAAAAACTAAGAAACATTTGTCACTGTCGACTCCAGGGTATCAGGATATCATTACTGGAAAGTATACGTAAACTTTGTACATAAACGAGATTGTTTTTTTATTTATTTTTATTTTTTTTAAGATTCTGACCCGCCAATTGCGAAGGGCACCACGACCTTAAAGATCTATTGTACCGCAAAGTCAGTTTAGGGAATCAGGAGAAGTTCAACTCTCAGAGGATCCCACTGGTGCAGACTTTACGAAATTCCATGGTAGTCAGGATTACTCTGTGGAAATGTTGTCTCCTGAGGACACAGAGTGCCATGCAGCAGAGTTGTTAAAGAATGCATTCTTTTGGGAATACATTCGCAGAATTCACAAAAAAGACCTCAAATTTTTGATTAATACAATCGAATTCAAAAAAGATTGGGATTTAAAAAAAATCCTAAATCACCATTCTTTTGAAGTCAGTGATTAATGCATTCAATTTTTAGCAGTCACTGAATTGAAATCATTTTGAAGTCAATTGAATTCACATCATGGCAGTTGAAATTAGTAGTGAATTCACTTGAAATTAGTTGAAGTCAGTGAATTCAACTGGAATCAGTTGAAATCAGTCAAAGTCAGTTGAAGTCAGTGAATTCAACTGAAATATTTTGAATTCACTTGACGTCAATGAACATTAGTTGCTTCTGTAACCAGTTGAAGTCCGTAAAACTAGTCATGAACCGTTAAAAAAATTAAGAATGAATGAATGAATCTCCCCACTGAAATTAAGTAAATTCAAACTATTTATGTTGAATTCACTGACTTCAACTGATTTTTTATGAATTCACTACTGACTCCAACTCACATCAAGTGAATTAAGTAATGTTATTAGAAAGAATCGAATCATTTGATTTAATTCAATGATTTCTAAAAATTGAATGCATTAATCACTGACTTCAAAAGAATGGTGATTTAAGTTTTTTTTAAATTCCAATCTTTTTTAGAAAAAGACTTCAAATCATTTCTAGGTGAATTCAATAGAATTAACCCTCCAAAGATTTAATTCTTTTACAAGTCTGCCATGCAATTACATAAAATATGTTCCACAGCTTCGTCATCTTCCCTTCAGAGGTGATATCCAGTTTCCTGAGACCTATTTTGTTTAGCTGCTGTCGAAGATGGTAATGTCCTGTTAGAAATCCCACTAATCTCATTATATCATTTCTACTGAGGAGTAGGTTTTTTATAGATTTATTTTGGAAGGGTTTAATGGCTCTATTAACCTGACAAAGACCCTGTGTATTTTCCCAATACGAGACACACATGTTATTTTCCCAACTTTTGATTTTTAAGTTTATACAAAGGTGAATTTGGAATGTTACAAAACGGCTCAGGGCCGATTAAGAATTCAGCCAAACCCTTTTTAGCCAGTTCGTCAGCTTTTTCGTTTCCATCAATAGCCTCATGTCCGGGCACCCATCAAAGTTTGACTTTGTTTCTATGGGAGAGGTCTTCGAGAGGATTGAAGCAGTTAAGGACTGATTTGGAGTCAATCAGGTTTGAGCATGATTGTACTTTCATAACTGCTTGACTATCCGTGAGTATATGGATTCCCGATTCGAGGATGACGTTGGCGCACACTTGAATGGCACGAATTTCAGCTTGGTGCCATGGCTGTTACTTTGGTTTTCAAAACTTCCAGTTTGAAGGAGAAAATCCACATTATACTTGACTTTAAACTTGAATGCGATGAAAACTTGGTCCTGCGTATACGAAACTCGCTGGATCGTCAGTCCCACAGAACTCAGATTAAAAACAAAGAAAGCCTGATTCCAATACCGTGCTATCGCGTATGACAGGAAGCTTGCCTGTGGTACTATGGTGCTTCCAGCAACAGAAGGACACTCAAGGACCACAATAATGTTTTAAGTTAAATAACAATAAATTAGTGTGCCCGTGCTAGAACTCTCGCAAGAGAAAATCCACCACCCAAAAGCTCATTTTGGGTAGAAAATTTGTTCTGATCGGTTTTTTAATTTGTTGAAATTTATAAAGTGAAAGTGCACTGCTCCAGAAAACTGTCTTTCTTTTGACACCTCATTTGTTAAGATTGGTGATGTGTAAGAACCGCAAATGGTACCTATACCATGGATGACTTGTCTTAATACTCACTGAAGATATTTTTATACAAATAGGGGGAAACACTTTTTTTTAATTTTTTTAAGGATTACATTAATTTAGATCTTTACACGCTTTTTGGATTTGCTTACATTAAATTTTTTTTAGAACACATACATATGCATGCATGTGTACTCTTTTATGTGATAGCTTAAACGTCTAAATTTATTTGTTTTATACGTATATCTAAGTTTCTTGTTATCCTTTTGCTTAACACTAAAATATTGTGTGTAGGTATTAAATTACTCGTACATCTAAATTTGATGGATTATCCTGTGTGTGTGTAACTAACATATTTTGTTTATTTTCATTTAACTGTCCGATATGTTTTTGTTGTTCACTTTGTGCCCTTCTTTGGTGATGGAGAATTTATTTATTTCCTCCGTCTAAAGATATGCTTAGTGATTGCGATTTCTCTGCATGTGGATATGTAATGAAGCGCATCAATAATAAATAAACAAAAAAAAAAAACTGGGTACCTTCATTCATTCAAATTCAAAATCAAAACCTTTATCCTCTCGACTATATTAATATCCCCCAAAAATCCAATTCAGTCCCAAATATCTACCACACAAGCATCCTCGGCTAACCACTAAAGAATCCCATCATCATCGTCGTCATATATGTATGTATATTCATATCAACATGCAAATAAGCTCGCATCCCTTTTACCGCCAAACACACAAAAAAGGATCTTCTCTCGAAAATATAATAAACCAGAAAGTGTGTAACGGAAAATGTGTGTAACTGAAATGAAAACATAAACCACACATCGAAATGGTCAATAATGACCACTAGCACCGTAGCCGCATAACCACTACCACTGTTGGTTGGCTGTCGTACTCAATCTACTTCCGGTCCGAGTTGGGGGTGTTTCATTTTATGATCCTCTACCGAAATATCCTGGTTGTTGTTGGTTTGCTATTGCTATTGTTGATATTATTATTTCATCGTATCTGCGTATTTACGTATCTGTGTGCCACTGTATTCGACTGTCATCTCTGTGTCAATTGTTGAATACGAAAGCCACAAATGCATCCTACCTCCTCACCCTCGATGGTACTTATGATGGCCTACAAGCATGGTCATTCTCTCTAATTGTCTAAAGGCTTTCGGGCATATTGCGAATGTGTAGCACCCATCGATGCCCGATGATGGCTACTGTGCTATGTGCGAGTGTGAGGTCTTCGACGGTTTGTGGTCGAATCGTGGTGTGAATAGGTTGTTGTGTGATTATTATTGCTTTGGTTGCAGTACTCCGCCTGGAAATAGAAAATGATATTGCATTATTGCGTATTAGATACGAGTTTGCATAATATGTAGATACAGTTCTACTGTAGTTCACCCACTCGCAAATACCGGTATACAACCGCAAAGTAACTGATAAATATTTATGAACAAACTGTCGGTGGATACGCGAAAAAGTCATTACCGCGGATAGATTTCTATTGTACGAGTGTTCTTGGGTTTTCAATTCAACGATTTCTATCCACTATTATAAATAATTTAACCTTTTAAATGCGTATTTTCATTTAGTACTAGCTGTCCCGTCCGGCTTCGCCCGTGTACTAAAATAGTCGCGTTACTTACTAAGCAAAACGCTTCTCTAGTAATGTGGTTCTGGGTAGAAATGGTAGAAAGAGCCGCCAAATCCGACAAACCTTCTTGAATCACAGCAAATGTTCAAAGTGTGAATAAGCAACATCATAATTTTTCTACTGTTATTTGGTTCTAATAATACTTATAATAATACTTTTTATACATTTATCTTTAATCAAAATATAAGGCGTTGTGGCATCTACATAGCTCTTACGACGAAAAACGTCAAGTATTAATTTTTTTTAAGAATTTTTGAATTGTTAACTTCAAACATCAGAACAGTACCAGTATAAGAGTTTTTATGCTGTAAGGAAGGCATTTTAAAGACAGTTTTTTCACCTATATCCTTCTTCAGGTCCAAGACTATCTCTTTGTCAAATCGTCGTTTAGGTGATGGTGGGATTAAGCCCGGGCAGCGTTAGGTAGTAGTGCAACGCACTTACCACTACATCACGGCCCTCACGGAAATATCTCATCAGTTATGTAGAAACCACAAGTGACTCTTATACATAGAAACATGCATACATATGTACATTGTACATACATAGTGCTAATATCATATTGGATGACCAAAATCATGCCAGTGCTGTCAAAATCACGAAAAATTTAAAATTTCAATTCAAGTTTTTTTTTTTAATTTTGGTTTGTCCTAGATTTGATTTAAAATTCAAATAGCGGACCTAACATTTAACAATGCACATAAGCATAAGTGAACGAAAACTTGACGAAACAAAAACAGGCGTTGCAGATTTAAATAATTGGATTATGAAGTTTGATCTGGATTTGAAAACATCGTCTCGTATTAGGTCGGTTTGGTGATTGGTAATTTTACGTAAAATTACTTAAAATAAAAGGTCTGTTTGGTGTGCAGTAAAATTACGTAAATTTACTGAATCTGTCAAAAATCAAGAGAATAGAGAGCCCAATGAGAGTGTCAAAAAATGTCCCCTACTACGAAATCCTGCTACACCACATCCATGTAGTCACCCAGGGTCCAGGGACATCTATCAAACAGCCATCTGACAATTCGTGAAATGTCAATCTTAATTTTTGTTTGTGTAATTAGAAGTGTCTGAGAGGATTTTCCCCCACTTTTCAAATTATTTACTATTTGACAGATGCCCCATTTGGATCACGAAAAGCACACCAAACAGACCTTAAACTGCCAACAATCAAGAGAAGAGAGAGCCAAACGAGGTGTCAAAAATTTAATTGAAGGTGTCAAAAAATTGAGCCTCTTGCGAAATCATGCCACGTCTTTTCCATGCAGTAAGCGAGCAACATCTATCAAACAGCAATCTGACAATTTATGAAATGTTAAACACTATTCGTAAGCGAAATAAATGAAAATTAGTTATTCGTGAAAATTATTCAATAGTTAAAAAAGAAGAAGAGAGGATTTTCCCTCACTTTTACTATTTGACAGATGTCCCATTTGTGTTAATAAAAGTAACCAAACACACCTATTATATATGTATATTTTAAGGGCACATAATTGACAACCAATTTGTCGTCTTTGGTTGACTCCACAGAAATAAGTTAAGAAAAATCGCAAAATCATTGTCGCTACCCCACAATTCGTTAAATTTTTATTTCCATCCACCGATAAGATGAATTTATATTTATCTAACAACCCCCAAAGTTTGTGCACAGTTGTAAACTTTTTTAGTTGATAAGATAAACTGGCGAGATTAACACGCTTTCAATGCAAGTGCTCCCTACTTTAAATTCGATACCTATAACATACTTATTTCTCCGAAAAGACAAATCCGCAAGTTAACATGCATAAATGAATTTTAAGAAAATTAAAATAAATTACTAGAAATCATAACAAACAAAAAAAAAATAAAAAGTTGATATACCTATGCAACTCAATGCTTTAAATATTTATTTTAATATAAACACAATCGATCGCAACTTATGTAGTCTTTTAAATAAAAACAGAGCGAATGACGATGACGACGCCAGTGGTCGATAAACTTGAGGTGGGAAATTTGCTTCTGCTTAAAGATTATACCGACTTATAAATGTTTATATTTAAATTCACGGACGAAAGGAGTTCTTTGAAGCACATTTTAAAAATTAGCTTCAGAGTTGTGCGGGCTACTAAGCATGCTTTATCCATTATCCGTGATATTTATTGTAAGGCTACTGGACAGTTTCAATTACAGTCATTAATTTGATTAGTTGTTATAAAAAAAAACTTTTAAGCAATCACCACCAGCTGGATTTCAAACTTATTGCCCGTACTCCATAACACAACTCCATTTAGTTGGGTTATCTCTCACGCAACTCTACTCTCACACAACTAAACGAATTTAGCATATAAAATAAAACAATCATTTTCAGTTGTGATTGTAAAAAAAAATGCATACTTTTAGATGCGAATAACAACTACAAATTGACTACTATACGTAACTCTGACCTCTGGTGGTCGAAGTAGAAAATAATTTTGCCAACAGAAACTCAATATTCAATAAAAACAGAATGAAAAGTAGTTTTGATTTTGTTTTTTTAATGATAATAATGATGAAGATGATATTGTTATTGTTGTGCGCATAAGAAAATCTATCCGTGACACATTCCAATTCCAACTACTTAACTACTTAAAACCGGTTGTTAGTTTTTGACAGCTCTAGCAACCAAAACATAACTGAGTTGTCTATCATAATACCAGAAAAAATGCCCATACAACTCTAGAGAGGATTCGCCATCTTAGTTTTATGTTGACAGGCAACTCTTTTTCTCTCGTGTTCAGTAATATCGAATTTCAAATTTCAACTCAACTTAACAAAAAATTGTCTTACGGAATAGGAGCATATATTCAGCAATTCAACGCACTAACCATTTATGCTACCACTTTTCTTGCTACGAGTATTGAGTTCTTGTAGTGAGCCCAAAGTTTGACGTTTCGGAATTCAGAAATTCAATGAACTGCTAGTCTAGCTAACTGTTAATTGACAGTTTGTCAAATTGAACACACTTGTCTACGAATTCAACGCGACATTTTTAAATGACGTGAGGAAAACGAAAATAGCAAAATTAAAAATTGGTTTTGAAATGTCTTATTTTGTGTTCTTTATTGAGTTATGGATCATTTTTGTTAAACTTTTGATTTTTTTTATTATAGGTCCCTTAGTATGACTACAAATCAAGTGAAAAGTAATTTTTGAGGTACTGTCAATGTCAAATAGTAAAGTACCTGTTCACACTGCCGCAGGAATGAACAGATGTGTGTAATAACAATAAATTCAACCGCAATCTATGTTTAAAAATAGTTCTGGGAATTTAGGCCCCGGCCCATAGAATCCGTCGACTTCGTTCCTTTGTACTTTGAAGTTGAAGTTGAAGTATTGGCGGATAGAGCAGTCCCATAGAATCCGTCAACCGTCACATATCTACGTATAGAAATGTCAAATGATCCTCTTCACTCTCTCTATGTTTCCACCAATGAAAATGCATAATCTCAATTTGTGAATGCGTGAACTTCAGTATGTGAATGTGTGAACTTAAATTCGTGAAAGTGTGTACAGACAACAGAACAGATGCTGTCAAACGAATGTCAACGGCGATGACAGTTTCCCTATATTTTCTCCATGCTTCGACCAATGAAAATGCATACTCTCAATTTGTGAATGCGTGAACTTCAATATGTGAATGTCTGAACTTAAATGCGGGAATGTGAGTACTGACAACGGATCGAAGGAAGCAAAAAGTAGAAAGTAAACCTACTTTATCCATCGAAGTTTATGCATCCGTTGGCTATGGGCCATCTCCCATAAGAATGTGTGTATTCTATCGAGCTGTCACTTAAAAATGAAGGAGCAACGGATCGACGGATTCTATGGGTTTGGGCCTTTAGAATGAATGTTTCGTTTCCACACCATTTCACTTTTTTCAGAGATTTCATTTGGTATGTATCATGTGGAAAAGGGACGTGCATTTGACTTTACAACATATGTATTAAGTTTGTTTGCTGTCGCCAGCCCTAGGGCGCACTGACTAGTGTTAGTGCATTTTCTTGGTTGTCCAAAAACCCAGTGCAACCCCCATTTCATCGAACGCAAAAACTTAATATAAACCAGATTTTCTTAATTGTGGTATATTTTTGAACTTGCTCAGTTCATTGTTTTATTAAGCAACCTATCTGAATACAAAAAACATATTAAGCACAATCAACGCAATGAAAAAAAATTCCAAATGATAAATCAGCTGATTTCATGTTCTGACAGCCCTTTTTTCTTGCACTAAAGAAATACCCAGGACGAATCTAGTGCAGAACCAGTGTCGACAACGAACGCAGGGCAGCATTTTTAGTGCGTTTTGAGTGTACCACTGACTGACTTCGAACGCATCAGTGCGTTTCCAGTGCGTCAAAATATATGTACCGTTCATTCCAATGAATGTGTATATGAACACGATGTTCATCGGAAGAATATTCAATCCTCGGCTGGTGTGAACAGGCTCATCCCCTTTTAAAATCTCAAAATTTTATCCGGAATATTATTTTTTTCGTTTGTGTTGAAAGGCAGAAATTTCCACACAAAAACATTTAAGCTTTGACAGTGCACATTTTTCACCGAACAAATTGAAATGTGCTTCGCCAAAATATACTTTGCTGGCCTCTATATATCTGCAGCAACAAGTTGCCAACATTTAGTAGTATCACACACGACGATACACCCACGAGCTGTCGCGTCTTTGTAAGCGTTTAGTTTATTTTCACATCTCGGTGACACGCAATTCGGTAACATTTCGCAGAACACACTTATGGATAAATCAACAGCGAAAGTTGTAATAATTGGCGCCGGTCCGTCGGGAATTGCGGCAGCCACGAAACTTCTGCAATCGGGTTTTCAGAATGTCGTCATTCTTGAGGCGGAAGACCGTATCGGTGGACGTGTCTATACGGTGCCGTTCGCCGATAACGTTGTCGACCTGGGCGCCCAATGGTGCCACGGCGAGAAGGGCAATGTCATCTACGAGGCAGTACAACATATGAATTTGTTAGACTCGAATGGGACCATTTACGATGACTTCGAAAGCGTACGTTCGAATAAGGAAGTTTTGAGTGAATCTGTCAACGAGCGACTGAAGTCAATTGCCTTCGATACGATTACCAGTCGACAGCAGGGGCTGATTGGCTACGAGGGCTCGCTTGGGACTTATCTGACTGAGAGATTCTTCCGGGAATTGGAAAGCGAAGAGTTTGCCGACATCGACAGAACAGTGGCGAAGGAGTTCTTTGACAATTACAAGAAATTCGAGAATTCTGTTGAAGCATCTGACAATTTATTTGAAGTTTCAGGACCAGGGCATCTGGAGTATTGGCTGTGTGATGGAGAACTACTGCTCAACTGGAAAGATAAGGGATTCGTGCAACTGTTGCGGTTGTTAATGAATTCATCAGAATCCAACGAATTGGGAATTTTAAAAGAACGCGTACAGTTGAACAGAAGGGTTGAAACAATTACGTGGGATCCAAGTGGATTGGAGCAGATAATCATCAAACTTTGGAATGGTAAGCTTATCAAAGCGGACCATGTTATTTGTACTGCATCCCTTGGGGTGCTCAAAGAGAATCACTCGAAGATGTTTGTTCCACCGCTGCCCCAAGTAAAGAGTCGAGCGATCGAGGGGCTGAATCTGGGAACGGTTGACAAGATTTTCCTGGAGTTCGAGCAACCCTTTGCACCGGAAGACTGGACAGGCTTCGCCTTGCTGTGGACAAATGAAGACCTAGCAGAATTGCGAAATTCCCATCGTTTCTGGCTGGAAAGTGTGTTCGGGTTCTTCAGGGTCTGCTATCAACCTAGGTTATTGGCTGGCTGGATCATCGGACCGCACGCCCGTCACATGGAAACTTTACCCGAGGACGAGGTGTTGGCTGGCATCATGTGGCTTTTCGAAAAATTCCTCTCGTTTCATGTTCCGCGGCCTAAAAACTTCCTACGTACCCAATGGTACAGTAACCCAAACTTCAGAGGATCCTACACCTATCGTTCTTTGTTATCCGAGGAGTTGAAGACTGGCGCTTGTGATTTGGCGGAACCCCTAACAAGAACGAATGGCGGTCCTATTTTGCAATTTGCAGGCGAGTCTACGAGCACGCACTATTATTCCACGGTGCATGGAGCTGTGGAGAGTGGCTGGCGGGAAGCACAGAGGTTGATAAGCTATTATTCAACAAAAACAACAAAACTCTAAATCGGTCCGATAAGGATTTATGGATTTCCAAATAACGCAGACCGATTAAATTGGCGCAGTAATCTAATCAACTGTGAAAAATCTTGAATTGAAGATAAATAAATAAGACAGATTTATTACCATATACTCGTATCTAACCGCATTATGTATGTAAGTTGAAAGTTTAGTAGGTATTTGTTCATTTTGCGATATATTAAAGGTTTTACCAAAACTGGATGAGTTTATTTACTTTTTTTTTTAAAAAAATAATTTTATTCTAAAAGTATCAGGATCCTTAGCCCATTTTAAAATAAAAATACCTTCTCCTGTTCTTTGTTTTTTTTTGAAAGATGGGTGACCTAGTTTTGAATCTCTTAATGAACAATCTATTTATTAAAAAATAGAAAGCTAAGTGTTGAAAAAAATAAACAACTTATTGTTAAAAAAACACATTCTGTAAAAACCCCACATTTTATCGGACTTTGTGAAAATCAATTCGCTTAAGCTTCATATTTTTGGTTTGTTTTATTTTAACCGCTGATGGCCCGATTTTTTATTTACTAATGAAATAAATTACTTGAAGACAACATTGGATCTAATTCTAGAGTGATTCTGCGTACTTAATAATGTATTTCGTTGCGTTGTTTACCTGTGGGGGCAGATATTGTGGTACATATCAAATTCGATCAAACGGGCGCCAGGGCTACATTTTGAGCTTAAATACGAGATGTAAGGTATATTACGAAAGAAAAAAATAATTGTGAAAACGAAAACAAGTAGCTATTTAGTATATTTTTGAAACCGGATTCATAAAATTTAATCAAATAACATTTTAAAGTAATTTCTGGTCTTTGACATGACCAACTTTCAAATTGTTGGTATTATTTGAATTTTAACATGAAATTGCATATTCTTAGGCACATTTATACATATTGAAGAGGCTTGCATTAAATATGATACAATGGCCAGTTATGATAAAATATGAAGTTTTTCGAATTTACAGCATTTTTACTGGTATGTATCAAATTTGATACATTGGGCCGTTAAGGGTTAAGGTGATAGTTAAACTTAACACGCCTAGATCTATAATCAATGGAAGCTAAGACATCGCCGGTATGACTTTAAAATCAACATTTTCGTTTTGATTCGAGTTGCAAAATACAGATCACGTTGTTTCATTAATAAAACTAGTTTTAAAAATATTCTAAGACAACTGAGCCCGGCTTCGCCCGTGTACATAAATAGTTGCGTTACTCACATGACAGATAATTTCCAACCAAACTACATATATCATTACATTTAAATTTAATATTGTTTATATGAAAATTTTATACGGGGAAATCTACATTTTCGTACATATCTGCACCCCAGCGCCACCTATTGGGTCAAAACTTTGCCAATGACTTTCTATTTATTTAAATATTATATGGTGTCAATTTGAGCCAATTCGGCCCATAAATAAGAATTTTGGAAAAGCGACCCCAACGCCACCTAGAGGGTTCGAACATAAACAAAAACCATCCGGAACATCACACGAATATATGGTGTGAATATAAGGTAAATAGCTTCAGTGATTCAGCCGTGATAGTCGGGCATATGTACATACGCACCAACGTTTATAAATATTAAGATAAACGGATATCTCTCATTGCCCGATAAAAAAACTCCGTTCCCATGGCTGTCCGCTTTAGAGAGATTTCACTGAGATTTCCATTTATATTCAAAAACCTTAAAACCGGCTATTTTTCGAAGCCGTATATTGAACCGAAAAATCTTAAGCCCGATGCTGGATAACTTGATAACAATTGAGTTCCAAAATAATGTAGAGTTTAGAATTTGGCGAAAAAGGTAAGTATTAACTATAAAGTCGTCTCACGAATATTGTTCTGACTTTCACACAGACGTTCTACTCGTGAAAGAGTCAGCAGGCTTTAAAAAAATTATGAGTGAGTATCGGGACTCATGGTTAAGATGTGTAATTATAGCTATTCACTCCAGACAACGACAAATCGTTGGAACCTCGGTAAAGATGTTTACATACACAAGCCCAGAGCATGAATTTCTGAAATTGGAAACAAGACAAGTCACTCCTTTAAACGAGCACCTAAACTAAATTGGTATTAGATGCATGTGGCATGCCTTTGGGCCTTTGCAAAATGTGTCTGGAAGGGAGACATGTCCTAGGCAACTGCATCTTTCGAGATGAAGTCCAACTTGTACTCAATCTTGCCCAACTGCTACGCTTTGCAAAAGTAGCGGACGGATTTAGATCGACGTATGGCCCTGCAAGAAATCGCTTACTGGGCTAGTTTAACACCAACGTACAATAGACCAAAGGACAAAAGGACGCTCCATTTAATACATATACATCAGTATAAGGTTTTGGTAAATGGTAAGTAAGGTTTATTTTCTTCTTTCTTTAGGTGGCGCAACAGTTCGGGATGAACCAGGGCCTAGTTCCCCCAACCATTTGATACTCATTGAATGCTTGTCAGACATTCGAAAGAGGTGGCACCGTGAAAAAACTTTTTGCTGTTTGCTGGGATAGAACACAGGGCAGCATGCGTATGTGCTCACAAGGTTTATCTCATACAAATACTAAGGCGATGTTTAATATTACAAACGGAATACAGGTGAATTTTGTCATAACAATTCACCACGTCATTATTCACTGCGTACATAATAACTGTTCCCCAGAAAACTCTTGGGGTCCTAGTATACAATACATACTTGCATATGTAGATGTTTACGCATCAAAAAATTAAAGTGGAAGAAATTTCAGACATCATTCGTAATGATATTAATTCTGTTTGTAGAATGATGATTTTCATTTTAATAAAACATTTTTACTTCTACCAGCTGCAGTTCGATAACCTTTGCTCTCTTTTAACAGATAAGCTGATTGTGATTTAATGAAAACTAGTACTAAATTAAGAGTGTTATTATCACCATCGCAATGTGTATAAGGTTAGCCTTGTATATCTGTGCCGAAGCCCAATTTTGACAACAACTTTAAGGTCACTATTTCTGATAGCTCCTTCTGGGATGACCTAGAAGCTACAACAAACGATACACTTCTACACTGATAGCTCTAAAACTAATGATGGTGTAGGAGGAGATGTTTTCTCAGACAGATTAAAACATAATCTCTCCTTCCGCCACCCTGATCACAGTAGCGTCAAGTCCTGGATCAAGAAAAAAGTAATATCTACTAACGATATTAGCATTTTCTCGGATAGTCAGGCGGCCTTGAAATATCTGGAATCAGTCTCATACACTTCTAACACCACCTCCAACTGCCGTTCATCTCTTATAGAGATGACTAAGAATTTTAGTATTCACTTTTCTTGGGTGCCCGGAAACAGGGACATCTCAGAGAATTGTAAAGCTAACGAGCTCGCTAAAATAGGAAAAACAATACCTATTCTACCCGATAAGAGGAGTATAGGTATGGTTCTCGCTACTTACAAGCTAGCACTCAAACTTGACACAGTCAATAAAACCAACACTAGATGGGAAGGTGGAAATACCTGCCTTGCCATCAAAAAGATCTGGCCTAGACTAGATCTTTACCGCTCCAAATACCTTTTGTCCCTATAAAGACTACATATATGTACGGCTATCGGTGTCAGTATAGGATACTGCCTTATAAATAAAAAGTAAGCATGCAACTAGGTTTGGCATCCTTTCAAATGACAGAAGTTGCAGAGACGAGAGAGAGAGTCCAACACATCTCCTCTGTTCATGCCCAGCTCTTTCCCGTAGAAGAAAACTACACCTAGGAGAACACTTCTTCGACGATCTCAGTGACCTAGCACAAAATGACGTGGGAAGCCTTTATTCACTTTATTCAAAGCTTCATATGGTTCTCATAAGTAGCGGTGTTAAATATCCCCAAGATCGTTTGTATCACAATGGACCTCTATGGACCAAGGTATGCTGGTACTAGTTACCGGCAGCCACACTACCTTAACTAACCTAACCTAACCGAATCTGGTTATATAATAACAAAGTATAAATTTTGTACACTATAACCCGCTGGCTAAGTTCAGTTTTACCTGAAGTCAACTTATAAACCAGTAAGCCAATCAGTGCAATATTTTTTTTTCAACCTGAGACCTCTCATTCCGTATTAGGCACCTAATAACTCCATTTACGAATGTAGTTCACTTGCTTGCTTGCACCGTAGCGCAAGTGGTTAGTGCGTCGGACTACTGAGCCAGCGGTCTTGGGTTCGAATCCCGCCGCAAACACATAAAAAAGTTTTTCACAGTGCCCACCTCTTTCGAATGTCTGACAAGCATCAAAGAGTATCATTTGTCACGATTGAGCTTCTCAACTCGCCGTTCGGAGTCGGCAAAAAACTGTAGGTCCCTTCCATTCGTGCAAAAATATAACACGCACACACAAATGGTTGCGAGAAGCAGGCCCAGGTTCACCTCGAGCTGTAGCGCCAACTAAAGTTCACTTGCACTTGTACTATTATCCTGTATCTGACATGATGACTTAAAATTACTAAGCTGACTCTAATTTTGTTATAAAATAACAGGAATCAGATTTCTGTTGTGAAATAAAATTCCCATTAACTTCGATTATTTAACGCTCCATCCCACATAATCCAAAATTAAAAATAGGTTAGGTTAGGTCCGAAATTCCATTTCCCTTCATTTTCGAAACATAATCATCCCGATAAACCCAATGTGATATCAATCAATGTAACCACCCACACAAACACCCAAATCCACATCTACTTAGAAATTAGAAGCAATAATCGGCTGCCATGTTGAAATGGTTTCTAATATGACAAACGGTACACCACCAGGAGCAAATATATTAACCAAACTCGTAGCTGTCCTTCAAACTTCACGCTACAAGCAGAATCTACGAAATTGATTAATATCATTACTGTTTGTTGCTTGTCACTCGTACACACACACACACACACTCACTTCGACCAAATCATTAAGAGCACTTCCATTAACCCACACCCAGTTGTTGGTATCATTACACAGATACTCATTGCAGTTTCAGCAAATAAGATGAGGAATTAATGCGAACCGTATCCGGTTCCACCACTGTGCTTTGTTGACCACATTTCCTTCCAGCTTCCACCTCATGTCTTAGGAATTATCCCCGAGTACTTGCTCTACGGTTGCAGTGAAAGGATGAATAAAATATCGCCGTTTCATATTTTCGCTGTTGCATTTGTTATTATTTCACTTCTATTTGTACGAATGCCGTTGCGGGTAATCCCTGGTCCTTGTGGTTTTGATGAATCATATACAAGTAATTTTGTGGCCATTGTAGTGGGTGGTGGGTGGGTGACGCTGATGGATGATGAAGGGGGTGGGGGACTAGGGCTGGTGGTAAACTGATATCCTTGGAGCTTGACTTTGATGGTTTCACTGCGTATTAGAGGCGGTCTCACAACCCACTAGTAGGAGTTATGATGAATGAAAATTAATGAGTTGCCTTAGGAACGATTTATTTCTGGTGTAACTGGGTACAGTGTTGATTAATTAAAAAAAATACCAAATGGAAGTATACGAAATGGAACTGAATAATACAGAACTGATTTATAGGTACGAGCAAGGGTACCTGACGTAAAGTTGCAATGAATTTCCTGTTGCTTGTGTAAAAATGTTGTTGAAAGTTTTTTTTATTGTTTTGTTTTAGTCGGAGGGAGCTTTTAACTGATGATGACGATGAGATGTCTGTAATGATTCCATGAAGTAATAGGTGTGTTCCAGGTTCAAATTTATCTATTTCAGTTTATGACATAAATTGAAAGGAAATCGTTAAATATCGCTCGATTTAGTTTGGATGGCAACGGTGTAGCAAAATCGCAAACCAGGCGTCTGTTGCAGGCCTTTTTCTCGGAGATCATTTGACGTAGACTATTGAAATTTGGAACGGTGGTAGCAATTAGTGCCCCAAATACAGACCTGAACTTTAAAAGTTGAATTTCAACTTTGAACGGCTACTTTTTGGGGGAGATAAATGGGATGTTAAAAAAAATAATTTTGAGGTCATCGTGTGGGATGCCAAATAAAAGCTCGTTAAAACACAATTTCAAAAATATTTGAAATATTTTTTGTATTACTTTTTTCTTAACACTTTTTCAAAAACAACGTTAAAAAATTTATGTCCCGCTACCTTATCTCTAAAAATATCGCTCAGAAAAATCCGAAATATTGAGAATTAAGTGTTGACTGAACCAAAATTATCAGGATTGCATTACGTTCAACTGTTTTTTTTTTAAATTATTTTTTTTTTTAATTCCAACTACCCAAACGTTTACATACTCAGAAATGACGTAATCCTATCTCAATCACGTAAAAGCGGATACGTATAGGGAAATTTGTATGTGTGAGAGTGAAAATTGAAGGGTTGATCCTAGAAATATGCCCCGAAAATTCGCTTCTGCTACAACCATTGAGCTTATACTTAAACCAATGATTTTGTGCACATACACGAATCTTGATGGTTTCCTTTACATTATAATATAAGTGTCTCTACTTTTACTACATTGGAAAAAAATTTAATTTGTGTACAGGGCGCGAGAGACAAATTCTGAAATTCCACGCATTTAATACAATTCAACGAACAACGAGACTAAGGATGAAATCTGATGCACATGTGTAAATTCGTGGCACACTTAAAACATAAATCTATCCACATAAATCTATTACATATGCAAAAATAACTGATGGTAGGAAGGAACACCTGTTGCGCAAGTACGACTTGCACTTGACCGGATTTGTTCTTAAGGATAAGAGTGCTGCTCTGCTGTACTTCCTTATCCATGCAGCTCCGACAGATGCCATTGGCGAGAATTCCCGGTCTGGACAATGACCTGCCAATACCCCAACTAGGGCGCCGATATTTTTTCTGTTGATTTTTAGCTGGCTGCAAGTTTTGTACCGATTAAGCTGAGGCCAAATCTGTTTGGCGTGACTACACGTAGCAATGTTACTCCATATTTTATTTGGGTGTTGCAGTGCTCGCGTGAAGATGTTGTGCGTTGTGGTTTCTATTGGTACATGCGATTCACTTTCTGTGGCATATCGCTATGACCAGGAACCCAGCACAGTGTGAGCATGCA
This sequence comes from Brachyopa scutellaris, assembly GCA_949775065.1. Classification (NCBI taxonomy): domain Eukaryota; kingdom Metazoa; phylum Arthropoda; class Insecta; order Diptera; family Syrphidae; genus Brachyopa; species Brachyopa scutellaris. The sequence goes on from OX459113.1 coordinate 117,228,906, forward strand.
TCTGCTCGATATCTCATTTCAAGATGTGCGGCAGTGCCTAACCAATGAAGTCAAAGTTACGGAGAAAGGAATACGTCACAAAAATTTGGATTTGGGTCCACTACTTTGGATAGGTTCGAAAAAGTAGTGCATACATTATGTTCATTATGATACGACAACACGAAACGAAGAGCCCAAAGAAAAATAAACTTAAGCAGATTGTACAATATTTCGATTAAATTATTTAATAAAATATTTATTTAAAAAACATTTAAGGCCTAACGAATTTTTATGATTTTTTTTTATTTGTTTCGTCGCAGTTCTCAATAATATTATTTGCAGCTCCGAAACCTACATGGTAGTGACAGCACTGCGACCATAATGTCCTATTCTATTTTAGAACTTGAACGGCATAAAAAATATACAACATATTTCGGGCCAAGTTGTTTTTTTTGTTGTATTCGAAGTTCAAGTCATATGTTAAATCAAAAATATATGTATTCTTTTATAACATAGAAAAATTACATCTCGTCGGAAATCAGACGAAGAATTACTATTGCCAATCGCTGTTTCTTTGGGCTAAGAAGGCATTTGAGTCTTGCAGATGAAGATATGCTCGGCCGCTTCGAGAGAAAAATCCATCTTAAGATATTCGGTCCCGGCTTGGAGGAGTAGATTCAACCATGAATACGAGCTGTACAGCGACATCGACCTGATCAAAAAACTACCCATTGGGCATTTAAGATGGCAAAGACATGAAGAGCGTATGGACATCAACATTCTGGCTCGGAGAATATTCGATTCTAACCCGAAGGGCAGCGCAGCAGAGGCCGACCTCGCCTAAGGTGGCGCGCACAAATGGAAAAGGACCTTAACAAATTGGAGTGCGCAACAGGAAGCAGTTAGCTAAGGACCGGGCTAACTGGAAGGGGTTGTTGGCCTTGATCCACCCTGGACTGCAGCACCACCTAAGTAAGTAAGTATGCTTATGGTTGACAAAAAAAATGAAGGTAAACTTAAATTTGTAAACTTGTTTTACTCCTCTAACCTAATTTAAAACTCAAACATAAATAACTTTCTGAAAGATCAAAGCGTTTTACTGTCAAAGTGTCAAAGACAGTCTATTAATAAACCATCCCTTAATATTGCCACTCTCCGTCAAAATATTGGTTGAAATTTCAATTAAAAAACATAACATCATTATTAGATTTTGCTGCTCATAACACTAAGTTGCCCATGCACAACCAACACAAACAATACTCGTACACTTTCCGCCGACATGCAATTTTCCGCCACATTAAAATCGCAAAACAGTTAAATGACTTTGTGGTTACACTGCGAATTCCTTTCACTTATTACCACCAAATAACTTAGACAGGAGGACAAAGAAACCGCCTTTTCCCAAACCCCCGCTGCCATTATACAATCCAAATACCAATCTAGGGATGGGGAAACAGGCAATCATGAAACGCATATCGTGCAGGAAATTAATTATTATTACGTCTAATGACTTTTAAATTGGTATTTGCTCTTCGCCCAACATTCACTCTTATCCCACGCCATCATTATCTGTTGGATGCATCTAAGCGATCAGCTCCAGCTATTGCAGCTCAACTAAATGCTACGGAGGACGAATGCAATCCGAGCGGAAAGCTTACAATGGCAAACTTCGCGCAACGAGCTGCTGCTGGCACAAATTGAATGATTTCGCAGAAATGCATCCGAATCGGGGGAGTTGGGGAAAGCCATTATTTTATCCAGATGCTGGCTGGCAAAATACTGAAATTCGTTTCATTACTCGAAGCGGAGAAATGAACGACCTTCTTCAACGTCGGAGTCGTCGTCGTTGATATTATAACCACCCGAAAAGGGAGAAGGACTCCTATTTCAATGTCGTATCAAGCGAAAAGCTGCACACGTCAATGTCAGTAACAAAGTAATTGCTAAAACCCCCATATACACATACAAAACATACTTACATTCGTCCTGCATTCACATTTCAGGACCCACTGAACCGCGATGAATTTATTTTCGATTTGAATTTGCCGGGACTGCAGCATTTCCTGGTCGATTGGCTCCAGTGATTCGCTGTCCCACAGATCCTGTCCACTTTCGGCATAACTAAAAGGATCGCCCGCTTTAAGTGGACATAAAACTTCAACCTACAAATGAGAGTCGAAACGTTAGAATAGCAATAAAAGGAATTTTGTTGTGCTGTTTGGTTTTTTTTTTTTGCTTTTCAATTTTTGCTAACGAAAGGACCTTTCAAAGGACATCCCTTCCTACTACTCTGGGACAACACTCACTTGTATTGTAGTTGACACAGAAGGCACACAACATTTGTTTGAATGATGACATCGTCCGCATGTCTTTGGGCGATACAATTTCCTTGAGACACATGGCCCCAGGCGGATTCTCGCCGGACCCAGTCTCTGCATACTCCGGCACTCGTGTCCTTTCTAAATGCAAAAGAAAATAAGAAAAGAATGAGGGCGATAGGAAACTAAATAGAAATTCAAATTGAATTTTTTTATTGAATTTGCATATTTATTGGCATAGTCAACAGAAAAGGAAGTCACAAAAAAAACTATGCCCATTGGGATATGAACGAAAATGAGGTCCTTTTGCTTTCACTTTATATCAACTCACCCTTATTCTATGCTCGTGCGTTGGTGCAAGACTACTATCGACTAAATTACTAAATTTATTGTCATCACATTTGCGGTTCTCACAGAAGCGGACATTACTCAACTTGTGGCATCCGGCGGCTATGCTTGTCACTCTAGTTGATATCCCAATGCCACAATATTCGGAGCATGGTGTCCACGGACTGGATGATGTGTTGTGACATGTTGCGGTAACTACAAAGAAAAAGCAATATGTGAGTATTTTATTCTGTTTTTTTAATTACATGGTAATGCATTACTAAATTTTAATACTGCTGTAATCATTACCAGGCGGATGGATGACGAAAATATTAAATTTTAATTATCTTGCGAACTTCAGTATAAGAGGAAATAATTTAAATTTAATAAGGGAATTGACATAAGCAAATATTTATCAGTGAGAATTACTTCTAATCTGCGGTAAGAAAGTTCTACGAACACAATGCAATGGCTCGCAAGTACTTTAACCGAACAGCACACAATTTCCGGAATACTTCGTTTGTGATTGTCAAGACTTAACTAGACCTAAGCAATATTACTGACTGCTGGATTCTGCATTAACATTTGAGGAAGTATTGAGTACAACAGTTTTAAAACACCGTTCTTTCTAGAGAACCAAGAAACTTCTTAGAAAAAAGAGGAGTTTTGCACGCATGGAAGGGACCTGTAGATTTTGCCGACTCTGAACGGCGAATTGAGAAGCTCCTCATAACAAATGATACTCTTTGAATGGTTGTCAGACTTTCGAAAGAGATGGCACCGTGAAAAAACGTTGAGGTGTTTGCTGGGATTGAACCCGGGTATCATTGCGTAGTAGTCCAAAACACTAAACACTACGCCACGGTGCTCACAGATAAGAATAGGTGTCAGCATAAAATGTATGCACACTAAGCCTTAGAAAAGAGCCATTTTGATAACAGGGATCGAGGAAGGGAATGGTTATTTACCCGTCGAACCGTTTGTAGCTTCAGATGGCAAAATAGTCTTCGGACAACTATATTTGACAGGATGCCTCAGTTTCCGATTCAGACCACTGCCAAGTGAACCTTCGTTCTGCTGAAGAGAATAGGTACATACTAAATTCGTAACCCAAGAATCTAACCTCTACTGCCAGCAATATTTCGATATGTTTCAAGAATCAGTGTTGCCAACACGGGACGTTTAGAACAAAGACTTCTCGGTAATTTCTCAGTCTCAAACTGAATTTATAAAAAATTGAGCGATGTGAACGCACTCTTGATCGTTTTAAAAATAAACGCCCTCTTGAAACTATTTGTCATGCTTGCAACTTGGGCTACTCGAACGGCAGACTGGCCTTTACGACAATTCCAAGCGCAGAAAGTCATGGGTTAAGTCCGGCTAACCATTAACCATTAACAACGGCGAAGTCAAAAATTCATGAATTTTAACTCATGCTCTGTATTTGGTGGGATCAGAAGGCGGTGGTCTACTATGAGCTACTCAAGCCGAATGAAATCATCGCTGGGGATCGCTACCGACTATACTTAATGCGCTTGACCCGTGCATTGAAGGAAAAACGGCCCGAACACTCCGAAAGACACAACAAAGTGATTTCGCAGCAAGACAATGCTCGTCCGTACGTCGCGAAACCGGTCAAAGTATTAGGTCGTTACAAAAATGAAATTCCCGATTTACCGATCATTGCTAAAGTGATCGTTGCGGCGTAAAGTTGTGCAGAGAAATTGCAAGAAAAATTTAATCAGCTTAATCTTTCTTACGTTAAAAATACGCTACTAGCTCATTGACTTGACTTTTTTTCTTACATAGAAAATGCTTTCACCAACAAATTTAAGGGCAACTTTCGTTTTTCAATTTAAAAAAAAAACATGAACGCAGCCGCAGCCGACTAGAAAAATGAACGGTGCTTTTGGTTCGGGTTGAATTTTCTGTTTAACCGTATCCGGTGCAGCAATGGCAAATGCGTGGAAATTTCATTGCGTTCTGCGAACGCATTGAATGAAATCCGCATGGATAAGGTGAGCCACTCATTAGCCGTTTCTCTTTTTTAGTTCAGAGCAGAGCCTGAGTTGTCAAAAAAAAATTCGTGTTTCTTTTTTAGCTCAGAGTGTTCAGAGTGTGGAACGTGTGTTTCTTTATTCGTTCAGAGCGTGGGCTGAGCGCGTTCGATGCGCTCAGAATAAATTGACTGAGCATCCTGAGTAAAATGCTGAGCGCAGCCAAAACAACATTTGACAGATAGGAAAAAATCGAAAACAATTGAAATGGCGGACGAGGATTTTTGTTATGGCTTAGAAGTTAGTTAATACAATTAAGTAATTGTATTAATTAAAATTAATAACTAGTTTGATTATGCATAAACTTAATTTAAGGTTATAAATGGATGAAAAACAATTTTAGGTTATAAACGATTGAAAAATCATATGACAGCTAAGTGCTCAAGTGTGTTTCAAAATTAAATCAGAGCGCTCAGTGCTCAGACGCGCTCTGAGCACAATTAGTTCAGAGTGCGCTCGATTCGCTCAGGCTCTGTTCAGAGCTCAACTCTGAACTAATAAAGAAAAACGCCTATTGGAGAAAACTCCAAAGCTTCATCGTTGCCGACATTACCAGAAATGTGACGTTGTTTTGCACCGAGAATGTATCAATAGGCGTTTTTCTTTTTTAGTTCAGAACAGAGCCTGAGTTGTCAAAAAAAATATTCGTGTTTCTTTTTTAGCTCAGAGTGTTCAGAGTGTGGAACGTAGTGGAACGTGTGTTTCTTTATTCGTTCAGAGCGTGGGCTGAGCGCGCTCGATGCGCTCAGAATAAATTGACTGAGCATCCTGAGTAAAATGCTGAGCGCAGCCAAAACAACATTTGACAGATAGGAAAAAATCGAAAACAATTGAAATGGCGGACGAGGATTTTTGTTATGGCTTAGAAGTTAGTTAATACAATTAAGTAATTGCATTAATTAAAATTAATAACTAGTTTGATTATGCATAAACTTAATTTAAGGTAATAAATGGATGAAAAAAAAAATATGACAGCTAAGTGCTCAAGTGTGTTTCAAAATTAAATCAGAGCGCTCAGTGCTCAGACGCGCTCTGAACACAATTAGTTCAGAGTGCGCTCGATTCGCTCAGGCTCTGTTCAGAGCTCAACTCTGAACTAATAAAGAAAAACGCCTAATATGTTTCACAATATGTAAAAATGTAATCACAATGGCTTTTTCCATCAATAGTAAAGTAATCTCACACAATAAAACACTTTCCGGGTTTATTTGTTCAATTTGCATTTTCAGACACCGGTACTGGCGGGTGGTCGATTACTCCACCACCACGCAGAACCCAAACCTGAGCAGGTAAAAAAAAATTAAAAAAAGAGGGGGTGTTATAATTGCCTAAATAGCATCTGGTAGAAGTTTCATCGATTTTGGCCCAGCGGTTCTATGTGCCACCCAAAATGGGTTAACAAACAAGCAATTTATTAAGTATGCCAAGGAGACTTCGTGTGGTAATAAAAGCAAGAGGGGGGAGTACCAAGTACTAAATCATCCTCAATTTTGCTGAACTTTGAAGGATTTATAAATTAAAGAAAACAAATAATTTTAGCAAAATATCCTTATTTCAGGTTTTGTGCCTTTTCTTCGTAGACAAACAAGTAACAGATTTTGTTTTTCTTGAAAATTATGTTAAATTGAACAAACTATAAACTTTCATCAAAAAAATAAAGATAAGTCCAAAAAATATTAAAATGTTCAACTTTTTGGTGTCGTTCCTCTAATTTTGTCCAGCAGTGTATTTGCAAATCTAGACCACCCCGTCGAAATTAAGACAGAACTATATATAACCTACCCGATTTTTTTTTCACAGGAGCTAACTATAAGGACCACTGCGGACTAAAACAGTAAGTATCCATGTTAAAAAATGTATTTTATAGAATCTATTGTTCTGTTATTTGCTATAAATAAAACAATAAAACATTTGTTTATACTTTTAGTTGAAAATAACAAACCAAAACCAATTTCAGACGCTCGTAGAGCTGATGGAGGGGAACGAACAGTTGGCTACGGGTTTTTCGAAGGGGATTAACAAAATGGATGTAAAAAAGGAATGGAATTCGGTAGCTGAGCAATTGAACAGCAAGGGTCCTCCAGTAAGAGATGAAGATGGTTGGCAAAAGGTTTGTATAGGTATATTTATTTTATATATATAAAAAATCTAAATTTTTGCTTTTTTCAAGTCTGGGCCGACATGAAATATAAAGTAAAAAAAAAGCTTATCCAGAATAAAAAAGAAAAATGCAACTGGAGGAGGCCCAAGCCAGGTTCAAATTTTATCTCCACTGGAGGATGGTGTTGCAAATTTGCTCGACTACAATAAGTGGTTGAACAAAAGTGGAAGTTCCATTGGTGTATCCCAACTCAATTTACTTCAAAACCCCTCGTCAACTGCATCAAAAATTCAATTTCGCATTCCTCCTTCTTCATCCTTGTCACTATCACTACTTGTGTCATAAAACATTTCTGCACTTATCATTTTAATTGCTTATAAAATTACTGGCGCAAATTCATAGTCAGACTTTGATTAGAGTATAAAATCGATTCCACTTAAAACCGGTTTTAAATTTAAAACCATATTTTAAGTTTTGTTATTCATAGACACATTTTTCCCATCCTCTAACGAGTTCCTACTTTAAAACGTATTTTAAATGTTTTTTAATCAAACAAACCCAAACGTAAACATAATCTGACAGAAATCTAATAAATTCACATAAAAAAATAATTCAAACTTCAAAATGGATTTAAAAATAGAAACGAAAGCAATTTCCGTTATTATTTTTAAAACAATTAGTTTTTATGCATGTATGTAAATATGTAATGTACATACATACATGTATATGTATTTCGATAAAACGAGACAGGGGACAGAATTGGGAATCGATGGAAAGGGAAATGCTACGGCAATTTGTGGAACGGCATTTTGGAAGTGGTGGAAAACAAAGGCAATGAGCTTAAGATGAAAATATCAATGGATAGTAATTTGTGTAATTTTCTTATAAGAAAATATATATTTATATATCTTACCAACATTACACTGATTCTTCCAACAAAATGTATATGTATTGGAATTGGTAGCGCAAGATTCGTTTGAGGTTATTTCATATCAAGGATATCAATAAAAAATTTAGCAGTGGTTTTGTCGAACCTATACCTCGAATAAATTTCTTTTTCATCTAACTCCTCAAATGGGTTCGATCGGGTTTTATACATTTTTGATTTTGTTATCAATTTAACATCTTCGAAAATTTGGAAATCACGATCCCCGGAATCATTTTAATAACTTTGAATGCTGAAAAAAGCTGTTTTTATTTACTTAAAATGACGTTTGACTCATTTTAAATTTAAAATGGCTTTCTAAGTTTAATATGGACTTTATGACAACTATGAATACCAAAAAACCGGTTTTAACTTAACTAGGTGATTAAATATTTTTAAAATCGGTTTTATCTGACTATGAATTTGCGCCACTGATTTTTAAATTCATCGCACGTTTACACTCGTGAATGTCAAAAAAAAAACACCAATACTTTAACAAGTCAAAACACAAAACCTTTAATTTTTATGCTACTGATTAAGTGGAGACATAAACTGATTAAGTGAGTCATAAAAAAGTTCTATGCAATTCATTTGATCAACTAAACTCGAGTCCTCCATCATCGTTTCACCGAGAAACAAATTTTAAATTCATAAAATTTTAATATTATAAAATAAAAAATCTGTTAGCCATCTCTGGAGTTCCTCATTTCACTCAGACTCATATTCAATAGATATGAGGTTGAGGTTACGTAAATATCAAATTCCCTAACATCACGTAGAATCATAAAACGTAGACCGTGTTCCGAACCACTGCACGTTAAAAATGCCAACCCACCCTTCATCCCACGCGTGTACGTGTGAATGTCTTCATCCAGAGTGCACCGGCTTGGCACTCCTTCAAAAATGCATTCCACTACATTTCAAAAAAATAAATAAAACCAAACTCATACCATCAGCTGTCGGATTCTCGCACAGCCACATTTTACAGCAATGGCCAGGTACTTCGACTAGACGTGGCGATCTGCATGAAATCGTATCCTCTGGTGCTGGCAACTGCTCCTTTGGACACAGCGAAGAGCAAGCATGTCGTCCGTTCTGGAAAACAGAAAAACAAAAATAAAGAGAAAATTAACGAAATGCACAACTAAGAGAAAACAACGTATAAGGATTCAGGATATACAAAAGCAGATATACATATGTTAATCTGCAACCGAACTCTGTTTTTAACTGCCCGCAGGAGTCTTCCTGGCAGGATGCAATAGAATCTGAGGAAAACTCATAAAACAAAAATTTCAGTCGAAGCGCGGACCTAGAAAATAATTTTGAGGGTTTTCTAGAAATACAACGGGAAGTCTACTGGGAAAGGAATAGAGCGGGTGATCGGGAACATCGGGACTGGAGTTCTATCTTTGTCCAGCTGCATAAATCTTACCTCGCAAACACATTGTGTTTTACAATCCAATTTGAATGTCTGTCCATGTGAGTATGTGATGCTTCCAACTGTGCAGTTTGCTGTGTTTGTTGTTGTGGCAGGATTCGGTACACGATGATATGCAACAATGGAACGAAAAGAAGAAGAAGATCAAATAAAACATTTATTATTCGAATGCCATCTGACAATATGTACGAGTAATATGTAAATTTTTCTTGCTTTGTTAGAGTAGGGCTTGGCTTGGCTTGAGCTCACACTTGGGATGGCATTATGCTGCGGGCGTTAAGTGCCTGCAGCCTCGCAAGTATATCGCTTCGAATACAGGATAGAAATAGAAAATTGTCATTTTTACACTTGGATGGTTTAACAATTTAAAGGGAAGTGTCGAAAGTGTGTTACAGGCCCTTCAAAGGCGGAAGAGAAATTGCGATTATACAAGAAGTCTTTTGTTTAAGGGAGGAGGTAGAAATCAGGATTAGGGTTAAGTGAAATTGCCTTCGGGTTGTAAAGCAATTAAGATGGAACACCCAACGGAGTAACGATGGAAGCTTGGAGATAATTATAATGTCGATTGTGGTAATACAGAAAATCATAGCTCTGTCATTCTATGACGATATTTCACAGCTGTTACTTAGTCATCGAAAATCACGACAAAATTGGAAAAATGTATGATACAAAAATGCATGCTCTTAGTGTTCCTACAGCCGTTTATGTCCACGTGAGAACGGAACCATCAACTTGGGGAATTTTGCGAAATGACTTGGGACTAATTGACTCGAAAACTAAACCCATAGAATACAAACCCACCTCATTGACGCGATTCCCGAAGAGGTACTGGAACTCACCCTCCCGAGTCCGTTTATTGCTAACTATGTCTGATGAGGCCTCATTGTCGGATCATCAACACATCAGGTTCGATATACCTGGTCAAATGACTCAGGCACCTTCCAGATTTATTCCTAAATTAACCAACTGGGACAGGCATGGTGAAAACCTCACCATAAACTCAGAAATTCTAGTTACGTCTATTGGTTCTATAAGAGACATTGATGAAGCTGCATACGAACTAAAAGACATATAATTGACCTACTTTCATAACAGCTGCGTCACTAAAACTACTACGAATAGTCGCAAGGTTCCCTGGTGGAATGACCAGCTTGATTCGCTTCGAAAGGAAGTTAGGAAACTTTTCAATCGTGGGAAGAATACAGGTTCACTCTCACTTATTATAATAAAGAACTAAGCGTGAGTCATGGAGAAAACACTGCCAAAATATTGGTAACATGCCGGTAGCAGCCCGATGGTACCTTCATAACGAACCACTTCGCCGGTTCGTCTATAAATAGTTTAAACACAAATTCTTTTCTCACAAATCATAGGGTCGCTGTCGAGAGTAGAATATAAAGTCTATCTGGCAGGTTATTTAGCCTAGATAAAGTTAAATGGACGATAGGCTCTTTTAAACCTTTTAAAGCTCCTGGTGGAGACGGTTAATGTCCAGCACTTCTCCAAAAAGGACTGGACCTAATACTACCTGCACTTCTCGCTTTATTTAGAGCCAGCTACACCAGCCTCTTGGAGGAAGATCTTTATTCTAAAGTCCGGAAATAAGCCGAACGAGCTGCCTAAATCATACCGTTCTATCAGTCGGATCTCCTTCCTTTTGAAGTCCATGGAAAAGCTCCACATTAGGGGTATGTTAGATAGGTCTTCTCCTCTGCAGTCAAGTCAATACGCGTATAGAAAAGACAAATCAACAGAGGATGCTCTCCACCATATTTTCAATAAGATAGAGTGGGTTCATCGCTCCAAGTATATCACTCTCTGTGATTTTCTTGACATAGAAGGCGCCTGTGTTGCCGACTCAATTTCAAGAGCCATTAGCCAAAGATGGATCGAAGAACCGACCAACAGCAGGATAAGGACCATGCTGGAAAGTCGTATTATAAAATCCACTTCAGGAGATATATCGTAATATTCAAGGGTGACAGTAACCACATTAAAACACCAACTTTTAATTTAGAACAACCAATATTCACATGAATAGCTGAACTCGGTACTGCGCCCGCTTATGGTAGCTTCCACGATTTGATTTTTTTGACATTTAATGCGCTAAATTATTGTCAACAACAAAAGGAAAACGACAGCATGACAGCTGTCAGGGTTATTAGAGTATTACATAAAAGAACAACCTGTTTTCATTGTTGACCAATATTTCAAAAATAATGAAGGTTTAGCAGGTTATAGTTCGCAATTCTCATACAAAATATGGTAGAAATAGTGATTTAACTTTATCAGAGATTGATTCAAAAATTCTCTTCCACAAGTCGTCCATTATTTACAAAACATCAAAGCAGTTTGTGAGAGCGTTGCAGGAACATCAATTTGGCACCGTGGCCAAGAATTTAATATTTCGAGAAACCCTACAGCGAAAGATTTGCATCTTCATGTACGAGTATACAAAATGCCTGCTGACCACGCACAACGAAGAGAGTTCATTGATTAGATTATGGAACAACAACAAGGGGATGCTGACTTTTCAAACAAAATCATCTTCAGCGATGAGGCTCATTTTCATCTTGATGGCTTTGTTAATCGTCGAAAATGTCGAATTTGTGATTCAGAAAATCCACAAGTGATTGTTAAGAAACATGGAGTCACTGTTTGGTGCGGATTTTTGGACTGAAGGCATCATCTACAGCGAACCAATACTTCTTAGAAAATGTGGCTGGTCAGGCAATAACAGTTAATGGTGCTCGCCATCACAAGAAGATAATCCAGTTTCTTGTGGCGAAATTGCAAGATAAAGAGGTGAGGACATGTGGTTTCAAAAAGGCGGTTCCACATGCAACACAAGCCGAGTAACAATTCAATTACTACATTAGTCATGAGTCATGGTCGTGTAATTTCCCGTTCTGGTGATCAGAATTGGCCGCCCAGATTATGCGATTCAACGCCATTAGATTTTTGCCAACAAACTCGACCACCTACGAACCAAATATAAAGTGAGAACTATACTATACTATATGAAGTACGCCCATAAAAGTGTCTTTGTGTTATGCGTTTTGGTCCTATGTTTGCACTCTTTTTTGGATCCAATTTTGTCCGGGAAAGTCCCGGATTTTCATGCTCGTTAACTAGTTTCTTCAAAATATTTCTGGCAACCCTACTCTCACAACACTCACTCTTCGCGTTACCGTTGAAGTTTCTGCTGAGTTACAGTGTGGTTTACAAAGAAAGTCTCTTTTTTGAAAACTCGTTTTACAATATTTTGTTTATCCAGATCGAATAATATGGAAACAGGGCATTCTAGTACAATTATTAAAGCAATAAGTTTTTAAATAGATGAATCGAAGACAGTTTACAGTACTGCGTTCCATAATCTCGTGGAAGCTGTTAGGGTTTCCTTCTAGGAATATTTTAATCAGCGTTGATATACATAGACCTTATCCTCACCGGTCAACTGATCACTTCAGTGTCAGAAGGAAGATAAAAATTATCTGATATTCCAACTTTCGGAACTTGGGAGGGCTTTCTTTCCTTTTCTTTTCAAATTTAAACCTCCTCAAATATTTCTGCTAAAAGTAGACATTTTTCTTTGGCTCCAAGAAATCCAGTATTTGCCTCCAAGCCAGTTAAAACCTTATCTCCGGTGAGGCAAAAGGAGCTCGCAAGTCGAATAGTAGTAGAATTGAGATGGCAATAAAGGAATATGAATTATGCTCTTATGAATTTCTTTTATAATTTTCAATGGATGAACCAGGCTCTGTAATGGATCCGACCAAACCATCACGAATAAAAAAGTACAGCTGTGAAGACGTGATTTATCCCACAGTCTTTATCCATACCTACAAACAATTACATATCCTTAGAGATTCAGCTCAGCAGAAAGGCGCTGTGTAATCAAAGCTGCCAGAAATCAAGGCTGAACGTTATATCCTGTATTTATTTATATGTAGTACAGCTGAGCTCTACATATGTAAATGAAATGGATAACGGCGATTAACTACCCTACCCCAGCTTTGACGTGTACCTAAAACCTTTAACGAAAATCCCTCTATTTGTCAATTCCATCACTAGCAAGTATTAACTTTATAAAATACAACTCCAATCCCGTCTCAAACCATCTCTTCCTCGTATAATTCAAGCGCGAAAGTCCTATCAACACACACTTGGTAAATCTACATTCACATGAATAGGTGGACAAATAAAAAAGAAAAATCCCCATTAAATCCCCAAAACAGAGACGAAGAATAAACCAAATACCCGCCCCCTCCCATAGACAACTAAGCAATACACACATGGACGGTAAAAGGACGAAAGAGAGAGAAAGGATAATCCTCAAAAAAAAAAATATAGGCTAAAGGTTTTTCATATTCAACATTTTTTCTAACTTAGTTTATTTGAGGCCAGTCATAGTGGGCTGTAACGATGTAAGGTCCTTTTAGCTGTGATTTAAAAATCATCCACACCAGTCATGATACGCAAATGAACTGGCACTGGCGTACCTTTTATAGTAAGGGTACAGAGCAAAGGCAAACAGAAAAAAAAAATGTAAATTGCGGTTCGTCCTTTTTGCAGTACACAACTTGCCTTATCAGAATATATACACTACCGACATAATCATCATCCTTTTGGTTGATGGAAGACTTTTATTGCCCGAAAGTGGTTGCAATATGATTAAACTCATGTTCAGCATTAGTCGTCGTACCTCTCCACTGGTTTGTCGTGGGTTTTTCTCAAAACCAATGATAAAAGGTTTCCTATTCCTATTCCGCCCGCCGAATGTCAATTACTATTCCTAAATGAACAAAGACTAACAAAGTTTCATACCCTGTCTCTGCTCTGTTTCGTTTCAAAGGAAACTCAATTTAATTTTTCAATTCGGTGACAAAGTGGATCACACTACAAACCCACACACCTACATACTCGTATGTATGTATGTATGTAACAAAGTGAGAAAATGTGAAAATTTGTAAAAGGTTGTGTCGTCCTTTTTGATTGAACCATCGAATACGATACAATTACACGGACCCCTGGCGGTGATTGACAAGCACAAGTTTCACGATATCGTCCTGCGGATACCTAAAGACTTCAACTGGCTGTCCTGTCGAGAACGTAATCAAAACGAAAATGAAATTAAAAGTGTAAATTGAAAAGCGTGGCGTCTTATGTAAGTCTTTGATCTCGAAAGGAGAATGAAAACATTTTTTTCTTCTCTAAGCAAAGGGCGTGAGTCTACGTGACAGTATCTAAGAATTTATGAGACATCGCCAACCGTGGAATCGTTAGGGGATTACTTTTTTTCCACAGAGCCATGGGATTTACGGAACGCACGTGCGTTTTAAGATGATTTACATTCTGTCTGGACGTTTTTATGACGCAGTTACTCGTATACCTACGCGCTTTGATCAAGGAACTAGATGGTTCTATTCGCGGGGAATGGGTCTATATATTGCTCGAAATAAATTATGGTATCATATTTTTTTGCCACCATTGTTAAGAGATAAATTTGGTTAAGTGACAAAACGAATGATTTATCTGAAAGATTAAATCCAAAGAAAGGTTTTGAAGTACAGTAGAAGTCGGTTACAGTACGGTTACGGTACAGAAAACAATTTATTAAAAAATATCACTTCAAATGCTTAAGAAAATTGTCGAGGAAAGATATCACTAATTTCCAATGTTTGCATTCCAACATTTGTATTTGAATTTAAAGCGGCCCATGGCGTATTCAGGAGCATGCAACTGTTTAGTGTTGCCACTATAGTTAATGCTTCGTTTATAGACGGAACGTGCACTGATTCGGTCACCTGATCTGCAGTCGAATTATCGTCATCAGCATTATTCAATTGAATATCTGATACAATATTCTCAACTGTAAGAAACTGTACAGACTTACTTTAGATTTAAAATGAATATGAATTACATACTTCAGACGTTCACAACTCATTGCCAACATCTGTCAATACGTCCCAATCTACTTCTATTCTGCTAGTGGAATGTCATCCTCATCTTCGTATTCAATCAGGCTTTTGTTACGAAAACTAGCGTGTCTAAGGCAGTTTTTTATAGTGCCCATGGGCGCTATCAGCCGCCTTTTATTATTATGGATCAGATCACGGGCATAACAAAACAAACCGGACTACATTGCACACCTTTTTAGCTCAGACGCAGAACTTTAGCGCAAAGTTGCCGTTTTATTATAGAACATTTAATCGGAAACAGACATTTAGCAGGTTTTAGCGCAGGTTTCCGTCACGGATACAGACATTTAGCAGGTTTTTAGCGCAGGTTTCTGTACAGGATACAGATAAGCAAAGTTCACAAGCGGAAGTGCATCCTACTGAGAAATAGCCGAACTTATTTTCAGATCACGAAAATAGATCCAAATGAAAAGCATGATCTCGTATTGTTATTGTAATGCATACAAACGAATGACCCAATCGGGATCATGGGTGATAATAATACGCGGCTATCATTAAGATGGCATCAATAACCGTAATCTTATAATCTCGTTTGGATTCAGTATGTTTCAGGTTTTCTAAAATCTGCAATTTCCTAAACTGAGTCTAAAGTGATTTTACGATACCTTGATCCAAAGGTTGCAGAGCAGAAATGGCATTCGGGGCAAAAATACGAGTTTAATAGCTTTTAAAGATTGGATATGTAGATGTGCCGCACAATTATCAACCAGAAGTAATTTTTTTTATTTTTTTGGTTGTTGTTAAAAGCTCCCAGTCCCATGCCTGCAAGACTTTTTCAAAAATAATAGGCGTTATCCAGCTTTCGGGTAAATTCAGAAACACATCACTGCATTGACGATGCTGAATCCTTTTTGCCAATAGTTCAGTAACGCAAACTCTTCTTTTTTCTGTACCCGTTATATTAGCAAATACTAAGACTGTCAAACGATTCTTACCGCCCTGTTCTGCATTTTGAGTGAAAGTGGATTGAAATTGATTTTGGAATTCACTAGAAATGTAGTTCAGTGTTATGCATTCCGAGATTTGAGATTTTCAGTTCCCTGTTTAAGAATTTACAAAACAATAATTCTATTAAAAAATACTCTATTTTATTTTAATTGGTTAGTGAAAATCGCGAGGCTTAAGGATGTGAGAAAAGGTTAGTGGGAAAGGATCTTGATCTTGGCCTTGGTAAATCCACAGTCAGCTAAGTTCTTCGATGACATGTTAAACAGTTTGCAATACAAGTTCTGTTCAAAGTGGAATAAACTGCAAGGTACGCAGATGGAAGAGGAAAATATGTTCTTTTTTTGAAAAATAAGGGATTCCGGCGATTATAGATTGGTATACCCCTAAAAAAATATTTTGTTAATAGAAATTATTAACTACAATTTATTATCTTTTTCCGTGCAGTCGTTGGAAAACCTTCACTCTTCAACCGTTGTTCTAACTTGCTCCATAAATCCTTAGTACACGCGTTGTCCCCTTTAAAAAAAGCCCTTTGCAAAATCTTGATTTTCTTATATGTAATTTAAGAGAATACTCTCTTAATTCTAATTTTTATGTTTTTCCCTATTGATCAAATCAAGTCTTATTTCCTTAATTACATTTCATTCAATTCAATTCACTAAAACCACGGGTTTTTCGGAATGCAGAACACGAATTTACAGTTAACATTTCGAGTGGAATGTAGAACACCAAAATATTCACTTTCGATCATACAATTCACAATTCATAATTTCACTTAAAAAATAGAGGTAATGCCAAATTCGGCCTTATTTCGCGGTACCCCTGTAGTTTTCGAAAAAATCATAAGTGGGAAATAATTTCACAAAATAACTTCACATCAAAAATGTGCATTTATTTCCCACTAGAGGTGAAGTTATTTCTCATGTGAAGTTATTGCCCGTGAAGTTATTTCCCTGCACCTTAAATATTCCCATTTGACAAAGAGTTTCTGAAATTTTTGTAGAAAAATATTTAAAACTCTGCCGTTGCGACGTCATTTCCGGTGACCCCTCGGAAAAAGGGTGCTTGCGCGTTGACAGCAGAACTCATGACAGGATGAACTGAAGCTAAAAACCAAAAAATGTGTGTTTAAGTTCATACCTTAAACTAGAATTTGAACGAAGAAAAAAACAAAAAAGTGAAAATTGGATTTTTGGCAGACCTTTTTTACAAAAAATTTAAAATTTCGGTAAAATTTGCTCTACATTTCTTTTTTAAAAATAGTTGTTGCACGAGAAAAAAAATGAAATCCTTCATCCAAGTCCTTGTCAATAATATCTCAAAGACGTGTGTAAAATTTCATCAATATCGGTTCAGTAGTTTTCGAGAAATCTTAACAAACCAACTTTGAAAATACAGTTGCGAGAAAAACGCGTTTTAAATTTTGAGTGACAATAAAACTGAGCCCAACTGGCGTTGAGTGCGCAACTTCCCAAGGCTCTATCTCCGAAACTATTACTCCGATCGACTTGAAAATTTAGCACAATATTCTAGAGATGTTGTAGAACAGAGTGACCCCTTAAGTTCACACATTCACATATTGAAGTTCACGCATTCACAAATTGAGTTTATGCAATTTCATTGCTGGAAGCATAGAGAGAATGAAGAGAATAGTTTGACATTTCAAAATAATAGCGCCGAATTTTTGTCTAACATAGCTTCCAAAACTGCGTTTAGTTAACTGGGAGATTAGTTCAGAGTCCAGAATGTGAAACTGAACGAGTTAATCTTCAGTTTAAACTCTCAATGTGAAACTGGGCATAAGTCTTTAAAACCCAATAGCTTGCCGAAATCGTCAGCCTTTTGCTGTAGTATTGGTCCACTTATAGGAACGTTCATACTTCTAATGTCCTTGAATCATACTAATATATAAATATCTATGTCACGCTTTTACCTGTCAAACTTCTTCCAGGAGATACAAACACTAATACACACAATGAAGTAAAACTTCGTATCCCTGTTCGTTAACATCCTGTGCCGATTTTTAAACTAATCTCTGCGCAATATTATTTAAATTATGTAATTCAAAAATAAAAACATAAACACAATCCACACTTCTTTTGTGGATTGTATTTGTTGGTAGTTTGCAAACGTTGGGGTGCCATCGCACTGTATGATTCTTCGAACTAAATGGCAATGTATGGGTTGTAAGTAACACTATATTTTTTAGACAATGGCGCAGCCGGTCGGGACAGCTAGTCAATTTAATAAAGCATTTTCAATATCTACGAACTTTCCACTTTATGCATTTTTTAAATTGCTTGAGCTCACATAAAACTGTTCTTTTATTTTTTGTTTATTTTTTTATAACTGTTGAAACAGTTGGTTGGGATGTTCCAAATTCATTACACAAATCAGTAAGTACCGTTATATCCGGTTCATCGTTATATCAAGTATTGTTATAACTGATTTCTACTGTACTTCTACAAGCGAACACTTTCGAGTATCAAATTCGAGAGCATTTGTCAAAGGGATGAAATGAGTCTTTTTCACATTTATCAAGAAGAAGATTTCAATTAAAACTGAAGATGTCTTTGAGTCATTATCATTAATAAGAAAAAAAAAGGATATCACCCCAAAAGTGTTGTGTAAAACTTTTAGGTTTCAAATAACGTTTTACTACCGGACCATGTTTTGAAATGAATTTTTGCAAAATTGCATATCCATTTACCCCTTTCAAGTAGAGAAGAAGACCCCTCAATAAAATGTTCGTACTTTTCGTCCTTTATTCAGATTTCGTCCAGTAAAGACCGTATTCCAGTTTTAACTTCCGCAATAAAACTTTCATGTTTCTTCTGATTTAATTATTAAGTTTCTTCGAGGATAAGCTGAACAGAAATCCTTTCATGAGTCCTGCACAAATTAAACATTCAATTTGACATCAAAATTCAGACTCTGTGTGAAGTTAATCAAACTATTAAACCACAACGCACAGAGACCAGACCGTTTACAATTCTATCGCAATGAATAGTCATAAGAAATTTGTCCACCGGAATTTGTAAGTCGATCTGTTGTGTTTATACGGATGATGGCCATAAAAGCCATCCCCTGTGCATCAACCCCCATAGCCGGCGATCATAAAACTTCGCCGACAGATGACCCCACCCCCACTGCTTGTTGATAGGATTTAAGAAGAAAGACGTGTAAATCGTCTTTCAGGGCATGTCTCCTTATGACATCATCATGTTATTTTGATCCTTGTATTTCTTTTCCTCTTGTTGTTCTACCTTCGCATTTGATATGCGGACGAGGTCATCACTTGACTAAACTTTTCACATCAAACGAAACACACGGGTGTTATATCCCCACCATCCCCACCCCACACTGCCACTGCCCTCACCTCCACCCCACAGCAAAACATCAACGATGGGGAGTGAGGAAGAAGTAATAAAAATTGACTGGCATCCGGTATTCAGGACATGCACAATGAATATGTTCCCAGCATGACCAGGATAAAGATTCCTTTTTACTCCACACACCAACGGAGAATATGATAGGCATTTCGTGTCCATATAATGTGTACTTACGTAAACGCGGCGCGGCGGAGACATCCTTTGAGTTACACTGATGCAGAATCCTTTCACTGGCGAAGAGGATCTAATATCTTGATACACAGCAGCACTCAAAGGATACACACACGTGAGAAAAACCGGAGGCTTTGATGGGAAAATATGATTTTTTTTGCAACTTCGTGACTCGAAACCTACACATGCGAGCCAGCCATGCGACCTCATCTCATGCGAGGAATCATCCTCGTCCTCCATCAAGTCTGAAAGTGCTTTTCAGTATTTTTTTTTTTTTAATGAGTGCCTGCGTGAGGCTTTCGAGCTTAGACATACTGAATTGAAAGTAATCCTTGTGGAAAATAGGATGAAGGAGAAATTACGCATCAATTAGAGGAAGAGGTGGAAAAGGCATGCTCCAAAGGAGATCTACAACATTGGAAATCCTTTTAAGTGGTTTCGAAACGTAAAATCCTTAGAAAAACAAAAACCAATGTGGGAGAAAATTTCTTTAAAAATTATTTCCATCGTCGACGGTCGTACAAGCTTTGATAATGCATCGTGTTTCGCATGAGATCCTTGCGATTTGATGAGGAGTAAGCCTTTAAAGAGGATATCCACCGTTGCGTTGCGTTGGTTAAATTAGATACATATTCGTTTCAAATAATATCTCGTGGGTTTTAATGCGGAGAATTTCGTTTTATGTACGTAGACAGGAATATTACGATACTTCTAATGGCAGGTGGGTGAACGGAATTTTTTTGGATCAACACTCGTTAACCTTTTTACAGTCTCACGAAAGTGGAATTGACGTAAATTTTAAAGCATTAATTCCATGTCAGGTTATTACATAAGTGGTGCGTGTTTGTTCTGGTTTATTGCTTTAAGTGATATTGAACAGCGGGGATATGAGAATAGGGATGGATTTAGAGGAAACAGTTTTGGAGGGCGAACAATTTAAGGATAACAAAACATCTATCTTTATTCTTTTTAGAACCAAAACGAGAACATATAAGGAAAGGTGGAATGCTTTTGAAGTGAAACTTCGTATGGCGACAGGTAAGTGTATAGGATTACTGGTTCTTCGTGCAGCTAATACTTCGGAAAATATCTAGAAGCAACAATTGCATACTTTCAGTGAGCGTGA
Organism: Brachyopa scutellaris; assembly: GCA_949775065.1. NCBI lineage: Eukaryota > Metazoa > Arthropoda > Insecta > Diptera > Syrphidae > Brachyopa > Brachyopa scutellaris. The sequence continues at coordinate 117,249,669 of OX459113.1, forward strand.
TAAAACCTCACAATCAAGACACTGTGTGTGGGAAGTCGTGTAATAGCCGTCTATCCAATTGCTTTAAATAAATCGAAAATAAATGAAAATATTTTAGGTAGCGCCACCTAGCAATGAGAGCTCAAAATTTCAACACATATCTAGCATCGAATCCACCTTTCTGCACTGCTGGCAATGCTCATTTCCCGAGCACCGACTACCAACACCGAGTGACATTTTTCAGGAGAAAGAGACAAAATTACTGCATGAGATTCTTCGAACTAAATGACAATGTGTGTATTGTAAGTAGTATCATATTTTTTTTTAGATACGGACGAAGCGGACGGGCGGCACAGCTTACCCGAAAATCTAAAATTCCAAAATCCTAGGATCCCGAAAATCCAAAAAACAACGAAAACATTTAAGAAACGATCTTTGACAAAGCAATATCTAATACAAGTTCATATCGAACGCAGATCCTATTTCAAAGCTTATTTCAGGACGCTCGTTATGTTCGGCGCTATTTTTTTTAATTTGGTTTTTCTATAACATAACGTTTTCTTATTCTTTGCTTTTTACCGGAAATTATTTTCGATATACGTACATGTTTTTACACTTCATCTAAAAGAGCGATCAGTATATATGCCAATGCGTTAAACTAAAATGAGTTGGGTACGGTATCCCGCATTTTATGATCCCGTTTGTTAAGATCCCGACCTTAAAATCCCGACTTTAAAATCCCGCTTTTTATAATCCCGCTTCTTATAATCTCGCTTTTGCAGTCAGAACTATATGTTTTATTTTAAAAAATGCCTTGCAATCAATTGCATGCTAAACAAATTTCGCGCGAAATTTTGTTGTATTATTGTATTGTATTGTATTACTGTGTAACAAAATTTAAAAAAATTTTTGTTTATGTACATTTTTGGATTATTTATGCTTGGTATATGTCAGCTCATTTTAAAAATGCCAAAAGTTCTTCTCAACTGTTAGCTATTGCTTCAGAATTTTAACGAAAATTTGTCATTTTTGAGCATTTATGCACTTTTGTAATTTAAAAAAAACATATAAAAGAAAACTTAATTCAAAATGTTACTTCAAATTTTAATAACCTATTATATGTATATCCAAACAAAAAAAATATTGGCACTTCCATATGCATTTAGAAGTGCAGAGATTTTCTTGTTTTCCTACTGTGAACTTTGGAATTGCCGCTTTTTAGGTGCAAGACGTAGTCACCCATCATATTTGGATCCAATTTACCCCGGTACCGGCCCTCCACTGAAGCGATGTATTAGGGAAACGTCTCAGCATGTTTTCCACTAATGCTCCCCACGTTTTCAGTAAAAAAAATCTAAATGAGAGTGAAGAACATAAAGTTTTAGCGACATCCTGCACCCTAATATATTAAACCTACCCACTAAGTTTTCTACTAGTTCTACATAATTTTCTAGTTTAATATTTCCTCTTTTTATTTCCCTGAATGCTGTTAAAGCATAACTACTTTTCCTGATTCTACCAATAGGTGGAACTTTACGATTTTTGAATCAGGTATAGTATAAAGGCTACGCTTAGCGGCCATCTTTTCGTACGATAGTTTTCAGTGTCAGCACGACTGTTCCATAATTAAATGAAACATTTTTATTTATTTTCTCAACTAACGACTATTCACATTCACTTGCAGAGGTCGAATGATAGGCTTGCTCTGCTTGCATCTCCGTTAACACATTTCGCGATGCCGTTACCGTAAAGCTAACAGTTAGAACGAATGAATACTCAAAATATACTTGACATATCATAAGGAAGCAGAAACTAACAAAAAAAGAACATAAACAAATTTTTGTTACACAGTGTTATGTACTAACCTTTTATTAATAACTCGTATTATTTGCAACAAACAAAAAATAGAATATAATAACAAATATGTATAACAATTCAACAAACATGCAAATAAATTAATAATATTCATTTAACCCTTAAATGCCCAACGACACGGATTTTTTTGGAAAAAATATATTATATGTTAAATGAAACATAAATATTGAATCAGGTGCCGAAAAAAAATAAAAAAAATTTTTTATCAAGTTATTGATAAAAAACTGGTTGTATCTTTAAAGATACACTGGGCATTAACTCCTCAAACGCGTTCTGAAAATGATTTATTATGAATACATTATATCATTTCACATAATATAATTACATCAGCATCATTTTTTTTATCAATTTAGTGCTGCGAATCCATAAGATATTTGATTAAAAAAAAACTCAATTTTTTTAAAATTTGTTAAAAAACATTGCAGCCAGTAATTGTTTAAATAATAATTGCAATTTAATAGTTAAAAAACTGAGTATTTTTTTGGAGGTAGAATTTGAGTCTATAAACTTAAAAATATAAACTTCGAAGCTTAAATCCTAATATTAACGAAAATATCATGTTTTGAATGGTTGTATCTTTAAAGATACACTGGGCATTTAAGGGTTAAGTACTCAAAAATGAATTAAATAAAACTCAGAAGTTGTATATTAAATATGTACATTGAAATATTAATGAAATAACCAAATTTATTTTATATAATTAGTTCAATTGCATAATGTGAGCGGTACGACGCATAAAACCTGATTTGGACATATTTTTCATAATTTTGCGTTTATTTTTTCTTTCAGGAACTTTTCTTATTTCTTTCCTGCAAAATGGAGTAAAAAAAAAATAAATAAAAAAAAAAAACAATCTCAAATTTTGAACTATGAATTTGTTGAAATACAGAAGTGGGATTCTGTGAAACGGTCAAAGCGGGATTAAATGCGATTTTAAAAAGCGGGATTTTAAGACGCGGTATCCTAAAAAACGGGATTTTAGAAGACGGTGTTTTAAAACTTTTTTGGTGGGATTCTTGAAAAAACGGGATTTTAAAAAGCGGGATTCCGATGCGCTCCTACATTAACTGAAACTAAAATCTAATCTATTAGCTATCGCACTGAATCCGATCAACACAACATTGAGAACTGTAAAATGTTGTTCATTTTTAAAAAAAAGTCCCGAAAATTTATGTAAAATGAAAAATTTGCGCAAATTTTGCATTTTATATAATTTTTTTTGGATTTCGTTTGCAGGATTTTGTCTTTTCGGGATTTTGGATTTTCGAGATTTTGGCTTTTCGGGATTTTGGATTTTCAGGATTTTAAGTTTTCGGGATATTGGATTTTCGGGATTTTTGATTTTCGGGATTTGGGATTTTCGGGATTGTGACCCCAACTCTTTGTAACAGTTTGACTCTTGGTTCCAGTGGCCAACATAGGCTTGACTGCTCTGCGAGGAACTAGGAGTTGATTTCCTTTAGATGGGAAGATGGATCCAGCTGGACTGTGGCCCTAGATGACATTTTGCGGAAGCTAAATGAGAAGATTCACCAAGGATTTATGAAGAGAGCAGCGTATTCATCGAGTCGCTTAATCTACAAGCAATTAAGCCATAGTTTGGTGGATTTGGACAACTTTCACGAATCTTCAAGACACGAGGAGAATTGTTACCTCTGAATTTTAGGCTGTACAAGGATGATCTTCCAACACTCTGCACTTTGTGCAACTTGCGTGAAAAAGAAGATACATATGTATCACTTTCAAGAGACGAGGAAATACCATTAGAACCAATCTGTTTTCTCAATGAAGGAAGTTAGTTCGGATTCTCAACGGCTCTAACTGGAACATTCTTTGCACCTATGTATCGGATGCCCTTGCGTTTAGGAACCAGTTTATGGAGGAATAGATTCCCCATATCTTTATCTTTTATTAAAATTGTCATTCTTAAGTGAAAAATGTATTTCAATAATTTCAATAATTGTAATTTAAGACAATGAACGTATCGACGCATGAAATTGTCAATCTGGCTTTTGCCATTGCTAAATAGAATTAGTAAAAGAAATTGTAATTAGGAGAAAATAATTAATGATCCAAAAAATCCAAAGCATTTGGAAGCCTAAATATGTTTGGAAGAGCATTTGAAATGCAAGAACTCAACGTTTCTTCTTTTTTCTCAATCTCAACATAAGTACTACATCCAATGTTGAGATCGAAAAGCCTTCAAAAAGCATTTTAAAATTCAGCTTAAAAGAAACTACCAACAACACTGGGTGACTCCCAAACCACACAAACCCAAACGTAATAAAAAAAAATCGCAATTTTCTTACCAGGATTGTATCCTCCGGCTGGATGCTGAAAATATATTTACTCTTGTCAAACACACACTTTCACAGCGTTCTCAAATATTGACTCTCTTACCTTAATGTCCTTGCCACCTATCACATTTGCCTCGGCCCAATTCAGCAAACTGTTGAAAAGTATCCCAATCAGTGGCAGGAGTATAAGCATTTTCTGAAATTACACAAAATAAAAAAAGAAGAACTTAAGCTTTATAGAAGGTGACCAGAAGAATAAAGAAAAAAAATAAACCGGAAATTTCCATGTTACCGAAGCGTGTTAAACGAAGAATAAGCAAAAGAAGATAAAATCCGCTTCCTATCTCATACATATACTCGTACTTGTTATTGCCAACAAAGAAAAAAACACCGAAGCAGAAGAACTTCTTCTAATGGAAAAAAAGGTAACTATCCCCAAGGGAATACCACCACCGAAGAAGACCACCACGAGTGAGAAGAAAAGAAAAGAAAAAACATCCAAAAAAAAACACGAGAAAATTGCTTACGTACAACGGTAATAGGAATGGCGAAGATATTCACTAGTTTTTGGCAGGATTAACCCCTGCGGAAAGTTTACCAGACCTGCCAACAACAACAACTACTCCCTCTTGTCGAAGAAGTTTACTGTCGAACGCCTGCCGCTTTGCCTTATCGTCCTTAGAAGACTATTGTGCTATTCTCTGCACAACTACTCGTACGTACTTATATACCCTGTTTGGGGCCCACGAGGCACTGAATACCTTTACACTGGGCCATAAACCTCTTTCGAGTTAAAGACATGTACTCGTACTCGCATGCCGCATGTGGAACGTGGACGAGCGTCTATTATGTTATTGGTTAAATTAACTTTGCTTTAGCCCATCAGGCAGGTTAGTTGTAAAAGATGACCCCAGGGTAAGGAGTTTGTTATGAATTTCATTGAACCCGAGTACATGTATTCCCTGCCGATTAATGAAACCTGCCCACCACCACCCACTCTGTCCGTTGGAGTTGCCTCTGGCATAAATATTGATTGTTAAGGATCATTTTGGTGCGTGTGTCTGAGTTTCAAAATTTGATTGATTACTTGTACACTTCTTTCTCTAAAGGCTAATGGATAAATTCATAGCCCCGCCATTAACACTGATGCCCGGCAACAATGAACGAACGTCTTATCAGTCTTTCCGTCGTTTATCTGGCAGGCAGGTGCACAAGAGTTATTAACAGTTCATTTTTGTTTATTCTTCAATAATTAATGACTTTGGAATATAAACTAATTTTAAGTCTTTTGTGGCATGTAAACGTTTTAGGCTGCTGCTGCCGGAGAAGCTGTGATGTTTTCCTACTTGGGTTGGCTACCTTAGAAATACTTAGTTTTAAAAAATGGTTATGAAGTTGAAGTGACACGAAACTTTGAGACTTTGGAAGTTTGGCTTAGTAGGAAGGGGTAGGAAAGGGTGTAGAATATGACTGGATAGGAGTTATGAATATCTCTTCAGACTACTTAACGGCGCACTGTGGGGCATTTTTGCAAAAGTGCTTGCAAAATTCAATTTTCGCGTGTGTCTATAATGCAAAAAAAGATTATCTTATGTGGCCTATTTCACCAACTTACAAATTGTAATTTACAAGTGGTTTTTTTACAAATTTGTAGAAATATCGATTAATTCGGTTTCACAAAATGTATTTGTTACAAAATTGTAGTTGTAGTTTACAAAGGGAAATTTGTAGAAATATTTTTCTTTTCGTTTCACGAGTTTCAAGAGTCAATTTCTTTTGTAGTTTACAAGTTACAAATTTGTGAAAATTGATATTTTTTGTTGTTTTCTGTTTCACCAAATGAAAGTACTTTACAAATTTGTTCAGTTATTGACAAAATTCTACAAATGAAAGATCGTCTGTAATTTCATCTACAATTTGTGCTTTGTACATAGAAATCCCTTTTTGAAAGTAAAAATATCTTTGCGGCGTAGGCATAGAAGCATCGATAGTGAAACAAGTGAATATTTGATTTATTTTGGTGATGGCAAATTTATCGTTCGGGTATAAACTACGAAATTTCAGATTCTTTTGCCTTCAACGAAAAGTGCATCGAGGCAGCAGTTTCGTACAGTTTTACACTGGCTTAGAAATGCGAACAATATCATGCGATAGCAGACAAGCACGGCATATCTAAATCTACGGCATGCAGATGTGTCAATCCTTTTTGTGCAGCCATCGTTGATGTTTTTTTATGAAAATAGTGTCGTTGGCCAGAGGAACAAGAAAACATCTGTGAATGGTTCTTTAATAGAAAATTGCCGGTAAATATTATTTTTTGTAAATACATTCTGTCAAAAAAGTACCGAGAATTGATCATTTTAGTACGCTTAGGAATTGTGAAAATTATTTTTGTCGCTAATTTGGCACAACTGACCTCTATCCGTGAAGTTTGAGAGCCAGCTGCCCTTTAATTTGTTTACAGTGCTCGATTTTCTTAAGTGGGGGCTATCATTGTGATCGAATTTCTTGCCAGAAACCCACAAAATATCATCTGATAACCTCCGTAATCAGCTGATATAGCTCCAGCTTTCTCTTTCCAAAACTCAAATTACCACTTCGAGACTCCCGTTTTTGTATTTTACTGACCAATCCCCGGTATTTTATTGACGGAATGTAAATATGTATTTACAGTTTAAAATTTAGCAAATTTTTTTAAAGGTATGCCAATGTGTGTATTCACGGAACACTAATTAATATTGATTCACCCAATGAGTTTTAATCAGCGCATGTCGATAGATGTCAAACAACATCTCGAATATATTTTCAATCTTTCTCAATTAAAATACCATGAAATAGTTTCATAAACTGTTTGCCAATTATTTTGGCATTATGTGTCACTATATTTGAAAATTTACCGAACAATACCTACTTCTTTTTTTTATCGCGAATTAAACTTACAACGAACATTTTGCTTTGCTTATTCATAGCTTTTAACTCGTCAGACTCTTACAAATTTGTAAGAAAAAATTGTAGTTTACAAGTCTGACAAATAAGCGGTGCAACGTAATTTTTTTGTAGTTGTAACAACTTTATTTTCTGCAATTTATTTCCTCTTTGTTACAAATTTACTGGAAATATATTTGCAGTTTGTGAAACAGAAATTAGGTCTACAAATTTGTAATTGTAGTTTACTATTACAAATTTGTGATTGTAATTGTCTGTTTGGTGAAATAGGCCAATTAAGAATTGTTTGGACCTCAAGAAACCGATAAAATTATTAGATTTGGACAATTGGTATGATAAGTACAGCTAGTTAAAGTTAGGCTATTTTTAGTGTAAACGAAAAATTGATTTTCGTTTGAGTTCTGGGTGTACAAATTTGGTATAGTGGTTAAAAACAGATTGGTTTTCTACTTTCTTGGTACATATGGTTGTTTTTGATTTAAATGCAATCTATTTTTCTTTTTTGAAGTTTTAATTTTTTGAAATTTAGTGGTTTTTTGAAAATATGTTTTTAGCACATTTTTTTGTCTTTATGTTTAAAAAAATGGTACGACATTGTGTCGTCTGAGCTCAACGGAAATTTAAAGTACATGTATTTCTGAACATTCTCCTAGAAGCTCAGCTGCAAATATTTATTTGCAAATCTTTGAGCTAGAGTGATTTCATTAGTGTAAGTCAATTTTTTTTTTTGGTTTTTTATTTCAATTTTTTTTCCACATTATTTTTTTTTTTTGTTTAAGGCGAAAATAAGTTTGTAAATATTTATGTATGTATGTATACTTTACAGGTAAAAAAATGTGTACCAATTCATTGTGATAAGGATTTTCCCGTTTTCAGGCCTATTTTTGGCAGCCCCTAATCCTCTTCATAAAATCATAACTGGAGTCAGTAAGGAGGTGACAAGAAGGCTTCAAGTAATACTTAACGTTCTAGATTGTAGAGAAAATGTTGACGGTGCCAAAATTGGAGAAATTATTCCGGACTTTGAAGAAGGATTCCAAGAAATCTTGTTTTTTTTTTTATTAATAATTTTTATTTATTTATTTATTTATTCTCCACTGTTAAAAACTTGAAATATATTATTGAAATGGTTTGTTATGTTGATGTGCCACTTAATTAAAAAAAAATTTTGCAAAACAAAATTTTTTTTCCTCCACTGTTTCGCCTAAGAAAGATTTGAAATTCTCTGCAGTTAATACAAACATTAATATTTGAATTTAATTTTAAAGAAAAATACTATTTTTACCACTTTTTGTTTAACATGAACTTCTGGAACACCCTGTACAGCATTTTTCCTAAATTTTAGCATTTTTTAGCATTACACCACTTATCATACTTTTTTGACTTAAAAATTCCACCGAAATAGCATATTTCCACTCTAATGTGCAGCAAAATATAAAAAGAGGGCTTTTGATACACCTGCAAAAATATTTAAAAAATTTCTTGTTCGTTTACTTTTATGTACCACTGTGACTTTGTGCGACTTTTAGATATACTGTATTTACTTCAGTTACCTACTTTTGACAATTTTTGAGGTAAAATATTAAGACCATTTCCTTTGGAAAAAAGAGTTGTATTTCAGCAGAAGATTCTGAAACACCCTGTAAATATTTTTTCTTAAAATTTCTAAATTTTATAGCCTTGGAAATTTCCTTGTCCCGATATCTTTTTTCGTATTTTTGCAAGCAAAAAAGTCAATTTGCCCCACTGTGCGGCGATGGCAACATAATTTTAAGGCAGACTAAGATGCTGAAGAATACCAACCAATATTTTCTTCAACCTGACTTGAAGGTCAATGGTGGCCTCACTCCCAAACTTAGCGAAATATATGTAGGAAAGTAGAAAAGATATTGAAATCTTGCCAAAGAAATCTTCTTCGTTGGTTGTTTTGGTTGACCTAAAAGAGGTATGGTAATTGTGAAAAAAATTCGCAGAAGAAGTTCAACTACACAGTAACGATACAATTGAAACAGGAGTCGGACAGAATCCCGAAAACCAAAATCCCAAAAGTCCAAAATCCCGAAAGTGAGAATGAAAATTTGTTTGTAGGAAAAATGAAACTAGTATGGCCTGAGGTTGAAATTCCACCGAATGCGAGAGGAACGCACGTATTAATATTTATTATTTTAACCTATTTTTTTTCTGGCTTATTTTTAAAAAAAATTACATACTGCACTGTATTGCTTCACAACATTTCCAACAAAAAAAAATTCAGCGAATGTGTTTAAAGCAGTTAAAAAGGGGTTGAACTGTTTTGCCTTCGCCTATTTATATAATGATGATGATGATAGCAAACTTCAAATAAACAAAACATAACAAAACAGTTCAAGTCTTATTGACAATGCAGTATCTGATACAAGTCCATACCGACCGCAATTCCCATTAAAAACTTATTTCGTTCATTACATTACATTAACATTTGCGTACATTTTTTTAATTTTGTTTTCCTTATAACGTAACGTTTTCTTATTCTTTGGTTTCTCCGGAAATTATGTTCGATATAAGTACATGATATATGTATGTACATGATTTGCCCTTCGTCTAAAGGAGCGATCAGTATACGGCAATGTGTGAAACTAAAATCTTATCTATCAGCTATCAAACTGAATTAGATCAACACAACTGAATGCGCATTGCCAATTGATTGCATTTTCGGAATTTTGGCTTTTCGGAATTTTTGATTTTCGGGATTTGGGTTTTCGGGATTGTGACCCCAACCCAATTGAAAATGTACGTTGGGGGCTATCAAGCGCCGCGCCGGTTTGATACTCGCCGATCATAAAATGGAAGCAGTGCTTGTTACGAGAAGGGAAGTTCGCGGCACGGTTATAATTACAGTCTGATGGCATGAAGTAGTTTCTCAACCGTTTTTTAAGTACTTCGGAGTGATTATTGACGCTCGTCTAAATTTGAACCATCACCTAGATCACGTTTCCAAAAAATCATCGAAAACTGTTAGTGCACTTTTAAGACTAATGAGTACTATCGGAATGAAGGACTTCTTTCTACAAGAGCTTAAAGCTCTATATTCATGTACGTTGCAGAAATATGGTCTAGTGCCACGAAAGTTAAGTTTTACGTGCGGGAAATCAAATCCGTCCATCAACTTAGCGCTTTAAGGGTCGCCAGTTTCTCATGATGCTATACTCGTCGTATCATCAACGTCATATCATCAATGCTACTTATGGACATGCCCGTTGAAGAAATAGAACAACTATAAAGCGGGCAAAAAAAAGTCGAAAGGAATCGTAGTATCAAAACCTGGCCACATCAATGGAAAGGATCCATAAAATAAATATGGACGCATCGTCTCATGGCAGTGAGCCATGTATGGATTAAACGGAATCACGGGGGAACGAACTTTTACCTGACTTAAGACAGGACACGGCTGTTTCAGAGAATACCTGTCTAATCGCATACACGATATGAACCCATACTGTCCATATTCCGAAACTCTTCCGGAAAACGCGGAACACTGCCCACGATACAAAGCCTTGAGGATCACCCCACTAGAGTGGCTCACTCCCGATAATGCTTCAAAATGACAAAAACTGAACCATCGTAAATCGTGAACATCAACGTAAAGCAAGTAGTAGGAATAACACTATAGAATAGAGTAAGCTAAGGCTTTAATCCGACCTCCGCGAAGTAATGCCTTACGGCGCGGCGGGCGGTGTCGTTTAGAGGTAGTTTTAGATGGTAAGAATCCGGCACTAGCAATGTCAGTCGGATCATTTGGTGCCAGCATGATTTTTCTAATAAACTTAGGCAATGATTAGTGAACCGAATGTACCACCCTTGATCCAACCAATGAATCAGAATACCATGCGCTTAGTGAAGCTATTTTATAGAAATAGCTTGCCGAGCAAAATCGTAAGTTCAGCGAAAGGCATAACAACCGCTCCAAATGAGCTAAATCATTTCGAAGATGTTTCTCTGATTGCATTGGGATGACACCAAATATCAACTGGTATGCTTCACAAGTGCTGTAAAAATTTATTAACTCTAGCTCCCCCGACATGACGATTTGAAGAGGAGGATGATATTCCTCTTTTAGTTCTACGGCCTCAAGAATAGATGCTCGTAGTTCCGAATACAATGACTCTTATTAAAAGGTTGCCCCCAAAGGTAAGAGCAGCTCTTTAACGTCTAGGTATAATTGAACAGATTACATTTCTTTAGGCCGACATCACAGCGGAGGATTCGGAATCTTAGAACAATCTTGAAATTTTTCGTCAAGAAGATACTCGTGCCAGCCCATTTCAGGAAATTATTTATTGACATTGATAACGTAACAAGAAAGGTGTTAACTCCACAGAAATGTACTCGAGCACTGTTCAGAAGGTAAAGCATAACGAGGACGTTGAGAGTTTAAACAACGGTTTAATTGGGCCGAACAGAACGACGCGACGACGTTGAAAATTCTAAAATACTTGTTCTAAAAATAAACCATTGCATTTGCCAATTGAATGTTAAAATACACAGTCTTATTCTTAGCAACAGCCAGGTATGTAAATCTGAGAAAAATCCCGTGCAGCCAGACTCATTGTGGTCGCCGTGGCCATGGTGGTTAGTACGTTGGACAACTACGCAATGCTGTCCGGGTTCAAATCCAGACGGGTCTATCACGTAAGGAGTTTTTTCATGGTGTCACCTCTTTCGAATGTCTGACAAGCATCAAAAAGAGTATCATTTGTCACGATTAAGCTTCTCAACTCGCCATTCGGAGTCGGCAAAAAACTGTAGGTCCCTTCCATTCATGCAAAAATATAATACGCACACACGAATGGTTGCGAGAAGCAGGGCCAGGTTCACCTCGAGCTGTAGCGCCAACTAAGTAAGTAAGCCAGACTCATTATTGTAACCTGACAATTGTCCAAAGCCGACAACTCCATTTTGCCATAGATTTATATCCCGTCACAAGTATCGCATCATCATAAACGTGCATAAAAACCATCAACATAATTCAACCTAGGTGCATATCGAAAAGAAACACTAAGCAAGAAAGTATCCTTTTAAATGAACTTGTTCCTCTCCTGTGATACAGCTCCCATTTCCCACCAAGTCAACTGCCTATAAACAGGATACACCTTTCATGTAAGAGAGAAGATATTTCCGAAACGTCATACGCCGCCCTACACGTATTTGCCTATGAAAAAAAAATATTATTTTTATCCCTCCACCTGCTGTTTCCAGAGGTTCTTTTTTTAATAATTCATATTCATTCATAAAAGCATTTTATCCTGAAAAAGAAAACTGAAAAAAAACACATTTTATTATTATTGAACCATAGCCATCATGGTTATCCCCATTCATCAAAATGTTGATGAGTAAATCTTTTCACCTTAAATCCGCATCACTCCTTACTGCCTGCCATAACCGTTTTAGCAACCCCAAAAAAATAAAATGGGAATGTACCCACCCCTGCCACCATCCTACCCAAAACAAAACGCCATTCAAAAGAATTTAACTAAGTGTCGAATCATTATTTTTAATGAGACTCTTCATCCTCTTCAAAAAAATAAAAAAAATATGTATAAGAGGCGTGTACCTATATAAAATGAAAAGGTCCTTAAAATATAAGAAGAAACTTCTTTACTTGTGATGCAATTTAATACGACATCATCCTTGTGCGGAAAAAAAACAAAGAAATACGAAAAAAAAGACTACCACGGATGGGTGACACTTAAATGACAGGTAAACAAGGTTGTTTAGGCACAAATCATAGTGACAAGAAAAGACAGTGTCCTTGCAACTCCTTACAGTCTCATTTTGTACCCGTTGTGTACAATAGATCATTAATTAGTGAAAGCATACTATACCTTGAAACGATATCTAATAATTAGTCCTTTACAGGAGGGGCTTGGGAGCATGTATGACTTATTGGTCTTTCTGAGACACAAAGAGCAAGTAATTACTTTCAGTGTAAATGAAATAATGAGAAATTTAACCCATTACCCTGATCCTTAAAGCCACTGAAGGAGCCACCACACATGGAGCAGCCACCAGAAGAAATATGTGTATTCTGACAGGTGCTCTGTATAAGGACATTGTCGTCGGATGGATGTGAAGTTTTATTTGTAATTTTCGAAATGACTGAGTGACCGCCTCCTCCGCACAAGGAGTGGTTGTCCTGTAATTTGTTCTTCAGCTTCAGCAATGTAATAGCCAACAATTATGGCATGGCTATAAGAGGGAATGTACCAACTTTGGGCTTGGCAATATGTCAACTACCACTTTGTTGTGTTTTATTTTCCCTCACAGTGGGTGTTCCAAAAAAAGAACAGCGTCGGTTGTTTGCCTGGTTGTCAGTATTTATTATAATGTTTTGCAGTACGAGAAAACAGCAATTTTCGGGGATAAGGGTTAGAGCAACTTCTAGTAGTTGGAAAACAACCAAATGCTATGTAAGTGCTCCTTTTTAGATCTCGAACGAGGGACTGTTGCGAATCTTCTATGATTCGACGTGTGACTATTGATACAACAGAATACCATTAATTTGTCGATTTTCAGTATTCTCGAATGTTAGGCTTGTTATCTGTTCATTTTTTACAAAGCTACTTGACTATGAAGTGGACTGGATAGGACAAGCTCCCACGAAATGACAGGTGCGAAGCAATTTTAGATAAAAGTCTTGACTGATATCATAATTTTTGTTAACTTGAATACCTACCGCCTTTCTAATAAGACAGCGATATGAATTAAGCTACCAGTACACGGCATGCCAAAACCGGCATACCGACCGACAAAAGGTGGCATGCCGTGTACTCCGTATGTTTGGGACACTGTCATGCAGTTGGCATGCGTATGTCGGACACATGCCAGACCCAGAATGGCAAGTGTACATGACAAAATTGGCATGTCGTGTACTCGGCAAATAATTTTGTTTGTAACTGCATGACAGAATTTTTGTCATGTGTCATGTGTTTGCCACTACAAATCCACATGCCACGGCGCGAATGCACATGCCATCACATGCCATCATTTTTAGTATGGATTTCGTTTGAGGAAAAACTGATTTGTTGCGTATTGGTATTAGAAAATCATTTAATAAAATAATTCATTTCAAATCTTTCAATTACAATGGTATAAGACTATAATTTGATCCACAAATTTCTAAATATTGTCCAAAACATAAACCTGAATGGTTAGTAAAAAAAATAAAAAACTGGATAGTTATTCAGGGTAAGGTTTTGTTGTATTTTACATGGAAAACATGCTACTGAAACACGTTTAGTCTATATGGGTTTGAAAAAATCACGCCATAATAAGGAATTACTAAATTTATTTGTTTTATATAGCAATGTCCTGTCCAAATTTCAGCCCTTTAGGTCAGCGGTTTGGTCTGTCCGCTGTCTGTCAGTCAGTCAGTGAACTGTTTTATATATAGAGAATATGCGGTGTTTCGATGCCATTTTCACATTTTTTTCGTCGTACTCGCTGCTATGCTGGTCAGATGATACAGATACACGGCCAAATAACACTGCGATTTTTTTTTTTTAAATAAGTAAATCGAAGCACACAATACGCCCGTCTATTTTTAGCAAAAAAAAAAAATGCGTGTAAAAATAATACAAAAATTACAGCATATAACAGATAATGGCATGCCGTGTACTCACAAAACAGTTTACATGACAAAGTTTACAAAGTCGACATATTGCATGCCACTTCTGTGTGGCATGTCGTGTAGTCGGCATATTTTTGTTGTCATGTTCACATGCCAACACATGACAAAAAACCACATGACACTCGCCGCTGGCATGTGAACATGACAACTTTGTGACAAAATTGGCATGCCGTGTACTCGGTGTATTTCAAGCACATGACACAATACAACATGTACGACATATTAGGTGTATGCCACGGAAAATATTGTGACGTCAGAGTGGCATGCGTATGTCGGTCTTGGCATGCAGTGTACTTGTAGCTTTACTGATAAGGAAGACACGAAAAAATTTACTGATTCAGCAATAATAGAATGTCCAGTAAATCGGTTGGCAGCCATCAGTTGCAAATTTTGATCATCATTTTATTTTGAGTTTAGTTAAAATAAAAGGGAGTCCGACGGAATCCCGAAAACCAAAATCCCAAAAGCCCAAAATCCCGAAAATCCAAAATCCAGAAAATTCACAGACCCGAAAATACGAAATCCCGAAAGTGAAAATAAAGATTTGTTTGTAAGAAAAAAAAAAATAGAAGAAAACTTATTAAACATATTTAATAAAACTAGAGACGCACGTATTAATATTTATTATTTTACCTCTTTTTTTCCTGGCACAATATTTTTGTTTAAAAAAACATACATTGCACAGTATGGTTTCAGAACCTTTCCAACAAAAAAATTTAAGCGAATGTGTTGTGTTTAAGGCGTTTAAAAAGGGGTTGAACTGTTTTGCCTTCGCCTATTAATATAATGATAACAAATTTAAAATAAATAAAACATAACAAAACAGTTCAAGTCTTATTGACAAAGCAGTATCTAATACAAGTCCATATCGAACGCAATATCCATTAAAAACTTATTTCAGAACGCTCGTTACGTTTCGCGTAAATTTTTTAAATTTTATTTTCCTTAATAACGGAACGTTTTCTTATTCTTTGGTTTTCACCGGAAATTATTTTCGATGTAAGTAGATGTTTTCACATGGATTTGGTCTTCATCTAAAAGAGCGATCAGTATACGCTAATGTGTGAAACTAAAATCAATTAGCTGAAACTTAAATCTAATCTATCAGCTATCACACTAAATGAGATTAACACCACTGAACGCACATTTCGAATTGCTAAATATTACAACACTTATGCCAACGAGAATGGACAAACATTTGTCTACTTTCCTAAAAAAAAGTCCCGAAAACGAAATCCCGAAAAATTATATAAAATGAAAAATTTGCGCAAATTTTGCATTCCATATTAAGGAGGTCGTAAAGATAACGCTAATCCACCATTTTAGGGTGTCCGCCATATTACATTTACAACGTCATAAAATATACTACACTGGTCCCTCGCTTTGCGCGACTTCTTTTTGCGCGGTTTCACCTTTGCGCGAAATGCATTTGTCTACCAAAATTCGATTTGCGCGGCACTAACATTTCATTTTTCAGGAACGCAACCCCCTAAATTACATTAAATTCATACTTCGCTTTGCGCGATTTCGCATTGCGCGAGACTTTTCATTCCCCTAACCCCCGCGCAAAGCGAGGGACCAGTGTATATTGTTTGAGATTCTACTCGTCAAACTCTTCTATTTGATATCCATTTCATGTGGATTGTGAAGAAAAAAGTAATCCGCCATCTTATGGCATCCTGCATCCACCATATTGAATTTAGAATCACGTCACTTAGCTAATCGTATTCTACTTGTCAAATTCTTTCATTTGATACTCATATTTAGGATGTCAGAAGATAACGGTTATCCACCATGTTTGGTCGTCCGCCATATTAGATTTACAAGATCATGAAATATACTATATTGTATTGTTTCCGGAATTACACACGTGTGCAAAATTTCAGGATGATCGGATATCTGGAAGTGGGTGTAAAATCGATTCCCAGATTCCATGCTCACAGAAAGTAAAGTAAATATAAAGCTTGTAATATTTATAATAATAAAATTCAAAAACCAAGTAAAAACAAAAATTGTATACCGAAATCTAATAAGCACTGCTATTATTTTGCTCGCTACTGTAAGAGCAGGTTTTTCTCTCCTGTGAACATGCACATATTTGCACGGGTTGTTTACACTAGCGCGCATAAAAAAAATAACCATACGTATGTATGTATACAACCCTAAATACATTTTTGTATCAAAATATACATCCGTTTCTTCTTGTGCCGTACGTGAAATTTCTGGCACTCGCCGCAGTTTTATTTAGAAACTTTTCACCTGACAAAAAGCGTTAGACATCTGTGAAGTATTTTTTCATAAAAGTGCGCCTTTTCATCTAGCTTCATATTCCGTGACATGCTGGTCATACTTAGTGGTAGTCTGTCAAATATTGCGTGTGCTAAAATGCGTGCTATTTCTAAAATATTTATGTAATATATGTATATACATATATATTTAGGACTGCCTATTGAAGAGGTGTTAAAGCTGTAGCTGAAGATATGATGAAAAAATTGTATGCCATTTTTTTCAGCTAATGAAGGAACTTGACCCGCAGACTCCAAATTGAACACAAATATTAAAATCAACGACATGACATCTTTTATCTTGGCTCCACTAGTCTCCTTCAGTTCATTCAAGGCCTTCCTGAGAGATAATCGCAGGCGATTGTTACCAGAGAACTTTCAAATGTTTTTGGTTGTACAGTGCTATTACAATGTTAATAAAAATGCATAAAAACCTTTATTATTAAATAGCTTATTTTGCCTTTGTTAGCATTGATTTTTGTCAACAAAAACCGCTCCCTGGTTATGAGCCTTAGGCGGTGATTGTTCACCAAAAATGGTCTTGCTCACTTTAAGACGGTACTAGATTCACAACTTGTTGATATCTGTGAAATCTGCCAAACCGTATCCACATATAATTTATTGAATATTTCGTTAAATCGATTACAGATAGGGTATCATGGGCTCCCTTTCAAATGATTGTAGCTTTTCGGATCGTGATTTTTATTTGGTATTTTGTGTTATCATTTTTATTTGTTTTAATTAACCAATGTCCTCCGGCAGTGTTACAAAATTTCCATCCCCACCCCACTCCATCCATTGGAGTTCCACCCACTAGCCTTTTATTATCTGTTGGGCATGACTTTTGTCTGTTCCGCTGATGATTTAATTAAAAATTAATGAACGTCTATTATGAAATTGAATTAACTTCAATTTAGATGCCAATTAATTGCTGTTCAGCCGAAGGATAAGTGGAAATTGTGAATTGTCTTTGTGCTGTTGTGCGAGTATTATCGTTTCCGTTCAACAGTTCGCGCTTTCACATTGTACTGTGCTGCTGGTGATGATGGCGAATTGTGTGGTAGTTATATACGAAGGATTATTTTTCATTTTATATGAAAGAGAATTGAATGATAATATTGAAAGACTTTGATTCGTCTGCGCTCAAGTGTTGGTAATTAATTTCACCGACAGTGATTGCTATCGCAGATTAATCCTTGATGTAAAAAGGAATCGTTGTATGGAAAGGTGGAAAGGAATGGCAAATTGTCCCATTTTCCATTTCTATACTTTAACTCGGTGACCCAGCGAACTGTGTTCCGCCTAAAATTGAATTATTAATGTTCCTTTCGAAAGTCGAGCCTCTCTATTGAAAGAATGAAACTCTTTTGGAACTTAATTGAAGCCAATGCATTTTATTTACACGGAAAATTGATTTCACACATATCAGGTCACTGCAACGCTTTGTTGTTGTCCGGTGCGTAAAAAAATAATGCAGACGGTTTTCCGACCGCGAACTCGCCACGTACAATTGTCCTTGCGAAAATCTAGAAAATGCGAACTTCAATGTTGACTATCGGCGGCATTATTACACTAATACAGACAAGTCCTGAATGAAAAATGTCACATCCGTCAATCGATAATTGCATCTAACAAGAATTGGTCGTTGACAAAATACCTTATTGAAAGTCGTTCTCCACAAAATGAATGAATAGTTTTAATCATCAAATCGCAGAAAAACAGTGGAGGGAATAAAGGGAATTTGTGTCGATTCAACTCGATGTGCCGATAACCCCACTTTTGGAGAAACCACAATGTTATGGAAAAAGGCACAAAATTCAACATCCATTGATATTCACTTGGTCACTGAGTGTTAAACTCCTTTATTCACTTCGTCGATCACAGAACAAAATATTTTCGTCGAATATGAAAAAAAAACAGCACAGACACAACCGCTTCGTATCAATCCTCAATGTGGAAAGATCGAATATATTTACTACTCTTCAATACTACTCAGCTGTTAAACGTGAGTCTGTTGGCCATCTGTTGGCGATAACATTTTCGTGAGCGACAAAATTAGCCGATTGTCAATTCCGTAGTATTTGTCATTCCTTAGAATCAATATTTTGTCCTTCGCATACAAAATGGAATTTTCAAATATCGCCAGCATCCCCTGAAAGTATGCAATTTTTTCCTGGTCGAAATTTCCAATTTTCGACTCCGTTGTGTGTTACGTGAATCTAACAAAAAAAATCGCCATACAAATCGGATGATGTTCAGCCGAGTTATGCGCGTACGAACCACTTCATTTTTATTTCCTTACAAAGTATAAAGAAAAGTCCCGATCGGTGTCATATTACGTTTGGGATTAAGGATCTCAAGAACCGCTGAATAGAATTTAACGATTCTTTTGGTATAAGATAACTAATTTATCGGAAAAGGTTTATCAATAAGCTTTGAATTAGATAAATTTTTAGTTTTAGAGTTTAAGGGACTTCAAATGAGAAAACGAATATTCAATTTAAAACAAACGGCTATTACTTCAGAACAGCTTATCCCATGTGGTTGATATTTATTCTCAGCTTAATTACTTTCAATACGCAGATTTAAAGACCAAAATCATATCTGTGCAGTTACTAGAAGCTGAATAATAGTACAAAATGCATTCCAAAGTCGTTTTTATAAAAAAAAATTTAAGCAGAAGCTGAATCACAGCACTCAGTAGCAAACGTGTGATCGTAAAATCTGGATCCGATAGGTGGCGCTGGAGTCAAGGTATTACTAACTTCTATATTTATGGATCAAAAACGCTCATATTCACAATATATGTTGGTTCAGTGCCAAAAGAGAGAATTATATAATAAAATCTTGACACGATAGATGTCAATGTACAGATTTATGTTTGCCTTTTATAGAATCGGAAATTACCCGACCGATTTTCATAAAATTTTCAGAGTACGTTTTTCTTAGTATAGAATACAACATAGCATCAGTGCGGTTACTCAACAACCGGCGGCGGCGGTTTTGGTACCTGTCATTCAAAATTTCGTAATTTCAGGTGAAATGTGAATATGAAACATTTCGGTCAATTAATATAGACAAACAGACAGCCAGACAGATAGATAGATAGATTGACAGACAGACAGATAGATAGATTCCCATACAAAATGCGTTGTTATAGACGGACAGTTCTCATAACCGGACAAAAAAATCCGGTCCCTTTTGCTGTCCGCTTTAGAGATATTTCACTATTTCAGCAACACTCTATCAGTGAAAATCTAAGCATGTCCGATTCTTTCCCATTTGTGGCTTTATTAGCGTAATTGTTATTAATGATGAACGTGTTTTGCTTTACCTTACGTTTACATCACGATATGTTACGAATAGGAAAGCGTAAGCACCAACGACAAATAATCCTTTGTGCCCAAATTAAAATTTAGTAAATTCAAAAGGACGAAAATATCCTTAATTTAATGTAAATCTACTCTTTAATATTTAAGATGTGTCTCCCTGCACATTTTCATATCACCTTGACAACACAATTCACCCACCATACCGCCTACCGGTGCACTCATCACACCAGTATTTATCGTGTCAATATCAAAGGCCCATAGCTATATCATCTAACACTCCACAATTAACACACACACACACGCATAGCCGATTAATTGAAGATTACATTGCCCCCAAGTAGCATACAATTATCCAATAACATATTTCATCCCACGTTCGAGGGTAACCGAAAACCTATAATCAAATCTGACAGAGCAATTAAGTGTCATATTGAATCACAGTATCATAAATCAATGGTTTGACAGTCTACCCACAACATACTTACCGTTAACCACACACCAAAGGTGTTAGAGCTTAATATCCTAGATATAATCTCCGCAGGATTGATTTCTCAAAGAAATCCCACAGTGAAGCCATTAAACTGGCGCAAGATTCGTTTTCGATTCCCAAAAGCAAACACCGTTAATCACATTTCCAAAATTACACATAACCAATAAATTTTATAGCCTTCTCGAACTGGTGATATGGTGTGAAACAAATGTGGTGCTTTCTCTCTCTGTCCAATTAAAAAGATATTTTGATTTATTTTACCTCAAAATAGGACTGTGCCTTGGTATTCGAATTCCCTTAATCCCAGCCGTGCTAGATTTATAGCTCCCCAATGAGCAACTCCAGTGATCTGCGTGCGTGGGCGCACCTTAACTACGTCAGTGGGATACGTCAAGGATTCATCGTTAAATAAAAAAAAAGTGTCAGTGTGTTTACACCACCATTTCCCGATAAATTACATGGAAATGGGAAATGGGAAAACCAAAAAAAAAAGCTCCCCTCCCATTTATTGGTCGTCGTTTACAAGTCCTGTGCGCCTTGTCCCTTATCAACGTGTAACCATGACGAAAATAAGACAAGATGGATACTCGTTCATCAGTCGTGTCTGTGAGCAAAAGAAAACAGATCATACAAGTGACACAAAGGTAAACAGGGAAAATCAATGAAAGAAACATTTTTTTTTAAACTCCAGATCAAGGATACGTAGGATACACAGCAGAGAGGTTACTCGATCAAAAGTACTGAAATAACGACGATAAAGAGGATGAGTTCCAAATTCACCTTCACTATTCCAATTGAGAGATTATTGCTTTTACAAAACTAGGACCAGGACCAGGACTCGTGTCTCGTGTGTATGTCGTCAGGATATGATTTGAAATAACTTTATGAATATACGATTTAAGACTCGTTTTGGAAGAAGTATAGGGTGGGGGGGTAAGTAAAGACCAGAATAACATGAAAACAGTATCCTTTTCTTTTCCTCCTGAATGGAGGTATCCTTGAATGGCTGGAATGGGATATGTACCAGTTTATTTTATCAAAATATGGAGAAAAAAAATTCCATATCATCATATTTCCCTGCGCACAAAAAAAGGACATATCCCGGTTGAGGATTATGAATGACTTCAAAAGTGATTCTTGGTGTCTATGTGAGCTTTTTTTTACTTCACTCGTTCTTACATGCTTCAAGGATCATCGGGCAAGAGTATCTGCCATTTTGTCATCATGTTATCCTTCCGAGCAATTCACTCAACTGACATATGCATAGAGAGGAATGTGGGTATGTGTAGTGTATCTCTTGGAAATCTATTAGGTTCCAATGAAGACGCTATTGAAGGCAACTGATTTTGATTTAGTTGCTGAATGGTGGCGGTATATGGGCTTCGGTTTATTTGTTTTTTTTTTTTTTGTTGCTTGTTTCCTGTGTTTCTGGATTTGATTGATGATGTTGGATGGGTGCAGTACCCAGAAACGTTATCCTTGTCGTTTTTCGTCGGAATTGGAAACGATGTATGAAGGGAGATTATGTTATGCACAATTTGTTTTGTGTACCCTGCCCGATGATTTGGTTTGAATAAACGGTGAACAATCGCTTAGCAACCGAGATTGATGGTTAAATGGGTTTTGGGGTTTTTTTTTTTGCTGTATTATTTAAGGGTTTCCGGATTTGTGAGGTTGGAATTGGAAGGGTAATCATTGTTTGGTGTCTGTATATGTACATTTTTCCGCTTTGATGAGGCAGCCTTCAAATGCTGTCACATATGTACTACAAATAGGTTAGGGATAAATTGATTCAATTGATAACAATGCCTACCGGAGCAGGAGTTTTCTCGGAAGAACTTTGCATAAACCAGTCCTACTGAGAAGTCGACAATTGCAGCTTCTTCCAATCAGATATATATATGCTATTAAGAAAGCAGCAGAAATTGTCACAGTAAGGAAATTACCCACAACGAAAATCACCATTTGCGTGGACAGCCAAGCCGCACTTTAAGCACTGGACTCCACTTCCGTAAATTCAAAATAAAGGATTGCCTCACACAGGTCTACTCTGCTGGGTACCCGGCCCGGAAATGTGGGAACAGAAAAGAAACGAAACAACAGACAGACTGGACAGGAACGGCTCTAATATGGATATAACACCAGCTGACAGACAGGCCTTACCAGCTAAAAATCGAATGGACCGTATCGCCAGTAATTTAGCTGAGGACCTATGGCGCAACGGTAGCGATTGTGACATAAACCGCAACACCTGGCCCGCAGTCGACCAGAAAGGCTGAAATGAGTTTAGTAGGAAGGAAGAACTGTGATCCCAAACTTCGTAAGGAGATCGCTGAGCTGTGGCACAAAAATATGACCTACAGTCAAATCGGTAATGGTTTGTCTTGCTGTTAATAATCATTTCAAAGCATATGGGCATTAGGCATTACGAAAACCTCCCGAAGTCAGGTAAGACCGCGCTTTCCGAGGATCGATGAATTGTTCGAGTGTCCAAAATCGATCCCAGAAAGGGCTCAATCGAAATCCTGCGTGAAATTTGTTATCTTAAAGTATCCTTTAGGACCATTAGAAGGCGTTTGGGGGAAGCTGCAAGCTGGGATGCACGGTCGCGTTTCTCGTAAAAAAGACCGTTGGTGACAGTCAAGCAAAGACAACAACATATTGAGTTTGCACGATCTCATGCTTCACGGACTGAGAACCAGTGGCGATGCATACTCTGGAGCGACAAAACAAAAATAAACCAGATGGGTCAAGATGGAAAAAGGTGTACTCGTCGCCCGAAAATAGCTGCTTTTGATCCGAAATATACCACACCTGAAATAAAGCATGGCGAAGGATCGATAAATATATGGGGATGTTTTTCTTGGAACGGGGTTGGTCCGATTCATAGAATTGGGGGCATTCTCACAAACGAACAATACGTAGAAAAATTTCGAGAACGTGATGCTACCATGGGCAGAAGAAAATTTGCCAGTAATTTGGAAATTTCAACAGGACAATGATCCTAAGCACACGGCCAAGCTCACGAAACAGTTTTTCGAAGCACAATCGATTAATGTTTTGGACTGGCCGTCCTCCAGTGCTGATTTAAATCCAATAGAACATTTTTGGGGTGATGTGAAAAAAACAGTTGAAGTTCAAAAGTGCGTGTAGAAGAAGCTTGGGTGACTATACCGGTTGAGCGTTGTCGTCAGCTCATCAAGTCCATGTGTCTAGTAGTTTTGCAGCAAATAGGCTTCCCAACAAAATCTTCTCTCCATTTAAAAGACGAAGTTATGATGATCAGAATTTTAGGGATCACAACCCTCCTGGGGTTCGCCGGTTCGACCTCAAAAAATATCTGCAGGCCTCCCAATTTTGAATCACTTCATCATTGAGGCCAATAAACGTTGCCTTTAACGACTGTATTCGGTATATATATAATGTTCCAAGACATGTTAGTGTTTCACGACAGAAAAGGTCTCTGCTGGGAATGAGTTTGGATGAATATTATAATTTTAGAAATATCCTTAGGCTCCATGGAATAATTCATAACAAATGCCCTGAGTATTTGATTGAGTATATAAATTTTTTACAGTCTCCAAGAGGGTTGAGACTTATTTTACCGCGATTCACGCACACAGTTGGAGAGCGATCTTTCTTCTTTAACGCGATTCGTTTGTGGAATTCTCTTCCACATCAGTTACAAAGAATAAGCTCGTCAGCCGTATTTCGGGAGAAACCATTTTTACACATGTCGCAACAGAATTAAATTCTTAGTATAGTAATGAAAGCATAATTTAAATTATATTATTGCTTCTTATAAGCTTTCCTTTTGAAATTTTTCCTTTGTCATTCATTTATAGCCATTTGAATTGTAATTAACACTAAATGTTGATACTTAATTTTAAGAATTATTTTCTTGTAGTATCATGTTAAGCTTTAAATAAATAAATAAATTAAATGAAATGAAATGAAATGAAATGAAATGCTGGTGTTTCTGCATTTGTGTGATCCAGAAGTTTTTAGGCCTGCCTCTTTTACGCGATTGTAAGGGATCGTTGATTGCCATTGCCTTTTTGACGGGGTTCGTAGGATCCCTCGATTGAACATGACAATACCAACTGCGCCGGTCGTGCTCCAGTTTTTTCGAGATGGGTT
This sequence comes from Brachyopa scutellaris, assembly GCA_949775065.1. Taxonomy (NCBI): domain Eukaryota; kingdom Metazoa; phylum Arthropoda; class Insecta; order Diptera; family Syrphidae; genus Brachyopa; species Brachyopa scutellaris. The sequence goes on from OX459113.1 coordinate 117,274,679, forward strand.
CTTTAACGTGAAGGCTTCCCAACAAAATATCGAAGGGAGTACAGTCATAGCAGCAGTAATTTATAATTTTTTATGTAGGTAGTTTCTTTTATTCTTATGAACGTGCTTTTACACTATTGTCAAAATGTTTCAAAAACATTTCTTTTTACAAAGGCCAAAGCGTACTTACATTTTGTTTGAACTCTGGAAAAAGTGTCGTCAATCAAACCAGTACATCTATGTATTTCTTAAAGTGATGGCTCTCCTTAAAGAAAATGGCCATAAAACGAATGACCCACTAAGACCAGCCAGGAATCTAATAACTTTCCCCAGCAAAAGTTCAGAAGACTTGTCGATATCGATACCACAAATTTGTATTTTAACTTTAAAAATTTTCTGAGGTACATATTCGAAATTCTCAAAAATTTTAATTGATACCCAACTTCCTTGTTTGTATCCCAATTATTTTAAATTCCTCTTAAAGTGTGTCATCAACCCTTAAACCTTCAACCCTGCCATCCATGTTTCACAATACTATTATCTATTAGATGTTATCGGTGACATTTTAATCTTTGTCTTTGAGAAAGGATTTCTAGGTCAGATGTCCCCCGGGCGGCTATCCAAGTGCGAAGATTTATCATAATTCAACCACCACCACCATTTAAAATGAACCCTTCCATGGGCACTACGAACACAAGATTAAGAAAATACAAACCGAACCCTTTACCACCATAGCATCCATCAGCCAACCCATGAATCACGAATTAGATTCAATCTGTCACAACCAGGGTGTAATTTCAAATCATAAGAATCTCCATGAATACGATAAACTGACAGAAGGAGGAGGAGGAGGAGGAGGAGGAGGAGGAGGAGAATACCTAAGCAAACAAACAAAAAAAGATGAATTTACATTTAATATTCCAATCATGTCGCCACAATTGGAAGGGAACAACAACAAAAAAAACCGCCACCCACTCATCCCTTCAAATCCAATGTCACGTATCTCTTGATTTCAATAAGCCAATTTAGATGTGATTCCCCCAGCACCGTCTACGTTGTTCACTTTTCTCCGTTGCATTGTATGTCCTGCTGGCTGCTGCCACTGCAATCTCTAACGGTGTAGCGGACGTATTTTTTCTCATTTTACTGCCTCAACCCACCATCCTTTGTAGCCAACGCGCGCTCAGTTATGTGTACGTGACATAGAAAATTACAAAAACCCCCGCCGGCTGAGAATGGGAATTGCAGCTGGAAGCATCACTTACATGGTTCGCTGGTGTTAAAACAACCTGGTCGTTGTTTTGTGGTGTTGTTTGGCGCACTCCCGACCCATCCCGGTCATTGGACCAGCACCAGGATCAATGCCAATATAGTGGTGGCTTTTTCGAGAGGTAAGCAAAACTCTACTACTGCCACATACTGGGTGATTAGAGTCGGGAGGTCTTGGCCGGGAGGGGATTTTGAAATGCAATCAGCAACCCTGTACTAGTGTATGTGCCTGGGTAAATGCGGCCAAAGATATCAATGTTTAAAAATAGCTCAAATTAAACTGGGTGAGCAGTTACTTCCTTTTTTTGCTTGTCATCTGTGTGTGTGTGTGTGGATCTAGAAAAAGGTGACCACTAGTGGTATAGATAAGTCAGGGAATTCATCCCCACGAAAGAGGTGGAACCAGAAAAATCGATTCGTCCTTGTGCATTGAAAAAAAAAAACCTGAACTGTTCTAAAATTGCACAACTTCAGCAGCAAGGAAAATTACACTCAAAGTGAAATTTAGTATTTAGAGGTGGGTATCGAGGATTGATGTGATGATGACCTCGTTTTTTTTTTTGTGCACCGTCACACAGTCACGTATAATTCATCCGTTCAAAAGGAAGCGTTTATGTCTGTTTTTATATTTTTTTATTTTTGGTTCGTTGGAATGAAGTGAAAATGTGTGGACTGTAGGGACACTACCTCGGCGAGAGATAAGTTTAGCAATAAAAATGACGCATAGCTTGCCGGCTTAATGATGCTCGGTTGTAGCACCTTTGGGGGATTCCAGCGGGATATAGGTCATTGGTGAATGAGAGAATTTGTGAATCGAAGTTGTCTGTTGCCCAGAGGGCACAATTATTTATCATTGTGACCTATTTTTCAATAACATTTGTGCTTGAGGCTGGATGGTGCTTGTGGATATGTGGATGTTGGGGGATTTGAAGAGGTTTTGTTCTGTTGTTTTTTTGAAAGGAATGTGGGGTAAATGCTCGTAGTATACTATTAATCAAGTACTTCAACATGTTAACATGCAACGCTGGAAAATACTTACCAATGTATAAAACAGAAACAGGTCGTTGCTACCGGCCAGCGGCGAATGCATTGTTCGACATATTTTGATTTCTTCGCGCAATTTCCGGCATCAGAAAAGTTATTCTAAAGCAACATATCTATACGACGCCATAGCTTTCTTTAGTATAAGGAGGCGATGTTTATGTAATCGTCATCCAAAAAGATGTCGGTAACTGTCAACACTGCGGTAGTCAGAGCCATACTTATGTATGGAATTGTAGTCTGGTTACCTATGTAAATATACTCGGTAAAATCCAAAGAACGGCCTGCAACTGCGTTACTGGAGCTACGCGAACCACACCCACCGTGGCTCTTGAAACATGCTTCCGTTGTACATTTACAATAGGGGCATAGCAGTAAAAACGCTGTTGCGATTAAAAGAAACCTAACAGTGGGGGAACCTTTTATCTCAGGACACGCCAGAATACTCTCAATGAATAACATAAGTACAGGATTTATGGACTATATGACTCCGCTCTTAGATTTCAATCTTATATATATAAAAATGGTGTGAAAAATTTATAGTTATTCACCAATTGAGAATGACGATTTGGCTCAAATTTCAGTTCAGTTGTTTGTAATTGCCAGGAGAAGGTTTTTACGAAAGAAAATTTTGGGAAAATCCTCCGGAAATGTCGGGAAATTGGAAAAATCGAAATGTATGGAATTTTGTGTGCAATTGTTCCGGAATGGCTTTTCGAATGGAAAAATATAAAGTTCTTAGTGGAAAACTCGGAAAAACGCGAGAAATTTGATTTTTTTTTTTTGACGAAATTTTGCATTTGCATGATTTGATGTAAAGGTGCAAAATTCGTTGTGAAGCTTGAAAAATTTCGGATAATTGTGAAATTCATTGTGATAAAAGACGTTTTGCGTGCATTTTGGGTGGAGAAGTAAACGAGATAAATAATAGATGGCGCTGTGCTACGATCAATGCCACAACCCGATAGATGGAGTTATACGTTGACTTAGGCTGTGCGCAATTTGAAGGGTATCCTTTTTGCATTGTCATTTTCTATTGAGCAAATGTGCTTTTTTTATTGCTGCAATTAATTCGAGTTTTGCGTATGATTACACTGATTCTGGATAATCGTATATCGCGCTTCACATCTGCAAACGGTACAAGCACTACGATCAATTGAAATTCAATTGATATTGAGTTCTTTTGAATAGGATTAGTCAAAAACGACTGTTGTTTTTTAGGGAGAGTTATTTACTTGAGTAATGCCTCCTATTAGACTTTGGACGACGTACACGAGACGATTTGGTGGGGCTATGATATTGCTCTCCGGAGATTTTCGTCAGACGCTTTCCGTCAACCCGAAATCTACTGCTGCCGATGAACTTAATGTATGCCTGAAATCGTCGTCATTGTGGCGGCATGTCAAGAAGTTAAAATTGACTACGAACATGAGAGTCGCATTGCAGAACGACCCAACGGCTGCTGAATTCTCGAGACAACTGCTGGCGCTTGGCAATGGCCAAATTTCTGTTGATGTTTTGACTGGATTGATATCGTTCCCGCAATTTTTTTCGAGTTCACATCGTCGAAGGAGGAACTCATCACCAAAATTATTAAAATCTCGATTGCATTAGTGAATAGACAGACAGACAGACAGAATAGACAGACTGACAGATAGACACACAGGTAGATAGATAGATAGACGGATAGATAGACAGGCAGACACACAGATAGACAGGCAGACAGACATACAGGCAGATGGACAGACAGATAGTTAGACGCATGCCCGGGATGCGACGAAGACCAAGAACATATGGTGTTCAATTGCCGAAGGTTCATTGAAGAAAAAAGAATCTTAGAAAATGAATTAAGTACTGAACTTAATACAGGAAATGTAATAGCGGAGATGCTGAAATCGGAGAGCAGATGGAATGCGATAGCAACTTTTTTAGTTCACATACAAAAAGAGCTCAGACGGGAGGAGAGTCACAGAAGAATTGAACAAGATCGGCCGTTTAAAAATGGAAAATCCGCCCCGCGAAGTAATACCTGACGGTAGTCCCGCGATGCGAGGATCTGAGCTAGCGGAGGTAAGGTTTAGTGAGTAAGAATCTCACACTGCCGTATTTCATGGAGAATCGGTGCCTATGGAAGGTTCCCCCTCTGCTTACCAAAAAAAAAAAAACGACATGCAGACAGGCATTTCATTTTTATTTTTGTAAATTTTACCGTAATAAGAAACTGAATTTAATTCAGCTTATAAGTTGACACAATATTTATTAATTTTGAGGCGGTACGAAGTTCGCCGGGTCAGCTAGTGTCATATACAAGACTAATATTCCCAGCCGACAGGAATGGGTAGGAAATATCTGTCTCAATCACAAATCTGCACTGTAGATCTACACGGATGGATCTAGGACAGGTAATGGTATAGGAGCGGGTATCTTTTCAGCCTAGCTCGACCTGAACTTGTGCTTAAGACTTCCAAGCCACTGTAGTATCTTCCAGGCGGATGTGATGGCTATTTGTGAAGCCACTGAGTGGCTGTCGATAAAGTCGATGAACAATCAGGACATTTTCATTTACACAGATACCCAAGCATCTATCAAATCACTTGAATCAACAATAATTATAAGATCAAAATTGGTTCGGCACTGTCACGCATCTCTAAACGAGATATCGAGCAGATGCATGCTCACGCTGTGCTGGGTTCCTGGTCACAGTGAACTACATATGTACATAGAGTGACAGTTGTCGAGAGCGGACGTGTTTGTATACCTATCCGTGTGTTTACAAAGAACTAAGAACTAAATTAGAATTATTTGCTTTTTTAAATAAAAAAATCCATAGAATAACGACTGTGGTATTTATTTGCCGTGAAAAACAGTGGTTACTATGGATAGTTTCTGCGGGAAATGCGACAGACGGTTTAGCCGGGAAGATCCACAGATGGTGCCGTGCAACGGGTTTTGTAAAAAAGTGTATCATAGAACATGTTGTGAGGGACAATTATCGGATTATGATATGCGACTTTTATTAAGAAATCCGAATATAAGTTACGCGTGTAATGACTGCAAAAAGAACATGAAGGGGATCGGAGATCAATATGAGACTCTAATTAGAATAAATAGAATGAATGGAGAAAAATTAGTTGACATTATGACGGAACTGTTAAATAAAAATGTAGAATCAGTAAATACGGTTGTTATGAAAATGCAAGAGGAAATATCGACGGCATTTAAAAATCATAGCAGTGAAATTATAAGTGAGAGTAAAGAGTGCGCGAGTGATCATAACGAACAAATAAAGGGATTGAGTGAAAAAGTGGACAGTATATTAACAACAAAGAATGAAACGGGTGAACAAAACAAATCGTATGCAAACGTATTAAAAAGAGACATCAGTATTATGGTGAAACCAAAAACGAAACAAGACAATAAAAAAACAAAAGAGGATTTGGAAAACAATGTTGATCCAACGGCGTTAGCACTTAAGGTAAACAATATGCACAATACACTTAACGGCGGAATTTTAATTAAATGTAGTGATAAAGAATCCCGAAAGAGAATCGAAACCGAAGTAAAAGAAAAAATGAAGGAAGACTATGAAATCCAAATCCCAACATTAAGAAAACCAACAGTGCTAGTGTGTGGAATAAGAGACAGTTATCAAAAACAGGAGATAGAAGAGAAAGTGAAAAAACAAAATGATTTGCAAAACAATTATGTAAAGTGCATTACAGTGTTTAAATCGGCAAAAACGGACAAATATAATTCGGTAATAGAGATAGACAAGGACGGATATAATAAAATAATGAACCAACGAGTGATAAACATTGGATGGGGAAAATGCCGGGTGTTCGAAAACTTTAAAGTAAAAATATGTTACAATTGCAGCGGTTATAACCATAAAGCATCAGAATGTCGGTTTAAAAAAGCTTGTCCAAAGTGTGCAGAAGAACATGACTTGAAAAACTGTAAGAGTGAAAGTGAAAAGTGCATTAATTGCTTTATAGCGAAACAAAACTACAATTTGAACGATATTGTTTTCGATCATGATTCGCGTAGTGAAGAGTGTAAAGTGTTAAAAAGGCAGTTATCACGATTAAAGGAAAGGACGGACTATTAGCAACCAAAGGAATTTAAGGGAGTATTACTAAATGTCCAAAGTGTTTTGTCAAATTTTGATCAATTAGAACATTTAATTAAGGAAAATAACTTTGATTTTATTGCTTTATCTGAAACACACTTAACAGATGCAATCAATAATAACGAAATAGAAATTAGCTCTTATAGCATTATAAGATCTGATAGTACATCAAGGCACACAGGCGGGGTTTTACTTTATATAAAAAAAGATTATCATTTTGAGACACTGGCAATGGTGGCAGATAATCTTAATTACTGGTTTATTGTAGTTCGGTTGCATATCGGGACAAAGTCTTTCATTATAGTTGTTTTGTACAAGTCACCAAGTATGTCTAAAGCATTATTTTGTGAAACATTCAGCGATTTAATGGAAGAATGTGTGTTAAAAAACGAACATTTTTTCATAGTAGGAGACATGAATATAGATTGGTTAAAACGAGACACGTATAAGAACAAACTCCGAGATATTATTAAGGGAAATCTATGTAATTTGATTATCAATGTGCCTACGAGGATAACCAGTGAAGGGGCAACTTTAATAGACTATGTAATAGCTAACTTTACACATATAAGTGCAGAAGTGAAAAGTGAATATAAAATCTCAGATCATGAAACTATCGAGCTCAAGATTAAAAGTGAACAAGTAAATGATAAGCCGAAACAATATAAAAATATTAAAACCTTCCGGTACAATAAAGATGTTTTCTCTTTTCATTTAAATAATAGTGTAATACGGAGTCTAGAGTTCACAAATATAAGTGTTAATATTATATCCGAGCAGTTTGAACAAGAATTAATACGAATAACTAACCTATTTATCAAAGAAATAAGAATCGGTGACGGGGATTGTGAATGGTTTACAAGAGAAGTAAATACCTTGAAAAGTGATAAAATTTCAAAATATAACAAAGCTAAAATAACAAATAGAGAAATAGATTGGGACGCGTATCGAATGAGTCGAAATTTATATAAGCAGACTCTTAGAAACGCGAAAAATAAATTCATCCAGAATAAAGTAAAGAACAGTGTGAACCAAAAGGCGATGTGGAGAAACATTAAAAAATTTGTACTAAAAAAACCGGAGCCTCAAGTGAATGTGATAAGTTTTAATAATATCAGAGTGTCGAACAGTAAACAAATTGCTAACCGGTTCAATGAATATTTTGTCAATAGTGTAGAAGATATAAGTAAAGCCATACAAACAATTTCGTATAACAGTATTATAGAACAGAGGTCGGCGGTGTTCGAGTTTTCCCCTATAAATAACGAAGAATTATTTGCTATACTGAAATTAATGAATAGTAAAAAAGATCCCTTTTTCATGTCAGTACAACTGTTAATCGAACACTTCAATATTTTGGGTCCAACTATGGTCAATATTATTAACCTTTCGCTACAAAACGGCGAATTCCCACAAAGTTGGAAGAAATCATTTGTTAGGCCAATACCGAAAGTGAATGGAACAATCAAAGCAGAGGAATTTCGTCCAGTAAACATGCTAATGTTGCTAGAAAAAGTTCTAGAAAAAGTTGTGTATACACAATTAAGAAAGTTCGTGGAGGAGCACAACATAATCATACCAAACCAATCGGGTTTTAGAGAGAAACATTCATGTGAAACAGCCTTGAACTTAGTTTTGAGTGAGTGGAGATGTTTCATAGATTCTAAACAACAAATTTTAGCTGTTTTTATTGATCTACAAAGAGCTTTTGAAACAGTGAATAGGGCAATATTACTTCAAAAATTGCATGAGTATGGTGTTCGAAACAAGGAGTTGCAATGGTTTATGTCATACCTTAGCAACAGACGACAATGCACAATTTTTAACAACGTGACATCAGATGACATTGAAGTAAAAATAGGCGTCCCACAGGGATCTGTTCTGGGAACACTTTTGTTCATTTTATATATTAATGATATGAACAGAGTGGTCAAATTCTCCACTTTACGTTTATTCGCGGATGATGCTTTGTTGTACATTTACGGAACAAATAACAGATTGTGTGAACAGAATATATTGCAGGACCTTTCATCATTAAGTATGTGGCTTAAAATTAATAGGCTAAAATTAAATACAAAAAAGACAAAGTGTATGGTTTTGAAAAGTGAACTCAGTGACAATTTAACAATAGATGGTGAAATAATTGAAATCGTTAGTGAGATAAAGTACTTAGGAGTGATAATCGACAATGAACTTAAATTTAAATCTCATGTGGATTATTTGTGTAAAAAAGTGTCGAAAAAAATCGGATTTTTTAATAGAATTAGAAATAAGTTGGACTTTATGAGTAGTATACAAGTGTTCAATGTAATAATAAAGCCATACTTCGAATACTGCTCAACCATTCTAATCCAATGTAATAGACAGGACATAGAGAGATTACAAAAGTGGCAAAACCGTGCAATGCGATATATTTTAAAATGTGGGCGATTGACCCCAATCGCTTTGATGCTAGGGGCATTAAGATGGATAAATATCAGACAGCGTTTATGGTTCAATGTATTGGTCTTTGTCTTCAAATTAAAAAATCGGATGCTACCGCGATATCTAACGGAAAACATTCGATTTGTTGAAGACGTACAGCCATACAATCTGAGAAATAACCGCGACTTCAGACTGGAGCGACATCGTACAGTGGGAGGCCAAAACACAGTAATGTACAAGGGGCTATCTATGTTCAATAGTTTGCCGGCAGAATTAAAACATAGTCAAAATATTTATGAATTTATACGATTATTATTAGAGTATGTAAGAAATAACGACATGTGATAGTTATACATATTTAAATTTTTTTGATATTTTAACGTTTTCTTTGTTAACCTGTATTGAGTTTTTTTAATGGCTGCTCATGCCAAATAAATAAAGAGTGAATACGCAAGGGCGTAGAACTTGGACTGCGCCCCAACAGAGCATAATCCGCTGGTAGTAAATCTGAATGCCAGGGATATGTAATATCCGGAAAAAAATTCCGAGATAGTTGTTGTAACTCTATATATATATATATATACCATGTAACTGTAAAGCAGACGAAGTAGCCAGAAAAGGTACAAAAATGGTGAATTTTACCACAGAACGTGAACCCCGTGTACTAATAGAAATAATAAGGCACAAAATCTTTACGCAGGCATCGCTACAGGCTAATGAAAGATGGTGTAACCTGGATACATGTAGCCGCGCCAAGCAGACCTGGGTTCTGCTAAATCGACGCAAAACCTAGACACGTCAGCAGGCTGGGAATCCTCGCCAATGACATCTGTTATAGCTGCATGTATGAGGAGGAGGATAAATCCCCCCTCCCCTCATGTGCAGCTGCCCAGCACTCTCCTCCTTAAGAAAAAAGATGCTGGGAGAATACTCCTTTACAGACCTTCAAGATATTTCCTCATCAATAAAATATGGAAATTTATCCAATTCTCTATATGGTCCCAAGAGTATTCTTATCGATACTTATCGCCTCATATGGCAATACAATGGACCTTCTTTGATCTAGGTGAATCCTACGGAATACGGAGATAGCCACCCAACCTAACCTAATCTAACAAGAAATAAAAGAAAGACTTGTGATGTTTAATGTCAAGAACTTTTTGTTAGTTTCTCGAACAATACTTTGACTGAAAGGCATAACCGTATTAAAATTTATATTTTCAACCAAGAGCTACGAAATGATAAGAAGTTTCAAACACAACACGCAAACCACACCACCTACTTTAAATCGCAATATACGGCGCTACTCATTTTCATCAAGATTTCGTGTATACGTATGAAGTTCTGACAGTTGACAACCAGTATTAGTTTATCACCTCATAATACTCAGCTGTCAAAACTTTTATAAACATTTTCTGACACGAGCTTGTCTACGATTTAGTCAATTTTCCAATCTTCCTTGACGCGTATTGTAAGGATTAGAAACTTTTTGACTGCAAGTTGATATTTAGCCTAAACACAACCACAACCCATTTGTAGGGTGTGTTCGCTTAGGGTGTCACATAAAAACATCGGAAAACTCTTTATATGAATTCTTTTATTTTTCTTTTACGAGACTCGAGCCGACTTGACAAAAGCTATTTCCACCCTCTACCTAAACTATAATTGTGTACTATATTTCGTAAGATGCTGTTCCTTTATTTGTGAAAGATGTAGCTTATAAGCGAGCAATTAATTATGACGCAATAGATTTATTTGCATCACTTAATGAAATCTGTCAAATCACTGTTAGGTCAAGTAAATAACGGGTGAGAGTCAAAGTCAAGTCTTTGTTTTGAATTGCTAATCATCGATTGCAGTGTTCCGGTGAGAGATTTCTAGAATGATTTGGCCGGAATGTCACCACAGAGAATGTCTTCACATCATAACCTCCGCTAAATAATCTCAAGAGCAATGCTTAAGACGCTTCGGAAAAATGAACCGCATGGCATGGCGATGCAGCCATCAAAAGACTGCGAAATCTATTCAACTTTGTTTGATTTTAGAGCCGAAGCAACGATATATTTGTATGTCCCGAAGAAGAAGAAAGCCATAATTTTGATATCCAGAATGCATTACGATGGGGCAATTGATACGACAACTGCATCTATAGAACCGCAAATCATATTCGAATATAACTCGACTAACGGTGGATTAGACATAATGGAGTTATACGACTAAACGTAGAACTAATTGGTGGCCTTTGGCGTTATTTTACAATATAATTGATGTTGCTTGTTGAGAGCATGATCCAGAAAATGTCCAAAAACATATTCGCAAGCTTTTCCTGAAATAACTGGCTCGAGACATAGGCTTGCTATTGATTCAAGTTTGGAGCTTAGATCCCCTGACAACGCGATTCTATTTATCAAAACAGCCATGGGAAGCGTACTCGGCTCGCAAATCGCAATTGTAATACTGTTTACGACCTGCATATTACACCTGCTCTGGTTATTTACTTGGATTGTACTAACAATATCTCAAATAAACTTATAATATATATTACCAAAAAAAAAAGTTTCTTTACAAAATGTACTATACTCTGTTCCACAAAAATTGTCATTTTGGTTTGCCTCTCATTCTGGTTGTAACAGTTGTCATAAATCTGTCCCTCTTTTAAGCTCTCACTGGGTTACCATAGTATGCATGAAAAATCGCCACAAATCGGGGAGCAATACCCATAGGGCTACCATCTGCTGTTTTGAAAACAACACAATTTGTTGAACGAAAAAAAGATAATTATGTACAAAGTGGACACCACCTCAATTTTGATGAAATTTTGGTATGTTATATAGGGCATGTTTTCGAGTATTTTGGTGTATCAATGTTATATATCGGAAACGACTACCTTACGAGATATAGGCTAAAAACAAAAAAAAAGTTACTACTCGTTTCCACACCCAAAACACATCTTGCGCAAATAACCTTCATTATAAATCACAAAAATCGAAAAAGCGTTCAACTTCATTTTAAATGTTTCACCAGAAAAAAAAAAAAAGTTTAAAAAACAAAAGTCATGTGGCAATACCCTCACATACTCAAATTAATTTTATTGGTTCTCAGAGCACAAAATCCCAAAGCTCTTTAGTAAAAACCACAGAAAAAGCTTAGCTTTAACTTAATAATTGTAACACTGTTTTGATGTTGATGTTTTCTATATACACAGCGATTGGCAGCCGCATATAATCATTCAGCCACCGACTGTGGAACTGACTGGTCATGCTGGTGGGATGTATGCGAATTTGTGGTAAATTACAAAAACAAAACATGTGTAAGTCAGTGCTTTGGGTTTTATTTCAGTGGCGATTTCTCTAATTGAGTGCGGTGAAGACATGTACAGGTACCAGTGTTTGAAAAAAAGCTCCCCCATAAGGCCTGTACTGACAATTTTTGTGGAACAGAGTATAGATGGTACCCGGGTACCACCCATGTTCACTTCCGCCATTGGTTTGAAAAATGGTAAAAACCACATGTTCTTTTCACTTTTTTACACAACTTTTCGTTTTTATTGCGTAAAAATGGATCTCTAGAGATGTCATGGAATCTTAAAAAAATCGGAACAGTGGAAAAAAAATTATTTAGGTTTGAATGTCTAAAAAGTACCCGGGTACCATCTGTGGGTTAAAATTAATTTCTTTCAAATGTTGGCCGTAACTGTGGCGAACCTGGTCCATTCTGAAGTTCCAATTTGCAATGACGCGTTCGATAATTTCGAGTGATATTTGGTGAATGACGCGAGTAATTCCAGTTCCTCAATCGTGACCAGTTTAACCATATAGACTTTGAATTTTACGTAGCCCTGAATGAAAAAGTCTAGGGGTGTGATACCACATAAGCTAGACGGCCAAATTAGCCGAATTAACTTTTCACCGAATTGTTCTCGTAATAAAGCCGTGGTTTCACGGGCTATGTGACAGTAGCGCCGTCTTGTTGAAACCAAATGTCGTCGAGTAAAGTACTTCAATTTCAGTTAGCAAAAAGTCCGTTATCATGCCGCGATAGAGGGCGACAGATATGTTTTGGCCATCATCATGGCGTACACTCTCGGCTACCGCCGCTGTATTTTTTTCTGTATGTGCTGGATGTGATCTATTTGGTTGCGTATTATTCTATAATAAATATCGTCTCAAAAGCATCGCAAATTGTTCGATGGTTTAGCGAATGGTGGGTGCGTTCGGTAGGTCAATTACAATTGGTAAGTATTTCCATAGTGAAATTTCTAACGAAAATACTATGACAGTTTGACATGACTCCCACTTAACAACCGACATCGAGTTTTATTTCAGTAAAAGCAAATTATATTTTTAAACTTCGTCTGCTTCACAGTAACATGGTTGCATGAGTAACATGTGAACAGAATCACGACAGCGACAGGACTAGCCATCTTCTTTTGGAGCTTTCACTTTGCCTTTTCCCGGCCTGGAGACACTACAGTGGCTTGGAAGTCTTAAGGACAAGTTCAGGCCAAGCTAGCCTGAAAAGATACCTGCTTCTATACCATCACTTGTCCTAGATCCATCCGTGTAGATCTCCAGTGCAGATTTGTGGTTTAGACAGATATTTCCTACCCATTTCTGTCGGCTGGGAACATAGATATAATTAAATCGCTAGCGCAAGAGCTTGTGATTCCTCCTGAGGGCTTATTTGTGTACCGATTTCAATGATTCTAACACTGATCGAAAGCTCATCAACTGAACTTTGTTTATCAGTATAAATAATAACAAGAGAAAGTGTAGGCGAATAAAGTTTTGACGAAAAAACAATATTACCTATACCTACGTTAGTACGTTCTAATTTTTTTTAATTGGTAAACCGTAAGCGGTTGTAGGGTTTCTCTACATGCGAGATTTCTCGCACTGGTCCACTATTAGTCTTATACGAGTATTTGGTATTGAAATCAAGGAGCGGAGTCATAAAGTCTGTAATTCCTGTACATAAGTTATTCATTGAGAGTATTCTGGCATGCCCTAAGTTAGAAGGTTCCCACTATGAGGTTTCTTTAAGTCGCTACATACATATGTTATTTCCCTGCCATAAATGTCCAACGGAAGGATATTTAACATCGTTTCAAGGGTTACGGTGGGGGTGGGTCTTTCTTGTTAAAAACAGAATGTCCGTTTATATTTACATACTCCATATAGATCGGTACTTTCCCAAAAATATGTTTACAGAGTACTTGAAGAATAACCCATCCACCCGTTATTAAATTGACTTCAAAACATGTATGTACTTCATTCAAGAGGGCTTATGCTATTTTCTTTAAATTTATTCGACATAGGTATCTAAGAAATTGTTTTCCATCCACTAGACTAATATTCATATCCACTTATCTGAAAATAATACAATACCCCCCCCCCCAAGTTCGATTATAATAGCCCCAAGGTCCTTGACCCCTCCAATCACTTACTGCCATAAATAAACATACAAAATGTTTATGCCATCCCTCTCTGGCAGAAAATACGAAATAATAAACGATACAAATCGAAAAGTAATTTCCCTTCCATATTTCAAAATAAAAAAAAAAAACAAGGATACACGAACAGTCCTTTCGAAAAACCGAAACCGAAGCACATAAATTGCAAGCGAAATATATTTACGCTTGGTAAATTTAACAAAATTACCCTCGGATATTACCAAAACAAGTGGTAAAAGGAGATTTCCCTGGGGCCTAATTTCTCACGAATGAAATTTTCAAATGAGCGTACCCACTGCCGAGTGCCCTCCTCCCAACAACAACAAAAAAAAAACTGACTGAAATCATCTGTCTCAACCCCCATCCTCATGCACACAAAAACAACCCCTCGTATATACATATGCATGTAGATGGATACTCGTTTTATAACTTGGTATCATCCTTTCAGCAATCCTTTCGCCTGATCATCTCAAAGCATACACACATGGTGGGTATCCTGAAGGAACGTGTGCTCTCCTGCTTAATTTCATTTGAATGTTAATGAACCACTCTGTTTTTATTAGACTACACTTTTGATGACGGTTACAAAATTAAATTGATAAACGCGTTTGTATAGGTATAGCATGTGTCTGTCTATAGAAAGCCTCCTGTGCTATACAGACATTCTAATTCCACACTTGTTATTTATTCATTTTCTTTCTTTCCGGTCCTGCTGCTGCTCATCCCATTCCTGACTAGGATCCCTTTTAATTCGGGCGACTTCATTCGGGAAGCTATTTCGATTTTTCATAACTTAATTACACAGCTTTATGGGACGGAAACCTCTCCTCTGATATCCTAATTGCCTGTATACATATGCGGATAAATATTTAAGGATCCCCATTGAAATTTATACTCCTTACGCGAACAGAATGAAATTCAAACAAAAGCATGAAGCAGTAGAAGAAGGAGAAGTCAAGAATGATGTGGATCTGGGTATATACGGTCTACCATCGGCACACAGGACATCCCGCATTTATTTACTTTATTGTGAGTCATTCATTAATTTGTGGCTCACTGCGGGGTGGCTTCAGGGTGACTGACTTTTAAGGTGAAAGTCTATAGTCCTGCCAATTATTTTTTTTTTTTGCTGCTTCTCCTTTTTTTACCAATTGTTGATTCTAATGAAGGCATTTGGCAATCCATCGTTACCCATTCCACCGTTCTTTCACATTAAGGAGGAAAAACCGGAAAAAAAACAAGCGAATTACGTGACACCATAAGCAAATGGGAAACATGGGATTGTGGAAAATCCTCTTTCCGGGGATTTTAATGCCAAATAAAATCCTGCGGAATGCATTGCTATTTGTTGTTGTTTTTTTGTTTTGTTTTCTCACAGGCACCGCCATTTCATTATTTCGAATACAATGGCAGCGGCGGGAGCAATAGAAATAGCGGTTATGGTCTTATGGAAATGAAGAGGAGAGGCAGTTGGGAAATTTTTAATGTAGGATAAAGACGGATCAATGTTATGGTTACACAGATTATGTTGTTTTAAGCGTGACAAGCAGCCAAAGTATTTTCGAGGTTTTTCCTTCCCGTTTCGTTAAGGAAGGGGCGGGGGAAAGTAATGGGAACAGATTATCGTCGGTCTTAGTTTGGCAAGGCGCATGCATCACTTTACCAGGAAGATGAACAAAAAAATACAAAGAATTCTGTGATATTGGAATGAAAGCTCCATGTGTCCCATCTGTAAGGGATCAAAGAACTTCTTAAAATTTATCTCTCTAAATTGCATATTAGGCAGACTTGCCTGTGGAGAGAAAAACTCTGGAAATTTTAATAACCGACCTGTTTAGTGGCTCACGAAACGTGCGAAGGGGCTTTTGTGCTGTATGAGGTAGATATATATTCAGGCTTTTTTTTAAATGACATCCAAAGACCATAAAAAATGTGTGCATTTGTCACTCGATTACAGAGATTAAATTTCCAATCTTTGACGATCACCATGGCGCCGGCCGCCATTGCGTATCGTTGTAAAATCGAATGGTGTGTGACTTAACTAACATAGTTGGTTCCTGCATTAACTATTATTTGCTTTATGGATGCAATATTAATGTCATAAATATTTCGACTGGCTAGCACGATAGACTTAAACATTTGTTACCCTTTTTTGCTAAACTCTACTATTGATTGGAACTTCAATTGTTTGATAACAATGCAGTTCTATCCAGTTTATCATAGTTTACAGAACCATTTAAAGCCATTTTGTGATTTTGAGAGTACTTCTGAATGCAGATATTTAACGTCCAGATCCGGACTTGAAATAACGATCAACTACGTTTAGCTATGCAATTTCGAAAAACAAGGTGTTTTAAGATATTTCAAACGTACAACAGATTTTATACAAGAGGATTAGTCAGTTCAGCTGCAGCTGCTGACACAACACCAGAAATTCTATCTTATCCCTGCTGCTCATGAAAACTACTTGGAGCTTTGTATAAAGCGAGAGATAGGCTCGTTTCTAAGAGCAGTATTCACCTAGGTGTAGTTTCTTTTTACAGAAAAGAGCTGAACATGAACAGAGAATGGATACGTCCACAATTTTTACAGAAGAGAGGACACCGATCCTAGTTGCATATATGATAGTCTCCTGTAAGAGCACAAATTACTATGCTTATTTGTAGTATTTTAAGGGAAAGAAGATCCCATTGATCAGAGGCTCCATAGTACGCAATCTTAGACATCTATTTACTTATGCGACTGATATTTTTTTTTAATTATCACGGATCCTGCCCCACGGCTGATACTGCGACCCAAAAGATATTTTATATCAAAGGATACTAATTAGGCCAAGAGACGAATCGCTTTTCTAATAAAGGCATAATTCATAAGGTCTAAGGGAACCTTTATGTAGGGTCTGACCCCGAAAAGTGTCGGGCAATCGCGAAGGACGTGCTCGGCTATCTCGATCTTCTCGACAATCAGTCAAGACGCAAGACAGACCTAGGTGGTATCGTAACTGGCAATAGCCGGAAAGGAAATTTGTTAGATACCTAATATCCTTCTTATTGTGGTTCAGAAGTTCCCTTGGTTTGGCTTGTCTAAGCCTTGGGACATTTCTCCAATGAGAGAGTCGGAGACTATGTTCCCATTTGTTAATTAAGATTGAGATTGTTGCCCAGTTTATGCCACAAAAGGGTTCCGGGCCTAAGAATTTTGCAGTACAGCCTGGACGAGACAACTCATCCGCAATCTTATTTCCTTCAATGCCTTTGTGACCAGGTACCTACCAAAGTTTGACCTTATTGTAAGTAGCTAGTGATTGGGCACCGTAACGCAAGTGGTTAGTGCGACGGACTACTGTGTCAGCAGTCTTGGGTTCAAATCCCGCCGCAAACACCTAAAATGTTTTTCACAGTGCCCACCTCTTCCGAATGCCTGACAAGCATTCAAGAGTATCTTTTGTCATGTAAAGCTTCCCAACTCGCCGTTCGGAGACGGCAGAAAACTGTAGGTCCCTTCCATTCGTGCAAAAATATAACGCACACACACAAATGGTTGCGGGAAGCTAGGCTTGGTTCTACCTAGGACTGCTGAAGCCAAATATATTTTTTTTTTTTAGTGATTGGAGAGCATTGAAGTAGCGCTTTACCAGTCTTGAGTCGAAAGAGTAGGAGCTCAAAGCTTTGAGTGCGGCTTGGTTGTCTGAAAAGATATTTATGTTAGCTCCCTTGATACCTCTCTGAAGGATAATCAAGGCGCAGATCTCATTGGCATGGACCTCAACTTGAAACACGCTAGGCAATGATCCAAGAGAGAAAGAGATTCTGGTATTGGGTCCATAGATCCCAGCATCAACACCAGAGGCCACGGTGCAAAGCATGTTCTGATCGGTGATATTGTTAAAAATGTCTTGGTGACCCGTAAGATTACCTGCTTTGAACTTATGAATAAGTTGAAGTTTAATAGCGCTTCTAGCGGCTGATTCCCTAATGAAGATCTGTAATGGCGATATGCCAATTAAAGCTTCTACAGCTGTTGATGGGCAAGTGCGCATAGTGCCGGTTATACCAAGATACGCCATCCATTGAAGCTTATCGAGCTTCTTCGCTGTAGTCTTTTCGAGAACTTTAGGCCACCAGACTAAGGCCCCTAAGATGAGTCTGACCATCGTAATATACAATCAGTGTATAATTTTTGGGTTGAGACCGCAAGCTCTTCCACATAGTTGGAAACTTGCCTAAAGGGCTCTAGTTGCACCATTTGTTATAGAGTTGAGGTGAGAATTCAAGTTAAGGCGCACATCTCAGATGACTCCCAAGTACTTGACCTTACTGGGATACTCAAGTGTAGTGCCTTTCAGGATGATTGGACATCGGTTGAAAATACTTTTCTTTGTAAAGGGTATTGAAACGTTTTTACAGGGATTGACTGAGAGTCCTTCCTTGTTGCACCATTCTGAAACGATCTGTAGTGAGCTTGGCATCACACTCGTGATGGTTGAGACAAATTTTCCACTCACTATGATAGTTAAATCATCATACGACTTATGCGTAGCTAGTACTTTTTTTAAGATACTATGAGACTGCCATCGAACTTGTCCACCATTTTAGGAAAGAACCAAAATAATCCTACGCCAGTACATATTGAAATATTACAAACTCCACACCTTGCCGTGCCGCCTTAGGCACTGTTCATCTCTGATTCACACATTCATTCGCAAATAAGGACCCAATCTTTTTTATTCGCTTAGATTAAATTCGTACTCAAATCACATCATTACCATCAGAAGCCATCAACCTTTGCAATCTCCTCAAACCCGCCTGACTCACCCTTAGGTTACAAGGTAAATCATTCCATTTACTTAATAAATTCGCATCCCTTCTGTCCCCTTCCACCGCCCAACCCAGTGTGAATAGAAAATTGGATACTTGTACACCTTGCAAGCACTCTTCTTCCAGCAAACTGCGATGAAAAAAAAAACTCATTCTTACCATGCTCATTATCCAATTACCAATTCCACAGTTCGTGCTTTATTTTCAGGGTGCAAAAAAGGAAGTAGAACAACAAAAAAATCGAATAAAATAAAAACCAACACCTTATGCAAACAATTTAATAACCTGTAAGCTCTGTGTTCATTCCGGCTCCTTTGTGCCCATCAACGTCGGCGTGGCCCCTTAAATGTTGTATTAATATCCGCCCGGGAACGTCACAAGGACAAAAAGTGAAACCTCACATAAGGTAGAGAGATGAGCACGAGATGAAAGATGAAAAAACCGAATTAAAGTTGACAAAATTTTCATCTCATTTTGTTGTCTAATATCATTCAACCGAGTCACCCACCACAAAGAGCGGCAACCGCGCGACAGAATTCCCGTGGATTTGCAAATGCCATAGACACAGACCACACGCTCCCTTTTTTTGCCATCTCGTTATCATAAAGGAGATGAAACATTTGTGTAACGGTAGCTCCCGTGGATGGTTGTTGTACCACACTACCTTTGTCTTCCAGTGTATAATTCCTTTTTCATGAAATCCACCCTAATCCTGGGTGAAATTTTTCTCCATCTCAAGGCGAGAAGAGTACCCACGGGAACTGTCAATAACGGGAAAAGTTGAAAACTTGCAAGCAACAAGAATGGAAGGCGAATTATGTTGTATGGTGGCTGATGTTTTTTTCTCGCGTAGAAATATCACAAAGGACCACGAGTGCAAAGAAAGAAGACATCTTCTCTCTCTGGATATTTGTTTAGAATCCTTGTACTATTACCACTAACAGTTCATTTAAGATATTTCTGGAATAAGACCTCAACTCCGAGTATATAAACGATTGAAAGAAAAGAAAGAAGTTGCATTTGGAAGGGCGCTTTGGGAGTTGGCGTAGGAATTGAAAGGATTGCTGTTTTTTTTTTTTTTTGTTTTTTCTCTCTAAAATAAACTTTTATTTGGGTCAGTTCATTTGATGAAGATGATTCTATTTGAGTCAGATTATGTGAACTTTTTCAGCTTTAAATGTAGGTGGTCCTTTTAAATTTGATTAGATGGCCAGCTGGATGGATGTGAAAAGAAGAATATTTTAGTTTGTCACAGGACCAAGTTGATATACAAAAAAATTAAGGTCGTACTTGCGCAATAAGTGTTCCGTACTATCAGTTATTTTTACATACATGCAAATGTATGTAACAAATTTTAAGAGTATGTTGACAGATTTATGGACACAAAATAATGTAAGCAACTTGATGAAATTACAGTGTACTATCTTCTTACGAACACCTCTCATAACCGGACACCTCTTATAACCGGACAGATTTCAAAGAACCGAAATAAATAAACGAGTTTTATATAAAAAATTCTCTCATAACCGGACTCTCTCATAACCGGAAACG
The DNA here is from genome assembly GCA_949775065.1 of Brachyopa scutellaris. Lineage (NCBI taxonomy): Eukaryota > Metazoa > Arthropoda > Insecta > Diptera > Syrphidae > Brachyopa > Brachyopa scutellaris. Next base: position 117,295,341 of record OX459113.1, read on the forward strand.
GACACCAATTTTCGTAACCGCAATAGAATGCCGCTCTCTCTAAAATGGACAAAACACATACATATACGTATGGCAAACTTTTTACAAACTTTATTTTGTATTTGTTTCGTTCTCCTTGTCTTTAAACTTTGCAAAGAAACGAAATTAAAATGTAAACTGTTGAGTGTGTATTTGTGTCATTATCACGTTCCCGGATACATGATTTTCGGTGGGGAACGCTAGAATGACGCACGCATAACTCCGGCATTTTGAGAGATATTTTACATTATGTTGTGCGAATTTTGTATAAAGATAAAAATGATTCCGCTGGTTACAGTAAAATGAGAATTTGTTTCTGGTAGGACAAATAATGCCAGAATATGGAAGTTTACTGTATTTCTCGTCAGGGTTCCCGTCTTGTCTTAACATATCTAAAATTGTCATGACCCGCTTATTTCCTCAACCATTGACGGCATATGCTGTCTTGTCCGCGAACGTGGCATCCAAGAACTATGTGCATTTATAAATCCCATTGCATTTTTAAATAGGTTTGTATGTATGTGTCATTTTACGCTTGGTTGTCATAGACAGAAATTAGTATTTATTGGTAATTTGTGTTTATGACATAAAAATTAATTCCTTTATAAAATAAAATGAATACCACAAGTCCATTGAGTTTCTTCTTTAAAGAATGTCAATTTATTTTGTTCTCCCATAACCGGACACCTCTCATAACCGGACAAATTTCTCGGTACCGTCAGTGTCCGGTTACGAGAGACTACACTGTACTTATATGATGCTCTTTCTCATCTGCTTAGAAGAATAATTATGCATCCACACAAAACAACAAATAAAGTAGGTACACAAGACATTTACGCATGTGCATCAGATTCCATTCTTTGTCTCGTTATTCGTTGAATTGTATTAAATGCGTGGAATTTTAGAATTAGTCTCTCTCTCTCTCGCTCTCTCTTTGTCTGAACTCTGTACACAAATTCAGTTTTTCCCAATGTATTGAAAGTAGAGACCTACAATCAAGATTCGTTTATGTGCATAAAATTCTTGGTTTAAGTATATGCTCAGTGGTTGTAACGGAAGCGAATTTTTGGGGCATATTTCTAGGATCAACGATTCAATTTTTACTCTCACACACACAATTTTCTCCAAAAACGTATCCGCTTTTATATGATTGTGATTGGGTTACGTCATTTCTAGATACGTAAATAGTTGGGTTGTTGAAATTTAAAAAAAATTAATTAAAAAAAAACTGACGAACGTAAGGCAGTCCTAATAATTTTGGTTCAATCTACACTTTATTCTCAATATCTGTAATTTCATTCAGATTTTTCTGAGCCATATTTTTGGATATAAGATAGGAGGACAGCAATTTTTAACGTTTTTTTGAAAAAATGTTAAGAAAAAAGTAACACAAAAAAATATTTCAAACAGTTTTGAATTCGCGATTTAACGAGCTTTTATTGGACATCACACACGATTACCTCAAATTTATTTTTTTTTTAACTTCCTATTTAACCCCCAAAAACTATTCCCCCAAAATCGAAATTATTTTTTTAAGTTCAGGGCTGTGTTTAGGCCACTAATTGCTACATCAGTGTCAAATTTCAATAGTCAACGTAAAATAGTCTCTGAGAAAAAGACCTGCGACAGAAAGACAGACACCGAACTGATTCCATAAGTGTTTCGTTTTTGGGTACGAAACATTAAAAAAGGACACACTCATATATCAGATATGTGAAATTTGAGAATATGCGTTCCGATCCTGGCCGAAGTTCTGTTTTACTCGTTGCTAGTTCTGATATTCATAACTATGTTTTTAACATTCACATTCAAACTAATGACATTCAGTTGTTTGCATTACTGACAATTTGACAGTTCATAATAAAAAGCTACATTTTTGGTAACGTTCTACCCTTTATTTCTTTTAGGTAAAAGTCTTAAAACTGTTTAGAAAAGATTTTAAATCAGATGACCGCATGTGGTGTAAAAAAAAGAATATGAAGTCCCACGCTGCCCGACTCCATTATCAGCCCAAATAAACATCGCATACGCCTCCCTAGGGACCAGTCAACTTAATATTTATAACTGCTTAACATTATTAAGTAAAAGCTTAGACAATTTCTTTTATACTCCTTGAAACAGCTGTCCATTTTCCCAAAAATCTAAATGAAACAAATTGTCCTTTCTGACCACTTTCATCTACGCACGCAGACAATAAAAAGCGGTAAAAAGCGGACACTATATTATACATGACAGTATCATTAAATTTTTTTGAAAACTCGCCCAAAGCCATAAAGTGTCATTATTCGCGCAATTTAAAAAATATGATCCTACAACTTCATTCAACAAATGTCCCCATAAAATATGAGAAAAAAACTTTGAACAACTTTTTTTTTTATTTAGAACCTTACCCACCTAAAGGCCGCGAACTCAATTTTTTTTTTGTTAATAACTTTTGTTGTAGGACATAACCATTTGTTATTCAAATTGCCAATCTGATTTATTATCATTTGTCTCGCTATAAATCCATTAAAGAGCTTAAGGATATGATTTATATCCTCGAAAAACAATTTTAAATATTTATACACATCTAAATTTATGTACTAGCAATAGAAGAAGAAGAAGAAAAAGAAAAACCAACCCAAAAAAGGACATAAATACACAAATAAGCAGAAAATTCCATTATCCTTGTTGTAATGTATTTTTCCCCGGTGTGTGGTTTGGTGTGGTTTGGTATGGTCCTTGTGGGGACGCGCCTTTAATAAACTTCTCTCAAAGCATAAAACAGAAGAAAATCCTTAAACAAACAGCGCGCCCTCCATCTGTGTTTTTTTTTCCTTGACGTCTCCCTACTTTATCTTTGGTTTTTTTTGTTCGCTGGGAATCCAGTTTTGAAAAAAAAAAACCCCCAACTCCAGCATAAACTAATGTAAAAGTATTTTTCTTCGTCCTCCGCACAATTGACGACAAAAGTCGTGCATATAGTATAAATTTACAGGCGCAGTTACAATTACAGCGGGGATATGCGACGGCACATCCCCTTTGTCTGGGTACGGTTATTTTATTCAATCGACGCGACAGTAGGGGGGTTGGGAGGTCGGGTGCCAACAGTCACTTTATTCCATAGATACTCGTACTTTCTCGTTGACACTTTTTCTTCGCTATCCTCATAGATACTTGTTACAACAAACAATGTACGAGTATTTCTGTCTCCTCGGCCCGATTGCGAATGGGTTTGGTATAGCAGCGTGACAGGCGTAGCTCCGAGCCGTTAGTGAGTTGAATTGTGAGTGTGGCGTGTAAGTTCCATAAATCCCATAAGGGAATTACCCGACGCTGAATGTTAACGCATTAACATTGTGTGTATTCCATTATTAACTACACAACAGCTAGAAAGAAACTTGCTCCTCGACATTCTCATATGCGGCGTATACCCTCAATCCTATCAGAATAGAAGAATAGAAACATATGTATGTATGTATTTACAAAAAAGGACGAAAATAGAGAAACATAATAGACAGAGAGCTGGCCAAAGGATTATTGGGGTAATTGTTTTGGTTTGTTATATAGGGTCCAGCCCTCTGACTCTTGCGAATCTTTTCAGCGTTTATTAAATGTGTGTTGTCGTCTTCGTCCTTCGACCGGATGGCCGGACTTCTTTGTGTCTACCGAGAAAATTGCCCACTATAATACTTAGTCGATATAATAATTTTATCCGAAGCGATTGGATGGCATTCACGTTAATCGGAACTAATGGTTGGAATAGTTTCCCTGGGACATGGGGCGCGCGCGACGGCATTAATGAAAAAAGGTTACGACCCATGGCCTACAATGGAGCGGAACCCCATTTTTTGGGGGTGAAATTTCCCCCGGTAATGTATAATCGTTAATTGATTAGATAGTTCTGTTCAGAATCGGGTTATTTTTGGAAATAGTATACCCTGTTGGAACAGCAGCATCTGGTGTTGGATGTATTTTCTTTTGTTTCGAATGGGTATGCTGCCCTATTTGGGGCCATCCTTGGGAGACATATGTTTAGACGTTAGGTCGGCCATAACAAGGCATGAAATGATGTAATTATAGCTTGATAATAATCGCATTAGAATGAATGAATCCTTTGTGTATGTGATTTGGATTTAAGGTTACAGAGAGTGTGAGTTTATTAAATTGTTCACTTCATTTTCTGTGAATTGGTGTTCAGTGTTTGCAAGGGTAAAAGAAAATGTTTTAAGTTCAAAGGGAATACAAATATACACATGTATATATATTGTGGAAGGTTTTTAATAGTCAGACATCGACGGCGTTGTTAAGTGCTAGAGTGACGAAGGCTATTGTTATCAAAACAAATACTAGTATAACCAAAAAAAGGTGAAACAAAGAAAAGAAAAACAAATAAGAAATTACAGATTTAGAAATAAAAAAAACAATGCTTGCAAGCATTTGTTGTTTGTCTCTTTAGTGTTCCGTACTCAAAAACATACAAAACTGTATGAAATATTTTTTTGTGTTACTTCCTTCTCAACACTTTTTCAGAAAAGCGTTAAAAAATTGATGTCCCCCTACCTTATCTCTAAAAACATGGCTCAGGAAAATCTGAATAAAAGCAGAGATATTGAGATTAAAGTGTAGATTGAACCAAAATTATCAGGACTGCCTTACGTTCGACAGTTTTTTTTTTTTAATTAATTGTTTTTCTTATTTCAACAACCCAACTATTAACATATCCAGAAATGACGTAACCCCATCACAATCAAATAAAAGCGAATACGTATTGGAGAAATGGAATATGTGTACAGAGTACAGACACAGAGAGAGGGAGAGAGAGAGAGATAGAGAGAGAGAGAGGGGGAGAGGATAGAGAGAGAGAGGATAGAGAGAGAGAGAGAGGATAGAGAGAGAGAGAGGATAGAGAGAGAGAGAAAGATAAATTCCAAAATTCTACGCATTTAATACAATTCAACGAATCTGATACACATGCGTAAGTTTCATGCATACTTTATTTGTTGTTTTGTGTGGATATATAATTATTCTTCTGAGCAGATAAGAAAGAGCATCAGATCGGTAGTTTCATCAAGTTGCTTACATTTGTGTCCATAAATCTATCAATCTATATATATGTATGTAAAATTGCTGATTGATGTACGGAACACTTATTGTGCAAGTACGTCTGGCACTTGACCGGATTTCTTTTTAATGCAGTTTCGAGATAATTATATCTATCCTGTGAAGCTTAGAAAGAGGATAAGTTCTCCAAACTTTTTCATTCATATCTCTTTTAGCGCGTGAAAGAAGAGTTTGCCTAGCTGCTTAGCTCTCGTAAGACATTTGCACAGTAAATGAAAGACGGACTACAGACATTTGTATGAGGGATCTCTACTTTGGTCTCATTGCTCCCATTGGCCAGTACCCTATACTTATTGCCACCTCTCTTGCGATTTATACTTATACGTATTTGTGTTTGGCCTGCTAGAATTTGGCCATATCTTTCTGAATATGATGCAGTTTGTCAAACTGGTTCACCAAAAACAAAAAGAATCTTGATTATTACATTTAACACGCTTGAGTGTACAGTCAATCATTCGGGCCTCGGAAACCCATTTATTTTTTTTTGTGATAGCTTAGCTAGAGTATCCCATTCCTTTGGCATGTTTTCTCAGGAATCAATGTCCAGAAAGTATTCCTATTAAAGTTCCTAACTTTGCCCTTTTCAGGCCAAGCATTACTTTGGTCTCTCTGTGATCTAGGGCCGGCCAAAGAGCCTTCGGCACCCTATGTCCCTCTATTCTACTTGCAAGTTATAAAATAATAAAAAGTATCTGGGCAATCAACTATTCTATCGGCTATAACTCAAAAAGTTTCTTCCAGAAAAAATTATACCAATCTGTTATCTCACAATATTATTGAGTTATAAATACTGGAACACATGTTGACTATTAAAATGTAAAATTGTGCCAAATTTCAAGTATCTGTGTCAAACGATTTCTAAGATAAATGCTTGTAACAGATATTTCCCGTATTTCCATATGGATATGGAACCCCATAAACTACTATTAAATGAAAAAATGCTTCATCTTCATACTATGAATGGACTCCACCTATAAATCTATATTCAGTATAGATGAAATAAAAACAAAAATTAAATAAATTTATTGTTTTTCAAAGTTCACATTTAATTGACAAGGATAAAAACAAATAAATCAAAGTCGGGCAGTTACCAAATACTCATAACTTAATAGCTATTTCTCAACGCACCTATTAGTCATGATTTATGAGTGTTATTTTGACCCAACATATGGTACATCGTTTGTCATATGTTTCCAGGGCAATTTCAGTAAAGGCATTAGATGCAGGCAAATTACGAAAATCATGATTTTGAAGCATTCTACATGAGTGCTGACGTCAAATGTCAGTATACACCTTATACATATAAGAAAAAAAAAACCAAGTTTCTTTGAAAAATATTGAAAATATGATACATCAGAAACGATTTGTACTTCATTATGAATGCGTGGTTAAAAAATCAATCAAAAATCAAAGCAAAATATTTAATTCCAAAAATAAAAAATGTAATAAAAAAACGAAATTCAAAATAATGTCACACAATGCGCCTAAGGTGGCGCGCACAAGTAGAAGGAGACCTCAACCAACTTGAAGTGCGCAACTGGAGGCGGTTAGCTAAGGACCGGGCTAGACCGGGTGGGACCTTGGTCCACCCCGGACTGTAGCGCCACCTAAGTAAGTAAGTAAGTATGCCTCTCATTTGCTGCTGATAATATTTTTTTTCATCCCCTACCTCCCTTATTTCCCGAATTTCCCTAATTCCTAAACTTTTCGACAATATCCCTAACCACGGTGTAAGATCTTCCAATAAGTTCACCGATTTCCCGGTATATCTTTCTTTGGCAGACCAGCTTCGTTCTTCCAAAGATGTTTCCGATTTTTTATCTACCATATCGCATTTTCCCGATTTTTTTCCTGTTACCTGTTACCTCGATCACATCGTTAAGCAGAATGAGTACAACTTACAAATTATACTTTGTGCTTGTGCGGACATTTTGCAATTTAAATCTTACAAGTACCTACCTATTTTCATAGTTATTCGAAAATCACAAATTTTCAGGACTATCATTTTATACTTTTTAGTCCATTTAAAAACGTGGTATATTAAACATTTATTTTTATAATTAGCATCTTATTCCCGTCTCGTTGAAACTCAAAAATTAAAATACAAATAAAGTCAGTATGAAATCAACTGCAACATTTGTACCTAACAACAGCAACAAAGCGACCTAATACAAAACGTAGTTAAAAATGTCGCATATTTGACTAAAATATACTTGTGCGAATAATTTTGTGAGTATGAGTAGTTTTATTTCAGTTAAAAGATAAAATGGATCTTGTGCAGCGATACTCTAAAGACAACATTTTTGAGATTAAATGCTTACGATTGCTATTATTAACTTTTTCGAAATACATACAAATGTATATACATATATGTACTAACTCATAAAAATTCATTTTTAAAAATATCTCCGTTTTACCGAACTCGACCTAATCAAATGTGAATGGAAGTCAAACTTCTCGTTGAATTGTACCCAAATCAACTGTGTTCCACTTTTAAGCATGCTGGATTAATGCCGTTTATTTTGTTTCTATTTTTAGGAAATGGAAAATGTGAAACTCCAGTACCAACCATAAATCAATTTTCCGAATGTTCATTATTTGAAAAAAAAAAAAAAATTAGCAGCTATCAAAATCACAAAGTGCCAATGATTGCTTCCGTTAATTATGCTACCTGTCAAATCATTGTCGCTCTTTGTTTGCCTTCATTTGTGCCACGAAAATAGAACTTTTAGTTTGTTTCGCATTTGTGTTGGAAATAAACAAAGCAATTTCTCTGCTGATTTGCTACTTACAAGCAGGGAACGGATTTTGTTGACCTTGCCTTTTTTGCCTTTTTTAGCTTTTTTTGGTCAACAAAATCCAGTTCCTGGTTATAAGCATATGAAATCGTAGTGCGAGGAATACTTGGCACAACTTAGCAAAATTATTTCTGAAAAGAGCATTCCGTAAAAACTCTAGATAAAGAGGATAAGATAAACGAGTAAACGAACGATAAAAAGTGGTAATACTTTTGATTCTATTCACATATAGCAGTGCACTAGGCCCTGTACTGTATCTACTTTTTACCAGCGAAAAAAAAATGTCAGTACAGGAATTATAGAGGAGCTTTTTTAAAACACTGGTGCCTGTACATGTTTTTATGTCACTCAGTTAGCAAAATGGCCACTAAATAAAAACCAAACCACTGACTTTCCCAGGTTTTGTTTTTTCTAATTTTCCTCAAATTCACATAGAACCCATCACGCATGACCAGCCTGTCACACAGCCAGCCAATGGCAGAATGATCGTGTAGCGTGTGGCCGCCATCAATCATCGCTCTGTATTGAAAATGTGAACATCAAAACAGTGTTGCCATTACTAAATGATAGCAAATCGTTATAGCACTTTCTGTAGTTTTTCTCAAAGAGCTTTGAGAACCAATAAATAAATTTGAGTAGCTGAGGGTGTTGCCGCTTGATTTTTGTCTTTTCCAGTTTCTTGTTTGCATTTAATGCATTTAAACAATTTTTCGCGTATTGTGTTTTATTTGCAGGAGATGAATATTTGGTGCAGAAACGAATAGTGAGTATTTTTTTCTTTTTTTTTGTTTTTAGCTTATATCTCGTAAACTAATCGTTTCCGATTTACGATATTTATACATCAAAACACTCAAAAAAATGCCCTCTAAAACATTCTTAAATTTCATCAGAATCGAGGTGGTGTCCACTTTGTTAACAATTATCTTGATTTCCTTCAACAAATTGTGTTATTATTAAATCAGCAGATGGTTACCCTACGGGCCGTGCTCTCCGATTTGCGGCGATTTATCATGCATACTACGGCAAGTAGTATGTAAATTAGTATTGAAACCAGACAGAAAAGCAAACACCATATTTTCCCTGTTCCCCTTTTTGTGGAACAGACAACAGAGCATAGGTATGACCCCAGATACTAAATTGTGCTGTGGGAAAACGCATTTAAAGAAAAAATAGAGAAGATTTGAACACGCATTACAGTAAAATGTATTGACTAATCTGGAGATCTGTTGTCCAACTACAATAAATTGCTGCTTTATAAGCAAGTTATAAAACCAAAAGCAAAACAAATTTACAAACCGTACACACCTTCCAAAATAAAGTAATACGAGGCATAATAAATGCACCAAACGAGTAAGAAATACCGATCTGCATAGAGATCTAAAAGTTGAAATGGTTTGCAGATGCAGTCAAAAAGCTACAAGACATGAACTTAGGCTTTTCAACCTTGTTAACTTGGAAATGGTTCATTTATTGAATAATGACAATCTAATTAGGAGATTGAGAGGGGTGCAATGTCTTTCGATGATTTTTCCTTCCACCGACTCTCCATAAAACACAAAAAAAAAATTCAATAGCAGTGATAGATGAAAAGGCAAGATATGTCATCTAGTAGTGCCAACTCGCTCGATTTGTACTCAAATATAAGCTGAACTATTTGCATACCCAACCTAGTTTCATAAAATGGAATTCATCTTCCATTTGATGGTACTGAAAATTTGACTCCTAATGGATGCTCAAGATGTTTAATAACTTCCTCTAAATGCACTCTATTTAGTGATGAATGATTAATTTTAGAAAAGACGCGTCAATTCCTTCAGAAACTGTAAAGACTATCGTATTCAACGAACACTGACTATAAACACTCAAATATGAAAGCATATTATTAAAATGAATTTGCAAATGTATCTGAAGATTGAAAGGAATATTGTCACGTTTTCAATTAAATACGAAACCACAATTATTTCCGCAACATCACAGAGTGAAACACCACAACAAAGGAATAATTTATTCATGCACTCACTCGCTACCGTAAATACCTTCAAGCGCTTTGCAGTCCATATGGAGACATCCACTTCTACATATGTACATTCTCTTTGTCTTACCAGAGAAAAAAACAATATAAATAAATTGTCTCAATGTAAAAAAAAAGAAGGAAAAACACAAACAATTAAATAAAGAGCCTCCAGTACACTCGGGCGTATGTGGAACATTTTCAATGTTCGTCTTCATTCAGTTCTTTCATTAAATTTCCTGAAATTGAATACTTACGTATCATTTTTAAGGCACTCGATGAAAAGCATGTAATTCGCTTTCCTTGAATTCTCAAATGAACCAAAATCATATTGCATCACAAAGAGGATCGTATTTTCAGGGAAATTATGATTTTCTTTGGTATTTGTTGTTCGATTGGAAGTATCCAAACGCAAAGAAAACCCCCCCCCCCCCCCCCATTTGAAAGCGAATCTAAGTAAATTTAGCATAATACAACAATTTTCGTTGGAGTTTTAAATTGATGTCCCATTAAGCATTATCGATTTGAAACGAAACGTCGGAGCACTTACGCCTGAAGACGTATATATGAAATGGGGTTTGTGCCTTGCGTTGCCCTGCATCTGAAGGATTTTCGAATACAAAATCGACATTATAACTTTGCCGGATGAAATATTGAAATTATAACAAAACAAGCAAACCCGATAAAGAGGGGATGGATTGCTTTTGTAACCTTGGATGGTTGGGTACTTTCTTCCTTTGACATGGTTTAAGGAATTGAATTAGTTTAGGTTTGGCAGTCATTATGTTCTGATTCTGATAGACTGTGCAGCAATTAAGGAAGCAATTAGATGAGATTTAGATTATGCATTCTTGTAAATCATGTTCGAATATACTTAATGAGATACAAAGAGAACTATCCAGTTGAATAGATTTGATTGCAAAAGTCATCTGCCTACATAGACAGTATTTAAGCATCTGCTTCTTTATACTCGCACATACCAGTTAGCGCAGTGTTGTGAATCTATGCAGTAAATATTTATATTATAAAACATTTTGAGGGTCCAATTTGTAACGAGAGGTTATCTCTTACAGTGATTGTAGAGCATTGGAGGAAATTATTACAAATGTGCCAGAAACGCCCAATCCTTTTGAGTCAGTCAGTTCACAAAGTGGACATTTCTGTAGGTGCCTGTTAAAAGAGAAGTTTTAGATTCGCCAATAAATTAAATTATTTTTTATATACATTGGTATATTGGATCATGTCGTAAACCTCAGCTTGAATCATGCTGGGCAATAGTCCAAGAGGGACGGAGATTCTGGTATTGGGCCCAAAGATCCCAGCACTAACACCAGAGGCCATTTTTCATCCATCAGTGTACCATACTCGATATTTTTGGTTTAGGGTGGGTTCGCCGTTTGACCATGTGGTACATTCCCCAATATGAACTTTGAATTCACTTATCATAACATCAGCGACGGTGCAAAGCATTTTCTGATCCGGAATATTGTTGAAAATGTTTGGGTGACCCAGTTTAGTAGCGCTTCTAGCGGCTGACTTGCTAATGAAGATCCACCACCACTCACTATGATAGTTCATTAGGTCATTAGCATAGCCGATGGCTTCATAGCCCGAGTTGCATAGTTCAACAATCAAGTCGAGGAACCACATCAAAGGAGAAAAGATGTCTTCTTGTGGAAAGCCTTTGATTGCTGTCACCGCCACCGATATATCTCCTGAAGTGGACTTTATGATACGACTTGCCAGCATAGCTCTTATCCAGCTGTTAGTCGATTCTTTGATCCCTCTTTGGCTAATAGCTCATGGAATTACTACTTTAGCGCTCATTATTTAGCTCAAGCGATTTGTAGAGACTTTTGCATCTTGACGGATCTTCATAAAAACAGTTGAAATTTTTAATTTTGTCTACTGTTCTTCAAAAAGTCTAAAACTAATTTAACTCTTCGTACCACACCTGTACAGTAATTATAAATAACTTCGTAGTTACCTCTGTCGCTGGCATTTTATTGCTATCAACTCACGATTTCTTGCGAACAACTTCATCCTGAACTCCTTAAACACAACTTAACTCATTCCTAGCATTCTTCACTGAGAATCTATTTATTCAAAGAAATTACAAGCGATCAAGGTGACGAAAACACTTGTGTGTATTTTTCAAATAATTTATATAAAGAGAGTTGCCTGCCTAAGACTATTACAATTGCTTTTTTTTTACTTTCACAGCTACCAACACTTTCGGAACGTATTTCTTGTGACTCAAAGTAACATGTTATATGTATGTACCCTTTGCCCTTAGCAGGTGGTTTGTTATCCAACCCACATGGCCACCATTTGTGCTTGATTTTGTGTGAAATTTCCCAACACACTTGAGGATGTGTGTTGTTATATTTTCTTTTGTAAAAATCAACAAACTAAAATGGTTAACCGCCATGATGAACCGCCCGCCAACAACCAGATGTACGAGTATAGACATGAAATGTTGGTTTTTTATCCCATTATTTGTCCTCTTCTGGATTTTATTTAACAGGAAATATAAACATTCGCTTGTGCAGTACACCCACCTCCCCTCACAGGATGTTGACTAGGATGAAAAATATGTCAGAGTAATATACGTTTGCTAATATTTCACCCCTTAGGGCTGTGGTGGGTGAGTGAAGCCACTCATGCGTTTAATTAAGAGATTTTCTGTATTTTGTTTTCTCTGTGAGTTTTTATGAATTTCTTATTTTTTTGCCTGCATTATGTGTATTTTTTGTACTTTATAGTCTATTTTCTTTTTTGCATTTATTTTGGTTTCATATTTTAGTCCTCTTTTCGGGGTCTACGAGGAACGAGTTCACATTTGATGTGCTTTAGAGATTTTGAAATTTATTAGAACAGCCCCCTGACATGGACCGTGACGGATGATGATTTATGTTTTGGTACAACTTTTCTATGCATATCCTGCCATGTGAATTGCGAATTTGACGTAAATAAAACTTTAGATGCGCAAAGGAATATGAATTATGCTACAGAGATTATCGTTTGCTTAGACTTCGATATACAAAGCTGACTAGTGGCTCTTGTAACCCAAACCAATACTTTATGAGTTTCAACTCGCAGTGCTTACGAGTCATGAGGATATATGTATTAACCTCATTTCCTCTGAACTATTCCAGCAACAGGCTAACGTGAACCGCAAATTTAATAGATTGGTATAGTACAATTTATGTTTGTATTTTCTAATATAATGAATTTAAAAAATGAATAACCATTTACGACATTTGGATCGTGTAATAGCGCCACTAAGTAACATAGCTCCGGTCGCTGTCCGGTGCGGTACGATTTTGCTCTCTGACTCACTTTTCTGACGGATAGGATAGTGAAATATAGTGTTCATTCAAAATACAATATTTTAGTTGATGCAAAGAAAACTGTTAATACCTTATGAATGTTAAGAGTTAGGTATGTCACGCACACATAATAGGAAAGAAAAGTTCAGAGCATCCTGCAGCTGTATCCTTGCCGATATACATATGTAGTCCAATTCATTCTCGTGCAACTCACTTTAAGTATTTATCTTAATTTCTATATAATCTATTGTAATTTCCTCTCCTCTTGTTTATTTAAATATTTAAATACATACTCTGTAAACTGTGTCCTAATAACCAGCCATTTATTTACTGTCTACGAACGTGGTTTTTTTTTGTGGAAACCATACGTTTATAAGTAAGTAAACATCCTGACTGTAACATGTGTTTTTCTAAATATTAAAACTATCACATTAACTTCTCTCAGAAAACGTTAACCTATCTAGACCTTAGGACGTTACAAGATTGTTTAATTTAAAACTTTTCAATATTTACTGTACGACTGGGGATATGCCAAGTTGGAAGTTTACGCCGATAAACCAGAGACAAGGGAAGACTTGGAAGCTAACATTCGCCGCATTATTGCCGATATACAGACCCAGCTGCTCGAAAAAGTCCTCGAAAATTGGACAAATTATTTTATTTAATTTTAAAGTAATATACATATGTATGTACGTCCGCAAAAGCACCTATTACATTGCCAGGACTAACCAAAAAAAAGTATAGCAAAATTCGTAACCCATTAGGATTCTTATACACTGAGTCCAAAAAGTCTCCGTACAGCGACACATACCCGAAATAAATGCTTCAATCAGATTCAAATGCAATGATTAAATAAAAAAAGAAACATTTCAATGAAAGAGAATCTTTTCTTCTTTATTTCTACCAAATTTAATTTACTTTCGCATTATAACTTGAAGTTTATGAACGCAAACGTCCTATACGGCCGTTTTTGAAGAACAAAAAAGTCTCCGTATAGCTACCGTTCCAAGGATCTTACGGTGTTTTCTGTGTTATAAATCATGCCGAGAGTTGAGTTAAGATGCTTTTCGGAAACGATCAATTGTGTTTTTCCATTTTTGGTTAAAAAAGAAAGTTTTTTTTTATATACAGGAAAAAAATAAGCGAAATTCCTATCGCAACTAAAAAATATGATTTATATAAAGGAAGAAGGTAAATCTCTAGCTAAAATTTCAAAAATTGTTAGCAAAATGGGTTCTTCGGTGCAATATGTCATCCAGCTACTACAAGAAAGCAAAACTATAACAAATAAACCAAGATCCTGGACGACCTAGAAAAATTTACCATCACTTAAGAAGAGAATTATGAGGGTAGTAAACAAGGTTTCGAAAACAAGTGCCTATGCAATGGCTGCAAATCTTCAAACAAGTGATGAAATTAATGTTTGTGAGTAGATAATAAGAATTGTGTAAGAAATGGGTTGACACGAAACGGTTTTAATGGTCGGGTCAGCAGCAGGAAATCATTCATCAAGAAATAGAACTAGTAAGCCAAATTCCAGTACGCTATTGAGACTATTAACAGGGATAATTCATTTTGAGACACGGTCATATGCAGCTATGAGAGTTAATTTAACATTTTTGGATTAGATGGTCGTCGTATAGTGTGGAAAAAGCCCAATACTGAAACGGATATCAAACATTTAACGCCCACAGTAAAATACGGATGTGGATACGAAATGGTCTGGAGTTGCATGGCCTCCTCCGGCGTGGAAAATCTCGTTTTCATCGATTACTGAGTGGATAAATGTGCATTTCTAAATATACTCAGACAAAATCTACATTTAAGCACAGCTAAATCAAGGTCTGGCAACAATTTTCTGTTTCCAACCAGACAATGACCCCAAACACACCTCAGGTTTGGTAAGAGATTGGTTACTTGACAATGTTCAAAGGAAGCTGATTTGAACTCCATCGAGCACTTGTAGAATTACTTAAAATAAAAGTTGCTAGCATTCTATAAGAAATAAAAATCAGCCAAAACAATTTTTTATGTATGAATGGACAAAAAATGGCCCAGACATCATATCCAAGCTGGTTATTTCCATCCAACCAATTAAAAGACATAATCCATAATAGAGACGGACCAACTACGTACAAATTTGTTTTTTTTTTTTCTCATATTTATTCATATTTTTAAGGAAATTAACCACTGTACGGAGACTTTTTTTGCTTTATTCAAACCCTGAATTTAATTAATTGTTTTTTTTAAATATTTCTTTTATTAAAATAGTGTTACTTTGTTAACTAACTATTTCGTCAAATGTATTTCTTTAAATAATGGTGGAACTTTTATCTTAAATCACTGTGCTTTGATGTTTTCATGAGATGAGAAGTAGGAAGTGATACCTGTACGGAGACTTTTTGGACTCAGTGTAGTGTGAATTTAGAACGAAAATGTACAGTGCCGTTTGAACAAATTTTGCTGAGACATTTTCTTACTACTCCTTGAAATTTATAAGAGCTACGATGTTTTTTTTGTACTAAGCAGCAAAATATCTTTTAATTAATGCACAAAAGTCGATATTATTATGAAGCAAAGGTGCATTCAGCTCGTGATAGCCGTCCAAGATGAACCAAAGTACAGCAATCCCCCCACATACGCGAGGGATATGTTCCGAAAAACCACCGCGTATGTCGAATTCGCGTATGTTGAGACTTGAAACTGTATGAAAATATGTATGTACTAAATATGAGTACGTACATGAAGAGATGGGTTCCAAGACAAGCAATTTATTGAATGCTTGTTTGGAAGCTTGTGATGATCAATTTGATGTAAGCATCTTAATAATATTGCAATTGCGACTTCTATTTTCAAAAATTATGTGGTCAAAGATATAAGAACGAACGCGAATTTTTGATGAATCGCGTATAAACACCGTGTATCTTGAGGGAATATCGGAAAAACTGAATCGCGTATAAGCGAAATCGCGTATGCTGAGACCGCGTATGTAGGGGGTTCAGTGTACCTAATTAAAAATCAAAAAAATGGGAAAAATCAGTTCGAAGTGCAAACCTAATATTTTGTTTCTGTCACGTCTGAGTTTAACAACCCGTCAAATTTCTGAAAGATTTAATGTTGCTCAACAAACTGTGGTCTGGACATTAAAAAAAAATGTGAAACCGGGACTACCAGCAGGAGGAAAGGCTCAGGGAAGCCAAAAAAGAGGACCCTAGTGAAAGATCATTTTTTTTGTTTTGATTCAAGTCTTCAGTGGATATCACAAATGATCTATTTCGAGGTAAATGATAAATAATTTAAGCAAGCTTAGTGAGAAAAATGCTCTTAAAAGCTGGACTTAGAGCAGTCAAGCCAGTACTGTAGCTGAAATTTCAAAGAAGAATCAGAGAAAAACGATTGATTTGGGCTGAGAAGCATCTTAATTGGTTTCAAGACATGTGAAACAATATTATCTTTTTCGATTAATCCACGTTTAAGCTGCACGTTGGAGATGAGAGGATTCGTGCGCGAAGAGAACCAAACGAAAGCAGAGCTCTGAATGCCTCTTAGGAATGGCCCCAGAACTGAAGGTGTGATGGTCTGGGGATTCTTCTCTGGGCGTGGAGAAGATAGAATGGCCTCTTTAGTATCGAAAGTCACTGCAGCAGTTTATCTACGGGTCCCAGAAGATGAATTAGGGCCCTTCGCGTTAGAGCTTTTGGGTGACACTTGCAGATTCATTTTTCTCCAAAACAAAATTGTTAATATGAACATGTTTTTGTTTTTCAAATGAATGATTAATTTATAGCTTTAAAATAAGTAACATTTTTATGATTAAAAACTATTTTAGTATTTTTTTTTTAGGTTGAAAAGTACTTCGAAAAACAATGTTGATGTACTAAGCTGGCCTCCCTACTGCACAGACCTCAATCTCATTAAGAATATCTGGTCAATCATGAAACTCAAGATTGCAAGAGAGCATCCAGAGTCAATTGACATCGTAAAAAATTTACTAATCCGGACCTGAAACACCATACCTGTATCCACATGGAAAAACCTATCCGAGTCAATGAATCGCAGATGTGCAGCAGTAATAAAAGAAAGAGGAGGTCCAACAAAGTGCTGATCGAATGGGCAATCTTTCTGGGGAGCAATAACAAAATAAAAAAAACGCACTAACTAAGATTTTTCATTCATTTCTAAAAATGGGCCAAGTACTCAAAAAAAAACCCATTTTCGGTCTAAGACCATTCTGCTCCCTTGACTTCAGGTAAACAATTCTAACACTTGAAATGTACAATGAAAAGCTTAAAAACACCTTATAAAACTAAACCTCATTAAAAAAGATTTAGTAATTGCCACCAATTCGCCAAACTTCGAAAAAAATAGTTTGAGCAACATTTTTCGAACGGCACTGTATGTATATCCGTACCCTAGTCACATTTATCAGTCTTTTTCCTAACTAAATTTTCATTCCACAATCCTTAACACATTAACAATCACTAGATTTTAGAATACTCCTTTAAGTGACTCCTTTGAAATTAACCCAACTATCGCTGTTGCATATAGGGACATACATACGTCCATTATGTACATGTACAATGTACCAACCAACAACACTCAATAAGTAAGAGACCGTTTTTTAATTGTGCGAAAAGAAGAAGTAGCATCTATCTCTTCACACCACTCTTCGTAAAGAAATAAAATAACTCACCAAATTCAAAAGAAAAAAACTTTTGAATTTTCTTATGCCTAAGACTATGTATGTATATTTCAGTCTGTATGTTTATGTGTTTCAATAAATGAAATTCACATAAATAACGTAAAATAAAAAAAAAAACAGACAAAACTTTCCAAGCAAAATATATAAATGACAAACACACAAAAACAAATCCAAAGACAACACCGAATGAAATATGAGTTATTATCCTGTGAACTTTGAGCTCATCCCATCCCGACCAAGGAATTCTCGTTCCGCCAAGAGAAATATTCTGTACAACAAAACAAGGGAAAAAAACGACAACAAATGTCAAAACACAAAAGAAATCATAATTCATATCCTTGACACTTAAAACTCCACTGTCTCAAAACCATCACACTTGTAAAATCAACCTCCAGCAACTATAGCAGCTGACTTCTGCTAAATCCAGGATGCACAACGGAGCCATGAAAAATCCACTTCTCCCCATCCTTGTGCTCCTTTCTATCCTCCCGGGGCGGGTAAGTTAGCGTGTATTCTCTATTATAGTCATTGTTTGCTCTGTTTTCAACGTGCTGTACAATGTACAACCTCGCGCAAGGACTCAGACACGGCACACCGAACGGAGTACCTCTGCAGATGATGATTATGACGACTGCGATGGCAGTAGGCACATTGCACTTATAGTTAATACGTGCATACCCGTATACAAGGCCACAGATGAAAAAGAAGAAAACTTTGTATAATAATGCAGCAGTCACCCGATTTGAATAATTCAAAATGAAACTTCATCCTAAACCAGAACCGCCCAAAAAAAGAATACAACTAAAAAAAAGACATACGGCTGAATGAGAAGGACTTAAGCGGATTGCGGTTATCCCCCCGCTCGCTATAATGACGCGACTCGTTACGAAACACAAGAGCACTTAACCAAAGGTATACTTACATTAAATTTCTAGTTGTTCTCTACTGGTATCCTTTTTGCTTGGTTCCGTCGCCAACACTTCAACTTGAACATTAAATTTCCATAGCGTTTTGAATATTTAAGGATCGACTAATAACTGTCAACATTGGCAGGAGCAGGAAC
This sequence comes from Brachyopa scutellaris, assembly GCA_949775065.1. NCBI lineage: Eukaryota > Metazoa > Arthropoda > Insecta > Diptera > Syrphidae > Brachyopa > Brachyopa scutellaris. The sequence continues at coordinate 117,314,368 of OX459113.1, forward strand.
AGTGCCTTGCCGCCAGGTAACAACGACAGTAGGAAAGGGCAAATCTATTTTTAAAACGGATATATAGCTTTCAAGGACTTTGAATGGCCTTTTGGTTATGTTTTGCCACTCTTTGTGCTGCGCTTCGGTTAGTTATATTTTATGGGGAGTTTTGTTCACTTCAGTGTGGGTTGTTTTATTTTTCTTTATTTTCTATACCGTAAGACAGTATTAGGAAGGTGAATAAGTGCGAGAGAGAGTGAGAGAAAATGAAGGACGAAGTCGAAGAAAGAAAAAAAACCGTGTTAATTATTCACTGTATACATTTCCATTTAATGGTGCACAACGAAGCACTGTATGCCCGCATAAGGGTAACCTGTCAGGCGATGGGTTGACTTGTTTTCTGTTTATTTATTCAAAGTTAACTTTTTTTTCAATTCTTAAACGCGAAGGACTTCCGCAGAATGTGACTTTATTATGGACAAGTCTAACTATGGTGAGATTATAGAGTTCAAAACATTTTTTTATTTAATTTCTAAATCGACTGAAACACGAACTGCACACACAAAAATTACGCAAATTCTTAACCAAATTCTCAAATCACCATTAAATGTAAAAGGATATTTTTCGTAAAGCCGGTTATAAGCGGAGATCGCTGTCAACTCACCGTTGTGTTAAACCGTAAAATTCAAACTAAATGTTGCACAAATTGTGAAAGCAGTTAAAACAGAAATTGTGGTAGAAAAGCTTTCTACGCAGGAAATGTCCTTTTCGATAGAATATCCTTTTAAGTAACTTTTCTCTTCAATTATTTGATTTCCGAAATGAAAGGGAAATTCTCTTTTGTTCCGGATAAAATGGAAAGAGCATGACTTTCGGAAGGGAAATTTCTAAAAGCTCCAAAGAAAGGTTAAAGCTCTGAAAGAGAATAAATATTTGTTACTCATCAAGATTAAAGAGAAAAAAGGGTCTTGTTGCATTCTTTGTTTTTAGCCTAATGCAATAATAGTTTCGTGGAGTGTAATTACGTTCAGGCGAAGCTAATAATAACATCGAAACAAAAACAACAGCATATAGAATTTTTGTTGATTTGTAATAAATTTGGTGTTTAATGAATATCGAACATGCGACCTTTCGCATTTACAACGCTCTTCTGACGTCAAACGTCAAGTATTAATTTTGTTTTTTTTTTTTAATTTTCAACGCAATCATATCTTCAAAAGATTTTATGGCCTTTTGCTTGGTATTGGGAGACTATCTTATGACTAGCTAAATGACTTCCTTCAGACTGACTAAAACATCAGGACACATGCAATAACCGAATCAAAAAATATTGATTTCAGAAGTGGAACAAAATGCTATGTACTTACTTCAATTCGATTTATTTGACTTCCAGATTGTTGCAAATCTTTAATTGATGATTCTTAATTTGTCTTTGTCATTATCAGTGTTTGGACACATTAAATGGCACCAGTCCTTTCGTATTGCGCTAGACTGCACCTTGACCTATGCAATAGCCAAAAGGCATTTGGCATGCCTTAAATAAAATGCCTTAATTTTTCATTCCAAATCTGACCGTTTGCTTCCGACCAAAAGTGCCAACAGACTTTGTTTTTGTAATAGAGTTTAGTAAAGTTAATGAAATTTTGATTCATCGGCTGGAGAATTGTGGTGCAGTTTGTTAAACAAAACAATAAGAAAAAATGTAGGTTAGGTAAGGTTAGGTTGAGAGGGGCTAAAAGGCCGAACCATCCCAAAACACCAGGCACCCCTAGAATTCATCCAAGGATGGCACCTTAATCTCGACAGTTTCCTCAAAGCATTTTATTACCATGCAAAATTTTAGAACGAGTCTATGGTTGATTCGGCCTACCTCCTCCAGATTACTAAGGAAGTAGGAACCTAAAATGTTCTTGTGACTGCGTGCTATGCCTTGACATTCACACAGAATATATGCGATATTCTCAGCTCCACCTAGATCATTATTCGCAACTATCTGGTATCTGTGAGTCCGAGCCTCTTGGCATGTTTGTCCAAGAGGCAGTGCCCGGATATATTTCCTATAGCTATTCTCATATGTGTCCTGCTAAGTCTAAGAACTTCACTGGTCTTTTTGCGGTCCTAGGCCGGCCAAAGCACCTTAGAAACCCTATGTCCTACAATGTTAGACCATCTGTGGTCAGCTCTGCAAGTAAACATATCCTTTACCTTTGATTTTATGCGTGACATACAGCTAGTGCATTATTGCCGGTTTGAGGCCCCATGTTTTACCCACCGCTCTTTTGCAAATAAAGAGTGCATTAAAAGCTTTCCTAATTCTTTCTTGTGTGTTCAAGTTCCAGTTTAGTTTCCTATCTAGAACTTACTTACTTAGTTGGCGCTACAGCTCGAGGTGAACCTGGGCCTGCTTCTCGCAACCATTTGTGTGTGCGTGCTATATTTTTGCACGAATGGAAGGGACCTACAGTTTTTTTTTGCCGACTCCGAACGGCGAGTTGAGAAGCTCAATCGTGACAAATGATACTCTTTGATGCTTGTCAGACATTCGAAAGAGGTGGGCACTGTGAAAAACTTTTAGGTGTTTGCGGCGGGATTCGAACCCAAGACCGCTGGCTCAGTAGTCCGACGCACTAACCACTATCTATCTATCTATCTAGAACAATACCAGGATATTTCGCATGCCCTGAGAACTATAGCTCAACCCCGTTGATTTTCGGGAGTTTGAAAGGCGGTATCTTGTGTAAGGAAAGATGTAAGAATTTATGAAATAAAAGTTGTGTTTATCGAGTCACTTTTTTTTTGAGCAGTTGCAATTACTGAGTCGAAAATGATAAGATTTTAAGTGTTGCTTTTATCGAGGAGTTGCGCGTATCGAGGTTTGCTTTTATAGAACTCGTACTGTAAAGAGTTTTTGTACTGTTACACGCGAGGTATGGGGTATAGCATTGCCATATTATGTAATAGTATCGTACCATGTCGATTTCCTCAGAAAATTGTATGGCGTTTATCATTGCTTGTGGTTAATGGAATGAAAAGTCCATCAGACTGTCTGACCATAAACTTTTCTAGGTGAAGATTGGAATTGGGGATGTGTTTTATTTTTGCATATAAAATGTACATCCCATACTGCTGCCTAGGTCCATACACACATAAATTACATTATGATTAGTTCAGCGGTTTAGTCGTGAATAGGTAACTAATAGACAGATAGGGAGACGGAATTACTTTCGCATTTATAATATGTATTAGTGGTGAGAATTTCAGCCAAAACGGTCTATAAATAAAAATTTTCGATAAAAGCGACCCCAGTGCCACCTAGGGGGTTTAACACAAACAAAACAAAATCCGAAGCACCACACGAACTTATGATGTAAATATAAAGTGGATAGCTTCATTGGTTGAGCCGTGATGGTCAGACATATATACATCAGCACCAACGATTTTATATATTAAGATGAGAATATGTATTCAGTTGTTTTAATTCAACTTTTATTTAATAAATTAAATAAGTACTACAGCTCGGAGTGAACCTAGGCCTGCTTCTCACAACCATTTGTGTATGCGTGTTTTATTTTTGCACGAATGGAAGGAACCCGTTTTTTGCCGACTCCGAACGGCGAGTTGAGAAGGTCATTGACAAATGATACTCTTTGAATATTTGTCAGACATTCGAAAGAGGTGGCACCGTGAAAAAACTTTTTTTAGGTGTTGAACCCGGGCTGGAATTGAACCGGGGCAGCATTGCGTAGTATTCCAATGGACTTACCACTACACCACGGTGCTCACCAAATAAGTATTGGATTTAAATTACTTAGTCATTATGCTTACAGCAGTTATGTACTTTGAAGAAGCTCAGGAGAGTTATTCTACCGCTGTTAACTTTAACTCCATGAATCACACCACAGTGAAGAGTACTCGCCCACATCAAACAAATGGACAACAATGCTCCAGTCAATAGAATCTCAAATCCCAGCGCTCAAGTTCGAGATAACAAGGAAGTCCGAACTTTCGTGTAAAAGACAAATTTATCGCGGATGCCAGAGTCTGGAGAAGTGGAAATAGCTTGCCAATATGGCAATACGTTTCCATTGTATTTTTTAATACTTTTTAAGTCTTATAGTCTGATAGTTGCCAGTTATACAGAACTATGCTTATGAGCACAGGACGGAAACTTTGTACTACGCCTCACTAGCTTAGAGGCTCTAAATTTGAACCCACCGACTCAGGCCCCCTGTTAAATTGACTAGTGGAAAGCTATTGTCTGTTGTGATCAAGCTGTTTCCTTTTCTAACTAAGACTCCGGTCTCAACATCAGAAATAACTGATTATTTCAAGCAATGTTTCCGGGTATCCTAATTTCTTATCAATAAAAACTCATTTTACAAACAATAAAACTGCCAATTTGCATAAACACCCAAAAGCTTATCAATGTCATTAAATCAATTTGAAATCTTTGTTAGATATAAAAATTAGGATAAGCTGTCAGTTACATTTTGAATAAGGATAATCAAGGTCTTCCCAAATTGCCCATTAGAAAAAAAATCCATAAATCATTTCACATGATTTTCTGGAAATCCACCCTTTTAAGCTGCCTCCATCTGCTCACCAATCCATTATTCCTCTTCTAGAAAAAAAATCATCTACTTCCACTTACCCTAAAGTTATGTTTTATAGTCCCACGAAAAAATAAAAGTAGATGAAAACAAAAAGCAAATAATTCATAATCCATTTAAAAATTAACAACAATAAGCCGGCCCCCTATTGACGACTGGCCTCCAGAGAAGCAACCCTTATGCGGGCTGCGCTAAAGAAAACAACAGACCACAATAAACCGAAAGCATAGCCCACTTGAGGATTGCTAAACAATACCCTTAAACCCTACGACTCATTTATTTGCTAAACTTTTTTACCATCACCATCTTCCGTTCAGCCGGCCTTCTATGGTATGTCTTGCCACCTTTCATGTCCATTACCCAAAAGTACCTAAGTGGCACTTTCTGCCATAGCCTCTCATTCTCACCTAACACCTTTCCTGGTCATAATGTTCCCTAAGCAGAAACAGAGCAAAAATAAACCCCATCCTTTCTCTTGCTCTTCCCATGCCCCCCCCTCGTCTTTCTTGCTCTGCTGGCCTATTGTACTTAAGAATTGCCACTTTGAATTACCGCCAAGTGGTTTGCCAAGGGTTATCTTTGCCAGCTATAACAAGAGACTGGTACTGGGAAAACTTTTCTCACCTGGTTTATTTTTCCATTTTTTTTTTTTACAACACTAACAACATACACGGGAGAGGTAGCAATACACAAACAGAGAGGAAGAAGGGCGATATATACTCGAACCTTTACGGCCCAGTTGTTTGTGTCCTTATTTTGCATAATGCTCTCCAACCGAATAAATATTATCAGGCCATGGAAAGAAATCATCTTCATTATCCTTTTCAGGTAATATCATGATTATCTAGGTCTCCATAGACGAATTCCTCAAACACATTCGGGGGGGTATCTCAAATCCTACTGTTTTGTTTTTTAAATTCTTCTTCTTCGCTATTTAGAACATTTTATTGCCGACAAAGATGACAGCTGGATACTTCCCTAATCCTGAAAGTAGTAGAACACTTCCTTCAGCCGAAAAGGGGTTGTAGTTATTGTTCGGATAATTGAAGAAGTCAAGAGTGAAATTAATTTATACCAAGAAGATACGAATTAAGGACTCGAAAAGACGAATAATAATCTAAATATGTCGTGAGTCCTATTCACAAGAGTTGCCTAATTATAGACTATTCTCAGCTGTTAGACAATAGGAAATGAAGTGCGTAAGTAAGTGGCATTTGTGTGTGCCTAACATATCCCTTTATCCATTCGAAAAATGGGATAAGTTGGTGTGTTCCAAAATATTTATTCGAACAGAAAAAATTGTCTATATGGATTTTATTGAGCGTACGTGGGGGGAAAGGGGACAACACAAACTTTGTCGTCCTTGCTGTAGAAGGAAACTTTATGCTGAGTTTATCGTCAACATATGTTTCCATGGCCTGTCCCTGTTTTTGTAATTATATTGTCAAAAAGTCAACAACGATACATGCTTGGATACCCTGAAACTTTTTGATGGTGCAAATAAAAAAAGGAAACCGGTTTCCTTTAACCTCTGAACTATTTCCTATTTTCGATGGGAATTCCCACCGAGCTTATAGTTACCGACACAGACACCGACACATCATTATCTGCAAACTACTTCACAACACGGAGTGAAGTACCTATAGGTAGACACCACACCGCCACCGGTTCTTTCGCCCTTCAAATTGGTTATCGGGTTACATTGGCTGTGACTTTTTTTGAGATGACATCAATGTCCCGCATTGTATGCCATTACCTAGTGAAGAAGGTTAGAAAACGTTTCAGTTACGGCGATGATGGGAATTGGTATCTAGAGACTCTCCTGTTGGTTCGATACATATCCTTTTCCTTTTATGCGATGATGTGGGGGTAAATGCGGTGCGCATAATCGATTTGACACACAAACAATAAGGTGTAGACTTTCATTAGGAGTGTCACTTGTGTACAACACACAGAAGATCCTTGGTGGGTAGGTAGAGTTGGTATAGAGTGCTTGATTAATGTGCCGAGTATGAGCCTGAGTACTCCGCACGTATCATCTTTGGTTGTCACGATGGGATTGTTGCTTCTTTGGATGAATGTGATTGCTTGGGAGAGATTCTTGGTGATGAAGACGTTTCATTTTATGTGTTCTGTAATCTGAGCAGTGATTGTATAGCATTTGTAATGAAGTTAGCAAATGATTGCCTAGCTAACCCCCAAATGATAGGTAAAGATTTCATGGTCACTTTCAGTGGGATTGTATTGTTTATCCATGAAATTCCGAGATTGAACTTCAATGGAATCTGTGGAAAGAACTATTGGCAACACTTCTTAAGGTTATGTATCAGGTTAGGTTAGGTAGCAATGGCTGCCGGGAACTAGTACCAGCACACTTAGGCCTATAGAGGCCCAATGTGATACCAAAGATCTTAGGGACATCTAACCCCGCTACTCATGATAACCATTTGGAGCGAAAAAGGCACGTCTTTTTGTGCTAGATCACTAAGATCGTCGAAGAAGTATTCTCATAGGTGTAGGTTCCTACTACGGGAAGGAGCTGGGCGTGAACAGAGGAGATGTGTGGGGCTCTCTTCCTCGTGTCTGCAATTTCTGAAGAAGTCATTTGAAAGGATGCCAAACCGAGTTGCATGCTTGCCTATGAGGCAGTATCCTGTAATTACACCGATAGTCGTGCTAATATGTAGTCTTTTTAGGGACAGAAGGTATTTGGAGTGGTTAGTTCTAGTCTAGGCCAGATCTGTCTGTTGGCAAGGCAGGTAGTTCCACCTTCCCATCTAGTATTGGTTTGAGTGCTAGCTTGTACGTAGCGAGGAGCATACATATACTCTTTTAATCGCAAAAAATTCTTATTGTTGTTCCTAGTTTAGCCAGCTCATCAGCTTTACAATTCCCTGGAATGTCTCTGTGCCCCGGCACCCAGAAAATGTGAATATTAAACAGCTTAGCCAGCTTTGTAAGAGATGAAGCGCAGTTGGAGGTGGTCTTAGACATCCACTTCTACTGATTCCAGAGATTTCAAGGCCGCCTGAATATTGCATTCCTCTTAATCAAGAACAGTGCTTCTGAAATCGCCATAACTTCTGTCTGAAACACACTGCAGTGATCAGGGAGGCGGAAGGAGAGATTAGGTTTTAATCTGTCTGAGAAAACACCTCCTCCTACACCATCATTGGTTTCAGAGCCAGCAGTGTAGAAGTATATCAACTTGTCTGTTGTAGCTCCTAAGTGAGGAATAGTGACCTTAAAGTTTTTTTTTTTTTTTTCAAAATTGGGCTTCGGAAGTGTTAAGTAATCTAATATTGTAGAGTGGCCAGTGTAGTTACTTGACCACTGTGAGATAAATTTGAGTCTTATGGCAGCACTGGCTGCCCTTTGCTTACCGGTTATATCAAGGGGTGGGAGATACAGTAGGATGTCTATTGCCGCGGACGGTGAAGTCCACTAATACACAGACAGGCTAATCTTTGTACTTTCCTTTGGCTGTCACGATTTAAAGCTTTGTCCAGGGCGGCCCACCAGACAACAACGCCATACATTAGAATCGGTTTTATTATAGACACATAGAGATATGTTGTGCGGGTTTGAAGTTCCCATTTGCTTAGATTATGTATTGCTTTGCTAGTTTTTAAATAGACAAGTCTTAAAGGCTTATGTTCCTTTAAATTTATTTTTAAAAAAGGATTGAAGGGATGGTAAGAATGCGGCGCGGTCTAAGTCATCTTATTTTAAATACCACTCCAACAGGAAACTTCAAACCCACCACCTGGATACTATTGTCGTAGTTCCCAGCTTTGCTCCCTCCATCCCATGAGACTGAAAACTGAAAAGCATTTCAAATCCCAAGTCGAATGTGTATCGCCATATACTATGTAAACAAGGACATTTTAATCTCTTCATAAATAATATAAGTAGAAAAATCATTCTACCATTTCAGAATCTCCCGATTACACTGAAAACATTCGTAATAAAATATTTATCCGGACATAAAGTTTTCATTCATTCAACAACAACAAGAAAAAAACGAAACGAAAAAGGAAACAAAGCATTTTTTTATTTTTATCTCATCGCCCACAGCTGAACGGAAAGGAGAAGTTTTCTCTTAGACAATATCCTGATTCTAATCGAAGGAATGCAAATGGTGCTCGTACCTCGACTCTTTGTCTAGGATGACAACGGAATTTACAACTTCCGGGACCACTTTTGCAATTTGCCATCTTCTTCACTGGAACAATACCTTGGAATTAGCTAAGAGAGAGGACAGATCTGTCCACTTGATAGTGCAAGTGGCGAGTGGGCGAATAAAATAGGATATCTTGCTTGTACCGTGCGCCGCGCCGGCCGCCTAGTTTCCAAAGTGTTTGCCTAAGGATTCTACACTTACAAGTCTCCAGCGACACTGTCTATTGTGTGTGGTGGTGCTTTAAGGATTCTGAAGAACAATGATGGAGAAGAAAGAAGAAATTAATTCGCTTTGGAAAAAAGAAAAGAAAAAAAGTAGTCGCACTTTTCTTTTGCTTCTTTCCGTTCTTTGGATTTCTATTTTTTTGTTCTCTTATGGCACCAGGATAACTTTTTGCAAAAAGAAAAGTTTTCCTTTTATTCCTGCGATTAATATCACGATGAAATCATTTCTATGCATAAACTGCGGACGGAAAAATTAAGTAAAACTGAAAACATATGTCCACCAATGGAGTGCAAAAATAGCTTATGCTGATTGTATCTTTAATTAAATAACTTTTCGATTTAACAGTCAAATGGGGGGGGGGGGGTAAGCAGCTTATGACCTTAAGAGTTTTAATAATTCCACAAAGTGTTTTTCACCCAAGCGGCTGTGCATTAAGGTATGAAGTGAAGCAGAGGAAAAGCCATTGTTAACTAAGTAGATGAAATCGTGCGGACATTTTCCAGACTGTCTGCATGCTGAAAGATTTCAACTCACTGATGAGTAAGTATAGACTTTCAATTTCGAAAATTAATTTTTCAAGGCCTCCCTGTAAACAACATTCCTGGTTTATCTTTAATGCTGTGAGATGAACTAGCTCTGGAGCATGCCAAATACAACTGGCCACGGGAGACACCACCACCAATATCAAGTAATAAGTTAAAACACTGCCCTCAAGCCAAGACAAGCAAGTTAACTCTCAAGGATAGTACTTTGACATGAGACCATGAGATGGATGATATGAATCAGACCGCAACTTCATTAGAACGTGTCTCTCGTGGACGCATTCAAATCCGTAAAGTAGATTTGGAAGTGTGCTGCACATACAAACTATAAATCCCCATTTTAACCGCTTAACTTTTGGAAAATACTTTCTTTGTCATTTTAGAAGCATACCTGCCAAATTTCAAGTATGAGGTTTAAAGGCAGCCAATTGCAAGCATAGCTCCCTTAATTAATTTTGCTCCTATATGGTTGGTGCACTATCGTGCTCAATCCCCTTCTGCCGAAAAATCCTCTCAGAGCTCCTGAAAAACTAGCCGTACTCAGATCGCCTACCAGCTCCAAGTGCACGGCCTTTGTGCTAAAGCAAATGAAAATCGCAACGTATGCCTTTACAGGAGTAGTCCCCCTTCGCATGAAATGAATTGAGAAGGGTCCACAAAAATCAGTGCCGGCTACTGCAAATTGACGTGACGGTTTTACACGTTGTGATGGATGGTGGTCGCCATTTCCGTGGTGCGTTGGACTACTACGCAATGCTGCCCGGGTTCAATTCCAGACCGGGTCTAACACCCGAAGAGTTTTTCACGGTACCACCTCTTTCAAATGTCTGACAAGCATCAAAGAGTATCATTTGTCACGATTGAGCTTCTCAACTCGCTGTTCGAAGTCGGCAAAAAAAAACTGTAGGTCCCTTCCATTCGTGCAAAAATATGACACGCACACACAAATGGTTGCGAGAAGCAGGCCCAGGTTCACCTCAAACTGTAGCGCCAACTAAGTAAGTAAGTAAAACGGAAGATCAGCCATCACTGGGTATTCAATCCTTGGTTTGTTCTTAAAATATTTGACGCACTTACGTATTGCCGTTTCGGCCAAGCCTTTTCCGTGAACTGGCCAGTATTGTTGTCTAACAAGACCCAGTAGTCCCTGTGCTCCTAGATGATGATTTTTTTCATGAATGGGTTGGCAAAAGAATAGGGTGCTTAAATTCATATGCAACTTCAATGTGTTTCAATCGTCCTCTAACACAAATTATTCCATGGTCATATTACGAGAATATGTGTGATTTCAAATTCACCTACTTTACATTTTTACATCACTCATCTTGTTTAAGAATCCATTGAAAAAATTATTAAATAAAAATTAAAATTAAAAAGCTTGTTTTAATTAATTTTGTATATGTAACTGATCTGTGCTTATCTGCAGACTCGGAAATTGCCTTAAGGGGTAATATACAGTCAGGAGGGTTAAAAAAAGCGATTTTTCAAGAATTTTTCCTGAGAAAACTTTTAAAGTTATTAATGTCAATTTTTTATACATATTTAAGTAACTTTTGACTGTATATCAACATTTTTTATTTGTAAGAATAAAAATTTTGAAGGCTGCTCTAGCTAATCTCCCGGAGCTCCTCTCAAAAAAGACGTCTTGCGGTGATCACGATATCACTGGACTGGATCAAAGAAAATTAAAAAACCGAACGGGTATCGTGAAAGAAATGTATAACCTAGGTATTAATCGAAGGAATAAGCAAAATTATTGTTGCCCCCAAAATTTCGGCAGTAACTTGTTAATAAAAAAAATATATTTATCGGTGAGAAAAAACCTTCGATTAATTACTAAAAAATATACTTAAGAAGCTTGTGTTAAAATTTGAGACGGATCAGTTCAGCAGTTTCCGAGAAATCATGGTCACCGACTATCACAACATGGTTTTGAGAAAAATGCGTTTGAAGTTTGAAAAGCGCTTTACATAGAGTAAAGAAAGCGCTCTGGTTACTTTACAAATATTCGTGTAACTTCTAGAATTATCGTCGGATTGACTTAAAATTTACTGTGCGCGTACTTAAATATATACACATCACGAAAATTAAATAAAAAATTCTAACTGTATATAACCCCTTAAAGTGATGGGCCGATGAGAAAATGGGCTCGAGATAGGACTTCTAAATCGCTAGGGTCGGATGACATCGGGGTGATTGATCTGGAGTTCACCACCGCATTTTTTTCACCAGCGCTGCTGACAACTCTCCGAAGTTAGTTTGGCTCGGCACCTTCAAGGCTACGCAGCAGATGGTGCTTTGCGACCTTGACGACCGCCTTCCAAATTCCTCCAAAGTGGGGTGCTCTGTGTGGTATAAAATTAAAATTGATGCTACCGTTAGAACAAAAGTTTATGATATTTTCTTGTGATGTTTTCTTGAATAACAAAGTGTGCAATTCAGTTAGTTTGCACTTGGCTTAATCAGAATAAATTGCGTTTTGGCAATATACATATATCTCTAGAGACCCATCATTCGCTTAAGAGCAGCAAGAAATGCTTCGGTAGAAACATCGGATACGACCACTTAATGAACCGCCTTGGGCGAAAAACACACGAAGACAGCGACATATGTAAGTTTTATAGGGTACCTTTCCTCTGATTTTATAATAAGTGAGGATTGGTCCACAAAAATTTATCCCACAACACAAAAATGGAACAAGAGCCCAAGAACCACGCGGGTGGTAAAGTGAAAAGAATTTAACGATTTAATTGATCCCTTTAGGTCGTTGGGCTTTGATTTTCTCCGAACACGAATCAATTTGAATAGGGTTGGAAATTCTCTGAAATGCTTGCCCCCACTCCGAAAACATCAAAGTGTTTTGTAGCCATAAATTCGGTAGCTTCTTGCAACCATTTGTGAGTACGTGTTATATTTTTATGTACCTACAGTTTTTGGCCGTCTCCGAACAGCGAGTTAAGAAACTCCTCACGACAAATGATTCTCTTGAATGCATGTCAGATATTTGCGAGAGGTGGCACTGTTGAAACAAACTTTGGTATCGTGCTGAAATCAAAACCGGACTACTCAAAATAATTATGTTTTAACCCTTTTCGGTGAAAACAAAAAAACGAGATCTGAGTGCTCGAGCAACATTTTTGTCAACTCTGCGGTTAAGCGATAGGTAGGTACTCATTATGCCGCAGAGCTTTTGCATTGATGTGATTTCTCGTTATCGTCGGAAGGTTAGATGCTTATTACTATGATAGCCTTTATGTCAAACATTTTCAAAATGGCTGATTTACTGTAATATAATGTAATTAAAATGACATCAACTTCAACTTATCTGAAAATATTGAAATTCATAAATAAATTTTTTCCTCGCTACGATAATGAAATCCATTTTCTCCACAGCATAATATCCACCAAAAGAAAGGTAATAGCTTGAGGTTTGCCACGATATATCTTAACGTGACTCTATAACAGCTTACCATCATATTTCTATTAAAATCCAATAACTCAACATGTTTCAGTCTTTTACACATTCAGCTCCTTCGTCATCATCCTTGTCAGGAGCAAGAGTGCGCGGCAAAAAAAGGCAAACTGGAATGCTAATTCCCATATCATTTTTCATCGCCAGATGCATTTCCTCTCAGAGGCTACATATACACGTACATACATCCACACCTCATGAGTAAGCCATCTTCACTTAACTCCTCCGCCACCGTACACGTCATGCACTGCTGCTCCCACTCAGAGATGGCTCCAACGACGTGATACGGCTGCTCGTACATACAATATGTATATACGCGTATCTAGACAACTTTCCTTATCCCATATGGGGTTCCATCTTCTATCCCGAAAACGAAAATAATCTGTTAGAAAACTTGTAAATTGCACAATGATTTATTATTAAAAAACATGTGGGGCGAATCATGGAGCGAGCGCTCTGACAAAAAAAGAGATCCCCGTGCCACTTGCCTGGTGTCTGTAGGTTATTTGTCAGATTGCATGCGTCTGCACTTCTGGAGGTAATAAATGAATGTATAAGTCCGGGGAATGATACAATTATCTTCTGAAGGAATACGAGTCCGGTATACATGCCAGCGGCCATATGGATCCATTGGTCGTTGCTCATTTCACACGAGTCAACGTTTAATTCCTCTGATTATCGCAGAGACCGCTTTAAGTCTTGGCTGCCATCTTGAACCTTGAATGACGTAATGAAATTTATTGTATCATCTTTCATTTTAATGCTTCTTCGTATAAAAATTATGCTGATGATGCTATACGCTTTCGCTCTTAATTTTCCTGGAAGGCATTCATTCCCGCTACCGAGAGAGCCCTAACCCGAACCGAAACCAGCTAACACGGATGGTGCTGGTGCCAGTGTGCCTGTCACGAAAGGATCAACTGGATCTGGGGTCGGGGCTGACTGGTAATATTCTTTGCAAGATTGTTTACTCTTTGTTCGGGGGATGTTCGGATTTTTTGTGTCGTGCAGCTTTACCTGGTGCAGAAGTTTAGGGGTTTTATTCGTTATGATTAACTTTTATGGTTCGTATTCAGGGGTGGCCGTATAGCTCAAGGTAGACAATGGAGATGGCTATTTTGTTTTTTTTTTTTTCCTTTCTTTTTCTTGGAGATTTAATTGTCCTGACTTTTGGAATGACTTAATTTATGCTACGTGCATAACGGCAGAGAATGTCTTTTCAGGATGGTTTGTTTTCCATTTATAAATTTAACTTTATTACATGAGTTTTTTACTTGAATTTTGCAATTTGGTCATTATGATTAGGACGTCAGCAACCTTAAGGTGAGGTTTGCTCTTAATCTGTGTAAATAATTTGTAAATGGTTTAATGCTTTAACTTGAAACAGCAAAAGGGGTTTCATTTCAAGGGTATGAGGCTGTAAGGCTATTGCTGAACCGAGCTCATATTGTTCCTCTTTTTTCAATCTCTTTGTTGATCATTGGACTAATGATATGACTTACAGATTTTTATAAGGCAATTCATGAAACTTGTCTGTTGTCTTATAACTGAAAACTTTCGAGAACGGTACCATTGAGTTACTGTATCCTCCCTATGATAATTTAACTCTGCTCCTAAGTGGATGACAAGGTTTTTTTGATATTAAGGCAATAGCTCTTCAAAATGTATTCTCTGATATGTAATTGAAACTGGTAGCTCCTCATTTTAGATGAAAGGATGAGGTAGAAAGCAATGAGACCCTCATTGAGGGCCCTACTCTTTCTACTGGAAGCGCGATTACATTGTTCCTGCTATCGTTGAGATTTGAGAATCTATGTAAAGAGGAAGAAACGACCTCCCTTAGTTAAGACAAGCCAAGATAGTTAAAAGGCAATGCAAATTTAGGAAACACCTCAATGTCCTATGCATTACTAGGGAACTGTGAAGCATTGTTTTGGCAAAGTAAATATAGCGTATATACATACTACATAGATACTGCTTGGGAGCATATTTTATCGACGGTCCCATCCCATAGAGACAACAAGCACGTAGACCTGTAGGCACATTGTACTTTGGTGAAGTACCACCCCATTCGCCGAGTTAGCGATTTGCTGCTGAGCTATACATCGATCTAAATCTGTCCGTCGCCCGAAGCAATAGGGCAAGATTGAGCCCCAGTAGATCAATGTCGTCCCGTAGGACGTAGCTGCCTAGAGCGGCCTTTCTGATCCGAGCAAAGGCCGGACACTCGCTAATGAAGTGCTCAGCTGTCTCATCTTCTTCCAGGCACATCTCGCAAAGGCCCGAGCTTCTGATACCAATTTTGTACAGGTGCTCGTTTAAGGGAGTGAACCCAGGGACCAGTCCCATGACGATTTTAATGTCAGTCCTGCTAAGGTGTAATAGAAACTTAGTTCTGTTTGCCTTAGGAGCATCTACTAACATTTTGGCCTGTCGGCATGACCTGGGCTCGTGCCAATGGTGGTAGTGTTGTAGTCGTAGCAGCTCAAGAAGCTTGTTTGTAGCATAGGCTGAACTGCAGCCAATACCAGGCTGAGGGCCGATAAACGGGGCCACTGATCCAGCTCTAGCTATAGCATCAGCTTTATCGTTTCCCGGGACCCAGAACAGTGTGATCTTATTACATCGCCTGTCGCAAATAATCCAAACTAGCAACCATAAACACATTCTATCCTTTGAACGCTGCAATAGAACCAAACTCATTTCTCTGTCTGGCTGCTGCCATTCATTTCGAAACCATTTTTTGCATTTACTTCGAACAATATAACTGTACCGTTACGCAGCCAGACGCCAACCAGACGAGAGCAGATATTTTTCATTGTTAATACGTAGTTGCAAACAGATCTGATTTTTTATTTGGCGAGAAAAGACATGTTTAAAATAGTAACGTAATAATAAGATTTGTACTTTAATTTTAAGCCACCCGCATTGAACGCATTTGAACAATTTAAAGTAAAGAGTTCTAATAAAATAAACGTTTGAAGTAAAAGCTCGAAATCTGTACTTTTCTTTTCCATTGGTCACAAAAAGTAGTGACATCGCCCAAGCTGGTTCAGTTTATTGACAGCTTCCGCAACAATTTTGGAGTTGATCAACGCTGCTTGGCTTTCAGAGCAGATGTAGATGGACTTGCAGATGTAGATGAATTGGACTATGTATGTAGGTACCAGTAGGTACCTAACCTAGATACATATTTTTATTTGAGTTTAAAAACAATGAAAATCCTTACATTAACTATTTCGCATACAAAATAAAAGCGAACAGGTTAATGCCTGGAGCCCGTTTTAACTTCAAAATAAAAACTGCCAATTCACACCAAAGCAAAATTGCAAGCTATCTTTATAAATAAAACAACCAAACTTTATTCCACCAAACCATTTGTATATTTTATATGATATGCTATTGTTTCTCGTGGGTTTTTTTTAAAGTCAGCATCTTTAAGCAGTGCCTGCAATGAATTGACTCGATTAAGGAATTGCTTTTTCTTTTTCCTAATCTTGTCTTTGGTATTCAATTTCTTAATGTTTTCCGGTTCCTCTGCAATGCCAGTCTTAATATTTTCTCGGCTCAATTTGTATAGTTCGTCTAGAGAAGGTAGGGCATCCTTAAGTAGTTGCATATCTCCAACAACAGCAGTCTTTGAACGATTTCTTCTAGCTATTTCCTCCTTTTTCTGTTTCTTCATTGCTGCAAATTTTGTCAAGAGATTCTTATGTTTTTGGCGAAACTTTTCCTTCTTATTTGTGTGTTTTTTGACTGTGGGTGGTGTTGTAGCCAATAACAGTTTTTTGTCAGGTGATTTATCTTTCGCTTTAAATGATACTTTAGATGTAATCGATGTAATTTCTTTCTTAGTGGCATCGATTCGCTTGGCAAGTTTTTGTTTGATTGCCTTAGCTTTGCTAACCTTGCCCATTTTGCTGATATCTAATTAAATGTAGGAATATTATATTGAATGCATAGATTCTATTGCATGACTGTATACTTACAAGCAAATATTATCAATTAGAAACCAAAAATTTGTGTTCTACCACGCAAATAGTCTTAATTTTTGTTTTGAATATCTCGTTCCTCTCCCTCGTGTTGTTGCTTTTGCTTGACACTACAGTTCTTCAGTTCTAAATGTCAGTTTTGCTTGTTTTTGAAATCCATTCGAGTCTCGAATATGCTAAGTTCAGGCGTAAACACAATTATAAAAGAAAAAGTTCTTGTTGATCTCGATATGGAGATAGAATTCACTTAAAGTATTATAGATTATAGAACTTTTTGTGGGGGTAGATAAGTTTTCCTAGTTTCCATAACCTAATTTTATACAAAGCAAGAGATACGCATACAAATTGTTGATAAACTAAGCCTAGTAGGTACGCTGCAAAACAGCAAATAAAGAGTAAAATCTCCAATCGCGGTTTTCAAAGCCCCTAGTCCAAGAACGAACCCAATGAAATAGTTTTAATTTTTATTTCACTAAACTGTTATAACTTTGTAAAGTCACCGTTCCATAATGGTACTGCGCATAGTTCTTGGATTTATTTTATACACTTTCGCCAGAGCCGCATATTGCAAGATATATTTATAAGTTGGGCTGTCGAGTACCCAAGACACACTAACAATCAACTGTCCCTTCGTTTGACCGACAGATAGAACATAAACAACACAATCATAAATGTAGAATGCGACGGAAGATGAAATTACTGAACAGCTCAATTGTAAGCTAACTGAGAAACGGTCCCAGAGTAATAACTTTAACTTAGTTGTGTCTTAGGTTTGCTATTCACAGGATTACTTACGACTTTCTGACTAAATGAAACACGAAAAGTTCATTCGTATAAAACATACTATTTAAATTTTAATTATTATACATATAACATACAGTTCGTGTCTATAGACAAAATTAAATCAAAACAAATATGTAACCCAACCCAAAATCCCTAACAAACTCCCCATCAGTCAATCTACAATTTAGATTTGGATTTCCTCTGACTGAACTCCATGAGGGCATTAAAGAACTCGTCTGTATACCATCTCTTCATTAGTTCATCGCATTCTGTGACCAAGGCTAATTCTAAATCCTTACGACAAGCTTTTGTCATTAAAGATTTGCCAGCCATTAAAGCACCTTGAGGCAGTCGTGTATACTCCAATACCTTTGGCCATATCTTCGTGTTCAATTCTTCAGGTTTTACCACCTCCGCTACAAACTTGTATTTCAAAGCTTCCACGGCTGTCAATTTTTGATTGAGAAGGAGAACCTCAGAAGCTTTAGATTTGCCCAGCAACTTTGGGAATGTATACGATGAGCAACCCTCTGCACAAAGACCCAGTTTCGTAAAGGGTGTTAGAAAGT
Organism: Brachyopa scutellaris; assembly: GCA_949775065.1. Lineage (NCBI taxonomy): Eukaryota > Metazoa > Arthropoda > Insecta > Diptera > Syrphidae > Brachyopa > Brachyopa scutellaris. The sequence continues at coordinate 117,332,726 of OX459113.1, forward strand.
ATGCCTGAAAGATAAATACGATAAGAACCCGAATATAAGAATTATATAGTAAACCTTACCGTATCTGTGCAGTAAACAACATCACACAGTGCTGCTGTGGTCATTCCAATACCAATACACGGTCCATTCACAACGGCAACCAGTAGCTTTGGGAACTCAAAGAACGCACGTATCATATTCTGTACAATGACGTTTTGTTCTTTGAAGAAGACTTCTATGTCCATTTCATTCACAGATCGAGTTATATCATTACCTGATGTGTAGTAATCCCCGACACCGGTAATGGCCACCACGTTAACCGATTCATCTTCAGCTGCTGTGCGTAAGACTTCGGTGAATTCAACGTATGATAAACGATTCAGTGCGTTTTTCTTTGGGGGATTGTTAATTTTGATAATGAGCAGCTTCTCTCGTTTCTCTAAGAGAAGTTCCTTGATTCCGTTGTAAAGTATTCCTGGATGCGACATAGCTCCGCTTATGCACTCACTTGTTCCAATAAAATGTGGTCCAAAGTATGTATTTTATCTTAGATTAGATTAAATTTATTTTGGGTGCTACCAAGTTAAAACAAAAACAAATGCATGGCGATACAGTAGTGACTTCTAAAGTGTAGAGATCATGCACATCAGCTGATTACGATAACAAACCAGAACGTCATTTTTTTGAGTTGTCATGACAACACAGTCCCTATGGAAAATATTCTAACAGCTCTTTTTGAAAGATTCTTTAATAACATATGGGAAACATTATTTATGTAACTTTGAATTTCATAAGTTATTGTAATGGTAATTGTTGACTTATAACATTATTTTTCATGGTCTTAAATATGTACATGAATCATCTTCACATTAGTAAAATGAAAATGATATCTGTGAAATTTCCGAAATTGAGCGAGTATTCTCGCATTTAGAAGAAAATATACGAACTTTTTCGACAAATAATAAACATCAAAGAGATCATACAATTTTGTTGTTCTCTTAATATTTATAACTTGCTATTTTATGAACGTTGATATGTATGTTGTTAAAGAACATTCAACCTTTTAAAAAAAAAATTGCTCTTTAAAGATATATTTCACACGCGAATAATGAACAGAAGACCCACATGATTCCAAATTCCATAAATTCATTCTGAAATTCTGAATATGGAAGTTTAAACTTTTTCTTCGTGTTGCAAACTTTTCGCGACGACTCTAACTGCATTGGAGAATTCTACACGTCGTCAGTAGTGGAGACTTGTCAAAAATATTTCTATTTCTATTCGAATTTTGTTTATTTACAAAAAGCTGCTTCGGTGCTGATTTTGTATTTTTTTTTTTTAATTATATTTGTGTAAAAAATGACCGAATTCCTGGCAGAGAATAATTTATGTGGACAAAATCTTCTGCGGATTGTATCCATGGGCAATTCAATAATTGCTGAAATACTAAGACTGAAAGACTACATACCAGATGTCTTTAGGTAGGTTCTGCTATAATTTTCTATATTCTATAGCGAAGTTAATTAATTAATGGCTCTAAATAGGCTTGAGTCCCGAGCTGACCAACAGAAATACGGCGACATCATTTTGGATTTCAGTTACCTTCGTGTTGCCGAGGCTCAAGACAAAAAAATTGAGGATAATCCAGTAAGTTTGATGAAAACGATTATGTATTTGATAAAAGCTGTGTATATGGGCGTTTCTTATTTTTGACTCGCCACATCTATTGCTTTGCTTTTACGATAGTAACATCTGCTGAAGAGGGGAATGTCTAATTAGAGATCCAATAGTGTTGTCAATCTTTAAATGTTCTCCTTCACTCGTTTCTATCCTCTTAAGGCCCTCCAAGATCTTGATGAAGAATTTCGGGACAACTACATAGAATTGCTCACCCGTTTCTACTTAGCATTCGAGAGTACCCACCAATATGCCTCAGATTTGAAGCACTTCGTCGAAGAACTGAATAGGGGTTACTATATCCAACAAACGCTAGAATCAGTGTTGCAGGATCCAGAAGGCAAACAACTCATGGTAAGCCCTGTGGTTATTGATCCAATATTCAAGTGATACAATTATCGCACATTTTAGTGTGAATCGTTATACCTTTTTGGTGTTATTCTCCTGGTGTTGGACCTACACATTCCGGGAGTAATCAGAGAACGTCTTTTAATCTCTTATTACCGCTATAGTGCAGCTAGAACTCACGGTGATAGTAATATCGATGACGTGTGTACTTTGCTCAGATCAACAGGATTTTCTACATCACCGAATGCAAAACCTGTACCAAAATATCCAGATAGCTATTTTAGGTAAAGATAATGTGTGCTGGATGTACAACGTCTAATTAAACTTATTTTATATTGCAGTCGCTTTACATTCGATCAAACGTTCATAGACATGGTTATTGGTCGTCTACGCTCTGATGATATATATAACCAAATCTCTATCTATCCGCACCCTGATCATCGGTCCACGGCTCTCTCAAACCAAGCAGGAATGCTCTTGGTGTGTCTATACTTTTCACCAAAGATCATAACCAATCAAGTATCACAAATGAGAGAGATCACCGACAAGTTCTTTTCGGACAACTGGGTAGTTCCGGTCTACATGGGAATCACAGTAAACCTAGTAGATGCTTGGGAGCATTTTAAAGCAGCTAAAGCAGCCCTAAATCCTGTAGTTGAGACGAACTCTGTGAAAGGCTTCTGTTTGTTACACAAAGAAAAACTAAAAAAGGTTCTCTTGCAAACATATGAGATCCTTAAAGAAGGCGTCATCACGGATAGTTTTGCTCTTCAAAACATCACCAAGATCATCGCTCTAATTCGTGATTGTAATGTGATTCTACGGTGGTTTATACTTCATACCAGTCCTCCTATTCTTGAAATTAGTGCCATCAAAAGACACAAACAGATTTGTGAACTCGTTCAGACGGAGAGTGAATTTCAAGAGTCGAAAATATTTCAATTGCTCCTGAATTGCAGTCAGCTGGAACTGATTGTGAAGGAGATTTTGAGAGATCTTATTGCAGAAAAAGATAAGAGGTGGGAAAATTTTAAAAAGGAGACTTTAGATCGTGTTAATGAGCTCAGCGAAGCATTTTCTGGTAGTCGGCCACTATCTAAGATCGAAAAAAATCCAAATCTGAAACACTGGTTTGCAGAGATCGGTAAGGAGATCAGCAATTTGAAAACCGAAAATCCTAGCATGTCAGGTAGGACAATAATCCAATTAATTCAGGCTCTGGAGGAAGTTCAGGAGTTCCACAATCTACAGTCAAACATGCAAGTCAAGCAGTATCTACAGGAGACTAGAGAGTTCCTCACCAGTATGATACAAGTTATAAATGTGAAAGAAGACGTTCTCATCAATATTCAGCTAATCAGTGATCTTAGCTACGCTTGGCGGACCATCGACTCGAATTACACCAAAATCATGCAAGAAAGCATAAAGAAACAGCCAAAGTTAGTGACAAAGCTGAGGGCAACATTCTTGAAGCTGGCAAGTGCCTTGGAAATACCTCTTCTCCGGATAAACCAAGCAAAGAGTGAAGATCTCGTATCTGTTTCGAAGTATTACAGCACAGAGTTGGCTAATTACATCCGAAAAGTGGTCCAAATCATTCCAGAGACGATATTCAATATCCTGGCGGAGATCATCCAGATGCAGACCGAAATAATAAAAGAGATTCCAACGAGATTGGAGAAGGACAAGCTAAAGGAGTACGCGCAGTATGATGAACGTCACACGGTATCAAAACTAACGTACTCAATTGCTGTATTCACAGAGGGAATCCTCATGATGAAGAAGACACTCGTTGGAGTGATAGAGCTTGATCCTAAACAGCTTCTAGAAGATGGCATCAGAAAAGAGTTGGTGAGAAACTTAGCTGGGGCTCTAAATGTTGGTTTAATTTTCGGGGCCAAAGGGAAGACCAGTGACCTCGAAGATAAGCTGTTTCAACTCTCCAAGATCATGGATGGCTATAGGAGGTCATTCGAGTACATTCAGGATTATCTGAACATTCACGGTTTAAAGATACTCCAGCAAGAAATATCCAGAATCATCAACTACAATGTGGAACGTGAATGCAACACATTTCTTCGAAACAAAGTCCTCGATTGGCAGTCATCCTATCAAAGCACAACGATTCCCATACCAAACTTTGCTCCTGTGCAGGGCGATACAGCGTCAAACAATTTTATTGGCCGTCTTGCGAGGGAGATTCTACAGTGCACTGACCCGAGGTCTACGATTTACTTAGATTTAAAGGCCACCTGGTACGATAAGAAAACCCATAAGGAAATCCTCGACTCAAGATTCTTTATAAAGGTGCGTGAAGCGATTGGACCAGCTGGTTTGGTTGGTTTGGATCGACTATATTCCTATATGTTCATTTCGGATTTGAAGAAAAATCTGGAAAAGATGCAAAAAAATATTACCAATGACAAAATGTGGATTGAGGCATTGAATTCTCTCACCAAGGAACTCGATGAGCAGGAAGTTGTTAGAAATCCGATCAAGTTCTACGCGAACTACACGACAAGGTGGGTGAAAGTATGGCCAACTATACTCGACTGGGTGCTGCAGATGGGACACAAACAAATTCTGAGACAGCAGATCGTTTATGAGCTCAGCAAAAGCTGCAAATTTAATTCCAAAAATTTAGAAGCATCTTTAGATGCTCTGAACAGGTATGTTTCTTATATTCTGTTTACCATCTCTATGTCTCTATCTCTGCAGGTCTCTCCTAGTTGACCTCCAAGAATCGCAACAAAATGAGGGGAAATCTGAACCAGGAAAGGATATACTCTCGGAACTAAATGCATATTTAGAGTTCAGCGGTAATTACGATCCAATGCAACAGGTTTTCGTTTTGACGAGGAACTCTCACAACATATCACTGTTTCTGTTCTTGTTCACCATATCGCATGGGAATAAATTTCAATTCTCCAAGAATCTAAATATGCTAACGGCAAAAAGCACAAAAGAACACATCGATGGAGTTGCGTTGATAATTGGTCTCCTAACGATTCTGAAGCAATTCCATCGGGACGTTTTGCATTTATATGTGAAGTACTTGTGTCAGTATGTATCCTCGCTGGTGGTAACCAATCTAAGGTGAGTCAGAAGCTATTCGAGAATTTGTTGTGTTTGATCGTTATTCTTTTTCTAGTGCGAAACAAGAGATCGGAGTGGAGTGCTGCACGACAATATATTTCTTAGAGGAATTTATTCGTATAGGTAAACTGCCACGAAGTTTACTAGAGGAGCATGTCCCACTGATAGCACTCAATCACTTTGAATATCTATCGACTAATAAATCGTAAAACACTTGCGATGTGATATAAGAAAGCATAAAAGTTAACATTTTTATAAGAATTGCACACAAATATACAGAAATGTGATTAATATGTATAAAGAGAAACTATCTTTCAACGACAAAATACCCTTTTAGAATCGGCTATCAGAGTAGGTTAGGTTAGGTTGAGAGGGGTTGCGAGGCAGAGTCATCCCAAAACACCAGGCACAAAAGTGGGCCCATTGCAATCACCTAAAATCTTTTCAAGGATGGCGCCTAAACCCCCAGTGTCCTCAAAGGATTTTATTACCCTGCAAAATTTTAGAAAAAGTCTACGGTTGATTCGGCCTCCCTCTTCCAGGTGACTAAAGAAGTAGGAGCCTTAAATATTCCTGCGACTGCGTGATATACTCTGACATTCACACGGAATATGTGCGATGTCCGCTTCTACATCTATATCATTGCCGTATCTGCAAACATCCGTGTCTTAAGTCCGAGCCTCTTGGCGTATTTGCCCAAAAGGCATTGCCTGGATATTATTCCTATAGCTATTCTCATTTGTGCCCTGCTAAGTCTAAGGAGTTCACTGGTCTTTTTGCGGTCCAACGCCGGCCAAAGTGTCTTGGAAACCCTATGTCCTACAATATTAGACCATCTGTGGTCAGCCCTGCTAGAAGGCAATCAGAGTAAAAACAAATTTAAACTTTAGGCTATGAACTTTATTTTAACTTTCGCTTCTTTTAATAAGATCAACGCCAAGAACAGCATAAAATACCAACTGGAAATACAATAGAAAATAAAATAGCGAACCCCAAAGACAACAAATGTGATTATTTATCTTTCCGTCCTTATTCGAGGTAGATTTGGCATGACCAACACTTCGCTTATGTGATAACAGTAGGGGCATTGCGTCCGGTGAACTTAGGAAGCTGGGAAATCTCGAGCGCTATTTCAATGAGTGGTTTCAACATATCACTAGCTTGACCCAAGACATTGTCTTTTTCATAAGAATCAATATATAAACTGAAAAGAGAAAATTAAACAAATACGTTATTGCTCGCTAAGGATTTACATTACATTTGTTTGATTACCGAACAGTGGCACCAGAGCTTCCAGTTCCACTCAAACGCATAACGATCCGACTACCGTCTTCAAAAACGATTCGCAAGCCTTGCTTGGTCGACACAGACTTGTCAACGGGATCGGTGTAACTGAAGTTGTCTGCAACTTTTACCTTGTATGTTTTTCCTCCACTAGAATACTCCTTTCCAGCGAACGCTGGATTAGTAATAGTCTTTTCCATAGTTGCCATCATTTGATTGCACGGGTCCAAGTCACATTCCTCGTAATCATAACGAGTGAAGTAATTGCGACCATAAATTGACCAGTGATTCTTCAGAATCTCTTCGATACCCTTTCCGGTGTTCTGCATCACTGATAACCAAGCCAGCACAGCCCAGATACCATCCTTTTCACGAATGTGGTTCGATCCAGTCCCGAAACTCTCTTCGCCGCATAAGCATAAACGGCCAGCGTCCATGAGGTTGCCGAAGTACTTCCAACCAGTAGGCACTTCAAAGACCTCTTTGCCCAGCTTTGCGCCAACCAAGTCGACGGCTGATGCCGTGGGCATACTACGAGCGAAACCTTGAACTCCATTCTTCTGGAAGTATGGTATGCACTGCAAATAGTGGGCTATCACTGCAAGAGAGTCACTTGGAGTTACGAAGAACGCTTTGTTGCCAATTATCATGTTGCGGTCCTAATTATTAAAAATCAGTTAATACAAGAAATATACCAATTTGATTGCACCTACACCATCGCCATCAAAAGCAGCTCCAATATCATAGTCCCCATTGGCGACAGTTTCTACTAAATCCTTGGCATAGGTCAAGTTGGGATCTGGATGAAGACCACCGAAGTCTTCCAAAGGAATTGTGTGTACAACACAATCCTCAGTAGCACCCAAACTGGTGAGAAAAATTTCACGCACATAGGAACCTGTTACGCCATTCATTGAGTCGATACGCATTTTAAGTGGCTTGCCAGTTGCTTTGCCACTAACGTAGTCACGTAGTTTTCCGAAATCAAAGATTTCCTTCATATGATCAACGTAATTCGCTACGGAATCAATGACATCGACCACAAATGGTTTTCCATTAATCTAACAAAAAAAGGGAGAATGATAACCATTTTGTTTAATCAAACAGATTCGAGATTTTACATCATAGGTGTTGGTGCCAATTTGGCTGATGTTGATTTGAAGACCGCTCACTATTTTATATTCTTTTATGGCGGTTGAAAGTTCATAGATTTTATTAGTAAATGCATCTGGTGCTGGACCACCATTCTCGCAGTTGAATTTAATACCGAAGTCATTCTCTGGACCACCAGGATTGTGTGAAGCAGTCAGGACGATGCCACCTATTGAAAGTAGAAAACAGAGTGGTAAAATAAAGTGTTTTTTTTAAACACATATGTACACACTGGAATAAAAATCTTTGCCAGGCCCCCAAAAATCAAACAAAATCTATTTTTGTATTCATTTACTACAACACGCGGAATGCCATTTAAATTATAATTTCTTATCTTATATCACGAATTTTTCCAGATATAAAAACAAGTAGTCATGCTAACTTTTCAAATTAAATAGATTCTACTGACTGATTATGACACAATAGACTGTATATAGATAGCACACGACTACTCAAGTCCCCAATGCCATTCCAATCTCGTCAACATTAACCAAATTATCTGTAAGTTTCACCTCTACTGGCTTAAATTCGAACTCATAAAGATAAGCGCCAGTCTGTTACATCAAAACACTAACTGATCGCTTGACAAACAATTAAAAACAAACAAAAAAGCGTTGCACTTTTATTGCCGGTACTTACCCAAAGCCTTATTATGGCGAATAAGACTTGACACAGCTGGCGTAGACAATATTCCATTTTGACCCACTAGCAACCTTGAAACCTGACGAAGCCAAATTGATTATTTTTAGAACATTGTTTGCAGATGATTTAGTACTAACTCCATTGGCGGCAGACATTCGAACGATAATTTCTACAGATTGTTTGCAATAGTAACGTCCATCGCCACCAACAACCAGTAAGGAACCAGCGATTGCACTTCCATTTGCATCAAGGATACATTGGATGAAGTTCTCCGTATAATTGGGTTGAGTGAATACCTTGACCTTTAAAACAAGACAAATTTGAAGCTACTAAATATTTTCGGCAACTACAAATCCTACCTTCTTACGAAGACCACTAGTGCCTGGCTTTTGACCCTCATATGGGGTACTGTTAACAGTTGACACGCTTAACGCCATTTTTACTTATAACAAAGTCGCTTACCAGCTTTATATTCAACTAGAATAAAACGGAATTTCACGAAAAGTGAATGGATGACCAGAAATTAATTTACAATCAACCGCTCCCGAACAGTTCTCCAACCAAACTCCCACTAACACCACTGATAATTTTTCCTCAATGTCGCTTAAAGGTCATTGTGCTGGCTTTGAATTTGACGGGCGATTTGCTGATACCAAGCAATGCACTTGTGCCGGCGGGGAAACTTTGCAGTCGAATGCTTGAATGCATTTTTAGATCTATTTCAAATATGTATGACTTTTGTGCTGTAGTTCGTTTTTTATTTATCCAGTATACAACTATTGGATTACGTTAAAACAATTTAATTAAATGTGAAAGAAAATAAACAAAAACAATATACATGCTGTCAAAAGAAGAATTATTTCGTGGGTTTGTTCGGTGAGTGTGTCGCGTAATTCTCCAGAGCTTCTTAAACTTCTTTTGTTTACAACTAACCTATAAAGAATTCTTTATTGACGAATGGAAACGTGGATTTACGCCCTCTGCAGGATCAAAAAAGAAGGCGTCTAACGATACAAGAATCAGTTACCAGTCAAATAGCATATGAAGTTTCATAGAGGAACCATTTAATAAATTTATTAATAAAGATACAATAGACATAAAATAGTTGAATGATTTGTTCTGTTTGACTTATTGTATACATATGTTTATAAAGTTTTTGTATGCACTGTAATATGTCATTTGTAAATATGTATTTACTTAACTTTTATCCTTAGTGCGCATGCTTAAGCTATTAATTTGACTTACGTGTTGTTGGAAGTCTCCTTAAGCTTTACCCTCTTGTTTATCAGTTTATCGAATTAGTGATTTCAGCTAATTACCCCAAAGTATCGGCGAAGCATAGCTTACCAGTTATTTTACTGATCTCGAATAAAATAGCTAATACCTAATATCATTGTTCTAAGCTTTTTGTCCGTATAACCACATCGCGGTAAGACCGATGGAAGGGTAACTGGGCTTATAGGACTTTCGTCTTAGGCAGATTCTGAATTGAAAATTCACCTTTCACCAGCATTGTCCTACATCTTATGTCCTTTCACCGAGCAGATATTAGGCTATCCTCTAGAGATTGTTAAATTGATTCAGTGTGTACATTGTTAAACGCTCCTTCTATGTCGTAGCGAGAGGTAGCGAGAGTGTAATCTTTATAATGAACAGTGTGTTCTATTGTACGCACTACCTCGTGGAGAGCAGTCTCTGTGGATCTACCCTTAAGATATGCATGCTGAGAGTTAGATAGAGGAGATTCATGTAGAATCGAGGATTCGTTCCAGGGTTTTTAGCACAAAAAAGGTAGAAAGGCTGATAGGCCTGAAATCCTTCGCAGATTCATGATCTCGTTTTCCAACTTTCGAGATGAAAACCACACGGATAAGCCTCCACGACTGAGGGACATAATTGAGAAATATGCATCCTCTAGATAAAGGGACTAGCTACTATACTACTATAATGCCACTATAATGCCATCATTTATGGGGAGAAGCTGTTAATAGCCCAAAAAGTTATTTCCTCGGTAATGATGGCTTTAATAGTGTTCCATGGTGCGGAAGGACTGCAGTCACGGGGAGCTTCCGTACTGTGGTCTTTGCAGCCCAGAAAGTGAATGTTCATTAACATCTCTAGAGACTCCGCGTCCGCAATTATTGAGTCTGTCCATCTACCGTCCGTCGGAGAGAGAGACGGGGAAGAGTGTTCTTTAGATGGAATTTCACTCAGTTGAGCAGACTCCTTGATGGTGTCAATGGATTGGCAGTAGTCCATCTAGGATTGCTTCTTAACCTTCCTGATGGATTTTTTTGTAAAATCTAAGACAGTCTTTATAGGTGGTTATAGCATATGTTAAAGATCGCTCCACGACAGGGGAAGCGACTTCTTGAAGTGAAACTTCTTTAGCCCCGGTAGAGAAAATTTGCCTGAATCAGACGAAAAGTGAAACGACTCCCCTTCTCCAACTTCAACAGGCAGTAAAATCTATACATAGTATAAAAGAAAGTCCCCAAAATGTGACTCTCACTATTATGATCTGCATATCCTGGCGGAATTTATAGATGTACTCAGACTACTCTATTACTTATAGGAGCTGAGAATTTTAGATCGAACTGGCAGAAAATCAAATTTTCTATCATTACATAGCCCTAACTCAACAATTGCTTATTGAGTTTAAAACAAGTTTCACTTCTAACGCGCGAGTCTCACGCACTTTTTTTTTACTGTATCTGACTGGACACAAGACTTTGTAAGCGAGTCATGATGACTTTAATGTTAGTTATTAGTTTGTAATTAACTTCTAGGATTACATGTTTTTTTTTTTTTTTGTGAAAAACTGTAATTTTTATTCAAATGTCGGCCATCTGTATAAGTTGGAAAACAATTCTTGCACCGCAGGTGGCCAACTTACCAAGGTTTCATTGTATATCGGAACCGCTTATCGTCTTATTTTTCCATTTGATTACATTTTCATTAATTTAATAATCATTAAATTCCGGGTTGGTCTGAAGAACATATTTAACTGTTATGTATTTTCGTATATTGGTGCATCATTGGCTTTACCTATTATCCTTTTTTTCAATGTACTTTATACCATATTTTATATATTCGACTACTCCAAGTGCTTATTTTCTTTTTAAACTGTATTTTTTGCCGAAATCAAACTCGTTGAACCCATAGATGTCTCTGAGCCGAGATTTCAGTTGGATTTGACAGTTTTCTTTCACGAATTAAACACGTCACGTCACAGTCAGCCAAGTGAACGGCAAACTTTTGCTTTTTTTCTTTCTGAAGTAAACTTCAATTTGGCTTCTGAACGGAACTCGCCGTCGTGTCACTATACCCAATAGGTTCACAAAAAGAAACTTGCAACAATAAATTTATCAGGATTATAGTCTATTAACTAAATCAAGTAAGTCAGTAAATGCATATGTATTTTAGATTCACTTTGGATATCAACGTTTTAATTGAATATTTAAAGTAAATTTTTATTAACCTATCCACGTCAACAGTCCGTTGAAGTGAAATTTTCTTGAATTTCTCCATACTAATCGAGGTCTTCTTCATTACAGAATGTACAAAGTCGCCCTTATTTGCATTGCCCTCCTGGGTATGTTGAACTGCTGCCTTTCCTCCGAAGATGAAACAAGTGCCAGGCTACTTGTTTCCAAACAAATTATGAACAAATATCTCGTGGAGAAGAGTGATTTAGTTGTCAAGTACACCGTGTTCAACGTGGGCAATGGAGCCGCAGTTAATGTTAAGCTAGTGGACAACGGATTCCATCCAGAGGCTTTTGATATTGTTGGTGGACAGATCAGTGCTACTGTGGACCGTATTGCTCCACAAACTAACTACACTCATGTGGTTGTGGTGCGCCCTAAGTCATATGGATACTTCAATTTCACTGCCGCTGAAGTCAGCTATAAACCAGTTGAAGAAGCTGAAAGGGTAATTAAGTGGATATTCCATGTTTGTGGAGAGTTTCTAATGTCTTACCAACTTTCAGATCCAATTGGCAATCAGCTCAGAACCTGGTGAGGGTGGTATCATCAACTTGACCGAATTCAACAAACGTTTCTCTTCACATTTCTTCGATTGGGTTGCCTTTGCCATCATGACTCTACCTTCGTTGGCCATTCCATTGGCATTATGGCATTCGTCGAAGAGCAAATATGAGAAATATGGCAAAAATAAGAAGCACTAAGTGCACGAGTACCAGAATGCATATTAGCTTGTCGTTAACTTAACGTGAATTCCTCTATTTTTTTTTCCTTTTTTGCAATTCAATTTATAACAAGACTCATGTGCGAAGATACTTTTTTCTTCTAGTTTACATTTTTGTTTCATTTCTGAAATAATGAAAGACCGAACATCTTAGAATCGTTTTAGATTTGTCCTAAGACGCTGCGTCGATACATAATTTTAACCAACACAGATCAACATTTAAATTATTGTGTCGTTAGCGATTTTGTGTTAAAATAAAAACAAAATAAAATATACAACAAGGTGAATTGAGTTTAGATTTCGTTAAATTGATTATTGCTTTTCAGACTATCTTCGTATTTATCGTCTTTGCATCCTTTCCCTTTGATATATCTGGTAAAGTTATTCGATTCATTTGCAGCGTTTGGTTTATAAACATTTCACGGAATATGCTTAGTAATAAAATGATGCAAGTGATTTCAATTATAGGATTAGAGTCACCCCAATTCTCAATGTCGTATACGAGCATAACTGTATTTTGTAATGTATTTGCTATTACAAAATGCGACTTTAGTCGTATTCGACTCACAAATACGACATGGAGAATTTGGGTGAGTATCTAAAGTCATCTCACTACGACAATAAACGCTGAAAAATCTTTACGTAGGGACTAACAAAAGCTCGCTTAGTTGGTGTCAATTGAGTAGTTTTTCAGAACAATAGGTTAAAATGGAGACGAAAAAGAGAAAACATTGTGACGTAAGCTCGGTTGAAGTTCTCTTCCGATTTCGATGTCAACTTACGCCAGTCAAAATTCTGCACGAGTGCCAAAATGCATAGGGAAATCTCTTGTTACTATTTCAAAGTGGTTTCGAAGATTTCAAATTTAATTTTTCTGGGGAGGACGAATCTCGTAAAAGTCGGCATCTTCGACCAACGATACAAATGTGGCTCTGGTGAAGGCTAAAATTGACCTGAAGTATTCGAAGACGTCAGCTCGATGGGTTCCAAAAATTATAAATGGAGAGCAAAAAGAGGCTCGTGTTTGTTTTCTCAATATTTCCTGGATAAGTCTTAAAATGTATTCAAGCTGCTTCAATAAGATCGTCACAGGTGATAAATACTGGTTTTACAAGTATGACCCGAAAACCCGACAGCAATCCATGGTATGGAGCCCAGAAGGTCCAAACCCTCCAGTAAAGGCCAAACAACAAAATTTGTGATGTCGATGTAAGTACCTCATCTATCGCCATCATCCCACTTGAAACTAGTCAGGCAGTCCCTGCTAATTGGTATACTGAAACTTGCTTACCACAAGTTTTCCAAAATAATACTAGGACACCGAAAAAAAGAGCAGCTGCGCCGCTCCTTTCTGCACCACACATATGTGCCTGCGTACAATGCTGAAAAAACCAACAACTTTCTTGCGCTCTCGGGCATTAATCTCGGGCATTAATGAAATTTGCCCTGCACCCTATTCGTTTGTTTAAAAAACGTAGCCTGTAGGTTTTGTTCCTTGTCATAGATGAAACGTTTAAGACAATGTCCTATGTGGAAAAGCCAGACTGTTGAAATCAATAAAAGACGATTGTTTTACTTTTTTTTTGTATTAATTGCTTAAATTCCTTTATTATACAGAAATTAATTTGTTTTTGTTCATTTTTGTTGTTGATGCTTTTAATTCTTAATTAAAATCATTTTTTGTTTTTTTTTTTTAAATTAGAATATATAATTTAGATTTTTTAGTATATACATGCATATACATATCTGTATGCATATGAATATGTATGTATATAACATTTCATAATTAATTTTCCTTACATTAAATTTATTTCTTTTTTTATACGTTCTTCATGATGTCCTTATATCCGAAAATATTAAATTAAATAATCAAAAAGAGAGTGTACGATAAAAACAGCTTAAGCTTAAATTAACTAGAAAAAGAGCAGTTTTTATAAATTAATCCTATGTCGAGATATAGAAAATACGAAAGCCTATTGCTATTCATTTAAAATAAAAAATCCGTCTAATTGTAGTATACACTGCTTTGCTAAACTTAAATGAAAAATTAAAATAAATTGGTCATTTGTTATCCTGGAGTTCTTTTTCTTTTTCTATTACGATCACAAAATATAAAAATAAAATAATACACTGCTTAGCATTTACATATGTTGTATGTATATGAAAAATAAAAAAAATAACCACCAAACAAATTTGGGACAAAATAATATGTATTTGTCTTAAGCGCTTCAAGTGTATTAAACCAAAAAGTAAAACAAAAAATAAAAATATATTTATGTATATACACATACGTATGTATACATAATGTATACATGTCTGGATTAATAAAAACAAAAAACACGCGCATATTAAGTTTATAATAATCGATTTTTTTGAATTAAAATTATTAATAATTTTTTTTGTACTACTCTTTACTTTAGTAGCAGAACGTAAATTTTATTTCTTCTCTTTTAACCATGTAAATAATAGTCTTAAAAATGATTATTGTTTTTTTTTTTTTTGTTTTTGTGTGAAAGCATAGCATATTTTTTTTTTTGTCTGAAAATATTTTGAACTCATCGTAATTTATTTGCTCAATGTCTGCCTTTTGTCAATTTGTTTAAAATAATGCCTTATGAGAAATTTGTTTATATAATGTTCACGCGACTAAATCTAAATTGATTTTTATTTTTCTTTTAAATAAACGTTTATAGTTCTGAAAACGTGAAACTTTCTTATTTTGGTTTTTTTTTTGTTTTATAAATATGATATTACGTTCTTCTCTGCATTTGTTCATTAAATATTATTTATAGTATTATAGTTAATAAATGTATGGAAATATCATTTGATTGAAATAATTTAACTATTCACAAGGATATATAAATAATTAATTATTATTATGTATGTACTTTAACTTTTTTTTCATTTTAACTAATAATACAATTTTTTTTGTTTTTCTTTAGTGTTTTAAAGATTCTTTAGAAAATATATTTCAAATCACCAATGCAATGTGTTGTTGTTGTTGTTGACGTTGAAACTTCTCAACGCAATTGATTTCTGCAAAAAGAAGAGAATAAAGCAGCCAAATATTAGTTATTGAGCCCCCAAGAGACTATGGGAGGGTCAGGCTAGTATCCCAAGGATATCGATGAAACTTAGATATGTTGTAAGGAGCTGTTCGGTTATGCTAGAGACATTTTTTTTAATGTTTATACGAGTTGATGCATTCTTACGCCTAAGAGCTGTCTATTTTAGTGTACCTATAGATTATGCATTCGGTCTGACCCGCCAGTTGCGGAGGGCACCGCGACCTTAAAGATCTACTGTACCGCAGTCAGTTTTAGGTAACCAGAAGAGGTTCAACTCCTTTGATGAAGTTGAGGATCTCACTGGTGGAGACTTTACGAATTTCCATGGGAGTTAGAATTTCTCTGTGGAAATGTTGTCTCCTGAGGGCACATAGTGCCATGCATTGCTTAGGTGATATCGAAGATGGCAATGCCCTGTTATAAATCCCACTAGATTTGTTATGGATTTATTTTGGAAGGGTTTAGTGGCTCTTTTAGCCTGACGAAGACCCTGGATATTACATGTTGTTTTCTCAAATTTTGATTTTTAGTTTATAGCTGGATTTAGAATGCTACAAAACGGCTCAGGGTACAATGTCCCACCTCAAATGAGGTGTTGGTTTTAATTCTCCTCAAATGAGTAAAGAATCACGATCACCTCAAATGAGGAGGAAAGTCATGTCAATGTGTTGATTTATTCTACCCTCAAATGACTAAAGAATCACGATCACCTCAAATGAGGAGGAAGTCGGGAGGACGGCAGGTCAATGTATTTTGTATTGCCTTATACTGCTCTCAAATGAGTACAGAACGGAGATATGGTGTGGTGAATATACCATTCACTGTACTCTCAAATAAGTTCAATTATTTAAGTCCATCCCATCATTTCTGTTTTGTGAGAACTTTATGGAAACGAGGCGTTGTTTGAGAAAGAGCTCACATTTTACTGCGGTGAATAACGTATAGGTGTAATATCGCGCTTATGTATATGCTTGCACTAATGTGCCATATAATTTTTTCCTGTCTTTTCAGACGTGATGTGGCAAATCTGAGTCGGTACAAATATTTTTTTGAGGTGCTGGGACATTTGAGTTTTTTTTATGGGACCTTTTTAGCGCTCTCATGTATGAGTAGCACAAAACTTCTTTGTTTCTATGGGAGAGGTTTTGGAGAGCATTGAAGCAGTTCAGGACTGATTTGGAGTCAATCAGGTTTGAGCCTAGTGCTTTTATAGCTGCTTGACTATCCGTGAGTATATGGATGAGAACACCTTTTACTCCCGATTCAAGGATGACGTTGGCGCGTACCTGAATTGCATGAATTTCAGCTTGAAGACGCTACAAACAGAATGAATATATCGAGCATTGGTCTTAAGTGAGTCATGATCGCGATACGGACTTTCAACAGCACTTCAGTTAAACTGTTATCAATACATTACTGCAATTTTTTATAAAAGAAAATGAGCCACTTGAATTTTAGTTGCTTTAATATGCATTTTCTTTGCGCTAGTGTTACGTGATCAATTTTGTATACAATTCGTAATGCTTTGCAGATAGTACCTAATGTTTGCTGTTAACCAAATAGTCGTGTAAAGATACACCAAAGAATAAGATCGTTTCTTCAAAAGTTTCAATGAAATCAAAAATTACGAGTTCACAGAGAAATATTTAGTGACACATATATAAAGTACACATATTCTCCAGATGTCGTCATATGACACAAACGGAGTGTGTTACAAAAAGAGTTGAAAGTGGCTGCACAGAGTCTGGTTGAAAAGTGGTACTTTGTGAAAAGTGTAATTAAGGACTAAGTATGTACGTGTCACTTGTTTTCAACCATATCACACTGTGTAAATTATATTTATTCTAGATTTAAAAGCTGAGAAATATCTTAAGCTATTTTATTTTGTTATAAAACATTTTTTTTTACAAATGCATTATTGTTTACATTGTATTGTTTATTATTTATCCACTAACGCCGTATTCATCTATCTTGTGAAATATCTGGACCTAATCTCATACCTGTTAGTCCATTTACAGATACAGTGGCGTGTTTCATTACTTTTTGATACGTATTTCCTTAATCCGGGAATATGGGTTAAGATAGAACAAACATCTAAGACCTTACAACATAAATATTTTCATACTTCTATACAAAGCCATGTGATACAAGACTGTCCCTTAATTTGTTAATTAATGTGTTAAATACGTTTATAAATGGTTATATTAAAATTGAAATTTCAAAGAAAAATTTTAAAACATTGTGTAGACTATCGAAATCCTCAAATGGGGAAGAGATCGTTGCCTAACAAACGTGATCGAATTAAACAAAATATATTACTGTTATTTGCCAATATGATATGATGTTAATATTGTTCTTTTTGTTTTTGAAAGAACGTAGAGAAGTTGTAAAGATTTGAAACAGAAAATACTAACTTTTATAAATAGAAAACAATTATAATTTGTTTTTGTTTTTTTCGCGTAGATAAACACGAACACAACGAGAAGTAGAAGAACAACATCCTCATAAATATGGCCGTCCATTTATCTCGGTCTTTGTCTGTTGAATAGATTGTTGATATTGATTTTAAGGTTAAATGATTTTGTGGTGGTTGTTTGTGGTTGATTAGATATAATATAAGAGTTTAAGAAAAACAAAAAAAAAAACATGCATGCCTCGCCGTTAAACCAAATCGAATCGAGTCGAAGCGGGACTTGTGTGTTTAATAATAAATCAATTACATATGTGACCAAGAGTTGTTTATAATATAATTTTACGTAAAGAGAGAAACACTTAAGATCCGAAGGTTGAAAAACTAAGGTGGAAGCTACTTGTAGAAGTTCAACTATAAAAGCGTTGTGTTAAGATGCAAAGTGTGGCTCATCCATTTAAAATGATATCAAAGTAATGATGGCGTAGCTGTTCACTCTGTGTTCACTTGATTTCCTTAACAAACTGACTTCATCATGGGTTGTCAAAGAGGTGCTACAAAGTGCAAAGCTTCATGTTGCCTGATTTATTTGTTTGTAACGAAGCTCTCCTGTTTACAGTCGATTTTATTTTTTTATTAAGTTCCACTCCGTTCCGGGGTTGGAAATCATCGATGCAAGGGTTTGTTTTTCACTCTTCTAAATATTTCTACCGTTGAAAGATTGAGCCATTCTCTTAAGTTTGAGAACCATGTCGACCTCTGCCTTCCGACGCTCCTTCTTCCTTCGATCTTTCCCTTTACTTTCAATCCATATTTATTACTTTCTACAATAATTCTATTTATAATAGTGTTTAGTTCGTTTATGTCATTTGCCATTATTACTGCGTCATCTGCGTGTTATTTACCCGGACTCCATTAATGTTGATTCCTCCATATGAATTTTCTATACAGTTTTTGAATAATTCTTCAGAGTACACATTAAAGAGGAGCGGTAATAAAATGCAGCCTTGTCTGACTCCTCTGCGAATCTCGATTTCCTCGGACTCCTCACCTTCTATAGTTGTTTTTGCTTTTTGATTCCAACAGAGATTCTCAATGACTCTAACATCATTTCTGTCTGTGTTTGCTTCTACAGATTTCCACCATTATGTTGCACTTTATCGAATGCTTCTTCGTAATCGACGAAACATACAAAGTCAGGTTTGTTCATCTATAGGCTTCTCTGAATTACCATATTAAACGCAAATAGTGCTTCACGTGTTCCAAAGCCATTTCTAAACCATCGATTCTATGAACTCCCCATTACGATTGAATTTCTTGCCGTTATGGGTATTCCTCTCTCTTTACGTAATATGGCTTTGGAATTTTAATATATAAGTCTCAATTAAATATTTAAATTTACCTGAAATACTGATCATGCAGTGATTGCCGTTGAAATTCAGCCGCCTGTAAATACTGTATGTATGCAATTAATGACGTTAAATATTTTAATTAATATAGAAAAACCTGAAGCTGATCAGCGTACGACATCCGAAGTAAAACATCCGAATGTGGCTCCCTCGGCATAAGCATATTTGGTCTCGGATATGGCCCAACATTCGCTGAAGAATACACAAAAGCGAAAATAACAATTTTATTAGTAACTCGAATGGGTGGTTGGTTCTCTTCATTGTTTTTTTTTTTTTTTTTAATAAATATTGAATACAAACTCACGTGGCAGTTGAAATCCGGCCTCCTGTTGTTGCTGTGAAGGCAAATGTAAATGAGTATGAGAATGTGCATGATATTCTCGGGTCAATCGTATCTGAAAATTGTTTCAATAAAGCGAATTTTTTGTTCAGTTTTTCAGTGTATTTTTAGTTTTTTTTCGATTTTTTTTTGCTATTTGTTTTTGTAGTTCTTTACATTCATTCGTTTCATTCAAAAGACTGAAGCTCGCGGGGATTCTGAGAGTTCGACGTAACAAAAAGCGTTAATAAGCCAAAATCTGGTGAAAAGAGATTAATTTGCACGCTGAGTGGAAAATTTGTTTCTTTTTTTTTTTGCTTGTTAATGATATCGAAATGAAATGTGTGGAATGTTAAATGAATTCCCGCACCTTTTGTCCCAGAAATCAGAACTTGTCTGTTTATGAATGTTATTACAAATAAATGTTGGGTGGTTGTTCTTGGTATGTAGTACTATGTATAATGTGGGGAGTGTATTATGTTTTAAGAACAAACACAAGCAATATAAACAATTAGGAGAGAGAGAGAGAGAGCAGACTTTTTGTTTGTTTCTTTTTTTTTTGTGGGTTGGTTTTGTTATGGGTTATTTCGCAATTTTCATTTTCCAAATACGATTGATAAGTAATAAGATAATAATAATAATGTTGAGGGTCGTTCACACTCCTCCCACAAGGAATATACATTTCTGCAAATCTTACCATGTGTTCATTTGGATCCATGCCAACGTGATGTGGTGGTGGTATCCCTAAGCGTTCCCTTTCCATTTGTGATATTGCAGCAGGATTCGCATATAGCGGGAATTGTGAAGGATGTAATCCTCTACAACAAAAAAAAGCGAATAAGTAATGTACAGATATACCATTTATTAAAAAAAAAATTACCTCATTCTATAGTATTCCATCCAGTGTGGATCCAAACGTGATTGACTAGCAGCGGCTGCTGCTTGTGCATTCTTAAGATCTTCTAGTTCCCTGTAATTACCAAAAAAGAAGCAAAGTTGTCTTCAATTAGTGTTTTTCTCTGATCAAATTCCGCAGAAAAATAATTTCAATGATGAGATGAGAGCGCGCGCGTCTAGTTCTAGATAAAGAAAGAGTGTTCTCATTTGCACTGGTAATATGTATGCAGTATGTTGTGCACATGCATCTACTCTAAGCGTTAAATAAAAATAAGCAAGAAGTAGTAGTGAATGTCTGCCTTTTGAAGCATGCAGTTGGGAGAGTTGATGAATATTAATAATGAACAATCTTGGATGACGTGTTTTTAATATTAATCTAAGTGTGGAGATGAATTAAGCTAGGAGGAGAACTAATGTGCGTGTGTAAGTGTGTGTGGAGAGGAAAACTATGCAGGCGGTGGAGTGGCGGGGTTTAGCAAAGAAGAGTATGTAGCTTAAGGAAGCGCTTCTGCTGCTACTGCGTGAACGTTTCCATTTCCGTTTTCATTTTAAAACTTTAACTTTTTTTTTGATTGTTTGTAATTAAATATTAACTGTACCTCTCTCTACTATACATTGGCCCCATTGGGTGATGATATGGTGCTACCATCGGTTCAACAGGGCTGAAATATTTAAAAATAAGATTTGCAAACATTATTTTTAAATAGTTTCAGAGAATAGAATTAGTATTGGGAAATGGTTTTCTTGTTTTTTTTTTTTTTTGGGTTACTTTTGTTTTTTGTTTTTTACACAGAAAAAGGTTTTTTTTTATATGACATTTCGAAATTTTGTTCCTTGAGTTATTATTTTATTTTTTTTTTTGTAATTTTGATTGCCAATAGAAAGTAAGCTGTAGAGGTGTATGTGTAACAAGAAACAGGACTCAAAAAGAGATCGGTGGGTGGGGAGAGGGTGGTGTAGACTAAAATCGATTTACGAACCTAAAAGCAACATGCGGCCTTGCGTACTCCGATAGCTGTCGCAGTGCGGGGGTGTCCGCGTATGGAGGCTTCAGCTCCGCTTTGAGTTTCGCTTGTTGTGCGGCTTGTTGGGCTGCCTGTGCCTGCTGTTGCTGTTGTTGTTGCTGTTGTTGTTGTTGCTATGAACCAAAGTAAATGAGTTAAGATGGTAGGGAAAATATAATTCGAGGGTTTTACCTGTCGCCGTTCCCTTTCTTTTTCGGCAATCTTCCTATCACGCTCTTCTCGCTTTCGGGCTAGTTTGGAGTCAGCAACTGGTTTGAATATCAAATCAGTTCTTGTGCAGGAGTTGTAGTCTCCTCTGTCAATGTGACGAACAAATCTAAGAAGAAAGTGGAGAACGCATTAAAAGTTGCTCGCACAAAAACTACGTGCATCGCCTTACATTGCCGACTGTGATCGATGACACTCAGTGTCATCGGGTTTCGCCTCGGGACTAGGACCGCGAGGGATGTTGTGCGTTGGACTTGGAATTTCCGGCTCTGGATCTGGTTCAATATCAATTGGCACTGAAATAACTCAAAATATAATACTAATTTCTTAACAAGGCTATTTGTTATAACTTACAAGGTTCTGTTGAATGGTGACTGCTGAGGCTACTGCTCGCCGAATGCGCATGTGCCCGCAGTGCATCCATATGACTGGTAGGCTTCACTAGCGTGGGTGAATTCTCTTGGAACGCTGGATGTTGTTGTGGTGGGTAGGCTGGATGAGTACCTGGATACTGAGATTGCGGTCCTCCTCCACCTCCACCCCCACCACCTCCCGATCCTGGTCCGCATGGTCCCCCACCACCAGTTGGGGTTGAATTAGAGCTATTGCCACTGTTACTGCCCTGTGGCGTCTTTGGTGTGGGTGGTTTGATTTTATGTTGCATATTTTGTGAGTTCTGCTTGTCTATTGCCGATGAGTGTGAGCTTTCATCAGGTCTGGTAGACGTCGATTGCTGAGGCATACCTTGGTGGTGAGCCATCACCGCCGCAGGGTCAAGTTGTCCCGCGGGCGGTGGAGGTTTCATGTAAGCCGTTGGGAAACCAGGTCCATACGGATGATAGGGGTAGGGTGAATTAAACGGATTGTGATGGTGTGAGTAGAACATTGACGGGTGCAACAGGTGGTGAGGATATGGCGCCTGTCCCGGATGTACTCCGATTTGTGGCATTCCTCCACCGGGTCCAATCAATGGGAGAGGTAGAGGCATTTGTGGGTGCCTTATCACCGGCGGTGATGCACCTGGTCGCAGATGTGGCGGCGGCGAAGTACCCAAGCCACGTTGACCCTGAGGGCCGTACATTTTGCTTAACGGACTCGCCATCAACGCCGACGCACTCGATACCGGTGGTGGTGTCATGTGAGGTGACTGCTGGCGCAAGAGAGCGTGCCGATCGCGTTCGGCTACAGCAGCAGCGGCGGCTGAAAGTGCAGATGCAGACGGGTGATGGCCAAGGGGACTTTGTGGCACTGGGTGGAGAGGAGATTGTCGACTAATACTGCCTCCACTAGATGACGGCGATTGCGGGCGATGTGAGGAAGATCCAGACGAAGAATTGTTGTGCATTTGCGGGCCGGAAGATGGCGCTGAACTGTTTTGAACACTAGGACTAGCTCGGCTAAATGCTGACGATGGCACCGTTGTCGTAGTTTGCACAGAAGAAGCGGATGACACCGACGATGGGATACCACCGACAGGTGGGGTTCGTCTGCTTATACCAGACTCGACTATTCCACTCATCGAAGTACCGATCAGGGAGAGCGGGGCACCGGGCCCACCAGCACCACCCATTCCAGGGCCACCCATCATATGGGCTGGATGATGTACCGGGTGACCTTGCATGTGCATATGCGGATGAAGTGGCATCGGGTGACCAAGCATTCCTGGCGGAGGATTCGACAAGCCAGGGAGCGGAGATGTTCGGTGTGTCGGTTGATTTGGTTGCATTTGCTGTTCCCTGCTGTTGTTATTCAGTGAATTCGAATTGCTATGTAACTCCATAGGGCGCTGCTGCGCTGGAGATGGTGTCCGTACACCTTGCTGCTGACCGGCTGGCGATGGCTGCTGCATTGATGAAGAATGATGGCTCTGCGGAGGAGGTGGGATACCATGACCTCCGTGGCCCTGCAACGAGAGGGGAATCCCCGGATGATGCAACGATGGCGGGATATCCTGATGTGGCCTATGTAATGATGAGAGGTGACTGGGTCCCCCAGATTGCATGTGTTGCAGTGCGTTTGGCGGCATGAGAATATTAGGTGCTGAGGATGGTGGCATCAACATACTGGCTGAAGACGTCGGAATTATCGACGAGTTAGAGTTTTGCGCCTGTTGCTGTTGTTGCTGTTGTTGTTGCTGTTGTTGCTGCTGTTGTTGTTGCATTTGTTGTTGCTGCAACTGTTGCTGTTGGAGTTGATGTTGTTGCTGTAGCTGTTGCTGTTGGGATGCTAAAGAATTAAGCATTCCAGGGTGTGTGGCCGTTGGATGATGTAGTGATGAGTTCGGTGGCATTCCTGGATGCTGTGAAACCAAGTTCTGTGGATGCATGCCCGCGGGCACAGCTGAAGGCATATGGGGTGAGGGATGTGGTGAATGAAATTGTTGTGACTGTTGTGAATTGCTATTGCTACCCTGACTGTCCTGGTTGGGTGTGGACCTAGATGATGCATCAATGGGGCTCTCTGATGGTGGATACTTTCCGACAGACCCGCCACCCTGCGGATCACTATACGGACTACTTTTAATGAGGTTCTCTCCATGGTATGCTGATTTGAGCGCACCATCGGGTGGGGGATATTTCAAATCTTGCGGTTGCTGATGTCCAGGTGGTGGTCCCAGTCCATACTTAGCCGTCAATGGGTCGCCATACTTCATCATTATACTGGAATCATATGGCGAGCGGGACAACGAATGGACGTCAGCCTGATAGTGAGGCTTCGGAATGGCAACTGGATTCTGATTGGGATCACCAGGATACTTCATTTGATTCTCCTGCGCTGGATGCTGCTGATATGCCTTGAGATCTGGAATTTTGATTGGTTCATTGAAAGACTTCGGTGGTAGCCCGTGTTCCATATTGTATTTCAGTTCATATTTGCCCGGCAACTCATGGCCGTATTTTATGGGCTCGCAGGGTGGCGGATACTTCATTTCGTGTGGGAATTTCGGTAGTCCCTCGCTCGGCGGATTGTACTTGATGGCGTCGGTATACTTCATATCAATATCTCCAGGATATTTGACCTCGTTTCCAGGATTACCAAACTTAATGTGTCCATCGAACGTAGGCGGTTGGCTTTCGTATTTGTGCTCTTGTGCTTCGTTCACACATGCCTGAGGATTTAGAGCGGAAGGTGGTAGCCCGACTGGCATGCCGGCGGGTGAAATATTTACATTTGGTTTGGCATCTTCGCTCTTGACCTCGATCTTAACCTTCAGGTCTTGTGGTTCATTGCTATTTTGATTACAAGTGGCATCCATGGAAGACGAGTCCTCCAGTGGCTCCTTTTTAATGTACACTTCCTTTGGAGAGTATTCCATTGGAGGCTGAGGTGGTCCCACAGGCGTGATTTGGGGTTGGGGTGGTGGTACTCCCATGGGGACTTGTTGTAATGACATGTTTGTCTCCTGCTTCATATTAGCGATTTTAGAAAGCATTTCATGTTCTTTTGGAACATATACGGTGTTCTTTACCATCTCCTCTGTCGATGGAGTAACAGGTAGCTGCACTGGTATCTCTTGTGACACATCATTCTCATTCAACTGCTCATCGGTCTGTTGAGATAACTTACCACCCGACGTGCTGTCGTCACCAACTAACTGTTTCTCCAACAATTGTTGCGGCTGTTGAGCCACAATTGGCGCCTGCTGGTTGGTTTCTTCATCTTGTTCTAACTCCTTGTCTTCTTTCACTGGTTTTTCGACTGTGGATACAATCACCTTATCATCCACCACCTTATCGTCGATATCCTTTGGTGGAACACCGCCAACACCAACTATCTGCGGTGGCTCTGGTGTATCATTTGTATTCTCACCTTCGTCCAACACCGAGTCGGGCCGACTGTCCGAGTTCATACTCTCAACCGGGCTGTCCGACCTCTTTCGCTTTTCCTTGCTATCATCGGTGATGTCGCCGTCCGTCTCGGACCGCTTCTTTTTGTTAGGCGTATCCTGCTTCGCCTGCTTTCGTTTGTTATTACTCTCCGTTTTGCTTGGTGTTTTTGGACTGCTGCTATCGGTAACTTCTGGCGTTTCGGTACCACCTCGTTTCGGTCTCTTACCATTGGCCGCTTGTTCCTTATTATTGTTCTGTTGTTGTTTATTACGTGTCCTCATCCTAGACGGTGATTCATCCCTTTTGTTTGTTAAGCTCGAATCACTATCACATTCGCTAACGTCGTCTTCGGTCAATGAACTGTTCTCTTCCTTCGAGACGGGCGATGGTCGTGATTCCGTAGTGGCCTGAGGTTCGGGTGTATCCTCTTTTTTCGGTGGTGTGTTACTGGCGCGCGTAACACGATTGCGACGCAACGACGATTGACGTCGACGACGATGCGGACGATTATTATTGGCGCCTGGAGTTTTCTTCCACAAATAGTAGAATTCAACCAACTCGGGGGTTTCCTTATGCGGTAATAAATCTTTGTGAATGCGAAAGAAATTTTTACCAAATTGTCGTAGACCTTTTATAAATTTCTTGGTTTCATCTTCTGTCCATTTCTTGTCAATTCCTTTAGAGACTGGGCATTTAACTAGGGCCTGTAGGGCTGTGCCTGTATCATAACCAGAATCGTGTAACTGAAAAAAAAAGATTAGAATTTATTAATTTCCCATAAATTAACGAATCACTAGTATCTTATTTACTACAAGATGTCGAAGTAAATGATCACGACTACAATCATGGCTACAGGGAAAGCGGATATTTTAGATGTATTCGTCTATTTAGACATAAAATCAAATCCACTGCGGATCTTTTCACGAGATAACAATTCAACCTCGATATTGACTGCATACTTTGCCACGGTGACATTAAGTGAAGTTTTGCAACAAACGGGCTACCTAACACAATTCGAGTTCTAAGTTTCTTTTCATAATGTTTTACAAGAGAAAACCTTAATAGGTGAAACCCTACCTCAATCCTATAAGCATTTGAATACAAGAAGTGAATGAAATTGGGTGTTAATCAATGAGAGACAGAGCTATACAATCCTCAATTGTACTCGTGATGTATCGTGATGTAATAAAATCTCGTGTTTAGCTCAAACATAGTAACAAAATATGAACAAAATAAATACTTACAACGTCGAGTGCATTTATTGTAGTATCATCACGACTTGCTGCTAAACAACCATCTTCTAAACCTCCATCACACATGCCTGTCAAGTAAAAGAATGTTAAAAATAACATGTTAACATCATCGTCACACACACGCGCGCAAAATTGTATTCAAATTCACAATAATGATTACCTTGAAATGCTGCCATGGAACGTGCTGCACGTACAAACATAATTAAATCTCCATCGGCAACTATTCCAGGACTCCATCGTGGTTCTTCTAATTCACGCTCATCGATTTCTTTATCAACGGGAAAACTTGAAATTGGATTATAATCGGGCAGTTTTGCCTGTGTTCATCCCATCACAAGAGCGTTTTATTATTGATTTGTAAAATAGCAATTGATTAGTTTTGAAATTCTTTTGGGAGGGGAGGGTTTGATTGTCTTATTTACCATTACAGTATATACACAATGATATATACATATAAAGTTTGTTTACATTTTTTTAATATCTTATATAATATGCATGATGAATGATTAATGAGTGGTAGAGTTTAATTGCCTATTTACATTGGGCAGTGAAATCTCAGTGAATCATGCATGCTGAACTAAATGTGGTAAGTACATATTTTCCATTTTCAATCAAAAAAAATCAATAAAAAAATTATAAAATAACTACAACATTTAAAACTAAAAGATGTTAAGAAAAAAATTATAAAGGAAATTACTCCTGTGTAACTTTCATTCATAACGTGTTCAATAAACATACACGTTATCAGAAGATCTATTATTAAAGCCTAAAGCTAATTTTGCAGCGATTTGATGTCGCAAAAGTCTACGATGCTATCTTTATAGGAAGATGAGAAACAGAAACATTTCCTTGTACATTTTATAATTGAATCAATGTGATCGGAAATAGGAGTAACTATGGAATTGTGGTTATCCCCTCAAAAAAAGAAAAGAAATTAGTGTCAGCGCTTTGCATATTTTGAGTTTATGTGACAATAGACTTGTCAGTACACAACTTAACCCTTTATAGCCTCATGTGACAGTAGTAACGTTACAAACCAAAGTTTCAGCTAAAAGCGATCGCGTTAGGTGCTCGTCTCTGGGTTGCAGTTCACTTGCCGCGAAACTTGTGAAGAAACAAATGTGTGAATAGTGGTAACTAATAAAAAAATACTCAAAAGCAATATCCAGTGCATATTTTTGCGTAAAACTATGAGTAAGTTCATTGCATTATGCTACAATAAGCAAAGTAATTGCTTCAAAATATTCCATACATCATAGAGATACGTTATAACTAGGGCAACCAAAAATATGCTCTAAAAAATCAATTTTAATGCTCTAAAAAGTGCCTTTTATGCCCTTAGAATATGCCCTATACATTTTTAACTATTTTTAACTGAAAATGCATTTTATATCAATAAATGTATTAAGTGAGCAAAAAGAGCTCCTTCACAACAAAATCAAATAAGTAAAACAGAGACCATAAAATAAGTCTATTCAAATTTACTTGTGTTCGTAAAAAAAACTACCCATCATTAATTTTTCTTGGAAAGTAATGAAAAAACTCACTTCTGAAATATATATTTCCCATAGACCTGCAAGGGTTAAAGAAAGAGTAGGTAGATACTCGTAGCAAAGAAAAATTTTAGCACGCGCTGGCGCGTCAGTTGCTCTAACACCGCGTCTCCACGTGCTTTTGCAAATGGCAGATTTCATAAAAAACTATAAAAAAGAGAACTGTCAAATTTGTGTGTGGGCAAATTATTGCTTGATATTTCATTTTTTTTTTTTAATCCAACCGCTTATACTCAGCACTTCTATAATTCCACAAACATGAAAACTGCCGAAAATTGTTTATTAATTTAATTTTCTCTTCTTGCGGCATCTTCCACTCGGCCATAACTATTTTTTTCTTATTCAAACGCAACGAACGCAACCAATTTCACTCAAATGTCAAAAATTAGCAAGATATCTATATCTTGCTAAATATCCTGCTGTGGATAGCTTGCTATCTCAATTATCTTCCTATTTGCCGTCTACATTAGCTATTTTCATATCATGCTAATTATCTTGCTATAAATTTTAGCTCGTGGAGACCGGGTGTAATGGTTTTAAATTGAGTCGCATTTGCGTTTTAGGGATGTACATACATTATGTAGGTAGCAAATTAAATTGCAGCATTTTTTTTTTTAATATGATGGGTAAAATGTTTTCGATACCTATAGGTACATATTGGTATGCTCTGAAAACAAATGGGTTCACTTCGTCGAGGTTTTTCTGTTTATGACTTGGATTTGGAATTGGTTGCTGGACTCATTTGCTCAAATGCACTCAATCAAGTGCAAACAATTATTATTATGTTTTATATATGAATTTTTGACAAAATACTCGTGTGCAATATGCATTTATATTGAAATGTGCTAGCTTAGTTACTCATGAAAAGGATAATTAGCCAAGTCTCGTCTCAATAACACTGCTAAAAAAATATGCTTTTGGTTGTCCTAGTTATAACATAGGTATATAGGATCTGTTTGGAAACTTTTTTGTGGACAAGTTGGTGAAACCTGTCAAATAGTAAATGATTTGGGAAAATCCTCTCAGAAAGTAGAAAACTTGCACAAAAGTAACCAAAAGCAATTGAAGCACATTGCGGGTAAACTGTCAATTTGTTTTTGTACTGACTTAACAATGGGCGCATTCCGTTTATTTAGTCAATTCTAACAAACGGAATGCGAAACTTGACAGCTCACATGTCACAAACGTGATTGTACTTTCTATTTTCACTTTGATTGGTTTAAGAATTGTGATTGCAAGATATGTATCTAGACAACAAAGCTATTTTTAAAGAAAAGAAGAGCTAAAACAAGCTTATATTAATGGAATACTTAGAGGATGATTTATGTTAGTAAAATTAGTTACACATTTATTTGGCATATAAATTATTTATTTCATAAGTTAAATTGCATTATTTGCTGTGAACGATTTGCTGATTTCATCAATTGTTCTAACATAATCCAACAGTCCATATACTGCTTGAACAATTAAAAAATAAAACTCTTTCTCTTTCTTTTTGTAACAAGCAAACAACAGCCAAGCAGTAAACACGAAAACAATCAGTCAATTGTTTTTTGACATTTCTCAAACTGACTAACTATTCAAAAATCCAGTCCACGACCTCAAAAAAATTGACTAAACGGTTTGTCATTTTCGGGCTCTCGACTAATCAGAGGTGGTTGACTAAACAACGAAACACGCTCAATGAAGATTATGATATTTCACAAATTGTCAGATGGCTGGTTTGACAGCGTTGGCACACTCACCCAAAGAAAAAGTTGGCGCATAAAATCACAACACTCCCTTGTTGTTTTAACAAACAATAATTTATGAAATTTTATGTAATTTTACGAAAGATCACAAGTTACCAATGAACTGTTGTGACTAAAAGTGTCACAAAACTTTTTCTAAAGCGGCCTCTAGACGCACAATATTATTATGCAATATTTTTTGATTTGTGCCCTAAACGATACAATATTTTTCCCAATAATTTAGTAGTCGGCTGATATTTGTATACGAGTAGAAAACATGTTGAGTGATACTGAAGTTTGTTGTGTGGCCATTGTACTGGCCGAGTGCTTAACACAAAGAAAAAGCGCACATGGATGAAAGAGGGGTATCCTTGTTCGTCTATTGTTTGGATACTGTTTTGAGACGTGCACGATTCCTGGTTGTTTTTGAGAAACTGCATCGCCTCAAATGTTGGCTCTACTACCTCGTCTCCACTCTTTTCAGAGTCAGAAATTCTTTTTAATTCCTTTCTGATATTAGTGCGCAGAGAGTTCAGTTCAGTTTATCAGCTCCCGGATATTTTTCTCTGATTTTTTCATACTGTTAATATTTTGTATCCCTGTTGCTGTATTGCTCCTTATTTGCCACAAAACGGACAGTTTCGTACACTTCGAATAATTAATGAAAGAATATTGTGCAATATTACCTACAGACGATACAATTTTTTTTATATTGCACAATAAATATCAAACCGATTTTGATTTTGAGCAATATATTGTACAACCTCACAATATTATCCACAGACTGTCTATAATATTGCGCAATATTTATTATTGCGTCTAGCCGCTTAACTATTTTTCCAAAAAATGAATAAAATTGTGTAATTCTTAAAAACACTTGTTTCATTAAATTCGGTAAGTTACCAAAATAATATATTTTGAAATATCTATGAGCTGAAATTGTACATTTTGTACTCGTTTCGCACATGTTCAAAATAACCTCTAGAAAAACAAATAACTTCAGAGTGCTTATGAATTGAGGAATTTTCTTAAGCTTGCATTCACAAGAAGCCGTTTCTAACCAACATTTTCTACGTTATTTCGTTTCCATTCTTCCTAATTATATTTACAATAAACTAATTTAAAATTGAATATTCAATCACATGTAAATTATAAAATTATGTAAGTTTTACAAATCATAAAAAAATTATATGCATGATTCCACCTGAATACATTTGTAACATTATCACAAAATTGTCTAGAACTGCAATTAATTAAAAGCCAATTGTTTTGAAATAAAAACCAAATAGAGGAAAGTAAAAGGTTTAAAATTAAGAACTAAGAACTCTCTGCAATCTACATTAAAACGCCCAACAAACAGTTAGAAGATCAACTATCCAAAACAGTTAACGAGTATCTAACACATTGATGTCTGAATTTTAAGATATCATTGTAACTTGCGTGCATGTGTCAGATAAACGTGATAATAATTACATATTTGCAAATTAAGTCACTATGCTTGTATATAACGCTTTTATGTAGACTGCAGATGATGTATGCGCAAACAGCAATATAATCAAATATAAGCATCATAGTAAATTATGTTCGCTAATTGACAAATAGAATAGAGAATGCTTTAATTAGAAAAAAAATAGAAGGAAAAATTTTGAATTTGAATCAGAATTTGTTACCGTGAATTTTGTGAGTTATGTACGTACATAGACATCGTTTACCTGGTGGCCGGGACCCACTCGTATTTCTCCTTGAGTGGAGGCCGCCATTACCCTTTAAAAACACTTTTCACGTCCAGTGTTAAGCCTTTTATTGCCCTTTGTTGATTTCAAAATTATGTTCTGTAAAAAAAAATAACAGAATCGATTTAGTTAAAGGAAATTATGTTTTTTTCTAAGTAAAATGCCAACAAGAGGAACTAGTGACTGGCTGAATAAATAAATGTTTGTAGGTGCATACGTAACATAAAATAAAGACAAAATCATCTCTCTTTACTAATTCTGTTGCGAAGTAAGATTGGTTTTTCTTGCACATGTTTTTTTTTATAAATCTGACAAATTTATATATGTATGTACATAGTTTCGACCTGCGTTTATCGGAGATTGTCATAGGCATAGCCAGCCTTTTTCTCACCTATAACAGCATATACTTTGACTATAATAAATTTATTTTATCGTTATTGCCGTGTAATAAAGTTAAAGTCCCCGAACCTGATTTTAATTATTTGTATTACATATATGTCATTTGACACACATACTTTTGTGTGTGTGAGTAAATAATAGCATTATTGTAAAGTTTGCTTTTGCTATTATTATTTATTGAGCAAAAGCTGGAGTAACATTTTTATTTTAAAGTTGCGTATAACTAGTGTTAAGCGCTTACACATGGGTTGGCTATAGTTTTGTGCCATTGTTTTATTACAAAGTTTTATTTTAAATTGTATTTCAATGTTTAGTCTAATTATATAAAATAATGTACTTAAGTATTGAGCGCATACTTAAAGAAGGCAACACGTTTTACTAATATGGAAACTCCGGCCTGTGTAGCATCAAATTCAGAGATAATCAACTAAATTTCATACACCTCATTGCCCTCATATAATTCGCATTCAACCACAGATAAAAATAAAAGCTCATGTTTTTAAATTTTTTTCTATCTTCCTACAAAAGAAATATCCCTACATTTAAAATTCATGTCGAGTGTTTCTTCTTCTACAATTCCACAAGAACTAAAAAAAAAAACCCACCCGTAACCAAAAAAACGACTTAAAATTTATTCATTTATTTTTTTTATTAACTAAGAAAGTCAACTAACTTAATGACACATCTCTTCCTCACACACCGCATTTTATCAATCGAATTCGCCGAAGTTATAAACATTAAGCTTACGTGATCTGACCGTCAAATACATTGCAACCCAGACAACAGCAGAGCTTACTCACAGTTAGATATCCTATTACCAAAAAAAAAAAAAAAGGAACAACAAAAACAAGTTGTATACTACTCTACAAAATCAAGTAGATTACTCTATATCACTCCAATAAATTACCAATAATAAATTTTATGAAACCTACAATTAGAGAGTGCCTATCTCTACGCTTTGTCCCCCACCGGGCGACCTGTCCAATAATACACTTTAGCAATCAATAAATTAATAAAAGAAATAATAATAAAAGCACAAAGTGCTTTAATTACAATTAAATTGATGAACGGTATATACTGGCCCTTCGTCGTCGCTCTATTTTTGTGTGTGGTTCTGCAACCAGTAGTATCCGCCGGCGCTGCCTAATTCTTTCATTTCAGTGTACGTTCTAATGAGGCATGTCACCATGGGGCCATAATTATTATTCACCCCTCGCGATGCCATCATAAAACACTAATATCATCACTTCCTCTTTCTTACTCCTAGTGTTTCTTGTATATTATGCCTTATCTAAATGATTTTATTTATTTCTCTCGAAATTCAAGAGAAATGTATTAAATAAAGATTTTTAACACCCCCAAATTGTATGTAGCAATAAAACAATAAAAACAAAAAAAAAATATTTTAGAGGAAATATTTATTATTAGCCAAGCGTTTGGTAATCAAATTTTTAGAATCAACAATCCGTTCAAATTCTGTACAGTGATTCACAGACATAACATAACAGCGAGCTTAGCAAGCAAATGATGCATTTAAGGTTTAATCCAGTCAATAATTTTGCTGACGCTTATTGGAGAAACCGATTCACAATGCACAGTTAGCGTAAGTATTGTAGGTATTTCGCAATTTTTTTTTTGGTTTTCGAAACAAACAGCGGCAGTGCGTTTCAAAAAATTGCTTTAAGAAAAATTCTTCTGTAGATCTTCTTTAAGTAAAAAGTGAGAACTAAGTATAATATATGTATGTATGTACACACAGCTATGGCAAAAAAAAAAAAAGAAACGCTCTCCAATTTTTAACAAAACAAGAAATAGCATTAGAACGATTCCCTAAAGAAGATATTAGTTGGCGCCAATTTAAACTTATTGATATTCTCCCTTTAAGATATTAATGATCGTAAAGTTACCTTTCATTCCTGAGCATATGAGTTCGACTTGAACAAAAAATTAGAAAAGGGTGAATTAAAGTTTGAAAAAATAAATATTTAAAAAAAAAAAAAAAAAAAATAACGGTAAGTAATAGATAAAGTAATAGGATGTACGGGTAATATTTTCATACTAAATTAAATTATTTGACATATTTTATAATGGGTCATGGTAAACACTGCACTGATGAGGTCTGTTCATTGAGGCTGTCCTGGGCAGAAAAGTACAAGGTTCAGTGAGGAAAATGTCTGTCCGAAACCGATCTTATTTGTGTTCAGTGAGGTTGTCAGAACAGAAAAGTACAGGAAATCTTGCACCTCCTCTTGACGTAGAACATACTAGTGTACAGATGTCAAAATCAGCTGTGGCTATAGTTTTGATCTGTTTTCAGCAATTAATTTGTTTTATGAAAGTTAAACATGGAAAAATTTTAAATAAAAGATAAATATGGGCAATCTGTACCATTTGTAATTTATTTAAATATCTTAGATTTCACTTTTACATCTTACATTTCACTTTAAATAGAAATGACAATTTACAAATGTCAACATATCTGAAAACTAAACATATGAGGTCTGTTTCTTTACTTGAAAATTGTTACTGATTCTTACTGATTTTAGACAAACCGCGTTCCTTTACCCAAAAAAGTAGTAAAATAGAGAGGCAACGAGAGAGTAAAAATGTCCTCTAACTAAAAAATCTTACTATTTCTTACTGGACAAATTTCTTCCGGTAGAAATTGAACAATGTATCTGTCAAAGTCAGCTGTTTCACTTGTTATTTTAATTCATAAAGTAAAAAAATGGATAGAAAAGGAACATAGATGAAAGTTGAACGTTCTGAATGTTGAAATTTGCATTTCGCAATATATTGCATACTGTATTGGTTCTAGGAAATCATCACGGGTGGACTTTTCTGTAGAATCCAAAATCATACAACACTCTGTTTACTTTTGCTTGACGTATGTTTTTGACATATCGTTTGTTGTAACTTTTGTAGTAAACGCGTTCCTTTATTTTATCGTAATTTTGCCTTACTCTGAGAGTATTTTACCCCCACTCCTTGAAATTCAATAATTTACTATTTTTGGAGCAGAAAGTAAAGGAACAGACCTATGGGCTGTACTTTTCTGTTCTAACTTTGATTTGACATTTTGCACGAGTCTGTGCTGTTCTGATCTGGTTTTTCCTCACTGAACAGACCTATTGTCAAAAGCAGACCATTTTAGCCCTTCAAGAACAGTGGGATGCTCTCTCCATATGGTATTTAATGCGTTGAATGCCAAAAAAGTTTCGTGACGCAGAGGAAGACCATGCAAAATGAACCGTGCCGACAAAAAGTTGTACTGAGAGCGGCCAAAGCAAAACCCTTTATGTCATCAAAGGACCTTCAAGTAGAGACAGACAGTTGCAGTGAGTTGCAGAACCATTTGCCGCACTCTAGTTGATGCAAAACTATATGCCCGAGCTCTTAGGAAGGTTCCACTGTTGAAGAAAGTTCATACCAAAAAGCGAATAGGTTTTGCCAAATCACCGGATGATCCAACCAAAAATAAGAAACAGTGGAGGAATGTACTCTGGTGTGACGAGAAAAAGATTAACTTGTTTGGTGTGGATGGCAAACAATTTGTACATCGCCCAGAAGGAAAAGCTTATAATCCCAAGTACACGAAGCCTACTGTTAAGCATAGTAGTGGCAGTTTGATGCTATGGGGTTGTTTTTCTTGTTGTGGGGTGGGCCTCATCTTTCTTATTGATCGTATAATGACGAAAAAAAAGAGTATGTGGATATACTGGAGAACGTGATGCTACCATGGGCCGGAGATAACATGCGACTCAGCTGGCTATTTTCTTACGTATTCTTACTGCGTTTGCAAGTCTGTGTTTCGAACAATACAAGATTTTTGATCTATTCTATTATTTAGAATTTGATTGGTAAAGAATTTGTAATCCGTCGTCCAGCTCTCTATCTTGTGCGCGCAGTAAGATCAGCAAACAGATGGTAATTTTCTTTTTATAACATATTCATCTAAATTGTTTTAACTCATCCAAGACAACGTAAAGTTAGATACATATTGTTGGCTCTAAGTAGCAAAACAAAGATTTTAAAACATATTTACATCAACTAAATACAGAAATATTATAGAAGCAGTTATAATAAAATTGGAGCACTGCTATTGGAGAATGCGTGGACAGCTTTTCATCCAAAAAAGAAATGATCGGATTTGTGCAATGAGCCATAAAGTCAACAAATAGTTCGGATATGATAAATGTTCTGTATATCTGAAGTTCAGCTGTTTTTTACTTTTAACATGACAGATATGATTGTATGTACCTGATGTAAGCCCAAGAAATCGAACCACTTGTGGTTTTTCGTTCGCTCGTAATGAATTCAATAAACAAAGGATTTATTTAAACAGTAATAATCTAAATCACCAGTTAATTTTTTAGTAACCAACCAAATTAATAGGTCTAAATAAACAAAATTAATTAATTTAACGCTTCGGGTACATCGGCTAATTAATTG
This sequence comes from Brachyopa scutellaris, assembly GCA_949775065.1. NCBI lineage: Eukaryota > Metazoa > Arthropoda > Insecta > Diptera > Syrphidae > Brachyopa > Brachyopa scutellaris. The sequence continues at coordinate 117,369,401 of OX459113.1, forward strand.
ACTGCCTGTATACCTGCAGCATGTGTTAGCGCGATGCCTGTTTTATGGTGTATTTTTTTCAGTATCACACTTGAAAGATAAGTGAAATACTTTTGATTTTTGATTTTTTTTTTCCTCTTAGACTACCGACACTAAAATTTGTTTATTGTTTTTATTACTGTATCACTATTATTGGCTGACTTTGTAGATAAATTAACACCGTGCATTAATTATGATGATTTACTTTACACCATCCCTCGCCCACTCATAACATGGCAAAATTAATTTATTCATTTGTTTCGTGTTTATTTCTGCCATTCATCTCTTTTTTGGGCTACAAAAGTGTGGTGGGTAAAAATAATGGCAATGAATTTTTCGTTTGCTTAGAGCTCTCCTAATTATTTATTTACGCCCTCCCTTTCTGTAAATTAGAAAATAAAATTACATAATTTCTCAATAAAATAAACAAATATGCATTTAGCCAATCCACTATACAATTTAAAAATTAAAAATATATATATATAAATTGAGCATATTACCATTAATCTGTTTGGTAAGTATTCCGCTGGATGCTTGAAACAACAATAGGGGGGAAGAAGGAACAAAAAAGGAAGTTTGAAATGCGCTTCCTTGCGAATAATAAACGTGAAGAGGGCGACGAACGAGTGCAAAGTGTAAAGAGCGCGAGAGCGAGACAAGACGAAACAACGACGACGACGAAGACGAAGATGATGATGATGAAAAGGCAATGATTGATTTGTTTGATAGGCGCACAAAAAAAAGGGGGCGGCCAAGACTCCTCTTCCTTCTGCTGAAGCGTAGTTGCGGTGCGTTATCCACTCGCTGTTTTGTTTTTTTTTTTTCTCACAAAATCCACAAAAATTTTAATTGCACTCCAAAATCGTGGGTATAGTCGTAGCAGTGCAGCGTAGTAATTTTACCCACAGCAGCAGTTGCAGACTCCCTCACTAGAGTAGCACTTGACAAACAGAAAAATTTCTTAATCATTTCATTTTTCCTTTTTTTTTCTTTTGTTGGTTGGTATGTAGTAGGTTGCTGTTTTTGTTAATGCATTTCCAAATGGACCACTGAGTTTTTGGCACTTGAATTCGTTTTACACAATCACTTGGTCGCAATATTGATATAAATTTTCAATGTTTTTGTATTGTTTCAGTGGAAAAAGGGAATTACTTTGAGAAGGAAAAAAGTTTTCTTTCACACAGAACTATTAACAAAACAGGCGACCATTTTGATTTTGGATGAAACGCTTAACGATTGATGCGAAGTTGGTTGCGAAAGATATTGGTCCGTGTGCGAGTGGGAAAGATAGATTTAAATTGGATTGGATAATTGGTGGGTGTCTTGGGTGCATGGTGAAGGATGCGTTCATAGAGTTAATGGAAATTCAAATAGACGATCAAAATAATAGAACTACTAGGTAAATAATTGTAATAATTAATTAATTAATGAAGCTGGGTGTGGAATTAGTACGTAGGCGTGTACGTACTCCCGACATCGTGTATGCGTGTCACAACCAAAACATAGGTAGCCTCGGGGATACTATTTTTTAACTCGGTATTATTAATTTAATGTTAATTAATGTTGAAACAGAATTTCGATGCAATGTTGTCCTCAACTATAACAAACTATTCCCATATCCATCAAGGTATGTAGTTATACTATGAGGGATTAAACATGCTTAGCTCTTTATTTTGCTATTGTTCTATTAAGTCATCTTTCTTTGAGAATTAAAGCTAATATTCGACGTCCTGGCTTATTAATTGTTACATATCATCTAATAGACATATAGACGCATATAGCACATATGTATGTATGTACATATGTTGCGTGCTGAACCCATTGCGCATAAAAATATGCAACCGCAGGTTTTTTATTATGGGCACACAATATTTACGATATGTATAAGTTTTTATGCGCAGTGGGTTCGGCCTTCAATACGATATTTCGGTTTACGACGCTTCCATTAGAGTAATTTCAACTTATGTGCATACGTCAGGACTGTTATAATAAATTAGCGACGTAATTCGCGGTATTTCGTGTGTACATACCAATGCATATAACGCGACATAATAATGTCTATTGGACTATATTATGTAACCACCCATGCATAAACTTTATCTATTTACCGTTGAACTAACTGTAATTTTTTTGGGATTTGAATTTTCATTGCTTTCTGAAATATTAGGTGTGTTTTTTTCAAACCTATATAGGCTAAACATGTTTCCGCAACATGTTTTCAATGTAAAATACAACAAAACCTTAGACTGGATAATTATCCAGTCTTACTTTTTGTATGGAAAGCTTTTTCGAAATCTATATAGATTTAAAAAAAATGCGCCTAAGGATAAAAAAAGCATGTATGCAGAGCGAGCTTTTGGGAAGGAAATTCCGACTAATAAAAATACTTTGTTGATTTCATCACTGGTTGAACAAAATGGGTGTGATTAAAGAGTGAAGTACTATGTTTTAAAAGTAAAAGAGACATGAAATGAAAATAAATTGAAATAATGGTCCTATACTTTCCAAATGCGTCAAAATTGCTGTTTTTTTTTAAAGGGGTCCCGGGACCCATTGCCGAAAAAGCGTTGAAATGACGCAAAAGCGTCCCAAACGGCAACACTGCATTTTCACTCAGAAATCGCAGCAGGAAAGAGAGAGGCTGTAAGTTGGGGTTTTCTCAAGCACTTGAACCTTTTCTGCATACCCCACATTCCGCCAGTATATGTTCCGTTCTGGGGTTTCACTTGACTCATTGTAGAATCTGCATGAGCCTTCATCTGATAGACCTGGCTTCCTGAAATGGCCCCTAAGTGCTTGGAAGCTGTGTAAAATCGCATGAGGTTTGAAATGGGTTAATAAGCCGGTTGATGTAAGACGTCACAGGCATACAATTGTGTGCTTTTTACACACGTCTAATCCTAGTTTTAAGCGTGATATATATATGATGTAGTACACACAAGGCAGATACATATGTACATATCCATTTACATTCTCTTGACTATAACATTCATACGTAAAATGTTAGATTATTCCTTCTAATCCCAAAGAAACGAATAATGATCAAATTAAAAAAGCCCATTACCAACCAGCATTATTGGCTATTGTTCTTTGAGCTCCGATTATCATGCAATCCAAAGTCAAGTAATCGCATTTGAAATGTGCTAATTAGAACTTCATTTGAACTGCTATTAAATTTAATAACAAAAATAAGGAAATTTTACATAAGAATTGTAAATCTAGAGGAATCTCATTTATAGCGTGTGATCTCTAAACCAATTATTGAGTTCATAATATTTACCAGATAAAGTGCAGTCGGCGGTTGTTTTACAAATACCTAGATAAGAAATGATATAAATAAGAGGATCGTTGTAATTAGCTTAGCTGCAGTTGAGTTGATTTTCGGTCGCCTGTTGCTACGGTTATAATATGCATTTTATAACAGTAAGTTTCCGACTAAATATCATTTGTATTACTTTTGCATAAAGGGTTCCAAAGTGTTTTCTGTTAGAATGCTAATAGATCATTAAGTGTTGTGAAATCTCTCTTAAGTGGACAGCCACGGGACCGGAGTTTTTTGTCCGGCGATGAGAGCTGTCCGTTTATAAGAACGCATTTTGTATGGGAAATTAGAAATTGGTTCCCCAAAGTGGTGTCCGTAATGAGAGATTTCACCTTGTTTTTCCAATTTTTCTCTTTTTAGATAGTTGTCGTTTTCTCTGGCGCCATTTTTATGGTTAATGGTTTGTGCAACACTTGTTCAGCAACCACTGGATTAGCATGTGTCGATAAAGATAAATTTAAAGTTTGTGTTGATGGTAAGTGTAAGCTCTATAGAAATCTTTTGAAATCTTCTAACATCGAAATGTTTTTTTTTTTTTAAAGGCATTCCAACGCCACCGGCGATTCAATGTCCATCCGGAACTGTGTGCACACCAAATGCACAAGTTTGCACTTCTACAAGTGGTAATAGCAGTGTTCAATCCTCATGTGAAAGATGTAGAAAATGTAATGACGCCAAAACCTTTGCTTGTACCGAGTACAATGCTTTTTCGCTTTGCTATGGAAACGACAGTGCCAGCGGCGAAGAATACATGTGTCCCGATAGTTTAGTGTGTAATATTGATTCACCCAATATTTGTGTTGATGGGCGTACTACCGGAGTAAGGAGGAGCATTTTTATTAAGATGGATAGACTAACAGATATGTCTTATGTTTTAGCTTGGCGCTACTTGCCCATGGAGTCAACAGCTGACAACAACTACGTCGACGCAAATACAAGTAACGACAACTCCCAACCCAACAACCCAGTCAGATGAATGGTGTGCAAATAATAAGTTCCCTGGGCGTTATGAGATTACTGAAGACACAACTTGTCAGAAGTAAGAATTTATTTTTTATTTATTTAGTAACTTATTCGGTGGGGATTTTATTGTAATTTTTCTTTTTTTTTTGTAGATTTATCAGTTGCATTTCTAAGGACGGCATTTGGATGGGAAACCTTTATGAATGCCCCAAAGACACTTATTTCAATGCAGCCGCCCAAATGTGTGGTGCAATAAAGCCCTCACGTTGTCCTTAAATTTTGTGTAAAACGAGTATGTAAATGCTATTATCAAATAAAAGAGACGTAGTATGTATATAGTTACATACAACATACATGGTCAATGTATGATTTGTGGTGTTCTTAGTGAGCCATAACTAGTTACTAGCGTATGTATGAAGGTCCTATAAGATATCAGGTACTCGGAATAATGATGTTGGATTGATGATTTTTATAACTGAAGTCTGTTGATTTTGAGTCTGCCTATGTTGGCCTACGAAAATATACATATGTATATTTGAGGATATACATATGTACTGTACCCCGCTAAAAAATTATGAACACTGTACAAACGGTACGATACAAAATAATGAACTTCAACGAGTACGTACGACGTACGAGTAGGGTGGACCGGGGACAATAGTAACACTTTGACTTTCAGCTCATATAGTTTTTATGCTATAATATTTATCAAAGAGCAATTTACACCATAAGATTGTCTGTTTTCTTCCCAGTATTATAACTTGATTTTAATCTACAAGGAGTGATAGAAAAAAAGATATATGCATTTTTAATGAGATGGGTCAATTGTTACAACTGTCCACGTACCCGAGACAGTTGTAACAGTGCTTTAGGAGTTGTAACATAGGTAAAAATGAAGACAAGTTACATTTTACTCAAACTTTTAATTGTTTCTTGTATTTATTCACTTTGATTAATGACAACAATGAATACATAAATGAAGAAATGATTTAATTCGGTAAAAAACCTATGAAAAATGCAAAGAAAAGTAGGTCTCCAAAAGAGTGCCTTATTCAACTCACAATTCTGACAGATACATATATGAAATAATTTGTTTAGTACACTGTTCATGTGACCAATTATTGCAGTCAATAAATGCCGGTACCCTCTTTAAATATAATTCTTATAGCCTCTTTCTTAGGAGTATCGGTATAGATATTACAGTTGTAACGTGTTACAATTGTCCCCAAATGGGAATGTTACAACTACTGTCCTCGTCCTTTTATACATAAAATACATCTTATCTACATTATCACAAATGGCCGGATTCTAAACAGTACACAAAAATATTGACTGATAAACACTGAATATAATTACTATGGAAAATGAACCTTATAAGTTTTGTAGCAAAAAAAAAGTTATTCAAGCACGTTTACCAACGAAATAATTTACTTAAGAGGGTGGTGTAAATTACTCTTTGATAAATATTATAGCATAAAGACTATATGAGCTGAAAGTAAGTGTGTTACTATTGTCCCCGGTCCACCGTACTAGTGATCGATGTATGGATTAAACGAAAACACGGGGAAACGAACTTTTACCTAACTCAGTTTTTGACGGGACATGGCTGAGAATACCTGTTCAAACGCAAACACGAAGCGAAGCGAACCCAAACTGTCCATTTTGCGAAACTGTTTCAGAAAACGCGGATCACGTGTTTTTTCACTGCCCACGATATGAAGCCGAGAGGATCGCCTTATGAGATCAATTTGGAGACTGGCCCACTTAGATCGGTCTGTTCGTATGGAGGTGGTTTTAGCCGGTGAGAATCCGGCACTACCAATGGCCGTCGGACCATTCAAGGATTCCACCTATTAGCACACAAAAACAAATATATAATCAGATCAGCAAGGAACCGTCCAGACTCGTCACCATGTACATAGGTACCTATTTATTGCAGATTTGAGCACCTATGTCCATATGTACATATGTCTGGATGTATGAACATATAAGATTCAGACATGTGTACATTCAAATGTATATACAGGTGGGCCTCACTTTACACGTACTTCGTATAGCACGGCCTCGTTTTAACACGGTTCACTTTTTGCGACATATTTTCGTTTAACACGCTTCAAAGCCTTGTTTTACACGGTTTTTGAAACTATTTTTTTTCTCGATAAGTTGTTCCTCCTATGCACATGCGCATACACGTACAACATACTAGTTTTGTTAATATGTACATACATACATACACATTATACCTTATGCATACTTATGTATATTTGCTGTGTTTCTAAGTATTTGAACGTACTGAAATAGGGGCTTCCCCATATTAACTGTGCCAACGCGATGATAGATGATTGAGAATAAATTGTTCAGTTAACTTTATAAGACTTTTTTTTGGTTTGTTTCTTATAATTTTTTGTGTGATTTACATATTGCACAAAGAACAGATATGTTTTTGTTTATTTTCTTATGTTCGAATTAGTAAAAGATTTAAATAAAAATAATCTAAAAGTAATAAGAAAAATATTTTTGGTCTTTTTTTTTTTTGAGATTATGGAACGTAACTCCTCTTTTGCACTGGTTTCTTTTTTCTTTTAGCACGATTTTGTTTAACACGATATTTTTCAGGAACGTAACCCCCGTGTTAAGTGAGGCCCACCTGTATATATGTATGTACCACCGTGGAAAAAAATACTTAAGGCAACGTTCAGTTAAAGCAATTATACAGTAGAAATCGCTATTTCCACCACAATTGCTCAAACGAGATAGCCAGTTGCATTCCCCCCCTGGAAAATTTCAGCCGCAATACCCGCTATACCAGGAATGCCCATCAGTTCACCCTAAAGCCTGTTTTCGGCCGTACTGTGAAATATAGAGATTCTTTCACAACACGAATGTGGAATGCCCTACCGCACTCTGTTTTTCCTGATCATTATAGCTTGCAGACATTTAAGACCAATGTGCATCGGTTTCTCCTCTATTTTCATTCACCATTTCTTTAAAGCCCGTGCTGTGTTTTACATTATAAGGGTGCTAACAATCCCTTTTGCACGCGCAAATTGTAAAAAAAATAAAATAACAATGTCGAATGGAGCTTAGGCCCTGTTCCAATTGCGTTAAAATTTTATGCGTTGGCTAATTTCGCATAAGGGAGTGTGAGAGAGGACGAGAGCTTTATGTTTGTTTCGGTTTTCCCAATCCACACACGGTATTCATCGTTATATCCGACGATACAATAAATTCTTACATACATCCCTTTCAATTCTTAAAATACATAATATACCTACTGTCATATTTCAGTGCAATGGAAAATGACGTTCACTTTTGTATTGTCACTTACTGATCTCTGGCATGTGATGGAATTAACTTTATCCCTATGTGTACCTAGATAATATATGTTACATGTACCCATAAGAACATGGACGAACCAGTCACTACATGAAGTTTGACAAATTGTCTACATTTATACCAGTAAGTAAGAAAGATATATGTATGTATATGATCACGTTTTTTTATTATAGAGTATTTTTACATAAATCTGATACATTTTCATTGTTATAACCGATTTTATTGTTATATTGCAAATTATTTTCAGTAAAACGGATTTGGAAATTAAAAAAATATAATATATATTAGATGCTGTTATTTCCGATTTCTACTGTAAATTATTGCCTATATATGGTAATAATTTGGAACAGATATATAAGCCTTGAGTTTTATGATAAAGTGTTGGAATCGATTAGAAATTAAAAAAAAAAAAAATCAAAAATACACAACAGAAAGTTTTATTGTTTCAGACGCCAGAAGCCGCATATTACAATAGCTATAAACATTAAAACTAAATATATGCATCCAGATTGTTCCAACTTGAAACCATTGTTATCAGCAGTCCAATAAGTTCTTAAAAAGTTTCATTAAAAACACGGAACTGTAAAAGCATAGAGTCGTAAAATGACCATAAGTTTGCATGAAATTTACTCATACTTGTATTTATGATATCTGTAGTTGAATTAATTTCTGTTTTTATATGCACCTATGTATGTAGGTGATATGTTTTACAGATTTATTGATAAAAATGTATATAAGTACAAGAGCAACATTACATCTCTGCAAAACAAGTTTAGTTGCAGTTCGGTGAAGTTTCAAAACTTAATTTAGTGCATTCTTAGTTTTCCTTTGCGGGGTGATCAGGATGAAGTTTATCACAGTGAGTGAATATTTATTGTGTAACTATTTTAAAGCTTAGAATGTTTATACATATTTTATATTTTTTTTAACAACATTATTTTTTTGTAACAAGGCTGTTGGAAGAAAGTGTGGAAATGTTTGATTGGTGTGTCTCCTAACAATTACAAGAGTGATAAAGTGAATTGGCTCAACGTCGTTGCTGTCATTAGTGCATATGTTTGTATGGCAGGACTATTTGGTACTTTGGTAGATGGCTTGGAGCTGTAAACTTTATATGAGAAATAGAAATATATGTACATATGTTTATTTTTTTGCCATTGCGGATTTCTGACAGCATTTAATTACCTTGATTTTCGGTTTCGAACACTTAATTTGTTTTGGTTTGTATGTGTGTGCCCGTCTTCTGAGATAAAATTCTTCCTTATTTTGAGCCACAGCGCTTATGGACGTTCCCAGCTCATGCCATAGGTATAACGCGTATATTTGGCGATGTATGTACATGTACATACATACATATACATACTCTCTCCTTACGGACACCTCTTATAACCGGACAGATTTCAAAGAACCGAAATAAATACACGATTTTTCATATAAAAAACTCTCCCATAACCGGACTCTCTCATAACCGGACACGGACACCGATTTTCGTAACCGCAATAGAATGTCGCTCTCTCTTTAACGGACAAAACACATCTACGTATGCAAACTTTTAACATATTTTTTTTTAGATTTTTTTTCCTCTCCTTAACACTTTGCAAAGTAACGCAACAAAACCATAAACAGTGGAGTGTGCCTTTGCGTCATTATCACGTTCGCGAACACATGATTTTCCGTGGGGAAAAGTAGAATGACACACGCATATCTCCGGTATTTTGAGAGATACTTTAAATTATTTTGTGCGAATTTGGTATAAAGATAAAAATGATTCCGCTAGTCACAGCGAAGTAAAAATTTGTCTCACTTAGTTGGCGCTACAGCTCGAGGTGAACCTGGGCCTGCTTCTCGCAACCATTTGTGTGTGCGTGTTATATTTTTGCACGAATGGAAGGGACCTACAGTTTTTTGCCGACTCCGAACGGCGAGTTGAGAAGCTCAATCGTGACAAATGATACTCTTTGATGCTTGTCAGACATTCGAAAGAGGTGGGCACTGTGAAAAAACTTTTTTAGGTGTTTGCGGCGGGATTCGAACCCAAGACCGCTGGCACAGTAGTCCGACGCACTAACCACTTGCGCTACGGTGCCCACAAAAAAAATTTGTCTCTGGTAGGACAAATAATGGCGGAATTTGGAAGTTTACTGTATTTATCATCAGGGTTCCCGTCTTGTCCTATCATATCCCAAACTGTCATGACCCGCTTATTTCCTCAGCCATTGACGGCATAATATTGTCCGTCTGCGAACGTGTTATCCAACAACTATGTGCATTTACAAATCCCATTGCATTTTTAAATAGGTTTGTATGTTAAGTGTATGTATGGATGTTTGTATGTGTCCTTTTACGCTTGATTGTCATAGACAGAAATTAGTATTTTTTTGGTACGCGTACGCTCCCTAAACTACGAAAATTTTAGAAAAGCTACGAAAACCCATTCGCGTATGCAAATAGGTCTGTTCCCGAATCCGTCCAAAACTGCGAATATCTACGAAAATCAGTCAACTCCTGTTCCCGTAAGAAGATTTTTCGTAGTTTTTCACAGAAGAGAGAGCAACCAAGAGAGTAAGCAATTTCCCCATGCTGTGAATTTTAGCCCCAGAAATTTCTTTGGGCAATTTTATGAAAACTGTCATATCTGTCAAATCACATATATTTTCTGTTTTCTTTTGTTTAATGCCTTTCTGTACTTTTGCACACTTTTACCTCTCTCTGAGAGATTTTTACCTCCACTCCTTGTTTGAGAATCTGTGAATTTTGGAACAGAAAGTAGGGGAATAGACCTAATGGGTCCGTTAGCGTACGCTCCCCAAAACTACGAAAATCTACAAAAAGTTACGGAAAACCGTTAGCGAACGAAAATATTTCATAGTTTTTTATAAGAGAGAGTGCTCACGAGAGAGTAAGAAATTTCTCCATGCTACGAATCTTAGGACAATACATTTATTTGAGCCACAGTTCACGTATTTAAGTTAATATATTGCGCTTTCTATAACTATACTGAGTTTGGGGTTTAATTCAAAGTCATTTGTTTTTGTTTTTGAATGTAAACAAATATTCGCAGGGCACGTATGGCAGCCATTTTGTTGATCTTTTGACAGGTGCGCGAACTTGATCGAAAATGAACACTCTGAGTATACTACCTTAGTTATGTGTACTGTGTCTTTGAGCAGCTTTATGCAACTTTTCAAATCTGTCAAATCACATATATGTATATTTTCATTTTTTGTTGTTCAAAACCTTCGTTTACTTTTTCGTAATTTTCTTAACTTTGAAACCATTTCACCCCCACTCTTCGAAATTTGACAGAATACGAATATTTGCTGCAAAAGGCACTTTGACACTGAATTTTGATACCAACTACAAACTGTCCATGCTCGCGCTTTGTTTAAAAAAATTTAATTTTTTTTTCAGACAATTTTAGTATTTTCTGCTGCTATCTACATGGCGAATTGTCTGTGTAACACTTGTTCGGTAACAACTGGATTAGCCTGTGTCGATAAGGACAAATTCCAAGCATGCGTAAATGGTAAGTTGATACATTAAATAATTTCGGACTAATAGTTTTTTTCTGAAATTTAAACGATTTTTAAAGGCGTCCCAAAGCCACCTGTTGTCCAGTGTCCCATCGGAACTGTGTGCACACCAAATGCACAAGTCTGCGCTTCAGTCAGCACTGTTACCCCATCATGTGCAAGATGCAAAGTCTGCAATGACGCTAGGACGTTTGCCTGTACCCAGTACAATGCTTTTTCGCTTTGCCATGGAACCGATGATCCCGATACTACTGAATATACATGCCCCGGGAGCCTAGTGTGCAATGTTGATTCACAAAATATCTGTGTTGATGGGCGTACCATCGGGGTAAGGAGAAAATATTCAATAAAATGATTTTTAGTTCAAGTGGTGACAAATATAACTCGTATACTTTTCAGTATGGTGCTACTTGTCCTTGGCCTAGTTCTTCAGGAACGGCGGTTCCAACAAATGAGACAAGTGCAAGAACCTCGTCTAAACTATGAGATGACTTATTTCAATCGAACTAGCTTAATGTGTGGAGTAACAAAGCCGATATTTTGTGCTTGGTTTGAAATGGCATAACACTATAACTGTTATAAGAAAATATAAAAAAAATAAGAACATTGTTTAAATCTCTGCACAAATTTTGGGTTTTTTTTCTGAGCCATTGCACGATTAGGCACTCTTGGTAGCAGTATAAACGTTTTGGTTAAGGTGCATTTTACAAAAAATTTAAACAAATTGAAGTGATCAAAGACGACATTCGAGTCATATCTTGTATTTAACTTCTTCTATCTGCTCGAAAACATCGATAGATCAACGAAACAATGAAAAAAATTAGACAAAGAGTAGCTGAATATATACAAGCACCCAAAAGTATGCCAGGCAAAGCATACTAGGCAAACCCTTCTTCTATGATCTTAAAGAGGTATCTGGAAAAAAAAGATTGGAGAACTGATCCTCTTCTTGAACTTCGCAGGGTGGATATAAATACATATGTATCTCAAACTACAGCGGAATAAACGGGTAACCTGAGGTTGTGGTATCAAAACGGCGCCCTTTACTAGCCTTTAGATTTAGATGATAAATTAATTTCTTATTGACTTAACCAATCGTCGTCAAAAAGCGAAATAAGAGATGTAAGAATGTAAATATACGGCGTAGGTGTGTGTGTGTGTTATTTTTTCCACGAAATGGAAGTGACCTACAATTTTTTGCCGACTCCGAACGGCGAGTTGAGAATCTTCTCAAATGATACTCTTTGATTGCTTGTCAGACATTCGAAAGAGGTGGCGCCGTGAAAAAACTTTGAGTTGTTTTTTGCTGGGATTGAACCCGGGCACGGGCACGCATACTAGTCCAACGCACTAACCACCACGGCCACGGCGACTGACAAAGAAGAGATGAAATAAATTGTTTTCGATGGTTTTTTTTATAGAAATTGGTATCACTGTTTTTATATCCGCTTAGCGAGCGGTGCGGTGATACTATCGCTTGTATCCATCCGGCTTAGATGCCAGATTCTTTACTGCCTGATTACGTACATTTTCAGCAGAAGGCCCTGAGGTCTTGCTGCTGGTCGGGGTTAAAGTGGACCGGTCTTAGTATTTTCGTTATTGTTGTTATTTTTTATATTTGTATTTTTTTTTTTGTTATTCATGTTTCATCCCACGAGTAGCGGAGAAAAGAGGTCCAATCTGCACAGAGATCCGCAGTATTCAGGTAAGGCTGGCTAGTTTGCATTTCGCCAGATTTTTGAATACTCAGTGTGTGACTGAGCTATTTAAAGGACCCTCAGCTTGGTCAATTGTCGGCACAGGTTGTATGACACCTTAATCCAGCCCAGGATTGGGATGGGAAGGATGATGGTTTAGATAGTCAGATAGAGGGCGTTGAATATTAACCCAGAAACAAACAGGATAATGAATGGTTTTTTTTCGCCAAAGGTGAGGACCGAACAGGATGTTTTCAAAAGAATCTTTAAAAGTTATTTTACAAGATGGTTGATTGATAAAGAGCCCTTATCCTATGTCACTTTATGTCTATAAGTTAATTTTTTTTTTTTTTTTTCCCCGAGGGTAGGTGAAAATCTTCCATAGACACTATGAGAATAGCAAGCGCGTGCTCATAGTAGTGTCAGATTCTTACTGACCAAAAACACCTCCCTTCGATATAAATTTGTTAGATACTGCAACTAAGTTATACTACTTATCAAGCAATTTTTCTATCACGAAATATAAACGTTTGGCAGGTTACTTTCCAATGAAAGATCCTGCCTATTCCGCAATTTAGATGCGGTTAATCCTTATCTCGCCAAGTCGAAAGGTTTTGTCCTTTGTAGTCGGCGCAATAAATTGCTCTCATCCAAAATAAGTAGGACTGTATTATTAACATGTCCGATTAGTCGGTTTCTATGTTTTCGCGCGAAGCTTCTAGTTTCAGCTTCGATTGTCGGAATTCCGAGATCCCTGTGGATATCGTCGTTTCTAGCATACCACGGTGCTTGGACAATTTCTCTAAGCACTTTATTTTGAAAGGTCTGTAAAATATTGGCATTTGTTTTCTTGGTACAACCCCAAAGTTGTATACCGTAGGACCACACCGGCTTTAGCACTTGCTTGTATAAAAGCAGTTTGTTCTCGGTACTGAGGTGGGAATGTTTCCCGATCAGCCAGTACATTTCTCTATATTTGATTTCTAATTCTTTACGTTTCATTTTCACGTGCGAATTCCACTTCAGCTTTGCGTCAAGTGTCATTCCCAGGTATTTGGCTTCATTTGCAATAGGAATTCGGGCCAAATTTATAAAAATTGGCAAGTCATTAATTTTTCTATAAGTGAAATTCACGTGAACAGATTTAGTTCCGTTAAGGGCGATCCGCCAGTCCCTCGTCCATTCATTTACTTTATTCAATGCGTTTTGCAGTTTGGCAGTCGTTTCCTCGATTGTTTTACCTACTGCTAGGATAGCGGTGTCGTCGGCAAACGTAGCAAGCATAGTGCCATCTTCTTTCGGTATATCACGAGTATATAACAGATAAAGAAGCGGCCCCAGAACGCTTCCTTGCGGTACGCCGGCCGAAATTTTTTTGAGCTCTGAGTATTCGTTTCCATTTCTAACACGGAAGAGTCTATTTCCGAGATATGAATCCAAAATCTCGTATAGGTACACGGGGAGTACTTGTCGTAATTTGCATTTCAAGCCATCGTGCCACACCTTATCAAAGGCTTGCGAGACGTCAAGAAATACGGCTGAGCATATCTTTTTTTCTTCTAGTGCTTTTTCGATTACGTTAGTAATTCTATGCACCTGGTCAATTGTCGAATGCTTACTTCTGAACCCAAACTGGTGGTCAGGGATTAGATTATTTTCTTCTATAACCGGTTGGAGACGCCTTAGTAATATCCTCTCGAAAATTTTTGATACGACTGGAAGAAGCGAGATTCGTCTGTATGATTTTACTTCATATGACGGTTTTCCTGGTTTTAAAACCATAATGACTTCCGCAACTTTCCATTGGCTCGGCACGTGTTTTAATCTGAGTGCAGCATTTATAATATGGAGAAGCTTAATAAATGCTCTTCTAGGTAAGGCTTTGAGAATTTCTCCGGTAATCAAATCATAACCAGGAGCTTTCTTAGGTTTTAGTTTCGCGATCTCACGTTCGAGTTCTCTAAGCGTTGCAGATCTGCGCGTTAAATCGTCAGATGGTGGAACTACCATCCTTGTGAGGTTGATGTTGTCATGAACCACTTGACCATCGTTCGGTTTAAAGGTTTCTTCCAAATGGGCGGCAAAAATATCCGCTTTTTCTTTATCTTCCCTTGCCCATTCATTTTGATTTATTTTAAGTGGCGGCGCGGGGATTTTGGGCCTTTTGGTGCCTTTTACGGCTTTCCAAAGGGAATAATTGGAATCTTTTTTCGCTGTTAAACTTTCAAGGTAAGAGCCTATCGCACGATTTTTAAAATCCTTAATGCTATTCTTTAACAAATTGCAGAGACGATTCAGATGGGTTTTATGCTGTGGAGCACGACTTTGTTGCCATCTTTTACGCGCTTTTCTTTTTTCCCTAATTAATTCCTTTATTTCAGCAGGATATCGTAGACCGTATTTGTCTGGCGTTTTTCTTGGATTATGCGTATTATTCCAAGAGGCGAGCTGTACTATCTCAACGAAGCGATCGACTTCAACCTCAAGTTCATAGGGTGTCGTAAGCGGTACGCTCAGTTCAACATTTACTTCGATTTCGTTCCTAAAGCCTTCCCAGTTAGTTGTTCTGTCGGTTAATTTCGCTGGCTCTCGGTTAAATAATAGTTTTTCGCTCAATGTCAAAATAACTGGGGAATGATCAGACGACAGATCAAAGCTTTCTTCAACTTTTATGTGGTTGTTAGATATTCCTTTCACCACGAAGAAATCGATCAGGTCAGGTATTTTCAAAGTATCAGCTGGCCAGTAAGTCGGTTTGCCCGTCGAATGGAAATCACAACTGTACTCCATACCTGCCCCATAGAGCATTCTACCTTTTTGCGAGATGTATCTAGAGCCCCAGAACGTATGTTTCGCGTTAAAATCGCCGCCAATAATGAAATTAGGTTTCAGCGATTTAAATAAGTTAGTAAAATCACTTTTTTCAAGCGCGGAACGCGGTGGACAGTAAATAGATGAGATTTTAATAGTACGCTGACTATTTTTAACTCGAATTGTGCACATTTGCAGAGTTTCAAGCTCTATCTTTAGGTCTTCGCATTGTTCAATGCAGTCTTTAATAAACAAGGAAGATCCGCCTCTTGCTTTTCCCGAAGGGTGACAAGCGTGGTAATCAGTATAGCCTTTTATTTTTAAATGCGATTCCTTTTTCACGTGAGTTTCAGAAATCAAGCAAATGTCAATATCTTTTTCTCGCATGAATATTTCCAATTCGTCAAGTTTTTGCAAAAGTCCGTTTGCATTCCAAGTACATATTTTTAACATTCTTTTTTCATTCATATTCTAGGTGAAGTACGCGTTTTCCGTGAATAACTCTCGAGCTTAACCAACCTATCGAGAATAATTTTATTTATTTTGCTTTGCTCTTCAAGTTTCGCGAGAATAATTGAGAAAACTTGAGAAGCAGGGTCCGTCGGGATTTCGATGTTTTTTGATTTTTCGGATGCTGCAGCCTGGGCGTAGGTCTGCACTCCTGCTGTCCGAGGGCTATTACTTGATGTCTTTTCTAATGGCTTTTCATTACCATTTCTCTTAAGGCCAGAAGTCGAGGGCTTTTCTCCTGTCACCAACTTTTTCCGCTCTGAACCCGGTGGTTTTTGTTTGCCTACGTTCGCCTGACCGATCTTACTATTTGCATAAGTTAGCGGTCTTGTTATTTTATTTTGAGGCTTATGGAGTGCATCTCTCCGTTTTTGCAACTCCTTAGCTACTTCACAGCCTCTATAATTTGCCGGGTGCTTTCCCTTACAATTAGCACAGATTGCGGAGGCTTGTTTGTTCACTCCACAGTCTTGGGAGAGGTGATTTCCGGCGCATTTCACACAACGCGGTTCTTTTTTGCAGTACGTTTGCGTATGATTAAATCCTTGGCAACGTTTGCACTGCGGAATTATTTTTAAATTTCTACGCATGGGCTCGATTTTGACCACGATATTCAATATGGTTTTAATTCGGTAGATATCGTCGATGCTGTCAGATTTATCGAATGTTGGCATAAAAAGTGGAAGTCCACGCCTAACCAATATGTCTGTATCTATTTCAGATTGTTGCTTTTCCTTCTTGATGATATTAACGGCATCAAGAATTTTAAAGCCTTTGGCTTGAAGGTCGCTCATAACCTCTTCTTTGGTGCATGGGGGGTGAAGACCCCTTGCTACAACACGATGTGGCCTTTCTGACTTGATTTCGAAAGTATACCACTGAATCTTATCCACATTAAGTTTTTGGGACACTGCTCGGTAGTCATCGTGGTCGTCGACGTTAATCCTCCACGCATTATTCCTCAAAGATGTGACCTTAAATTTCGATGTAATCGTTCCTTTAAGGAGGCTATGCAACTTATTATATTCCGTTATCCCGACGATGTTTATTGGTGGCGGTAAACGAAATTGCGTTTTACGTTGATTTTCTTGCAGTTCTTTACGCTTTTCTTCATTTAAGGGCACGACTTCGGGCGAAGAACCGGCTCTCCGTTTTTTAGAAGGTCTTTTCTTAGGGACCCGATTCGTTTCGCGTGCTAGCTCTTCTTCATCGGTGTGGTACTCCCGACTATCTAATAGTGCTGGAGCACATTCGCGCTCTTTCTGCGAGTGTGTGTTCTTTAGAACCTTATTCTCTTCTTTTAATAGATCTATCTCTTTCTTAAGATCTTGATAGAGTAGATCCATTTCGTTAAGCTTTATTCGGAGTACTTTATTTTCTTCCTCAAAGCTTTTATATTTCGCTAAGTCCTGGTTTTCGCGCTGCGGCGCTCCCGGCGGACTTTTTTTCCCGGAGTTATTCGATCTTGATGGAGGAGATCGAGATACCCTTGCACTTCTTGTGAAAGGGTCATTGGATTGCAATAAATGGCTCTCCCCAGAATCCGTAGAGCCGACCTCCGAAGAGGGTGGATTTTCCAGTAAAGCTGGACTGCCACCTGGGGTAATCAATCTTTTTGTTTTGTCCATTGCATTTTTGTATACACTATGCACTCGGTATACGGAGATTGGATTTTAGTCGCCTCTTACGACAGGCATGCCTACCTCGGGTATATTCTAACCCCTACCCGAAGGGGTATAAGTAAGTATATAAGGTATAAGTTAATAAATTTTATCATAAGAAAAGTCCCACACCATTGGAAAATAGCTGAAGTAATCGTTATACCGAAACAAGGTAAGCCTCAAACAGAAGAAACATCTTATAGGCCAATATCACTTATACCAATAATGGCAAAAGTCTTTGAGAAACTATTACTCAAAAGGCTTAGCAAGGTCATTGAAGAAAGACGACTGATCCCGAATCATCAATTCGGGTTTAGGAACAAACATTCCACAAATGACCAAGTGCACCATATAACGAATGTAGTGGAGAAAGCACTTGAAGAAAAACAAGTTTGTTCGGCACTATTTTTAGATGTTGCTCAGGCCTTTGACAAGGTTTGGCATAAAGGTCTAGAGTCTAGAGTTTAAATTACATAAGGACTTACCTAGTCAATACTATACAAATCTGAAGAGTTACATTTCGGATCGACTGTTCCGAGTTCGTTATGGACAAGACTTTTCAGAATTAATGAAAATTGAAGCAGGTGTTCCACAAGGAAGTGTTCTTGGACCAACCCTGTATCTATTGTATACAAGAGATATACCGTTAGATAACAACGCGATGATAGCTACCTTCGCAGATGACACTTCCATTCTAGTATCAGACAAATGCGTCGTGAAGGCTACAGAGAAGCTGCAGAATGCAGTTAATAGAGTTAAAGATTGGACGGAACAATGGCGTATAAAACTCAACGAGGAAAAATCAACTCATATAAACTTCACCAATAGAAAGATAAACAATTTTCCCATATTTATCAGCAACCAAATTATTCCATATGCTAATACAGCAAAGTACCTTGGAATGACCCTAGATGCTAAGTTGAAGTGGAAAGAACACATTAAAAAGAAAAAAGAAGAGTTGAACGTAAAATATAGAAATATGTACTGGTTACTGGGACGCAGTTCAGAGCTGTCTACTGAGAACAAAATCTTGTTATAAAGGGTGATTTTTTAGCTGGTTTGGTTTTGGCAACACTGGTTTTGACAGCTGACGTGTGTTTAGTACCTTGTGTCACTGTCAAACAGCTTCAGTTTGGTTTGCAATTTAACCATGGATCGTCTTACAAATGAACAACGCTTGCAAATTATTGAATTTTACTATCAAAATTCGTGCTCGGTTCGAAATGTTCATCGCGCGCTGCTTCCATTTTATGATCGGCATTCTCGACCTTCTGAGCAGTCTATTCGGAAGATTGTGACCAAATTTCGCACCAAATTTACTTTGTTGGACATTAAACCACCAACACGTTTACGTACTGTGCGTAGTGAAGAAAATATTGCGGCCGTATCAGCTAGTGTGACAGAAGACCGCGAAATGTCGATTCGGCGCCGTTCCCAGCAGTTAGGCCTTTGTTACAGCGATGATAACAAACTTTTTTTTGCCCGAAATGGAAGTTCTTGACTTGCATGATATGTGGTTTCAACAAGACGGTGCCACATGCCACACAGCACGCGAAACAATGGCGCAATTGCGAGGCGAGTTTGGTGAACAGTTAATTTCACGTTTCGGGCCGGTCAATTGGCCGCCTAGATCGTGCGATTTGACACCATTAGATTATTTTTTGTGGGGGTATGTCAAGGCTAATGTCTATAGGGACAAGCCCGCTTCGATTGACGCACTTTAAGCCAACATCCATGCATTCATTCGTGAGATACCGGCCGATATGTGTGAAAGAGTATGCCAAAATTGGACTCAGCGGATGGGCTACCTGAGACGCAGCCGCGGTCAACATTTGCATGAAATTATCTTTAAACATTAAATTGCAAGGTTCAAACTATCGATTCAAATAAATATTTCATTCATTTTTTCGAATTTTTTGTGTTTTTTTTTTAAAAAAAACAGATAATTAAGCCTGTTTGGACGTACGGCATCCAATTATGGGGCTGTTAAAAAAAAACAAATATTCAAATTATTCAGACATTCCAAAATAAAGTCGTACGTGGAATAGTAAATGCCCCATGGTATATACGAAACAACGACTTACGCCGTGACCTGCAAACTGAAACGGTCACCGAAGTAGTTAAAAAGCACGCTATATTGCACAATCAAAGACTGCAATCACATGTAAACTCCGAAATAGTTTACATGTGTACGCAACAACATTCGGAGATTAAGAAGAACGAAGCCTCACGAGCTGATGGATTAAATGCTATGGGAATTTATTTTGGATATAAAAACTTTCCCCAATGAGATCATTAACAAAGACAGAAAAATCATTTGTCGATCTTAGATTGGTCCTGATAAGGGAGGTGTTTTTAGTGGTGTTCGAGCCCCACACTACTATGGTAATCGAATACCACCTTAGTGTCTTTTGAGATTTTCACCTTCATAACACAAAAAAAAAAAAAAAAAAAAAAAAATAAGAAATGTCGAAATAACATGATTACTAGTCTAAGATCATGCACATTTACCACTCCAGGAAATGTTTAAAAATGTTGAACCCTCTGTTTAACCTTAAGTGAAATAACAACTTTAAAATTAGACCAACGATCGAGATAGTAACTTACTCGTTTGTATAACTTTGAGAACAGTTTACCATTATATTAGGAAAAACATCATATAAAATGTAAATATAAAACTGAAGTCATAATTTGGATGATAAGATGCATTGATAAGAAGTCTTGTATTGTATGTATATATAAAGATCCAACTTCTTGCAGAGAGCCTAGTAGTACTGCGAACTAGAATCTTAACGTTTCCCCTCTTCGTTAATCAGTTGTAGGTGAAAATTAAAATGAATTTAATTCTAGTAAGTGAACAGTTTTCTCGTTTGTTCATATACCACGTCCACTTATATTTGTTCGCCTTTTTAGAGAGCCCTTGTTTTTGTTGCTATCATCTATACGGCATGTGCTTTATGCAACACTTGCTCGGCTACCACGGGTTTGGCGTGTGTTGGCAATTCCCAATTTCAAGTTTGTTCAAATGGTGAAATGTCCAAAATTAAAAAATCATACAACTCAATAAACGTTTTTTTTTGTAATTTTTATAGGCCTTCCAGTAGCACCTTCAGTCCAATGTCCTAGTGGAACTGTATGTACAGCAGATGCAGAAGTTTGCAGCGCTACAGGAACCGCCTCATGTACCAGGTGTGGAACTTGTAATGCTACTCAGACGTTTGCATGTACTGCATATAATACCTTCGCCCTGTGTTCAGGAACAGGTACTCCAGGCACTACAAATTTTTTGTGCTCCGGTTCATCGGTGTGCAATGTTGATTCGGTACAAATTTGTGTAGATCCGACAACTTCGGGGGTGAGATAGTCAAAAAATCGTGGAATGTATTTTTGATTGATTAATTTTTAGCTTGGTGGTACCTGTCCATTATCAACCGCGGTTACGACAACAACAACAACTACAACGACAACCACAACAGCAGCTCCTACAACAACTCCTAATCCGGCAACTAGCCCACAAGCATATTGTGCGAACTTGGCCGTCGCTGGACGTTATGACATCACAACAGACACTACTTGCAAGCAGTAAAGATTTTTTTTTTAAGTTATAGACGTTCGTAAATAACGATCTTGTTTATTTCACCTATAGATACGTTTTGTGTTCTTTGGTAAGCGGTGCTTGGGCAGGAAATATTTACACGTGTCCTGGAACCACACGATTCAATGCTGCAACGGGCTTATGTGGGACAGCGACACCTGCACGTTGTGCATAGTTTTAGAAGTTTTCCCTGTAATTGCATCTTTATTTGGAGAATAAAATGTTTTCTGGTTTTATTTAAAGTTTGGATATTATTTTCTTACTAGTGGTTACCCGGTGCGCTCCGCTACACTAATTGAAAACAGTGTTTATGTCATAAATGTAATGAAATTTTTTCGAGTGACTTTTTGTGAATAGTAATGACTCTGGTGGAGAATCAAATGCCGACAACTCTATTTGGATTTAAGAAAACTGTCCAAACAATAATGTCCTAAAAATTACCATCCGATTGAGCTAACACTTAGACAAATTTGTTCATATTTGTTATGAAGCGAGAAGTGCACGTAAATCAAAAGTTAGCTGTTAGCTGTCACAGTGGATTGCTGTAGTAATAATTTTGAGATTTTGGTTTTCATGGCCATCTATCGGAAAACTTGGAAACTTTTGATTTACAAACATTTCTGCCTTTATAACAATTATGTTCTGTAAGTTTCAGCTCAATCGGATGGTTTTGAAATGTTGGGAAGTATCACAGAAAGTGAACCCCATGTACCAATAGAAACAGCTTGTTTTCATTTAAAATCCTAACACTTTTCAGCACTCCTTTGCCAGAAAAGACGCCAGAAAGGATGCGTACATAAGTACAGACATTCAACTGCTTTCCTAATTCTTCTTTTATTTGCTCGTTTTGCTTTTACCCGTGATTAAGTTGTTCCATGATCAAAATTCATCTCCGAATTGCGGCACCAAATTCAATCGAACTTGAAAATTGGTATACGTTTTCTAAACCGCTTATTGCGGTCGAGTATTACATGTTCATTCAGTGTACTCGACTTATTTAAATCTCTGTGATATGTACATATATTCAAACGTAAACAACAAAATCGTGAACGAATAAACCAAATAGGATCAGTGCTCTCAAACCTCAATCAATTCGAACATAAACAACACATGCCAAAAACACAACTAAACACCCTTATTGCGAAGATCAACTATCAACCGATTGATGGTTGATAGAATTTGTCAATTCAAATAAAAATCGGTATTGTGAAAATGAATTGATAAAATATTGTGCTATTGTGAATGCCTTCAAAATATTTCTTTTATGTCTGACAGATTTTTTTTTGTTTTTTTGAGGACGTTCCTCATTCAAAGAAATTCATTAATCAGAAAATAAATAATTAAAAACAAAATACAAAATGACTTCCACTGAACTATTTTTTGATGAAGATGAGTAGTTGAATGATCCTGCTATCCACGAAATGGGTACAATGCGAAAAAGTTTGAGGGAAGCATCCAATACTTTGAAATTGGAAAGCCAAATGTAATGCCCAAAACACATGTGCAGAATTCTCTGCGCAGAGAAATTAGAACACACATGTTTCAATACGCGAAGCTACATGTAAATTCTGTATGCAGTGCTGTTCTGCAAGATGTCTCTATTTCTAAATTCTCTGCAATCGACAATGTTGACACAACACAAAAGAAAAAAAATCACAGTTTGAGGTATTTAGTTTCACCGATGTTTGAAGTTTCTCTGTTTATTTATATTTCAAAATGGGTGATGAATGGAATTTGTAAAAGAAAATGTATTACAAATAGGACTGATACACATATAAAAGCAATGTCACTTTCTGAATTTTTTTGTATTTTGTAATACTACTCGGTTTTTCTCAAATCATATCAAAATAATTTTCGCAAAAGCAAGTGTAATTTTAAATCTGTAGCAGTAATTGACAGTAGCCGATTTGCTGCAAATCAAATAATTTCTTCATGTCTGTTTAACCTGCAGTGCTGCGCGCAGTACTGCATACAGAATTTCTGCACATGTGTTTTGGGCATAAGTCGATTTTCAGATCAATATAGATTAATCTGTACGTTCTCTACTCCGTTTCTAGCTTTTTTTTTTAAAAAACTTCCAGCTTTGGAAGAAAATCTCTTGGCGAGTTCAACGTTCTCTTCCATCAACTGGACCAATCTGCATAACTGTTTTTTGTTACTTACTACTATTTAAGACCTTTGGAAATAAAAAAAATGAAGAATTTTAATTTAATTCAATTAACTCACATTTTTAAGTTATTTTTTTATCAATTGCAAGCTTACGATTGAAAGAAAAATTGACAGCTGACAAGTAAATCGATGAAAATTGTTGTTCATAATACCAATTTTTTTCATTCACTATAGATTTAGAAAAAAAATCACAATTTATCAACAATATTGACAGTTAACAGTCACACTACCATTTAATAAAATTTATTGATACATTTCAGATATTAATTGATAGTTGATCTTCGCAATAAGGGTGAAAGTTACCATAAAGTCTCTTTGGATGCGTGATATCACACATGTTTCAACTGTGACCTTCATTATAAAATGATTTATTGATCTCGTTCTAAAGAAGAAATCTGTTCTGCAGATGAGAAGATCACATGCAATCTTCATGGTTCCGTAACCCGTTGGCACTACCAAACCTCAACATGTGACCTCTAAATTTGATGCCGCAATGAAAATCAAATCACTATCACCAGTGAACAAACAACAAATTTACATTTACAATTTGTTGATTTGTTACTCAATTGTAGAACTGACAATAAACTTTAACAATGTTTGCGACAGCTTGCAGTTATTTTATTTAAGATAAGAAATCGTATATTTAAGTTCAATAGTACTGGGAATGCAATTCAGTCAACACAACGATGAAGTCCATACTAGTGAGTAAATAGTTTTCTGATCAACGTCAGTTTTCGTTTCAAAGCATTTTTTTCAAAGGTACTTTTGGTGATTGCCACCGCCATCTATACGGCAAACAGTTTGTGCAACACATGCTCATCGACAACAAACTTAGCTTGTGTTGATAGGAATAAGTTCAAAGTTTGTGTAGACGGTAGGTTCTCCAAGAGAACTAAGCATTTTCCATTAATTTTAAAATTCAAATATTTCCCAAAGGTTTACCACAACCGCCGGCAATCCAATGTCCAAATGGAACTGTATGCACTCCAAATGCACAAGTATGCAGTGTTGAGGGAACTGTAGCACCTTCCTGTGACATGTGTGGAATATGCAACGCGGATAAAACATATGCGTGTACCGGATACAACACCTTTAGTCTTTGCCTAGGAAATATAATTCCCGATCAGACGAAAACTTATATGTGTCCCGATGACTGGGTGTGTAACATTGATACACCAAATATTTGCATCGATAGAAAAACTACTGGAGTAGGGATGAATAAATTCTTACAAAAAAAAGAAGAGACGAGCTAAAAAAAATTCTCATTTTAGATTGGATCCACCTGTCCATGGTCTACTCAGGTAACAACAACTGTGACTCCGCCAACAACACCTGCAACGACTGTCAATCCAATGGCTGGACCTAGGGAGTTCTGTGAGTCGAAGGCTGCTCGCGGTCGTTATGATTACAGCGCTGACTTAAACTGCACTCAGTAATGTCTTTTCTTCTAAGTTGTAAGCTTTAATAATGCATTCTTTCTGTATCTAGATACATCAATTGCTATCAATCGAATGGCGTTTGGTATGGTAATATTTACTATTGTCCATTGGGAACATACTTTAACGAATCTAAGCAATTATGTGACTCAAACTTACCGGCTCGGTGTGCAGATCAGAATTTGGTTTGTGATTAGACTAGATTCGCTTCAAATTTCTATAAATGATCAAACGTTGTGAAGATATTCCACTATAACGAAACAAGTAATAAATGTGCTTATCATTTTGTGGTGAACAAATTTATTTCTTTTGTTTTAGTCTGGTTATGATACGAAAAACTTACAGCCTTATAAAAATTACCAGAATAGACATCCTAGTTGGCATACTCACAGGTAATTGTGTAATAAGCAGACATGCCAGCAGGCTGGGAATCCTCGCCAATGACTTCTGTTACAGTTGCATGGATGAGGAGAAGGAGGAATCACACTATCACCTCCTATGCAGCTGCCCAGCACTCTCCTCCTTAAGAAAAAAGATTCTGGGAGAATACTGGAATACTGTGTCACAGCTAAACCTGCACAATACATAGGAGTTGCGGAGACCAATAAACCGTTTTGATTAAAATTCGTGATAATAAAAATATTCTTTTCTGTGCTTTGGCCAATGATCTTACAAAAGAAATCAGCATTGTAAATTGGACTAGCATTTATTAAAAACTGCTCAAAGTTTAAAGTTTAAATGACATTTCCTTAAAAATATGCATCGATAAAAACTATAAAACATTCTTCCCGAACAGAGACGAATGGAATAACAACCCGAAGTGGACCAGGACCCAACAATGGTACATAGATGGATCAAAAACAGAGAATGGCAATGGCGTCGGAGCGGGAATTGTGAGACCAAGATGTCCCTACATAAATATGCCACAATTTTCCAAGCGAAACTATCTGCTATCAATACAGCCACACAAATTCGACTGGAGAGAACTTAAATAAAACAAAGATTTACATAATATCTGACAGCCAAGGTGTACTAAAGGCACTAAGGCTGCGGTCACGCAGTGAGCGACACTATGACACTTCCACCTCCATGTTTTACCGTTTTTTTTTTTTTTTTTGTTAAACGAGGGTGAAACTCCTTTCCTTTGGATTGACGAATATTTCTTCTACTATCAGAACCGAAAATATTAATTTTGGTTTCATCCCATCTTCATAAAATACTTTAAACATTTTGAGTGGTATTGTTTTTTAAATTTTTTAGCCCTTATATTTTTTTTTTAGCAGAGGGACTTTTCTGGCAATTTCTTGTAATCTTCTTTTAACAGTTAGGACAGTGATTACATTATCTATTGAAATGGGTCCCTTTTTGCTAGCAGTGTTATTCTATTGTCCGTTGGTGAGTCCGTTTTCCTCTGGTTTCCGTTACAGACTGTGGTTTTAAGGCCTTAATTTTAATAACATTTTTTACATAAAAAAAACAAAAATTACCTATTACATATTTCGATCAGGGTTAAACTGAGGTGATTTGACTTTTTGAACTGTTACACTCAGCTGATAGGAAATGAAAGAGCAAACCGCATGTCGAAAGATCGGTAACATCGATAAGAAAGTAATGGTGCTAATTGCATCCAAAACAAGCAACAAATTATTGAGAAATCAGTAGTAACAACCCTGTTATCTATTATTTTGATCAGCACTGTATATAGAATTTGTCGAAATCCTTGACCTGACCAATAACAACCCACAGCAGCTTAACAACCTGCTGCAACTTTCAGTTCCTATCCACATTATCTACAACCTTGTTCCTTTTTCTTATGAGGTGAGTAGAATGGCGCCCAATTTCCGACCACGTGATAATGAAATTCTACTACTGTTGATATTATAACTTCTCCTAATTAAATTACCAGCACGTGTAAAGGTATAATCCTTAATTCAATGTCAACCTCAATGGGGTTTTATCAACTTTCGAGGAAATGAATACAATACAAGTATGATGTTCTTTAGTTGCGTTATTTAATCTTTTCGTAATCTATCATAGATGGTAAACAAATTATAGTTCGTCATCATCTCAATAAAAACACAGATAAGTGAAAGTTGGATAAAAACCAAGATAGTCTTTCTAAAAATATTCAGTAAGTGATTTTAGGCTACACAATGGAGTCAACTAAACAAAAACTGTTTATCTATCATGTAAGGCCTTGAGTTTGCACATTAGCTCTGGAAATGTCTTCTTTTGTTTCCACCTTTTCCAGATCGTTACCCTGCTGTCCATTTGGTTGATTTCAAGTGCTAACGCGGAATGTAACGTCTGTCAAACTAATGGTGCCGCGTGTGTCAATTCCACGTCATTTTATCTCTGCTATGGAAGTGTGTGTAAGGCCATCTTTTGAGATCCAGAATTTAAAAGATTTTCCACCCCTCTAGACGCAGTTCCCAACTATGAAAAGCTCTACCACTGCAAAATTGGTTTCGATTGTACCAATTTGAATGCGATTTGTGTCCAGAGTAACGCTGCGCGACCAGCTAGCTGTGGTGATACTGCTCTATGTGGATTGTGCAGTGCTCATCGGTATTATTTATTCGCTTGTACAAGTCGGTCCACCTTCCGGATGTGCTATGGAGCAGCACAGTCAAAAAGTGAACTGGGATATTGCCCTGATGGATATGTTTGTGACGCTAGCTCTGATAATGTGTGTGTTCTACCAGCGCAGGCAAATGATGTGACTTGTGATATTACAAATCCGATAACTGATGATCCAGTGGAGACAACAACAGGTGCGTCATCAACAGAGTCAAGTACAAGTACATCAGCTGCAACTGCTCTAACCGCGCAGGAGGTGTGTGATGTTGAGCAGAAAATTGGCGTCTATCAGATACCGGGTGATAGCAGCTGCTTAGAGTAAGTTTCATTTGTAATCTTTTAGATGCCGGCTAACGATTCTATATATTTTCAGATACGTTAAGTGTTATATGCAGAAAGGTGTGATATATGGTAGCCTAACTCAATGTCCCACAGGAACTTATTTTAGTGGTGAAACGCTGCAATGTATACTAGCAAAGCCATCATATTGTGTGTAATAAGTAACAAAAAAAAAAAAACATTTCCCTTGTTTTGGGTGTTATTTTTTTTTTTTGAAGTAACAAGTATTTGAAAAAGAAAATAAATCCAATATCCTCCTACGATTAGTCACGATTTATTTTTAAAATCCATCGCTTCCTTGTACAACGAATCATTAGACTCAGTAGTGGAAGTTCGATTGTGAACAGTCCCCACCGAAGTTCCATTTACAATACCTGGTTGGCAAACTCGTGCTCCAAAGCATGTTGAGAGCATCTGTCGATATTCCATGCAATAAACCGTCACCAGTGTGACCATAGTGGAATATTTTAGACCTGCAGAGAATATATTTTTTTCGGAAAATATGCGCATATAAAAGTGAAATATTTTTTTCTTCAAAAGGAATATTTAAATAAAAAAATATTCTCCATAAATTAGAATTAAATTCTTCATTGAAGTTAATTATATAGTTAGTTTTGAGCTCTTGCAACACTTTTTTATGTTTATTTGCTTCTGAAGTAACTGTAGTGCAGTAACAGGCTTCTTCTCTGTGCAGGTGTTCGTTTTGCACTATACTCGTTGGTACATAGTAGTAGCCCGTCTCAAATCACAGTGGACTTTTGTCCCTCATATTTTCTCTTTTCTGTATATAAGAAAGGTTCACTCGAAAAGAAAAAAAAAATGCACGTGACATCCAAAAAGACTGAGATCAGTATAAAAAAACAATTAAAACTTAACAAATAAATCCTTTTTTTTTTTAATGAATAACATAATCAGTTGTAATTTGTTAGACAGTGTAAAAAATGTTTTTCTTTAATATTCTGAGGTTTTAAATTTGTTGTTCTACATTTGATACCGACATTTTTTGACTCGATAATTGCAACTTACTTAGTTGGCGCTACAGCTCGAGGTGAACCTGGGCCTGCTTCTCGCAACCATTTGTGTGTGCGTGTTATATTTTTCCACGAATGGAAGGGACCTACAGTTTTTTGCCGACTCCGAACGGCGAGTTGAGAAGCTCAATCGTGACAAATGATACTCTCTGATGCTTGTCAGACATTCGAAAGAGGTGGGCACTGTGAAAAACTTTTAAGTGTTTGCGACAACCTCAATAAAAACAACTGTCAGAATTTCTATTATGTAGCTGATTTTGTTGAGGTCGTGCTGTACCAAGTGGAATATTAAAGTGGAATATAAAAATATTGAAGTGGAATATAAATATTCCACTTTTCGTAGTAAATGGAATATTTTTGAGAGAAGCTAATGGTCACACTGACCGTCACCACAAGAGCTTTCTCATTCTTTGTTAGGGAGCTGTAAGCTCGCTGGAATTTGTCATTGAAAATAGAATAGTGCATTTCTGGTGGAAGTTGGATTATGAACAGTTGCGTTGTTTTTGCTGTTGCGGGGAAACTGCTCGGAAAATTTTAAATGTTTTTTCACAAAATTATTGAAAAATAAAAATTTAAGAAAGCATAAAAATAAAGTGAAATTTGAATCAATTTAAAATGGGGCACGGTAAGGACCTAACTTGGGATTAAATAACAAAAATATTTGTACATCGATTTGCTAGATCTCAATTCCAACAGGATAATGCACCCTTTCACAACGCAAGGACCGTAATAGAATGGTTTTCGCAAAAAAATATGAAGTGGCCACCTCGAAGTCCAGAATTGAACCCCATCGAAAATTTGTGGGGGGTTTTTGCACCTTCAGTTTACTCACATGGCAGACAGATCCAATGCGTCAATCAGCTTAAAGAAGCTATCCGAGGGGCTTGGTAATTAATCAGCACTGAAGAGCTTAAAGGCCTTACCATACCAGTGTTAAATATTTACATATATTTGTTTATATTTTGAAATTTTATAAATAAATTATTGTCAATCTATGGCAGATGGCAAAGCCATTGCTTAAATTGTACTTTTTATGTAATTTTGTATTTTAAATTAGAATTAAATAAAGTACACCTATAACTAACTATAACCATACCAGTGTCAAACCGAATTACAGATGTGCTAGAAAATACAGGAAGTCCCACTCGTTACAAGAGTTTTTTTTTTAAATTTCAGCCATACTTTTAAAAAAACGTGGAAACAATCATGTGTTCATAATCGAATTTCCTATAGTTTGTCATCATTTTAAAATGTTTTACTCCTTTTTTCTTAAAATTTTATTTTTGAAGCTTATTTAAAAGCTTCCAAAATAAAAGTTCTTTCCAAAATAAATAAAATAAAAATAAAATGGATTGCTATTAAATCAAACAAAAACTAAGTGCATCGTGTTCTCGCGTAAGCCCCTAGATCTGACTTATTTTCCTACAATCACTCTTGACGATGCCCCTATTGAATATGTAGAAACTGTCAGAAATCTGGGTATGACTTTCAATCGCCATTTAACTTGGGACAATCATATAAATATAGTAGTGGGGAAGACTTATGGTGTCATCCGAACACTTTGGGCTACCCACTCCTTCACGCCCTTCAAAACGCGAGTCTTACTAGCTAAAACTCTAGCAGTTCCAGTCCTTATGTATGGTTGTGAAATTTATTCAAATTGTAGCTCTGTATCCAGGAGGAAACTTAATGTCGCCTTTAATTGCATTGTTCGATATGTTTTTGGATTACGCAAATTTGATCGAGTTTCGCGATATTCTAGGCAACTATATAATATGACCTTTGATCACCTACTACAGTTTTGAACTGTTAGCCTTTTCTCGGACATTCTTTTATCACATCAACCTGCTTATATCTTTGAAAAAATAAGATTCGCCTCATCAAACAGATCTGCACAATTGATTCCCCCCCGGCACTCTTGTTTAATATCTGAGCGACAGTTTTTCATTCACGCCACACGGTTGTGGAACTCCTTGCCCCGCCCTCTCAGAAGGATAACTAACTCAACTAAACTTAAAAATGAACTCAGAACGTATCTATTTTCAAACTCCTTAAATTCTTGAAATTTGGATTTATTTATTCTTTTTTCTTTCTGCTTAGCTTCTGTAAATTTTTTATTATGTTTACATTCTTTTTATAATTAACTTGAATTCTTCATTTAATAGCTCATGTAGCTTTCTCTTCCAATCATACGTTTTTTTTTTCTATTGTTTTTATATTGTGTACTTATCACTCAATTATAAGATATTATATCTTACTGTGTATAAGCTAGTCGTTATGAAATAAATAAACTAAATAAACTAAAATAAACTAAAATAAAAGAAGCTCATTGACAAATGATACTCTTTGATTGCTTGTCAGACATTCAAAAAAAGGTGTCACTGTGAAAAAACTTTTAGGTGTTAGATACGGGCTGGGATTGAACCCGGGTAGCATTACGCAGTACATAGTCCAACGCACTCACCCCTACACCACGGTTCTCATCGCACGTTGGGATAAAAAAGCCGCTCGGATAGGAAAATTTGAAATGCCGCATCTTATTCACGCATATAGTGATCACTGTCAGTATTTATTTGTTAATTACATTGGATTGATGATCTAAGGAGGAATTCAAATGTTTGAGCGTGATTTTTAGGATTTATAAGAGCTTTAATCTAAGCTTAGATCTTTCAAACGCCGACCCAAATCTAACCCAAAATCTAGTGACAGGCAATGAACTAGTTCATGGAATAAACGCATTGATAAGCCATCTGACCAAGTCCATTGACAATTTAAATGTCAAAACTTGATACGCAAGCTTTAAAAGTAAGTTCAGCTTGTAGAAAAATAATAAAAAGTGTTCAAAAATATTGCTGATTTACTGTTTATTTATTTGGAATACATCGAGTTTCTGTTCTAAACACACCAGCTGGGCCTGGTTAGCTCGCAACTCTGAGTGTTTCTATTGAACCAGCTACTAGAAGGACAAGTACTTGCAATTGCTACTAAAGAAGATCCTTGATAGCGACAGTACACATATCTGAAAGTAATAATAAAAATATAAAAGATACATCTGTATATGTACGTTGACGGTTGCAATATTCCTTCCTGGGGGCGTTTACTTACGTTAGGCATGCATTATCATTGGTATATGGGAACCTTCCAACTGTATTTTTTGCTGCACATACTTGAGCAGCTGTTTCAGCTGGCGCTGGAGTTGGCGCTGGAGTTGGTGCTGGAGTTGGTGCTGGAGTTGGTGCTGGCGTTGGCGCTGGCGTTGGCGCATCAGGTGCCGGTGTAGTTGTGGTTGTGGTTGTGGTAGTAGTAACTGGCTCAATATCGCATGGTAAAGTGTTTATATCGCATTTTTCCACACATATAGTATTTTTAGTGCTCGTAGTATCGCAATATAGAGAGTTTGGACATGTTCCAACGATGGAAGTAACTGCATTACCCGAACATAAAGCATATGTTGTTCTACTTGTGCATGCGAAACCCTTTCCGGCTTCGCAAACACCACAATCATTAGTGCAAAGAGGAACAGCAGTTGAGCTGGATTTAGGAGCACAAATCACTGACAATCCCGTGCAAATATGATCAGCTGGACATGTTAAAGTCACTGATTCGTCCATTGTATCATCAGCAGTTCCAGTTTTTCCTCCATCTACAAATAGAATAAGTTTCAGGTGACAAGTATTCATATTTAAAAAACATTCATGACTTTTTTGACATTTCGATTCCATAGCTTCAAATTTAACGAACAACGGTGTCTGTCATTTTAACTTACCAATGCACATGTGAAATTGTGTTTCACTAATGCACGCGATGCCATAATTGTTACACGTCCTGCATTCGCCATTTACGTGTGCAATCCCAATGGCAGCAATTAAAATCGTCTATGAAAAGAAGTAATTGTTTTTTTTTTAAATCCCAACTTTGACAATGCACTTTGCAAAAAAAGGACTTACTACAAAATAAAACATTGTGATGTTAACCAAATGACAACCGACTCAAAACTAATCCAAACTGAAGAGTTATTTCGATTTTTATTTGATTTTTCTTATTCTGTCATCGGCGCTAGATAAGTGACAATTACCGAATATCGGTAATTATATATGTACATAGGCACTATTGATATCTTGTAAATGAAAGTAAAAAGAGGTGGGAACTGGAAACAAATAGAATGGTGTGCCTAGGCCATAAATGAAGTTCATAAAAAATACCAAATGGAAAATTGCTTAAAACAAGTACACTCCTACGGCTGGTTCTGGAATGATGATTAAGAAATCTGAATTCTTCAAAAAAATAGAAATTACTTCATATTCTTTATTTTTCCCCAAAAACCGTTTAATGTTTATATTGGATAAAGAACAGGAGATATTCATACATCTTTTGACATCAGGTTGGTTGTGCCCATTTGCGTATGCAAATTTGGCCAATATTCTGACGTAAAGATGTCAAATTTAGCAAGTGACCGACAGACTTCTAGTCATAACTGTTAAATAACAGTAGTTTTTTTTACCGACATATGTAGTTTTAATTGTTAAATATTATTGAGAAGTTAGTGGGACATTGACTTGGACTTTTTTTTAGCACTGAAGCGCGTAATTGACATGCATAGTGTTTTCTTGACGTACGTAGTGATGACAGCTACTTGGATCTACAGTACTGTGCAAATTAATTGGGACAGGCAAATTTATGATGATATTTGGATTTATTTGCAATACACTATAACTTTTTCTTACATTAATAATTTAGATAACCGCCTTTAGCACCAATAAGCTCTTTTATTCTATTTGGCATGAAAAGGATCAAGGATTTCCATATCTTTTTTTAATTTTGCATAGTGAAACCACAGTTCTGAAATCAGATTGTTTTTTTGTTGGTTGGTTGGTTAAAGAGAGTGAGGAGAGATCTCTCCTGTTCACGAAGGTCGCGAGTCGGGCCCGTTGTGTTTCCCTCAGGAACTCTGGACTCCCATATTTAGTACTTTCCTTCCTTTTCTATCATGGTTTTGGCAGTCTTGCAAGTTTGGATTTGACTCAACATAAGGAAATTGCATTATGCAAGACGCGATATTTACTACTTGTATCGCCATGCCTATTGTGGTAACCGTGAAGCCTTCAACGTCTTCTGCACCTGCCCTTGCTCGTTCATCTGCTCTTACGTTCCCCGGTATGTCGTTGTGGCCAGGTATCCAGAGTAGTTTCACCGTGCAGGATCTCGCAAGGGTATTGAGTTTTCCTTGAAATTTCTTCCCTAGCTTAGAGTTAGTTTTGGGGTTTGCAAGTGCTTTAAGCGTGGCCTGGCCATCCGAACAGATATGTACGCAAGTGTCTCTGGTGTTGGTGTTTACGAGTTCGTCAACTCCCCAGAGTATTGCAAACACTTCCGCTTGAAGATCAGTCACTGAGGGTTCTAAGTGAATGAATAGATTTATCGGGGGATCTAGACATCTGCAGAGGTCTCCCTATTGCTCTTGCCAGTATACTCGTGCAAATCAATAACCTTCTCCATAGAGATATTCATTCTCAAATTTGAATGAATCAAATTGAACAAATGTAATAAAAAATTAGATAAAAGCCCAATGAGGCCTAGCTTTTGCAAAATTAATCCAACCTATCTTCGTAAAAGCCATCAGAAAATATGAGCCATAATGAATTTGCAAAGTTCTATTCCAGCTTTTAAGAAAATTACAAAAAAAAAAAAAAAAAAAAAAAAACACAGCCTATGTTCTTTATGATAATATTTTGAAAAAGTTGACTGTTCCAATTATTTTGCACAGTACTGTATGCTTACTTAAAAAGCGTATTACTGCAGTAATAATATTTGCATTATTTTGAACATTATCTGTATGCAGACTTGCGTAAGCTTATGCGAGAATGACAATGAAAATTCTTGATTTCTTGTTGATGATACTTTGATCAGGGTTGCCAACACGGGACTTTTGGGACGTAGCCTTTGTCTTTTTCAGCATTTGTTTGTCATTTGTCCTTCCCGGTAATTTCTCAGTCCCAAACACAATTTATAAAAAATAGAGCGATATGAACGCATGATCGTTTTAAAGGCGAACGCACTCTTGAAACTATTTGTCATGCTTTAATATAAAGTAACAAAACTTGAGCTGCTCTAACGGCAGTAAAGGAAGGGATTTTTCCATCAAATTGTTACCGGCGATAAAAAGTGAATGCATTGGGATATTCCCAAGCTCAGAAAGTCGTAGGCTAAGCCCGCCTTACCATCAACTTCAATTGTCGGCGAAGGTAAATGTCCATGGATTCAAACTCATGCTTTGGTGGGATCAGAAGAGCTTGGTCTACTATGAGCTGCTTAAACCGAAGGAAACCATCATTGGAGCTATAGCTACAATTAATGCGCTCGAGTTGTGCATTGACCGAAAAATGGCCGGAATATTTCGAAAGACACGACAACGTGACTTTGCAGCACGAAAATGCTCGTCCGCACCGGTCAAAATATAATTGGAAGTCCTACCCCATCCGCTATATTCTCCAGACATTGCTCCTTCTGATTTATCACTATTCTCATGTCCTGTCCTGTCTGAGCAGAAGCTTACTTCTTATCAAGATTGCAAAAAAATGAGTCGAATCGTGGGTTGCATCTTAAGATGAGACACGGTTTTCGTATCCTGCTCAAAATATGGGGAAAAAAGGGAAAAGTACTCCAGTAGGTAAATAAATAAAGTTTTTGTTAAAAAAAAAAAAAAAAAAAACTATAATGGTATAAAATGTCTAATTTGAGTTGGAGAGTTAAATTTTTGTCCCGAAAGTAGTTTCTTCGTCATTATAAGTTCGCTTTAGCTCTTAAATATCTGTCACGATAAAAACCTCAAGAAACGCTCCAGCTAGAAACTTGAAATTTGGAGCAATTATACATTACGGTGGTGTACATATTTTAGATAATTTATCTCTCAAGAAAATTCAAATTCAAAAAAAAAAAATCTGAAAAATATATCATGTGGAATACCATTCGAAAGGGCTCGAAGCAAAGATTCCAAAAAACTTTTTCTGTTTAAAACTTTGGGAGTTATTGCCAAAAATGTGTGAAAAAATACCATACCAAAAGTAGCCCGAGCTCATCTCCGAAACTACCGAAGTCAAAAATACATTCACATCTTGGTACAGCTCATAGAGTTCGCGGTTATATCGTCTCCTCCATTTGCCCTCCGAGAATCCGAGAAAGAATTTTTCTCTCGAAAGTATTCCAAATCTGCTCTGCTTTCCTGCTTATCGTCCAGCAATCGGCTGCATACAGCAGAACTGGCAGGATCAATGTTTTGTAGAGCATGCGTTTCGTCTTCCGAGTTAGGAGTTTTGAACCCATTTGTTTTGCCAAACCGAAGTACCAGCGGTTTCCTAGTCTCTTCGGTAAGTCTTCGTCGAATCTCCACTAAGGTGTCAGGTGTGGAGTTGATGCTTACTCCGAGGTAGGTAAGCTCCTTAACCACTTCGAAGTTACTGTTGCCAAACAGTGACTGTTCGTCCTAGGCGGTGGACAGATGTTTCTTTGTTTGTTGGCAACATATACTTGGCTCTGTCCTCATCAACATCAAGGCCAACTCGTTTCAACTGTTCTTCAATTACCGTAAAAGCCTCTAACACGGCACGCTGGGAGGGACCGATGATGTCGATGTGGTCCGCGTATCCCAGTAGCTGGACAGATTTGTGAAAGATAGTCCCTTCCGTGTCTACACCTGCCCTGCGCACTATCTGTTCCAGCACACGATTCAAGAAGTCACATGACAGCGCATCTCCTTGCCGAAATCCTGTGCATGTTTGGAATAGTTCGCAGAAAGGTCTCAGACGTTCACACAGTACATTTTTTTTTTTTTTTGAGGCGATGCAGTTTCTCAAAAACCAAGAGGAACCGTGCACATCTCAAAACAGTATCCAAACAATAGACGATGGAGGATACCAATCGTTCATCCATCTGCGCTTTTTCTTTGTGTTAAGCACTCGGCCAGTACAATGGCCACACAACAAACTTCAAGCAAAACGGCGATTATTTAAAAATTAATTTTCTCTGAGCATTGCATCGGTAACATTTATGAGATTTGCTCCAAATACCCAAATATTGATTGAGATTGAGATAACATATAGATGACATAGTGGTTCGAAATCTGAATTTTTAGTCTTTAATTATTGGTGAAACCATGTCAAAAATGTGTACTACCAATATTTGTATAACATATTAGAAGGCTTAAGGTAAGGGTGTGAACTTTATCACCTTGTCTAAAGAAATGAAAACAAAAACTCAACCCATTTGACACACTTAGCACTGTTTCTAATTAGGTAACTGTCAACTGGAGTTTGGGGTCGTAGGTGGCTCCACCTTAAATTGACACATAGCTGTACGTACGTTACAAGAGCTTTATTACATAAATTATTTTCAAGAACAACAAACTGTAATAGAGAGATGGAAAGGTATAGAATATAAAATAACGTTTTTCTCAGAAGCACTTTAGTTCAAATAATATACATTCCATAGGTAGTATCACACGAAGCGAAGCGAAGCTCCTAAATAAAATGAAAAATAAAAATCTGCTTACATTCGTTAGTTAATTTATTACATTTATAATTAAATGTCGATATTTTATAACGAGTATTCGTAATTTCAGATTGTCCTTATTGTGACAGCTGTCAATTTAGCTATTGTTGCTAGCAAGTGTAACCAGTGTTTGAATAATGGAGTTGCATGTTTGAATGAGACGAGTTTTAGCATTTGCTATGGACGTATGTATCAAATAGTTTCAAAGAAATGACAAGTATATTATATGAATTTATTTATTTTCTAGCTCACTCGGATATCATAGATACAACTCAGGTGATGAGTTGTCCCACAAAAGAAGTGTGCACGGGTCTTTCAATCATATGTGCGCCAGCAGCTCAAACTAAGCCAGTTTGTGGCGAAGCTACTGGTTGTTCAGTTTGTGACATGGGTGGATTCACTTGTACTAGCCGGTCAATGTTTGCGCTTTGTTCTCAAAATAATATAACCAATGTCACTGGAAAATGTCCGCACGGCCTAGTCTGTGATACAAGCTCATCAACACCGAATATTTGTGTAAAGTCGTGCGGAGCAGATGTTACATGTGACATCGATGATCCTGTTGCATAAGAGAAAGAACTAACAACAAATATAAATAATAATAAATAAATGAAACAAAAATCGTGAATGCATCTGAGAAATGTTTTTATATAAGAAATCATGTGTATCAAGGATTGGCCTTACTCTGTCGACAAGAAAGTTTGTCCTATTTCATTGGCCCGTTGTGGTCTTTTGGGGCACGATAAGCCTTCTCATCTCTATTGTGAAACTCTTGTTTTGTCTTATTTTTTACCTGACTAGGCAAAAGGAAGGGTTATGATTTCAACAGGCTGGGTTTGCTTGTTTGCTTCTTTGTTTGTTTGTAAGTCAGGATGTCACCTCGTACAACCTAAACTTTGGAACCGATTTCAACAAGTGATTATTCGTTGGACTCGTCTTGATCCGGAGAGTGTCCTAGGCTATGTGACGTCACATAAAATTCTAATATGGCGGATACACTAAGCAAGATGGCGGATTAACTCTTTTCCTTTACAACCAACCGCCTTGATAGTGACATCAAATTAGTGGGTGGTTGTGGCGTACTGGTAGTCGCTTTACTCTGAACATCATCATTTCATTTCGTCTTGTTTCGTACTTTTTCGTAAGTGTTTCCCTTAGTCGGGTTTTAGTTATCGGATAGTAAGGCGGCCTTGAAATCTTTGGAATCAGTTTCATACACTTCTAAGACCACCTCCAAATGCCGTTCATCTCTTATAGAGATGGCTAAGCAGTTTAATATTCACTTTTACTGGGTGCCGGGGCACAGAGACATTTCAGGGAATTTTAAAGTTGATGAGCTCGATAAACTAGGAACAACAATACCTATTCTACCCGATGAAAAGAATATAGATATGCCCATCGCTACTTAGAAGCTAGCACTCAAACTCGACACAGTCGATGGAACTACCTGGCTTGCCACCAGACAGATCTGACCTAGACTAGATCGTAATCGTTCCAAATACCTTCTGTCCCTAAAAGGACTACATATTAGCACGACTATCGATGCCATTACAGGGCACTGCCTTATAGACATGCATGCAAATAGGGTTGGCTTCATTTCTAATGACTTCTGTAGA
Source organism: Brachyopa scutellaris (assembly GCA_949775065.1). Classification (NCBI taxonomy): domain Eukaryota; kingdom Metazoa; phylum Arthropoda; class Insecta; order Diptera; family Syrphidae; genus Brachyopa; species Brachyopa scutellaris. The sequence goes on from OX459113.1 coordinate 117,408,562, forward strand.
GTTGTAGAAACGGAAAAGATCACGCCCTGCTCTTTCCCGTAGTAAGAAACTACACCTAGGAGAATATGTACCTACTTCTTCGACGATCTCAGTGACCTAGCACAAAAAGACGTGGGAAGCATTTTTCACTTTGTACAAAGTTTCAAATGGTTCTCATGAGTAGCGGGGTTAAATATCCCCAAGTTCCTTGGTATCACAATGAGCCTGTATAGGCCTAAGTGTGCTGATACTCGTTACTGGCAGCCACTGCTACCTAACCTTCTATGTAATTAGTTTTCCACCACTGTATGTACCTAAGTTTGAATAATCAAAAAACAAAAATTAGTAGTTCTAACAGCCAATTCAAATTTATTATTATTTTCTCGTTAACTTAAAAATTCAAAATGATCAGCAAAACTTGTAATCACAAAACTGGGTCAATATCGCACGCAATTGATGTTGCCTGAAATCGAAACAAATAATTTTCATTTTCTTCACAACAAAGGACAAAGACATACTAAATGTTTTGGAACACAAAAGTCATTTGATGTAAGATCACAAACATATCCAGTTGGACAGGTGCCCAAGACATCTGACACCATTTTTGATCCAAAACAAAATGCAAATGTTGTTCGGCTGGTACACGCAAACACATTGTCTGCACTGCATACATCACATTTGGACAAGTCTCTACAGCTTGGTGTCCAGCCTCCACTTTGAAAACAGATATTTGGCAGATCTGTACACTCAAGGCCGTTTAAACAGTTGAATGTTTGTAAAGTGTGTGGTTTCGCATCTGTTTAAATCAAACACATATGTAAATCACGTATATTAGTTTTTGCTTTTGTAAATACCAAACCTCCAAAACATAATTGAAATGAAGTTTGATTGACACATGCTGCACCATTCGTTTGACAGACATTACACTCTGCAAATATTTCTCTACACTCGAATAAAGCTAAAATTAAAATCGTTTTCTAAAAACAAAGAGAACAAAATATTGTACATTTCCAAGAAATTAAAATAAAACTCAGTTACTAACAAATACAAACTGATAAGCTCTCATGTTAATGCCTGCGATCTTTTGAAAGTTTTGTTCTAAAATAAAAATGACTGTCACAAGATGAATCTGTGTTTAGCATTTTTATCTACTTTCATTCACAATCTTTAGTTTTTTTTTTATTAGTTTATTTGAGAATTTGCAAAACTTGTGACTTGCGAAAAAAAGAAAAACAATTTTCAGTTTTTTTTTTTTAAAAGTGTGATGGCTTATGATAACACCGTTATAATGATATAAGCATTTTTGTAGAGTGTGTGTGGGACTATTTTTGTAACTTCTTGATATATTTATTCAAAGTTGAAGGTAAATAAATCATGTAGATATGTTTTCAAAATTATAGCGGTTATCCACATGTTTAAATATCCGGCATTTTTAAACATCTAATTTGCGGGCCTTCACCCTCCATCTTTGTTTACTTTTCTACCGTAAATCCTTTTGACACACTCGGAAGTAACATATTTTAAATTCTTCGGAGTGCACAGTGGTTCAGACTGTATGGAGAGGCGGTCATAAATCTATAAAATCTGACCCCTTTTACAGAATTCAATGAAATCAAGGAGATGTATTTAGGACTGTCATTGCAAATCATCACACTTTATTTCAAGTTAATCCAATGAATAAAAATGGGAAAAATTACTCAGGTCCATAATTTTTGTTTACAAATTGCACGGGATGATGTTCGAAACGCTTTAAATCAAAAAACTAATCAATCGATTGTGATAAACATTTTAACAAAGTCCTTGCTTAGATCTATGAGGAGTTATAAACAACTTCTTCTTCCCGTTTTCACAATCAACAAAATAAAAATTAAAATAACAACACATAAGACTTTTTAATAAACAAAAAAAAGTCTAAAACTAATTCCAAGACATTTTTGGACATAACGTGTTTACTTTTTATATAAGAACTTTATGAACGGAAGCAGGCAGATTGTATGTTCTTAATATATATAAAACAAATGGGAGCCTCACTAACACACTCTTATGGCAGGCGATTTTCGACAAACCCTTCCTGTCATTCCACGATCAACGGCATCCGATGAAATCAACGCTTGCCTTAAGCTTTCGTAGTTGTGGCATTATGTGAAGAAGCTGGGGTTGTCGAGAATTGTTGGACAGTTACATTCGTTCAAATCAGTTGATTGTGTTCACGATAGGCCTGAACTACTCAGGTCATCTGGTTTAATATAGAAATGATAGCCGCCAAAGTCGACACTTACTTACTTAGTTGGCGCTACAGCTCGAGGTGAACTTGGGCCTGCTTCTCGCAACCATTTGTGTGTGCGTGTTATATTTTTGCACGAATGGAAGGGACCTACAGTTTTTTTCCGACTCCGAACGGCGAGTTGAGAAGTGCAATCGTGACAAATGATACTCTTTGATGCTTGTCAGACATTCGAAAGAGGTGGTACCGTGAAAAAACTCTTTTAGGTGTTAGACCCGGTCTGGAATTGAACCCGGGCAGCATTGCGTAGTAGTCCAACGCACTAACCGCCACGGCCACGGCGACCACACTTAATAGAATCACACCAATTGTTCATAGTATGAATAAAATAAATAAAATAAAAAAGAAACATGTCCGATAGTTCCGGGAGACGTATTTAGACGGATAAACGATGGTTATGAGTGGGAAAAAGAGAGTGGATAGGGCTACTGGTACAGCCTAAACCCTAAACTACTCAACCGATTTCAACAAATAGAGTGTCGTTCGATTCTATTTGACCCGGAGAGTATCCTAGGTTATATGACGTCATAGCAACATTCAATACGGCGGACACCCCAAGATGGCAGATTGCCGTTAACTTCGTGACATCTTTAATATGGGTATCAAATAAAAGGTTTGACCAGACAAACAATACGCTAAGTGACATCATTCGAAATTCAACATGGCGGTCTACCAAGATGGCTGATTACCGTTATCTTCACGACTTCCTTATTATGCGTATCAAATGAAAGGGTTTGACAAAACAAACAATACGCTAAGTGACATCATTCGAAGTTCAACATGGCGGTCTACCAAGATGGCGGATTACTGTTATAGTTATAGTTTCACTTCTACCGCATGTGACTGACACACACAACTTTTTTTTTTTTGTTGTAAAAAGGTGGAAATCATCGAAAGCCTGAGTGTCGGATTTTAACCCTACTATTATTCAGCTTCTAGTAATTGCACAGATATGATTTTGGTATTTAAACTTGCGCATTGAATGTAGTTTAGCTGAGAATGAGTAATGGCCGTGTGTATCAAATTAAATTTTCGTTTTCTCATTTGAAGTCCTTTAAATTCGAAAACTAGAAATTAATTTCATTCAAAGCTGATGGATAAACTATTTCTGAAAAATTAGTAATCTTATATCAAAAGATTTATATTTTTTTTATACCAAAAGAATCATTAAAATCTGTTCAGCGGTTCTTGAGATCTTGTACCACAAACGCAAGATGAATTTGTTCGGGACTTTGTTTTATACTATGTACATATAGACGATATAAAATTACAATAATATGTTTTTCTTTCTGATAACATTACTGTTATTGAATTTTGGCCCACGAGTGAACCACTGTGGAGTGCAGCGTGGAGTGTAGTAGTGGTTGTAGTAGTAGTGGAGTATATGGTATGTTAAAAAAAAAATATCAGAGAGAGGACCACTTTTTGGCCACTTATGTACTTTGTTCGATTCCAAGTTCCATTTCTCAATGAACTGTAATCTTAAAGCCTCAAATAAGTCGGCTAGTGCGCAAAGATCAAATGAAGTGGACGTTTCGTTTCGTTAATTTTTGCAATTTGCAATGCCTGCGAGTACATCACTTTTGCGGCTAATGTAGTTTATTAGTAGATGGAATCTTAATATATTTCTTTTATCTTTATGTATTTAAATTTTGATTTGTTTATAATCCCGGTGACGGGGTATGCAAATTCCCTTTTTTGGCTGATTAAACTTTGTATTTAAAAGAACACCAAAGCCCACTATCATATCAGTTGACTTTTCCAAGGCTTTTGGAGCCCATCTTTTGTTTATAAAATAAAGAAATGTTTTTTAAAAAAGTACGATTAAGTATTAGAAGCAATTCTGAAACTAACAAGCAAATTCAATCTTAAAGGTTATCTTTAGCATTGCACTTGGATTGTTGATATTTGACGCGTCAATTGATGGAGCGTGCCACACATGTTCATCGACGAGCTATGCTTCGTGCTTAAATGAAACGGCTTTTCATATTTGTTTTGATGGTAAAAAATGTTGTTTTGGTATAAATGCTTACAATAACAATTTTTTTTTTTTAAAAGGGGTCACAAAATCAGAATTAATTGCCGTGTGTCCTGAGGATCAAGTCTGTACAGATCTGCAAGGGGTCTGTAAACCGAGAGCAACGCATCAACCCACATGTGGTGTGTGTAATGTCTGCTTAAATGGCTTCGCCTGTATAAGTTCCACCCAATTTGAATATTGCAGTTCAGCAACAACGACCGGAATTATTGGGAAATGTCCAGATGGTCAATATTGCAGTTTACTTAATTTAGCTACAAGCCGTAATATTTGCATCGCATCGTGTACAGTGTGTCTATCTTAAAATTATTTAGGACTATTAAGAACGGTTTGAATGTTTAAAAATCATTTCTAGGGATTGCCAACATGCTATAAGGAAGCGATAATATCAACCCCAAAACCGGAACCAAACTATACGGATATTTGTGCGCGTGAGAATGAACAAGGGTTCTACGTGAATACCTACGATGCGACATGTGAAACGTGAGTGCAACTTCATTAAATAGTTGACTTTGTTTTTGTTTTTATTTTAAACCTAATTTTAGATATGTTTACTGTGAAATATTGAACGGCGTCATGAATTCAATATTGTACAAATGTGCAAGTGGTTATTACAGTGCAGCTGATAAAAATTGCGTTGACACAAAGCCGAGCAATTGTGCGTGAAGTTAGAGATCACTCAACTGAGAGAGTTACAATAATCTAATAAATTACTTAAAACTACACTTTCATACATTACCTAGTTTTTTTTCTGCATTAAATCCAATAAATTGGCATAGTACTGTTTGGTAATCGTTTTTCCCTTTTCCAAGTAGTTAATGAAGATTACGCCGTGGGAATCCCAGAAAACCGTTGCCCTGGCTTTTCCGGCCGACGAACCCGTTTTTGTGTTTTTGGTGCACGTTTGCCTGGAGAAGTCCACTGTTTTGATTGTTCTTTCATTCCTGGCGTGTAGTGGTGTATCCAGAATTTATCAACTGTTACGAACCATCGTAAAAATTCACTTGCGTTACGCTTGAAGAGTTCCAAATTCTGCTTTGAAAACTTCACCCGAATCCGTTTTTGATCAATCGTCAGCAAACGCGGCAAACATCTTGCCGATAATTTTTTCATGCCCAAATGGTCGTGCAGGATTCGAATGATGCTATCATTTGAAATGGCTACTGTCTCAGCTATCTCACGAACCTTGAGCTCAGTGTCTTTTAAGCTCGTACGAAATTCAGTGAACCATTTTTGTACAATCCCATGCAAGGGAGCAAAGTCTCCATAATATTTTTTAAGTCTATCTTCAGTCTCCTTAATGGTTTTACTGCGCAAAAAATAGTGTTTTATCAAAACACGAAATTCACTGGTTTCCATTTTGAACAAATAACATAACCCAAAGTCCTTAGGGTCACTGTAAAAAAATCAATGTTTGACAGATCTGTCTAATTTTTTTTTCTGTGCCTAGAAAGAAACAAAGATGGTGGAAAAAACTCAATGCGATCCGAGCGCCATCTTGCATCAAAGTCAGTGACTTATCGAACAGCCCTCGTATACTGGATGGGTAGCCAAACCGTAGACCGCGGTTGACGGGTCCAACGCGTGGGCATTTAAAGTCAACGCCGACGCATATGCTTTAAATTAATACGCAATGCATGAATATCATTCTTAAAAAATCGCCCAAATAGTCGATGTGAGGCTTAAAGCTTAGTCTTTTGTCGAGTATTACTCCTAGGCATTTTACAGAGCCAAGTAAAAATAATGGGTTGGTAGCACGCGTAACCAGTTTCAGCGAAAAGTCGAACACATAGCCTATAAGTTTGGCCACCCCTGTTCTACAGGTCTAAAATTTGGGTCTGTTATAGTAGGATGTCGCTCTGTGCTTAAATCAACCAAGCAGACACAACAAGGTCAAACTATGTTGGGTGCCTGATGGGCACTCTGGTATAGAGGGGAATGAACTTGCTGATGAGCTTGTCAGGAAGGGTGAAGGGGGCAGTGCCATCATGCGGTACCAGCCATCATGCGGTACCAGGACAAAACTTAACAACACAATCATAAGTATGGCGGACCACAGACGGTCAAGACAAGAGGGACATAAAGTATCCACGGCTCTTTGGCCCGCCATATGCAGCAAAAAAAACAGGGTAATCCGTGGACTCAATAGGGCAATGTGAAGAACTCTAAAAGGAATATTCTCCGGTCACTGTCTGGCCTAGTTGTATTAATAAAAATATTACATAGGTAAAAAAAAGAATTTTTAAAAACAAGTAAAAAATAACTTTTTTCGGGTCACCAAAATTATTTTTTACTTTTCAGTTTATTTAAGCTTGTTTTTAAAAATTATTTTTTTACCTGTGTATATGTATATTTATTTTCTACTTTTTGGTATCTGAATTTTTTTTTACAAATTTACTTCGATGCATACACCGTATATTGGCTTGGGTGGGTTTGATATCAGAAAGTGTACTCAGAGTTTTTGACATTCTACTCGCCCTTTCATTTGATACCCATGTCAAGGGGGTTGGAAAGAAAAAATGAATCCGCCATCTTGGGGCGTCCACCATATTGAATTTAGAATGCCATCACTTGTTAATCTAATTCTGACTGTCAATGTCAATCCCTTCCATTTGATACCCATAATAAGAAGGTAGTGAATATAACGGTAATTGACCATCGTGGGGCGTGCGCCATATAAGATTTACAAGATCATCAAATATACTCACCCCAATTCTCAACATCGTATTTGTGAGTCGTATTCGACTAAAGTCGCATTTTGTAATAGCAAATACATAACAAAATACAGTTATGCTCGTATACTACTTACAAATACTACATTGAGAATTGGGGTGACTTTATTGTGTTGTCACCGGACTTATGCACGTGTGCAAAATTTCAGGGTGATCGGGTACCTGAAAGTGGGTGTAAAATCGATTCCTAGATTTGGTCCTCACAAAAATATAAATTTCGTTGGTTTACATTAACATATATATTTATTTGGTGAGTTTTAAATAAGCAAATACACTTAAACTTAAAAAATGATTACATTAAAAATGAATGGACTTCTTTTAACTTGCTGAGCAGTAGCTGGGTCTCACGGCGACACATTTTTTTGTTCCCTTATCAAAGTATGGGGTACTGGCGGGGCATTCGTACATAATAGAAAACATGTTACCGTCCAGTTTTTCGCAAAACACATATCTAAAAGGGAAATCAATTTAAATTCATCAATTCTATCAACAAATCCGATTTTACTTTACGTCTTGCAAGATGTATCGCTCTTGTTAGGATGTAAGCCTGTAGGCAGTCCATCAGTACATGACTTTGTATATTGTGTAGTAGGATCTGATGTCGTTGTTTCCTCATCGGGACATGTTGGTTTAGACTGCACAAAACAAATATATAATATATGTATTTTATTTAGGTACATTTTGTTTATAAAAATGCTAACAAACGAGTATTATTACTGAGTAAAAATCATCCGCCGGTCTTACAAGTTCCAGTTAAGTGCATTTTTAACAACAAAAAGTATGACAGAAACTAGACTGACGGACAAAAAATAATGCGGGCCAATTGGTGACCAACAAAATTTGAAAAATGATCCGAATTATTGAACAAATAAAAAGGAAAGGACAAAAATAAGTTATACATTTACAAATAACATACCGAACAGGAGTCAGTGCAGATTCCAGTGGTTGCAAGATAAGAAGCAATGTTGCAGACTTTATTTTCTCCACAGGAAATCGGCATGTTACCAGGCTCGCCATCTGCACTGCAAAGAACAAACTCAGTTCTACTAATGCAAGCAAATGGAGAGGTGCCGCACGATTTGCATTCCTCTGGATCTGGACACACTGGTGAATTGTCAACTTCCGATAAACATAATCCTGCTGCGTCGGTACAAACCGTACCAGGATCACAGACTCCTATATAGTCTGATATTGTTGTACCTGAAATGTAATCCCAAAATAGTTAAAGTTCCATCCACCCACTCAAAAAAGTCGAACCAAAACAAATTTTATAGGCTGTTGCATTAATGCAGGCCGCATGATTCGTGCTCACACAATCATTACAACCCGCATAGGCAGTATTCGTTATAGCCAGTAGTCCCAAAACAACAACAAGGATTAACTTTAAAAGAAAAAAGAAAAAAAAAGATGACAATTATGTGTAATTTTGTAACGGCTTACGGATGTTAAATGTTTGAACCTACTTTGGCCATTTTTAATCAGTGATGTTTCGAAAGGCACTTTGAATGTTTTTATGGTAAAAGAATTCCCAAACCTAATCTTTTATATACTAAATGAGATGAAAACTGGGCTAATTTTTGTTATCATTTCTTAAGCAAATTCCATTGAAAGCGTGGTACATTTGTACATACCTGTCCAAAGTCGTATGCAAATTTTTGCCGTCGACGATAAGGTTTTAGTGTCAACAAATAAAATGTCTTTTTGACGATGCCGAATGTACGAAAATAATTAGAATCTGCCGCCACCCAAATAAAAACATTAAGTAATAAAGAGTTAACAATTATTGTATGCACATAAACGTATACTATGTATAATCTTTTGTTAACAGCTATGTATATGGCATATGAATGCTTTCAGAGGACTTACTCCACAATCATGCGAAACCGCGCAAAGCGAAGTATGAATTTAACCCTCACACGTTCTTTATTAACCGGGGTTTATATGGGCACTTTCATTATATCATATCTTGGATACTTTTGAACTAAATGTCTTTTCATTCAGACTCAGTGACTAAATATTTGATATTTTTCGAAAAATATAGAAAAAAATAAATGTTGACAGTTTTTCGACTGATTTTTCGTCAAATGGTAGCAAACGTACCTTATTAACCCAGGTTAATATTTTAACTTTTGTATGAAAAAATTCTGAATTTGTCCTATAGTTCTACTTTTTTTTAGGAAAACATAGCTACATACATACATACATACATGCCTACGAGTTTGTATGTATATATATAAACATATAGATATATATGCACATATGTATATACCGATGTTTTTACATATGAGTATGTTGCACATACAGTTTCAGTTGGATGGTATCTACAAGCTACATCTTCAAATTTGTGAACGAAAGAAACCAATTTGTTGTTTATTACATTTCAGTACCTCTATGAACATGCATAGGTAAGTTACTATGTTCAGTACATTGTACATATTACATTTATAGATTAGTAGTTTCGAACTTCGTCATTGTCAAACTACGCACTTAGGCTTCATTCACTGTATGCAACTCTTTCGTGTTGCTCTTTTCAATTATTTTTTTTTTTGCTGATAACATAATATGAAGCAAGAACCTCTAATGAAGATTCTTCCTGAGAAGCATCATCAGCCAAAAATGGCTAGAAGGTCTAGGTATTGTGTTCAATTTGATCAATTGGAATACCTAAAATGCGATTTTTAGTGTTACTTTGCCCACATTTCGAGGAATTCGAGCTCTTCTAGCTATTGTAGGCGTACAAAAATGCTTCATCAACTCTTCAAGAAACTCTCTGCGTTTGCTCGACTGTCTTGTCCATGATATTGTAAAATAGAGCCAGCGGTTTGTTTTCATCTTAGTTGTGTTTTGACCAAGCATTTGATTAATCACATCCACACCTCCTTTTGTTAAAGACTGTATGCTATCTTCTTCATCATCAGAATGAAGTGTATCAATAATCGATTTCAAGTATTATCGGTGTACTTCGTGTGCCAATCTTGAAGAAAAATCATATCATGTATCAAATTGCACACCCTAAATCTACCTATCTAATTGTATGTGATGTGTTAATACTTTACATGGATAATGCCCACACTTGAAAGAAATTTAAATTTTATTTTGATCCATTTTTACACGAATGAAATTCACAAGTGTACTGATTGAATATGATTGTCAAACAAATTTGATAAGGAAATTCGCTCAATTCACATAAAATTAAATTTTCCAATGTAAATCGTACTAATGGGGGATTTCCCTTGTTATTTTCCAGGTGCGCAAAAAATATAATTTGCAAAATTTATTCAAAAAACTACAAAGAATAATTAAAAGGCAGGCAGGAAGTAAGAATTTTGTTTTTGTAGACCATAGAGCCCATAGAAAGAGGAAGGGAATAAAAATATTAACCTGAGTTAATAAGGTACTGATTAAGGGGCAAAAACTGTCGCCCGTGTGAGGGTTAATGTAAGTTTCGTTCCTGAAAAATTAAATGTTGTCGATTCGAGAGAAAAAAACCTCCGTAAGATATTCGGTCCCGTCTGCGTTAACGGGTTTTGGAGAAGAAGATTCAACCACGAACTCTACGAGCTGTACAGCGATATCGACTTGGTCAAAAAATTGCGTATTGGGCGTTTAAGAGATGGCTAGGACATGTAGTGCGTATGGACATAGAAAGAGGAAGGGAATAAAAATATTAACCTGAGTTAATAAGGTACTGATTAAGGGGCAAAAACTGTCGCCCGTGTGAGGGTTAATGTAAGTTTCGTTCCTGAAAAATTAAATGTTGTCGATTCGAGAGAAAAAAACCTCCGTAAGATATTCGGTCCCGTCTGCGTTAACGGGTTTTGGAGAAGAAGATTCAACCACGAACTCTACGAGCTGTACAGCGATATCGACTTGGTCAAAAAATTGCGTATTGGGCGTTTAAGAGATGGCTAGGACATGTAGTGCGTATGGACATTCACGCTCCCGCTGTCAGCGCAGCAGAGAACAACCTCGCCTTAGGTGGTGCGCACAAGTACCAATAACCAGTGCTCCAACAGAGAGTAGGGTAAGGTGTTAACAGTGGATCAATTTTTACTTACTGCGCCGTTGAGCTCGCATTTATAATAGTATAGCCATGACATTTTTTTCACAGCTTTTTCAATATTTTGTCTTCATTTTAAGCCCAAAATCTCAAAGCCTTATTAATGTTGAGGTAGTGAAAAAATTAATTGAAATTACCCTTCCCATGTGATCCAGTGTGTACTATGGGTGTACACAGTGAATCAGTGCATGGTACACAGTGAAACAGGGATTTAAAATCAATTTATTTAGTAAAAACATAAGTTTTTTTCATAACATATACATATTTATTAATTCGTTTTATTATTTAGGGATAGACAAAAGAATAAAAACGAAAATAAAAACTCTTCAAGTATTAATACAAAAATAAATAAAAAAACCTTAACAGTTCTTGTAAAAATATCACAAAACGTTACTTTTTTGCACGAAAATAAAAGAAAAATAAAACTGGTTATTCAGTTGCTAATAATTATTGCTAGCGAACATCCAGATTTGAAAAATTAACATGTATTGAAAATTTTGAATTCTGGAGCCTCGAAATGCTACCATGTTCATGATTCACTGTGTACCACTTTCAACTGATTCACTGTGTACAATGTTGTCATTTCGTAAAAACATGTTAATGATTTATAAAATATTTCCCCAAAGTAAACAAATCGACAAAAATTATTAAGTCTATAAAAACAAAAGTACGAATATTAAACTCAAATGAAGTTACAATACGCACTTTTTTAATAAGATCAAAAATAAAACAGAAAAAAAAAATTACTTACCTATGCAGAAAACACAAACACACGAGAATAACCACCTTCGACAATGCGATCGCGCAGACCGTTAGTCTGTTGCGAGGGGAAGTAAAAATGTGTCCTTTTCTCATTTCCAGATTCATTTTAAAATAAAAACAGACATTATGAGAGCTATTAATTCACTGTGTACTCTGATTCACTGTTGACACCTTTACCCTACTCGAAATATTAATACAAAAAACACAATAGGTTGAGCTTAAAGTCGAAAAATTTACGCTACGCATAGAGTTGTAAAATAGATGTCCAGTTTGAAAAGCCAAAAAAGAAATGCGGTGTAAGAATTTTTGTCCAACTTATGCAGGTTTCCAACTTATAAGGGTGTTTATTTTTATATTTTATTTTTTGAAATAAAAATTAAAGATCAACATATTGCACACGATGAAACAAGAACGAACAACTGAAAACCCAAAACATATGTACATGTCAGATACAATCAATAAAAAATACTAGGTAGTGTGTGTGCCCGTGCGAGAACTCTCGCAAGAGAAAATCCAACCACCGAAACACACTTCCACACTTCCCATCAGCGTTGCCGTTTGGGATGCTTTTGCGTCATTTTGACTCTCTTTCGGCGATGGGACCCGAGACCCCACTTAAAAAAAAAACTGTGAATTTGACGCATTTTGCTAATATAGGACCCTATTTTAATTTCATGTCTCTTTTGTGTTACTTGTATAACATAGTATTATACTTCGCTCTTCAAATACACCCATTTTGTTCAGCCAGAGATAAAATCAGAAAATATTTTTGAAACTCAGAATTTCCTTCCCAAAAACTAAAAACTCGTTCTGTATACCTGTATAAAATAAGTATGTATACCTCGGAATTGTTTATGTTTTACAATATACTTTATGTTTAGCAATAGAATACAGATTTTCGAAATATTGCATTTTTTTCATACAAATATAAGTGGGACCCTTTTTTGCTTCTGGAACCCTTATTTGGACGCTTTCTGAATTTTGCTCACGGCAACGCTGCTTCCCATCCAACATCCAAACTGTCCATATGATTTCCATCTGTTAACAAATATTTCCCATATGATTCCCAAACAGCAAATATTAGGTCTGTTCCCTTACTTTCTGCTCCAAAAATAGTAAGTTATTAAATTGCATGAAGTGGGGGTAAAATTCTCTCAGAGTAAGGCAAGCTTACGAAAAAGTAAAGGAATGCGATTAACCACAAAAGTTGCAATAAACGAAATGTCATAAACATAATATGTGAAGGAAACGTTAACAAACTGGTGGTGTTGTAGAATTTTAGATTTTACAGCAGAGTATACTTTTGATAATATTCCAGATCCAATATATTGCTAGATGCTAATTTCAACATTAAGAACATTCAACTTTCATCTATGTTCCTTTTCTTTCTATTATTTTAATTTTGCATACTTCAAAACAAACAAAACAGCTGACTTTGGCACATAGTTCACTTTCTAGTTTCTACCGGCTGAAATTTGTCCAGTAAGAATGAGTAAGATTTTTTAGTGAGGGGAGATTTTTACTCTCTCGCTCCCTCTCTCTTTTACTACTTTTCTGTGTAAAGGAACGCGGTTTGTATAGAATGCATACAAATTCATAAGAATCAGTAACAATTTTCAAGTGAAGGAACAGAACTATTATATCAACCAAAATGAGTGAACTTTTAAAACAACAAACACCTCCCATATGATTTCCATCTGTCAACTGATGGAAATCCCACGGAAATCATAGGCGAAGTGTTTATTCTTTTGGGAGTTCAATGTGGGTAGGATATTCGTTTTGTTTTTCAATGTGTTAAAATTTATAAAAAGAAAGTGCAATTCATCACCGCTCCAGGAAATTCTCTTTCTATTGACACCTCATTTGTTAAGATTGGTTAAGTGTGAGAGCCGCAAATGTACATAGATTTTAAATGATCACTTTCTTTGTTTATTTAAAAAGTCATCTAACATGGGAGTAGATGTTGATCGTCAACACTGGGCTTTGTAAAAAAAAAACAACCTACAATTTCTTCAAATATTTTATCAACAAGGTGGAACTAAATAAGTATTATTAAGCCATAACACTCATGTGAACATTAGAGTAGAATCAGTAATTTCGCGAACATAACATCTTCCAAAGCACAGTTGGTTGAGACCGCTATCTCAACAATCCAATAAAACAAATTGAGTTCAAGGTTAATATCACATCCGAGTGTTGTATTTGTTTGTTTTCTTTTTTTTTTTTAATATCTTTATTAGTTTATGATGTGTAATTAGTTCTTTTGTGTGAAGGAACCGCATCAAGTTTGCCAAAAACGTGGAACACCTAATTACGACTATGATTCAGTTAATTTTGCTTAGGTTGAATTCTATGAAAGTAAAAGTAACACCGGTAGATTTTCCAAGTGATTGTAAAACAGATTTACAATTCCATGGAGTTTGATATCAGTTGCTGATTTAAAAATAGATATTTGCTTTGGAGTGAAATTTATACGGTGACAACAGCGCAAATTTGGAGTGTGTAGGCTGTTTGGTGAAGTACCTTGAACTGTTAGAGGTATTTTTTTTTTTGGTTCATAGCCGAGGACATCTAAGTGACTCAAGACAACTCGACAGTAAGAAATGTTAATTGGTATAAGAACGTGCGTATTCGTAACCCTCTGATCGCTTGATAGTCTCTGCCAGAAATTGGCATGAGTACTCGTCTATCCTTGGCCAATCTCCCAGGTACCACGAGCGCATTGACTTTAGAATGGAGGGTATACATAAACATGTGGACAAAAGTCTTTCTGGAGCATTATTGTCTATTTCAAGTTGTCCAGCGTTCATTTTGACTGATCACAAAAAAAAAAAAAAACAAGTAGATTGTACTAAATAAGATTTAATTTTTATTAGAATAGATATGGAAAAGGGGTTGCAAATAATTATAAAAAAATAATGTCACGATCATTTCGAGAAATGACTCGGTCAGAAAACTTTTCTCGCAAAAGAGCAATAGTTTTGCTCTTTGTAGGGCACAAATCCATATTTTTAAATTCCGGTCATCAATATTCATTGATCATGGTTCGATAGCACAATCCTCCTGCCCAAAAACCGCACCAATCAGGATCATGTTGTGAATAGAGAGGCTTTTCGACAATCATTCTTGGATTTTCGAAGTTTGCCCGGGAAGAAAGAGCTGCGTAATTTCTGGCCATTTCAAATTGCAGGTGAACGTGATGAATATAAGTCTTGGCGTCCGAAATGCCGCACATATGTCAATGCGTCCTACTCATATTCGGGCATACTGCATATGCGTAAGGGTTCCAACATATGTATGTCGCTGGGAGAACTGTCAACCGGCCGATGTTTGCTGCTGCAGCGTCTGCATCCAAACTGATGTCATCTCTCAACTCAAGTGGATGTACATAGGTAGTTAGGTACTCTTCCGAACGCAATTTAGTTTGATTGAATCGGCTGAACAAAAAAATGTAACACGCACACACAAATGGCTGCGAGAAGCAGGCCCAGGTTCACCCCGAGCTGTAGCTCCACGTAAAGATAAAAAGAATCGGATGAACAAGCTGAAGTGTTCTGTTTCTTTCTTGACGTAGGCCTAGGCATATCGACGAAATACTGTTGCGCTGTCTTAACAGATGATTGTCGATACCCGGGCGAATCATCAAGCGATGTGCATAGAAGTTCATGCTGCTGACTTTCTTATTTGTTTTATGGCCTGAAAGATAATATTATTTCGTGAGGGACAACATTAACCGATTGTCAATTCCGTAGTGTTTGTCATTTCTTAGAATCAATATTTCCCTCGCTCCTTCCCATACAAAATGGAATTCTCAGATATCGCCACCCCCACCATCCACCCGCCAGTGTCGTAGCTGGTGTCATGAGCGCCTTTAGCAAGATTTTAATTTTCCGACCCATATGACTTATTTTCTAGGATGTGAAAACAATACAATAACTTTTAAATTGTACCTAGTTTAAATTATTTATGCATTTCGGCATAAAATTAGTTTTTACTTATGCTACTATTACTAAGGAAGGGAAACAGTAGGTACAATACGAGTTCGTTCATTTAGGCATTATAAAATCTTTTAAAAGTTTACTGTTCTGGCTTTTTTGAGGCTAATTTGTTAACAATAAGGTCTACATTAAAAATTTTGCAATACCATATTCAATCGATAGTATAGCGAGATTACACAAATATTCTTGACCCATCTACGATCGTAAATAATTTTTTATTAATTTTAATTTGGTGAAAAATCTTTCACAGCTGGCAAAAGTCACGGGTGGCACCGATAACTGGTCACTAAGCACATTATCTTCATGGCAATTAAGAAGTGCAATGTAATCTGCATCTTTTAAATCAGGCAATAAAGATTTTATTTGGTGTTTTTAGCTTTCAATATCTAAATACAACTCGTTGACATTCAAATCATCTTTGGGTTTTAATACGAGATCAGCTGCGGCTTTCTTCAGTGGAGGTTTGATGTAACGAAAATCCTGTTAAGCTAGAGCAGCTAAGCTTTGAAATCTGCATTTCTACTCTAGTGCACAGTGAAGCTGAATTTTCAACATTTAAAGTCGAGTCACTATCGCCTCATCATCATTCAACCTTTCGTTTACGCTTTTCGGAAAACAAGTATCGCCTGTGGTCGAAATTCGACCAATTGTGCGAGAGAAACGCACGTTTTAACATTTATTATTTTACTTATATTAGACACAATATATTGGAATAAAACATTAAGTTTAAAAAACTAAAACCCGACTACGGAAGAAACCAACTAAAAAGTACGAAACAAGATGAAACGAAACAATGATATTCAGAGTACAGCCGTAGTTGCATGCCGCTTTGTCCAACGAATGCGTAATTATATAAATACGTTATTGTACCGGCATGCGACCACGGCTATACTCTGAAAATCACTGTTTCGTTTCATCTTGTTTCGTACTTTTTAGTTGGTTTCTTCCATAGTCGGGTTTTAGTTTTTTAAATTTTATGACTTTTTAGTTTCAAAAAATATGTATAAGTACCTAAGCAATGTCGTGTTCTAAATACTTGTCAAACCCTTTCATTTGATACCCATATTAGGGATTTAGTAAAGATAACGGAAATCCACCATCTTGGGGGGCGTCTGCCATATTGAATTTAGAATGACGTCATATCGTATTGTATTCTACTCGCCAAGCCCTTTCATTTGATACCACTATCAATGCGGTTGTAAGGACTAGTCGGGTAAAAAAGAAAAAAAAATAAGAGGTAGTCCGCCATTTTACTTGGTGCGCCCGCCATATTGAATTTTTCTGTGACGTCACATAGCCTAGGATACTCCCTATAAAGACGAATCCAACGACACCTCATTTGTTGCAATCGTCCCATAGTTTCGGCTGTGCGAGGTGACATCCTTACATACATACAAACAAACAAACAAACAAACAAACCCAGCCTGTTGAAATCATAACCCTTCCTCTGCGTAGTCGGGTAAAAACAAATACATACCGCACTGACCCTTTTCACAACCTTTCCAACAAAAAAAAAAAAAAAACCAAGCGAATATGTTGTGTTTAAAAGTGTTGAACTGTTTTGCCTTTGACTGTTTCTAAATATAATGATTCTGGTTCTTTCGATAGCTCTAAGTAGATTTTTTGCGGAATCAACACAGCTCTCTGTGATTTTTCTGAAATTATTCAAAAAATCAACAAGGCCCTGTAAGTATTTTGATGCAACCACAGTGGACGGTTTTTCCTGTAAAATGCGATTAATGTTGTCTATACTTCTAAGAAGATGATCCCATATGACCAATTAACAAATTAATTCGAAATTTATAATTTCATCGGTTCCTTCTGGAATGGTGTGTAATGTTATCATTATGTGCGCCCCCCTGAAGGGGACCCGGTAGGCGCCCGCCTTGCCAGCCCCCTAGCTGAGACCCCTGAAAGTATGCAATTTCAGGTTTTCACGATCCAACTAACTTATCTTGAGATTTTAAGAGAAAATGGTATGAAAATTACGGTTTTCGTGGGTAATCTAATAAAAGCTTTGCAGATGGGCTGGACAGACTTCTGGAAGAATATTTCTTTGTCAGCTCACGATGGGATCCCAAATTTTGTCAGAAGTAAAAGGACTACGAAAGGATTGTGGAACATTGGAATCCCGACTATCAGAAAAACTATTTAAAGAAAAAAACGACCAATGTTGTGAGAAAATATTTATATGGACTCTGCCATTTTGATAAGCAAATTGGATAACAAAGACTCTTTGCGGAGAGAATGCATATACAGCTGACAAATTAAAACTTTCTGATTTATCATTTTATCCTCACGATTCTGCGACTCAACATGGAATATTGTTATTTGCTATCTTTACTATTTATTTGTAACTTCGCAGGAAAAGATTACAGTTAATACTATTGACTGAAATGTTTATGGTTTATATGTGACACCACCTGGTGACAAATTGATAAGATTTTTCTGTTAAAACTGTTTTGGATAGTACCAAAGTGCTGCGTACTTTACTTAGTAGGCATCTGTTAGGTAGGCTTATAGTTAGAAGAATGATCTTGAAAGCTGCTCTCGTGGTAAGAACATTGTTTTGTAATTATTCGATTAAGCTAATGATTGTGCAAAGGGTTTAGTTTTACTCGTAGACTATGCTCTAGGAAGTTGCGGAGTATGTCAAGAGAATCAGGTGCTATGTCATAGTGAGACAACGTTTTCCGTTTGTATTGGAGGTGAGTTTGTTTTCTTTCTCCATGAGATATGTTTATCTAGTAAAGATTTTCTAGGAACAACCTCCGACATAATAATCACTTGCCCGAAGAATAAAGTATGCAGCGACCAGCCCAGTATCTGTGTTTCGAAAGAAGATGATTCTGTGATGGCAAGTTGTATTATGGGCTGCGGCATATGCAACCCATATACAAAATTGTTTGCCTGCCTAAGTAAGACAACGTTTGCTTTTTGCTTTGGTGAAGATGAACCGTTTTATGCATCCAGAACAAGCTGTTCCGATGGCTTTGTGTGTGATCTAAGCAGTCGTTCTATTTGTGTCGAAAATAATACAATAAGCAAGCCATCATGTGATGAGGAAACCGATATATCCACTGAAACTACGAGCAATCCATTAGAACCAACTGAGATATATGAGCAGAGTTCGCAAGATAGCACAACAACAAGCGCAAGAGATGTAGCAACGTTTTGCTCTGAAACTGCAACTGTCGGGACATTCAAGGCGGAGGGCGACACTACGTGTACGAAGTTAGTAGTTTACTTACTAATTAATTAATTGATGTATTATTTTCAATATTTGCTTTGTTCATTATTAAGGTATTACATTTGTGTGACATATCGAGGCGGATACAGAGGTTACGCTTACACTTGTGACAATCCAAATTACTTTAATTCCGAGACGGGTTGGTGTCAGAAAGCTTTACCAGATAATTGTTAATAAAAATAACATCAGCATTAATGCAACTGTTATAGTACCTACACATTGACATACATATACCTATGTATGAATATCTATTATCTATTATAATATTTTATTCCGTGCTCATAATTTCTAATAAACTTAAATTTTTTTTAAACTTTTAGTCCAGTGCAATTAGTCATTTCATTATAATTGAAATATGACGGAACCCAGGTATAATGAATGGATTTGAATGATTTTGTACTATAAACTGAAGAGTTTACTCATTAAAAATTACCGCTATTTTTTAAATCCGTAAATTTAAGCAAAAAAAATCAAATGTGAGTTTGATCAAGGTTTAAATTTTAACGGCTTATGTTATTCGTTCTTAGGTTTTAAATACAATGAAAAAAAAAGTAGTGTCTAGGGAAAGAGTGCGCAGTGCTTTCTTACCCAGTATTTAACTTTTTATATGCTGATTACCGCAGTGAAACCGCCGTTTCAAACCATTCAAACTTCAAAAACTGTGACTTAAAATGGTTGCGTACCCACTCCTCTGCGCACTCTTACCCTGACTTCGGGGCAAGAGTGCGCAACTTGACATACTTTGGTTTTTTGATGGAAACATTTGAACCATTAAAAAAAATATAAAATATTTTTGCATAAATTTGATCCTTAAATATAGAGCTACCAAATAATAAGCTTGTTTGTTTGTTATCTGTTGTAAAATTTTAAGAATTTAAGCCCGAAGTCCAAAATGCACACTCTTGCCCCGAACGACTATACAGATATCAAAAAAATCTACCAGTAGATATTTTGGAATACATTGCGGAGGAGACTGGCCTTTACACTTTTACAGACAATGACGTATTTGGCGCAGTATTTGATGGCAAGCGACAAATCCAGACATGCAAAACAGCTTGCAATATGGCGTCGGTATTTATCATTTAAATAAGCTTTTAAGAGTTCAGCTTTGATATGCATTATCTATCTCTGCAACAGACTTTTTTTTCCGTACAAATTACTAGTTAAATTAATCAGATTGAAATAACCAAATGGGTGCCTAACAAACACAGATCAACGACTAACGATTAGTCATAAGAGCCATAACTGACCGAACACAATGGTGACGCTGTAGTGGAAGTAGAAAGTTGAAGTTGGCTGAACTTTGCGCTTCACCATACAATTCATACTAGAGCATCAGCTTCGCATTGTGTTCGCGCTATAGGTTTTACGTGTATTTTAACTTTGACAGCGCTGCCTACTTCCACTACAGCGTCACTATTGTGTTCGGCCAGTAAATCTCTACAGTACAGCTTCTGACAGCAGGTGACATTTACTATTAAAACAAGGGAGGGAGGAAACAAGTGCTGCCAACATAAAACCGTTATTATTTGAGTTCACCAAGCCCTGGTATAAATAGCTAAGTAGAAGGTGCATTTCGTAGATCATCATAGGCAATAGGTGGATGAAAATACCGTTGTCGGTTTGAAGTGGCATGCCACTGTAACGAAATAAATAAAATACAAATTTTATATTTAACAAATAACTTTATTTAGTTATTGTATGTTATAGAAAAGTTGTTAAATTTTGCCAACAACAAAAATTAAAGTCAAATCGTTAACTCTGTTTAGTTCGTAATTTACTTTAATAAGTACATAAATGAGTTTAACAGTTATTAGGTAGCGTATTCTGGCATGCAGCCGTTTCGGCATTGAAGTAAGTTCCAGTAGGACAAGTGTACGAATATCCTCTAAAAGAACCATTGGAAGTCGTACAAATGTAATACCTTAAAATGTGAAAAAATATGTTATACATGTACAGATAAATTGACCGTTATTTACTCACTTCGTACAAGTTTCGTCGCCTTCAGCTTTATATGTTCCAGTACTTGCGGTCTCGGTGCAAAAAGTTGATGCATCTCGAGGAGCACGTGTTGTTGTTTCCACAGTGGTAGTTGTCGGTTCTGTTTCAGTTGTATCCGGAATTGTGTTGAAAGTTGAAGTATCATCCACTGGTGTATCTGTCGTAGATGAAGCAGCTGCACAGCTATTAGGTAGCTCATTCTGGCAAGCAGCTGTTTCGTCATTGAAGTACTTTCCAGTAGGACAAGTGAACTCATATCCTCTAAAAGAACCGTTGGAAGTCGTACAAATGTAATACCTGAAAATGTAAAAAAAAAAAAACAAATGTTATACATGTACAGATAAAATGGCCGTTATTTACTCACTTCGTACAAGTTTCATCGCCTTCTGCTTTATAAGTTCCAGTACTTGCGGTCTCGGTGCAAAACGTTGGTGCATCTCGAGGAGCACGTGTTGTTGTTTCCACAGTGGTAGTTGTCGGTTCTGTGTCAGTTGTATCCGGAATTGTAAAGGAAGTTGAAGTATCACCCACTGGTGGATCTGTCGTAGATGAGACAGGTGTTGTTGATGGTGGATCTGTCGTAGAAGGA
The DNA here is from genome assembly GCA_949775065.1 of Brachyopa scutellaris. Lineage (NCBI taxonomy): Eukaryota > Metazoa > Arthropoda > Insecta > Diptera > Syrphidae > Brachyopa > Brachyopa scutellaris. The sequence goes on from OX459113.1 coordinate 117,430,255, forward strand.
TCTTGTGTTGTTGATGTACTATCACCTCCCGGTGGACCTGTGGTAGATGAATCAGGTGTTGTCGATGAAGTATCACCTCCAGGTGGATCTGTCGCAGAAGGATCTTGTGTGGTGGATGTACTATCACCTCCTGGTGGATCTGTGCTAGATGAAACAGGTGTTGTCGATGAAGTATCCCCTCCCGATGGATCCGTTGCAGAAGGATCTTGTGTTGTTGATGGACTATCACCTCCTGGTGGATCTGTGGTAGATGAAACAGGTATTGTTGATGAAGTATCACTTCCTGTTGCATCTGTCGCAGAAGGATCTTGTGTGGTGGATGTACTATCACCTCCTGATGGATCTGTTGCCGACGTATCATCTGTTCCACTACCACCCCCTGCTTCGGTTGTGAATGAATCATCAGGCGTTGTGAACTCTCCATTTCCGGTAGAATCAGTTGTTGATTCTGATGGCGTGACTAAATCATTACATGACGGCTTGCTGTCGGTATCTTTGACACAAATTTTCCTACTACTCAGATCGCACACATAACCATCTAAGCAACTACCTCCCGACTGGTAAAACGGCTCAGCTTCACCAAAACAAAACGCAAATTCTGTCTGGCTTACGCAAGCAAATACTTTTTTATATGAATCGCATATTCCGCAGCCAGTAATACAAGACGGGCTCACTGAATCATCGCTTTTTGGAGCACAAATCTCTTCCCGATCAGTACATACTGTGTCCACAGGACAACCGACAACCGAATCAGTGGGGTTTCCTTCAAGAAAAAAACCAACGGCTCGATACTTCTTTCAAATCAGAAATAAAAAAAAAACTCTTACCGTCGACACAAAGCGAAAATGTCACATCACTGTGGCATGCCACAAAATTCGATTGGCAGATGCCGCAACCTCCGAAGGCGTTATCTACAAGAAAAATTAACAACTTTTACGCAAATATTAACTTTGCAAATAATACAAGTAATTTTATTCTGTTACTTACAAAAAATGATATTCTGGAGAGCATTGCTAGTCTAGCCGACTGCTGTACACTAAATGAGTAAACATAATCAAGTGGCTTTTAAAAGACAAATCTTATCATTTTGCTCGGTTTATTTGAGCGGATGTAATGTAATCGAATTTAATTATAATACTTTCTAACTAAAATCAATCTGTCATTTATTGGAACCTCATAAATTGGGGTGTGTTTATCTTTTTATAATATCTTCAACTCAGGCGTGCTGAAAACATACGAGTACCTAGTCCAGAAATGAATCATTTTGTTAAAATAAGTCCTGTAGTAAAAAAGATGTGGAACTAAAGATTACAATTTACAATTACGGACACACCAACCAAACGTGTGACAAGTGCTTACCTTACATTTACGTAGAGGACAGTATGTATAATACCTATACTTACTTAGTTGGCGCTACAGCTCGAGGTGAACCTGGGCCTGCTTCTCGCAACCATTTGTGTGTGCGTGTTATATTTTTGCACGAATGGAAGGGACCTACAGTTTTTTGCCGACTCCGAACGGCGAGTTGAGAAGCTTAATCGTGACAAATGATACTCTTTGATGCTTGTCAGACATTCGAAAGAGGTGGTCACTGTGAAAAACTTTTAGGTGTTTGCGGCGGGATTCGAACCCAAGACCGCTGGCTCAGTAGTCCGACGCACTAACCACTTGCGCTACGGTATAATACCTATAATGCCGGTAATTAAACAAAAGATGGCATTCTGCGTTTCGAAAAAAAATGTAGGTACAATTGCACTACTTCCGCTGCTCAGTCGGATTGATGTGCTAGTCGGTGCCGTAACATAAGGCCATATATCAAAATATTTCAAGATATGGCCTTATGACGCTTTCATAAGGCGACATAAAGCCATATTTCGGGGTATGGCCCTATGTCACTTTTCGAAAGTGACTTAAAGCCATTATGGCTTTATGTCACTTTGAAATGGATATTTTTCCTTACCTTACCTTCCCTTAATTTCAATCAGCCCTTGAACCATCTTTAAAAGTTCAAAATTATTAAGATGTAGCATGATTTTATAACAACTGTAAATACTCATTTTTAAATAAAAACAATTATGTCTAGAAGAATGAAATTAATTAATTTTTAGCGCTTTTGACAAATAATACCATAGTTTTGGTATTATTAACAATTTATCTACAAATTGAGCAGAGAATGGGATTGTTACTTCAGGTTTTCAGCGTAAAATAAAGATCATACTGAGAAATTCGCGCAAATTTTATTTATAAAATGTCTTTTCTCAAATTTTCAAGTACTAGAATTTTACTTATTTTCTTATTATCTAGCTATGTAGCCATAGGTAGATTATGAAATATTAAAATTTGGGAGAAGGGACTTTTAACTTTTAGTTTTTGAGAATTGAAGAAAATAAAACTAACTAAATCGCGCGATTTTCTTTTATAAGTTCAAAAACTTATAAAATTGTCAAAAACTAGAATTTTTTAGTTTCTTTTCTTATTAGCGATTTTTTTAGTTTTATTTTCACAAATTCTCAAACTCTAAAGTTTTATAAGTTTCTTTTTTCCAATTCTCAAGTACTGGAATAGCTGAAAAGGGTTTGAATGCCTAATGGAAATCCAGAATTTTCTTTTAAGTCCTATCTTTCCAAAAACTTTGAAAATTATGTCCAATATTCGACAAAAAAAATTTCCCACCCCATCGGGACATACATAAGTCCCTAATTCAATTTGGGTCTTATGTCCCACTTATGTGGGACTAATGTCGCTGCTCCAACGCAACCATTTGTGTGTGAGTATTATATTTTTCCACCTATTCTTCCTTTTCAAAGATATTGCATAAAAAATGCACTTGTCAGCTTTTTACAATATTTAAATCACAATTCTACGAGTGTTTCTTGACACTTGTCGTGTTCTGTTACAGAAAGAGGGAAATTATATAATCATCTTTCCCCTCGACAATTGTCGAAGTCTTCACGGACTTGTCGATTTGTGTTACACAATTTTTTACAAGTTGTCGAAATTCACTTGTCCTACAAGTTACTTGTCGCGTTCTGTTACAGGCCCCTGATCATCGACTTCTTAAAGTGATCCACGATACCTTATCTCCAGGAGAGCGAACTTTTTCCAGAAGTGGCAGCAAATAAGTGAGGAACTAGGAGTTGAGTTGTCTTTAAGATGGGAAAATAGATCCAGCTGGACTGTGGCCGTCGTACATGTCAATTTGCTTGATCATGCCTTCGAAATCAAACATCTAAATTTATTATTATGAAAACTCCTTTTTATTTAAATAAAGTGTAAGGTTCTCGATAATTAATGCGTTCAGTCATCACTGGTAGCACATTCAGTCTAATATTATTCGTATAAATAACAATTACAAATATTTAACATATCTAACAATTAGCTGGTCTTTCACTTTGACACTTGTTCGTTTCTTCATTGAAGAAAGTGTTCCCGGAACAGGTGTACTTAAGTCCCAAATACTGCCCAGATAAAACGTAGCATAGGATGAATCTGGAAAATAGGTAGTTTAGAAGCTTTGCGGCTTGGATTTATATTAAGAATACTTACTCTTGACAGGTTGGATCATTTTCAGACCTATAAAGCCCTCCAAGTTGCTTATCTCTGCAGAATTCCGTTTCATCTCGTGGATTTTGGGTCGTTGAAGTAGTTTGGACAGCAGGAGTAGTAGAATCGTCTATAGTAGTTACTTCAGAAGTACTCGAAGTTCTCTCGGTGGAGGATGATATTTGATCCGTTGAAGAACTCGTCTCATCTGTTGTTATAGTGCTGTCACTGGTGGTGGAGTCTTTTGTTGAAGAAGTTTCGTCAGTTGGATCTGATGGTATTTCTTCAGTCGGACTTGAATTTTCAGTTGTTGTTGGTGGAACCAAGGTGGTTGGGTTTTGAGTGACTCCGTCATAGCATGATGGCTAAAAAAATTGGTTCTTTAAATTAATAAATCACTTTGCTACTAATTCAAACTTACATAAGCCTCAGAAGCTGAAGTACACACTTGCCTGCTGTTAAGATTGCATACATAGCCTGCAGGACATGCACCGGACGCGCTATAATTAGGAACATCATCACCAAAGCAATAAACGTACACAGTCTCACTTATGCAAGCGAATAACTTTCCAGGAGAATCGCATAAACCACATGTCTTCTCACACGTTGGCTGCACTGGATCATTTGCTGTGCTCTTTAAACAGATTTCCGTTTCAGCAGTACACAAATATTCATCCGGACAGGTTCGCATTTCATCAGTAGAAATTCCTAAAAAATTAAAACAAAAAAATTGTTTTTTTTAAATTTTCTTTGGATACAGGAAATGCCTCACCATCGGCACACATCGAAAAATGCCTTTCGTCGTGGCAAATTGCGTAGTTCGATTGGCACGTTTGGCAAGATCCACGCACTTCCGCCAAAGAATGCAGAAGTACCTACAAAATGATTGAATCAAATATCTGTTACCACATATTTTCCAATTAAACTTACCAAAATAGTTAAAAGCAGGAATATCATTGCTTTAGGAATCCAGTCACGAAGGGGTACTAAATAAATCACTGGCCTAGTGGTTTCTTTTATTTTGTGAGCTTATCTCATATAGTTTATGGCCATTACATTTTTGGGGCGAAAATCAATTGATATTATTGTTGATGTTTTTGTTAAGATACGAACATTGGTGGATAACGTTCGTACGGGTATATTATAACCAGGAACCACCTTGAAGATGGTCGTAAAATAAAAAGCAACACATTTCTACTGTGATTTGAAATTCGCAAAAGTTCAAGGACAGGGATGGGCATTTCTCTCTAAAAACTGATCATGGACGACTTGAAAGTATTAACAAACACAAGGCATATCTTGACTTGGAATTCCTGCATTTCCTCTAAGTTTGGTGAATATCTGATTGATTATGGTGTCTTTTGTTGATCGGCGAAGGCTATTGGTCGACCACTGATATTCTGATTGTTGATTTTGACTTACATTCACCGATTTGGCAATCGTTTCTTGTCAATCGCATTGACCTAATAGGCTAGTGTTGGATGGAGGAAAATGAATGTATTCACACACATATGCACATATGTACATATATGATTTCATCATCCGCCGATAACTCAACTTAACTATGTAATATCATCATTTGTGTATGCGCGTTATATTTCTGCACGAATGGAAGGGACCTACAGTTTTTAGCCGAATCCGAACGGCAACGGCGAGTTGAGAAGCTACTCGTGACTAATGATACTCTTGGAATGCTTGTCAGACATCCGAAAGAGGTGACACCGTGAGAAAACATTTTAGGTGTTTTGCTGGGATTTAACCCGGGCAGCATTGCGTAGTAGTCCAACGCACTTACTCATTACACCACGGTGCTCCCACATCCAATGGTTCCAGCACATTCATATTGCCCTAGACTGCACCTTGAGCCATGCAGAGGCATATGCCTTAATTTTGGTTTCCAAGTATGACACTTTGCTTCCGACGAAATGTGACAACAGAATTAACTCGATCACATTTTGATCCATTGGCTGGAGAATTGTGGTGCAGTTTGTAAAATAAAAATAACTGCCCAGACATAACAAAAGTGAACAAGAAGGACGAAATACAAATAGGGAAAGATGTCACTGCCACTTTTTTTGAAGAGTTGCAACTACTGAGTCAACAATGATATAAAAGATTGCAAGTGTTGCTTTTATCGAGGAGTTGCGCCTATAGAGGGTTGCTGAATTCCAGCAAACGTCAAATACACTGAAACCCCGCATACGCGGTCTCAGCATATGCGATTTCGCTTATACGCGATTCACTTTTTCCGATATCAGTCAACATACACGGTGCTTATACGCGATTCATCAAAAATTCGCAAGTTTTTTAAAATACAAGTCGCAATTGCAACATGATTAAGATGTCTAGATGAAATTGATCATCACAAGCTTCCAAACAAGATTCGAAAAATTGCTTGTCTTGAAACCTATCTTTACATGTAAATACATACTCGTATATAGTCCCCCCTGTTCTGCATTTCGAGTGAAAGTGGATTGAAACCGAAATTGAAATTCACTCGGAATGGAATTCAGTGTTCTGCATTCCGAGTGATTTCGAATTTTTGGAATCCAGTTCGAGTTCATTTGTTTGAAATGTCAAATACAGCTGTCAAATCATTTCAAAATCATTGGAGATTTTGAGTTCCTGGTTTTAGTTTCGTGCAAGTGAATTTAATTTAAGAAATTTAAGAAAAAATATATTTTATCAAAAATATGGATTCGATTTTGTTTTAAATGATTGGTGAAAACCGCGAGGAAAACCGAATGGAGAGAGTTCGCAGGAAGATTTTGCGTGATAAATCTAACATTCTGGATCTTCCCGAAGCGTTGTAAGCAGAAGTTAGACAACCACTGAAGAAAAATAATTTAGTTAATGATTTTTGTATTTTTTAAAACAGTGTAAAGGTGAGCAACACTCCGTTTTTTTGGCTGAGGGATGTTATCAAAACTCAGTGGGAAAGTATTTTAATCTTCGCCTTGGTATATCCACAGTCAGCAAAGTTCTCGGCGAGATGTAAAACATTTTGCAACACAAGTTGTGGTCGAAGTGGACTGAACTGGAAAGTACGCAGCTGAAAGAAAAAACGATGTTTGAATAATGAGGGATTCCGGGGACTATAGATTGCTTGGATTGTACAAGCATTCACCTTCGCCCATTAAAAAAATATAATGTTTTATTTTGTTAATGAAATTTTGTTAAAAAAAATTGTTACTAAAATTTCTTGTCGTTTTCCATCCAGTCGTTGGAATACCTACACTCTTCAATCGTTGTTCTTTCTAACTCAGTCCACAAATTATTAGTATACGCTTTGTCCTGTTTAACAAAATCTTGATTTTCCATGTAATTCAAGAGAATACTCTCTTGCCTCTAATTTTTGCGTTACACTATATTAAACAAACGAATGATTCTGATCATCAAACTAATTAATTAATTCACTTAACAACGGCATGTGAATTCAATTCACGTCAGAAACTCAAGTGAATTCAATTCACTAAAATCACAGGATTTTCGGAATGCAGAACACCAATTTATAGCTGTCATCTTGAGTGGAATGCAGAACACCAAAATATTCACTTTCGAACATACAATCCACAATTCATAATTTCGTTCGGAATGCAGAACACCCAATTCCACTTTTGGTGGTTGAATTCACTAAATGTGGAATGCAGAACAGGGGGGAGTACATATGATTATATTTTCATACAGTTTCTAGTCTCCACATACGCGAATTCGACATACGCGGTAGTTTTTCGAAACGTACCCGTCGCGTATGTCGGGGGATTGCTGTAGTCTGCTCATAACAACATAAACTGCTGTCGATTTGTATTATTATTACATATTATTATTGAAAGGTGAGATGCACCGCGACCTTTAAGGTCTCCTACAAGTCCTAGACGAAGGAACATCCCTCTCGTCATCATTGCACAACAAATTAAGTGAATTTAAACCAGAATCATTTCAAATGTTTTGTTTTTCTTTTTATTTTTGTTTTATATCAAATATATTAGCATAACACAGTTTAAGTATTGTATGTACCTAGAGATAAATTCATGGATTTAAATAAATAAATAAACAACAATTTTATTTTATATTTTTTATGTTAATTACTAATAATAATAAATATCGTTTATATGTATAATATTAAAGTCTACTACATTTATCTATCAAAATGGTTTTATTTTTCTTAAATTATAAGTAAATATTGTTTGTTATTCTTACATTAAAGTTCATTTTAAATTTAAAGAAAGAACAAACTAAACAAAAGCCGAAAATAACAAAAATAACACGAGTTACTTGATGTTGATGTGATATGATTAAGATGTATTTACATATTTTATGTAGTCTGTATTATAATGATTTAAAATTTTATGGCATGAATATGTTTAAGAATGCAGTTCTAGTTACGCAATTTCCATTTTTTTTTTTTGTTTACCTTATTCTTGTTGATGTAAATGTACATATGTTCGAACTAAAAAATTAAAATAAAGTAAAACGCACTTTTAATGTAGTTAGTGTGATATCAGACATGAAGGAATGGAACGGGAGTCGGACAGAATCCCGAAAACCAAAATCCCGAAAGTCCAAAATACCGAAAATCCAAAATCCCGACAAGCCAAAATCCCGAAAATCCAAAATTCCGAAAGGCCAATGTCCCGAAAATCCAAAATCCCGAATATCCAAGATCCCGAAAACCCAAAATCCCGAAAATCCAAAATCCCGAATATCCAAGATCCCGAAAACCCAAAATCCCGAAAATCCACAATCCCGAAAATCGGAAATCCTGAAAATCAAAAATCCCGAAAATCCAAAATCCCGAAAGGCCAAAATCCCGAAAATCCAAAATCCAGAAAACCCAAAATCCCGAAAATCCACAAACCCGAAAATCAAAAATCCCGAAAGGCCAAATCCCGAAAATGAAAATATAAATTTGTTTGTAGGAAAAAAACAAGAAGAAAACTTATTTAACATATTAAATAAAACTACATAGTACGGCCTGTGGTCGAAATTTGACCAAATGCGAGAGAAACGCACGTATTAATATTTATTATTTTACCTCTTTTTTTTCGGTTAAGGCACAACATTTTTGAAAAAAAATTACATATTGCACTGCATGGCTTCGCAACCTTTCAAAAAAAAATTAGCGAATGAGTTGTGTTTAAGGCAGTTAAAAAGGGGTTGACTGGTTGAACTGTTTTGCCTTTGCCTATTTATATAATGATAACAAATTTCAAATAAATAAAACATAACAAAACAGTTCAAGTCTTATTGACAAAGCAATATCTAATAACAAGTTAATATTGAACGCAATTCCGATTAAGAATTTATTTCAGAACGCTCGTTACGTTCCGCGTAAATTTTTTTAAATCTGCTTTCCTTAATAACGTGACGTTTTCTTATTCTTTGGTTTCCGCCGGAAATTATTTTCGAAATAAGTACATAATGTTTTCACAGGGATTTGCTTTTCATCTAAAAGAGCGATCAGTATACGGCAATGTGTGAAACTAAAATCTAATCCATCAGCTATCAAACTGAATGAGATCAACACAACTGAATGCACATTGCGAATTGTACGCCAACGGGAATGGACAAACATTTGTCTACTTTCCTTTTAAAAAAACGTCCTGAAAATGGAATGGAAACGTCCTGGAATGGAAAATTTGCGCAAATTTTTCATTTTATATAATTTTTCGGGATCTTGGCTTTTCGGGATTTTGGATTTTCGGTATTGTTGATTTTCGGGATTTTGGATTTTCGGAATTTTGGTTTTCGGGATTGTGACCCCAACCCAATGAAAACACTTCTTATACAAATTTAATTAATGCAAGGTAAATGGCAGTCGAACTGGTGTGGAACGTACTCCAAGTACGTTGGGCTTAATGATTATAAAATCCATACTTGACAATGGGAACCAAATGTGCAGAGATAACGTAATTAATCAATACGTGGAAATCATTCTACAAGGTAATAACTATAGCCTGGATCTGGATAGCAGAAATTACAGATTCTGAAACAGTGACAAAGAAACGAAGACGGTTTGCGTTACGCTACAATCTCATTCCGCTACACAAAGCATGGTCCTAACGTACTACCGTCATTTATTAGTTACTTTTCAAGATAGAGATGAAATCTGGTGAGTTCATAATTTGACATTTATGAACACAAGTGTTGTCGGAACGTTTGCAATGGTAATGCAGTTTTTCTACATTTGTGAACGCAATATCTGCATTGCTGCGGTTTTTTACAATTATGAACTCACCCATCATCCACGAATAGCTCAGCTCAGTTGGCTAGTGTTGATCAAAACCACATCTATCGTAGGATCGTGCCCTGGCTGTGGACAAAAAGTCTTCTTCCTTGCATAGTTCCTAACAAAAATGTCTTCAATTCATTAATCTACTTTCTCAAGGGCAATCCATTCCCAAAACAAAACTTCCGATTCTACAGCGATCCAGTCAATATCAATAGCCAATAATGAATAACCAAAATCGAGTCAAGTATTACCAATAGCGATGCTTTCTCTGACAATATGCGTAAGAGAAACCAAATTAAATTAAAAACCATTGTCCACACGAATTAACATTAGCTGGGTAGCAGTGGCTGTCGGTAACTAGCACCAACACACTTATGCCTAAAAAGACCCATCGAAGAAGTATACTCCTAGGGTAGTTTTCTACTACGAGAAAGAGCTGGGCATGAACAGAAGAAATGTGTTGGGCTTTCCTCCTCTTCTTCGTCTCTGCAACTCCTGCAGAAGTCATTTGAAATGATGCCAAGCCTAGTTGCATGCTTGCCTACAAGGCAGTCACCTGTAATGACACCGATAGTCGTACTTATATGCAATCTTTTTAGGGACAGAAGGTAGTTAGAGCGGCTAAGATCTAGTCTAGGCTAGATCCGGTAGGTAGTTCCATCTACCCATCTAGGATGGGTTTTATTGACTGTGTCAAGTTTGAGAGCTAGCTTATAAGTAGGGAATTAACATAAAATGATATAAAATAAAACACAAATATGTATATATTTTTTATGATCACATATACATTAATTTTTTTGTTTTGCTTTCATATTTAATTTGAAATCTTCTCTTTCTTTTTATTAAATTCAATAAATAACAAAAATATAATTTAAAAATAATAATAAAACTAAAATAATTGATAAAATCGTGATATATCCACACAAAGTATTTTTCTTTAATCATATAAATAAAATAATGTTAACAGAAATAAAGAAACAAAAGAAAAAAAATTATTTAAATAAAATTAGAAAAGGAAAAATGAATTTTAAGGATGCATACAAAAATCTGGCGATAGAAGAGTTGTATGTTCGTCTTTTTTTCCCCATGCATCTGTTAACTAGGTATAGGTAAATATATAGTTTCACAATAATGGTTTTGTCTGTATGTATTTCTTATTTGCTTTTCGTATGACAATGATATATTTTTGATTATTATTCCTTTCATAGTTTTATTTTCATTATATTATAGTTTGATGAGTGAAGTTCTTTTTTTTATATTTCTTTTACATTCGTCTACTAAATTTTAATTATAGGTATAAATAATGATTAAAAAAAAATTGATAATCGGTTTCTCAATGTGGCAAAATCTAAATAAAAAAAATATAACATTAAAAAAAAATTAAGAGAAAACAATTTCTTTTCTTTTTTTTTTTTACATAAATAGGTAATCAATAGTTGTTAAGTTTAACATTTTTGTTGATGTAACGTTTTATCTTCTTTAACTAACGTCTAAAAATATTTTTTATCATCTTCATCATTTCGTAATATTTTACTAAACTATAACATATACAAATATATATAATAATTAATTAATTATCTCTGCATTATAGCTTTTTTTGTTTTGTAATAAGATTAACGATTTCTTTCAACAAATTTTGATGACAAACAATAAAATAAAATTACACAGTGAACTAATGTTACAGACTGATAAAAATCATTATAAACATACAAGTAAAATTGTGTTTCCTTTTTTTTAGATTTCATATTTAACAATCAAAGAGTTTCTTTTTCTGTTTGTTTTAATAGATTTGATGAAAAATAAAATATATGTATATTCAAAAGGTGAAGGGGAACAAGAAGAAGAAAATTATTTATAAATGTTTAAAGAAATAATAATTCTTCTTATATTTCATTTGCTTAGTTTACTAATTACTCTTATTAGCGCTCCGTTCTCTTCTTTAAGGCGTTGATTTTCCGTTTTGAAAATTTCCAATTGCTGTAAAAATGAAAAGAAAAAAGGGATCACGTTTAGTAAAAGTTAACAAACAAGTCCAAATTGGTAACAAAATAAAGAAAACATTGGAAGGTGTTAACAAGATTAATTGTTTTTATTTCTGGTTTTACGGCGGTGGGAAAACAAAAGTACACTAGTGATGCAACGAATAATGGTGCCACTAGTGAACGAGAAAAACCATTGAAAAATATTTAAAACTTTTTTAATTTGGAAAAACAGAGACTGGATTAGTTAAGAATAATATTGTTATTTAAAAAAATAAGAAGTAATAAAACACAACATCAAAAAGTGCAAGAAAGTGACTCACAGCAGTGCGATTAGAAAGCATTTAACAGGGTGGAAAACAACGAAATCATTGCTCCTTTTGAAACGTTGTGCATTCAAATGGAACCATTGTCAATAAAAACAAAAACAAAAAAAGAAGACACAAACTTAAGCTCTGGAAGAAGATTTTATCACTTGGTTGCTGCGCCACATTACTCAACTTCTCTCATCTCTCTGTCTAGATGGATCACACAAATCATGGCTACATAAAATGGCAATACGATTTTTAGCTATAATACATATTTTTGCTTTGTCTTCCACCATTCGCTGTTCATTTTTATTTTTATTTGATTTTATTTAACTCTTTAAATAAAGCATAAAGGCTCCGACTTTTACTTAAATACGCATATTATGCTCATATTCATAGTTTAAACCATGACTGTTTATCCGTTTTAACAGTTTTAAAAGCGAATACATAATTAAACAAAACTTCCTGAACTTTGTAAGGTTCAATGATAATTTATTGTTTTGGGCGTTTAGGATAGTCGTTAACTAAACCTTATATTTACAAACATTTTGGAACGTTCAGACTGACAGTCATCTTGTTTAGTAGACCAGGGGCCTATAACACAGAACAACAAGTCAACAATTACTTGTTTAACTATACTTATTCAACAAGTGAACATCATTCCTGTTACACAACAAAATTCGTAACAATTGTTGAAGATAAGAATTGTACCCGATGAGCCGGCGAATTTATCGAAGAAGAAAAAACAAACATATTTTATTTGGTGTTTTCTCTAGTTAACAAAAAATAATAAAAGCGTGTGATATTTACATTGGAACTAAGTTAAAGTATATGTAGTTCCTGTGGGAAAAGACTGGACATACGTCAGGGATGAGTTTTGGCAAAATTGTAGAAAATATGCCATGGTAAGTAATTGATATTTGAAAAAACATTTATCTTTGCGGACATAGAAATCCGGACAGCTGGGAAAAACGCTTTAATGAGTTGTATTTTGTATACCTTTATTATTTTGGGAAACCGCAGATGGTCTTTAAGCATTTTACATAAAAGGCCTTGGCGAAATGATTTTACTTCACTTTGATTCTAATAGTCCGAGACCTTAATGGTAAGGAAAAAAGAAGCTCTCGATAGAGCCATGGACAAAGTAAAAAAAAAGGCGCATAACACGACAAACTAGGACAGTACTTTACCCACATATAACAGGACTATAACACAACTCTAAGTTCCTTGCACACAGCACAATGTTAAACTCTACTCGGTTTCTGGCCACAAAGGTCTGTCTGGTAACGAAATGGCTGACCATCTCGCCAGAAAAGGCTTAGTGTTTGATTCACATCAAGCTGATCCTACAATAAGAATCCTATTATGCATTCTCAAATTACTTACTTACTAAGTTGGCGCTACAGCTCGAGGTGAACCGGGGCCTGCTTCTCGCAACCATTTGTGTATGCGTGTTATATTTTTGCACGAATGGAAGGGACCTACAGTTTTTTGCCGACTCCGAACGGCGAGTTGAGAAGCTTAATCGTGACAAATGATACTCTTTGATGCTTGTCAGGCATTCGAAAGAGGTGGTACCGTGAAAAAACTGTTTTAGGTATTAGACCCTAAAGCCTAAGCCTTTGCGTTACAACAAGAAGGCCATGGCCATGCTATTATAAAAACAGAACTTCCGATATCCTACTCAAGGAAAGGGGCTCTTAATCAGTCTTAGTGGATATAATTACCGGGCACACATACCACTTTTTTTTCACTACCCAGCATATCACACTCCTTTTAATAATCTGAGCAAGAATTTCCTTCAAAATTTAGAGGAAAACTGGTCCATACAGTGTCTACAATTTACAACGAAAACTAATTCATTATTTGAAGATGCATCAATGTTGATCAAAACACCATCATCATTCGTACCGCAAACTTTCGGCATTTCATCTTTCTCAAAAAACCCTTGTATAGTTAGGTGTACTCTGACCAACACACTTGCTGCTGCAATTCGATGTTATTTATTGCAGAAGGTACTTTTCTGATTATGGACCAACACTGGTCTATGTGAGGCTAAGCCGCCACCCCATAACCTAACCTACCAACACCATGGACGTCATTTATAACATGGTGGTACTGAGATTCTGACCCAAACCAATGCAAGGGTATCCATTTGTTCTCGCTTTGCTTTTATTGGTTGGCGAACGTTATATGTAAGAAAGACTTTAGGTAAGATAATCAACAAAATCAGATTCAATTTCGAAATTAATTCTTCTCACTTTAAATATATTTTTTTAACCTATTTCTTTGATACCCATTGACACTGTCCGATTTAAAATCGTATTATCACTTGGTAAACGCAATTGGTCTATTGCAAATGATTAATTCTAAGTTGTTGACTTCTATCAAGCCGGTCACTGTCGCATCGGTTTTCTCTTTTCTCTTTTTCTCTTTTTTTTTACACTAGCTGTTTCCAGTTGCAGAAATAGTGGATTTATCAAATTTCTCACTTGTTAAAACATTTCCTAATAATTGTTGGAGTGCACGCAGACTGGTTGTTACGTGTTATAGAAATCTTCAACAGTTGTTGAATTTCACTTGTTTAATAAAGTGTTATAGGCCCCAGGAGAGAGTAGATCGCGATTTCACTTTTGCCTTCCAATAGGTAATCTTAGGACTTATTCTGAACTCTATCCTCATCGGCCTTAAAATGATCTGCATAATACAAACATGTTTTTTGTTTAAATAGCTTTGCCAATATCAGCACTAGAAAAACTAAAACTATTTACGTATTAAAATTGCACATTTCAAATACGTATTAAAGTTGAAAACACGTAAGTCGGTGTTGACATTTTAACACCTTGAGCTTGAACACAAACAATTAAAACATTGAGCACATCAAGTGATGAAAAATATCGATGTATTAAAATACAAACTTGCACAGATTCACTAGCAAAGATTTTCTTTGTCAAAAGTGCTGCTCCCTTTGGTACTGGGAATTGCATACTAAAAAGTCTAAAAAAAAGTCAAGCAAATCTGTAATGTCATCTTTTTAAACGTCCACCAAAATCCTTTATTTTTCCTAAATGAATTTTGTAATTGTTTTGTTTGGATTACTGTTTTAAGTTTTTTTTTTTTCTTTCTTCTTAATGGTTTTTTCTTTTTTGCATTTTGGAAAAACTTATTGCTATATTTCACTTATCAGGAACGCAGCCCCCTAAACTGCGTGAGGTTCATACTTCACTTTGTGCGAGACTTTTTTTCCCCTAACCCCAGCGCAAAGCGAAGAACCAGTGTAGTTATTTTGTTTTATTTCTTGACTCTGTTGTTATAAGAAACCCAACGCAATAAATATTGAACTTTTTTAAGTTAACATTAGATATCAAAAGTCGTAAAAATGACACTATTTAAAAATGAACCTGCAATATTGACATTTTTTGTTAGAAAAGAATCAATTGCAGATCAAAAATAGCAAAGCCAATTACAATAAACGCATGCAAATAACTATGAAAACGTTAACAGAAAGTAGCTTGTACCGAAGTTTTTATTTTCAATGCAATGCATGGATAATGGTGTCAATGACCTGATTATGATTGAAAAATGCTGAAATGTGTTCCAAAATTGATTCCCTTTACAGATGTATATAAAAAAAAAAGAATAATAAATATGAGGCCCCAAAAGATGCTACAAAATGTTTATTTATTTTCACCGAACAATGATGGAGGATCCATCATGCAGCGGATAGGCGAATAGAGAAGAGAACTGCTACACAATATTGTTCCAGGCGCTAGGCATGTGCCATTATTCACTGACATTCGATTAAACAATTTAATTTTAGTAAATCACACCAGACATTGCACACATTTAAATTGATTTTTTTTTATGTACATTTCGAACACCTAAAATATTTGCTATTTAAAAAAAAAAATTAAGTACATATTGTTGTTTGAATAAATATTTAATTTAATTTAATTTTATTTACAAACAATCGACACATGCTCTTGAAGACGTTTATTATTCTGCGAATATGAACAAATTTATACTCAATATTGACATCTGAGGAAACTAGTGTGTAGGTACTGACTTTTTTTTAAAATTAAAATGAAAATTTAAAAACACAGGTATCATGCTTATTTCAGTTTAGAAATCCGTCGATTCTAAACAATTCAATATCGAAAAAAATAAATTAAATTATAATTTCAAACAACAATCACCACATCCAGCACTTTTCTAGAATATCTACAATTTTTTTGTTTTTTTTTTCACAAAAAAGCATTAATTAACATTTCACACATGGTAAACATGTGAATAATTTGTATGTATGTACAAAAAAAAATTAATTCAAATAAACCATCAATCATTAACAGTAGGTACAAAAAAAAATCAACAATAAATTCTGTCATCATACCGGAAAATGCGTGACCATAATTTTTAGATGGCATAATAATTCTCATATTATTTTCGAAGAAGACAATTTCCACATCCACAGCAAAACTATTCTTATATAAAAAAAAAATGGTTCTTTAAAATTAAAAAAGGAGTAATTTTCCATTTATTACTCGAAACACGAAACTGACACATTGGCGATATACATTTGCTATAGCGCGCGTTGATACATATATTTGCGATTAAATGTATTTTTTGTAATCTTATCAATTTTTTGTTTGCAGATTTATGTTATGAAGTTAAAAATTGTATTTAATATATTATTATGTAGGTAATATATATCTATTTTATTCCAATTGTTTGCAATCATTTTGATTTTCGTTAACTTGGGTTTTTTTCATTTCTTTTTTAATTTAAATTTTTCTTTTGAAGTTGACTCTGTGCTGATGTCGTTAGTTTCGATACGACACGAGTAAGAGCGCGATTTTCGGCGCGTAAACGTTCATTCTCAGTCTTTAACTTCTGCAATAGCTGTATAAAACAATGAATAGAGGAGAATTATATGTTAATTTTAATTAATAATTTGTTGTATTCTTTGTTTTTGTTTAGGGTTATTCTGCTTTTTGTTTTTTATCATTTTATTTATTATTTGTTTAAAAAAAATATGTATGTATATAAAAAAAAATTGTGTGGAATGTGTTTTTTTTTTTTAAACATGTAGGAATTATTTATAAAATGAAGAAGATGGATATGTAAACTAATGTAACATCAATACTTTGATTAACAAATCGGCGTCAGCAGTACATAGAGGACCCAGCCTAGTTATAACCAACCATTTGTTATATTTTTTTCGCACAAATGAAATCGAAAAGAGATGAATGCCTGTCCGACATTCGGAACATGCGATATGAAATTCAATATTCCAACGCACTAAGCACTGAGCCACGCACCATTGACTTACATGCACATAAGAATAATATACTTTTACTTTAGATGGCGCTACAGCTCGGGGTGAAGCTGAGTCTGCTTCTCGCAATCATTTGTACGTGCGTGCTACATTTTTCCACGAATGGAAGGCACCTACAATTTTTTGCCGACTCCGAACGGTGAGTTGAGAAGCTCATTGACAAATTATACTCTTTGATTGCTTGTCAGACATTGGAAAGAGGTGGCACCGTGAAAAACTTTTAGGTGTTGGACCTGGGCTGGGATGGAACCCGGGCAGCATCGCGTAGTAGTCGAACGCACTTACTACTACACCATGGTGCTCACCTTTTTTTCATTATTACAGTGAAATCTCTCTTAAGCAGACAGCCATGGGACCAAAGTTTTTTGACCGGTTATGAGAACGCCATTTGTATGGGAAAATAGAAATTGGTTGCCTAAATAGGTGTCCGCTAATGAGATTTCACCGTATTATTTTAAAAACTGATTTCTCACTCCTACATGCGAGTTTAATCCGTATCAAAGTAAGATAGTTACATAGGTAGTGATGAACATAACGCTTACATGAAAACTATACAATTCTGAAATGATAATGATTATGATGATGTCTGAGACTGATGATTGTTGATTATGATTACGTTATTATTTTGCATTTTTAAAAAAAAAAAGAAAAAAAGAATTAGTGTGACATTTAACATTTCAACATAAAATGGTAAAAACAGTAAATTGTAAATACTGCAGTGTGTTCACGAAAGTAAAATAGGGTAAAACAAAACTAATAATAATTTCACAGTCGTTATACATAGTTACAAGAATCAAAAAAAATGTGTGCAAAAAACGTTGGCTTTCATTTTATTCAATTTAACATTGTATCTGTTACAGTGTATTGTAATGTTGAAACAAAATTCTCTCACAAAAATAGGAACAAAACAACGTACAAAAAAGAAGAGAAACTTTGGATATTTTTTTACAGAAAGTTTCTTAAATTATGAAAGCCTTAAGTTTGATTTCAAAACGGAGCGTTTTCGGAAACGTCATCTGCATCAAAATTGCTTTTGCAACGTATTCGCAAACGCAAGTTGCAAAAGTCATTTGTTCTGAAACATCTGCAGAGTCAAACTGCATTAGCATGGTGATTGATAATGCAGATTGCTTATATCATTTGTTTGAAAACGTCATTTGCATTGCAGAAACGCAGATAACACAATTGGCTTGCAAATTACATAAACAAAGAAAAAAAAGTAAAATATTTAATTTTTGCATTGTTTAGAAGGATTCGTGAATGTTTCATCTGATTTACTGATGTTCTTAAATAATTATTTACTCATGGAATTTGTTCACGTTTTTTTGTAACACAGTTTTAGAATCAGTATTTTTTTTATGATCGATTTTCTTTTGTTTTGCAAATATCCAATAATTATATTAGGTCTGTTTGATGACTTTTTGTGATCAAAATGGGACAGCTGTCAAATAGTAAATAATTTGGAAAGTGGGGGAGATTCCTCTATTTGTCTTTTTTAACTATTAGGTAAATATTTTCATGAAAAACTAATTTTCTTTTATTTCGCTAACGAATAGTGATTGACATTTCACAAATTGTCGGATTGCTGTTTGATAGATGTCCCTCGGTTACTCCATGAAATAGGTGTAGCACGATATCGCAAGAGGGGACATTTGTTTGACAACTCATTTGGCTCTCTCTTCTCTTGTATTTTGGCAGTTTTAAGTAATTTTACGTAAAATAACCAGTCACCGAACAGGCCTATTATGTTCACAAATTTTTGCGACACCGCCATTTTGCATTTCGTCTGCAAACATCAAACTGCGTTTGCAAAGATTTTCAAGAATCAAATGGCGTTTGCAGATTAACATTCGCAGATGATTTACTGACGATCATTACGACGTTTCCGAAAACTCTTAGGGATAAACATGAATCAAATTTTGTCAAAGGGTCTTTCATAATTTTCAAGAATCTTGTTTTCTTGTATGGTTTCTGCACTTTTTTCAAAAAATAAAAAATAAAATAAAAACACTTAAAAAATTTGTGGTTTAGTGGACATGTTTTTTTTTTTTTTTTAATCTAACAACAAAAATATATACAAAAATAATAAATAAAAGCTCTTTTCGTTTGTCTGTCAGTTGCAATGTTTTGTGGTTGCTTTGGTAAAAGTGAAGTAAAGAAATAAAATGTTTTGTTATGTGACACGAAATAAAATTTGCTGAACAGGCGTTAAGTGTTTTGTTTTTGTTTTTGTACGCATTGAACAAAAATCGTTTCATTTTTTTTTTATGCGGATTGCAGCAAACAAACATTTTGGTTTTTGCGTATTTTTTTTTAGTATAATTTACCTTCAACTCTTCTTCCATTTCGGAAAGTTTACGTTCCATTGCTCTTCTTTCACGTTTTTCAATCTCTGAGAGTGAATTTTTAGTAGTCTGGAAGAACAGATATTTTTTTGTTTTGTTTGCTTTCGATACAGAGGCCTTACTTTACGTTAAGATATATTTTGTTATTATTTTTAGGAGTAGTGCTGTTTTATATTATTTTTATTAAATATAGAGTGGAATGGTATATCATTGCTTAGTTGTAGAGTGTATACGCGTAGGGATATATCAAAAGTGATTATTTTTTTTGTTTTGAGAATGCAAAAATATGTAAATATTTTGCTCTGGCTTTTATTAGTTGATTGAGTTTGAAGTGTTTTTTGTTGGTTTGGTTTTTTTTGTTGGTGAGGGGTTTTTGCTAAAGATTTTGAGATATTTTTGTAATTATACTTACTGCGTTGGTAAAACGTTCAACTGTTGCACGGGCTTGGATGATATCATCGTCCTTTTTCCTTAGTTGTTGTTTTAGTTTCTCGTTTTCTAACCTAAAAGATTTTTTTATGTTAATGAATCTGCGTTATTAAAAAGTTTAAAACAATTTGTTCTTACTTCACAGCTTCCCAAAGGGCTTTGTAGTCGATGAGTTCACCGTTTTCCGTCTTATCCTTAGAATTACTCTTAGTATCACCAATATCTGTGTCCGTTGTCACGCTAACTGTACTGCCTAGTCTGGAGCGTGATGATCTTTCATTCCCACTCTATAAAAAAATAAAATAAAAAAACAAATTAGAAACAAATAAAAATAGACGAACTCTTAAAGTAAATGCAAACTCCCAATCTTACTTCATAACCCTCACTCTTCTCCGATGATGCACTGAGTGATCTCTGTGCTATACTCCTCGATCGGCTGCGATTTCTACTCTTTCGTTCCTGTTCTCGCAGTGAATTACTTCGAGGTACAATACCCGCAGCAGCTGCTGATGAGATGCTATTCAATCCATTTGCCGAGGAACTGATGTGAGAGCTCAGCGGATACGAGTTCAAACTGTTATTTGACGATGACTTTGTCCGCGATGCCGGAGTCCGAGATGAAGGGGTATTAGTGTACGCATTACTAGTGTTCTTTGACTTTGGGGGACTCTGATAGGTTCTACCACCGGGCATTGATAGGCTCAACCCCGCCGTAGTGATACCATTGTCATAACTCGAATAGGGACTTATGTAACGCTCAGAATTATAGGGATTCGATGAGTATCTGGATTCGTAGCCGCCGTTTCCACCTGATGACATGGAGTTTGGAGATGATTTTGAAGAATTATTATTATAATTGCTTGCGTAGGACTTATTTGCTGAATTTTGTCTGGATAGACCTTGATTACCGTTTGTGTAGTAGCCACCATTGCGATTTGATGAGGATGAATTACTGTAGAGATTATCTCTGGAACTGTAGATATTTGCATAGGGACTTTGATAGGCACTAGATGGGTTTTGATAGTAGCCG
Source organism: Brachyopa scutellaris (assembly GCA_949775065.1). Taxonomy (NCBI): domain Eukaryota; kingdom Metazoa; phylum Arthropoda; class Insecta; order Diptera; family Syrphidae; genus Brachyopa; species Brachyopa scutellaris. Next base: position 117,451,456 of record OX459113.1, read on the forward strand.
GTGCTTAGCGGACGCGATGATGAGGAGTAACTTGACGGTCCAGCCGATGAGTTACCATTGTACGAATACAGTGAGCTAGATGTGCTCGATGGTAAACGCGAGCTCGATAGAGATCGCCGATGAGACGAGACCGGCTGTGTAGTACGTGCCCGTGAACGAAACGACATTGTATCTTTACTTTTTTTTCTTTAAAATGTTTTCTCAGAAAGTTTTAACCTTGATTGAAGTCTTAAAATCAGGGTTTGACAGTTAATTGATTTTACTCTTGACAAGTAGATTTTAGGTAGATTTTTTGTTATCTTCTTAATATATAACTCAAGAACGGCTGGACCATTTTTATGATCTTTGATTTGTTGGATGTGTCTCCGCCCGAATAGCAGAATGAGTAATGACTATTCAAACATCGAAAAAATTCACGCAAACAAAATTAATGAAGAAAATTGATTTTGTCATATAGTATGTACATATGTTACATATTTATTTTGTATTGAACGGCTTTTTGATGATATCTCGAGAACCGAATTGAAATTTCTTTTTTTTTTTTCATTTTGACCGTCATATTACAATTGGTTCTAAGCCTTAAATTGAGAAAAGTTTCCCAAAAATTTTTTTTTTCCAATTTGGAAAATTTTTAATCGGAAAAACCCTTTTCCCACACATTCACATGCTATGATCTTTGGTTCGCAAGTGGTTAGTGCGTCGGACTACTGAGCCAGCGGTCTTGGGTTCGAATCCCGCCGCAAACACCTAAAAGTTTTTCACAGTGCCCACCTCTTTCGAATGTCTGACAAGCATCAAAGAGTACCATTTGTAACGATTGAGCTTCTCAATTCGCCGTTCGGGGTCGGCAAAAAACTGTAGGTCCCTTCCATTCGTGCAAAAATATAACACGCACACACAAATGGTTGCGAGAAGCAGGCCCAGGTTCACCTCGAGCTGTAGCGCCAACTAAGTAAGTAAGATCGATATTAGATGGAAGCTTAAATTGGTCCATTTCCACCTAGAGGCTTGAATGTATTCTGACGTTCCAGCAAAATCAAATGGGAGCCTCACTAACACACTCTTATTGCAGGCGATTTTCGACAAACGCTTCCTGTCATTCCACGATCAATGGCAGCCGATGAAATCAACGCTTGCCTTAAGATTTGGTATTTGTGACTGTATGTGAGGAAGCTGCGGTTGACGACGAATACGCGAGTTGCGTTGCAAAACAATCCGTCTACCGAGATTTGCTCCAATCAATTGTTGGCGATTGGCAATGGAGAAGTACCAGTCGACGATTCCACCGAATTGATTTCATTCCCGCCGATTTGCTGCCATTTAGCAACGACGAAAGAGGAACTCAGTACGAATGTGTTTCCAAACATCGTCCAGAATTATGTTAACCACGATTGGTTGAGTGCACGTGCGACTTTGGCAATGGCAAATAAGAATGCCGATGATTTGAATTTCGTTATTCAAAATGCAATTGCTGGACAATTACATTCGTTCAAATCAGTTGATTGTGTGACTTATCCGGACGAAGCAACCAATTATCCAACGGAGTTCCTGAATTCATTAGATTTACCAGGATACCACCATAATTTACGACTGAAGGTTGGATCGTCCGGAACCTCAATCAACCGAAATTGTGCAATGGAACTAGATTGGTCGTGAAGAAACTCAAGAATAATGTCATTCAAGAGCAACGATACTCAAAGGCAAATTCAAGTGCAAGGAAGTGCTCACTTCGTGAATTCCACAGATTCCAACCGATCGCGAATGTTCGATCAAAAAAATTAATCTCGGATGGAATCGTGAGTGCACGAAATTATTTCGATCAAAAAATCAATTTTGGGCGGGACTAAGTTCGCCGGGTCCGCTAGTTTTTTAATAATTAGACAAGGAGGAGAATGGATGTTTTATTTTCACGGATTTCTGTTTAATTTAATGATTTTTATCACTTCTTCAGCCAATCTTCAGGGCCGGCTTCAACATTCAAAATCGATTTCAAAATCCAACGCTAAATCGCGAAGGCGGTCGATCTTAACAGTAATTGCTAATTGTATGACGCAAATGCACGCTAAAGGCAATAATGAAGGGGATTAGGTGACAATTTTAATATACAACCAGAGTCAACAAAAATGTCTTTATTTTCCAATTTATTTTTGTATACAAAAACTAATGACGAAGAACAGATTGTGTTCCAAAATGCGCACGTTTATGTCTTCGTATTTTCTTGATTTTCATTTTGAAATTAAGTAAAATTGCTGTATATTGCTGCACTAATTAGACGAAAGCCATAAAAAAATGCAATTTATGAGCACGATACTCTCAACTCATCCATGCAATGAGTGTGCCAAACTTCCTAGTCTTACGACGAGTATTTATAGACAATTCCATCCAAAGTCCAGTAAAACAGAACAACTAAAACGCTCGTTTTCGCAAAAGACAAGCATGTTCCGCATTAATGTAAATAATTTTAGCGCGAGTTTATTATTCTTCTCCCGCGGAAAGAGTAGATGCATTCACTGTAAAACTACGCAGCACTTGGATTTTATAAAATTCACTACGATCATCATTTATTTCGGGAATGGATTTATACATCCCGGCGTGCGGCGCATGACACGTGAGCTTTACTTTGTATGACGTCGACATGGACATGACTCCGCTTGTTAATAATTGTATTGGCACTTGAATACAATAAATATGTTTAAAACAACTCGAATATAAATAGCATATTAAATACGTATCCATATCAGTGTACATATATTCATTCACTTGCGCGATTATTTACTGCCCCGGAACGGACAACATCGACATCGACACAACCCACGCAAGAGTCAATGCATACATACATTCGAAATTTTTGAAAATGTTTAGTGTTTCTTTATGCGCACATCCAAACAATACAAGATTGAGTAGTCGTCGCACAGAACAGTTTAAGCAGATGGCTTTAAAGATCGCAATGGAAATGTTTATTTATTTATGTCGACATTTTCCTCGGCCAAACTACGTCAATTAGCGGGTGGTTGAACAAATAAAAAAATGAATTATATGCCAATCAGTTGGTGACAGCTTCAGTTGTTCTCGTTAACTATGTTCTACCTTTACTTGTTTTGCTTTATTCTGACATTTTAATAGATAGATGTGGTTTGGCAATAAATTTTGCAGTTGACTGATTGCCACATAGCGGTTTTGTGAAGTTGTTATGTTTAGAAATATCATTAAAATTCAAACGATCCTATAGAAATAGATGGCATCACAGTCGATCCGGATGTAGAAAGATAAAGACTGAGGAACACAACAAAACTTGTACACCATCAAAAGGACTCTCATAGACCGTTCATAAACAGAAAAGGAATGTAAAAAAAACCAATTGTAATAAAATTGACTAGTGTGACAACTCTCGCAAGAGAAAATCTAAAGTTACCATCCAACCAGTGTTCCCAGACTTTCTAAATGAGTTTCCCCTTTTTTTTTTGTAGTATTTTGCCATTTTTTCCCCTTTTTTTCTGTCTATTTTCACCGCAATATTCCCCTTTTTTAAACAAATGAAAAACACGTATTTTTGAAAAGAGATAAAAAAACATTTATCGTAATAAAAAAAACCTTTCTTTAATAAAAAAATTAAATTCAAGGCATTAACAAAAACAAGGAACAATAATTTTATTCAAAACATAAAATTATTGATATACGTAACATACAGAAATCTAATAACAAAACCGTCGCCCGCTAGACAGAAATCCAATGTCAGATTTGTCTGACAGACTTCAATGTTGGGACCAAGATTACAAGATTCTTTTTTCCGTACATTTCGTCATTTGTCTTTTCGACAGGTACGTACGGTACTGATTATATGGTTCCTGATACGACCATTCATGATTCTGACGTTTATTGAAATTCACATTATATTTTGGAAGGGACTATGTCCCTAAATTAAGCTCCAAAATCAACTTTAAAATTCACTATCAAATTTTGTTTTTGGTTGTCAAACGAGAAATGCCAAGGATCAACCGGAAAAAACCTTGGAATTTTCACTACGCCCCTCACCCTTTCTGTCAAAAAGACAAAAGACGAAACGTACGAAAAAAGGAGTCGTGTAATCGACGTCTTGGACAGATTTGTCGGAGCTATTACTGAAATGTCAGACAAATGAACGCAGCCAAGAACACAAAAAAAAAGTTACTGTCGCACGAGCTATTGGATAGGTTCAGAGCGTAATTATACTTTCTGATGCTGTTCGGTAAAACAGATCATTCGTTGACAACGAAGATTTCTGCATGCGTTGGTGACTTATTACCATAAGTTTTTGTGATTTCGAAAATAGTATTTCAAATACGCGTTTTGCCCTTTTTTTTTTAGACAGTTTCCCCTTTTCCCCTATTTTGCTCAAAAAGCGCCAAAAGTGGCGCTTTCTGGGGACACTGCATCCAACATCCAAACTTCCCATATGATTTCAATCTGTCAACTTATGGAAATCATACGGGAAGTTTTTATTCTTTTTGGGTAAAATGTTTGTTTTTTTTTTTTGTTTAGTTTGCCAAAATTTACAATTTTTGCAATGCAATTCGTCACTGCTCCAGGAAATTCTCTTTCTTTTGACAGCTCATTTGTAAAGATTGGTTAAGTGTGAGAGCCGCAAATGGTAGCTATACTACAGAAATAATGTATATGATAATTGTTCGGTAACAAAAATGTACTAGACCCGAACCCTAAATGAATTGTCAGAGCAGTCAGATTAGACTGTAGTAGTTCAAAACATAAGCTAAAAACATACAATTTACTGAACCATCCAAGAACAACCTAACGCGTTATCTAGTGTGTGTACAAACAAAAGAACACGCCCAACGCACATGCTTGCATCTACGCGTATGATACATTTAAAATGATTAATTAATCTTGTTATTTATTGTTATGTTTACGTTGGATTTAATTTCTCCTAAATACGTAATTCAGTCAAAAGTCAAGTAATTTGTACTCGTAAATATTTTAATTCACACCGCACTCTGCCTGGTCTTGTATTTTGTGTGACGTCCGGCAGAGATTTTGATTGAAATTGAATGTTTGCAAATTAATTAAACGGGCGTCAATCAACGAAGAGGCCAAAATAGCTAGTGGGTGTTTCACTTAAATCAAAATTCTGTGCAGTTTATGGTTTAAGTAAAATAAAAAAAAAAAACAGAAGATTAAATGGAAAAGTGGCCAATAATTTAACTACAGTTCTGTGTAAAAAATTAAGACCAGTAGGATAATTTTATAAAATATTGACTTTCAACTTTAACATATTTATAGAAGTAATTAGATTGTAGACTCATATTTAGCTGCAGTAATTTAAAGACTGTTTTCAACTTAAGTACAAAACCGTCATCTGGAAGAACATGAGAACATAATTGAACAATTATCCTACTGGTCTTAATATTTTGCACAGGACTGTATATTTAGGAGCTACAACATCGAATACCGCACTTCCGTATTCGGTTTTTACTAAATATTATATGCGTACAGTATTGTGCAAAAATATTTGCAAGATTTTTATTCTCTGAATTTTTGTTTGCTTAACTTTACAAATAAAGAATAGTATTATAACATTTTTAAGAAATATCACCCCCTTCGGGTAGGGGTTAGAATATACCCGAGGTAGGCATGCCTGTCGTAAGAGGCGACTAAAATCCAATCTCCGTATACCGAGTATATAGTGTATACAAAAATGCAATGGACAAAACAAAAAGATTAATTACCCCAGGTGGCAGTCCAGCTTTACTGGAAAATCCACCCTCTTCGGAGGTCGGCTCTACGGATTCTGGGGAGAGCCATTTATTGCAATCAAATGACCCTTTCACAAGAAGTGCAAGGGTATCTCGATCTCCTCCATCAAGATCGAATGACTCCGGGAAAAAAAGTCCGCCGGGAGTTCCGCAGCGCGAAAATCAGGACTTAGCGAAATATAAAAGCTTTGAGGAAGAAAATAAAGTACTCCGAATAAAGCTTAACGAAATGGATCTACTCTATCAAGATCTTAAGAAAGAGATAGATCTATTAAAAGAAGAGAATAAGGTTCTAAAGAACACACACTCGCAGAAAGAGCGCGAATGTGCTCCAGCACTATTAGATAGTCGGGAGTACCACACCGATGAAGAAGAGCTAGCACGCGAAACGAATCGGGTCCCTAAGAAAAGGCCTACTAAAAAACGGAGAGCCGGTTCTTCGCCCGAAGTCGTGCCCTTAAACGAAGAAAAGCGTAAAGAACTGCAAGAAAATCAATGTAAAACGCAATTTCGTTTACCGCCACCAATAAACATCGTCGGGATAACGGAATATAATAAGTTGCATAGCCTCCTTAAAGGAACGATAACATCGAAATTTAAGGTCACATCTTTGAGGAATAATGCGTGGAAGATTAACGTCGATGACCATGACGACTATCGCGCACTGTCCCAGAAACTTAATATCGATAAGATTCAGTGGTATACTTTCGAAATCAAGTCAGAAAGGCCACATCGTGTTATAGCAAGGGGACTTCACCCCTCGTGCACAAAAGAAGAGATTATGAGCGACCTTCAAGACAAGGGCTTTAAAATTCTTGATGCCGTTAATATCATCAAGAAGGAGAAGCAACAATCCGAAATAGATAAGGACATCTTGGTAAGGCGTGGACTTCCGCTTTTTATGCTAACATTCGATAAAGCTGATAGTATCGACGATATTTATCGAATTAAAACCATATTGAATATCGTGGTCAAAATCGAGCCCATGCGTAGAAATTTAAAAATAATTCCGCAGTGCAAACGTTGCCAAGGATTCAATCATACGCAAACGTATTGCAAAAAAGAACCACAGTGTGTGAAATGCGCCGGAAATCACCTCTCCCAAGACTGTCGAGTAAACAAGCAAGCCTCTGCAATCTGTGCTAATTGTAAGGGAAAGCACCCGGCAAATTATAGAGGCTGTGAAGTAGCCAAGGAGTTGCAAAAACGAAGAGATACACTCCATAAGCCTCAAAATAAAATAATAAAACCGCTAACTAAGGCAAATGGTAAGATCGGTCAGGAGAACGTAAATAAACAAAAACCACCGGGTACAGAGCGGAAGAAGGCGGTGATAGCAGAAAAGCCCTCGACTTCTGGTCTTAAAATAAATGGTAATGAAAAGCCATTAGAAAAGACATCGGGTAATAGCCCTCGGACAGCAGGAGTGCAGACCTACGCCCAGGCTGCAGCATCCGAAAAATCAAAAAACCTCGAAATCCCGACGGACCCTGCTTCTCAAGTTTTCTCAATTATTCTCGCAAAACTTGAAGAGCAAAGCAAAATAAATAAAATTATTCTCGATAGGTTGGTTAAGCTCGAGAGTTATTCACGGAAAACGCGTACTTCACCTAGAATATGAATGAAAAAAGAATTTTAAAAATATGTACTTGGAATGCAAACGGACTTTTGCAAAAACTTGACGAATTGGAAATATTCATGCGAGAAAAAGATATTGACATTTGCTTGATTTCTGAAACTCACGTGAAAAAGGAATCGCATTTAAAAATAAAAGGCTATACTGATTACCACGCTTGTCACCCTTCGGGCAAAGCGAGAGGCGGATCTTCCTTGTTTATTAAAGACTGCATTGAACAATGCGAAGACCTAAAGATAGAGCTTGAAACTCTGCAACTGTGCACAATTCGAGTTAAAAATAGTCAGCGTACTATTAAAATCTCATCTATCTACTGTCCACCGCGTTCCGGGCTTGAAAAAAGTGATTTTACTAACTTATTTAAATCGCTGAAACCTAATTTCATTATTGGCGGCGATTTTAACGCGAAACATACGTTCTGGGGCTCTAGATACATCTCGCAAAAAGGTAGAATGCTCTATGGGGCAGGTATGGAGTACAGTTGTGATTTCCATTCGACGGGCAAACCGACTTACTGGCCAGCTGATACTTTGAAAATACCTGACCTGATCGATTTCTTCGTGGTGAAAGGAATATCTAACAACCACATAAAAGTTGAAGAAAGCTTTGATCTGTCGTCTGATCATTCCCCAGTTATTTTGACATTGAGCGAAAAACTATTATTTAACCGAGAGCCAGCGAAATTAACCGGCAGAACAACTAACTGGGAAGGCTTTAGGAACGAAATCGAAGTAAATGTTGAACTGAGCGTACCGCTTACGACACCCTATGAACTTGAGGTTGAAGTCGATCGCTTCGTTGATATAGTACAGCTCGCCTCTTGGAATAATACGCCCAATCCAAGAAAAACGCCGGACAAATACGGTCTACGATATCCTTCTGAAATAAAAGAATTAATCAGGGAAAAAAGAAAAGCGCGTAAAAGATGGCAACAGAGTCGTGCTCCACAGCATAAAGCATATCTGAATCGTCTCTGCAATTTGTTGAAGAATAGCATTAAGGATTTTAAAAATCGTGCGATAGGCTCTTACCTTGAGAGTTTAACAGCGAAAAAAGATTCCAATTATTCCCTTTGGAAAGCCGTAAAAGGCACCAAAAGGCCCAAAATCCCTGCGCCGCCACTTAAAATAAATCAAAATGAATGGGCACGGATATTTTTGCCGGCCATTTGGAAGAAACCTTTAAACCGAACGTTGGTCAAGTGGTTCATGACAACATCAACATCACAAGGATGGTAGTTCCACCATCTGACGATTTAACGCGCAGATCTGCGACGCTTAGAGAACTCGAACGTGAGATCGCGAAACTAAAACCTAAGAAAGCTCCTGGTTATGATTTGATCACCGGAGAAATTCTCAAAGCCTTACCTAGAAAAGCATTAATTAAGCTTCTCCATATTATAAATGCTGCACTCAGATTAAAACACGTGCCGAGCCAATGGAAAGTTGCGGAAGTCATAATGGTTTTAAAACCAGGAAAACCGTCATATGAAGTAAAATCATACAGACCAATATCGCTTCTTCCCGTCATATCCAAAATTTTCGAGAGGATATTGCTAAGGCGTCTCCAACCGGTTATAGAAGAAAATAATCTAATACCTGACCACCAGTTTGGGTTCAGAAGTAAGCATTCGACGATTGACCAGGTGCATAGAATTACTAACGTAATCGAAAAAGCACTAGAAGAAAAAAAGATATGCTCAACCGTATTTCTTGACGTCTCGCAAGCCTTTGATAAGGTGTGGCATGATGGCTTGAAATGCAAACTACGACAAGTACTTCCCGCAAACCTATACGAGATTTTGAATTCATATCTCGGGAATAGACTCTTCCGTGTTAGAAATGGAAACGAATACTCAGAGCTCAAAGAAATTTCGGCCGGCGTACCGCAAGGAAGCGTTCTGGGGCCGCTTCTCTATCTGTTATATACTCGTGATATACCGAAAGAAGATGGCACTATCCTTGCTACGTTTGCCGACGACACCGCTATCCTAGCGGTAGGTAAAACAATCGAGGAAACGACTGCCAAACTGCAAAACGCATTGAATAAAGTAAATGAATGGACGAGGGACTGGCGGATCGCCCTTAACGGAACTAAATCTGTTCACGTGAATTTCACTTATAGAAAAATTAATGACTTGCCAATTTTTATAAATTTGGCCCGAATTCCTATTGCAAATGAAGCCAAATACCTGGGAATGACACTTGACGCAAAGCTGAAGTGGAATTCGCACGTGAAAATGAAACGTAAAGAATTAGAAATCAAATATAGAGAAATGTACTGGCTGATCGGGAAACATTCCCACCTCAGTACCGAGAACAAACTGCTTTTATACAAGCAAGTGCTAAAGCCGGTGTGGTCCTACGGTATACAACTTTGGGGTTGTACCAAGAAAACAAATGCCAATATTTTACAGACCTTTCAAAATAAAGTGCTAAGAGAAATTGTCCAAGCACCGTGGTATGCTAGAAACGACGATATCCACAGGGATCTCGGAATTCCGACAATCGAAGCTGAAACTAGAAGCTTCGCGCGAAAACATAGAAACCGACTAATCGGACATGTTAATAATACAGTCCTACTTATTTTGGATGAGAGCAATTTATTGCGCCGACTACAAAGAACAAAACCTTTCGACTTGGCGAGATAAGGATTAACCGCGTCTAAATTGCGGAACATGCAGGATCTTTCATTGGAAAGTAACCTGCCAAACGTTTATATTTCGTGATAGAAAAATTGCTTGATAAGTAGTATAACTTAGTTGCAGTATCTAACAAATTTATATCGAAGGGTGGTGTTTTTGGTCAGTAAGAATCTGACACTACTATGAGCACGCGCTTGCTATTCTCATAGTGTCTATGGAAGATTTTCACCTACCCTCGGAAAAAAAAAAAAAAAAAAAAAAAAAAAAAAAAAAAAAAAAAAAATATCTTTTACTGAGAGTACGTTCTTGAAATGAAGCAAGAAAACCGGCAGAAGTACCGTTAGATTTTTTGTTAGGGGCTAAAGTAAATAGTTCGTGGACATATGCAAGATTTTTTATTTTTTCCTTATTTCTGTTTTAATTTGCGGAAAATTCACATCAAGTTAGTAAAATGGTATTTTTAGTTAAAAATTGTATGTTGATAAGCGGTTTTTGTCATTCAGTTTTCATTAAGTGTGTTTAAAAATGGATGGTAATAAAGATCATGCCCGAACAAAGAAACTGGTAATCGAGGCTTTTAAAAACGAATCGAAGCAAAGAGAGATTGCCGAACAATTCAAGAATCACTAATCAAGTGTCCCGAGAATAATTCTAAACTTTCGACCAAATTCATCCATTGCAACGCTTGAATCTGGTGGTCGTCACCGATAAACAGACAAACAAACTGACAATCATTAATTTAATTCGCTGAGAACCTTCCGGGTCTTTAGTTTCAATTGTTGACGATCTCAACTTATCAATTGATGAGAGTACAGAGCGTAGGTCTGTAATAGAACGCAATTTTGAAGCATACAGAACAGTTAAGAAGACTCTATTAATGTTAAAACACCGTCAGAAAAGGGTAGCCTCTTAGATTGGATCTGGACTTGAATTGACTTATAAATATTGAAATTGGCCCCTGACACAATGGAAAACAGTTTTGTTTAATGATGAGAGCAAGTTCAGTATTTTGTCTTCAGATGGAATTAGCTATGTTCATTAAGGGTCAGGTGCTCGCTTAAATCGGGAGTATAACCGGGCTACTCTGAAGCATGGATGGGGTTCAGGTATGGTTTGGTGATTCTTTTCTACTCAAACTGTGATTTCTTACAGCAAATAACAGGAATTATGTATCTATTTACATATAAGACACCATATTGTGCCCATATGCTGAGGAAGAGATGTCGTTGTTCCGGAGGTTCCAACATATAACTACCCGAAACACACCGCAAAGTACGTACGTTAAATAATTTTTAACGGCTCGGGGAGTTAATGTTTTGGATTGGCCTCCACAATCCGCCGACATAAATCCCATAGAGAACTTGTGGCATATCTGAAAATAGCGGAGAAAAGGACAACAGTTTACCTCGCAAAAGGCTGTTTATAAAGCTTTAAAATAAGAAGTAATAAAACACAAGGAACTTTAGACCAAATTGAATAAATTCGTTCTTTTAATTTTTATAAAATATCAACGGTAAATGTTAGGGATTTCTTTGTTTGATTTTAAATATTAAACTCAAAGTAATACTTTCGACTCAGTATTTCATTTGAATTCTGCCTTTAGAGCTATTAAAAATAAAAATTACTGTTTTTGAAAAAAACTTGCAAATGTTTTGCACAATACTGTACTTTTACTGGTGTTAGCAAAACAACATAAAGTTGGTATGGAACACTTTATTGGGTTAACGATAGCAGTAGTCGTCCATTAGGCAACCAACCAAAAAAAAAAAAAAAACACTGGGCAACCGCAACAGTAAATTTTATCGGATGTTATTCCAACCAATATTAAATAATTTGAGTGCGCTGAACGTATGCGTCAGTTAACAATTGTATTCAATCAGTTAACTACTGTATTGAATTTAAGTGAAAATGTCTCACATTTGTGTAAATAAACCAGATTTTCTATGTTATGCGTGTGTAAAGTGACTTTGACCTCTCACTTGGAAATGGTTCAAGAATTACTAACAAGATAAAAATCCTTTGTGAACGATCTCAACATACCATCCGCTAAACTTCCAATACTCCATAGTGAGGAATATGCAATTCCAACACCTCTAACCAACAGGTCAACTAATGGTACTGAAGAGAATGCAACTTTATCGACATCTAAGGATTCAGATTTTGTGTCAATTGTAATTCCAGGCAACAACATTCAATATCGCCACAGATAAGAACCTTTATAAAGATAAAGAATTCGACAAAATTATATTTGAAGATGAGAAAGTTGCCTGGGACAACTTTTGTCTAGTGGCAAGAAATTTTTGAGCCAAAAATTACATCAAACTCGTGGAAAATATGTAACAATCATATGAAAAGATGGGCTTTACCATGTCTTTAAAGATCCACTTTCTCTATTCACATTTAAATTTTTCCCCCGATGACTGTTGTGCTATAAGCGACGAACACGGTCAACAACGTTTTCAGCAAGATGTTTCTGACATGGAAGAAAGATATCAGAGGAAATGGAACCCTTTGATGCTGGCGGATTACTGCTAGACCTTAGCAAGAGGTGCTTCTCAGTCAATTTAAAAGAGATCAGAAAAAATAAGCCATCTTTCTTCTTTATTCTATCATTTCTATTGTTTGTTTTTTTCTGTTGATACTCCGTTGAGTCTTTAAATGTATATTTTTCAAAAATGGCAACCAATATTAAATTTTTTCTATATCATTCGTATAAAACACACAAAGATATAAGTAATTAACTAGTTTTGACAAAAAATAAAACATATGAGTTCAAATTTGTTGTCCAGTGTAATTAATCTTGCCAATTGAAACAAACTGAAAATTGTATCCAATTCCGGAATTTACATAAGCGGCTGAATAATGTGGGGAGTTCAGTGTATTATTTTGACGCAAACGGAAACAATAAAATGTAAATGAAAAAAAAAAACACTGTTCTCATAAAAGACAAAGAAACAGATACAACACTGTTAAGCAAAAGAAAATTATACAAAGAACTGGCTTTTCTAGAGTTCTAATACATTTTCAAGTTTTTCACAATATTTGGATACACCACATGTTTCTGTATAAAAATCTCAGTCAGATCATTTTCCAATAATTCGTTTAAGAACTCGTAAATCCCAGCAGTGTGTATTTTGAGGTGCTAAATGAAATTTCGGCAAATTAGCAGGAAAAATGTATTTTCCAATTAATGACAGTACTATGTCTTCCTACGAGTAAATTGATTTTGCAAATTGTTTACACAAATCGTATTCTAAGAAAATCAAATCAAAATAAACAATCAACAACTTTCAAATACAAATTGAACTTCGGTTGTGTTCAAAGAGTTTCCCAAACTTAATTAGTTAATTAAAAAGCTACTCAATTATGGATAAATTAAAGTACAAAATAATCCACCTCAACCTGAATAAAAAAAAACCTTGTCAAAAGTAAAATCCGGTACTAAAACCACCACTGTCACACAATTAAAATGAAGCACTAAACTATAGAGATCACCACAAACAGAATTACATCACTTAAAATAAACTTTTAAAGTTTGACTCGATTTTAAATCGTTTTTTTTTTTTTTGTTGCTTGTCTCTGTGACTCAGTAACTCACTTTCAAAATAAAATAATAACAGAATAAATTAAATCGACAAACTTGTAACTACCAAAAAAGGCGCACGTGAATGCAACAACTATAAATTAGTTTATATAGCGGTAAGAAAAAAAAAAACAAACAAATTGAATCACGACTCTAACGATATTCGTTCTTAAAAAGGCAATAAGAGGCCGAGACCAAAACTAGCGAAAAGAACTAGAATGCCTACTTCTGCCGTGAGAAGCAGAATTGATTTGAACGATCGTACACTTTTGGTGAACTGAATTTTTATTTATATATTAGGATGAGGGAGCGCAGACGTAGTTTCTGTGAGACTAAATGCGTCCTCATCTACCCTCGCAGATGAGTGAATGCGAGATGAGAGTATTTCAATCTTTTAATTTGAAAATTAATTTTTCGTACAATTTTCTTTCTCTTTGAACGGAAAGAGTTGTATCTTCTCTTAAATAAGTATATACTCGGTCTGGTAGTACCTCACAATAAAATAAAAACACTGTAACCCGCGTTTTGAGACAAGAGTCTTGCTGTCTGCTGTCTTTTAAACTTTTTGCCTACAATTTGTCATCGTTTTTGTTTCTTTTTTGGCAAATAAACAGAGAAAGATATGATTCTAAATGGTTTGAACTCTGGTGATTCCTCCTTTCATACGTAGAAAGACGTAGAGGGACATCAAAAGAAATTTAATTTCAAATAAAAAAAAAACATTTACGAGGTAACAAAGTTTATTTTTAGATAAAGGTACAAAAAAGAATTGCTAACAATAAAAATGTTCACATTATTTTCTTTGTTAGATATTTTTTTTGGATCTGAAAATGATTCCATGAGTGAAGAATTTCCCAAGCTAGAGGTGTGTGCCGCCGCATATGTGGTGTCAGGCAAAGTGTGAATGGGGGCGATTTATTGCGAAATAGGTGTGAATGTCTAGTACGTACACACTGGGCATTCCATTGGCATAATGCCGAGTTTTGGTTTCATTTAAGTGATTCAAAGTCGATGATTGTAATCTGTCAAAGGTATTGTATAGAAATAGATGTCATTTATCATCGTGTTTGCGTTGACCGAAGCACCCACTTTTCTTCTTTTTGTTAAAGGTCAATTGTGATTTCAATGAGCGAACAAGTTACATGTTGATATTGGCGATAAAAATAGGTGCGTGAATCCTGCTACAATCATACGGATATTCCTGATCGATTGGCTTTAAAAACAGATGTAAGCTCATCCTTGTCGTCTTGAACTTAAATACTATAGCTCAAAGGCGCGTTTAGTGGAATCAATGTTGTCCATTTGATAGATCTGTGCGAGCCGCTAGAGTATTTACCATTTTTAGAATATTTAAATTAATTAGCTAAATGAGAATTTGGGTGTTTTGTTAAGACCCCAAAGAACTGTAAATCTAATAAACAAACACACTCAAATTAGTTTTGGAGTCATCAGGCCCATCATCACTGTATGGTGGACTGCTACAAAAGTAAAAAGCTAGCAAAGTGTAAAGATTAGCGGCACTCGCCATGACAGAAGCAATTAGAAGTACACCACAAGTGCGATTGGATAGAATCATTACCTTTCACTCGACATGTTCATGAAAGGTGCATCAGCAAAGGGAGCCGTCAGACTAAGAGAAACCGATTTGCTAAAACAAACCGCGTATGGATGATGTAGCGATATTCAGAGAAATACAGCAACTGAGAAGATGCAATCCTGAAATTCTCACCAAGACTTCAGACTACATACATTACTCTTCACTATGAATTCAACTTGAACGTACCAATCCTATTTCCCAGTAGGGATGACTGCCTGCCAAACAAGGTGATCAGAGACCAAGAAATATGACTCTTCATCGACGCGACAGCTCAAAAAAGGACTAGGTATTGGAGCAGGGTTTTACTCAGATACAATTAATAAACGGGAATCTTTCAGACTACCGGATACATGCAGTGTCTTCCAGGCGGAACTAGTGGCGATTGAAAAGGCTGCAATATTCATAAAAGGAAGAGGCCTCCCTCCATCGGAGATAGCCATTCTGGTGCATAGTCATTCAGGTCTTAAAGCAATGGGATCAAAAACAATGATTATGCAAATCAAAGGCAGTCCAAAAATGTCGCAATGCACTAAATGCCATAAGGTACCACAAGGTTAGACTGTGCTGGATACGCGGACATAGCAATATCCAAGGGAACAAGATAGCAGACGAACTAGCTAGAGCTGGATCAGCCATGAGCAAGTGATGCTGACACCTCCATCCTGTCACCGATTAAAACATTGTTCTGCAGAATCGACCATATGGTATAACCGAAAAAGGAGACCAACGCTCTGTGGCTAACACGAACCGACTGCGTCACATCTCGTTCTTTGTGGCTGAAACTTGATCTTAATAGGACAAAGACGATGCTCCATTTAGATAAATCCTCCATACGCTTAATCACAGGACAAGGACACTGTGCCATAGGTCATATGAAAAGCAAATGGCTACCTGAGTCCAACGATGTCTGTAGAAGCTGGGGAGATGAGGAAGAAAGCGAATCGATCCAACATCTACTCTGCTACTCTACATCTACTCTAGTTTTAGATCGAAATTTCATTTCGGGTTGTTCCTAACGAATTTGCTGTTTACTTTTACAAGCAAGTGTGAACACCAGGAATGATACGATCAATGCTAGATTTCAATGCATTAGTTACTGTTGCTTTATTAGCATGAACAAGTGACTTCACCTAGTCCTACAGAATATACGAATTCCCATGTTTGTTACGCCATCCACATCTACTTCGGCCTTATTTTGAGGTAATAAGGTCCAGTGAAGCCACCAGCGTGTGTGCAACCCGCATCAATATATAGTGTTTCTGGATGAAATGGGATGGTGTTCTGTACAAGTAAGGCTCTTTTGGCGTTCAGTCGAGCTTGAGTTTTACTAACAAACAAAACGAGGCATTGAGAATAACTATGGTTTTTGAAGATTTTCATCTGTAGTGCACGAATTTTTCAGGGACCTGTAAGCGATCCCGTGGTCAACATATTAATGATGTTATATTCTGATTGTTGCCACCTCTTTCGAATGTCTGACAAGCAATCAAAGAGTATCATTTGTCATAAGAAGCTTCTCAACTCGCCGTTCGGAGTCGGCAAAAAACTGTAGGTCCCTTCCATTCGTGGAAAAAAAGTAACACGCACACACAAATGGTTGCGAGAAGCTAGGCTTGGTTCTGTATAGGACTGCTGACGCCGTATATTTATTTATTTTTTATATTCTGATCATGCAACTGCTGTATAACTCCATCAGCGAAATATAAACCGATTTAAATAACCGAACATCAGCTCAGTTTGACAGTTATCCCTTTCGTAAGTTATATCCCAGCAAAAAGACGCCGTTTACATACATACATAATACTCGAGTGCTTCATTACAAAAATGGGGCACACATTTAGTAAAAATTCCCTGTCGTCAAAATCTTTTTTTCTATATTTCTCTTCAATAGATTCTTCTCTATTCCCGTCCCTGCATTACCTTCAATCTCGAAGATATAGAGTCATAGGAATGCGTTCTCACCTAAATACATAGCATCCCAATACCACACACGCCTCCCTATGATTATGCAGAACAAAAGTTGAATAGGTCAACGCCTCCTCAAAGGTTTACCCACAGCTTCTCAAGTCAAATCTTTTTTTTTCTTATACTCTTATATCCACGCACAATACATAAGTACGCACATCCAGGAAGTATGAATGTGAGCAAGTTGCTCTACCTTCCCTATACATAAGCGCTATCGGCATAGGATATTTTTAAAACTGAACATAAACAAACTCGGGAGGAGGGGGAAAAAAATAGAAAATTCTACAAATATTTATGCCACACACATTATGCGTACTAGGGTACCGAGTATGTTTCGTTTGTATGAACTCATAATGCTCTAAACTCATAATTAGTTCATTCATTTATTTCAGAACATAAAGGAGTGAAAATGCGAGTATCTGAAGTATTTCTTACAAAGGAATACCTCACCACACCAGAGAAGGTGGTGCTGGTAATTATATCACGTGTCGCTCTGTAGTGAGGTGCAAGGTAAAGAGCTTTCTTGTGCAGGGTAAATAGGCCATTATTTCGAATTTATTTATTTGTCTGTTTTATTTTTAAATCCGAACCAAGAAATCGGTGTGCGACTGTGTGTGCTTCGAGAGCAGCGCTGTACTCGTACATTGCAGTGCATTAATACGAATGCATACAGACCGCACCGAGCGTAGAGTTGCAGCTAAAACATTCGCAAATAGAATATAAAAGGATATAAATCAAAAGAATGTAGCCATTACATTTCCTTATTATTTGCAAGCAATATTATCTTATGATGATGCAGTCGGATGAGTATTTAAGCTTCGTGACTCGTTAGTAGGGGTTAACCCAGCAACTATGGGGTGAAATATAGGAAATCAGAAATGAGTCCAAAAATAACAGATGGGACACATAATAAAGGAATTTATAAATTTAGATATAAAAAGGCTTTCTATGAGAATCGGAATTTTCACTCTACCGAAGTGAGTGATAAGAAACGTCAATATTCTGAATATATATCATAACGATAGGAACTGTAATCATCAATTACATTTAAACCGGATAATTATAATCTTATATCATTAAAAAAAATAAATACAGTAAATGAAGGGGATGACCTACTAATAGGAGCACTACTTAATAAATTACCGAAAAAAAACTTTCCAATACCTGAGAAACCTTTACAACGACATAATCGGACCACAGAAATTGACAAGAGTAACCAGACCAACTGTGCGCACTGTGGTGTAGTGGTAAGTGCGCTGGACTACTATGCAATACTGCTCGGGTTCAACCCCAGCAAACACCTAAACGTTTTTTCACGGTGCCACCTCTTTCGAATGTCTGACAAGCAATCAAAGAGTATCATTTGTCATGAGAAGCTTCTCACCTCGCCGTTCAGAGTCGGCCCAAAGCTGTAGGTCCCTTCCATTCGTGCAAAAAATATAACACGCACACACAAATGGTTGCGAGAAGTGAAACCTTTCTCCTTAATGACTCCTATTTAATAATCAAAATTAAAAGGACACATCTTTGAAATTATACACACAAAAAAAGCCGGAGTTCCGCAAGGAAGCATAATATGACCACTACTATATAATTAGAAGAAATATTCTTTTTCCCATGCAGACAACATCGATAATCGCTACGTTCGCTGACAACACCATTCTGCTCTACCGTTTAACTACAAAACAATTTAGACGATACTATGAAATGGTTTAATGGCTGGCTAAATTAATATAAAGCGGTGAACAAACGAAATGTAAATTAACGCAAAGCTCTTAATTATTAAGAAAATGGCATGATGAGATTGGTCATATTCCTTAAGCGCACCATACACACTTCAACTCAATTGTAAACTAAGTCAATTGAAATCAAAATCAACCCGTGTGTGGGGCAGTCATTTGATCGATTTGACGGTTGACGAGTTGGTTGAGGAAAAATCAAAAGATTTTGATTTTTAGAAGTTGATTTGCAAGTCTCTCAACTCAGTTGAACTGTGTGTGTGGAAGTCATTTGATTCGCTGTCAAATTGCGGAAAATTTGTACTAGGCTTGTGAAATCTGTGAATGTGTGTGTGAGCGAAACGTAAACAGCAAGATGACTTTAAACGCACACATAAAGAAAATTCTAGATATTTGTGGCAGTTTATACCAAGTCTTTTAACTCAGTTGATGTAGTGTGTGGCCAAGCATCAATTCAGTTGACAACTAAATTTACAATTGAATTGAAATGTGTATGGGCGGCTTTATTTAAACCCATATTCATTAAAAACCCATATTCCTAGTGTCACTCGCCAGATGTATAAATAAAACCTGGGGAATGAAAAAAAAAAATAATAATACGAACGACAAAAGGCGGCACTTTGTTGTCAAAACAACTATTTGGTTCGGACTCATCAGAAGAAGTTACAAATGTGAACTGTTCAATTGCTTCTACCTAATCATAGAGGCAAATTCATCAATTCCATCAACCCGCACTTTCTGTGACTAGAATATGCAAAACTGTTGTGTCTAACTTTACCAACCCTTACAGAAGAATTCAAATCCAAGCGTTTTAATTCATTTCTTTATTGTTTATTCTATGTTGCTAAAATAATAATACATATTAAATTCAAAAACACAACCCGAAGAGTTATCAGCGAACAGGTGCCAGCAAAAGACCGACGAAGTAGAACGCGTGATACGGGTTTTTGACAGAAGGTCGCAAGCCAAGTTCTTATTTAGGTTCTCCGGCAAGATCGCTGTTGTTCTTCAATGCGCTGCGTTCGGAAATACGTACCGAAAATAAATGGTTATGAGTGCCACAAAACAATACCAAAGTTAAGTCACATGGAGAAGCCAGAGATATAAAGTTTGTGGGTGAGTGTTTTTTTCTAAGCTTTTAGAACAATTTTTTTTCCATAGATGAGTAACTTTTTTTTGCATCATTGGACCGAAGGTACTTCTTTAATTGGAAGGCTGGTCCACACATTGCAGTCAATGGCGACCATTAGAGAAGGATGACATCTGAATTGTTGTTTCCGAACTGGCATGGTATTAATCTGAAACAGATGTGGTTTCAAAAGGATGATCAATTTGCTAAACCAACCAACAACAACAGCCTCTGCACAACTTTAAAATAATAAAAATAAATGGTCATCGAACAGGTGTATTTTATTTAAGAAATAAATATAAATGTATTCGCACTATGCAGCGATTGATAGAAGTACCCGATATTTGATTCGTAATAAGCAGGGATAGGATTTTGTTGACCTAAAAAAGTAAAAAAAAGGCAAAACAAAAGACTAAAAAAGGCAAAAAAAAGGCATTTATTAAAAAACAAGAAAAAGGAACGTAAATGAACATTTAATTATAGAAGCATTGAACTACCAAGAGCTTTTTGAAATTTTCTGGTAATAATCTGCTCCGGTTGTCTCTTAGAAGCGCCTTGAAGGTGTGCGGTACAACGAGTATAAGTCAAATAAGGAAGAAGCATAATGTTTGCACAGATGAATACATACGAGCATTATTATTTTAGCGAACAAACTGGTGGGCACCGTAGCGCAAGTGGTTATCGCGTCGGACTACTGAGCCAGCGGTCTTGGGTTCGAATCCCGCCGCAAACACCTAAAAGTTTTTCACAGTGCCCACCTCTTTCGAATGTCTGACAAGCATCAAAGAGTATCATTTGTCACGATTGAGCTTCTCAACTCGCCGTTCGGAGTCGGCAAAAAACTGTAGGTCCCTTCCATTCGTGCAAAAATATAACACGCACACACAAATGGTTGCGAGAAGCAGGCCCAGGTTCACCTCGAGCTGTAGCGCCAACTAAGTAAGTAAACTGAGAAAAATGCAAAATATGCAGAAAAAGGCAACAACGGCAAAAAAAGGCCCATAAGAGGAAAAATGCTATAAAAAGGCAAAAAAAGGCAAAATAAAATACATATATTTGGAATCAGGAGGACATGAAACGAGTTTCTGTAAAGTCGATACTATCTTCCGACTAAGCAAAAAAAGAGGCAAAGTTAGCAAAATCCTATCCCTGGTAATAAGTATTCAACAACAAACTGTAGCGCATTGCGCCACCTATGTAAGTATGTACATTGTACATAAGTAAGTATAATTTAACTGGAATTCTTGGTCTCAGCAAGTAAAGTAATGCACACAACTTACTTCTGACTTCACTCCAGAATTCACTCCTTGATTCCAATGAAACATGTTTGAAAAATTTGTCTGCACTCGTATTGCCCAGAGCAAAACGACATTACTTACTTATCTCGTTTTCCAATTCACTCCTGAACACTGCAATGCTTTAAATCTTTTTTGTTAAATATGGTACACAATAATGAACTACAACCAGTACGTACGAGTACTTATCTAATACGGATTTTTCACTTATTTGCAAAGTCTACAGTCTCCTCCAACAGAATAAATCTTCATATAGGATGGCGCTCCTTGTCAGACTTAAAAAAAAAACGCTAAATTAAAATAAATGCAAGAAATGTTAACATTCTTCCTTGGGCCGGCAATTTCCAGACCTAAACCCTATCGAAAATTGTTGGGCTTACTTAAAATCCAAAGTTCATTCGCGAAGGAATTCAACAACACCACCGCCAAAAGAAAATATTGAGGGTGAGTGGAAGAATGACAGTGCCATCAAAGATGTGATACAAGGAATTAAGTAAGTTAAGACAACTTTAACTTTGGTGGAGTACTGTACAATGCGTTTCTTCTTGTCCCGTACGTGCAATCTCAGCCATCTGCCAAAAACCGTTAGACATCTGTGAAGTATTTTTTCGCAAAATTGCGCCTTTTCATCTAGCTTTATATTCCGTGACATACTGGTCATACTAAGAAGTGCTAGTCTGTTGAATATTGCGTGTGCTTAAATTCGTGCTGTTCCTAAAATATTTTGTTGCTTGTCATTAAAAATGAAAATGCACAACGACCGACGCGTGAAAAGAATTAAGAAAATTGTGAAATTTGGACGGGAAAATCGGAAAAGATTTTTGGTCGACTCGAAAGAACATCTTTAAAAGTTTACAAATAACAGGTGAGTTCTAGTGGGTGTATTTTAATTTGAACATTTGATTTTAATGCAATGCGTAATATTGAGAAAGGCCTATTGAAGAGGTTTGAATGGGATCGAGGAGAAATTGAAGCTGAAGATGTGATGAAAAACTTGTATGCCGTTTTTTCAGGAAATGGCGCTGGAAACTCCAAATTGACTTTGGTTGTTTGTATACTTTCTGGATAAAAAAAAACAGCTGAGTTTTTCATTCAAAAGAATGTAAATTCTCGTAAGAAATTGCAAACGGAAATAGGATTCAAGCTAAGATCTTTGACAGTGCTAATTAGTTTCTTAACGCCCCATTAACGATGTGTCCTTATAAGGTGTCAGCCTCTAAATTGTTCATTAAATGAGCGAGATTCTTCAAAAATAAATTCCCAAAAATTAATTGACCAATTCAAAAATGAAAAATTATTAACGTTACACTCGACATAGCACAAAGTTCATTATCTCAATAATAATATGAAAACTAACAAACAATAAAAAAAACAACATCTGCTGCGGTCAATCAACCATTTGTTGCCGAAAATATTGCATTTGTTTCTATACGTCTCCGTCCGTGTTCACAAATTCACAATAATTTATGGTCAACACATTTGCTGGCAATCTGGCGAAAATTCATTGCACTTATTAACTGCCAGTGTTTTTTTCTAAAACAATGAGCTCCCTCCCCTCCTGGTGCGATTTACATATGTAGGTAGACCAATATACTGGTCTCACACTTTTCGGCATATGGCTGTGATTCATCATAGCGGTCGCCGCTTTAGCTGCATTTACTTATAGTTATTGTATTCCCAATTTATTCATAGTGCATTCTCCTATTTGTTTAGCTGAATAAAAACACTTTACATTTATTGTAAATCATCGCCTTAACCTTGATATGCGTGTTCACAGCGTGCGATGCGATTGCTGCATTAATTAATTCACTTTTAGATTAATTAGATGAATATATACATAAAGTACAACTTTTTCTTTTTCAAATCAGACGCTGAAAATTCTAATACATATTATATTTATAAAACAAGTGAAGGTGTTGAAAACACACGAGCGTTTTTTCGGGTCAGTTCTTTTTAGTTGTTGCTTTAATTTAGGCAGCACGTCAATCTTTCATGGCGCGGACTAAGTAAAGATGACAGACGGAGAAGTAGACTTTGAGGATTAGGTTTTGAAAACTAGCCAAATGATGATCCTTCTGATGATGATGACGTGCGTACTGTCGTATTGGGAATTTGCATTTATTTTTTGTTTTGCGTTCGTAACCTAGTTTTTGAAGGAAAATCGAAAAGAAATCGACACTCACCTCCTTTTCTTCGTTGTCACCGGCTGAATCTTGTCGTTCTGGATCAAGGTCCTGTAAAAAAAAAAATTGAATTTTTAAGGTCTTGCAAAAATACGGAATAAGTTTAATTTTATAAAACTGTATTTTTTCGTAATTAAGTGGATTTTTATGATGTTCATTGGCATCGAATAATTTAGTACGTATTTGAAGATGCTTTTGACCTCAAGATGTGAACCAAGGAAATGTCGGGATATGCATGAATAAATTAAAGATAGGGCATTATTGGTTGTGGGCGGGATTCTAATTCTAACTAACCACATACATATACGCCTGCGCATTAGGTCCGTCTCCATTAAGAAAGGACAGCTAAAGCTTAAAAATCATTCAAGCATTCGAATACCACTGAACCAGATGGTTGATAAGATTAAATCCTGTAGCTACATTGATTTTGTTTAGTATGTGTTTAGTGTGAACAATGAAGAGTTCATTCCAATAAGTCACAGGAGAAGGCAAACTCCATTAACGACACAGAGACCAATGAAAGACGAACCATGTTCATACATGAATGAAATATTTAAGGTCAAGCATTATGAAACGTTGTTTTTAGGAAAATAAATTAATGCAGGTGGATGAATCATGGATCTGTACCCAACCCATATTCTTTATGTTTAGTGACCAAAAAAATGGTATTCGTATT
This sequence comes from Brachyopa scutellaris, assembly GCA_949775065.1. Lineage (NCBI taxonomy): Eukaryota > Metazoa > Arthropoda > Insecta > Diptera > Syrphidae > Brachyopa > Brachyopa scutellaris. The sequence goes on from OX459113.1 coordinate 117,475,650, forward strand.
TTACATAATCTTTCAAATTACAGATGCATTCAGATACTGTGGGCAGCCTTATCAACTCGGCTATTGGAAGCGTAACAAACAACTCATTTTGCTCATAAAAATATTCTTAATTTAGAAAAAAAAAGAAACATGTTCAAACTTACATCCATGTCGAGGTGGACGACACCAGTTGACCTTCGCTTTGGTTTTCTCCTCCTCTGGATAACCGCTTGTGTTGCGAGAGCACTTCTATTGTCGTTCTCTTTATCATTTTCTAAAAAGTGATTAAAATTTCCATAAATGTTGACAATATAAAAAAAATAGTAAAATTACCTTTATCTTCGCCATTATTAGTCCGTCTCGATAAAAGTGTACTCTCATTATTATTTGTGGTGGAATCTCTGCTCCTATCATTATTTTCATTTGGATTGATTGAATTCGAGCTCACCACTGAACCAACTGGTGCCGATACCGGCCTCATCAGTGACGATTGTTGTTGATTCGATGTGTTCACTGAAAGACATTTGTGTTTAATAAGCAGAATAAAACTTTTACCAGTTAAACCCTAATCCAGCTTACTTGCATTAGTTGTATTTATCCTTCGTTGTGCGATAGATGATGACAAATTGGCGGCAGCGATAACCGCTGGGGCACTTGGTATTATTGTACTATTATTGGGCGGAAATGTCGTTCCACTAGATGCATCTTCCAATTTGAACTGTAAATATATTTGTTATCGCATGTTATTTTTTTCCAAAAACATTTCCCCGTATATGATAATAATAAAAAAGGTGGATTCATATTTTTATAATTATATACATTATGTATGTATCTGGATTGCAAGAGATTTTGTGTTTTTATATTTTTTTGTTATTAAATCATAGATTGTTAAATGAAAGGATGTGCAGAGCTCCAAAGCAATTGGAGTATACCAAAATAACTACCGGAAGCGTAAAAAAATTAAAGTATTTTTGTAAACTAAAATTTAAGAAGGCAACCGTAAACCGAGAGAAAAATAATTTGGAAATAGGAACAGGGGTCTTTACATGCGAACTATTTACATGTTTAAGAGTTTAATTTCAACCAGGATGAGTAGACCCTTGATGGATGTTTCCTTTTTGTAAACACTTATTCTAAATGAACCATGTTTCACGTATAATCGCATCGCAAGAACATTAATGCAATCTCAATGGAGACTGTAAATGATCAATAAAATCAGTAAAACAAAAGCAGCTAAGATAGCTGTTACCAAGTACGGTATCAAGAGCACATGTTGTATTTTAAATGATTTACCCAAGTCAAAAATTCAAGCTACTAGACGAAATCGATGATGCCCACTGTCCCAGGCAACTGAGCAGTGCTAGAAAACCGTGATAGGTCTTGCCACAAGAAAATGACTTAAACGCAATATTTATGACCGAAACTGACGTATTAAGAACAAGGATTTGCGAGTCTGTTTGTAGAATGTTCATAGCTTTTGCAGACCACATCGGGCAATTAATAAACGGATATCCTCAAAAGCAAAGACTCTAAAAATAAGGGAGTCGAATGACACGGACTCTAAAGAAAGACAAAGCATAAGCAACGGGTCCAGAAAGTAGAAAGTTGTTACAGAAGCGAATGCGTTCGGAACTCCTATTAAAGGGTGAAGTTCGCAAGAATAGTATTCATGAACCATTTTGGAACTTTGAGACACAAATACAAGAACAACTTGGTAAAAAATCACACAAAATAAATACAGTGCACTCTCGATTGTTGCAACCTCGATTTCTGCAAACCTCGATATCCAAAAAAATTTCTCGATTTTCGCAACCTTGAGATTTGATTTTCGCAATATACACAATTTGTGTGTGCAATATTGCAGGCAAGAGCAAACTTCTGCCGATGTTATAAATCGTCTTGACGCAGTGTGATAATAACAACGCGTCTAGACTTTGATTTGTTTTAAATGCGGCGAATCCCGGAGTGAAATCAATGGAAAAGAAGATTTGTCTTTCCTTCATAGAGCAATAAATCTGCAGACCATGTAGCAGCATTTAAAAAAATGTCCATCAAATCAAAAACGTAAATGTTGACTAAACTCTACTACAAAAAAAAGTTTGTTGTCATCTTGTTTTTTCTTGCATTTATGAAGAAGCACGCTGAATACAATTGCTAAATGTTGGAAAAAAGTAATCAGGACTCCTGATCATGTTCCTTTGCTTCTAATTCGGGATAGAATTTTGTCAGAAAGATGTTTCCAGATGGACAAAATTCTCTCACAGTGTGAAAAATTTGCAATAAAGTAAACGAACGCGTTGAACCACATTTTTGACGCTTTATGGGTATAAACCGTCAATTTGTTTTTGTTTTCCACTTTACAATGAATTAATGGCAGCTTATTTCACTGACAGAAACTGACAAATGGTTGGTTTGACAGGTTTTACCCACTTAACCCAAAGAAAAAGTTGGTGTAAGAATTCATAAGAATTTATTTATTTATTTATTTATTTTTCGTCAATCAAGTTTCATACAACTTTTAAGAGACTACAGAATAAAAAAGAAAAAAAAGAAAAAAATAGCAATCATAACAATTCCCTAATAATATTCTTAAGAGCTAATCTATTAATATTAAAATCTATAGCATAATCGAATTGATTATAGGTAATACAAGCAGATGTAATTGGATTATTTCTCGCATAATTTGTAAAATGGTAAGGAACATGTAAGAAATCAAACTCTCTTGGTCGTAAGCTACGAGATGGTGCATAAATTTTAAACATTGAAAGTAACAGCGGACAATTTATTTGACAATTTAAGACATCAAAGGCAAAAAGTATCAAATATAATTTTCTTCTTGAGACCAACGGTTTCAATCCAATTAATCTACATCTGATCTCATACGTAGGAACATTTGAATTTCTAAAAATCTTTCGCAAAGCAAACTTCGTAAATCTTTTCTGAACTCTTTCAATTCGATAAATACTAGTTTGATGATAGGGATTCCAAATAACGCAGCAATATTCAAGAATAGGCCGAACAAGCGATAAATATAAAGTTTTTAACGTGTACGGATCTTCAAACACCTTAGAATTTCTAATCACAAATCCTAACATTGAGTTTGCCCGGGAAACCATATGGTCAATTTGTAAAGAGAAATTCATTTGAGAGTCAAAAATAACTCCAAGATCCCTTTGGCTAGTTATCCTTTGCAAGACATGATTTTCAATTTTGTATTGGAAGCAAATGGGACTGAAAATCTTTGAGAAGGTTACCACACTACATTTACTAGCATTAAAATGCAAACCGTTGCGATTACACCAATCAACTATAGAGTTCAGATCGGTTTGAACTTTAGTTGCCTCTGATAAAGAACTTATTGAACTGAAAATCTTGAGATCATCAGCATACAGAAGACACTTCGCAAAGGATACCTGAGACGGTAAGTCGTTTATAAAAAGAAGAAAGAGGAGCGGTCCAAGGTGACTGCCTTGGGGTACACCCGAAAAGTTTATAATTTCTTCAGACAAAAAATTTCCAATTTTGACAAACTGTTTGCGTCCAAGTAGATAACTTTTTAGCCAATCAAGAAACTTAGAATGAAATCCAAGCAGCTCAAGCTTTTTTATAAGGATATTATGCTGTACACGATCGAAAGCCTTTGAAAAATCGGTATAAATAGTATCGACTTGTAAGCGATTTTCTAAATTATTAAGACAGTAATTACTGAAAATGGATAAATTAGTAGTGGTAGATCTACCACTTACAAACCCATGTTGGTACTCTGAAATATGATTTTGTACAATATTGTAGAGTTTCTTTTTAACGATTGCCTCAAACACTTTAGGTATTAGCTGGAGCTTAGCTATAGGTCTCTCAGTTATGGGGAAATTTTTGACACTCATTCGGCTCTTTTTTACGAATTGTTACGAATCTTTTGGGTTAATAAACAAAAATTTGTGATAATTCGTACGAAGTCGAAGGTTACCAAACAGGCGTAGTGTGTAAGCCTTTTTAAAGTGTTTTAATTTTCTGTTCGATTTGTGCAACTTTTCGATCTTTGCAACAACGTCTGTTTTAATTAGTTGCAAAAATTGAGAGTGCACTGTATATCTGACGTGGTCCACGATCCCGCAGGCTAAACAGACTGATGTTTTGAATGGCCAATAACAAGTACCCGATCGAAATTAAAGCAGTAAATGCCATTTAAGAAATAAGTAAAGCAGCTGAGACTCATTGGTACTCAGAACGGGACATACAGATCCCAGTACATGTTCAAAACTACGTAACTCTAAAATTAAACAGCAGAATGGTAGGAATTTTTCCGAATGATATATCATAAAAAAAAAGTTTTATTTTACCATAGCAGGGTTTCGGATCGAAAGGGTTAAATCTTAGCAAAATTGAAACCCATCACTGTTTGGTGTCGACCTCTCTCTCTTTACTTACACAAGAGGTTTTAAGTCATGAACCAAACATTTTTGTATTCCTTTGAACTGAATTAAAAATATGAATAAAAGTCAGTAACCCTTTCGATAATATTGAATTCGAAGCGATTAAGAGATATTTGAGGTGAAGTAAAAGATCAGTGGTAACGAATTATCAACTTGATCATGGGATTGGTAGGCTTTTGCTACCAATTTATCAATTTTGTTTTAATGAAATGAGTAGCAATACAATTGCGAAGAACTAAGACAGTGTGTCGACGCTTTTTTTTTAAAAAAAAAAAGGTTCTGACCCGCCAGTTGCGTAAGGCACCGCGACCTAAAAGATCTATTGTTCCGCAAATTCAGTTTTAGACAAGAGGTTCAACTCTTTTGATGATCTCACTGGTGAAGACTTTACGAAATTGCGTGGGAATTAAGGCTCCGACCCATAGAATCCGTCGATTTCGTTCCGTTGTACTTTGACGTTGAAGTTGAAGTATTGGCGGATAGAGCAGTCCCATAGAATCCGTCGCATATCAACGTAGAAATGTCAACGATTCTCTTCATTCTCTCTTTGCTTCCACCAATGAAAATGCATAATCTCAATTTGTAAATGCGTGAACTTCAATATGTGAATGTGTGAATTTGAATGCGTGAATGTGTGTACTGACAAAGTATCGACGGATGCAAAAAGTAGAAAGTAGATCTACTTTATCCGCCGAAGTTCATGCATCTCCCATAAGAATGTGTGTATTCTATCGACCCTTCACTTGAAAATGAAGGAGCAACGGATCGACGGATTCTATGGCTCGGGGCCTTTACACTGCTCGTCTCCACGAGACATATTTCTGCCAAAACTACCTCTTGACAAGAAACAGGTTTTTTTTTTCTTGTTTTCCTTCGCTGGGCAAATCATGCCAATACATTTCAATCTACAAGCTGACGTCGAGAAAGAAACAACGCACAATCGCTTTAAAAGCAGTGAAATACTCTACGGAAATACCCTAAAATGAAAATCTACCTACCAACCAACTCAGCGCGACATGTTCACTCTACCGCAAAACCCACCGAATGAAAATCTACCTGCCAAACAGCCAAATGTCAGAGAAAAATCTGGATTTCAGTTTGCCGAAAAGACAAAACTAAAATGCTGACATCGCGGACATGTTTTTTGTTTGGACATCAAATTAGGGGTCTCCACCAGACATTTGCATGTCAAGTAGAAGAACATGTCTTGGGAAATGTCTCGTGGAGACGGGGTATTAGGAATTCTCTGTGGAAATGTTGTCTCCTGAGGGCACAGAGTGCCATGCAGTCACATAAAATTTGTTCCGCAGTTTCGTCATCTTCCATGCAGAGACGACGATATCAAAGATGGCAATGCCCTGTTAGAAATCCCTATAATCTCTTGATATCATTTCTACTGACGAGTAGATTTTTTATGAATTTAGTTTGGAATGCCAGACGAAGACCATGGGCATTTTCCCAATAAGAAACACACTTGTTGTTTTCCCAACTTTTGATTTTTAAGTTTACAGCTGAATTTGGAATGTTACAAAACAGCTCAGGGCCGACAAAGGATTCAGCCGAACCTTTCCTAGCCAGTTCGACAGCTTTTTCGATTCCATCATGTCTGAGACTCACCAAAGTTTGATTTTGTTTCTATGGAAGATGTCTTGGAAAGTATTTTTATTTTTTTTTTTATAATTCACGCGCGCTAAAGGGGTGATGAATACCCTTAAAATGTATTGCACAGCGCGGGTCATAAAGTATTGAAGCAGTTCAGGACTGATTTGGAGTCAATCAGGTTTAACCCTAGTATATGGATGAGGACATCTTTTATTCGCGATTCGAGGATGACGTTTGCGCTCACTTGAATGGCATGAATCTGAGGTGGCCGGGACATGAACAAGTGCATCGAGTGACAATTCCAAATATCAATTCCTCGAAAAGAACCAACGAAAACGTGACAGTACTGCCGCATTTTTTCATTTTAGTTTTGTTTTACCAAAAAAAAAAATATCCTGAATTCGAATTTAAACTTTTATAAAAGGTATGAAAATAAATTATATACTTTGTTTTTATTAATACACTATGAAGCAACTTATAATCTACTACAACTAACTACAATTGCATGCAATATAAGCTACCAAATTAAAGTCAACAAATAAAAAAAAACCAACCGTTTTAGCCACTTCAAGCTTTATTAGATATTAAAGTTTATTTATTTATTAATTAATATATACACCGAATTAGTAAAACAAATAAAAGTGAAAAAAAAAACCATTGTTAAAAATATAATGTATTTATTAATATGCTTAAAGTATTTACAATAAATTGCTGGATTGTGTATTTACAGAAAACCAAAGAAATAACACCATTTGCGTTAAATGTTAAAAATAAAATAAAAATAATAATATTATACAGTAATTCAATGAGAGCTATATAAATCTTGCAAATAGCGCGCGCTCACTCTTTCACTCTCCCATTCTAATTAGGCACGCATGCCAAGGCAAGGCATAAATAAAAGAGGCAGGCAACGAGAATGCACATTGTGTTCGTTTGTAAATGTTTTTTTTATAAAATAAAAAAAAGACTATATCGTAAATAAAATTAATTTTGATGCATATAGAAAAAAAAAGAAGTATTAATAGTAGGTGTAGTAGTGTTGTTGAAATTTATTATATTCAGTTTTGTTTCTTGTTTTTTTTTTATTATTGGCGGCCTACCTTGCATCCACTATCGAATTTCAAGCGCCACGATGGTCGACGATCGACCCCTGAACTCATATGCAGCGGTGACGATGGTGTCGAGTCACTTTTTCGCATAACAACACTGTCAGTGTCACTATCGTGAGATGATGATGTTGGTTTTGTGGTGGCTGTTGTGGTGGGTGGGACGGCGGTTGGTATAGTGTTGGTGGATTTCGTCGTCGTTTCACCAACTTCTAACATCTCCTCATTGCTGTATTTATTCGCTTCGTTGCGAAGCTTTTCGGCGAGTGACAGCGAATTGGCGTTATCAATATCGAATAGTGAACGTTTCTCACGTAATCTCGTTGGGGAGTTTGTTGGTGACGTTGTCGTAGTTCTCATTCTGGGTGAGTGCATTGGTGTTGTTACTTGTTCCTGACATTCTTCTGGTTTTTCATTGATGATTACTGTTGCCCTAGCGGTTATCGTTCCGTCATCGCTTGTCACCGGCTCGGGCTGGGATTCTTCAGTCTTCTCGTTGACATTTGTTATTGGTGTTTTCGTTGGTGAACTAGGCACTGTCACTATCGTTGAATCTTCTAAGTCCTGTTCCTCTGCCGCACTCGATTCCTCTTCCTCGTCTTCTTCTTCCTCTTCTACTTCAATAGCACCTGTTTCCTTTTTATCTTCTGCAATCTTCTTCGGACTCTCGGGCACGTCGGTTACGCCAACACTCACCGGTGATGTTGGTTTTGCCTCGACCTTTTCTTTTTCTGGTTCTAATTCCCTTTCGTCATCCTCTTCGTCTTCTTCTTCTTCTTCCTCTTCTACCTCCACGTCTTCCTCATCACCTTTTGTATTTTCTTCAGCATCTTTGTGCTCCTCGACTGTAATAGCGGGTGGTGGCTTCGTTTTTATCGGTGATTTTATTGGCGGTGGCGTCGATGGCGGGGTTGGTGACCACGAATGGATCTGTTCCGCAATCTTATCATCCGTAAGATGTATCGGTTTCGTTCTATTGAACGATAGAGTAAATGTGGCACTAATTTCTTCTTCATCATCGTCATCCGATGACTGTTTTGTTACCACCGTCTGCGGAGGTACGGGTTCAGATTCATAATCCGTTGTCGTCGATGGTACTCGATCATTTATCGGAGATGCTGGAGACGTTGGTGTTGATGGTGTCGCTGTTATTATCGTCGAATCTAATGGAGTTGCAGTTGCAGCCGTTGCTAATGTTGTTGTTGGTATTATAATGGCAGAAGTAGCTGCAGATGATGGTGGTGGTAGTTGTTGTGGTGATGGTGGTGATGATGGTGTTGTGGTTGTTGTTGATGATGGTGTATTTTGGGATTCGGTCTGTTAAATTTATTAGTTATCAAAGAATTTTTTTTTATGTGAATCACAATTTTGGGGAAAATCCTGCTTTGTTTACTCCTTTTGGTTTTAATTTTGGTAACAGAAAGTAAAACATATACATAAATTCAATTCACAATAGACTAAGTATAGAGAGATGTGTTAAGAAATAACTAAAACATAACAAAAATAAAATACAATATAAAAGAAAACAACAGTATACTAAGCAGATATGAACGTATAATTCGGTCTGCCATTCGTTTTTAGGCTACACATTGACAATATGCATGCTGCGAGAGTAGAGACTTTTGTTTTTATGTTTGATAACCTAAAATGTATGTTTGTTTTTTTTTTTTTTTGTAAGGAGAATACATTGAATACATTGATTAAAAAAACACAACGTGCTACTTCAAATATTTAAACGTACATATACAATAGACATTGAACAACGAAAAATCCTTAAATAAGACAAAATAACTCTTATAACAAAACAGCGAATATTTAGAAGATTTACATGCCCCAATATTTTCACGCTTTCCACAAGTTCGAATGGAAATGTGTGAATGAATGTGTACAAAAGTGTAAAATAAAAAAAAGTAATCTTAGCTACATTTGTAAACTTTAATATTTCTAAAGAATTTGGAAACGTCAAACAACTTAAACAACGTTAACTTCTTCAGCTAGTCTATGCTTAAAATGCTTTCTAACCCTACGATTCAGGTTTCAAGTTGGCTCGACGTTTGCAATGAACCGAAGTCACATTTAATTGCTTTGCTTTTTCTCCAACTCTCGCATTTAATTAATTTAGTGGGGCGAAAGTCTCCATTTATTCGGCTTATTACAAGCTAAACATAACTTAAAAACTACATAAGATTAAACTAAGGTTGACGGGGATGAAGGAGATCAGGTGTAAGGTGGGAAGAGCTACTACATTTCTGCGTTCCTCAAGGGTATTTAAGTTAATGAGTTTAAGGCGGTATATACAGGGAGGTAAATTAAAAGTGTCGTTCCAGGATAGGCCACGAAGAGCAAAACGAAGAAAGCGACGTTGAATGCTCTCGATTCTTTGCACATGAACTCAATGTAAGCGGGACCAGGCTTGACTAGCTACTCAAGTAGCTACTCAAGGAGGGAACAAACGAAGGTAATGTAAAGTGATCTGGTGACGTAAGAGAATTCTTCGTTTGACGAAACCGAGTGATGAGTTTGCTTTTAAGATTATCGCATCAATATGCGAATGAAAATTGAACTCCTTGTCGTACAACATGCCAAGGTCGCGAAGAGATTGAACGACGGATATAGGTTGACCGTGCAGAAAATAAAGTCATGGAGAAGACTTACGTGACAAAGTTATAGATTGGCATTTAGCGATATTGAGCTCTAAGCAATTTTTGAACCACCAAATAGAAAAACTATCGAGGTCTTGTTGAAGGAGATTAGAGTCATGGGGTGAAGAAATGACGTTAAAAATTGGTATCGTCGACATTGAGGGAGAGAGAGAGGAGTATTTGATGACTCTTTCAAGATCGTTTGTAGATAGGATGAAGAGAAGGTGACCTAGATGACTACCTTGTGGAACACCAGAGGTGGCCAAGAAAGAAGCTGAGAGGACAGATCTGAAACGGACACTATAGAAACGGTTTTCTAGGTTAGAAGAAATCCATTGTAATAATATGGGTTCAGAACCGAGGGCAGACAATTTAAAAACTATTAATTGATGAGATATCTTATCAAAAGCTTTGCTGAAATCAGTTGCAATGACATCGACTTCGTTGCCGTTGTCAAAGGATGAGAGGGCAAAGGACATGAATTCGACGAAATTTTTAATGGTTGATCTACCTTTTAGGAAACCGTGTTGGGTTGGGGAAATAAAAGACTTGCATTCGAAAAGTTGGGAAAGATATGGGAAAGTTTAGCGATGGGACGATAATCAGTAACTTTAGTTGAGAAGCTCAATCGTGACAAATGATACTCTTTGATGCTTGTCAGGCATTCGAAAGAAGTGGGCACTGTGAAAAAACTTGTAGGTGTTTGCGGCGGGATTCGAACCCAAGACCGCTGGCTCAGTAGTCCGACGCACTAACCACTTGCGCTACGGTGCCCACTACTTTATTCTTTAATCCTTTTTTATGAGTTAAGGATATGAAAGAGGTCTTCCAAATATAAGATTAAGATGAAGGAGGTTAGATGAACATTTGTTAAGGAATATGGCAGAGAGACCATCAGGGCCGGGTACGAATTCATCATTAAGTTCTTGTAATTTTTTATCGATAATAGTAGGATCGCAGGTCTGAGAAAAAAAGGGACCAATGAAGAACTTAAGAAGGTAATTAAAATAATAAGGTTCCAGTACGAAAGAGTTGTCCGCAAAAGATTGTTCAAAGTACGTGGCAAAAAAGTTGGCAATAGTTAGTGTATCGGTTGATGATTTGTTTTGAACATTCGTTGTTGATATCAAACTACAATAGTTTTCAGGTTCAACCACACAATGCGGTGTAAGAAAATGTCACTTCTCGTCTGGTTTACAAGAAAGGCAAAATACGCATTCTTTTGATATAGATACAAATCACTGTTTTCATTTTCTCTTCTCAGGGAGTGCTCACAATTGTATTCCGCTAAAGTGCATCTCTGCAGTTCTTCTCCTGCGTTGAACTAGGCAATGTTTCTTTCATATAAACAGTATACATAAATATTCGCTGCTCTCAAGTTATTGTCATTCTAATCTACAACAGCTTAGGTTACACTCCGGCTGAGTTGCAAAGGTTTTATTTAAAAAGTACATAATTCTAGAGTATGAAAATGAAGGATGACCCAATGAAAGGTTGCATGATATCTAACCTAAGTTTAAACGCATTTAAATGATTCTTTTAGCACTTGTAGTTGCGCATACTCAGAGCATTAGTTATGCAAAACTAAAAATTATTCAGCGTCAAACTCATTAACAAAAAAAAAAAAAAAACTCTCCTATTAGTACAATCAATAAAAACCTTCATTAAAATACATCTTAGTCTTATGTGAATTTCATTATTATCTGCTTCAGTTGATAAAAAAAAATTAAATACATAAATGTATGTTTTGTATTAAATAAAATAAGAAAACGAAAATAATATCAAACTGAACTGAAAAATAAATACAATAAAATAAAAAAAAACACCCAAAATAAAAAATAAGTGTGTCGATAAGGGTGTACGAAACCTTCTTCCATATTTTTTAGTTAAAATATTCAACAGAAAAAAATTACATAAAATAAAAACCTCCTCCCAAGCGAATCTTGTGTGGGGGGTGGTGGAGGGGTTGATTTTGCTTTTTTTCTTTTTCTTTTCCATTTATGGTTAAACAATTATTAAGTGATTTTCAAGTTAATAATATTAAAATGTATACTAATACAACTTTTATTTGGCGTACTTACATTAGTGATATTATTATTATTCATTGTTGAGTTCTTCTTTTTGACGAGCTCTTCGGCACTCTTAATTTCATCAAGGGTAACACCTTGAGTCGAACGACGTGTTTCACGTACACGCTTAGCGTGTGCTTTACGCTGAGTTTCACTCTCTTCGTCACGTACTGGTGGCACAAAGGATCTACATTATAAGAAATTTATGTGATTAAACAAAATTATTAAATTTGTTTTGAGTTTATTAAAGAAAAACGGGCTTTTATGAGGCGATTAGAGCGACAGTAACCTAATCTTTGTCTTTTGTTCGTCAGTTGTATTACTAGTCAATATATATGTACATACATATGTCCAGTGAAATCTCTCATTAGCGGACATCCTGTTTAGCGGATAACTCTCATAAACGGGCACCTTTTTGGGTAACCAATTTCTTATTTCACATACAAAATGCGTTCTAATAAACGGACAAAAAATCCGGTCCCATGGCTGTCGGCTAAAAGAGATTCCACTGTATTTAAAAGTTTAGATTACTGTCTTTCAGTTGCAATTCAAACAAAGGTTAATAGGTCTTCATAGCAGATTAGGAAATGCAATTGGTGTTCTTAGTGGCTTCGGTAGCTTTCTTACTCTTGCCTATAAAGGACATTGACATGCAACTGTTTACCTCATTTTATTGTGAAACCTTTCTTTGAATTAAATTTAAAGTACTTCGAAGTAAATGTCTCTGTCAATGTTCTTTATAGCTAGAGTTAGTCTTTAGTTTTATTCGTTGCAAAAGTAATACAGATTAAGGTCGATTTAATTACATACGCATTCACACAGAACAACATATTATTTTTGGTTAAAGCAATCACAAAATTATATATTTTTGTATTTTTAAATGTTGGCCAAAAATGTTACGCAAAATGCAATTTTCATCTCATTATCGGTCTGCATGTCGGTTTTATTCTTAGTTGTGACATTACAAAAACAAAAGCAACACTCAGAAGAAACTTTCATTTACTTGAAGAAATTTTTGAAAATTGTTCCCGGAGACATTTTCTGTTTTGTGTCACTTTTATTGTTTACTTCACCGTTGTTGTTGTTGTTGTTATTATTATTATTATTGTTTTGTTTATTTTGAATTGTTCTTTCTGGAGGATTTGGCGTGCTATAATGTTTTTCAATGATAGGTGTTGTTTTATGATTTATTTGTGATTATGTTTAACGGATTCCGCAAAAAGAATTTGTCAACACAAAAAAAATGGATAACTGCACACCAATATTTGCCAGTGTTGCTAATACATATCTAATCAAGGAAAGGATTTTGTTGAATTTTAATTTTTTTACTCATACTGCCTTTTTTATCCACAATGCCTTTTTTTCATTTTTGGTGATATTTGTCATCTTGCTGTGTACTTTCTTCTTAACTATATACGATTGTGTTTACTATGAGAATGCACCTAGCTACACACGTTGTTTAAAGTAGCGCGCATAAAAAAAATCCATAAACAACAATACAAGCCTAAATACATTTCAATCAACATACATGCATTTATTCATTTCATCTGGCTTGATTGTCCGTGACATACTAAAATATTTTGGTGCTTGTAATTGAAAGTGAAAATGTCCAAAGACACGTGCAAAGATTGAAGTAAATTGCAAAATTTTGTGCTGAAACTCGGAAAAGATGAATATTCCACCGACGGAAAGCTACTTCTTTGTAATTTGAGTAGTGTAAGGGTGAATCATGGAAAAAGTACAATCATTTATCCTGAAATCTGATCCACGGACACAAACAATAACATCTTTCCTTTCTGGTGACAGAAATGAATTTTACGCCGTTTTTCCAGCATGTGAAGGACTGCAGACCCTCAAGAGTATCAACAGAGTAGTAAATGGCGCTATAAACTCCAAATTGAACTCAGATGTTATAGTCGACGACGTGCCATTTTTTATCTGGGCTCCACTAGTCTCGGCCCATGTTGAGAGATCCTTCAGTTCATTCATGACTCTCCTGAGAGACAATCGCAGGCGATTGTTGCCAGAAAACTTTAAAATGTTCTTGGTTGTACAGTGCAATTAAAATGTTAATAATGCATTAACACCTTCATTATTAAATGCCTTTTTTGCGGTATAATTTTGCCTTTTTTTTTAGTTTTTTTGGTCAACAAAACCCGTTCCCACCTAAGAGTTTAGGTGGGAATGTTTCTATTCATTACCTGTTGCAATAAGAGTAAATCTGACCAACAGTATCTGGCTTTGGAACGATTAAAGACAGATATTTAAAAAAAATGTTCAGGCTGTAGGGGACTGAATAGCTTGTCAAATATACCTTTCTCAAAAATAATATATTTATGTACACTTCTTAAAGGACTATTTTTTATCAAATTCTTTTTTGGAACCCGATATACTTAAGAAAATATCGTAAACGTAAATGAAAACACTAAATTTACCTTCGAATTGGTGTCGTAGGAGTGGTTGGAGTGGTGGTATTTGGTGTTGAAACTGGTGTATTCGGACTGGCCGGAGGCGACGTAACAGGTTTCCTTTAAAAAAAATGGTTTGATACATATAACAAATTTATTTAACAAATTTTTCAAAACATATTTCGATAGATATCCTAGAGATCCATCTACAAGACTTTTGAAAAAAGTAAAAATACAAATGGAATAATTAATACCAAGTAGAATGAAGGTTACATGCAATTTCAGATTGTTTCATTTTTACATAATTTACTGGTGTTTAGTAATAGCATTGAATTTATACTTTTAATTCTAAATTAAATTTTTGTTTGAATTAGTAAAGCAAACTATGTATGTACAGTGAGTAGAAAGACAAAAACAAAACAATAACATGTGTATATAAAAAACAAACCTGAAGTATCTATGATCTTTGAGTGAGGCCGATCTTTGTACTGAATAATTTTGAATGGGCGTGTTAACTGTTCCTAGTACATTTGGATTTTGTGTTGCCGGTAATATAGGACACGAATTGGCCTTTATTCTAGCCCGTAGTTCATTGTATTTTTGATAGAATCTTGATTTATGAATATGTGGTGAATAGAATGAGTATTTGCAAACAACAAAGAACACAATTAGTTAAAATAAAATAAAATAAATAGATAAACAAAAAAGTATTTTGTTCCTCTTTCTCTTCTATTAAGCTCAAGCATAATTTCTTTTCTTATTATACCATCGATCGATTAATAAATTAATTATTGTGCATGAGTAGGTTTTAAATTTGCATTTTTTTTTTTTTGTTTTTACTTTTTCTGTGTTTCTTTCTTTATGTGTGCGTTATTATTTTTGGCGGCAGCAAAGAAAATTTAGAGCACATTTCAAATTTACAAATTAATTACATTAAACTACCGGATTTGTAGGTACACACTCAATGCAATAAGTTATCGACTGTTTGTGGTGGGTGAGTCTTACATTATTTCCATTCCATTACCATTAACACCGATAAACTTAATGATGACTAAGACTATTTTTTTTTCTAATCTAATCAGCTGAGTATAGATTGGTTTTCTCCATTTTGCAGGAATTCTGTTTAGTATTTCTTATTTAATCATTGCGAATACCGAATGTAAATTGAAATGTGCTCGAGCAGTAAATTATTAAAGAAAACAAAAATGAACTATTTAGTAGACAAAAATAAATTAAACAACATCAGGCGCTTCCTCTTTCAGAAATGATATAAAATTTCCAAAAAAAAAATTAATGCATGAACGAAAATGATTAAAAAGTTCAAGGGGAACCTTGATCTGATAGCGGTTACATACTTTTCGTCATTCTCAAAGCTCTGCGTACGTCTGAGGATAACATCGGACTCTGTCGATTTGACATCTTTTTCAGGAACTTCTGCAAAACAATAAAGCATTTGATTAGTTTCAAATAAATTTATATTCTTATCTAAACGGAGCACAGTAGTCTTGTTTATCTAATCAGTTTACTTCATTAAGTGAGTTACGCGTATCGAATGCACTTCGAGTTGCGTACTTTCCAAATGTTTGTAAAGGCAATTCTCTATTTCACTATCTCCTTCGAATTTATACAGCTGGGTGACATTTATATATTTTTATTGAACTGTTTGCTATAAATTGACTTTACCATATATCATTCTTAATAATCCAAGGATAAGTGTCGCAACTACTTCGCTGTACAACAAGACTAGTCTCCAATCTACACACCGAATGAAAGGACTTACGATTTTTAGGTGGACTCTCTGGTTGGATGCGTGTTCTGGCGGCACTACCACGTCGCCATGGTGCATCTTCATCGATGGCAGTTTCTGCATGCATTTTATTAGATTCTGACACGAGTTTTGGTTTTTCATCTAAACAACAAAGAAATCCAAATGAAAGAAACTTAAATATGAGAATATGCGGAAGCAGCCGATTAATAAATAAATATGGTATATCGGTAAAACACTAAACACTAAAACAAATTAAATCGTATCTTAAACAAATTATATAAAATTAATCGTCTAGGAAACCAAATAAAATGATGGAAAGATATAAACTCTTAAATATGCAAAAAAAAGTAAAAAAAAAAAATTCGAATGAATAAAGAGTGGAATAGTATTGAATAGAGAAAGGAACTGGTATGTATTCAAAAAAATTAAATAAATACGTGTTATGAATTAACTTACAACAGCTACTCATAGAAGTCTATTTTTTTGTTGTTCTAGGTATATTCCTTAGAGCTTCGCACACTACAGAGTTTCTATCGGCCATTAGCTTGGACGCACACTAGACAAAAGTCGGCCGATAGACACAGAACAGTTACATAATGGCAGTTAATAAGAAATTGTCCAGAGATGTAATCATTGCTTTTATACAGCGGAAGAGAAGAACCAAGATGAAAAACCAAGAGTATTCACATCAGAGTACTCTTTCAAGTTTTTTTTTTTTATAAAGCGCGGGTTCTTTTTCCACTTCCTCTATAAAATTTACAATGGACGTGTCGACAAGAAGCGATGGAGAACTGGGCAATTCTATAGTTAAATACGTAGAAATATCAAGAACTTAGAGTACTTACTTACTTACTTAGTTGGCGCTACAGCTGGAGCTTAACCTGGGCCTGCTTCTCGCAACCATTTGTGTGTGCGTGTTATATTTTTGCACGAATGGAAGGGACCTACAGTCTTTTGCCGACTCCGAACGGCGAGTTGAGAAGCTCAATCGTGACAAATGATACTCTTTGATGCTTGTCAGACATTCGAAAGAGGTGAATAAAACTTTTATGTGTTTGCGGCGGGATTCGAACCCAAGACCACTCGCTCAGTACTTCGACGCACTAACCACTTGCGCTACGGTGCCCACTTAGAGTAAACTAATTTAAAACTCAGTCGGCAAAATCGGCCGACTTTATAATCGGTAGTTTGCGCGCGTGGAAGAGCGCCATACTGATTAAGTAGTGGGCCGATACTTTAGTTTGAAGGGAATCGTGTAGCACATCAAACTTATTTATCGGCCGATACCAAAACGTTGTAGTGTGCGCACTTTCATAAATGTTCATACTGATTAAGAGCCCGACCAAACTATCGGCCGATTGAAAGTCTGTAGTGTGCGGGGGCTCTTATTGTTTTGTACATAATTTTTTGTTTGTAATTGCTTCAAAGTACTGACTTTCAATCAGGTAGTAATTTGGTTAAAGAAGCTTTATGGTAAACATCTTAACAACCTAAAAGTAATCGGCGAACAATCCAACTGTGCTTATGGCTCCTTTGAATGATAGTTTACCATCATTGTTTAGACAAGATATAGATGTGACCCATTTCCCATCCGCACATTCATATACCGCTGCACCCTTTTGCACTATCGGACAAATTCAAAAGATCGTTTTTATTATTTAGAAAAACATGCCGCGGAAAACAAAAATCTGCAAAATCTTCTTCGCTTCATCAAATCACCCTATTTCCTTCTGAATTAAATTGCCTTCCAATAACCTTTCCTTTCGCATGTTGCACACACAAAAAATGACAAGATAACTACATATACAGCATCTCCAAAATACTTTGACATAACCTATGTTATTCATTATTTTGAAGTCTTATATTTAGTTTTCAATTAGGTTATATAATGAATATAAACAAATCACGGAGCATATTTTTGTTTTATTTTTTCAAAATACCACCCGCGCAGGCTGACTGTGAGTTAGCACAAATATTTTTCATTTCTTCATGTATGTACATACATGTGTAATTTTAATTCAACAGTCCCGTAAATTGAAGAATTAGACTTAAATATAAACAGTAAACAACGAGAAAGATTGCAAAAAAAAACATACACAAAATGTATGCTTTCACCTGCGTAGCTTCTAGCTTTGAATACGCGTAGTTAGACGAAATAGCTGACTGTAGGTAGATACTGCAGGTTGTAAGACTTTCCGTCGATGAAGCTGCAATAAACTGATGAACCTTGCTTTAAATGTTTATTAAACAGTGCATCCCTAGAGCTGGAAACGCAAGAACGTGGTAGCAAAGGATTTTCCCTGGATCAAATCTACGATCGCTCCTACACTTCCAAGGAAGGTGGAAACTCTTATAAAAAATATTAACTCCGCTGTTTGATCGATTTGATAATGGAATGTATTAAACTCAGAGGCCAAAGGGTTTAGACTTTTAAAAAGCAACTGGAGAAAAATAAAAACAAATTTTCCATAGAATCGACTGTTGGGCTTCTTATGCAAGTGTGTAACCGAGTTTTCACCGTGCGTCATAATTTATTACTACATGTGTGTATCTATGTACATTGTGTTAAAAATATTACGCTAGAAATTAAGAAAAACAACCCAAAGGCGTATGAACAAGTACATAACTTAAAGAATAACATATAACAACTAACAAAATATCAAATCCAAACTTGAAACAATAACTAAACAAAATAACGAATATGTACCAGACAAAAGAAAACAACTGAAACACCAACAAGAAGGCAAACTAAACAAGTTCCAATTAAAAAAAAAAATAAAACAGGACTAACAGAACGTAAAGTTTACATCATCAAAACTTCTAGTACCTTCAGCCTCTGATATACTTGTCGAGTGGGAACTCTCTGTCGAATCGGTTAGCTCAGAATCGGTTTCGTCCGATTCTGTTATCCTTTCTAAATTGCTTAAACCATCCTCTTCGATATGTTCTAAAAAATTTATTGTTTTGTTGGTGATGTGGGGGATTTAAGGTTTTTTTTTGTATTAAAAGTTCGACGCAGGATAGGGAATATGTGCACAATCATGGGGGATAATCCAGGAGAAAGGATGTGTTAAAAAATTTAGTTTTTAGTTGAAGTTTACAAATAAACGAAAATTATGAAATTAACGCGAATGAGAACCTAAGTGGTTGTGTAATAAAACAAAAAATCCATAAATTAAATTGTACATAGAAGCGCAATGGGATATCTTACCATTAACAGGATCTTTTGTTTCAGGTTTCACTTCAACGCGAATAAACTTCGTAGGTGTGTTCTCGATGTGGTTTTCGATTGTATCTGAGATTCGACTGCAAATGAAATTGACAAATTAGCCAAGCTAACATAAAAAATTTGCAAAATGTAAGCTTACCTGATTTGACTAGAAGGTCTTCGTTTCATTCTCTTGTTGTTCGCTCGCAAATCTTCAAGGAATTTTACCATTTTTCGTTCAGCCACATCTATGCACGACTGTCCGGCATAATTTCGAACATCCATATCGGCCATTGCGTCCACCAACATCTCGGCCGATTCCTTTTGACCCCAATGTGCTGCCGCATGCAATGGTGTCCAACCATCGTTGTCCTGTTTATCAACATTCGCACGACCAGCTAGGAGTAGGCTAAGAACCTTAAAAAATAAACTTCGCATCAGTAAAATAAGAGGCAATATCTAATGAGCAAACAACCTTTTTGTATCCCTTCGCTGCAGCAACATGTAACGCTGTGGCACCCGTCTTCGGATGTGGACTATCTGCCTCAGACGCATCGCTGCGCAACCACTGCTTGGCATCGCTCAGCATCATTTCCTCTTCGGCGCGACGTGCCTTATCACAATCAATGCTATGTTCGGCTACCAGCTTCTGCATATACTCTATCATCGGACTCAGATGGGCTATATCTACCGCCAAGTCTACAGCTAGTTCACCATCACTATTGACTGCAGAGATATCAGCTCCATGCTCAACTAAATACCTAGCTATGCTAACAAATCTAGAAAAAGAAAAACATAGATTAGCAAATGCATTTGATATGAAAACACGTCTGTACGAATGTAACCAACTTACCCGCATGATGCTGTCGCATGTAACGGTGTCCAACCTTCGTTGTCTTGTCTGTTAATATCGGCTCCATGTTCCACAAGAAATTCAACCATTTCCAAATTATCATCGATGCAGGCCTGTGAAATAGAACAAAATAATTTTTCTTTTGAAAATCGATTTCAATGTAAACAAATACTCGTAGTTATTTTTTTGTAAACATAAAACCATTGGCGCTGGATTTCCGTTGATGATATCATCGTCATCGCAGGCATAATCTAGAGCACATCGTTATTTAACGCATAAGACACACACCGAGTTAGATAAATAAATTCAATTCGATAAGGGAGTGAGTGTTGTATGGTTTTTGTTCCTTCTCTCTTTCTATTTGAATTCAAAATTTAAGATTGTGTAATAAGCAGAACAAATAAATAAACAAAATTTCTGATTTAAAGGAGAGTGGAGAATAAAAGAAAATAAATAAAACAAAAATTTTAGTGGGGCAGCAAGGCAAGGCACAACAGCGCGAAGCTCAATCACTTTTGGTATGAAAGTGTCAGGTTGTTGATCTCCGAAACTTTAGCCATTTGGAAGACAACAGTGCGATTATAAAACCACGAGTTACGAACTCAATCTTAATGTGCGTTTATTTATGGAATTTACGATATAAAGGAGAGTGTTTTTCTACTTAAGACACTTCTCCTGCTCTCCGAATGGTTAGGAAGACATTAAATTCATAATATTGCTGATTTATTCCGAGTTTACATAAATACTGTAGGAGTGTAGGCTAAGTCAGCAATTGAAATACGCCCTTAATTGGTGAAGAGGGGAGCAGGGACCCCATCTAAAATGTAAGCTCACAGAGAATTCATTGGTGCTGAACCCTTCTGTGACCTTCCCACCAACCAACTAAAAATTTAGCTCAATTGCTAGGAACAGCAAATATCAGGTCATTACATATGAAGTTTCCGATTTATATGTGGAAAGTTAAAAAACGATATTTCAAAAATTAAAATAGTTTATCCCAAAAAATAATCTCCATTTACATCTGTGACATTTTTCCAACGTTCCACCAAAGCAAGAATGCCTCTTTTGAAAAATTCCTTATCTTTTCGGGCTAAGATGTCCTTAAAGTCCTGTTTTATGGCATCTGGGCTTATGTACTGTTCCTTTTAGAGGTGATTGCCCAAACTTCGGAAAAGGTGGTAAACGGTCGGGGATAAGTCCGGTGAGTAAGGCGGATGAGGCAAAACTTCATAACCCAACTCCACCAGCTTCAGCAACGTCGACTGTGCGGTATGTGATCTTGCATTGCCATGCAGCAGTATGGGACCATGCATATTTGCCAGTGACGGCTGTCTTTTGACCAATTTGTTGTGCATTATGTCGATATCTCTACAGTACGACTCGGCCGTGATTGTTTCTCCGCGTTTGAGGAAGGATTAATGACATTCTCTGGTCTACCCCTTGGCAAATTTTCAAGCGAAAAATCTCCCTCGCTGAACTTGGTAAGCCAGTTTCGAACAGTTCTCTCAGTACACGTACCCAAACCAAAAACACCGTTAATTTTTCTAGTCGCTGCGGCTACGTTCATGTATTTTTTTAATTGAAAAACGAAAATTGCCCTTAAATTTGTTGGTGAAAGGTTTTCTATGTAAGAAAAAAAGTCAACTCAATGAGCTAATAGGGTAAAATAATTTTTACCGTTAGAAACTCTTTTCTCTCTTTTCTTAAAAAAACTTTCTCTGCACAACTTTACGCCACAACGATCACTTTAGGAATGATCGGTAAATCGGCAATTTCATATGTAACGACCTAATACATGAAACTTCTTGATTTCTTTAGTAAAAGATCCAATGGACAAATGTGATTTAAAGAGTCTGTATAGAGTCTTGAGGACAGGAAAACGGCCGAACCCACTTTCAGAAAGGGTTTGACATGACGTCAAATCTCTCAGCACATAAAGTAAAATTGTAATTTTCCTTCGCGAGCTTGACTTTAGCTAAACAGCTAACCGATAAGATGCACCAATCAAGGGCGGAGATAGATAGTACAAAAGATCGATGCTTGGGAAGGTTTATCTCAGCAATTCATTCTATCCAACAAGGCTGTTGGACCTGACGGTGTACCCGCAGAACTATTTAAAACAGCTGGAGATGACTTGGTAGGAAACATACAGCAACTCATCTCTAAGATTTGGTCAGATAAAAGTACGCCAGATGAATGGAATCTCAGCATCGTTTCCCCGATCTACAAGAAAGGAGACCTCCTCCAATTACAGAGGCATAAGTGTCCGCAACATCGCTTACAAGATTTTATCTGCCATATTGTGTCAACGCCTGAAATCTTTCGTCAACAATCTGATTGGCCCCTATCAATGCGGTTTTAAGTCAGGAAAGTCCACCATAGACCAAATTTTCACACTTCGGCAGATCCTGGAAAACCCCCAAGAAGTCCAAATCGATACCCACCACCTGTTCATCGATTTCAAGGCCGCCTCTGACAGCATCTGGATAGATGAACTGTATAGAGCCATGCCTAGTTTTGACATCCCTGCCAAACTCATCCGTCTGTGTAGGATGACGTGCGAGAAAGGTCGCTTCTCCATCAAGGTCGGTAATGACCTCACCGAGATCTGCGATGTCAACAAAGGATTCAGATAAAGTGACGCACTGTCATGCGACTTCTTCAACATCATACTTGAAAGAATTGTTCGAAACTCACATGCCAAGACACGAGAAACGATCTTTCAAAAGTACGTTCAACTACTTGAATACGCCGACGATATTAACATCAATGATGGAACACAGTGCACTTTACCGGTGCGCTTGCGAGTAAAGAAATGAAAGCGGCTAAAATGGGTTTCACGGTAAACGAGGACAAAAGAAAGTGAATGTTGTCAACGAAAAGGGACACTCAATATTGACGAATTGGACAGAACGTCACAATAGACAGCTACAACTTTGAGGTATTAAAGGACTTTGTCTACCTCGGCTCTACTATAACATCCAAACAAGACATCTCGTTGAAAATCAAACGAATGATTACTCTTGCCAATCGCTATTTCCTTGGGCTAAGAAGGCAATTGAATATTAGTAAAGCCCTTTCCCGGTCGACTAAGGAGACTCTATATACGACCCTTATAATCCCAATGAAGCACGGACTTTATCGGAAACGGATGAAGATATCCTTGGTCGCTGCGAGAGATAAATCCTCCGTAAGATATTCGGTCCCGTTTGCGTTGACGGGTTTTTGGAGGAGAAGATTCAACCACGAACTGTACGAGCTGTACAGCGACATTGACCTGGTCAAAAGAATGCGCATTGGACTTTTAAGATGGCTAGGACATGTAGAGCGGATGGACATCAACGCTCCGGCTCGGAGAATATTCGATTCTAACCCGAAGGGTCAACGCAACAGAGGACGACCTCGCCTAAGGTGGCGCGCACAAGTAGAACAAGACCTCAACCAACTTGAAGTGTGCAACTGGAGGCTGTTAGCTTAGGACCGGGCTAACTGCAGGGGGGTGGTTGGTTGAGGCCTTGATCCACCCCGGACTGTAGGCCACCTAAGTAAGTAAGTATCATTATATATAACAACACAGACTGTGTCTTGATTTGAAAAATCAAAACATTCCCAAATGCACTGAAAGCAATGCGGAATACGACCCATTTTCACCAGACCTTAGCGGCAATGAAACGCATTAAACATTCAAAAAGGAGTCCAAACTATATTTTGCGGGACAACATGTCAATTTATTCATTAGAAACATGTAAGTCAATTGTACCTAAAAATACAGACGATTTTATGGACCTTTCGTTAATTGTGGATCTATTATATTTAATCGCTTCACACATTCATTCATAAATCTTGTTATTGCAGTTCAATTTAATGTTAATATACCTATTTTAAGACATGGCTATTCAATCGATAGTAATTCTTCATTCTTGGTCAACGATAACATTCAACTATGGCTGCTGCCCCAGAGATCAACAACAATCAATAAATTTGCATTTTACCCCATATTTAGTTCCTACTTACTTACACAACGCGCCCGACAGCATTTTATACTCATTAGCCTCAGAGGCTTTGAATAATAAACGGCTGATTACAAGAAAATCTTTATACCCTCCTCGTATTGCATTTGCAGCAAACAAACAACAACACTAATGTCAAATACGAGAGCCGACAACGTCGTTGTTGTTGCATTGCATCTGCATATGTACACAAGTGTGTGTAACTCGAATCATCGCAATTTGATATCACAGTGGTGTTGCAGTGGTGTGGCGATAATTATTGTGAAGTGGAGTAACAGCCAAAGCTTCCGAATAATGACTCATTGAGTTGCAAGTGTAAACAACAAACATCGCGATGTATTTATCGCCTCTCGACAGTTGAGACGATTATAGTCTTGTTTTTTTTATTTCATATTTTGAAGTACTAGTACCAGCCCTCCACTCTCCTCTGTCTGACGGCGACCAACGATGGCAGATTCACTTTTTTTTAGCCCAGAGTACCAGCAGCAATCGCTTTGTTCACAATCAATGGCGGAATGCCCTTAAACATTTAAATAAACTTCCAGCTGCGTGTAGAGTACGTCCACTTGCTCTGATAAGAGAATCGCTTTTGTTACCTAAATCCTTGGATTTGCATCGAAATGACACTAACACATCCTTCGGTCGGCCATTTTGGTATTCTGTATCATCAAATTCATTTTGTTTGATATATTAATTTTTTTTTGTAGAGCAAGGTCATCGGACATGTAAAAGGCCATTTGGCAATGCAATGCGCCATGCCGATGCCGACATTTATTTCATTCACATGTTGAGTGGCAATAATTTATATTTATGAGAATAAAAATGTTCTTCTTCATAATAAATTATTAGCCGTGTTTTATCGCATTTTTAAATATGTAATTGAAAGAGAGAGAAAAACAGCTCTCAACACACAAAAAGAATCTGGGTGATTGCCAATTAATTAATTAAGCATGGCTGTTGGTAATATTTCTCTATTTAAAGTGACCTCCTCCTGAATCAATTACGAGAGTAGAAATTCACTTTAACGTGGTCGAATCAATTTAAAACACGCAAAGAAAAAACAAATTTGTTTAATTGTTTAAATTAATTTCATTTGAATTAAACAAAAAGTGGAACTAATTATGTTTTTTTTTTTACCAGAATGATTTCAGAATAATTTAAATGAAAAGTTTGGCAGTTTATTGTTATCTCTTTTTTTTACTCGCAAAAACACGTTCACCTATTTCCGGTTAGTTTATAGATAATCCGGTCGTCTGTTGACACTTTCATTATCATATCGCTATGCATATATGTATGTACATATTCATATGACTGATAACGATTTTAACTAGAAAAGAGCTTTAAAATAAATACATTTATATACAATATAATTTTGTGATGTGGAATGACAAATCAGCTGTCTAAGGGACCACGATGTCTCTGAACTGGATCATAGAAAATGAAAAAACCAAACGGATATCGTTAAAGAAATGTATAACATTGTATATGTATAATATTTTTTTTGCAAAAATGGCGTTCTCTCAAGACAAAAAAAAAACGATTTTTGGCCAAAATTTCGGCATTAAATTATTTATAAAAAAAAATATTTATCGGCGAGAAAGAACCTTCGATTAATAACTAAAAAAATATACTTAAGAAGCTTGTGTTAAAATTTGAGACGGATCGGTTTAGCAGTTTCTGAGAAATCGTGGCCAACGACTATAACAACATGGTTTTGAGAAAAATGCGTTTGAAGTTAGAAAAGCACTTTACATGGAGTAAAGAAAGCGCTCTGATGTATTTACTAATATTCGCGTAACTTCTAGATTCTAGAACAATCGTCGGATTGACTTAAAATTTTTAAAATCTGTGCGTGTACTTTTATATACATATGTATTTACATTACGAAAATGAAATAAAAAAATGTACATATCTTGAAGCTCTATAAAGAAATATTCTCCCAGAATTTTTTTTTCTTAAGGAGGAGAGTGCTGAGCAGCTCTGTATAGGGTTTTCCAATGAGAGGTGTTATTGTGAATGGCCCGCTATTTCGGTAGCTGTCACTTTTGAAGCTTTTATTCTTTGACATTTGACAAGTAGAAACTACGCCATTACTAAAAATGGAACGATACACGCTTCAAAAACGCATTGAAATTATTAAAATTCACTACAAAAATGGTGAAAATCTTGCAGTCACAGTTCGCAAAACTAAAGCATTTTTTGGTCGTCGTGAAGCACCTTGTCGGACCGCAATACAGAAATTGGTGGAAAAATTCGAGCTGTTGGGACAAGTTAGTGATGTGAAGAATAAAACCCGTGCACGTCGCTCAAGAACAACTGAGAATATTGCTGCTGTAGCCCAAAGTGTTGAAGAAAACCCAGGTTTGTCCATTCCTCATCGTTCTTTGGTATTGGGCATTCCACAAATGTCATTACACCGTATTTTGCATAAAGACTTGGGTCTTAAGGCTTATAAAGTTCAGTTAACACAAGAACTCAAGCCGGCCGATCATCAACAACGTCGTGTCTTTGCTGATTGGGTCCTTGAAATGCATGAAAATGATCCGGAATTCCATCGAAAAATCATCTTGACTGATGAGGCCCATTTCCACCCTCGGTGGCTACGTCAACAAGCAAAATTGTCGCATCTGGGGCTCGGAAAACCCAAGAATATTGTTGAGAAGCCTCTCCATCCTCAACGTTTGACTGTTTGGTGTGGTTTATGGTCCGGCGGGGTCATTGGACCTTACTTTTTCGAAAATGAGGTTGAATCAACAGTTACGGTGAATGGATTGCGCTATCGAGAGATGATTAATGATTTTTTATGGTCGGAGTTGGATGGTATTGATCTGGACAACGTTTACTTTCAACAAGACGGCGCTACGTGCCACACCAGCAACGAAACCATTGATCTTTTACGGGAAAAGTTTCCGGACCGTGTTGTCTCTCGAAGAGGTGATCACAATTGGCCACCGAGATCTTGTTATTTAACACCTTGCGACTTCTTCCTTTGGGGCCACGTGAAAGATAACAGTCCAGCGTCGATTCAAGACCTCAAAGATAAAATTCGTGGGGCTATCGAGGACATAGGGCAGCCACTTTGCGATTTACTTACTTAGTTGGCGCTACAGCTCGAGGTGAACCTGGGCCTGCTTCTCGCAACCATTTGTGTGTGCGTGTTGTATTTTTGCACGAATGGAAGGGACCTACAGTTTTTTGCCGACTCCGAACGGCGAGTTGAGAAGCTCAATCGAGACAAATGATACTCTTTGATGCTTGTCAGACATTCGAAAGAGGTGGGCACTGTGAAAAATGTTTAGGTGTTTGCGGCGGAATTCGAACCCAAGACCGCTGGCTCAGTAGTCCGCGCTACGGTGCCCACTTTGCGATTTGGTTATGGAAAATTTCATGAAAAGGATATGGTCCTGTATGCGTGCTCGTTGTGGCCATTTGGCTGATGTTGTTTTTCATTATTAACGGCATACCTTCCTCTTTATTATGAAATAAACATCCGATCATTTATCTCAAAAAATGGCATTTTTCTTTGAATACCAAAATAACACCTCTTATTGGAAAACCCTTTACATAGGAGTTGAAAGGGGGATCCCCCCTCCTCCTCATCCATGCAGGTGTGACTGGCATGTCTGCCTATTACACAATAACCTGTCAATACGCCAACTAGGATGGCGATATGTGCTCTGCTAATTTTTAGCAAGCTGCAATTTCCCATTCAGCTGTGGCCAACCCTGTCTGGCACAGATACAATTATCAAGATTGCTTGCTTGCGTAGAGATTTTGTGTTTTATTGTTTCTATTGGTACATGGGGTTCACTTTCTATGATAAAATTCCCCAGTTTTGTACCTTTGCTGGCTAGTTCGTCTGTTTCAAAGTTACCTGAAATATCACTATGACCAGTAACCCAGCACAGCGTCAGCATGCATCTGCTCGATACCATTAGCTTTTAGGACTTAAAAGCATGTATATATGTTCATTAATCTCTGTGTTGTTCATTTTTAAATGGAGAACACAGCTTTAAGGCTGTTAAAAACGCATTAATCCCTTTTATCAAAATAAAATTAAATTTTTTTTATTAATTTAATTAATAACGTGACCATAACACTTCTTTTACAAAATTATTCGCATTAAAACGCTGTTCAACTTTATTGTCTTAACCAAAATAAGATGGCGGGAATCAATTGACTTCCATGGTGATTTGAGCGCCATCTGCCATCAAAGTCACTGATTTATCAAATAGCTTTGGTAAATATTATACAAATTATAGATTATCCTTTTTTCTGCATGAATGGATTGGTTGTATTTAAATTTTACTATGAACCAAGCAAAACGGTCTATTTATGACTTAAACAAATTTAGAGCACGTGCAAAAACGCTCAATGATTTTACAGTATTTCCGAATTCCTAACATTCTCCAAAATCTTAATGAATCGGGTATGACGTAATTGCAAAACGTTGGCAGACAAAACACGCGACAGCAACAAGCAATGGCAAATCAAAATTATAATTTTCTTTTAGACAGACGATTCACTATACAAAATTGCAAATGAAACAAAAATATACACATATTCGTTCATACATATTATCTATCATTGCCGAAAAAGAAAAAAAAAACAAAATCAGACTCGGAATGTCGTATCAGTGACGTGACTAGAAATATTATTGCATTTAGTTTCTTTTGAAGTGAAAATCGTTGGCCCAATGTGTGTGCTAATATTTGCGGTGTCTACTTAGGAATTTTATATATGTGAGCATGAATGTAGGAATAATTGAATTTAATAAAATTCGCATGTGTATAGATAGGTATAGATGTGACTTTGCAACTATAACAACACGCACACACAAACCAGTAAAAGAAAAGACGCGAGACGAACAGAAAATAAAAACAAAAAAAAAATGTTACGTATACGCCACCAAATGTTTATTCTTGGAAATTTGATAAAACAAAAAAGAATTAAGGGTAATTGCGTTTGTGATTGATTATGTCATACACGCTGTGGTTAACACTGACGTTTAACATGATTTAAGATGGAACGACAGCAATATTGGAATATTATACACTACCAGATGCGGTTACACAAAAATCTAATTTTTCTTTAGCATGACCGACTTGAAAAAAAAGGCAAGGGTATTAGACTTTAATCTGTGAATGACAAACAAAATCTTGGGGTCGATTTATAAATGACAACTTTAAATCGTTATCAGTGATTTGATAATACAGAAAGGAGAATCATTCGTTAAGGTAGGCTGCGCCATTAAGGTCAGAAAAGACACAACTAAAACCTTCAAAACGAAAGATATAGGGTCGAACTCCAAAGTCAACACATCAGGCACTGTTTTCCACAAGTCGGTACAGCTCTTTGGGTAATCCAGTGACGTGATAAACAAAACGGCTTGGTTGGTTGGTTTGTGAAGGTGAGTATAGAGATTTCTCCTCTTCACGTAGGCCACAAGTCGGGCCCGTTGTGTTGCCCCCTAGAATTGTGTTGGGAAAGAAAAAGGGTTGGGGTGTCGTGTGTGTGAGTGAAAGGGGGTTGTGTAGTGGAATGTAAAAGTTAGAAGGAATATGTAGATTTAAGAAAAACGCTCTGTGTGTCGTGTTAACTCCAGTGTTTTCGAGAAATCAATGGATCGATGGATGTCAGCCCAGGTATAGGATTAGTTTTCCCACCTGTTTGTGCCTTATTGAGAAAAGACGGACATTCGCAGAGGAAACGCCCGATACTTTCGTCCTCTCTTCGCATCCCGGGTAGGTGCTTTGCTGCACTAGTCGCAGTGTGTTTGCATGTTTGTTCAAGCTGATGTGTCCCGTATATAGGCTAATCATCAGTTTTAGTTGTGCTCTGCTCAAATTGAATACTTTTCTTGCCCGCTGTGCGAGTGGCTTTTAGCAAAAGTCTGGCTTTAAACCGTTTTCAATGCTTGTTCGACCCGCCGTACCTATAGAATTTACTTTGAAATTTTCCACGTCTTCCGCCCCTGCTCGAGCAAGTTCATCCGCCTGAAATGGTTTAATCGATTTTTTTACTAAATGTCTAAAATTCAAAACAGTAAAGAATCAAGACTGAATCAGAGGGTCCAGATTAACGTTCTGAAAAGCTTCATAAAGTTTTTGTTTTCTTTGGCGCCAGTTAATACTTGTATTGGCAACTTTTGGATCAGTAAACATAGTAACTACTATAGTGAGCACCGTTTATACCATGTGATGGTATACTTGCAAATAATTTTTCCTCTGACCAAATCCTTAAGGCCTGATCCACCTTATCCGCAGAAAAGTAGCAATAGGTAACATTTAAGAAGGAATCTAATAAAACCAACCAAAAGAGGCTGAAGACAAGCCTTTCTGAAGTCATGCGAGACTCTCATTTTGGACATCCTATACCTTATGAGAGGTGAAATTACGAAAGACCAGAACCAATGATTTATGCGAATCTTTCACCATTGGCTCCATAACTCTAACTGAACTAAACCATTTCATAGACGAGTTGCAATTGCCTAATTAAACAACCAGAATAGAAATTTCTTCATTTTCTACCGAAAGTAAAATCAGAACAACAATTAAAGCGAAAACTAATTTTGCACATGGCAGCGCACGCCTTTACGCCGAGTACTCGTATGCGTACTCGTACTGAAATCATTATTTCATCATAGTTCTCCTTTAGACGAACTCATTACGAGTACACATTGGTAGTTCAGCACAGCATGGCGCGCACAGTAGAACTACACTACTGTATTACACAAAACGACCAACGATGAAATATTAAAGAAACAAATAAAAAGAAAATTTAAAAATAGAAAGCGGAACACTCTATGGGCAGCTAGTTCAGTGTAGAAAGAGGGAAAAACACTTAAGAAAGTGATGGGAGGACGCGACGTCATCATCAGATATGTTGCAAATATCGCACCATTGCGTTGTGGTGTGTCGTTGCAACTTGTACGGAATGAGGTGTAGGTACACTCGCCATTGGTTACTCGTACATCGCGTACAAATCGATCGTTGATCTGCTAATAGCTACCCCGGTTCATGCAGTCAGAATAGATACTGCCATTGCTGCGGGGATCCTTCAAAAGCTCCATGGTACTCGAATTTGTAGCCAAAATCATCGACGAAGACGCTGCCGAGCTATAGGTGATGTTGGCGCGCGAATTATGTGAAATTTGCGCGCTCGACTGTTTATTGACATGAGAGGATATTTATAGACTTTTACATGAATTTAATTTCCATCGAATCGGAGCGATAAATCTCTTGTAAGCCGCGCAACACGGTGACTATTTGAGGGAACCGTGTATCGCCCGGATTTATTGTTTTTATTGGCAAGAATAACTTTTATGAGTATTAGGTTAGGTAATGGGCGTTGTAATTTGTGCAGAAATGGAAATTAATTTAAAAATTAGTTTATTACTTCAGCGGCGACTGTTAATAGACAGCGGCTACTTAAATGAGTATAATCCAATTATAGGCATGTTTAGTGGAATTTGCACATTTGATTTGCGCGAAGAACTTAATTGAGATATAGCGCCTGTTAGCAGCAATTAGAGTGCAGATGATGACCGTTGTTTATGAAGATTTATTAATGCATAAGAAATGTTGCTGCTGAGTATAAAATAAAACGTGGAAGGCTATTTAGAAACATTCATTGGGCCTAGAAAATCTTTCTTTTTTAAATACAAAAACCCTTAATGGCCAAAGAGAATCAAAATCAACAACTAACTTATCTAAAGGAACATATTGACTGAAATTAACTCCAACCAAAGTGAAATCAAGCCGACTTATAGCGCGGTGCCCAACCTAAATGGTATTCTGATGATGAGGAGCGGACCTAAAACCAGATTCAAAAAACAAGTTCCCAAAAGATTCGCAAAAAAAGGCGATTTAACCAAATGAAACCAAGACAGATTCATTTACATGAACTTTGGAAGCCCTATACTAACCGAATTCAAACGTAAGTTGTAGTACAATTAGTCGATCTCATCCCACCAGCATCGAAAGGACCAGCAAAGGATTCATTCAGATCAATGCTCTGTGATAAGGATAAGCCCTTTCTTTGGCTCATCTCAGCTGCGTGAAGAGTCGTCTTTGCTATCATAACTGATATTTATTTATGCAGAACGACTCATAGTACTCCGCAACGATTACACGGCCAAAAGACAACAGAAGAGATAAAGGAGCACAATTGGTGCAAAAAATTGTCTAAGTGACCGTCACAGGGCACCACCGCGCTACCTTACCTAACCTTACCTTGTTAAATAATGCCCCGTGATCCCCTAACGACTGCACTTCATGTAATTTTAACTAATCCTTCACCCAATAAATTGGGTATCATTGTAAATATTTTTTTTTTCTAGATACATACAGTGGTGGACATATAAATTGCACACTTTAAATTTTCTCAATATAAAGATCATTGTAAAACATATAATGAAACTTCAAAATATCAATTTAACTAGCCAAAAAATGTGATTTTCATGAAAATAAAAAAAAAAAATATAAAGCATACCTGGCCACATAAACATCACATTATGTTTCGTTACGCCAAAGATATGAATTTTAGGTAAATACCTTTATGAGCAAAGCCTAGAAGCTAGTATTTTGTCGGAAAACCTTTATATTTGAGCACAATTGCACACCCTTTCGGAAGTCTCTCCACTAAAGCCTCACAATGTGTATTTGGGATAGACCTCCCGTCGACCTGCATTTGTTCTCACAATTCTGCAGCATTTCATAGTTTGACTGCTTCTTTGTGTTGCTCGATGTCGGTCCGTAGGTTCTCGATCGAGTTCGGATCACCCTGAAACTTAATCACTAAGACAACACAATAAAACGCCATACCAGTGGCACATTGTCCTCAGCAAATCGGATCATGCTATTCGCGATAATGGGTTGATATACGTAACTGTCAATTTTTGTGGTAATCTTCAGAATTGGTACAACCCTGTGCCAAGAAAACCAGCCAACACCATCATATTTGCTCCACCGTTTTAACCATTTTGATACTGTATTTTTGATTTGTGTTTTTGGTTTAGTGGACGCCAAACGTACCTTTTCCATCCGATCCGAACCTAAACAACTCGGATTCATTACTCCACAGTACATTTTTACATCCTTGGTTTCTGGAGGAATTCCCTTGCAATTTTTTTCCTTGCCTTGAATTTTTTTTTTTGTCACGAGCAGATTGCTGTTCTATGCACCCTCTCAATTTTTTTTTTTTCCCCGTAAACGCCTTCTAATTGTTCTATTGGATACACTAATGGAATGTTAACTCATAAAATGTCCCTCTATAGTTTAAAACCTTAAAAATGGGTTGCTTGCACTACTCTGTAGATCAGGTTGTCCACTTTTGAAGTGGTTTTCTTAGGCGTTGGAGCTCTTACAACATTTTTGACATTCCCAAACACCTCCACGCGACGTAACACATTGTAGATAACGTTTTTGGAACATTGTAGCTCCTCAGAAATATTTGAAGCCGATAAGCCGTTAGACTTCAAATTGAACAAGAGCTTTTGTGATTCCTGTAAGCAATGTGGTCCACTGCAATGTTGACACTTCTAAAAAAACAACAATCAATGCCATGTGAAACCTTAAACAAATTAATTCGAAGAATGCCTAGAAGGAGTAGGA
This sequence comes from Brachyopa scutellaris, assembly GCA_949775065.1. Lineage (NCBI taxonomy): Eukaryota > Metazoa > Arthropoda > Insecta > Diptera > Syrphidae > Brachyopa > Brachyopa scutellaris. The sequence continues at coordinate 117,509,342 of OX459113.1, forward strand.
TTAGGAGTAGGGGAGTTTCGATAAATGGGCTCCATGTGGTAACACAATGGACCTTAAGTGTCTAAGTGAATCCAACCAGAGTGATGGGGATAACCATTTTAACCTAACCTAACCTAACCATGCCTAGAATTTGTGAAGCGGTGATCAAAAATAAAGGAAACTACTTTGATGAAAAGAAGTTGAAATAGAGCAATACCATTTAAAAATAAAAATAATTTTCTGTTTTTCTCTAATAAACAAAAGTCTCCCCTACACGTATAAAATCCTTAAAATTATTGTTGAAAAGTTATTTCCATTCAAAGTATTAAATATTCTCTGACCCCAAACTTTTGAGCGACAGTGTATGTAATTTGGTAACCATTGTTAATTCGATTGACAAAAATCATCGCCTGATACCATTATTGCCGCCACCATCAGCTCTAGCATCAGGTGGAGTACCTTCCTTGATAGAGCACTCAAATGTCGTCCTGTTATACGAGTACAAGTCGGCAGGACGTGTACGTATACATATGCGCTTCTCAAAACTTTGTCTGTTGCGAATACTTCTTAATAACGACTCTTGGATAAGTACAATATTTGTTCTCGTGATTTTTGTTTAGAAAATGCAACTCCATGGGCTTAGCGTTTGCACCCTTTTGATTTTCATGGATTGTTTTTATACCCCTCAGTTTTTTTCTGTTTGGGTAAGTTGTTGATTCTTTTTCTATTTGGGCTTTGGTGGAGTTTTTTTTTCGAGAGGCACGTACACGTACAAGTATTTCGTAAAACGCAATTCCACTGCTGCGTTACAAAATTTGTGGGGTTGTTTTTGTTTGGGTTTTTTTTTTTTATTACAACGATGACGGCTTGTATATTTTGTATACAAAATTAAATAAATAAATTCAAGCGATGGTTTCTTTGGATTCAGGTTTGTAAAAGGGATTGTGGAACAAGCGGTATTTTGCTTTTCAATTAATTTTGTTAAGTGCATAATTGTGTATTCACTTATGACACCGGTAGAAATTGAATTTTCCTTCATGTTGCTATGATTTGCAGACGAAATGTCTCCCCATGTTTACTTTTAAATATGTAAATTGAAACCTACACAGTTTCAGTTTACGTATTTTGAAGTGTCGATCGATGGATGCCACATTATGGTGCAACAAACGTCAACTTCCTTCTGTGCGATATTGTGGTAAAATATGACGAATACGGTGCACCAAGTGGGCACCGTAGCGCAAGTGGTTAGTGCGTCGGACTACTGTGCCAGCGGTCTTGGGTTCGAATCCCGCCGCAAACACCTAAAAGTTTTTTCACAATGCCTACCTCTTTCGAATGCCTGACAAGCATCAAAGAGTATCATTTGTCCCGATTAAGCTTCTCAACTCGCCGTTCGGAGTCGGCAAAAAACTGTAGGTCCCTTCCATTCGTGCAAAAATATAACACGCACACATAAATGGTTGCGAGAAACAGGCCCAGGTTCACCTCGAGCTGTAGCGCCAACTAAGTAAGTAAGTAAGTAAATGCTTCAAAACACCAAACTAGATTTTGGCTCTTCTGGCGCCTTCCACTCGGGACTTGGTTTGTGGATCATATTGAAAACCCCTTCGTCACAAGGTTATAAAGTAAGATTTGTTTCTTTGGTCTCCTTGATGATTTCCTTAAAATGTTGAACTCTTATCTCTTTGTTTGATATTCATTTTTGTAACTATTATGACACAAACAGACAAAAAAACTTCGTTTCTATTCGTCCAAATGCCATACATTTTTACAGACCTACATTAGTGAAGAATCTACCTAACCGACGCATGTAATTGTCAATAGATAGTCTCATTATGAAACCCTATTTTTAAAAAGTCCTACATACGTTGGAACGTACGTTCATCTACAGTGAAACCCGTCTAAGAACCACCCTCTTAAGTGCAAAACCCATATAGTATGTTTATAAAGTAATATTCTTGTTACAATCCCCCTTTTAAGTACATATCGCTTAACTAAAGGGTCTTCCAATAGGGACTTCCGAACTTTGACAGTTGATAGCGGCCATATCATTGAAGCTACATCTATCAAATTGGCTGTCATTTATTCATTCTGTTTTGCCAAATCACTATGGACGGATATAGTGTTCAACAACACGTGCAAATAATAAAATTGTTTTATCAAAATGGGTGTTCTGTTCGGGCAACGTTCCGCATTTTACGGTCGCCATAATCGTCCTTCCGAGAGGACTATTCGCAGTGTGGTGGATACATTTGAGTTCACTGGATCAGTAAACGATCAACCAACATCCGCACGTCGACGAAACGCAAGATCTGCCGAAAATATCGCCGCTGTTCGTGAGAGAATGCAGGAGAATCCGAAGCAGTCGATTTCGCGTCGCTCACAAGAACTCGGCCTTTCGCAGACCACAACTTGTGAATTTGGCGTCGTGACTTGGGCCTGCATCCGTACAAAAATCAACTGATCCAGGAGCTGAAGGTAAACGACCATTGACAACGACGTGTGTTCACCGAATGGGTTCTGGAGCAGTTGGAAACTGGCCCTAATTTTCATCGAAAAATCATCTTCAGCGATGAAGCCCATTTCTGGATGAATGGGTACGTCAACAAACAAAATTGTCGAATTTGGGATGATACCAATCATGAAACATGAAATCCAAGAGCGTACAATGCATTCCGAAAAATCACTGTTTGGTGTGGATTTTGGGCTGGCGGCATCATCGGTCCATATATCTTTGAGAACGACGTTGGCTTGGCCATCACCGTCAACGGCGAGCGCTATAGGTCGACGTTTACCAACTTCTTTTGGCCTGAATTGGATCATATGGAGACCAACGACATGTGGTTTCAACGGGACGGCGCTACGTGATACACAGCTCACGCCACATTGGAAATTCTGCACGACCGAAGGGAGGGCATGGCCATCTCATGTGGCGGTGATGTGAACTGGTCACCGAGATCGTGCGATTTGACCCCGTTAGACTTTTTCTTGTGGGGTTTTCTGAAGTCGCAGGTCTATGCGAATAAGCCATAAACCACAGCGGCCTTCAAAGCCAACATAACCAATGCCACCGGTCAAATTCAGCTTGATTTATGCGCCAGAGTCATAGAAAATTTGACATTTCGGATGAGCGCCACCCGGAGAAGCCGCGGCAGATATTTGAACAATGTTATACTCCATACATAATGGCATTGATAGGCCTTTCAAACGGATAAAAAATGTCGATGATATCTCGCACACACTTTGTTTTATTTCAATTTAAAGATAGGAAGCGCTTAATGAAAGACCCTTTACATTCCCCGATTGAATACTCATTGTTTCCCTTTTATTCGTCATAATTAACATGAAATATTCCCCTTTTAAATACCCTTTCTAGTACATATTGTGGTGAGTTCTAGTACTCGAGTAAGACTTTGACGTTTTCTCTTGGCTGTCACTTTTCGTTTGTTGGTTGTGAAGATCTTTCGACTTTTCGCGGACTTGTTTAGTGGATAAGTGCCTCTGAGCAGCTAAGCGGGCTTTCGTAGCTACATATCCCGTAGCTACATACTTCGTAGCTACTTATCCAAGTTTTACTGTAACTCATTGCAGTCGGAGAGATATTTATAGGAAAGCTTAACTGATAAGCAGAGATTCTATTTTCATTCTGACACACTCATTGTTTATTCCAATTTCCTGCACTATTTCAGTAGCATGGATTGTAATACTGACTAAAATACTTATTTTTAGCATTGTACGCAGATCCATGAACTCGGTGGGCGACCATCTGCGATAAAACTCACCCGTCACCAGCCTACATAGCTCGTCATTTAACACTGTTGAGTGAAATCTTTCACACAAAACAATAGCGATTTTATGGATAACCCACTTGTTTCACGTCATTTACTTTAGAAAAAAAAAAAAAAAAAAAACTTCTAGACGCAAAACAATAACTCAGTGTCATCAAAAGTTTCAAAAATTCACAAAGCACAGTCATAAAAGATAAAAAAAAAGGAACTGACGAAACTAATCCGCACTCGTACATTTTTCCTCCTCGCATGGCGCTATGATGATAAATTTTATCTTCTTCCCCAAACAAAATTTAGTGGGGTGGTTCTTTGGAAAAAAATCACCCCTCCACCCCCTGTGAAACATATGTATTCTCAGCGAAATTATTCAAATAACATTGTGTAAACATAACCTATTTGAGCATTTCATTCATCGCCAAACATTACATTCCCCCAACACCCCTGTTTAGCTCCACCCAAAACCTTCAAAAAACGATGAATCCATAGCAAGGCAGTTTTTTCGTGTTTTCTCTTTTTTTTTTTGCAAGTTATCTACAATCGCGCCGATAAATCGAAACTCATTCAATCGGCAAAAGGCCGAAACTATACGACCGCAAACAAATCAAATAAAAATACAAAGTGAAAACAAGCAAACAAGAAAAATGTAAAAAAAAACCGCTATATACAACAAACTCAGCATTTATAAAATAATACAAGTATTTATGTACATACGCATTCTTATCGATAAATACATGTATGTATGCCTTCGGACGATGACTGAACACGTTGGGCCGTTCTTGTCTGGCGGCCGGCGGCGCTAAGGCGCTTTAGGGGAAGGGAGACACATTCTCAGTTTGTTAAAAATAATCTATTAACTCATCCGGCGGCCGATGGTGGGTAATAGCCACCAAGAGGAATTGTTTTCAAATTGAAATAGAAAATAGCGAATTTTTGTAAAAGAAATAATAGCATTCCATCTCTGTGATTTTGTACAACGAGTAGATATGACGAAACTGAAATAGAAATGAGATTACATCGACTTCTCTTTTCTTATAATAAATACATTATTAGTTAGATAAAACGACGATCGATTTAACGAAAGGCTGTGCATTATATAATTCGTTATATTGGACGTGCACTGTATGTATATATGCTCAAGCTCATGTATAACTCTTCAGCCGTTGATGTCTTGAGCTGGAATGCCATAAGACTGATTAACCCGCTTCTACAGGGTAGGCCATTTAAAATGGAAGCATCGGGCAACCCTATAACTTTTGACAGCGCTGTCAGATCGACTAATGACATACCCCGTTGGAAGCGTCAGTCGACGGAACAGTAGACTCCGAAATTACGCGCTGAAATTCTTCAGCTATACATTCAAAATAAGTTCGCAATCGTGAAAACTAAACGTGAGTTTCGTAAAAAAAAAATAAAGTTAAAAGTGATCCAGGTGATAACACTATAAGGCGTTTATACGCAAAACTTGTGAGCTCCGATAGTCTTAGTAATGTCAGCAACGCTTCCAGACGTTCCGATGAAAATATTGAAGCGGTACGAGCCAGTATTGAGGAAACTCCAACGACATCGAGCTATCGCCGCCATTCACAGGAATTAGACATCCCTCGAACCACTCTCCGTAGTGATTTAAAGATGTTTCCATACAAAATTCAAACGGCACAAAAACTAAACCCAGCTGATTATCCGCGTCGCCTTAATTATGCCAAATGGACATGTCAGAGGAGGCACATTTCCCGTTGAATGAAGGCGTAAATAAGACGGCGCTACAAGCCCCACAGCTAAACAAACAATAAATTTATTGCGACCATTGTTCCCAGGCCGACTCATATCGAAAAACCCTATCTAACGCCACCAGACTTTTATTTGTGGGATTATTTGAAGCCCAGCCTTTACGCAAATAAGGCAAAGTCTTAAGCTCAATTGAAAGCCAACATACGACGTGAAATCGGCCGAATCATTGGCCAAAACGATGGAAAATGCCGAAAAAATAGCTCATTTGGCCGTCAAGGCTAAAGGTGGCCATTTGCACGATATCTTTTTCAAAAAGCAGCTGGAACAAATCTCCTTGAACTAAAATAAATGATTATTTAAATTAACAACAAAAAATAGTTTTAGTTTTTAATGTTTTTTTTTTTCAGAAAGAAATGCTTCCACTTTAAATGGCCTACACTGTCGTTGATGCTAGTTACATAAATTTACATAATGTGAATTTTAACTTCAACTGGCCATTGTGAACTCACTAGCTCCTTGATTGGGACAAGTAATTCTGTTTGCTAAAATGGTGTCGTGGCGTGGTGGTTAGCACGTTTGCACCCAGCACACACTTAAACGTTTTTTCACGGTGTCATCTCTGATAAGCATTCAAGAATATCATTTGTCATGAGGAGCTTCTTAGCTCGCTCGTTGAGAGACAGCAAATAACTGTAGTTCCTTTCATTCATTGCAAATATATAACACGCACACACAAATGGTTGCGAGAAGCAGACTCTGGTTCACTGTATGACCTTGCCAAGCCACCTTAAGTAAAATGGCGCAACTGCATCATCTTTCTGTTTTATTACCAGTATTTCAACATGCTGACTTATGGAAACGAGGAGTATTGTCGCAAAGTTTGCATCCGACGAAAATTACAATTGAAGATTTTTGGTATTACAATCGATGTCGCTGTACAGATCATCTCGTTCTTGGTTGAACCCTTTTCTCTATAGACCATCAGAGCAGATAGGCCCATAGATCGTTGAAAGACTTTTACCCCAAAAAATCTCAGAATACTTTCGTTCTGCTGCTGCACCATACAGGAGATCTTCTATAGGGACCCGTTGATTCTTCTTGAAACTGCGTTTTGTAACATAATTTACTCACGCTAAAGGGGTTATGAATGCCGTTATAATGTAACACACAACGCTAGTACACTGAGAGAAATTTACAATAAAAAAATCAAATAGAACCATGTTTAACTTTTCCGTGTTTAAAGATGTCGCTTTAATGAAAAATGTAAACTAAATTCTGGTTTAATCAAATAAATACATGTTTGGTGTTGCATTAACAAATATTTTAAATACATATTTGTTAACTTAAATTAGTTCATGTTTGATATTATCCATAAAATATGAAAGAGTTTACTTTAAATACAATTCTATTAAAATCAGTTTATATTGAAATATTCAAACAGATTTCTATTTGATCTAACCATAAGCAAGCTAAGCAAAATTCCGTTTCAAAAACGAATACATGATCATTTAAAATAGGACTATGTTTGACTCTAATAAGTTCATGTTTGAGAAAACATAATTGAGCTTATTTTAAACAGAATTATATTGAAAGCGTTTGGAAATGAATTATTCGAACAGATGTTTATTTAATTTGACTATAAACGTCTTTGAATGTAGCATGACTTGTAAATGCACCATAATTTGTTATTGCTTCATCCAGTTTCAAATATACACTATACAACTAATAAGTGCATACCACGGCCAGAACATAAAAGACTCGAAATCGAGGGAACGATTTGCATCTTGTAAGAAAAACTCAAACAAAGGTATGTAGCTCCGTGTGCAATTAAACGTATAAGTTTTGTCTTTTGACATTTAGGTATTATTTGCATATAGTGTTGAATACATAGCTTCCAGCTTGCTTAATAGTGTGATTACTCCAACAGCTCGTTTTGGAGATGCTGAAGGAAGAAAAAATTTAGCATACTCGATGCTTCATATTTTACAAATCCTACCGTACATTTGTATCAAATTAATAACGGAAGATGTTACTTAAGAAATAAGTTTTTGTAAAAAATTAATAAAATCAGTTAAACTAAAAGAAAATCTGTTTTTTTTATGTCGCATATAAGAACCTCTTTTTCCAGGATCCAGTTTTTTCTTCAGTTCAAAAAATGGGCACGAAATTTATATAAGATGGAAACCAAATAAATCAACAAAATTAAAAAAATATATATTACATGTATACATATACATATGTATGTATGTATGTATATATTTAAAGCATTACAGATTTTAATTTAAAGTGATTTCTATTGATTTTTCCCAAATAGGATTCCCTTTGAATTAAAAAGATACCTATTTAAGAAATTTAAATATTTTAATATCAAGTTAAATAGATTTCTATTTAATTTTCTTAATTTTGATTCTGTTAGTCTGAAATAGAAATCATTTTGATTCAAATAAGCATCTGTTTATAAAATTTACGTTGAATATGTTTATTTCAAATAGAAAACAAGTTGATTCTATAGAAAACTATCTAAAATTATGATTAAAAATAACAAAGTTATTCATGTTTAAATTAAACAAAAACCATTTTGGCGCCAAATCATATTTATTTGTGTTTAGTTTAAACACGAATGGGTTTAGTTTTTTTTCTCAGTGTACATAAAGTACAGGGCATAGAGATAGACACATCGGCGTAATGCTAGAACCACAATAATAAGTTGCGTCTCACGCCAATGAATTGCTATTCTCCAGGCAGCAGCTAATACAAACCAACCGTATTGCAAACGATTAAGGACGCACTTTCATCTACCATTTTATTTTTGTAAAAGTAGAACATCTTTTGAAATGACCATATGTATAAACCAAGTCAAGTGACTCTCCATCACAATGATCTTTCCGATGGCTTGAAATCTTAAATCTTATCGTTGCTCCAGGAACCTACTTAATACTCTTTTATTGCATATATTTGAACCTAATGTACGCTATTGTACTCACTTACTTTAGATGGCGCTACTGGATGGATAGTTAGTTAAGGATCCCCAAATCCACTTGCGTGCGCAACCTGAGTCGTGGCATTTATGTACCACCAAATGTACAAACATCCCTAACAACCAAACTTTTCCTCTGATTTGGTTGCAATCTGTACCAGATCGTCTTCCAACAGTTTAGTAACGGTATCTTTTTTTATAAATCACGCGCGCTAGGGGGATTATGAATACCCTTAAAATGCTTTGCAAAGCACGGGCCATAGGAAAATTTAGGGAGAATGAAAGAGGAGATACCGATGCGCATTTGTCTTAAATGTTTGTAGATCGTAACGAGAGGGAAAAATCGTGTTTGGTAAAGCGTTCACGCAATAATGTACTGACTGGTGAAAATAATGAAAGACACTGGTTAAATTTTATTAATTGATCTGCGTGTGGTACAAAAAATGTGGAGAAAAAAAATGGCAGAAGGCCGTAACAAAATACTGAAGCTGGTTGGGGTTGGTTCTATGCGATCTATGCACGGAAGAGTATTGTACTAGTTGATGCGATGTTTTTTGTTCTGTACTAGAAATGCCCATAGATGGCATTAACATGAGCTGGAATAGTAGGAACATCTCTAAGAATTTTAATTCGAGCAGCTATCCAGCTATCAGACGTCATATTTATTGTACTTAACCGTTTATTTTGAAGGTTTTGATTATACGTAAATCACTAAACTTTACTCCGTCCCGAAAGGGTTAAAGCAGCCAAGAGCAACCTCATCCACTTTTGACACAGTCCATACCTCGTCGCAGTAGAGCGGAACTGGGATAATTAAGGTTACTTCGGTTGTTAATATTACCTAATCTGTGGTCTGTAAATCGAGACCACTAACTTTGTTTGGGTTTAAAATTAAATAAAAGCTTGTAATTTCATATTTACTGTGTTGTTAAATAAATTAAATATTGACAGAGAGAAAACTGACCACAAATATAGAATTCCCATGTACGCTTATCTCCACCCCCAAATGAGTCGCTGAGTGCATGCGGTCACCACTTCATCTGAATTTTTATAATCTATATTTAAGTACAAATTGTAATAGTTGTAGAACAAAAAAAAAAAACAAAACAAATACAAAAAAAAGTAATACGATATCATTTTCAGTGTCCAACAGTGCATTGCCAGCGATTACGATATCACTTCGGGTGAACAACTGGAAATAAATAAAAAAAAAAAAGTTTTTGTACATCAGAACAAAGCCCCGTTTATTCAACTCAGCTGACAACTGTTGTGATGTTCTGTATACCGTTCATAATTTAAAAATCAAACTTTCCCAGCCGCTTCGAAACTTTCTTTTGCACAGCTGAACACAGTCTGTAAACTTTGGCTCAGGCTGCATTGCTGCACAAACTACGAGTACTTGACAAACTTTTAGAAAAATTGGATTTAAGCCAAACGAAAAAAAAAAAATATAATTCATCGTGAAATCGATATCTACGTATCAATATTTTTTTTAATTGCTGCTGTGGCAGCAGAACAAAAAAAAAAAACGTAGAAAAGCGCAGAGAAAAAAAAAGTAAAAAGAAAACGTTTTTTTTTTTTTTGTGGGCCGTATCTAGGGCAACTTTTACTGCCGCGCACATTATACGGTTCCTCGTTGGCAGAGTACTGGAAAAGCGATTAAGCAAGACATTAATTTCGGAAATAAAATTCTAAAGCCAGCGAGTAGTTATCCAAGGAACACAGCCCCATGATGCGAACGGGTGTGGGCTTATTTCGTACGCAAAACGAACACGCTGATCTTCCAGTTTCCCTTACAACATTAGCGAAGAATATTTAAAGAGATGGTCCGGTCCGCGTTGTAGCAAATCGACTAGAAAACACGAGGGAATTTCTGAAGTTGTTTTTTTTTTTCTGTCTACGGAAATAGAAATTTTTCATTGCGCGGAGCGTCGAAAATAGCCACCACCACACGAAAAAGAATTTGCGTTTTTTTTTTTCTTGTACGCTTGTTTTTTGCTTTTCCTGTTCTCTGATTTTTGGAATTATTTGCAAAGTTGAACAAACGGTGATTATTTTTCTTTTCTTTTTGCTAAGGGATGGATTTGTTGGTAATTTTTTTCTTATTGGGTGGAACAGGATACGAGCGTAAGAGCTTCCGCTGACATAAATTGATTATTCAATTTGGTTTAGCTAGGCAAGAAAAGGGGAGATATTTCTGTGAATTGCTGCAAAAGAAAAAATGTTTTACCAATTTTCCATTACATACATCACGTCACGTAAAGCAGGACACGAAACTAAATATGTATGGACCGAAATGTTAGTGCAACTTTTTGACGTTTTTCATTCTCTCTTTTTGTTATACATATTTTATTTTTGAGTTAGAGCGAACTTATAATGGATCCGTATTACCATATGAATACAAAACCCGGTCATAATTCCAAACTGCATTTAAAATGATAAAATGATACGTTAATTTTTATTAAATGACTTAATTTACTAATTTCGAATAAATTTATATTTTTCACAGTTCAAGTTCTAAAACGTCTTTGCTGAACATTTAGTTTTTTTCTGAAAATCTTGCGTTAGCTAAGATAATATTCTATTATATAAGAACAAGTGGCAAAATGCGTATTTTTCCCTCTACCGCCCGTAATTTTCAACCAATTTAGTTGGTTTTTTTTTTAATGTAGATAAATACGGAACAAAGGTGATAGGCAAATTTCAGAATTAAAAAAATGTATTTTATATGTTTTTTTTAATGCCTGGCGAAGCGGGCGGGGTTTAATCTAGTTGTTTCATATATAGTAAAATTTCGTAAATTTTAGCAAATGTGCGAAAAATTGATACATATGCTCATAAAAAGGGAGAATTCAGCTAAGTAACTGTGCAAGTTATATTCCGCGAAAGTACACGAATCAAAACTTATGTCCTGTCGAATTTTGACTTTTTAAAAAAAGGACACAAATTTAGCACCAACTTTAGTAACAGTTTTAATACAATTCTACACTTCAATAATAACGATAAGTTAGTTGACAATTATCTACATACCTTGTTTTCCAATATCCACCACTATAACTGTACAATATATGTATCAAAACGACAAAAAAATAACTAAATCGCTATGAAAAAAATCAAAAAAACAAATCGCCCACGGCTGCAACAAAACACTTAACTTTAGCGACTGATAATACTATGAATAACTACTCTCAGATGATGAATTATACCGTTATCAGGTTGTACCGTTATTAATGATATAATCTGCTTCAAAAAATATGGACATTTCTAACTTTTGAATTTTACCTTTTGGCCTAGCGGGGAAACCACTGTGCGGTGGTGTAACATAAAGAAACTACCGGGAATAATTTAGCTGTTATGTTCATATTCCTATAGGTACTGTTAAGGGCAATATATTCTCACACTTCTTCAAACTAGCTGGGTCTCAGGTTCAAAACAAATGAGCTGCTACATAGAACTTGTGTAGGCATCGCAATATCAGTGGCAGTTAGTACAGGGCTCTGGCCAACAGGGGACCATGCAGTCTAACTAGCGATCCCTCGTAAGAATTTCTGCCGAAGCTGCAATGATGAAGATGAAAAAGAGTGGCTTATTCATTTTTTGTGCAAATGACCAGCTTAAGCGAGAACCAGCAGCGCATACTCGGCAAACAATTCTTTTAAAGACATATCCGAGAAGAACTAATCCCCTTCTTAAACCAGGGCGGATATATATAAGCATCTCAAACTATACGTCCGAATAAACGGAATGATGTATAATGAACTTTTAACTCACTGAAACCACCTACCTCTGATACAAATTTGTTTCGAACTGCAACTTCATCAAGAATTTGAAGTAAACGTGTCCTTATAATCGCTTTCTTTGCTTACTAGCTGATCCCCATCGAAAACGACGAACATTTTAACAGAGCTTAATGGGCAAAAATATAAGTTTAGAAAATAACTATGTGAACTATATTCACCAATAAAAGCTCAGTGTAGTTAGAAGATTCAATGCCTACCTCTGAAGATGAATAATTCGCTATTCATATAATATGCTCGTTTATTCCTTTCGCGTGCTTTTCAGCGCCGCTTCGTACCTATAAACTGAGTTTGAATTCATAGAATAAGCTATAACGCAGAATTAAATTGGGAGAACTGAAAGAAAGAAAAATACAACAACAGCACCATCATCCGTTGGGCCACCAACATCTTTTTTTCGACATGTAAATCATGCTTTCGTTGTATGCGCGGCAGATTTTAAATTTAAAAACAATAGAAATTTAATTCAATCAAAACCCACTCAAACTTATGTACCCACTTTCAACCCCATTATTTGTTGTGGCCAAATAAATATTTTTTGTTCCTCAAATTTGTTTATAACATGGATGTTTTCTTTTTTGATTCATACGCATCCACTTTCATGACGAATTGTGTTGCAAAAGAAGCAAAACATGGGGGGATATATGTACATATATGTACATGCAAACACGTCGACGTTCATTTCACATTACATCGAAGTTCTTATTGCTAATTCACTTTTAAACAGTAATACCGATGCGATGGACTGAGCAACAGCCGAAAAAAAGCCAATTTTAGAAAATCAGTTAAAAACTCAAGTACCTTGGTACAACTTTTTAGGCAAATCCTGGTATGACATTTGATAGCATATGTCTAAGCTAGCCTAAATTAGAAATTTTAACAAAATCGTTGGAGGTACCTTAATTTTTGGGGCTAGAATGAAAATTCCAAATTTGCCTTGTGGTATAGTCCCACAGACCCCAGATATGAAGTTTCAAGCAAATCCGCCCAGCCGTTTAGGCTCCAGTTCGAGATAAAGCCGTGTTTACAGAATGAGCGTTACTGCTTTATTATATAGTATATGATGTGCAAATTTGTTCGTTTAATCTCTAACCGTAGGAATTCTGAGATCTCTGCGGAAGTCTTCATTTCTTCCTCTTCCACATCTTTGCAACTTCTGCAGAAGTCGTTTGAATGGACGCCAAGCCTAGTTGCATGCTTGCATTTAAGACAGTGTTTTGTGATGACTCCAATAATCCTGCTTAACTGTGTGTAGCTTGTTAAAGGACAGAAGGTAGTTAGAGCGATTAAGATCCAGTCTAGGGCCAGATTTGTCTGGTGTCAAATGCAGGTGGATCAATTTTTCCATCTAACATACGTATTTATATGCAACTTCTATTTCAATTTTGTGTATATCCATTTTATTTGGCCACATTTGCAAACGGAACTCGGATTGTGTTTACAAATACAGGCGAGTTCTTTGATGGCTGATTGCAATTTTCGAGACTCGAACATCTTTTCCCATTAAATATTTTTACGTTCAAGTGATAGCATTTTACTTTTATTTTATTTCTATATTTTCTAAATTACACGTAGACTTTCGCAGACGAAGCTTTTTCATCTTTTTTTTTTTTGTGAAAAAAAGAAAATAAAGAATTTGTTTTATATACGAGAACCTATATAAAAATAAACAAAATTTCAACATTAACACGAGGCAGTGGTGGCACATGTCACTGGACATTTTTTTTTTATTTTAATAGTTTAAAAACAAACACACATTTACATTTATCTCTCAAGGTTGACCTCATTTCCATTTTTTTTTTTTTTTATGGAAAATTGGAAAACTGCTCCAAGTGAAGTAAAATAAAAAAAAATCAATAAAGAACAGGAAATACTCGTAACTAGGGCAATGGAGGATGTGAGATATAGAGGATAAGGGATTTGAAAATATCGCTAGTCGCCGCCGCGAAAGAATAAAGAAAATAAAAGAACAAACGAAAGAAGAAAAGGGGTCGAATGACCTTTACCAACAATGCAAAGGGGGAAGCGGAACTCATACAAATACTACTTCATTCTTATATAATTGAGATATAAAAGATGCAGTATCTACCTACACCGCGTTTACTGGAAGTGGCTTATTAGGTACACAGAACTTGTATGCAGAAAGTAGGACTAAACCATTTCAAGTAGGGAAGGATATACTATATGTTGTTTGTTATCCTTTAAGCAAACTGAGTATAAAGAGTTTATTTTATTTATTTTTTTTCTTTAAAGTTCATTGGACCGTCTTTGTTGTTGGTAAAGAAGAATAATTCGCATAGCGTGCAAAAAATAGGGCGGTACAAAAAGAGGGTGCTTTGGAGGACTTACATAATGTAAATAACAAAGAGACTTGAGGTAACAAAACGCATTCTCTGAAAAATGTTTATAATTTTATAATGTGGTATATAAGCGTTTCCCTACATAAGTGTACTTATGTACTTAAGTTTGACCGTTGACTCTTGGAATCATCATCAGTATGTCGACCATATCAATATCACTTGAGTAGATACTGAAAACGTTCTCTCAGTTCTTTTAGACTGCGACTTTTACCTTGTACTTAAGACTGGGTGTTCGATACTCCGAGAAGTACATCATATGAGGAGATGCAACTCTAAAATTCTAACCAAAACTTCAGACTACATAACTCCTCACTATGACTTCTACTTGAATGTACCAATCCTATTTCCCAGTAGGGAAGACTGGTTGTCAAGTAAGCTGATCAGAGACTGGGAAATAGTACTCTTAACCGACGGCTCAGAACTTTACTTAGGTACTGTAGCAGGGTTCTACTCAGATACACTAAATAAACGGGAATCTTTCAGACTACCGGACACATACAATGTTTTCCAGGCGAAATTACTGGCGATTGAAAAGGCTGCAATATTCATAAAAGGAAGTGACCTCCCTCCGTCTGAGATAGCCATTCTGGTGGATAGTCAGCCAGCCCTAAAAGTAATAGGATAAAACACAATAAAATCAAAAGCAGTCCAAAAATATCTCATACACTAAATGCCATAGGCCACCACAAGGTTAGGCTGTGGTGGATACCCGGACATAGCAATATCGAAGGGAACGAGATAGCAGACGAACTAGCTGGATCAGCCATGAGCAACAGTGATGCTGACGCGACACCTCCATACTGCGACAGATTAAAACACTGTTCAACATAATCGACCATATAACCGAAATAGAAACCAACGCTCTGTGGCTCACACGAACCGACTTCGTCACACCTCGTTCTTTCTGGCAGAAACTTGATCTTAATAGGACAAAGACGATTCTACATCTGGATAAATCCTCCATAGCCGTAGGTCACATGACAAGCAATATCTAAACGATTCGATCTTTGGGTATCAATTATAATAAGGTGAGGTTGTGCAGGAATTATCTTTGAAATTTCCAAGATTTTGATACACATACATTACTCTTATTGGCGGACCCCTGTTTAGAGCACAACTCGCATTAACGGACACCTTTTTGGGGAATCAATTTCTAATTTCCCATACATAATGTGTTCTTATAAACGGACATCTCTCATAAGCGGACAAAAAACTTCGGTCCCGTGGCTGTCCACTTAAAGCGATTTCGATGTATACATATACATATGTACTTGTACATTTGAGCTTTCACTACTTATCAAAAGTTTAGTCACAATCTCTGATCTCGTATTCACAAATGTTCGATAGGAACGCATATTCTTTTACAAATCAAATTGATTGACGTACATTAGCTAACCTTCAAACCTTCACCTTCTTGGACATTAGACCGTTTGTTGTTTTGCATGTTTTTAGGAAATGGTGATAGGAAACATTAAGCAAACATCACTACGTAGCCATTATCGCGTGAAACCCGATTAGACGCTAACTTAGTGACCTTTGCGACAACACAGTGCTGACACCATTTAAAAAAACAAAAACAATTCATACATGAATACCAACCGTGGGGTTTCCAAGCTGCACTTCCGATGGCAAACAATTCGTTTGATACAATATGGGAATGTAGGCCTAGCCAGGTTTGCTAGATCCAAGGCAATAAAAACAGAATTATCATGCCAAAGCACTCCTGAACGATGTACATAGGAATAAACCTATTCTTTGATAAGCAGAGCAAGGAGATAGGCAAAAAGGAAGCAGCATAGCCGCATTACTGCATCATTAAAATTAGAAAAGACGAACGTCTAAAAGCGCTTAACAAAGCCGACTTCATATTTGTGAAAAAAGAAAACAAGAAACCAAGCTCAAAGGCAAACGATCAAAGGTACACATTGAAGGATATCATGCTATCTGAGGCGTAGAAGATGTAGGCTAGATGGTATTGATAAACGTCTTGAATCATGTATGCATTTGTGTGTGTGTTTTCTGTGTTTCAAAAATGTGTCAGCAGTTCAACAGCCTAATCGCGCCGCATCTATCGAACGAGTCTGTCAAAAGTTCCCCACTACACGGTGGAGCCCCCAATCCGCAACTCATAAACACCATGAATCATTAGCCTACATATGCAAAGTGTAACTTCCCATCAATTTCATCTGTATAAATGTATATTAACTCTATTTTTGTCTGTTGTTTCCTAAATGTAAACATTTGTTTCTTCCAAAACGATTGTCATGTTAAATTCGAAAGAATCCTTTTTCGCGAACGTATAAATAAATCCACTGAATGAATTTCAAAAGAATGATCTCCATAAATTGAAGAATGTTAAAATTAAAAGAAAAAAAAAACATGTGAATGATCTGCAAGCAACCCTAGGGATTAAAGTAGACAAATGAAATGCCCGAGTATTAAAATTCCCGTAAAAATAAATCGAGACTGCATGTGTTTTATTTTAAATAATAATATTTTCTTTATCCATCCAGATGATGAAAATATACATTGAAAATGAAAACAAAAATTAAAAAAAAATAAGTTCACAAGTATTCTGACCAAGAAATCCCGAACACAACAAGATTTGCATTATCAAAGACACTAACCCCGCACAATGACATGGTCAACGAAGTCGATGCGAGTAGATTTGTTTCCAAGGAGAACATTTTTTTTTTTCATTTTGTATGTTTATTTATTTTATTGCCTTCGTGGAATATAAAATATTTAAATAATAATTTACACTTTTTCAAAAAAAAAAAATTTGCTCCATTTCATGAGTCTATTTATGAACTCAAGGCTGTGACTATGTTATTCGAGTTAAATATGTATTTTGAGTCTGGTCGTATCGTCCGTGCACATAATGCCTGGTATTAGAGGAGTTAACCTCTTCGTCGTCTAAATGGACGAAATACACTATGAGCAGGAAGTGGACAGAAGAAAAGGATTAAGAACCCCAATGCGCAACACAGACTGTGACGAGTTCTTTTTGAATACCTCTCGACTGTCGGTGTCTCCATTTAATTGCAAAAAATAATTCATTGTTCATGGGATGGCAAAAAGGAAAAGAAAATATGATCAACTTCCGTGTTCTGTAGCGAACTCAATTGATAGGTAAATTAACGGCAAAATAATTTGTCTGCTAGTTCTTATTTTTTATTAAATCTTAAAGCGTGACAGTGCAGATTTGTTGGATGGTGCTTTAACTCTATGACAGCCAAAATTATGCAAATGTTAAATACACTCTATGAAAATCAAGCAGTACAGCTGAAACACACACGTTTATGCATGTCAAACTAATTATTAATATTAATTAATACAATTATTTAATTGTATTAACTTACTTCTACGTCATAGTAAAAAGGCCTAGTCCGCCATTTCTATTGTTAACACAAACATTTTTTTTGACAGCTCACGCTCTGCTCTGAACTAAAAAAGAAAAATGCCTAATTGTCATCCGCTGGCAGTGTTACCACTGACGTTTATTTATTTATAGTATAAAAAAGGGATAACAATTATTGCACCATTTCTGCTTCTATTTGCAATGTCTCCTGATAAAAGCACAATACATGATCGCAGTGAAGACGAAAGTGTGCATGTGTACCTTAATTCATGCATAATTTCAATCTGACTGAGTCCATGTCAGAATATACATACGATTCGTTCGGCGCTCCATTGCACTTTTTATAAGCTCATAAATATTTTAGCACACTTGCTAAAAAGTAAAAAAAAAAAAAAGAAAACAACAGGAGAAATAAACTGACAATCAACGACGAGTGAATTGACCTCACTCTGTAGCTGGCTAGTTAGTATCTTCAGTTGCATTTATCAAATGGAAGCGATGCCATGCCCATTGCCCATGCCACTCCACTGAATCGAAATCGTATGTGACTGCAGGCAGGCACGCATTGTTTGTCCCTTAACCTTTTCTTCAGATTACAGCAGTCTCTTCCCTCCGATTTTTTTTTTGGTTTTTATTCCCTTTGGTGCTTGATATCGTTTTGTTTCGTTAGCGCGTTTGCAAAATTTTATTTTGCTGTTTTTTTTCTCTTGCGCTTTACGGAACATTGCTTGCACCCAGAAAAGAGATTATAAATCAGCTGTGACATTGCTACGACAAAGGTATGATGTCGTGTGGTAGTCGTCTCTTTCACTACTAGTATTAGGTAGGTATAGGTTCTCTAGGATCAAAGATAGATTTCTGTGTGGAGCACCTTTTCAGATGGACAACGAGAGTACACCACGAAAGCAACACACTCTCATCTCTCATATTCGATGCTATTTCTGTCCCCTGGCATCAATTAGTCAAACTCTAGGTCGAGATGCCGCCAAATAGTTGTAGATACTATTTTATCTTTTTCGATTGTCGAGGAATCTATTTCTTTCTTCTCTTTGTCGTCGCTGTCGTTGTCGTCTTCGGCTACAACCAGCCACCACGCATTCATTTCATTTTAAGTGTGTGCAATGCAATTTCGTGCGAATTTAAATCTCCAATGTCGATGACTTTTGCAGTTTCAGTTTCGCTTTTTTTTTATTTTGTTTTGTTTTTAATTTCCTTTCTTTTGATTTAATTTGACTTCATGAATTGCAATTGAACAAAGGGTGGGGAAATTAATATTTATAGGCTCTGAGACTAGTTCAGCTACCGTTTGTCGGCCTCTCTGATCCAGTCGATCACATAATTCTCTATAATTAGGTACCTACATGCATAATACATATAACATATGTAGAGAGATCAAAGTGAATTTAATTTATTTTGTATTAGTTTCTGCTTTTTTCTTCGCTCAGCCGATGCGATCGTTTGTATTCCTTGATGTATCGTGTGATGTTCTTAAATTGTTCCGACACTCGAACTAATTTTCCGACGTCAAAAGTGATTATAAATTCTTCTATTTGCCCCCGTCTCGCGTAGCTGTGCTGCGCATTTATGTATAATTATTTTAATTGATTAGCTGGACATTATGTGTCGTTTGTATTGCGTTTTTAGACATTTCTCATAGGATTTTTCTGATTTGTCTCTAAATATCTACAACCCTGGTGTATGCTCTCAAACTTTGACAGATGGTTATCGTTCAACATATGAGTTGTTTGCGTTACGTTGTACGAGTACATATTTTGCAATGTCGCTTCGGCAAAGGAAAAAACAAACAGAATTGGACAGCAGATAAAGATTTGTGTTGAACAGCAAATTATAATGACTTTGATAGGTGCTGTTTACACAAGGTTTTTCGTAATATTAAGTACCTATGTACATATGTAGGTACTCATAAATTTATCAGTGACCAAACGTTAGGAGTACGTAAGGCGTAACGACTTGAAAAGAAGACTGTTACTACGTTCTATGTGTCAAACGATTAACAATTAAGAATTAAAAGTAGATTTTAAACAACAAACAAATATACATACCACTCATTATAATATTATAGGCAAGTGAGTGTGGTGTCTTCTGTAGTGCAACAAACGGCCTCAACGTTTTGTTTATTTTTAAACGTAACTAAAGGTGCACCGTGGTGTAGTGGTAAGTGCGTTGGACTCAATCCCAGCCCGGGTCCAACACCCTAAAGTTTTTTCACGGTGTCACCTCTTTCGAATGCTTGCTTGACAAGCAATCAAAGAGTATCATTTGTCAATGAGCTTCTCAACTCGCCGTTCGGACTCGGCAATAAGCTGTAGGTCCCTTCCATTAGTACAAAAATACAACACGCACACACAAATGGTTGGGAGAAGCAGGCCCAGGTTCACCCCGTAAACGTTTTTTGACTGACTTCTAAAATGTCGTTAACGTTTGATAAAAAAAAAAAAAACAAAAGAAAAAAACACCATGTGAAGCGAACAAATCAAAATATGCGTGCCGCAGGTGGCATAATGTCATACATATCTTGCCCATAGATGCATTCCGACCCTTTCATGATATCTTTAGCCGTGTTTTATTATCCCCGTGATCTGATCCGGATCAGATCAACAAATAAGTTTGTATGCATTACAACAACAATCCGAGATCTTGCTTCTTGTCAAGATCAATTTTCGTGATCCAAAAATTAGTTCGACTATTTCTCACTATGGTACACTTTCGTTTGTGAATGTTGCTGTATTATCGACAATTTTCAACGGTAAATGTTGCCAGATTAGAATATAAAAATATTATTGGCAATCCAAATATAATTAAATGTTATTTTGTTCGAATAAATTAATTTTTCTGCTCATAATGATATTTAAGCGATGTGAAACTGAAATTATAGCTGCAAAATATTATTCTCATTCGGTATCTTTTAATCAAACTTAACAATTTCCTCCTAAAAAATAGAACAAGCGCATTCAATTTTCATTTAAAAGAAAAAATTCATTTGCATGGCAACTTCGCACTAAATGTCAAAATGAACTTAGCTTGTACAATCACCAAAACACAGAATCAGATCACGGGGATAATAAAACACGGCTTTTGTTGCGAACAGCCATCTTACCTTGAACATATAAACAAAATTAACGGGATTTGTTGTTTTCGTATAGAATAACGAACTTGCATCAAATGTTCTACTAGTTTTAGATGCAGTCGACTCCATAATGTAGGCAGCATTTAATTTGGTGTTGTTTTGTAAATGTTGACGGAGTTATTGGTCTACGATTTCAGGCTTTAATGTGAAAAGTTAGGCTGGCTTTGACAAAATTAGCTCCTTTTATGTAACTGACAAATCAAATCACGCATCGATTAGAACTAAATTCTTATCAGTGCGCTCTAAAAGTACTGCTAAGCATCAAGAGATAACATTTTCATTAACTGCTCTTACAGCGATGTAATAAAATAAAATCAAGGTTGTCTGCGTTGAATAAAAACAAAGAAACAAAAAAAAAGGGTACCCACTTGATGTAATGCTGTCAATCCATCCACGTTGGCCGTATTTATATCGGCGCCATTCTCCAGTAAATTAACAACTTCTTCCTTGTCGCCGGCCAAACAAGCGGCCAGGAATACGCATCCCGATGAGAATTTGATTTTACGACCTTTCTCACTCTTCGGCACTGCTGGCTCACGGTTTGTTTCGGATTCCTCCCAGCGTTTTAGCTGCTCGGCCCGTTTCATCATTGCCGAATTGTTTCGCGTATCGAACGACATTTTTTTTTATTATAATTTTTATTACCTTTTTATGACGTTTTTTTTTTTATTTATATTTCACGCACTTGTTGGACAGAACCGAAACTACACAAAACCAACACTGTCAAACAACACACACTGACACAAACGAGTGAGAGAGATGACGAAAAAAAAGAAAAAAAAACTGATTTCTTTTCAATATTAAGATTAACACTCCCGTTCGTCGCGCGTCAGATTTTTTTTCTTGTTTTTTTCGCGTTCCAATTCTAAAGAAAATAATTTTTCTCCTGTCCGTTGTCACTTATTAAAATTACGAAGTAAATCGTTGGAAAACTTAACTTTTTGCGGGTAAATATGGACCCGACCGAAAAAATATTGCCATCAACTTCACAAACACAACCGATGTGAGGAGTGAGACAAAGCTATAAAAGAAAGGAATTCCTTTACATCAGTTTTTTGCTTTGCTCGGTTGAATTTCCCTCTTGTTGCATGCGGCCGAGTGGGATGATGGTATATGGCTGCTGTTTAGGTTGTCTCACTCTTTGCTCCGTAGTTACGTTCTCAGATTTGTAGTAGTTTTTCTTCTTCCTTTTTTTCGTGTCTATTTCTTGCCTTCTTTGCCTTTTTTTTATCACTTTTTGTCAGAGGATTTTTTTTCTTTTAATTTTATTTCTTTGACATAAATTCAACAGCCGCGCAAATTAAATGCCGAGAATCCTTCAAACGAAATTACACAACATATCGCGTAGCATTTTTCAGCACTCACGCACTTGGTGCTTGTAGTTTAATGCTAGAAAAGCATTCAAGAATTCGAATTCGAATAGGATTTTCGTTTTGAAAAAAAAAAACCGATGATTGTTGCAGCAAAACTTTATGCCACTTTACGCACACACTAGACACTCTCATTGAATTTCCTTCGCACTTTCCACTTGGGAATAAATGATTCCTCTTTCATATATTTTTAGAAAACTTTTTTTTTCGTTTGGGTTTTGTTGAAATATTTTTTCTATTTTTTAATTACTTTTCCAACTCACTGAGCGTAGAGAGTATCACATAACTACACTAAGTGCACTATTTTCTTTTTGAAAATACTCCTTTTCCCCACCTCAGCTCACATATTGTTGCAGAATTTGTATTATTAAAAAACGAACAAGTAGAAATGTAAAACTCTGGGAGTTTTGGGGAGCGGTCACTGTTTTTGTCGCGGGGAACTCTTTTTTGGGTTTGTTTAGTTTGAGGGATATTATTATGGAATTTTTTCGTCTGGGACTGTAATTGTAAATGAAGCTCTAATCTGTTTTTAAAATGAATTTCCAGCGAGAACGCGGACTAGTTTTTTCATATTTTACACTATACACACACTGAGAAGGAGAGAGTATACGTTATAGAAGTTCTCCTCGCATTCCTCGATCTACCATCAAAATATAATATTTTACCCGAATTCGGTAAGTTTGCTTCGTGCGCCTTCTTCATCCACACGGGTGAATCCATTTTTGTGGATTGTGGAAGTTGAATGCAGTTTGAGCAACATTGGCAAATAAAATGAGAAATGCAAAATTATTTTACTGAAATATAGATGGCGGTAAAAGAAACGGAAGTGTATCTGCTGGCAGTTGATAATTTAAATATAATTACTTAATTGTTGTATGTACTGGCTTAGTGGAAGTATACAAAGACAAACAGCAAATATATACAATAACGTGCATGCAAAGTGCAACACGAAAAAAACCCACACTTCTTCACATTTCTTCCTTCTTGGTCAATGAAAAATATCAACAAAACGATTAGTGTTTTCTAAAAATTTGTTAACCAATTTGTGGACAGTAAAACAGCATATAGAACTATTTGCTATAGGTACAGAATCCGAGCAAATTCGAATTTCCAAGAAAGTGTTGAAAAAAAACCATATATTTTCTGGCAGCAGGCAGCAAGCCATTTACCTATTTATTTTATATTTATCTTAAATATTTATTTATTGTTTCCGGTCATAAAACATGCATATTTTGGAATTCACAGTCAAGAACATTTACATTAGGCGTGTTTTTTTTAAAAACTATATAGGCTTAGAATTTTTTTTCCATGTTAATTACACTAACAACTAAGCCTATATAGGCTTACGAAACCTGGATAATTATCCAGTCTTAGGTGCTTAGCCTGGATAGAAAAATGTACTACCAAACTGTTTTTCGTCGATAGTTATCGAAAATTTTATCGAAATGTCAAATATGACATGAAAGTGAGAGAGAAATATGAAGGCCGGTAGCTATCAACCGAACTCTGCTGTCATTTCAAATTTAAATTATTTCTGTTCATTTTAAAATGGGTAGAAAAGAAAGAAATACGAATTGAACATGTTCCTTATTTTACTATTTAATTGAATTAAATTTGACGAAAAAAATTCTATCCACCAACTTATTAATGAGCGCTTTATAACTACCGGCCTTACTTTCAATGAAAACAATGCCGATGTGAAACTGTCAAACGTCAATTAACATAGTCCTGCCAAGTCACTATTCAGCGTTTTTTTTTCTCATTTTCCTCTAAGCCTATATAGATTTGAAAAAAAACACGCCTATTGATAAGATTTATTGATATACCTACTAGTTGGCCCGGGGGCAGACGTTGTCCTGCCCTTTCCTGTATGTTGCGGGATGAGTTACATATATATGTTGTGAATATGAGTCATTTTAGTCATTAAATATAGAATTTGCTAATAGCTTGACTACAGCGCCACCTATAGGGTCCAGATTTTGTGGTTTTCTCTTAGCACCAAACCAACATATGTTCTGAATATGAGTCCATTTGGTCAATAAAAATATAGAATTTGTTGATAACTTGACTTCAGCGCCACCTATCGAATTTTTCTTTCCGTTAGAACCTCATTCGGACTATAACGAACATTCCAAATTTGCCCGCGCACTTAGTTATTCTGGTATGATAGAAAGGAAGTACACTCAGTTCTGTTTTTACACGAATTTACTTTTACACGAATCAGAAAAAAAAATTAGTTCCTTTTTGACACGATTAATTTTAAAATATTTAAATTTAAATTATGCTCGCAATGAACCAATCTCTAGATGCTCTCTATTATATAATTCAGCAAGTAACATAATTGACTTTAATTTAAATAGAAACCAATTAAAATTTCGCCTTGAAAATGAATATCTTCTTAATTAAATTATGTATATACAGTGGAAGTCACTTATAACGACCTCGCTTATTACGACCAGTCGCTTATAATGACCATTTTCCCTTCATTTAATTGGTTTCTTTATATTTTAAACTATGCTACCTATGGATATAATCTCGTCGGATATAACGACCGCCGGTTATAACGACCACATTTGCTCAGTCCCTTCACCGTCGTTATAGGCAACTTTCACTGTATATCTGTAAGAACATGTTTTCAGTAGATAATAAATAAATAAATAAATAAAAAATAACACGAATAAAACGGCAAGCAATTTCAAATTTCGGGTTTTCCCCTAATTTTATAATGCACGATTCTAATGAGGAGCGAGCTGAAATGTTTCAAAGATTCGAGATAAAATGGGAACACAGCCATTGATTACCGAGTTTCTTCATAAAACTACCGAAACTCGTGTTGAAATTGCTAGATTCTGCGCAGAGATCCAATAAATAAACTGATCCAGAAGACGATGACCATGATATTCCTGGTCACTGCTAAGATCTTGCACAACTTTTGTCAGGCAATGACAACGAATGAAACATTATTTTTACAAATATGCTCAATGTTTGTATGTTCTTTGAATTATGTTGAATATATTACCTTTTTTATTGAGCTATTGTATTACTTTCATGCTAGTCTGGAACCAATATTTTGTTTGCTCATATAAATACATAATGTTCATACAAATACCAGTTTATTTTTACTTATGCAATAAACAAAAATTCACCCTCAAATTCAAGATGGCGGCTGACGCAACAGGGTTGGAATCCCGAAAACCGAAATGTAGACTGCCAGTGATCGATTAACATCGCTCATCCTTAAGGAAAAGTACCAGTAGAAAAAAAAAAGATTGTATGTTTTTTATTGGGCGAAATAAGAAATGGATAAAAAAAAAACTCGAAATTGGAATAGATTATAAGAAATTCAGAAAAGTGAAGTAGGGAGTAGATTTCTTAATTTTGTGGAATAGTGAAGTAGATCTACTTCAATTCGAGTCACTGCTTTCTTCTTTGGCACATTTCATCATCTCGTATTCTTTCTTCAGCACTTACATTTCGCGTTTCATTAGCTCAAATTCTCTTTTAATTAAACTTACCTTCGACCTTCCACTCATCTATACATACAATTTACACGATCATTCGATAACGAGTCCTACTCCTACGCACTCACTCGTTAACGGATGCGGTGATTCGGCCCCAGGAGATTGGCTCGTTCCTTTTTAGTGTTCCCTATCCAATTGGCAAAACGGAACACTTATGGAATCAACTCGGTGTCTGTCTGTCTCGTCACAGGCGTATTTCCCAGAGCCTATTTTACGTAAACAATAGAAATTTGGAACAGTTGTAGGTATAATAGTAATTACTGGTTCAAATACAGAAGTGACCTTCCAAAGTTGAATTTTGGCTTTAAGGGGTTGAAAAATTGCTTCTTTTATTTAAACGTTTTTTTTTCGCTAAAGGGGATATGAATACCCTTATTATGTTTACAAACAGCGCGAGCACATGAAGAAAAAGAACTAGAGACAGACAGATCGACGTAGTGATAGGAAACTCAGATGTTAGGTTTCAAAGAACTCTATGGGTGGTGTCCAGGAAAACTGGAGAGTTGTGTATTATTGAAAGTCTGGACATTGAATCAGAAAACAGCTGTTATCTCAATGTAAGCCTAACAAGACAAACACGATTTCTCTTAAACAGTGCTCTGGGACAGTGGCCTGGAAATCTGCAAGAGTAATCCCTATTGCCAAAAAAGCCAATGCGTCTTCTGCCAATGACTTCCGACCCATAAGTATTCTGCCATGCTTGTCAATGGTCTTTGAGAAGGTGCTTGCTAAACAAATCCTTGATCAACTTTCCGACAATTCCCGTTTTATACCCTCTCCAATCAGGTTTTCGAGCTGGCCATAGCTGTTCGACTGCACTGGTCATCATGCTTGCTGACATTCGAATGGACTTTGATAAAGGATTTGCTACCTTGCTGTGCCTTCTTGACTTCTCAAAGGCCTTTGACAAGGTTAATCATGACATCCACTGATGGAAATTTAAAAATTACTTTGGATTTAGCGATTAAAGCTGTGGATTTACTGCGCGATTTTCAGCAAACTAAAAGTAGTTGAATCTGCTACCTGTCTCGGTTTCCTTACAACCAAGTCCCCGCCGTACATTTATTAAAAACTTCTCATAGAACCATGAACATTAACATTCCTTCCTACAAATATCTTAACTCCTCCAGACTATTTTACGTTCACGCAATCAGGCCATGGAATTCTTTGATTTCGCATATTAAACATATGAATGGATCTGGTAACTTTAAATCTATCTTTTCTCTTTTTCTTCTCCTCTGCTTCTCTTCCTGTTTTGTGGTTTTTTCTTTCATCTTTGAAATCTTAGGTTCAAATCTTAAGTTTAAAACCACTGTTAGTTTTAGTTTAAGTTTTAAGAACATTGTTATCTGATTTAAACCCTCTTTGTACTATAAAAGACCAAATCTTATTGTTATTGTACTCATGAAAATTACTGTTAAATAAATTGAAAATTGAAATTGAAAAGTTATGTAGGTTAAGCGTTAAGGTAAGTTAGGTGGTCGTCGTGAAGTAACCGGCCCGCTATTGCGATCCAAGCCAAGCGCCCAAGGATGCTGACCATTCGGTTAACTATAGGCAACGAGTGCTTGCCGCCCTGATTACAATTAGTGTAGGTTAAATAGCTTGGGTTATTTTAGGTGTGTTAAGTTTTTCTAGTTTTAAGACTAATAAAAATCTAAAGATAAAAAAATATTTTTTTAAAAACAAGCTTTAAAGCACAAGACAACACATACACGATGTGCAACGAGGACGGAAGAAGAATTAGCAGAACACTTTTTGTGTCACTGGTAAAGCTAGAACCCCACTTGTCTCGTGTGGTGTGTCGTGACGCTAGCTGTGCACACCTATCTCGTGTGGTGTGTTGTAACGCCAGCACACGTAGATTTCATTCTATTGTAAATATTTAAAAAACGACGTTTTTTTATTTTTCCATTGCAAAAAAAAAAAAACAAATTGGGCTGATATCTAGAGTAGGTGAATTTTTATACATTTTCATGACATTTTTCGAGTTTTTCCAACGCATTAAAAAATACCTCCTAAACAAATTTCATCGATTTTAGCTCCAAATTTACGTAACAAAAACTCTGGTGATATACAGACAGACGGACAAACATGGCTCAATCGATTCTACTAGTGGTGCTTATCATTTATTTAGCAAAATCTGTAGTTTAGCGGAACTTTTTAGTTCAACGCCAGTTCCGAATTTTGTTTCGAACTGCTATGACGCGACACAAGCCCAACCACACTTGTCTCGTGTGTTGTGACGCGCCATAGCGCCATAGAACTCTCTGGCGCAAATCGAAAAACGAGTGATGGCGTCACGACACACCACACAGCGACACACCACACGAGACAAGTATGTTTCTAGCTTTACTGTTTAGTTAGACTTCGTTATCGTCATTTAGCCAAATTTTACCTCGAGCCTGAGTGCCCCAAGCTTTAATTTATAGTCACACATTGGTGACTCGGGAAAAAAATTATTTTTTTACTTTTAAGTTCATTAAAGCTTGTTTTAAAAAAAAAATATTTTTTTATCTTTATATTTATTTTCTATACGTATATTAGCTTGGGTGGGTTGGATATGAGAAAGTTTACTCAATATGTTTGAGATTCTACTCGCCCTTTCATTTGATACCCATGCCATTGGTGGTTGTGAAGAAAAAGGTAATTCGCCATCTTGGGGCACCCACCATATTGAATGATTCTAACGTCACTTAGCTAATCGTATTCTACTTGTCAAATCCTTTCATTTGATTTAGGAGGTCGTGAAGATAATGGTAATGCTCCACCTTTGGGCGTCCGCCATATTAGATTTACAAGATCATGAAATATACTATATTGAGTTGTCACCGGATACGCAAAATTTCAGCATAATCGGATATCTGGAAGTAGGTGTAAAATCGATTCCCAGATTCCATGCTCACAAAAGTGAAGTTAATAT
This sequence comes from Brachyopa scutellaris, assembly GCA_949775065.1. Classification (NCBI taxonomy): domain Eukaryota; kingdom Metazoa; phylum Arthropoda; class Insecta; order Diptera; family Syrphidae; genus Brachyopa; species Brachyopa scutellaris. The sequence goes on from OX459113.1 coordinate 117,538,294, forward strand.
AAAGCTTGTAAAAAATTGCTAAAGGATCCAAATTTTCCAAACTTTCCTGAGAATTAAATACATATGTATATGTAAGTGCTAGATTAGCTTAGTCGTAGTTTAGTTAGTTTAAGACCGAAAGGCAATACGTAGTTTGTATTAATAGAGTTAAGCCTAGAGTAAGCGCCGCGCCGGTAGGCTAGATTAAGTGACTTTTGTTAGTCTTTAAATTATATTTAATCATTTTTGTCTAGCAAGTAAGTTAATATGAAAATCTATATAATAAAAATGAAATGATGATCGTTGGTAAGCGCAGAACTTGAGAACGGCTAGACCGATTTGGCTCATTTTTGTTTAATGTTCGTTATAGTCTGAATGAGGTCCTAACGGAAAGAAAAATTCGATAGGTGGCGCGTAAAGAAAAAGTCAAGTTATTAACAAGTTCTACATTTATTGACCAAATGGATATTCAGAACATATGTACGTTGGTTTGGTTAAAAGAGAAAACCAATTTCGACCCGAAAGGTGACGCTGCGCAGCGTTGCCGTTTGGGACGCTTTTGAGTCATTTTGACGCTTTTTAGGCGATGGGACCCCACTTTTCAATAAAACTCCGATAGGACCCTTTTTTCAATTTATTTTCATTTCATGTTTCTTTTACTTGTAAGACATGGTACTTAATTCTATATTGTTAGTCAGAATTTCCCTTCCAAAAACTCGTTCTACATATACACTGCCGCTCATCTGAATAGGTTCACAATATATGATCTTACTTCTGCTCGCCTCTCTTAATGTATATTAAAAGTACACAACTTTGTTTAGTACATATAGCAAGATAATTAATTTATACTTAATTTGACAGAGAAAAACCAACGAAAAAAATAACCGTTATTGTGTTATGCTGCTTTGATCTTATTCTTCGAAAAAAATATGCGAAATTTTTGGCTCATCAGAATAGGTTCAGTAGCAATAACTTCAGATAACGTTGAGATAAGCTAACAAATCGTAACGGTTTTTTGGTATTCGATAGTTATAATTATTTTACACCATTTGTTTTGAAAATTGGTCGCGATAACCATATAACGTAGGACGAAAAGGACCAAATCAAAGCGTTTAGTGACTCGGGCATAAAACACCGTAATTTCGCAAAATAAATAGGACGAATTCAAAATTTTGTTAGCAATTACTTGTAAAACGTGTTGAGCAACGGGAAAAATATTAAGGGAGGCACAAATAACACAACTACAGAAACAGATAGGAGAGCCATTATCAGAGATGCGTCCAATTCTCACGCCGCTAATTCGAAAATAAAGGAAACAACCGGTGTTAGCTCTAACTTGGCTATGGTAAAGCATGTTATACCAATTGCTAAATATCTAAAGATGCTGAAACTAAAAAAAAACCAGCAACTTATTGCCACTCGTAAAAAATACGCGCTCATTCATGATGTGAGCAACAGAAGCGTGCAAGTTCCATAGTAGGACATGCTCCCCACACCACCACACTACCTTCACAGCTAAGGAGATGACTCAAATGATGTTCTCCTCTTCACAACTCATGGAAATAATAGTTATATCCATTTGGCTCCACCAAATTGAACTTATTTTGGTCAGAAAAAACGACACGTTGCCATTCGGTTTTCCAAGTCATGTTCACGACTGAACTTAAGGCGTATTTTTTTACGAGTGGCAATAAGTTGATGGTTTGTTTTTTAGTTTCAGTCTCTTTAGATATTTAGCAATTGGTATAACATGCTTTACCATAGCCAAGTTAGAGCTAACACCGGTTGTTTCCTTTATTTTCGAATTAGCGGCGTGAGAATTGGACGCATCTCTGATAATGGCTCTCCTATCTGTTTCTGTAGTTGTGTTATTTGTGCCTCCCTTAATATTTTTCCCGTTGCTCAACACGTTTTACAAGTAATTGCTAACAAAATTTTGAATTCGTCCTATTTATTTTGCGAAATTACGGTGTTTTATGCCCGAGTCACTAAACGCTTTGATTTGGTCCTTTTCGTCCTACGTTATATGGTTATCGCGACCAATTTTCAAAACAAATGGTGTAAAATAATTATAACTATCGAATACCAAAAAACCGTTACGATTTGTTAGCTTATCTCAACGTTATCTGAAGTTATTGCTACTGAACCTATTCTGATGAGCCAAAAATTTCGCATATTTTTTTCGAAGAATAAGATCAAAGCAGCATAACACAATAACGGTTATTTTTTTCGTTGGTTTTTCTCTGTCAAATTAAGTATAAATTAATAATATTGCTATATGTACTAAACAAAGTTGTGTACTTTTAATATACATTAAGAGAGGCGAGGAGAAGTAAGATCATATATTGTGAACCTATCCAGATGAGCGGCAGTGTATGCTTTTTTTATCTTTGTTATTTTTTCTCCAATATTTATTTTATTTTAAGTTCAGCAATAAGATACAGTTTTTCGAAAAATTGCATTTTTTCATACAAATATAAGTGGGACCCCTTTTTTGCTTCTGGACCCATTTTGTGAACGCTTTTTGAAATTTTCTCGCGGCAACCCTTACGCTGGGGTGCAGATATTTACGAAAATGTAGTTTTCTACGTATGTACGAAAACTTCCCACAGGTGGCGTTTCTGTCATGTGAGTAACGCGACTGTTTGCGTACACGGGCGAAGCCGGGCGGATCAGCTAGTGAATAATAAAAATGTTTTACCAAGTAAAAAAAATACCGAATGTCGGTTATGCTACAGCTTCAAACCACATAAAAATAACATACGTCGCATATTTACATTTATGCCCCTATTGTACAAGACAATTACACTTGTAATTCGAATTCCGAATACATACATACATCTTAACCAAGTTATCTTGCGTATTAGGGGCATTAAGTCGTTATAACCGATAAGGGAACAACTAGGTAGTTATAACAGATTTCTACAGTTTTATAAGAAAAACTTCAATTTTATCTTATTAAGTACCTGCCTAGGTAGTCAAAGGGAATGTTTCACCTAAGTCATCGAAATAAATTTGTCTTTTAATATTAGTTTAAGATAATCTTTAACCCTTACAGAAACCTGAACATTAGAAAACCCTTTTGTAGCAACAACTTTTGCTATTTCACACGAGCATATGTAGCTGCAATTTACTAACAGAACTAAGTTGTTCACAAGAATAGTTATTTTTGCCTACAGAATGAACGGTAGTAGGAACAAAATAATATCTAAGTGGTTCAGAATTTCTACCACCCTCGCGAATTAGAATAAAGAACTGTGGTTCAAATTTTGAACCAGCTGCGCTATAAGAGTTAAAGCATTTAAGTAAACAATTTTATGACATCTTCCAAGTTCAAGGAAAACCACATTGTAAAATTCTGTTACAGCTTAATAAATCACTTCTGTCCACCTTTACGTCAGACACCTGGAAATAACAATTCTCCCCTACCGCATTCCAACAACACATGTAACTTAGTAATGTGACTACCTTTGCAGTCACTGCTAAAACTTAACGCTTGAGAGTGCATCCAATAGAAGGCCAGTATGAGCAAAAAAAAGCTCTCAAAACGACCCCCTGCAAGTTGCAACCCCTTTCCCTTCCCACTAGAACTATCTGTGTTTTTGCACTACACTCTATTTCCCAAAGTGAACCGAACTCATACTCATGCAACGTCAAGGTGGATTACCCAACCAACATGTTATCCAAATCTTCCTCCTCACCACCACCAGCACAAAAGGGGGTAATGAAAAAAAAAACACAATCAACATTCGGTCTATACGGAAAATTGTTTGTTTTCATTTTCTCGTTTCTTGTTTTTTTTTCTCACTTATTTTCCACCCATCCCCGTTTCAACGTGCCAACAATCAACAGCCAAGCCTATAGACACAAACTCAGCTGAATGGCCTGGTCTGCCTGCCTGCCTGTTTCAATCCAACAACACTATCAGTCTACTACACACCGGCAGAACTATTAGTCGAGTCGTGAGAGATGTTGAGTGAATGGGACAAGAAAAAAACTTAAATAAACTATCAAAAGTTCGACTTTTCAGATACTAGTACTAGTACGTCCAAGTGACAGTGACACTATAGTGCGCGCCTGAGAAAAACGTTTCCCAAAAAATTGTGAACAATTTTGTGAATATTTTCCAACAAACAAAAAAAACTTACTTTTTCATTCACAAAACAAAAAAATTAAACTCCACTCGAGTCCTTGTGTGCATCGTCTTCCCCTTTACTTCTACCGCATGGATATTTACACATTACAATCAAAATGGTAAGTTGTAAAAAATAAAAATTTACTACCCTCCCGGAGGATATATTCCCTTCAGCGTGACAGGGACGACGTTTGCATTGCATTAATTGGAGACGAAGCAGGACAGGCAGCTGGGTGGTGGGAAAAAAAAAATGCAAAAATACTATACTTGTTGAAAGGTCCTTTTTTGACGCGGAGCGTCGACAGTTCATTCACATTTCTGCGCGGCGCTTCGTAGGCATTCATAGTTCGTTTTTATTTTTGTTCCCATAAATTACAAGAGTTGTCCTCCTCCCTTTCGTACGCCAGGAGCATTCATCCATCAGATAACCAGGAAGACGACAAAGGATTCATCATCAGCACACATGTCCTTATTCTGTTCATCTCTTTCTCGCGTATAGTACTTTGTCTTTGATCCTTCCTTACCTTTGGATCCAGGAAAAATCTTGAATGTAATATAGCGTAATCGCAACCCCACCCTTCTTCGGTGTCCTTTCTCACGGTATATGCATAGCCTGCTGAGTGCTGAGTGTATTGGTGTGGCAAATAAATATGCATTAGGCTTAGGCCCTGGCGTAGTTCCCATGTGAGAGAATCTTTGGAGCCTTACACCGAACACCATATGTATACAGTGCAATGAATTTTGAAGGAGGAAAAGAAAAATCCTTCTTTTGCTGCTTCTTAAGTGTACCCATATCCTTCCTTTGCAGACGATAGATGTACGTACGTATTCAGAATTTGTAAGGACTTCTCCACGCGGAGATGATGGGATAGGTACTTTATTGCATTCTTCAACAAGGACCAAAATGTGCATTTTTTTTTTTTGGCTTCTCTGTACACTTTACTCGCTAGACGAAGAAAGAGGTGCAAGGAGGCTTTTTTTCATTGAGAAGAGGATCCTTTAGAAGAAATTTTATATAGCAACGGAAGATATAGCATATAGGGAAAGAAGAGTAAAGGAAACGTTCACAATTTTCCCATCGGCATATCTGGAAGTTTCTAGATTATTTTTTTCTTTTTCATTTTCCCACAGTAATGGGAACTACTCGTATATGCATATGTATATGTTAGCATTGCATTTTCATTCTTATTTCGCCAAAAAATAAAATGGAAGAGAGAACGTGAATTGTAATTACGTGGAATTGTTGCTAATTGCACGTAGAAGTTGAATTGATGTAATACATCACACAATGGATGACGATATATGTAAGTAGATAAGTATATACGCAACCCCTTGTTGCATATGTATGTATGTTTATACAAACCAGGGTAGTATTAGTTCGTTTCTATTGCGTACTTTTTGATACAACATTTTATTTCGCAGTTTTACGGCTTCAATAGGGAAAGTTGTGAGTCTACTTCGCTATTGTAGCACAGAGAACTTCTTTGGCCATCAGTACATCATTTGTATACAACAACTATGTTCATGTATCAGGATACCAACTGATTATTTGCCAAGTTCCCCCTAGTTTTAGCGAACTCACCGATTGAAGAACGACATCAGTAGTTTAACTGCTAGGATTACCCGGAACGGAAATAGAAGTCATTAAGGACGACAAGTTCCATTTAAATGTTTGAACTTCCACAGCGACGATACGACAATCTGCGTCGTTTGTAACTGACAGCTCGATAGAATACACGTATTCTTATGAAAGGTGGCTCCCATAACCAACGCATATATGAACTTTGTCGCTTTTTTAGTGCGTTGTGCGTTGGCTGTTCACACATTCACGCATTAAAGTTCCCAAATTCACACATTATAATTCACGCATTCACAAATTGAGAGTAAGCACATTCATTGCTGGATGGATTGAGAGAAAATTGAGAAACTGTCATCGTCATTGACAATCGGTTGACATTTTGAAATTTAAATTAATTTGAACGGACACTGCCATCGAAGAAAATGTTATCAGCTGTCGCCTCTCAACGTAGGTATGCAACAGATTCTATGGAACGACTCTCTCCGGCAAACACTAACGTCAACGTCAACAATCAACGCAACGACGTCTTCGCGTTCTATGGGTCGAGGCCTTAAAGCAAATTTGGGGTTGACTTTGACGCTTGACAGATCAGTCTCACTGACAGAGAGTTTGAAGTTTTGAACATTTCACATTTCAGTCGAAATAAAGAATGACGTTTGCAAACATTGTATTTAAAAACAGTACCTATGTATGTATTTTCTGTAAAATTCGTAAAATTCCAAGGATCATTTCTAATTTCAATAATTAGCTAAGGTCACGTAAGGCATTGTGACTTTTCCTTAGGTTAGGTTAGGTTAGCGGGCTGATGAGAATGGTTACATCCTCATCACACTTAGGTCCATGTAGATCCATTGTGATACCCATAGTGTGTTCCCACCCGTGGTGTTAGTGTCTGGGTTACAACTTAACAGAAGCCCACGCAAATTCAAGCAGGTCCGATGGTGATTCATCAAATTACTCGTCGATGTCTTCGAAGAAGAATTTGCCAATGGCCCTATTTCTCAGTTGACGGAGGTTAGGGCAGTGACAGACGAAATGGGCTGTGTCTTTATGAGCCAGTTCGTCACCGACTCCCCTGCATATATCATCATCATTTAGTCGTAGTTTTTTTCTAATGATACTCGTATCTGAACATGTTATGGACATCGCTCTTTCTGGCCAATTCATCCACGGCTTCATTACCAGGTATTCCACTGTGACCTGGGACCCAGCAGAGTTTTACGATGTGCTGCGTGCCAAGAACCTTTATCTCTTCGCAGCAATACTTTACAAGCTTAGATGTTGTTTGCGTAGCAGCTATTGCTTTTATGGCCCCTGGCTTTACTTAGATCCTTAGTGTGTGCATGTTTGCTTATACTGGGAATCTTGTGAGCTGCTGGTTTCAAACCAACATCGGATAGTAATAGTATTAATGTCAGAAGCATTTCCAGCTCAATTCTATGCAGGTTCGGAAGCTTGCATTCTACAAAGATTCAAAATTAACGAGCATCTCTATCCGCTCATTTCATGTATTCAATTCTCCTCTTAACTCTCCAGTCTCCACCATTGAGTTCTTATAAATGAGCATAAAAAAGAGAACGTGAAAGGACTTAAGTTATGTCTTACCATAAGAATGTGTATGTATATACGATCAGCTAGTCTGACCGTTTAACGAAATAATTTACTTGAAATCGTAGGGAAAATTCCACCAAGAACGAAGGGAATTGTGGGTTATGATTTATGAACGCCTTTTTCGGCTTTCAGGTGAACTCCAATAGCAAAATGGAGACGAAATGAGATCAATGACGTGGTGTGCCCTCTTGTCTGTTTTTTTTTTTTCTTTTTTAATTTTCTATCTAAATGAATCCATTTAAATCACAGAGCACGAAAATCAAATCTATTTCAAACCCTATTTCTAGGTCGCCTACCTTTGACATTCGGCGAAAATTAATGGTTCAAATCTTTCCATTTCGATGCTTATCAACGGTTAACTAATTTGTTGCTTCATTTTAATTAGGTTTGTTTTTTTAATTCGACCATTTTAAATTACTTAAATTAACGGACCATAAAATTAATACGAAAGTCGAAAGCACTGTCCTTAATTAGTGAGGCATTACATCAGACGACTAAGCTTCCGGGTTTTTATAATTCAAGCACAAGCACTCGAAATGACATTTATCGCTGTCGAATTGCGTAATGTGTGGATGACATTTAGCTTCTTCGTATGTTATTCGTTTAGTTTTTTATTTTCTATTTTTCATCCCCTCAGCTGGTGGTGTTTTTTTCGGACTTCTCTCGGTTGTTCCCCTTCAACGATTTTTGTTGCGGAAGCTTAGAATGATATCATCATCCCTCTGAGGATTTCATCTAATTGCGAAATAGTTTTCACAGTGGGCGGTTTTCTGTACATGTGGTTTTTCTTATAGAGAAATGATGCAATGGACAATATCGAGTACTATTTCACCCCACACACATGTTATGGATTTTCTAGAACTGAGAATGTACACATGTAATTACAATAAAAAAATACAATTGAACGGTTGCACATTGCTGGTGATCGCATCAATGTTACGAGAATATTTACATGTACGCGCAGTTTGGAAAAACTTTAATGAAATAACCCACTGTATGTTTTTTTTTTTATTATTTAGTATAATAAACACTTTATCAACGGCTTATTTGAAGAACAATTCGGATTATTTGATTGGCGTCAGATAAGATTTTGGATTGTTTGCTTAATTTAATTAAACGCTCTGTGTTATGACCTCAATCCAATTATAGCGCAGTGTTTATAAGTGTTATGGGATTTTTGGCTCATACATTTTAACGTTTGCTCATAAAATAAAGCTCTAATTAAAACGAATATTGTATTCCTATGCATTGTGCCATACTCTAATAGAAAGAAAACACCTTCTAACTGACTCGTCTTTGAGTCAGAAACATTTGCTTCTTAATATTTTTTTGTATTTCTACTTACATCAGACAGTTATTCAATTGCATTCAAAAGCTTAGAGGTTAAGTGAATGTGTATGCGTCAAATTTTGAAAGCGCCTTGAATTCTTACTCGAACCCTGGGGTGGAATCGGCTAATGCGATAATTGACTGGCGCTTTTTTGATTGTCGTTTTTGAAAACGACACCTAAATAGTTGTCACCTAAAATCAACGCAAAAAAAAAAACGATTGTCGATTTGATAATCACCTTACACAGAGCAAAAGTGTCGATTTTGATTATCAACTATCAACTATCGCGTTAGCCGATTCCACCCCTGATTCTAAATCAATCAAATGTTCCATTAACACCATCAGCACCTTTATTTGACAAAAATATTTGCTTTTCTTCAAACCTCACAGCAATGTCTGATTTTACCACAGTTACTCTACTCTGCCGTTTAGCAGGTCTTTTCAAAAACGGATACGAAAATATAACCTATATTTCAGGAAAGTTTTTGTTTCGCTTCCATCAGCAAATAAGAATGTTTGGCTCCCTGAAATTACGCCAAAAAGTGTTTTGGAAAAAGAGCCAAAATAATTGTGGCGTAAAGTTTTTTTTTGGAAAAAACGACAAAAACCAAAAAGGAAAATTCGCCAGAATGCAAGTAAATTACGCCAAATTTTTGGAAAAAAAGCCAAAAAGTAAAATGAAAACTACGCCAGAAAAAGTTTACCTTTTTTGGTTTAATTTCCAAATTTGGTTTGTACTTATATTCTTGTTTCACGCTGTTCTTTCATGTGCTATTAATTTTGCGGTGCGAAATAAATATAGCAGACACGAGTTTCAGTCACACGTTTAAGTGGCGAAAGTAATTTTGAACTGACAAATTAGAATAAATCGGTAATTAGTTGAAAACATTTGATGTGTTTAATTAAGTTTTAGTCAAATAAACCTTCTTTTTCTTGCAACCAACAGAAAATGCCTAGGGCAAAAGCACTGTCTGTGGACGAGAGGCTAGAAATCCTAAATTTTCAAAGAATTGGCTTAACCGTTAGACAAATAGCGGAGAAAATACGCAGAAATAAAAAGACAGTCTAAAACTTCTTAAACGATCCTGCTAATTATGGGAAACAAAGCAGATCTAGTTGTCCACCAAAAGTTGATGAAAGAGTTAAAAGGAAAACTAAGCGCTTAGCAATTAATAAGCAAATTATTCCTTCCCAAATAAGGCTCCAGTTATCACTTCTAGTAACAACAAGAAGAGTCCAACAACTTTTAACGGACAATAAATCCGTTATATATCAAAAGCGATTACCTTAGCTTCTCTTACGGCGTAGCTTCTCTTAGCTTCTTAGCTTCTCTTACGGCGTAAGGAGGCAAGGTTCTGTTTTGTTGAGACCCATCAGTTTTGCATCACGAAATGGCACTCGAAATCTTCAGTGATCAAAAGCAATTTAATATGGATGGTCCTGAAGGAGGACACACGTATTGGGGAGATATACGCTGTAATCGGGAAATTCGGCACTCGAGGAACTTCCAAGGATGGGAGAATGGACTGGTTTTGGGTACAGAGGATAGACTCCAATTTTTTTTTTGTTTCCCATAAAAGGAAAACGGAGAAATATGTGAAATTGCTGGACAATGTTCTTATTGATTTTGCTGAAAATCTGTGGGGAGAAGAATAGACATTCCAGCACGATAACGCTGCCATACATGCATCGGCATATAAAAACAACTTCTTTAAGTCGTGTAACATCCCCACTCTTCGTTGGCCTGTAGTAAGTTCTGATTTAAGTCTCATAGAGAAACTATGGGCCATACTGTCGAAGCGGGTTTACTCCTGTGTACACCATTTCGAAACACTTTTGCAGCTAAATGCCGCTATTCAGGAATAGTGGCTAAAAATTGACTTATCCACACTACAAAATTTAATCGATTCAATACACCGACGCTTAGTAGCAGTTTTAACCAAAAAAGGAGGAAGAACAAAATATTTAAATATTAGGTCCGTTCGCGTACCCTCCTAAAACAACGAAAATCTACGAAAAATAACGAAAAACAACGAAAACCCGTTCGCGTACGCAAAAATTTCGTAGTTTTTCGTAGAAGAGAGTGCTCACGAGAGAGTAAGAAATTTCCCCACGCTACGAATTTTAGCCCAAGGAATTTCTTTGGGGTGTATTATGAAAACTGTCAAATCTGTCAAATCACATACATTCTTCATTTTTTGGTACTTAATGCATTCGATTACTTTTTCGTGATTTTTCTGTATTTGAGAGAACTTTACCCCCACTCTTCGAGATTTGACAGAAAACCCATATTTTGTGCAAAAAGTACGCGAACGGACCTATTATTTTCAAATTATTTTACTTCAATTTTTACAGCAGAATTGACTTTTAAGATCTTGTCTGCTATACTTATTTCGTTCGATGTTATACAAACTATACGTTCTGTTTTTCTAATTAATGAATTTCTTCCAAGTTTTATGCCTATAAATTCTAAAAAAAAGTCCTTAAAATAATAATAAAAAAATATGTTTTTTTTTTTTAATTTTTTACTTGTCCGATATAGTTATTTCGCGCAGTGTATGTAGTGTATTTCTGTGAAACACATTCAGAAAATGTTCAAAAATGTCGACATAGAGAAATTTAAATGAAATTCTAGCCAAATTATCTTGCAGTTGGCAGGTTGTCAAATCGAACATCATTTTAAAAATATTCCAGCATATTCAAACATATGTGTGTATTTATACGAGTACTAGTAAGTACATATGTATGTATGCACAAAAGATATTATTTTTGTTTACGTTTTCTACTTTTTTATTGCAAAAGCCAATCATGGAATTTCATTGCCAATACATGGCAAAACCCAATTATCAATTATGGATGATAAGAAATCATGTTAATATGAACTGAAAAGATAACTGGGCTGTTGTCAGCGGTATTTTGACATTTTATCAGCAAAACATGTTTCGAAAAAATATTAATATTAAAAATATTAAACTTTCATCTCTTTCTCTGGCTATAAATAATATTATTTATTTACATGTACACCAGCAACTCATTGTGTACATCGTTTTGCTGTACAAAATGCACTTGAATGCACCAAAAACAAACCGCAAAAAGAACTATACTTCAAGCCATTTAAAGTTTTAAATTGTATAGGTAATAGGTACATATCTACATTTAAATACGCATAATGCAAATTATAACAGTCCATAATGCATTAACAAATAAATGCAATTAAACGTCTGATTATGAATATTAATAGCGGTGTTCAAAGGAAATTCGAAATAGAATGCAAATTTTATGCATTTGACGTATTTGGTGAAGTTAATTTCTTGCGACCGAAGGTAGTTAAAACGATTCATTTGATTTGCATCAAGTTGATGCTCTCCATTTTCCATTAAGACAAATGACGCTATCAACATAACATGCGATATTTAGAAGTTACAAAGACCACTGTAAAATATTAATGAAAACCAAAATATTGAATTGAATTGGGAAAACAAATTAAACCCGTAAAACCAAAAACTCTCACAAAAGTTACGTGGCAACGTACTTTTAGGCCGATTCCCCACACGCAGTGTCTAATCTAGCCCCTGAGTTATTTTTTAATTCCATCCGGTATCTTGGGTTTGGGTCAGCAAGTTTAATAAATGTTTGCTTGTATTTCCTTCAACTGGTGCCAAATCTTAAGGATTTGGATTAGCCGATGGCGACTCATTTAGGTGTTAAGATTTTCCGCCTTGGAAAAATCAATTAGATTTCTTCAAGTCAAATAAAATCCCCATCAAAACTGCCAAAGGCGTTTTGGGAAGAACACACCAACATTGACTAAAGGTCTGTTTGGTAACTTGTGATTTTTCGTAAAATTTCATAAAATCACATAAATTCCTGTTTGTTAAACCAAAAAAATACAACAAATCGCAAAAAAGAGAGCCAAATAAGAGTGTCAAAAATTGCCCCCCAATTGAGAAAGTTGTGAATTTATGCACCAACTTTTTCTTTGGTGAGTATGCCAACGCTGTCAAACTAGCCATCTGACAGTATGTGAAATGTCTTCATTGTTAAGTGAAAAAAAAAACAAATTGACGGTTTATGCTTGGTATATGTCAGCTCATTTCAAAAATGCCAAAAGTTTTTCTTAAGTGTTAGGATTTGCTTCAGAATTTTAACGCAAAGTTGGCATGTTTGAGCATTTATGCACTTTTGAAATTAAAAAAGACAACTTAATTCAAAATGTTACTTCAAATTTTAATAACCTATCATGTATCCGAACAAAAAAAAAATATTGGCACTTCCATATGCATTTAGAAGTACAGAGATTTTCTTGTATTGCCACTGTAAGCTTTGGAATTGCCCCTTTTTAAGCTCCAGACGTAGTCGCCCATCATATTGGCATCTAATTTGCCCTGGTACCGGCCCTCCATTGAAGCGATGTCTTAGAGTAACGCCTCAGCATGTTCTTTACTAATGCTCCCCACGTTTTCACTAAAAAAAATCTAAATGATAGTTTTAGCGACATCCTGCATCCTAATATATTAAACCTATCCACTAAGTGTTCTACTAGTTTTACATAATTTTCTATTTTAATATTTCCTTCTTTTATTTCCCTGAATGCTGTCCAAGCATTACGTTCCTTTGATTTGAAGGGGATGCATAAGTACTTTTCCTGAATCTTGCATATAGGTGGAACATCACGTTTTTTTGCATCAGGTATAGCGTATAGTATAAAAGCTTCTCTTAGCGGCCATCTTTTCGTACGATAGTTTCCAGTGTCAGCACGACTGTTCCATAATTAAATGAAACATTTTTATTTATTTTTTCATCTAACGAGTATTCACATTCACTTGCAGAGGTCGAGTGATAGGCTCGCTCTGCTTGCATCTCCGTTAACACATTTCGCGATGCCGTTACCGTAAAGCTAACAGTTAGAACGAATGAATACTCAAAAAGTGCTTGACAGAAGAGACAGGAAGCAGAAACTAACAAAAAATAACATAACAAATTTTTGTTACACAGTGTAATTTAACGGTTAAGCTCAATGCCACCCTGGCGATTTCACTTAGGGTTTAAAAATACTTGGTAGGTCTTCTCTTCTATGAAATGTTACCTTTGACCAATGCTAAATACATCCTCCATCATCAATTAACGAACAATGACAGATTATGAGAGATAAAATGATTGATGCTCATTGAAGAGTTCCATACATCCTTACAGAGCTTGTCGCGGCATTTGGAGGATCGCAAATATGGTCGTAACCTTTTTTCATTCTTCATCTGAATTCATGTGCACTTTGCGGTTGCTTGTACTTCGCTTAAGATTGTATTGACACATAAATAAGTTTAAAAACCTGAAGTATAGTTACAGTTGTCCTATTCAGTACAAATCCTTTTTTTATGTCTCAAACTTAACATCCAATAGAAGCATCTAAGTTCAAAGGATTGCAGTAAATGAACACTCTCCTCAGGAACTTGCAATACCCCATCCACACCCACCTCCATCACTTATGTAGATAAAGCGTAGCCGTAGCAGGAAACCACTCTAATGAGCTCATTAAGCATAAGAATCCACTTCTTGAATGGAATGTATAAAACTCCTTTTGCCATGCCTAAAGTATGCCATGTCTGAGCATTTTAAATTTTTTTCTTCCCACCGTTTGAAGATCGTAAATTTCCCTTTTCGATAATTTGTCTACATTTGCCGAGGTTGAAGTGCTCGCTAGTTGCCACTTATCCAAGGCACACACAAAGTGTTAAGTGTACGAGATAATGGAAGGTTAAACTTTGTAGACAAACCACTTGATGTCGCTAGTGTCACCGAATTAGAAAAAATGTACCTTCATACTCGTTTGTGTTATGCATTTACGCATCATTTGAAGAAGCATATGTAACTTTGTTTGTAAGTATGTAGTCTTCGTCCTTTGACAAGGATAAAAAAAAAATGCATTTGGGAGATTAACAGCTGTCGGCACACACTTTAATATCCGAACATGCTAATGAATCATCCAATGCAGAAACGTAGAATACAAAGAGTACCTACTGGTGTTCTCTCGAAGATCCTTCATTGTTATGTTTTTTTTTCTTCTGTTTCTTTATATTGTATTTTTGTACATATTTTTGGTTTTATTCTTGTTTTTGGAACATCTGCAGCATGCTTTGTAGCGTTGTGCCACAGGTTCGTGCTGACGCACATGTTCGATTCTCCAAATTGGGAGGAGGTGCATTTTTTGTTTCGTTTTCCTTTGAATTTTCGATTGAATCTTCATTTTTTAGATAAAAAAAATAAAAATAAATTTGATGGTTTATGGTTTAAGCAGCTGCCACAGGTGATTATGTTGCCTTCTAAGCCGAAGAATTTCTTTCATGGTCTGATTTACTACAACGTTGCTTGCAGAGGGAAATTGGCGTGGCCATACCCCGACGGTGACTAAAATTTATATTTAAAGTGTTATTTTGGAAACAGGTACAGAACTGCATAGATCCCGGGTTATATTAATTTGAGGCATAGCTTTTCTTATTGCATAGATAAGTGAAGGAATGAATGCATACTTCATTCCACTACCCAATCTTACTCTTCTATTTTAGAAACGAAAAACAGCTTTAGCATGGAGCCTGTTATCCTGTTTCCGTCTAAAGTTAACGAGAAGAATCCCATCAGACAACGACGCGATTTACAAGATAGAGTTAGTATAACTATGGAACTTTACAGTCAGCCATTATAGATCCTATTTCGTGCCAACAGTGATATGTACATACAAAGATACATTCGAGTCCTTCGTGATTATAAGGTTTATGCCTTTTACTCGAATTTTGAAGGCTTATATCTCAAAACGTAAACGAGTGCGACCCTTATGTGATCTGTCCAGTAATTTTCTTTAAACGCCGCATTTTATAAATGCTGAACAAAAACAAATACCCAAACGAACAATCCTTGGATCGTTTGAAAATAGAATCCGATGAATCGGGGCACATCCAATTTGGTTTCGCATTTTCTCGGTCCTCTGGTGTGTCCCAATTAGGAGGTTTTACTATATCCAAATCTCAATAAATTTTTGGCTGAAAAATGTTTTGAGTCAAATGAAGAGGTACTCGCTCTTCCGGGACGGAATCCATTTATTGGAGAAAAGTCGGACAACGTATTGAACTAAATACGGATCATAGGTATTTTAACTTAAGAACACAGGTGCAAATTCATAGTCAGCCCATAAATAGTGCCTAGAACCGACTTTAGTTACAGTTGACACTAAATAAAAAAGCCGGCTATAACTTTTCTTTGTTCATGTGTACTAGTTAGTATGGACTTTGAAGTGTTTTTGTATAGTGATTTGAACGAACAAGCCCAAACGTCAAAATATTGTATGGAAAATTCAACAGTCGCTTAAAGCCGACTCTAATTATTTAAAGTGACGTTTGGCTCATTTTAAATTTCGAGTTGGCTATAAGTTTAAAGTCGATTATAAGGTGGCTATGAATAGCAAAATGTATATTTTAGGTTATGTAGGTGAATAAATTCTTTTAATGTTGGCATTATCTGACTATGAATTTGCGCCACAGTCTTTCACTGCCTGGCCGGGAACTTTTCACATTACCCTCATAAGTAAACAGTCGTGCAAGAAATTATGACAAATACCTAGGTACTTTTTTTTCTTTGAAGTTGAACGTGCTCATAAGTGTGTTGTCATCAGATTGGTATAAAAGATAATAAATATCACCGTCAGGTATTGCCAATCATATTCTGCAATAATGCTCACTGATATATATTCTTTTTATCGGTCAATCAACCGATGATCCTCTCCTTATTATCGGTCAAATTGTTTTTATGCGTAGTTCTCTTTAATTTATCATTCAATTTTATTTCAGTAGCGGGCATTTATTACTCGTATTTCTGTAACAAAGACATTCCAACACTCACCACCATCACTACTGAGACAGTGCAAGGGGCTGATGCCCGATGAAGTGCTTTATGATGATACACCATGCGAATGCAGTCGCACTATGACGAAGCGCCATGCGAACAGAGTTTAGAGCTTTGTTTTGTTTTCGTTAACTGTTGTTCACTGCAAATGGCAGGTGTGTGCAGCACAGGCCTTGCAAGGTCGTTCGATTACTATTGCCTCTACTATTACCACAGAATCCCCCCCCCCCACCCCCCTTCCCAATTCTTACGTAAAGCACTTTGAAGTGTTTTAGATAGAGAACACGCTTAGATACGTATGTAGATACACATACACACATTGTAGTAAACACATCGAGAGATCGTACACAATAATGGCGCTTAAAATCGACACGCTTACATTCTATTATTGAATTGAAGTTTGAAGACTTTGATACCAAATTGTGTATGGGGTGGTGTGTTACGCTGTGAACAAAGAAGTTGCCTTATCTTCTTTGACCATTTAGGTGCATTACAAAATGTCATAAAATGCTTAATAGTACTGTCTTTCCTACTACGAACGTAGGATTTCTACTACTTTCAATCATTCTGTATGAAAAAGAGAGGCTAAATAGATCTGTCAACTGTCAATGTAGTGCAATATTATTATTTTGATAGGATTAGATTTTTTTTTTATTTAGTTAAATATCCTGCTTACAAACAAAAAGTCGCAGTATTATTTAGCAATGGCTTTTTGCTGTCAGCCAGGTTTTTTTTTAATTCTGTGATACTGTTAAATTCATTGTTACATATTAAATATTCTATTGTATATTATATAAACTTAAATAAATATTTAAACTAAATGCGTTGTTTATTATTTGCTGTCTATTCTTCCAAGCATTCTTTATGTAATTAAATAGCAAAATCGCCAAAAGTCCAAGTGTTACCATTTAAAATATCTTCCACTTCATTTTCCTGTAGAGCGACTTTTCCCCAGTAGTTGAGCTGGAAAAGTTCCCTTCTGGCTTTAAAAATGTGTGAAATAGTCTCAATGCTATATCGGTCGTTAAAATAGTTTTTTTCCCCCGAGATCGTGCTGAAGAATTCTATAAGTGCTCCCGGATTCGCTTCGTTGCGCCTTTTCTTTCAATTTTGTAAATATGGATGCCTGAATCTTGATCAGCAGCCTCTGCGTAGTACTTTTCCAATTAGCAATATTCGTATTCAGTACCTGCACGCTATGTTCATTATTTAGCTGCTGCCACTCACTAAAAAACTGAAGATTTCGGTCAAACAGATATGCCGCGACTATGTATGGCAGCCGGTGCCTTGATAGTATCATCACTTTCGTTATATAGCTGAAATGCATTTTTAATGTGAAGATATACAGCGGTGCTAGTCCAGTTTCCAGATGAACCATGTAGGTAGGCGTACTTTCCGGTAATCTGAACTTCTTTTTAACAAAGTATCTCAGCAACTTTTCATCTTCTTCATACTGGAAAGTACTCCAAAATTTAAATAATAATGTAAGATAGCTAGAGCTGCTCACATACTTGAGAACCATACAACAACTTTGTTCAACAGTTTAAATAACCGTTTCTTCTTTAGACAATGCCTGTCTATTTTTTTGAGCACCCACCGTGGTGTAGTGATTAGTGCGTTGTACTACTACGCAACGCTGCCCTTATTCAATCACAGCAAACAAATAAAAGTTTTTTCACAGTGCCACTTCTTTTTACCCGACTAGGCAAAAGGAAGGGTTATGATTTTAACAGGCTCGGGTTGTATGTTTGTACGTAAGGATGTCCCCTCGTACAGCGTAAACTATAGAACCGATTTCAACAAGTGAGGTGTCCTTGGATACGTCTTGATCTGGAGAGTGTCCTAGGTTATGTGATGTCACTGAAAAATTCAGTATGGCGGGCGCACCAAGCAAGATGGCGGATTACCTCTTTTTTCATTTTCTTTACAAACGCCTTGATACTGGTATCAAATGAATGTGCTTGGCGAGTGGAATACAGTACGATATGACGTCATTCTAAGTTCAATATGGCGGACGCTCCAAGATGGCGGATTACCTCTTTTTTTTTTTTTTCTTCTTCTTTACAACCAACCGCCTTGATACTGGTATTAAATGAAAGGGCTTGGCGAGAAGAATACAAAATGATATGACGTCATTCTGAATTCAATATGGCTAACGCCCCCAAGATAGCGGATTACCGCTATCTTTACTATCCCCTTAGTATGGGCGACTATGGGATAAACTAACTAAAAAGTACGAATCAAGTTGAAACGAAACGACGACTTTCAGAGTATAGCCGTGGTCGCATGCCTCTCTCTTTCTTACTTTACTCTGAACATCATCGTTTCGTTTCCCTTAGTCGTGTCTTAGTTTTTCTAACTTAATTTTTTTTTCAATAAAAGAAAGAGAGTGCTGTCAAAAACAAATAATTTTAATGATTACTGTTACTGCATGTTTACTGAAGAAATTTCGTAAACTAATTCGGATACATGTCTAATAAACAACTCATTTGAGAATACTCGAACTATTTGCTACATTCCTAAATTAAATAAGCGGCAACACTGTAAGATTGTTCTGGTATCGTATGCTTGCGTGTATGTATGTAATTAAATTACTCAGAAAATTTATTATTGTTTTTTTTTTTTCAAAGAGTAGGGGGGCAAACATCTGAATCATTCCGGATGATACTATGTACTTTGTACCAGTATATATGTTTGTTCACACATAGATGTGTATTTTGTTACTGAATGAGATTGAATTATTTGCATATACTATTTTGAATTCTGAGTTAACTTGGGAGTATACTTTTGTTTTGTCCTATCATTCCTGTCTGACAGACTCAACCGAAATTTTTTCAGTGCGTAATTTAAAACATAAAATTTGAAGTATTTTTTCCGGCGTAGAATTATATCTGATATCGATTTGTTTACAAACAATCCTCCCTCAATTTGAACACGAGGGAAGATTGGTTAAAAATTTTCCATTGCATTTTGTTTTCGCGGTTTTGTTGATAAAATTGAAAACAAAATATTGATCGTGTGTGTTGGAATGTTCACTTGATAGATAACAACCACATCGTATGAAGGTTAAAGTAATTAAAAATTTTCCTGTGAAAATAAAAACGAATTTAATACGCGTTTTTGTATCTGCTGTCTCCATTCGTGCATTCTCGGGTGAGTAGTTCAGTTGTAATTTGTAAATATCCAAACCTACATAAATGTATGTAGATTCTACGAACAAATGTGATCATTGTATGCAGAGTTGTTTAAATTTAAAGCTTACGTCAACTGTTCAAATGTCAAAAAGTGTTTTTTTGTTGTTTTTATATTTTTTTTTCGGGAATTAAGTCATGGAGTTGCCAGCTAAGTTGGATGTCTCGAGGTCACCAGAACAAGTTATTCTATAAATAAAGAGCAAATTTTTTTTAAATATATGTACTTCTATACGTAGGTGCATGAGTGTGTACATAGTTATAGTGAAATATAGAGTGAGTCATTAGAAATCTGTTAGAAATCATTGAATTACTCCACTGGCTTATTTCAGTAAAAGACGGCCATTGGGGTGTGTTTCAAAAAGAAAATCAGGCGCCCTAAATGTATGCAGTGCCGTAGCTTAGATAATTGGCGCCCACAATTAGATTTTTAGTTTGCGTTAAAAATAACTAGTAAATGTAATAACACAATTACAATGCAGTCATTTAAAGTAAATCCATCATAATTTAAAATCTTTACAGTTAAAAAAATATATACAAAGTTCCTAGTGATGACACTTATTTTATTGTTTCAGTGTGTTATTTAAAAATTAAATATTGTACTATGTATCTAATTTTCCATAAATCTACATAATATTGTAGTAGTAATTCACTTAGTAATTAATTATTGAAGAAGGACTTGTTGTTCAGGACCCACTGTATCCCGATAATCCAAATATTAACAACGATAAAAAAATTCATAACATTTGCAAGGAGTTGTGGTAGTAAGGTATCAATCGTCTCTGCTCCGTATTACCGAACATAAGTCTATAATACCTTACACAAAAGTGATCTTTACCTACACACTAAATGGGTACCTACATAACCTTACCAACATACTAAATACCTATACCTAAATAAATTTAATGTAAATTAATTTATTTATATAAATTATTATTATTATTATTTGCATTATATACCTAAACATCATATGATGCGGTGTTTTGATTTTGATGCTATTTTCGCATCACTTTCGTCGTCTTTCCTGCCGGTCAGATACAGATATGCGACCAAAATGGCCATTTCACAATCAGTCTCCGACATTTTTATTTTGATCAAGCAAAACGCAATGCGACCAAATCCTATTTCTTACATATTAATACACAATACGCACGTCTATTTTCAACCAAAAAAATTTAGTACTATATGATGAAATAATCCAAAAATACATTTAGATGAGAGTCGACATATTGCATGCCACTGCTGTGTGATTCTGTAATCGGCATATTTTTGCTGTCATGCTTACATGCCAACACATGACAGTCACCGTTGGCAACTTTGTGACCAAATTGGCATGAGGTGTACTTGGCAAATTTTTAGCACATGAAACAGCACAACATGTATGGCATATCACATGTATGCCACGGATAATATTGTGACGTCAGAGTGTCATGCGTATGACGGTTTTGGCATACCGTGTGGTGTACTCTTAGCTCTCTCATCACTCTCAGTAGAAAATAACTTCTGGTTACTTCTTTTTTGAAGACTCAGGAGAACTGTCAGTTCCGAGAATGTTCTTTCGTTTTGGTTGGCCCATTCGATAGCTTTATCGAACAGACTCAAAAGTAATTTTATGGAATTGCCCTTTTTGAAAACCGTTAATATTTGTACCAACATCCATAGGTGCAAAGAGAAGCTTCAAGTTTAGAACGTTTTTGGTTGCCACATAAAATTTGTTCAAGCTAAAAAGTTTAATTTTTTTTCTACTGGATGACAATGCAATATTAATTTGCTTTCTTTCGCCTGCCTGTTCGTTAGGGTTCCGTACGGAGCTTCAGATATTAAAAACCTGTAGATATGCAACGTTTTTCTGGTGCTTTTATTCCTTTACTTAAAATTTTGCATTGCGTACTTTCAAGCTATGACACATAGTTACCGTAACTAATGGTAATTTTTTGGATTGTGTATTTTAATTTTTGAGTTTTAACTAGACGGGAGTGAATAAGATGCTAGTTATAAAAAAAATTATTTACAAAAAAAAATGTTTAATATAATATTTTTAAGACGAACTAAAAATGGCGCCCATTACAATGGCACACTGAATTTCCATAAAATTTAATAAAATAATTAGGTACATGTATAAATAAAATGAAATGTTTACTATATATTCTACGTTATTAATTATAAGAGAAATAATTTTATACTTTTTAGTCTTAATTGTATAGTATACTAAATTTTTTTTTTTTTGTTATATAAATACATAACTATTAATTGTCCCACTAACAGAGTACCTACTTACTGGAAAAATTCAACGTTTCAAGTCTTAAAAACTGTCTGTTCAAGTAGGGAAAAATAGTATGTTGAAGTTATTGGATTGTTCAAGTTATCGTATATTCAAGTTACCGAGAGTCCACTGATACCTTTTAACCAGAAAATCCTTTTTTTATTACATTTTGTTTAGTATTTATTTTTGTGTTTTTATTTTTAAATAAAACATGAGTTTTAATTTTAATATTAATATTAGTAATCGTTAGTTATATTTGGGACATTTGTAGGGTGACACAGTCTAGTAGGGTGTCATATGAAAGGGCGCTCTTTACAGAGTCAGTAGCGGTGATTTCTATTCAATTTTAAATCTTGAAGAGTCTCAACTTTACCAGTCTACGTGCTTTTTGACACACAGAAAAAAGCGAAAATCCTAAATTGACTGCCGCAGCCAAAAGATAAAACAAAGAATATAAGAAAAAAATTGTTCCGCTGCTTAATGTATGCTTAATTTTTTAAGTACATACTCGTATGTAGTAGATACATAGTAACAGAAGAACAATTTTTAGGTATTTCAAAAAAAGGGTAGATAGGGTTTTAAATTTCTGAAAATATGTTTAAAGAAGCCCTATGTACAACATTGCCTAATCGTTTTAAAACTATATTCTATAGTATCTGGCTGGCGCAATTTCAATGGAATTAAGATTGGTTTGGTTTTGATTATCCACTATTGTCAACGCTACTCGGTCTTTGTAATCACGTCAAGCTTGGCATACCTCGCAGTTTTCTTCACCGCTAAAAAAAAGCTAAATTTTCTCCTTGAATGTGAGTTATTTTTTTTTGTGTGTCACGATCACGAGCAGTATCTCTTTTTGTGTTGAGCTTAATATGAATTGTCGCTTCTCAATGCAATCTAAAGACCAAAACTGATTATTAATTTCAAATCTCTTACCTTGAAAAAATTGGTTGCCTGTGCTTATAAGTATATTTTTATCAGATTCAGGCAATACATTCCTTCCTTATTTGCTGATACCATATTTAGACAGAATAAGAGGGTTTTAGCTCTATACGCCGCCAGATCAGTTCGCAAACGGGCATCATCACGATTAATGCAAGAATATGCAAGACTATCCTAAACCAGACTATCAGATCAATTATCTCCATGTATGTATATGTACATGAGTAACGCTATTGTTAGCACACACGGCCCACTGGCGAAGCGGGCGGGTCAACTATTTATCAAATTATGTATTTTCAGTTTATTATACAAAATTCATGGTATATTCTAATCGCGAGATTTTGACATTTGTGGCGAATCAGTTCCAGTCGATTCGCAAACGATAATACCACTAAATTTCATTCGTTACTTTTCTGGCTTTCGAGGCGAACAAGTTGCTAGCGATTCGCCAATCATAATTGCAAATACCTCGTCATATTCGGTAAACTTGTTCTTCGACTCGCCAATCATAACAGCCCCCTAAATGGGAGGCAATTCCCTAACTCCAAATATGCATTAACGTCGAAATCGAAAATTTTGTAGATAGGGCATTTACGAAAATGGCAGCAGTATGTATGTAGTAGGTGTCAAAAAACTGTTAATTAATCAAAAAAAGCATTTAAAAGATTAAACTAAACAAATTAATCAATTTATGGCCGTAACACGCACAGTCATTTTGCGCATGACATCCTATCAATACTGTGTAATCTAAATGTGTTAGTCAAACCATTGATAAGAAACACTATACCTACATTTAACACTTAAAACCTGCTACCTTCTTAAATGTTGGAATTCTAAGAATCAGATTGTATTTCAAGGAAATTTCGGTAAACTCTTACGTCTTACTGAGAATTCCAATGATGAATCGTTTGTATAGGTATTTACTAAAGGAAATCGATTCCTGTAAATGTTTACGTAAGGTGCTCCTATCAAGTATTGACATTGTCGTGATGGATACTTCCGGTTATAAAAGATTCCCACTCATTCGGGAAAATCAAGAAACGAAAGCATTAAAATAACGCAGTAGAATGTCATTCATAATTTCTTGGGAAAAGGTACTGAGAAATTTTAAACAATTAAGTTCCCATTCCCACATGTATCACTGCTGTGCACTTGCGCACTGAGTGCGTCTTTTAAGAGGATCTAAAACACGTTGGATACTTATGTATGTATGTACCTACTCGTATGCATAAAAAATAAGCTGATTTTCAGAGAAGACATGAGATTAAGAATAAGAAGTGTTCATTTAAGGAGATGAAACAGCAACCGATTTGGTACTTTTGTTTGGGAGCTAATCAGGAGGATAATACTCAAGGCTTGTCAATTTCTTTTCTGTCAAGTTTACTTGAAATGAAAGCCTCTTTCGTGCAATACATGTGACGTAACAGAACACGTCTAAGCCGCTCTAATTTTGTGGTCAGAGCAGTTTTTTTTGGTTCATTTATTTATTTATTTATTCATTATCTATGTACAAGGAAACCTTAACAGATTTTCTATAAGGCTATCTATTAAACATTTTGAATTCCATTTAAGCGAATTTTGATTCAAGGATTTCATGTACAATTTGTTTAAAACGATCACGATCTAAAGTTAAATCTAGATCAAAATTGACTACCGCATTATACAAATTCACACAACACGTTATAATTTCACCCAATCCATAGTCCTATTCCTATGTGAATTTTTTTTTTTTTTATTTTTATTTATTTTCTTCTTAACTTAAAGCTACAGTACAATTTTTAACAGAAAATAGCGGAAAATAAGAGTAATCATTCCGTAACTTCAATGTTAGTGTGGAATGATACATTTTATTTTAACAGATATTAACTAAAAGTTTGATGTGGGGTGACATCGGCTATTCAAAAATTCAAAAATTATTATTTTTAGAAGTTTATTGAAAAAGTAATTTAAATTCAAAAAATGAAAAAAAAAATAAGTAAGAAAGAAAAAGAGAATAAGAAAAAATAAACAATTCAGAAATTATAAAATTAACATACCCCGTTTATATGACAACTCAATGCGAATTGAATCGATACGCATTGGTTCAATCCGCTCATATAAACACCACTTCGAACCGAATTGAAATACTCAATCCGAATTCGTTCATTCCTGTTTATGAACCGCATTGAAAATTTGAAACCGAATTGAAATATCATATAAACACTTTCAATTCGCATTGAAATATTTTACTCTCTCGCGCTCTCATCATTCTCTTATCTGTCATCCAATGTCAGGCAAATCAATAGTGTAATTTTTAATTAATTAATTTTTATTTTATCAAACTGTTAGTTCAATCAGCTGTTTATTAAATTCTCTCAATTTTCCCACGTTTATTTTGGATTCGGTTTCGAATAATTTCATGTAAACACCAACATTTCTATGCGGATTGAACCAATGCGCATCGATTCAATGCGCATTGAGTTATCATATAAACGGGGTAATAATTAATAAATGAAAAATAACAATAAACTGAAGTTAAACATAGAAATCAAATTGTGCTGATGCTTAGGAAAGCAGGTCACTTTTAAGAAATGATTCAAGGACAGCATAATTGACAGTGAATAACCAGTCTTTAAACTTTACTAGAAAACACTTAAAATTATTTGTTGTACGGACAGAAAATGGTAGCCTATTAAAAGCTGAAGGGGCTATAACGGTGTAAAATTGAGAATCTTGTCTCTCTCAAATATCTTCAGGGCGCATTAAAGGGTAAATAAGCAAACAGCGTGATTTTTATGGAGGTAATCCACCACTCGAGTGAATGATTTTTGTATTCTCTCTATTCGGTTAGAGTGAACCCGACACTCGGAATCCCAGATTACACAACAATATTCCAATAAAGAACGAACTAACGAGCAGTAGAGTGACTAAGGAGTGTATAGGTCCTGGAAGTCTTTAAAGCCAGAAGAATCTTTGCGTAAGACTAAATTTTAGCCACGATATAATCCATATGTAGATGAAAACTCAATTGATTATGGAGAATTAATCTAAGATCAGTAACTTCAGTTACACGGGTAAATTATAAACCATTTGTAACGTATTGGAATTGTGAAGGATTTTTTGACCTGAATACCCAGACACATTTGGGCAAACTAAGTGATAAATCATTAGCTTTGAACCAACGCGCTAGAGTAAATATTTCATTCTGAAAAACAATGCAATCTCTGATGTCTGAAATCTTCATAAACATCTTCTGCGTATAAAAGACATTTGCAGCTTGAGAGAAGTGAAGTGATTTCGTTTACGAAAAGAGTAAGCAATGATGGTCCAAGATGGCTACCCTGTGGCACACCGGAAGTCGCATTAAAGATATCGGAGTTGTTACGGTCTTTTTGTGAACGGTGGAAATATACGCGATTTTCCATTGGTCCAAAAAAAGTCCCAGATGATAATGAAGCATTGAAAATCTTACATATTAGGAGCAACTAATGACCCAGTCACATTTTTTTAGTACTATGGGATGTAAGGTGTCGATATCTTTTTTTAGCGTTGATACTAATATTTTGGAAAAGGATGATATGAATAATGAAAGAAATGTTGCGTTATTCCCAAGATAATATATTGGCAATCTGACCCATAACAATGAATTTTTTTTCTTGAAGTGCCTTATAAAACAGAAATTATGGGTCATCTAAGATTGGTTTTCAGCCCACGTAGTAGAACCAGCTGCATTTGTTGTCGACTGTAGGTTGAAATAAATGGTTATCCATATTTTAAAACTTCATTCCAGTCACTGCTGACTGTAAGTAAAAAAAAACTCCTGTTCCTTACCAGATTACATTTCTCATTGTCCTCCTCCACCCTCTTCGAACTGGTTCAACAAACTCTTTATTGCATTTTAGCCAAATCCAGAATTAGTGCCATTTGCTTTTTGGCTCTTCCCGAAAACCCAAATACGGATCACGAAACAAATGCAATCGATTTTCCAACCAAAAAAAAAAAGTATCTGCGATACTTTTAATTTCGCTGGCATATAATTCCAGTTAATACATACTCGTTCGAGTATATCTACCAACCATGAGTGTCAAGCAAACAGCTGCTCCAGCTGCCGCCTGCACAAAGAACCAAAATCCAAAACAATAATAAAAGGAAGCAAAGGGAACAACAGTCTCAATTGTTTTTGTTTTTTGTTGTGCAGCCTAATCAATATGTACCGACATCGCAAAACCTTTAAATAGTATATCCTTTGATAAGACATACATACATGCATATGGGTGTTCATAGTCCTTTTTGCGATGCCAGTCAACTTATTGAGCAGTGATAGACAGTCCTCTGGTACCGCAGTCGCCCGAACCATCATCCGGTTCCTCACTTCTTCTTCTCTCTACCACCAATGTGTTATCGCGAACCAACATAATAATCACTATCACTACGTTCCGTTTGGCATGCGCCATCATCATACCATTTGGCTACCGCCGTCGTACCGCTGTGTAATTATGCTGCCTACAGCAACAACAACTATACGACGAAGAAGCCCCCCACATTCAAAAAGCCACTCACTCACTGGTGCATATCCGCTGTTGTTCTTGTGTGTGCATCCGAGTCCGAGAGGATTCTTTTGTACAGCAGCGTGCAATCATTTGCCTATGTATATACCGCGCAGCATTGCATTTGTATTGGTGTGTGTATACTACTAAAAAAATGTTGTAGTAGTGTAGTAGGATTTGTATTCGTCGTAGAGCCTTGTGGTATAAATGAATTATTTTTTTTCGTTCATCATACCGCAACGACGAGGAATGCGTACGCAAGATGCACGTAGTGGGTGAGAGGAGTTTTTTTTTTGTATTTTCCCTCGGCTTAACAATATTTTTACGTTCCACTCGAGTTGAATGAAAAACGATGTGAATTCGATAAGGGGATGGGATGAACAGCAGTAGCGGAGGAGTATTTTATTTAAGGAGGAGACTTTATTTTCTTAAGAAATAAATATATTATACCGCGTCTCCACGAGACATATTTATCTCGAAACTACATTATGTACATGCTTGACTAGATTCAGGTTCTTATTTTTTTTCCCTTCCCTGGGCAAATTATATGTGAAGACATTTCATTCTGCAAGATGTCTTCGAGGAATGTCAAAAATAAATCTGGTTTTCAGTTCGCCGAGAAGACAAAACTAAAATGCGGACATCTCATTTATATTTTTAGCCCTGCAAATTAGGGGTCGAGACAGTTTTACGTCAGGTTCTTAATTATGTCATTAAAAATGTCTCGTGGAGACGGAGTATTAAACAGTTTCAGCCAGACATTCTAAATAAGCGTATACTTTTGCACAAGGGTTAGGCAATGACTTTAGGGTCCTTTCTAAAAACCTAAATCGAGGCAGACTTCTTAGACCAATTTTCGAATTTCAGGCTCTTGTTGATCCTAAGGTAGTTTGACCTCTGTGGCTGCCTATTTCCAATTTAAATCAAAGATTCTCAAAGCGGAAATAGTTGTCCTTTCAGTACTGCATAAGTTACAGCGGAACCGAAATCAGTCTCAATTGATAGGTTTACGATTACAGCTGTTAAAAAAACGAGTATTATTCATTGGCAACTAGCACAAAGCGAAGAGTTTTCCGCTGATATCGGTATGTTTCACTTCAATGGGTTAACTGTTATGAACATCAATATCGCAGGTGAAAGTAAGGTATTTCTGTAGTTTGGCACTTCATAGAGAACATTTGATTCAATATTAGAAGAGCTAGATTAGCTACTATAAGGCTTCTCAAAATGGCAAGACAGATACTAAGCCGTTGCAAAATTATTCTTAAGCTATTATTACAATCTTGAAGACGAAATGTTCATCCTCCAGTAAAGCTTAAACCATTGGCGCGAATTCATAGTCATTAAAAGAATAACTTCAAATAGACTTTTTGCTATTCATAGTCACCTTATAGTCGACTTTAAACTTATAGCCGACTCGAAATTTTGAGTCAAACGTCACCTTAAATAATTAGACTCAGCTTTAAGTGGCTGTTAAATTTCTCATTTTCAACTATTGGGTACCAGGCAAAAGTGTGTTAATTAATAACAAAATTTATAGCCGGCTTTTTTTATTTAGTTGTCGGCTGTAACTAAAGTCAGCTCTAGGCACTATTCATGGGTTGACTATAAATTTGTGTCATTGTTTCCGTTACGCAGCATTGCGTCGTAGTTCAACGCACTTACCACTACACCACGGTGCTCATATACCGTTTCAATTTTATTAGTAATTTATTATCACGACAAATAATTGTTCCGTTTTAAGTATGTCCAACTTAATACATCATTCCCATCGTGCAATGTGCTATATCATCAATTTCATCTCGGCACTGTGAGAACTGATTCAGCGAATCTAATGTTATTCGCTGGCATGCACTTAGCTCGTGGCCTAAATTAACTTACCTTATCTAATTAAATGTCAACAATAGAATTCTAACAACGTAGAATGTTCTTTATTTCATTCTTTAGATTTTACGATACTCAAGATTTCTAATGCGAAATTGTTTTAAATTTATTGGTTTTTAACTTTGTTTATTGTTTTTCTTATCTTCTTTTGTCGGTATGTCCTGAGCCATGCGCCCACGAGTACATACTACACAGCACGTACATTTAGTTACTCTACATTTATGGAATTAAAAACTTATCGCTCCTGTGATATGAACAAAAGGGCATTTGTACCGCCAAGTTCAGCAAATTATTTTCTAAAATAAGTAACACGTATCTTATATACAATATATGTACATACATATGTACAACGATCAATTTTAAAAAAGCTGACAAGCGCTTTATTGTTGACTTAGTTGACCGCAGCAATTAAATATGTTTAATATGTAAAGGGTGTTCAAGAATTTTCATTTAAAATTTTGAAAGTTACAGACAAGAACAAATACCTATACATTTCATTTAGAAAGCCGCTTGAGCTTTAAAGACACTTCTGCAACCTTATTTAAGTACGAAGCCACATTAAGCAACATTATTGTTGTTTATTATTGGCAACTATCCCCTCCAAACTTTTAAGTCCAAAAAGTTAGGAAGTCAATACACAATAGTTAATTAAATTCCAAGATTAATTTGTTCGTGCAGTAAACAAACTCTTGTACCTATGTATGTATAAAATATTTACATCTGTTTTATTCTCGACAAGTAATTGTGTCAGAATTCCGACATTGTTCAGTTCATTTTCAGCTGTACAAACAATTCAAATTTCCGACTCGTTGTATGCTTCACAGATTCCCTTTCCCTAGTTTGTAGAACATCTATTTGCGCAAAATTATTTCCAATTTTCTTCCGAAATGATCTTTAAAATCAACTGCTAAAGTTTACTCTGTTACTTTAAGAATACCATGCATGTTAATCTAAACCCAGCTCTAATATACAGTGAAATCTCTCATTAGCGGACACCTTGTTAAGCGGACAACTCGCATTAACGGCACCTTTTTGGGGAACCAATTTCTAATTTTCCATTTAAAATGCGTTCTTATAAACGGACAGCTCTCATGAGCGGGCAAAAAAATCCGGTCCCGTGGCTGTCCACTTAAGAGAGATTTCACTGTAACAGCTGAGAAAAGGCTCCATATGTTTCCACAACTAAATAGCTATTATAAATAAAGTTTAGACTTCACCCGTTGTGGTTTTGATAGGTCTTAATGTTGTCTATTAACATTTTCTGCTTCGATAAAGTAGTAAAGTAAAATAACACCAAGTTTATTCGAGTTCGAATCTCTTGAGCTCGAAAACCTTTAGAACTGGAATTTCTATTCGTTTTCTCGTTAAATAGAAATATGTAAATATGGCAATTTTAGTAGATTGACCTGTAAAATTCAAATTTTGTTTCAACGTTCAAAAAACCATTATTATTCCAAATTGTCTTACTAAATCTTGTGATTTCGAACTTGAAAAAAGTTTAGTTGGTATAATTCGTTTCTGTAGTAGAAAAACGCCCTCTTGTTCTAGTCCTATATAAGATTTAAAATCTTTCACCTTTTGGCGCGCGCTACTTAAAGCTACACTAATAGGCGCGCTGCGGCAAGTTTTCCGCAACCAGAAAACTGTTTTCTTCTTAATGTATTTGTTGATCCTCATCTAATTCAGGTTTCTGAATACATTGAGTTGTCTGATGACTGTAGTTGTCTGATGACTGCCACATTCCACGCACACTATTTTGGTTCTGTTGTTTTTATGACTCCCAAACAATAAGCAAATGCCTGGTTTGGTTGGTTTTGGATGCTGACAACAAATGAAACAGCAAAACAGCGAACAGCGAACAGCAAACGATGAATCAACTCAAAATTAACGAATATGTACTTAGGTACCGAAAGGCCATTGGTAATCGCACTGCCAAGAAATAAAAATCAAACTTAGAACAAGTAGTGCCGCAAATTTGCAACAAATGCCTATGTATCTTCATGACTGTTGCTTTTAATTTACCAGTAAATAGGTACCTATATAGTTACATATCGAAATATCTAAAAATTTAATTTACTTTTAAAAGTAATTTTTTGTACATAGAACGTCAGTCGGACGGAGCATTTGTTCAAAATAACTTTAGAGGATGTTGAATCCTAAAGTTGCAAAAAATACCGGGGATAGGACACATGTTTCTCACTTTTCACATATAAAATGATAAAATGACATAACAAATTACATAAATCCAATCAATTCGATATTAAATCCATGGCCAAGCGAGCACATTTCAAAATGGTTCACTCGTTTTCCACTCTAGAAGAGGCACCTTAAAATTCAGTTTTACACTACGCCACTGACTAGAAACTCAGTCACTCATTTCCATTTTGGTGTGTTCTGTTAACGCCACTGAGCTGTGATCTGAGCATGGCAAACGGCAATTCAGTTTAGTAGTATTGCATATGCGTGTTTCATCATCCCAATAGTATTCACAGGCGACCACTTCAGCTTCCATCTCTGTCTGACACTTCACTCCATATTCTACTAGGGCGCTTATACACACACGTACACATCAGGGAAAATGCCAGCCACCACATATTCAACTAAACGCAAACAGCAGGGAAAATTTTTCTTCAATACATATACAATTACAATACAACCGCTGAGGTCGAGTTCGAGTTTCGTTTCGAGTTTGAGTCAACTTAACTTTGCCAGTCTGGTAAATTTTCCACCGAATACAGAATACGTACTTTAATACATATTTCAGTCTCAGTTCAACGTTCACTCTCTCAGATAACAGATAGTTGTGTTTCGTACTCTCTCTATTTGTATAATTCACTATTAATATTATTTATCAACTAGTTATAAAAATCAATTTCAATTAGTTTGTACCGTGTGTGATGTTTAAAAACAAAAACCCAATCAAGTCAAGTGTTTTCTGCATACTATAAATCTATTGTAAAACTCTAAAAATTATTCTCTTCGAATGGCTAACGTCACAATCGTCATGAATCTCTTTAATTTAACCATTTACCACTAGATAACGCGTCTCGAATATTTTGCAATCTCCAAGGTATGTAGGTTTACATTGATTAAATTTTTTTTTTGTTAATAAACTTAGCCCACAGTTGGGAAAATATTTGTGTGGTGGTGGCGTACAAAAGAAAAAAAATAAAGGAACATTTGTGTGTTTCCCATTGAGTGCAATAATAATATGTGTGTGTGCGTTCGTTTAGTGTAAAAAACATGGCTGCCTTTTGCTCGTTTGTAAGGGGAAAACGGAAAAAATCAATATTCGCTACGAAGTGATTTTTTTTTGGAAATTGTTTGTAATTTTGTTTGCAAGATTATTTAAAAATAAGAAGGCAATCTGGAAGAAACAGTGATTTTCCAACGTGTCTGTATGTGCAGATTTCTTCCTTAATTGGCTTTGGCTTTCTCTTCCCCCATGAAATTTAAAAATGTACACTGCTTGTGTGTCGTGTTTCCTTATCCACCCCCCACCCGTTGACGAATTTCTTGATTTTATTTTTTTTTGCGTTTCCGTTCCTAGCAAGCCTTGCTATTCGATAATAATAATAAATAAATGTATATGAATATGAATAAAAAATGTCATACAAATTTGGAGGAAAAGTAGTGGCAACACGGCCCAGAGACAGCAATACATTTTTCTGTACAATACTATTTTACGAGAGTTTCACTGCGTGCTGACTGCTGAGTGTGACATAAAACAACAGCAATCGAATTTGCGACGTTGCGAGGTCTCATTTCATTGTTATTTAAATTTTTTTCTATTATTTATTTTGTATTTCTTGGCTTTATTTTATCTTATTTTTGCAGAGCTTTTTATTGGATTTACATAAATACATGGGATATCTGCTTTTCAATACGCAAGTCGGAAACAAACAAAATATTGTTTTTAAAGTGCAAAATGGCCTTGAAAACACAAATTTGTTTCCGTTTCACTGATAAATTGCAATTTCTCTTTTCCAATTTGTAACATCTATATTGGATTGGACTACTACGCAATGCTGCCCGGGTTCAATCCCAGCAAACTACCTAAGGGTTTTTTCACGGTGCCACCTTATTCGAATGTCCGACAAGCATTCAAGGAGTAACATTGGTTCATGACTATGAGGAGCTCCTCAACTTGCCGTTCGGAGTCGGCAAAAAACGGTAGGTCCCTTCCATTCGTAACACGCATACACAAATAGCTGCGAGAAGCAGGCCCTGGTTCACCCCGGACTGTAGGGCCACCTAAAGAAAGGAAGAATAGCCATATTCATTGTTCTAAAATTAAAATACCTACCTATGTACATATAATAAACAAGTAGAAATGAACGTAATCAAAATTGTTAAAAATGATAGGTAATGCCTACATTACGTATGTACCTCAACATTGTTATTGCATAATACATAGTTCTTGCGCAGATTGACTTATTTTTGTTTTGTTTTTGTCTTTGCATATTGAAAAGCGGCTCGCTTATACTATTTCAAAGATAGGATAGGTACATATTATTTCAGTAGCACATCAAACTGGCGTGGAAAAGGGATAAGTGGATGGATATGCATAGATGGACGCAACAGACATTAATGTCTTCCGTTCTAGTTAAAAACACTGGACAAATCCTAATAATCATTTCAAACAAGTTCTCAGATTTCTGGAAGAAGGGAGTTCGGAATTAACTTTAGCCGATTCAATACCCTTTATTTCAAAGCTTATAATTATGTAGATGTGCATACATAGTTGCTCCTACATGCTTTTCAACCATTCAAAAGCCCTTTATACGATGCTGGGTAAGGTCTTAAAATTATGATACCTACTAGTGGTAGAGCTATAAACCTTTGTAAGGTTGTAAGATTCTTAACTAGCCGTTATCTTTAACGTAGGTACCTACCTACATTACGTCAATGTTTATAATGTGTATATCAGACAAGGCGGCCATTATAAAAAGGCAATTAAAAAAAAAATTAGCTTTAATCATGAAATTCGAATGAACTGACGAAGAATAATTCGTTGAAAAATGAAATGACAGGAAACCAATCAATATAGTTCTTGAAATTATTACCTATGAAAAGATTATTTCGTTTTATCATGGGTTGGGTTTTTATTGTTTTCTGACGCAATTCAAACGATTAGACCAGAGGCTCCCAAATTTGCTTGCCTTACCGCACACTTAGCAAGACAACACCCTAACATTAAAAACCAACATGAAATCTGGGAATGCTAGTCAAAGATTGTATTATATTAGTGAGAATCTGGAAGTGTTGTCTTTAGTCTTTATTACAATTTACTTGAAAAGATTGTAATTTTTTCATGAAAGACGATATAACCATGGAACACATGCTATGTGATGTGTGAATACATGACTATGCGTCATAAAGCGACAAATGTTTATAGAAATATTAATCGCTGAAGAAAGTCTGAACATCTATTAGAGAATGGAGCCTCTGTTGATTTCCTAAAACTCACTATTTACGAAAGACTTATCCATCCGCAATTGGCAAGTCAGATCCAAAAAGTTTAAAAAGTATCGTTTCTCTTACATCGATATACCTACATACATAAATCAAACGCTTGCACTACACATTAAAGAATACATCTGGCAATTCTCCCAATTCGTGGAATTCGCATTTCAATTGAATTGGACATTGTACCCAACCTATGGTTATGCTTATGCACGTATCCATCTATACATAGTAGATATTGCTCGCCGAAGAAGAAGAAAAGACCTCACAAAGAATTTCGAATGTACTCGTTTATGTTGTGTGTGTGTATACCCTTTCCTCCCTCTTCGTCTGCGCGATTGGATATTCGCCTCTGCGGCATACAACTTCGTGAGCTGTGGTGGTCTTCTCCTGAGGAGTTAAGAGTTGTTAATCTTTTTTTTCACGATTTTCCCGTCCAAAGCTGCATGACTGCATACCACCTTTCGGTTGTCGTCGGCAGAAAAAGAAGTCGTGTTCAAGCGCAGCACACACTAGATTGGTATCATTGATGAAGCCAGGGAAACGAAGGCGCAAGCGGACAATAATTGTGGAGGCACCACCAACTAACATGCAGCCGAATAGCCACAGCCCTTTGCGGCGCGATTTTTTATCCACAACTCCAGCGTGAGAGACTTGCCGAGGGGATTTCCCTCCTTCTCCAGTCCACCGAAACTGTGAGAAAGTTAGAATGGAATGCAGTCAAACTACTGCCGCTGCTGCATGGGAAAAAGGAAAAACAAATCAAATAAAGCAGCTAAACCACAGAGGACGATGGGATACAAAAAACCATCAATGGATACAGAATTGGTTGAGAAAAAGCCACAGGCTTGCTTGCATGGTACAGATTTCGGTCCAGAGTCCATTCGCTAGACAGATTCAACCAACAAAAGAACATGAGAAGAGAAAAAGAAGAAAAAAAAACTCTGGAATGCAGTTCTTCCACTTTGTGTGGTGGGTTCAACTTCAAAAGAAGTACAAGAAGTACACTCGAGAATCGGTGGAATAGAAAAAAAAAAAACCCAACAGCAGTGTGATTTCAAACATTTTTTCTTTCTTGTTCTTCTGCTGCAAGACGGGTTCTTGTGCACACATCGCGCTTACTGTGAGAATGGAATGCGGGCGCGATTGGAATCGAGATTCTATAAGTATGACCGCCGACACACAACAATGAAAGACGAGAGTTCTGGTCTTCGATTCTAAGAAAACCCTATTATCTCTGTGCCCAACACCATTGCATTGCATTCCATTCTAGTTTTTCAGGGGGGGGCTGACTACATAGTGTATCTTTGTATCGGCAAAGTTCAATCAATTGGGAAAAAATTAGAGATTTTGTTCTTCTTCTGCTTCGTGTTCTTAGGAATGTCTTTGAGAGGATTTTCTGTTCGGTTATTTTTTTATGTTTATTATCTGAAATAGGCATCTCTAATCCGGCGGCTGGACCATTAATGAGTATTGCTGTATGGCAACATTGATGCGGGATGCGCAGACAGAGGGGAATACTCTCATTCTCGGGGTCTATGAAATATGTTAAGGTCGAATATCATATGATTTTTTTCCTTTTTCTCTTGATTCCTACAGTTTCTGGAGAGATTCTTATTAGTTCTGGGAATTTTCATTTCAGGAATTCTGTTTAGAAGAAGAAATGGGTGTAATTTTATGACCACCAGCGTGGTTGATTAAAAGTGTTTCTAATGGTACAATGAAAGATGATGGTGTTAGTATAAAAAAAGTACTTTCCAATACAGTATTTTATTTAAAAGGAAATATACAATATTTTGTTTATATAAATTAATTTCTTATCTTTCTATTGTTCGTCTTTTGAATCGCTGTCATCTTGGTCTTTCTTACTGCGCCGCCTTTCGTACAGTAAAATAATTGTGCACAGAATTAAAACTTCAGCACAAATTCCCAAGAATGGCCAAAAGGCAGCTAATCTTCCCTTCACCCGAACATATGAAACATCACTGGCGGCTACGGTCAAACCTAAATCAGTTGCTATATTGCGAGCAAGACACTTGTATTCTCCTATATCGTCTAATTGAATCTTCTGTATAGTTAAAATGGAATTTCCAACGTTATTTTCATCAGCTTTAAGTACATATTGACCAGTTGAATTATATATCGTTAAATTTCCAATCTCCCAATACAATCGGGGTTCAGTTCCAGCGACGACACAATGAATTGAGAGCTTCTCACCTTCTACAACAGCAGTGTTCGATGGTACACGCACAACAACATTAGCCACTACCCGTATATCCTTCTTGTCATTATTCACTCTACAACTATACATGCCAGCATCTTGTTCCTCGGTCATTTCAATAATAAATTTCCTCTCGGCTTCAATTATCACGTAACGATCTACCAGCGCAGGAAGTTGAGAGACTTCGGTTCCATTTTTTTCCCAAGTTAGCTTGAAATTTCCCTCTTTGGTTACATTACAGCTAAGCACTAGTGCTAATTTGATGGAAAAATGCTTCAGTTGGTATTCTGTGTTATCGTAGTTTGGTACCAATAAATCTCCCTGACAGTTAATCGCTACCAGTATCGAGAGGAACGAGAAAAATATGAATAAATTTGTTTCCATTTTGACAATTGACACTCCTAAAACTTTTATTTTATTTGAACACCACGCACAAGAGTATTAGTGATAACTGATGACTATACACATCTTTCAAAAGCCGATAGTTAAATGGACAGTATACCAAAACCGATACCCAACATTACAATAAAATGTATGAAAGATAAGTAAAAAGGTACCTGAATATAACATAAACTGATATAGTATTAATTGGTTAGACTTTCTTAGCGAGATAACATACAATTGTACTTGTATGTGTTTAATGTACATTTTTTCATGTCCAAAAGTTATCGGACAATGTTTATTTTTCGTTAGAATTTGTTATAGAAGGTTCAATGTTTTTCTTTCAAAACATAAATCATTGGTCGAGCTTGTTTTTTTATATGTTTATGTAATTTGGCACAGCAACTTTTGGACAGCAGTGTATTCAATTATTAACACGACATACTGCAGATAAGAGTATTGATATCACTCTAAAGTCTAAAGAGCTTTGCTTTGATAATGGGTATCGATTGTACCTTCACCGAGCTTTATCAAATCCTTGAATGTAGGGCGATAAGTGTTTATTTGTTCTTTGTTATATAAATACTCATCAAGATATTTTTTATTAAAGCTGGAAAAGACGTCACATTAATAATTACATTTTCTGTTACGTAAATCAATGCAATAGAAGTAAAATCAACCAACGCTTAGTATGTAGTAATCTTTTCCCATTGTCGACATTACGTCAAATGTAAGCTCATCATCTTTGCAGTGATTAGGAAGCTCTCGCTCAACTTTTGTTCCACATTTTGAACTTTTTTAGATAGCATTGGTTGATGACTTCCAATGAATTGCGTTCTTCCATCCCAGGATCATGCGTCTCTTTGACTTCGTGACTTTATACCAAAATAGCAAAATTGTAGACCTAGCTGTCAAATAATCTTTTACGATGCCATCTCTTTGAATGTCTGCAAAGCATTCAAAGAAAGAAGTTTTTCCAATTGCAGTTCATACTAAAATTAAAGCACTTGTATTTCCCAATAAATATAATCTTGGAATTGTTATCTTTTATAAATAATAAAACGGTCAGTAGGTACAGGTACCTATAAATACAATGGTTTTTAATTATTTACTTTACAGTAGGTGACACTTCAACGCACATAAAAACGTTAAACTAAACGTTAGAATTTCTAAATTCTAATTTCGCGTTCATTTAAATCAGTGGGTGAATAGCGGGTGGGTGGGTGATCCGGATACAAATTCACCTTAGCTCTATTTACTCAATAGGTTTTTCAAATGAAAAGTTTATCACTCACTTAACATAGGTATAATACATATTTTCAAATGAATCGGTCTTGAACAATTACTAAGATATCTGTATGACTGTTATAATTAGTAAATAGGACATTACATTACATTTACATAAAAAATCCAAACAAACTTGACTAACCTTACTTTTTTCTCTTTGCAGATCATTTGCTGTATAAAACGTCTAGATAAGTCTTTTCCACCAGTAACCGCTGCTTATCTACATACTGCATTCAATTATTATAAGGATTATTTATTTATTGAAAAAAGAGAAAAACTTACAAAAATTAACAATGTGTGCGACACACTTATTGCCTACGGGTACATACAATAATTTTTCGTTGCATAAAAGCCATCTATCTTCTGTCTCTACAACCGATGAGATCGATAACAAAACCAATGATCCCGCATTTAATTCAATATTTGTCATGAGCGAAATCAATCGTTATGAGTTGGAGCGTCAAAAGACATTCGACGAGTGGCCGATCGATTATATCAATAAAGATGTGCTGGCCCTAACTGGTATGTACTACACTCGTGAAAGTGATAAAGTGAAATGCTACTTCTGTGAGGTGGAAATCGGCCGGTGGGAGGAATCTGATAATCCAGTTAGTGAACATATAAAATGGTCACCCAACTGCCCATTGATGCGACGACGAACGACAAGTAATGTGCCCATAAATGCCGATGCACTAGAAACTGTCTTGCCGCCTACCAGCTACGATGTTTGCGGCTCTAACGTAGGGATAGAACTGCGCCCCACTGCTTACCCTGAAAGTTCGATATCGTCCACAAGCGTTTCAACACCATCACCTAATCTCTCGTCTAATTATCATATGGAATATCCAGAGTATGCTATTGAAGCAGCACGATGTCGGTCGTTTGCCGAGTGGCCACGTACAATGAAACAAAAACCGCAAGAGCTCGCCGAGGCGGGATTCTTCTATACAGGCACCGGTGATCGTGTGAATTGCTTTAGCTGTGGCGGTGGCCTGAAAGACTGGGATGAGAATGATAAACCCTGGGAACAGCATGCACAGTGGTTGGGCAAGTGTCGCTTTGTAAAACTGATGAAGGGTCAGGCATATATTGATGCAGTGATAGCGAAATATAAGTTGGCAGCTGAAAAAACTCAAGAGGCTCTAAGCGCTGCTGGTGATGTAGGGGAAGTTCAGGAATGTGGAACTCAAACGGAAGGACAACAACAAAATACTTGTTTAACGGCAGCGGCGATACAAACATCGAAAATAGCGGCGGCGACTACAACAACGTTAGCAGCCGATTCGCTACAGCGAAGTGATAGTAACTCTTCGACAGAAAAAAGAACCATTCCAGAGGAAAAGCTATGTAAAATATGTTATGCTGCTGAATATAATACGGCGTTTTTGCCATGCGGCCATGTAGTCGCATGTGCCAAGTGTGCGTCTTCAGTTACCAAATGTCCAATGTGTAGAAAACCATTTAGAGATGTAATGCGTGTATATTTTTCATAAAGATAAAATCTATGGTAATAATAAACATAAACTTAACAATAATGATAAGAGACACAATAAAAATAATTGCAACAAAAAATCGAATTGTGTTTTAATTTATGGATATTTTTAACTTAACAAGAATGAGAAACATGTAAGTGTACGTAGATATTCTTATAAAATATTTATTAATTAATTCTTATAGCCATAAAGCGGCGTAGACTGGATGTGTTGTGTTTCACCATTGCACACGTTATTTGAATAAACTTCATTTTTCTACATATAATTGAATGCACATGCATTATCATTATGTATAGCTACAACATATTAATTATGATATAATTACTACTATAAATTAATAAATGCCTCGGACGGCTGCACAACTGAGACTGAAACATAAAGAGCAAGAAACTTCTTATTTTTAGTTAGAAAAACTTTTAGAGCGTCAAATAAGCTTTTTTTTACTTTTAATCTTGGAGTAGTTTTATGTGAGAAGCAGATCATCGACTTTGACAGGAGCAAGAACTTCAACGTTTAAAGTCCAATCAAACACTTTCACAGCAACAGCGAAGTGAAACCAACTTTAATAGTTTTCTTTCAAAACAAACAAATTAGTTGTTCGACGATTACGGGGAGTAGGAGGTGGTGTGAACGATTTTTGGAAAATCCATTCTACAATTTAATTGGGGGCTTCACTATTTATGATGTTTCGAAGAAAACATAACTGAGCTATTGGCCTTCATTTTGCAATGATTATTTGGAGGAATGTCAGTAACAATATAATAATTTAGATCGTTGAAAAATAAAGTAATGGGGTTTATAAGTGCCCCACCCATGGGGTAAGTGTTTAAAGTGGTTTACGGTAGGTAAACACTTACTTTTAATAATTTTCTTATTGTTAAAGAATGATTAACGAACAACAAAATTGCTTAAATCGACGTCGAAGGCGTACTTGGATGCAGCTGGAGATGACCCGTGTTGAATTTCTGGACTAGGAAGGTCTTCGGACACAGTTGGTTTCATCCGATGAAACACCACCATATTACAGAGTTTTTAGAAACAGAGTACTTACCTAAATATTTCGAGTAGAAAAGGCGCAGGGTCATAAGTCCACAGGTCAAAAGTCCACAATGTACTTATGACCCACCTGGGTGGGTTATAAGTTCACAAATTGATTGTGACCTCAGTGGGTCAAAAGTTCATAAAATTTTGGGTCATAATTCCACAATTTGAAAAATGAAGTGGGCTATAAGTCCACAATTATTCTTATTACTTACATATATCTTTTTTTAGGTGGCGCTACAGCTCAGGGTGAACCTGGTCCTGCTTCTCGCAACCATTTGTGTGTGCGTGTTATATTTTTGCACGAATGTAAGGGACCTAAAGCATTTCGCCGACTCCGAACGGCAAGTTGAGAAGCTTATTGAAAAATGAAAGTTTGACAGACCTGAAAAAACTTTTTGGTATTAGACTCGGACTGGGATTGAACCCGGGCAGCATTGCATAGTAGTCCAACGCACTTACCACTACACCAAGGTGCTCACGATTCGCGCGAAACCTTAGATATGTACATACTTTGAATTGTCCGCGCGAATTTTTCACTTTTACTTTATAAACTTCTCAAAAATGAAATACTGAACAATTCAAAGTATGTACATATCTAAGGTTTCGCGCAAATCGTGAGCCCCGTGGCCGTGGTGTTGTGGTAAATGCATTGGACTTATAAAGCAACAGTGAACAATTAATTTTAAAATTATAAATGAAAATTACTGAATTTTTGTTCTCATACGAAATTTGACAAATTTTAATAATCGTGTACTTATGACCTATCCTAGTGAGCTATAAGACCACAATCGTCGGGTCAAAAGTCCACAGAAATTTCGTGTGGACTTTTGACTCACTTGGGTGGGTTATAAGTGCACAATTGGTTTGTGGACCTATAACCCACTAAGGTGGGTCAAAAGTCCATTGTGGACTTTTGACCTGTGGACTTATGACCCTGCGCCACAAAATATATATACAATTGTCTTAATATAAAAAAAAAGGAATCCAACGAAAATTTACCAAAACAATTGAAACTGGAATGCTGCAGCTACAATAACATTCATCTACGTACACTTTCAAACGGTTAGAATTTTAGTAAAAATACACAACTAGCCAATTATTCCAAATTTTACTCTGCGATTGCAAAAATGTTCTTTTGTGAATAAAATGCCAGACTGAATTCACAGCATAACCGTTATTATATAGTGTATTTATGTATTCCCAAATTACTGTTTGTTATTACACAGTACTGGGTAGCAGCAATATCATCTGTTTGAAGTTAACAGCATCCGCGTTTACAGCATCCTCAACTCCCCCTATGTCCTTTGAAGCCTAGTGCAAAGTACGTAATTTCAATAATCAGCCTTATTGTGAGTTTCACCCGGACAGCATTCCGCCCGAAAATCACTTACCCCCTATTGTGAGTTTCACCCGAAACTTCATTCGGGCGAAATAAAACACTTGACAGCTAAATGTTTCCCTTGTTTTTAGTAGGCGAAAAAGAGAACAACAAGGCGGAAAATGTAATTTGTTTATTTATTTTAATGCAAGAATAATAGAAATTCTAGTAGAAATTGATATTTTTTGAACCTGAACAAAACGAAGTAACAATTAATTTAGGCGAAACTCACAATAGCTTTTAAAATTCCGGGCGGAAAAAAATATTTCGGGTGAAAAATTTTCCGGGTGAAACTCACAATAA
This sequence comes from Brachyopa scutellaris, assembly GCA_949775065.1. Classification (NCBI taxonomy): domain Eukaryota; kingdom Metazoa; phylum Arthropoda; class Insecta; order Diptera; family Syrphidae; genus Brachyopa; species Brachyopa scutellaris. Next base: position 117,581,194 of record OX459113.1, read on the forward strand.
GGCTGAATATTTATGCACCGTGAAAATATTTGAAGGTCGTGAAAACTGAATACGTCATCGCAAGGTTGGCAGGATTCGCACAGCAACAGTAAATTTAGGATTAAGGGCTAACGTTTGAAGTTGCTGTGGTACAAAATGTGTTCCTCTCCATAAAAACCATTCATTATAAAATTTGGGATCTGGCTGTCAAAATTTATATTGTCACAATGACGGAAACTTAATAACAGCGGTCCAACCGAAAAAATAGTAGATGAGATGAAAGCTGGTGTAAGGCTAATGCTATAAACGAAAGTCTTGCAGTTCATGGTCGCGGCTTTAGTGAGTAATACTATGTTAAAAATCCATATCTTTGCAAAATTGGGATAATTGATATAACCAGCCAATGCTAGTTTTATTGTATAGAGTACTGTTATCTCATCTCAAAAATGTAGGTCCCAGACGTTTCAAGCGTGGCAAGACTTATGCCAGACTGTTTCAAAATTCAAAAAAATCAGTTTTCGAGATAATTGTTATAACCGAAATTGGCTAATGCCGTAACACTGGTCATACTCCCCAGATTACAGATCTGTGAGGCCAAGACCATTTGAACGTGGCTAACACCCTGCCAGACAGTTTTAAAATTCTAAAAAAAAAATTTGTTAGGTACTACCACGATCAACAATAGATTTTACGTCTTTTCAAAATATTAACAATTATAAAGAAACAATTATTATCTGCCTTAAAATTTAACAAAGGAAAATAATTTATTGAAAGCAATAAATTGGCTTTGTTTTATAGGCTCACTACATACCATAGTGGCCAGATAAAAGTTTTTCACCTTCTAAATATCTCATAGGTGGTCAATTTTTCTCTCCTTATCCACTTCAGGAAAAAGTTAACCGTAGGTACTTTTTTTATTCAAAAATCTGTTAAAAGTTTTCATTATCATTGTAATTACTCACAAGCACGATGATTTGTCTTATTTCCTGTTCAGACTTAGGGACCTAGCAGTCGTCAGTTAAATAGAGAGGAAAAAAGTGTGATTCACGATAAGAAACATTTATCTTGATGGGCTATTGTTGATAGAGTTGGATATAGCCATGTCATCGTACAAAATGTTTCAAAGGAAAGTCGTTTATTTTTATCAGAGGGGAGGAAGGTTGGGACCGGTGTTTAAAATAAGAGCACAAACCAAAGAGAAAGCCGTTTGCTTAAACATTTCAGTATTAAGGAAAGAAAAAAACATCTAAAGAAATAGGTCTTGAGTTCAAGGAACAAACGCAAAAAGAGATGAGTTCACAGCACAAAAAAGATAAGCACAGTACACGTATCTAGGGTATAAGGGTATATTGCGCATCCGTCAAAAATTTTCAAAGCAAAAATGGCGGACATCTGGGACCCCTCCCCCCCCCACACCTTTTTTTATCCGAATGTCGCCTGCAATGCTAACTGTTTTAACATTGAAGCAGTAGAACATTTCAAATATCTAGGGGTTATAATAGATCATCATCTAAGCTGGGAAAAGCAAATTCGTATTCTAACGCAGTATCTTCACTATTCAATCCGCAGCTTTTACCACCTAAGAAAGTTTTGTTCCAATGAGACCCTTAAAACTATCTATTATGGGATATTTCATTCGAAATTGGAATATGGAATTTGTTGTTGGGGTGGTGCATATCTAAATAAACTGCATCAATTGATTGTATTGCAAAAATGCGCCTTAAGAAAAATGTGTAATTCTGCCCGTTTAGCTCACACCTTGGAACTTTTTCGTCAAACTAAAATCTTACCAGTTCTTCACTTATTCTACTTCAAGGCACTAAAAATATTTTTTATTATAGGTGGATATTTGCAAAGTCCCATCTATGACGCATAACTTAAGAAGTAGTTCTCGCTCTGCGGTTGTCCTACCTGCTTTTCGGACCACACATTATAGAAATACCTACACCATTGTGTCTTGCAAATTATTTGATATACTCCCTGCAAATATACGAAACATCAGAACCCTATCTGCATTTTTGAAAAGAGTCAAATTGTGGCTTTTAGTATTTAGTATTGATGAAATTGAAGTTTTGTTGTGCTACATTGTTTGATTTTTAATGAATACTGATTTTTGCTGAATATTTAAATAGCTTATTTGTATATTTATCTTCGCACTTTATTTTATTTTAAATTTCTTTTTTTTTTTTGTAGCATAACTTTTTAAGATTTCAAATGCCAAATTTAATTGTTCACCCCACTATGAACTATGAATATTTTTTTATGAAATATGGCTTTAACTCTATTTTTTTTTCCTAAAAATAAAAATGGCATAAACTTTTCTCATAACTTACATTTGGCACTTACACTTAAGTTATAAAAAATGTTTGGTTATTGAGAATAATGAATAAAAAAAAAAATATATATAAAGCGTTGAACCCAAATTCATTCGTTTGTGCCCTTTTTTTATCGTTTCCTAAGAAAATAAAATACGTTTTTTTATCAAATTGTTTTATTCCCTTTTCTTTAAATTTTTCCTGAATTTTCTATAATACATACTAGCTGTTATCCGGCCGGCTTTGCCCGGGCCACTTAAGCCCGGATCTTCCCGGATTTTTAATTTCGGGGATTCATGAAAGCTATTGCAACCAGAATGAGAGGCAAGCGTCCTATCTTCCCTGTACTGACAATTCGGTTGCGACAGACTATAGGTCATATTTTTTCATCTTAGGTCTTTTTTCATTGTTCACACAACATCCGCACATGGCAAAACACATTTTGCAAAGTTTTGACAACATTTTTAATTAAATAATATTGAAAACATTAAAAAAACAGCCAAGATTCGTGGGTCACAGTTGGCGGCCATTTTCTTTAGTTTTGGACAGATGCGCGAACTTGAACGAAAATGAACACTCTGAGTATACTACCTTAGATACGTGTACTGTGGCAGGATATTGGTTTATCAGTCAGGAGGCCGAGGAAAAAAACAAAGTTTAGCAACTAAAATTAGGATTTTGAGGTTAAATTTTGCTAGAGCTCATCGGAATTGGTATTGGACGGCAAATGATTGAAAGAGGGTCATCTTTGCAGAAGAGGCGAAATCTAATCTCAATCAGTCTCAATCAGAAGATCTAAAAAGTGAGTGCGGTGCCACTAAAAATATATTTCCCGTTAGGTTCATGCTCTGGAGCTGCAAAAGCTACTACGTAACTGGTAACTTGAATCGAGACAGCTTTTTTTTTAATATTAGGCGTGTTTTTTTTTGTAACCTTTATAGATTTCGAAAAAGCCTTCAGAGCAAAAATAAGACTCGATAATTATCGAGGCTAAGGTTTTGTTGTATTTTACATGTGTAAACATGCTGCTTAAACATGTTTAGCCTATACAGGTTACACAAAAAAAAAAAAAAAAAAAAGAGCATCTCATTCCTTCGATAGATCGGATATTCCCAGTAATAGTCGACCATATTTTTCAGATTGACTCTGCGCCATGTTATCAGGCCCGGAGTGTTAGTTTAATTATTTTGATAACATTGAACATTTAATCTATCGAAAACAAAAGTTTGGTGTTGATCTCTTAATTTTTTTTATCAAATATAAAGAGTTTCGTAAACGAAGTCGGGCTCAGAACTGTTGATCCTCCAGGAAACAGCCCTGACCTTAACGCAATTGAGAATTGCTAGCCAATTCTTAAACAGAAAAAAAATTATGCGACTGTATCCAACAGTTCCGAGCTATGTGTAAACATCACGTTGATGGGGTATGTAGCTCCACTTCATTGGAAAGAAAATAAATAACTATAACCAATCAAATTCACGCCAATCATTTATTTATCTATCCCCTCCATGCGCAGCAGTCGACTGCGCACCCGTTCGGGTTTTCGTCCCCGTGTGGCAAAATCCCGGAATTACTCCACTGGAAATTTTTTCTAACGCGCGCTTGAATGTTTATACATCGAAATTGAACACCGAACTTCGAGAAGTAGGCCATAATATGGAGCCTGGGAAAATGATATATGTAACCGTTGCAGAACTAGGGCGTTATCAAGGCTAGAGGGGGGCATACCAAATATTAAATTAACTTGTTTTTTTTTACTATGTATTTATGCTTTGAATTTTCTAACAATATTTATTTTGCTTATTGTTTTTTAAAGTAAAATCTTAATTTCGCAAACATTTTCAATGTATCCAATTCTAAGCAACATGTTTTCCCTAATAAATTATCTAACCTTATTTATTGCAAGAAAGTATGCATTTGTTAACGGAAGTGTTTTCAAAATAAACCAAAAAAAATTGAACCAAAATGTGTACTCAATAATTCACAAAAAGCAGTGTTTTTTCGACTATTTCAAGGGTGTTAACTTTTATCTGGCCACTACGGTACATACATATGTGTGTGTGTGTCGTAAAATACTACACCTAAAACTTCAATGCAATTTCTTACATCTTCCATTTATTTTGTGGAAAGTGAATTCAAGTTGTTCTTATAAATTTAAAAAAGAAGGAAGGAATTCATTGGCGCCAGATCAGACTCCGTAAACCAAGCTCCTTTTCATGTGCAAACTCGCCTACGCCTGCAGTCAAACATTTGCCAAAAATTGGGAATTGGAAGATGGGCTTTTGGATGTACACTTTCATGGTACGCCTCATACCTACCTATGGAGCAGTAGTTTGCTGGCCAGCATTAAGTAAAGCCTACAATATAACTAAACTCACCAGAGTCCAAAGAACAGCAGGGATAGGTGACACCGATGCCATGCGGTCTAGCCCGACCGAAGTGTTAAACGTGATCGTGCATATCCTGTCCGTTGACCTACACATCAAGTAATTCGTGTCGCAGACATATTGGCTACACTTCGCCAAACTTGATTTCCACAAATCTACCAGAATGGAATGGAAAATGACGACTGAAGCACCTCAACATTCGAAATAACGATTATTAACAAGTCTGCAGATAATAGGTTTGTTTGATGTCGCCAGCCCTAGGGTACACTCTACATAGACTAGTGTCAATTATTTTCGTGGTTGTCAAGAAACCCAGTGCAACCCCCATTTCATCGAACGCAAATACCTTGCCCTGACAACTGGCATCCTTTGAAAATTTAACAGAAATCAAATTTGGTTAATTTTCGTATATTTTCGCACTTGTTTAGTTCGTTGTTTTATTAAACAACTTATCTGAACACAAAAACACAAGAACAATGAGCTAAACCAATGCAATGAAAAGTAACCAAATGACAGATCAGCTGATTTAATGTTTTGACAGCCCTTTTTTCTTGCACTGACGAAATACTCGGGGTAAACTCAGTGAAGAACCAGTGTCGACAACGAACGCAGGGCAGCATATTCAGTGCGTTTTCAGTGTAACACTGGCGGACATAAAACACATCAGTGCGTTTCCAGTGCACCCTAGTGCGTCCTAGGGCTGACATCGAGGCTGACATCAAACAAACCTAATAGAAGGCGTTTTTTTTTTTTTTTTTAAATCTATGTATATGGACTAAACATGTTCTCAATGTAAAATACAACAAAACTTCGCCTGGATAATAATTATCCAGTCTTATTTTTACTTTGAAAGCTTTTTCAAAGTCTATATAGATCAGTGTTGCCAGCCACTTTAAGTGAAATTCCCCATCACAGACCTAAAAATTCCCCTTTTTCCCCTTTCTTTATGGTGTTATTCCCCATGGATTCCCCACAATAGATTTTCAAAAAGCGATAGGTTCGTTAATATCCTATTTGCGCCAAATATTGAAAAATGTATATGATTTGAAAGATTTGACAGTTTTCATATATTATCTGCCCAGAGAAATCCATCATGATAAAAATCGCGCGCTCTTTTTACGAAAAACTACAAAATTTTTTCGTACGCGAACGCAGTTTCGTAGTTTTTCATAGTTTTTGGAAGTGTAACATAATAAAAAACAGACTAGTAAAAATTTAATCATAGCAGTGCAAAATCTCTTTATTGAAGAATAAATAAAAATGGCTGAGCATTATGAAAAAGAACGAGAGAATTGTAGGGGTGGTTAATTATGCTCATTATTTTATATTTTAAGTTATCAAAAAATAAAAGAAATGTTCCTAAGTGCGATTAATTAAAGCAGATCCACCTAACGACCTTACTCATTCCTTTGAATGCATTTGAAATGAACTCAGGCATAGGAGTAAAAGACCTGCTTCCTGCTCACGAGGAAGGCATGCATGTGATTTACGCTTACGCATTGCTATTAACACGTCTTTGTTACTCAATTAAGAGTTATTTATATCCTATTTTTATTTTCCCCACATTTCGTTCTAGAAGGAAGTAGATTCCCCTTTTCCCCTTTCATCAAATTTTAGCCTGAAATCCCCCACAAAAAAGGGGATTCCCCACGAACTGGCAACACTGATATAGATTTGAAAAAAAAAACACGCGCAGTATTGATATCACTCTTAAGAGCTTTGGTTGATAATAAAGAGTGCACACGGGTATCGATTGTACCTTAACCGAGCATTATCAAATCCATGAATGTAGGGCGATAAGCGTTTATTTGTTCTTTGTATACTATGACCGTTATATCGCAAGAATACACAACAGCTTAAGTCGTTTGGATAAAAACTGATTTTTTTAAAACAACTTATGTAGGTATGTCTTGTTTTCAATTCGATTTATTAGAACCACTTAAGTTATCACAAAAGCAATTATAAGGCTTATTGAATTTATGTAATTTTAGCAGCTTTTGTCGACTTAAGCTACTTTAAAAAACTCATACTGGTCTCAAAATAATTTTACGAAGTAGCTTAAAGTAACATGACCAATTTTTCCAATGCTGCCGCGGCAATAGTCGTTACATAAGCCATATTTCTCATATAAGACATATTTCATTGAAGTTACTTAAGTTATTAAAGTACATTTTTAGCGGCTTTGTTGATTCTTTTTAATATAAAAACTCAAGGCCAATAAAAATAGATAAACACATTATTAATTGATTCATGCTAAAAATTTTATTTAAATAGCTCTGGTACATTTTTAAAAAAAAAGTAATTTTATCTTATTTTCGCTGTACTGAGTAATTACCAAAATAGAGCTACTTTAACTTAATGTCACAGAATTATCCCATGTATAGGTACATGAGTAATGCCATTGTTTGCATACACGTTCGAAGTGGGGCGGGCCAGCTATTTATTATAATTATGTATTTTCAGTTTTAAATTAATTATACTTAACCCATAGTATAAAATGCCTTATCGCCTTCACAGTCACAAAAATATTCTAATCGCCAGATTCTGACATTTGTGCCGAATCAGTTTCAGTCGATTCGCCAACCATAATACAAATAAATTTCATTCGTTACTGGTCTGCCTTTTGAGGCGAACAAATTGCTAGCGATTCGCCAACCATAATTACAAATAGTCACATTCAAAAATTGTGGACTCAGTTGTCAGACGATGCTTCTCTGATTGCAGTTCATGCTAAGATTATAGCACTTGTATTTCCCAGTAAATATTATCTTGAAATTGTTATCTTCTATAAATGACAAAAGGTCAGCTCTTATAAATACAATGGTTTTCAATTAGTTCCTTCACAGCATGTACACATAATAACATTTTAACACTTATTCAAAACGTTAAACTAAACGTGATAAAAATAAAAATTATTAAGAAGAAAACTTTTAAACAATTTTAGGTGGGTTTTAAAAATATAAAGTGAAACTGTCTATCAAATTGTGTCGCCGATTTAATTGTCAATCCGTGAGGTGCTGATTTGTCCGTCTGATTCGTTCTACCTAGGACTGCTGAAGCCAAATATTATTAAATTCGCGTTCATTCATAGCAGTGGGTACACTTGGAGGGTGGGTGATCCGGACTACGATTTACATTTATCGCCAACTTAAACTGTACTGCTGTTTTCCCAAACAACATCAAAATGTGGATTACCGGGATTCCCCCAATACAATTTTTTTTTATGGATTTTACTGACTTCAGAATGTGAATTGCTGGGACTCCCCCAATAGACATTTTGATGAATTGTTCCGACTTCTACATATTTAAGATCTATTTGCTATCTATACGTGTTCAATTTATTTTTGCTAATTTAATTTAATTTTTACATAAAAAAATTGAAAACTGACTCATTTATTCGGAAAAATCTCTTTTATTTGGAAACTTTTTTTTTCATCGTTCTAAAACAATTACAGAGATCTCTGTATGAATGTTATAATTAGTAATTAGGACATTACATTACATTAACATACAGTATTGTTCGAAACCTAAGCAACTTTTTCCTCTGAATTATTCAAAGTCGAATATTTTTGTACTAATTCGATTTAATACAAAAAGGATCATTTTTATTTACTACATTAAGTACTGAGATAGATATAGTAAAAACAAAAATCCAAAATCAATTCATTCAAAATAAATAAAAAATTAAATACAAGTTCATCTCAAAATATAGCTGTTCGAAACCTAAGCAACTTCGACGTAAACACAATTGTTCAGCGAGAAACGGTATCTTACGGTAGTTTTTTTTTTCAAATTCTTTTCAATTTTACATGCAACGCTTTTTGTTTTAGTTAACTTAAAGCATTTGTCTTATAAATAAATTGCAATTTAACACTTTTTTTTTAAATTAATCTATTAACTAATTATGCCGCGTACACAGTATGGAAAACGTTTCAATCTAAAATTATTGAATGCTGTGGTATGCGTAAAACCCAGATCTCAATTGCTAAAAAGTGTGATATCAACAAGTCTATTATTTCATGGCTTTTTAAGAAATATAGAGCAACTGGGACAACCGGAAAAGCGCATTTCAGTGGACGTACTCGTAAAACATCACGTCGAACTGATAGACAAATTGTCGATTTGATCCAAAAGGACCCTTTTATGTCATCGAGAGACATTGTGAATGAATTGCAACTCAATATGAGTTCCAGCACTGCAAGAAAACGTGTACTTGAAAACCACTTAAAAAGTTATTGGCCATTTAAAATGTTATTGTTAGCAAAGAAGCATTTAAAAATGTAGGTATGTTTAAAAGAACTTCAATTTGCTGTCTAGAACTCTAGAATATTAAAATTTTATACATTTGTAAATTAGATTTAGCAAAAGCACTGTTCTTTTTAGTGATGAGCCGGAGTTCACTTGTTTAACTCAGATGGTATCTGTCACGTTCATAAAGGAAAGAGTCAAAAGCTGAATCCTCGGTATTGAAAAGGTACAGTAAAGCATGGAGGAAAAGAATAATGGTATGGAATTGCTTTTTAGCGTTTGGACTTGGACTATTTCATAAAAAAAAAAAAAAATGAATGGATCGATTTATCTATAGAGACATCTTAAATGTGCAAATGTTACCATACGCCAAATGGAACATGCCACTTCGATGGGTGTTTCTACACCACAATAACCCGAAGCATTCATCGAAAGTGGTCAAAGAGTGGTTATCAACCAATGGGATACAAGTTTTGGAGTGGCCGCCCCGATCCCCGATTTGAATCCCATTGAAAATCTCTTTGGCATCTTAAAGCGTAGAGTTGGGACTCAGCGCTTCAAAAATAGGGATTAGCTCATGACATGTTTGAAAATGAATTGGAAATTGATACCAGCGTCCACAATTAAAAACCCAATTGAATTTAAGCCCCGTAGATGTGCGAAGGTAATCAGAAATAAGGGTTATCACAATGAATATTAAAAGTTGCTTATGTTTCGAACAGCTGTATTTTGAGATGAATTTGTATTTAATTTTCTATTTACTTTGAATGAATTGATTTTGGATTTTTGTTTTTACTATATCTATCCCAGTACTTAATGTAGTAAATAAAAATTATCTTATTTTTATTAAAATGAATTAATACATAAATATTCGACTTTGAATAATTCAGAGGAAAAAGTTGCTTAGGTTTCGAACAATACCGTATGTATAGAGATGTAACGGATAGTAATTTAAAGCCGGATAGCCGGATAGCCGGATATTCGGCTGCCGGATATCTGGCCATACATGAGTGTGAAGTCGCGGAAATTGAGTAAACGTGATCGGAGTAGGAGATGTTTTCGAGGTGGCGGAGTACAATTATAGTCAAAAGTGAAGTTTCAGAGAAGAGTGGCACAGCCAACGAGCCGGACTTCTATTTTAAAACAGTTCAGCTTGGTCGGAATAGTTATTTTTGGGCTTGGTGGTCAGTTAGTACCCAACAATTTCCAATTTTGTCTAAATTTGCCAAGATTTATCTTTCAACGCCGTAGTAGCGTACACAGCGATAGACTATTAGACGGAAGCAGGCATAGTTTACGAAGAGAAACTAAATCGTTTATTATCTTCAATGCAGAAAAATTTGCTTTCATTCGCCATAATTTGCTCTCAGTAAACTTTCAGTACTAAATGGCTTAGTTTTCTTTTATTTATTAAACTGCTTGTTTCTTCTGAAAAATAAAACTTTCAAACTATATGTTTGAATGCCTTTTTTCTTCTTTTTTTAAACTTTACTACAAATACAAGGACTATCCGGCCACCAGCCGGATACCAAGAGATTATTCGGCTATGTGCCGGATATCAAAAAAAGGGCCGGATAGCGGATACTATCCGTTACACCTCTAATTATGTACATACATATATGTACGTATATAAAAACCCAAACAAACTTGACTAACCTTAAACTTTTTTCTCTTTGCAGATCATTTGCTGTATAAAACGTCTAGATAAGTCCTTTCCACCAGTAACCACAACTTATCTACATACTGCATTCGATTATTATAAGGATTATCCATTTATTGAAAAAAAAAAGAAAAACTTACAAAAATTAACAATGTTTGCAAATCGCTTGTTGTCGTTGTTGTTTCCTTTCGAAAACTGTAGTTGTGTGTCGGAGCGTCGAAGGACATTTGACGAGTTGCCGATCGATTATATCAGTAAATGCGTGCTGGCCGAAACTGGTATGCACTACAGTCGTGAAAGTGATAAAGTGAAATGCTACTTCTGTGAGGTGGAAATCGGCCGGTGGAACGTATGTGATGATCTATTTATTAAACATGTAGAATTGTCACCCAACTGCCCATCGCGACGTTTAATTAATATGCCTTTATGCTATTATTTTTCCGGCTTAGGCCTAGGGTTAGGACAGCTCTCCACTGCTTACCATAAAAGATCGATATCGTCCAGCAGCGTTAGTGTTAGTGAACATACAAAATGTTCACCCAACTGCCCATTGATGCTACGACGAATGACGAGAAATGTGCCCATAAATGCCGATGCACTGGAATCTATACTGCCGCCTACCAGCGCCAGCGGCTCTAACGTAGGGATAGAACTGGGCCCCACTGCAAACCCTGAAAGTTCGATATCGTCCACAAGCGTTTCAACATCATCACCTAATGTGTCGTCTAATTTTCAAATGGAATATCCAGAGTATGCTATTGAAGCAGCACGATGTCGGACGTTTGCCGAGTTACCGCGGACAATGAAACGAAAACCGCAAGAGCTCGCCGAGGCGGGATTCTTCTATACAGGCACCGGTGATTGTGTGAATTGCTTTGGCCTCAATGACTGGGATGAGAATGATGAACCCTGGGAACGACATGCACTGCAGTTGGGCGAGTGTCGCTTTGTAAAACTGATGAAGGGTCAGGCATATATTGATGCAATGATAGCGAAATATAATTTGGCAGCTGAAAAAACTCAAGAGGCTTTAAGCGCTGCTAGTGATGTAGGGGAAGTTCAGGAATGTGGAATTCAAACAGAAGGACAACAACAACATAATTGTTTAACGGTTGCGGCGATACAAACATCGAAAATAGCGGCGGCGACTACAAAAACGTTAGCAGCTGATTCGCTACAGCGAAGTGATAGTAACTCTTCGACAGAAAAAGGAACCATTCCAGAGGAAAAGCTATGTAAAATATGTTATGCTGCTGAATATAATACGGCGTTTTTGCCATGTGGCCATGTAGTCGCATGTGCCAAGTGTGCGTCTTCAGTTACCAAATGTCCAGTGTGTAAGGAATCTAGAGATGTAATGCGTATATATTTGGCATAAAGATAAGATCTATGGTAACATTAAATATAAACTAAACAATAATGATAAGAGAAATACAAAATAAAAATAGTTGCAACAAAACTTTGAGTTGTGTTTTAATTTACAGATTTTTTTAACTTAAACGGAATGAGAGACATGCAACTATGTAGACATAAAACATAAATAAAACATTGTTTCACCATTGTACACGTTATTTGAATAAACTTCATTTTCCTACATATACTTGAATGCACATGCATAAGCATTGTATAGCTACAAAACATATAATTACTAGCTGTTGCCTGCCCGGCGTTGCCCATGCACTAAAACAGTCGCGTTACTTGCTTATTGTGTGACTAGCTGGCCCGTGCTCGCTTTGCTTCGCCTGCCTACCACATTTATGGGATGTAGTTGATGGAATTTTGATTTACTTTGCTGTTTTAATAGACCAAGAGCCCGCAGTAATTTTCAGTTGTGAATAGTAACCAAAAGAGTCACTGTTACTCTTATCACGATTCCTCCGATAAATCCGAACATGAAGAGGAATATAGGGTGTCCCAGTTTAGAGGTAGATATAATCCGTTAACTGTAAATTCCTGCAGATTAGCGAATAAAAAATCGTATGACAGTGGGGTATATTTTCAGCCCTTCGAAATAAGGGACCTCCGATTCGGTGGTAGGACCACTTTAAATGATATTACTTCTGAACTACTACAGATACAAAAACAATTTCTTAAATTTCGGAGAGGCAATTAGAAGCGCATACGAAATGTTAAAGACTTTATGTACATCTATGCAGTCATAAAAGAGTTATGGCCCCTTAAACTCAGAATTTTTAAAATTGGTTGTTCCAATTTCTTACCTTGAATGCATTTTTCTCAAAACGTTTACTCCATAAAAAGCCCTTTTTTACTTCACTTTTATCTTTGGCGAATTCTCTAAAAATTATGTTAAACAACTTTTTCACGTACGGCAAACAAAGGTGGTAGTAAAAGCCATTTCTCGTCAGATAAAAATGACAAAAACTACCTATGCAAAACAATACATATTTCATATTGAAAGCCGGATTTTTTTCTTTCGGGTCCATGGTAGCGAAATAATCCCATGTGGACCATTTTACTGGCCACTTGGTGTATCAATTTGATGTAATCGAGCATTTCATTTTAATTACTAATTTTCGCTGAAAAATTGACTATATTCCGCTTTGAAATATAATTGCCAATGCCAACTAAATGATAAAAGAACAGATAAAGAAGAAGAACCCTGCAAAAAAAGATTAGAACTCAATTCCAATCCAACTCAATAACCTTAAAATTGCACTCAAGTACACTCAGAGAAAAAAGTCCTATAATGGATCAATAGTACGACTATTAATATTATGGTAAGCGAAATAATACGTTTTTCCTATTATTTCAATAGTTCTTATGGTTTTTTGTACTATTGATTGCTCAACAAAATATCCACATTGAATTAATAGGATACATTATTAATTTAATAGCGAATTTACTATTATTTTAATGGTATTGTAATAATATATTGAATACTACAATCTTATTGATTATTAATAAGATGTGTCCTTTTAAAATAATAATGAAAAACTTTTCATTCAATATTGAAACACGTTTGATTTCTGTTATAAAAAAAAATATACTTTTGAAGTAATATGATCATAACATTAAACTGCAATATTTGCGTGGAAATTACAAAGCGTTTAAAAAAAAACTGTAAAAAGGGGATAAATTGAAGAAAATCTATTCGTCGACATTCTTTGGATGGATTGCGTATTTCCTTCTGTCTGTATACGTAGAAGTGTGTGTTTCAATGTTTAGTGAAAGTTACAGTTATAATAAATTTGTGAGATAAATAAGTGCAAAAGGTGAGTTTTTTTTATTATTCCTCTGTTTTTTATTATTATCATTGTTTTTTTTATGCCTTTGAGCACATTTTTACAAATGCATAATACATATTGTTTTTTCATGTGATATGCCATTGATTTTTATAGTATGTATACTATTATTATGCATATAATATACTATTAAATTAATATTTAACAGTATGCATACTATTGCTTTCATGGTATCTATGGATTTCTTAGTTCGAATTAATAAGTTATTTTAAGAATTAATAAGGTAAATGAAGGAAGAAGAATTTTTGGAATATGCCCTAATCTCCACTTACTGTAGATTTGCTTAAAGCTTCGGTAAGTATACCCCTTTCCTCATTTATTTGCATGCTTAATTTTATAATAATGTTTGTTTAAGTTTTTCGTTCATTTGTTTCGTTTTTTATTTCTTTTTTTCTTTTCTTTTTTTATATCATATTTCTCTTATTTTTACATTAGGATTATTATTTAAAGAAATTGGGTCGTGGACTAAATCTTTTTGGCGAACGGTTAATTCACCCGTCAAAATCTGGAAACTAGAAAAATCTCTAAGTGGTAAGGTAATTTCTTTGTTCGATTGGTCGTCCTCTTTAATTATAGAATAATCCACTTTTATACAGGAATCCCTCATTACTACAAAGAAAGAAGACACAATAATTTAGCTGTGTCACAACAATGAGCCATGGACAGAAGCAGAAGAGAAATGGGAAGCGGTGGAAGAAAAATAATTGGTAAATAATATTAGTAGTTAAGATATTATAATTTATTTTTATAGTTAGGTATAACCTTAAAAAACTGTGAAAAAAAGTCAGTTCAGAATAAAATTTTAAAGTTATAAAAACGGAAAATTTGTTTTCACTTATTCATTTTATAAAGGGCTTTATTTTATTTTCAGCCGAGTATTGATATGAAATGAATATTATTCAAATGTAAGTATCAGTGGATATGTGCCATCTGCCTTAATAGCTTTAATAGTACGCGTTCATATAATTGTAATGGTATCACCTGATTAATCCAATGGTATATCCTTTAATTTGTTGCAATTATATGAACTATTGTTTCAATATTAAAAACTAATTAAAACTATAGTATGCGCAGAATTGATTTAATAACACGATCACACTGAGTTAATAGTACTACTCCTTTAAAATTAATGTTGAAAAGTAATAGTTTTAATAGTATATTTACCTATTAAAATAATAGGAGATCCTATTACTATTGATTCAATATTATAAAATAATTAGATTAATAGTCTAAAGGTACTATAACTTCAATGGTTTTTCAGCTATTCTAATAATAGGAAACATACCATTGACCAATTTTAATAGTAAAATCACATTGAATTAAAAGGAATTCCTATTAAAAATATAGTATTTTTCTCTGAGTGTATAACACGCGAAATACAATTACACGAATACGACACACCCCTCTATGTCTATGATGAAATTGCCGTATACTGACATAAGAACTTATTGTGATAGGTTTAATAATTTTTAACCTGTTTGTATTTTTTGAAATATTATAAGAATAACCAACTACATAATATGTACCTACATAATGTATAAGCGATAGACATAGACTTAGCCCAAACAGACCCCAGTTTCATATTTAGAATTTCACGTATGGACTTATGGACAATAAGCAACTAAAGGCACCTGTTTCCAGCCAACGAAATGTCTACATTTGTTCAATGAATGGTCTAACGTTGATACCCATTATGGGAACGCATCATATAAGCGTGCTTCGTTCCATACATCCCACGATTCTACAAATGCACACAGATGTGCATATGTGTATGTACAGTAGAAATCGGTAATAACGATGTCGAAGGGATTTTACCATTTCATCGTTATAACCGGTTTATCGTTATATCCGATAGTACAAAAAAAAAAAAAACGAAAAAGTAGAGAAAGAAACACTTTATTAAAAAAAGATCACTTCAAATACAATGAAATTGTCGAGGAAAGAAATCGCTAATTTCCCATTGTTTTGTACATTTGGTTCTGTAAAATAATATTGTACATTATGTCTCCGATGTCCTTTCTCATCTGCTCAGAAGAATAGTTATACGCACACACAAAGTAAAAAAAAAAAAACAACAAATAAAGCATGTATATACATACATACATATATACCTACATATGTATGTACATATGTATATGTATTTACAAGAAATGTACGCTTGTACATCAGATTTAATTGTTCGTCTCGTTATTCGTTCAATTGCATTAACTGCGTAGAATTTTGCGATTTGTCTTCCTCTCTGTGTCTGTATATACACAAATTCAATTTTTCCCAATATAGTAAAAGTAGAGACACCTACATTATAATAGGCAACCATCAAGCTTCCTTTATGTGTTATAGTATGTATCATTGGTTTAAGTCTTAGGTCAATGTTCTCAATGTTTGTGATTTTATTCAGATTTTTCTGAGCGATATTTTCGGAGAAAAAGCTCGGGACAGCAAGTTGTAACGTTTTGTGAAAAATTGTTAAGAAACTACCTCCCCAGCCCAAAGTCGAAATTCAGCTTTTCAAGTTCTGGTCTGTGTTTAGGCCACTAATTGCTACAACTGTTCCAAATTTCAATAGTCTAGGATAAGTAGTCTCTGAGAAAAGGCCTGTGACAGACAGACAGACAGACACTGAACTGATTCCATTAGTGTTCCGTTTTGGTACGGACGGAACACTAAAAATGCTGGATCAGTAGATATTATGTACTCGTATAATGGAAGGTTTTTTCGTAGTTTCCTTCTAAAAATTAAATTAAATTCAATTATATAAGTCTTGTTATGTTATTAGATAATACTTCAGTAGTAAGATAAAACAATATCGAATCTCTGTGTAAATTGTGCGGACAACTCCAATGTATATTTATAACGAAAATAAAATCTATCTATCTATCTTATGTACTCGTATTACGTTTGTATATTTTTTGTTTATATATATTAGGTACCACGATCAACAATTGATTTTACGTCTTTTCAAAATATCGGCCTTTAAAATTTAACAAAGACAAATAATTTATTTACAGCAATCAATTGGCTTTGTTTTCTAGGCTCATTACACACATATGCATGTCGTAAAATAAAAGAGTAAAAATACTACACCTTAGAACTAGATTTGAAAAAAAACCACGCCTAGTGTTGATATCACTCTTAAGAGCTTTGGTTGATAATAAGTGCACACGGGTATCGATTGTACCTTAACCGAGCATTATCATGAATGTAGGGCGATAAGTGTTTATTTGTTATTTGTTATATAGCATATTCACTTTAAATTCATTTTCCTGCAATTTAAATTCGTATTTTTGCACTTTGAATTCGTCTCTTACAAATTGAAATCGTTTTTTTTTATTTTAACATCGTGATTTGATACCAAATCGCTTAGATTATAATGTTATGTTATATGCGTTATATACACATAAATAAATGTAAATAAATTACTCTCACCTCCTTGATTAGATTAAGCCTGTTCTTATCCCTTCAATTTATGAAAAATTAAAGTTTCCAAAGTTTACCGCGGTTTGAATTTGAACTTCATAGGGTGCTGGTTTACAGAGTCACATGTTAACGTTTGTTTGGTTGAATTTTGTTCCATTCTCGTCTCTTGATAGTAGGCGCGTTTTTTTTCAAATCTACATATATAGATTTCGAAAAAGCTTTCGATACAAAAATAAGACTAGATAATTTTCCAGGCTAAGGTTTTGTTGTATTTTACATTGAAAACATGTTGCGGAAACATGTTTAGCCTATATAGGTTTAAAAAAAAAACACGCCTAGTATAGTTATTGCTCGATTTCGATGTGCTCTATATTTGTAGAACTTCATATCGACTGAAGCGAAAGCAAAACACGTTTTTTTTTTCAAATCCTTACATTGAAAACATGTTGCGGAAACATGTTTATTCTTCCAGGCTTAGTTAGATATGCATGTCGTTCTTTTATATAAGAGAAAAATATGACCTGTCGATGTGCTATTGAAAATTTATTGAAGAAACCATTTTCTTAATTAAATTCGGACGAAATACTGGAAATAATTAGTTCTGGAAGGCTGGATTTGATTTGTAAGGTGGTAACTAAAGTAAATCTTTTAGTTAACATTTTAAGATTTCTAACTATGAAAGAACATTTTGGTTGTGTGGTTGCCCCGCCCCGTTCTTAATAAATATACGTTATTATCTAACAAAAAAAAAAAGCAGAACACCCTGCTTAGAACATCACGGCACGCCCCTGATCCATACCTACTTACATGTATTCTTATCAATACTATAATATCTTATGTTGAATAAAGATATCATATGACTGAAGCAGTGTTGCCAGCCACTTCAAGTGAAATTTCCCATCACAGACCTTAAAATTCCCCTTTTTCCCCTTTCTTTCTGGTGGCATTCCCCAGGGATTCCCACAATATATTTCCAAAAAGGAATAGGTCTGTTTGCATTCTTTTTGCGCTAAATATTGAAAAATGTATATGATTTGAAAGGTTTAACAGTTTTCATATATCTGCCCAAACAAATTCCTTCTGCTAAAGTTCACAGCGCTCTGTTTTACGAGAAACTATAAAATTTTTCCGAACGCGTAACAGGTTTTCGTAGTTTTTCATAGTTTTTGAGAGCGTTTAAACATAAAAAAAAACAGACTAGTGATCATAGCAGTGCAAAATCTCTCTTATTGAAAAATAAATAAAAATTGTCGAACATTATGAAAATGAACGAGAGAATTGTAGGGATGGTTAATTATGTACATTATTGGTATATTAAATTATCAAGAAAAAGACCACTTATTGACAGCGTTTAAAGCTTAAAGCATACCACCTAACGTTCTAACCCATTCGTTTAAATGCATTTGAAATGACCTCAGGCATAGGAGTGTAAGACCTGCTTCCTGCGTACGAGGAAGACGTTCGAGTTACGTTTACGCATTGCCATTAACACGTTGTTCTCTTTTGTAATTGCTTTATTACTCAATTAATAGTTATTGACTATTCTATTTTTATTTTCCCCACATTTCGTTCTAGAAGGGAGTAGATTCCCCTCTTCCCCTTTCATCAAATTTTGGTCTGAAATCCCATACGAAAAGGGGGAATCCCCACGAACTGGCAACACTGCACTGAAGCAGATCGGTCGTCTCTTTTAAGTCCTACGAACAATACAACGCCATCTTTCATTAGCCTATTTCAGTGCTTGCGTCAAGTTTTTGTGATTTATTGCATACCGTATAGGTAGACTAATTAAAGAAGCCTTTGTTTACGTACTGAGTTAGAAGAGACGCCAATTTAGGTCATCATCCCGTACGTCTGTCATTGCTGCTATAATTTTGCGGAAATGGAAACTATCAAAAAAGCGTTGGCAATGACATTGATTTGGGACTCCCGTCGGTTATATTATCTGAAGTAGTAGATATATTGGACTCACCTACATATTTGTCCGTTATGGATTAAAACGAAGATAACAGAAAGTGAAAGGCAGTATTCAAGAAATTCATTTTACAATGAATCGGGGTTTACTTAAGTTCTGAACTAAAAGTTATGCTGAAGAGAGGGTATCGGAGTGAAGAGTGCAGGTCAATGTGTACTTAGGTTGGTGTCATTGCAACCGTTTGATTTGTTTATCCTTCCACTTCACATAACCTTATAGAATGTACATTTTTAGGAGATTCAGGGTATTAGAGGGTTGTAACTCTACGCATCTCAAGATCAATTTGCAAACGGGCAACGTCGTGATTGATGCAAGAATATGCATTTCTATCCTAAACCAGAATCTGCATATATATATACATATGTATGCACATGAGTAACGTCATTGTTTGCATACACGAGCGAATCGGGCGGGTCAGCTATTTATTATAATTATTTATTTTCAGTTTTAAATTTATTATACTAAACCCATAGTCAGTGTCATAGCTAGGGCCATGAGCGCCCCTGGCAAGATTTGAAATTCGCGCCCTCAAGACTTATCTTCTGGGAAGAGAACGTACACAATAACTTTGAAAGCGTGAATTAAATTATGTATCCATCTAAGCATAAAATTAGTTTTTACTTACTATTATGTAGGAAGGCAAACAAAACAATATGAGTTCGTTCATTTAGGCATTAGAGAATCTGTTAAGAGTTTCCTTTTTTGGCTTTAACCGAGGACAATTCGTCAGTAATATGGTCTACATTAGCATTTTATAATGATATACTCAATACTCAATCGATAGTATAGGAAGATTACTCAAACGTTCTGACCAATCTGCAATGGTAAATAATTTTTTTTTTAATTTTATCTTTCACAGCTGGCAAAAGTCACAGACAGTGTCAACGCTAAGCGAAGTGTAATCCCCATATGGGAATAACTGGTCACTAAGCCATATTCTTCGTGAGCTTCTTGGTGTAGTGGTAAGTCCGTTGGACTACTATGCAATGCTGCCCGGGTTCAATCCCAGCCCAAGGCCCAACACCTACAAAAAAAGCTTTTTCACGGTGCCACCTCTTTCGAATGTCTGACAAGCAATCAAAGAGTCACGATTGAGCTTCTCAACTCGCCGTTCGGAGTCGGCAAAAAACTGTAGGTCCCTTTCATTCGTGCAAAAATATAACACGCACACACAAATGGTTGCGAGAAGCAGGCCCGGGCTCAGTCCGAGCTGTAGCGCCACCTTAATAAGCCATATTCTTCAAGGGAATTAAGAAGTGCAATTTAATCTGTATTTTTTAGATCAGGCAATAATGATTCTATTTGCTGTTTGTAGCTTTCAATCTCTAAACATAGCTCGTTAACATTTAAATAATGTATTGTATCTGGAGATTACTGATCATTGTATGGCAGGTTTTGGTGGTAGATAATATGTCAAATAAACTTATAAATGACATTAGTTCCCCTAACTTAGTAAATAAAATTGATTTTAGAAAGCTTAAAACTAAATTGACTTTTGAAACTTGGGAAGAAGTACTCGCGGAAGGTAATGTTTTAAAATCATATGATCTTTTTATTAAATCCTTATGCAGCCATATATCTAGCTGTACTTTCACATTTAACCCCAAAAAGTCGAAAAAAGGCTTAAGCCTTGGATAAAAACTTACTTATTAAATAAAGTGAAGAAGAAAAACAAACTGAGAATAAAATGTCGGAGATCCCCAACTAACTATTGTTTAAATCAAAAATATAAAAAAATCTGTTCAGAACTAAAGAGCGAAATTCCCATCTATCGAGAAAGTTATTACAATTGCAAATTTAACTCTGTTAAAGGTAATATAAGAAACGAATGGCAGATAGTCAATGACATTCTTAATAAAACAGCAGTCTTCAAAAGGCCTTCTGCGGTAATTTATAACGGTCATGTGGTTTCTGATAAGCCGGCAATTGCTAACGCTTTCAATAATTATTTTACCACGATATCGGAGAGTATTCATCCGATACATATCTATCCACCATGTACTGTTTGTAGACCTTCATGTAATCCTGGTGAATCCTTGCAGAGACACAGTTTCTATTTCGAGCCGATAACTGGTTTGGAACTCCTAAAAGTAATTGGTTCGTTGAAAAATTCGAATTCTTCTGGGTTTGATGGCTTATCAAATTCATTTCTGAAAAATATCGCTTGCTATATAGTTGATGTTCTGACGATTATTTTCAATAACAGCATTTTTTCTGGAGCTCTTCCTGAAGCCTTAAAATGTGCCGATGTTTTACTACTATTCAAAAAAGGGTCTGCTGATGTATTGAGTAATGAGTAATTACAGACCTATCTCACTTTTGTCTTCGATAAGCAAAATTTTTGAAAAAGTGGTAAAAAACAGGATGATTCATTTTTTGAATAAAACTAATTTTTTTAGTTCTGTTCAATTCGGTTTTCGAGAAGGCAGATCAACAGAAGATGCTCTGTTACATTTTTGCTCTCAGGTTTTTGTCAATCTAGATAAAAAGAAGTGTGCAGCTGCATTGTTCGTCGATATTACTAAAGCTTTCGACATGGTAAACCACGATATATTGCTACGTAAAATGGAAATTGCTGGCTTTCGGGGCTTTATCTGTGAGTGGTTTAGATCTTACCTTAGAAATAGGTCTCAAAGAGTAAAAATTGACGTTACCAGAAGCGAAGTCAAGTTCCTTAATATTGGTGTACCTCAGGGTTCTGTCTTGGGACCAATACTCTTTCTGATTTTTATCAATTCATTGTTTAGTTTACCGTTCAAAGGATTATTGACAGCATTTGCTGATGATGTAGGTTTTGTTTATGGTTCAGAAAGTGCATTGAATCTCACATCAGATATCAATTTTGATCTTAACTTATTACGAATCTGGTTTGCAGAGCATAAATTGGTAATAAGCTCAAAAACCAAAGTTATGTTTTTTAATTTTGTAACACCTAAAAGTTTTGAACCCAAGGTTTACTTTCACGCAACCGACTGCAAAAAATTTAGATTATCTTATTGCACTTATAATTCAAGTTTATCCGCGTCTACTTTTTGTAGTTGCCTCAGCTGTAGCGATAATTGTTTTCAGATTGAAAATGTTAGCGAATTTAAATATTTGGGCCTTACCATTGACTCTAGAATGAGTTTTGATATTCATATTGAAAATATGAGAAACTATTTTCGCGGCACAATCCGAAATTTTTATTTTCTGCGTAAAACTTGCTCTGTTGAACTATTGTTAAAGATATACTTTGGCATATTTCATTCTAGATTACAATATGGGATTATCTGCTGGGGAGGAGCTTACTTGAATAAAATTCAGCCTCTTTTTTCACTTCAAAAACACATTTTGAAAAAAATATATCGAAAATCACGTTTATACTCTAGTTTTCCATTGTTTAAAGATTTGAGAATTCTTCCAGTGCGCCACTTATACTGCTATAAAGTGCTAAACATTTATTTTAAAAGGTCAGGGAATCTTAATTTTAGACTAGTCAACAATTATAGTTTGCGTGGCAACTTTTTAAATCAGCTATCTGTACCTGACTTTCGTACAACCGCGTTCCGTAACTTTTATACTGTTCTCTCGTGTCGTTTATTTAATCAACTTCCATTTTCTATTGGAGCACTTCCACATCAATATGCATTATGGCTATTTTCCTTTGATCCTCAAAGTATTGAATCTCTACTTCAAGTTCTTGTTTGATATTTTGGTGAAATACTTCGTTTTCATTATTATTGTTATAATTTTTAAGGCACCTTCAAAATTTCCTTTCAAATATTTGATTAAATTCTTTTTTTTGGGTCACCCCACCCATTTTTTCTATATTATTTAAGTTTCAATTTATGTAATAGCTTTGAAGTGGCATTAACTCTATTTTTTTTAAATATTTATGTCACTGTTATTTCTCCATGAAGTTTATCTCATCATCAAAGATTGTAATTTAATTATTGAAATGGATTATAAGAAATAATACAAATAATAATAATAATAAAAAAATAATAATAATGTATTTCAATGCGAGATCAGCTGCGGATTTCTTTAGTTCTTCAGTGGAGGTTTCGTGTAACAAAAGTCGTATTAGGAAACCGAAATCAGAAGCTACGGTAACTAAACTTTGAAATCTCCATCCCATTTCCCGAATAGGTTTGTCTAGTGCCATTAAAGCTTTTTGAAGTGGAGTGATTGTGGTCGCATCATCCTTGGCCATTTCGTCAAACATTGTTTTAACGTTTTGTTTACGCTTTCTAGAAAGTCCCGGTTTTATCGATAGCTCGTTTGATTTTCTGATATTTTGCTGAATTAAAACAAAGCTCTATTTGATTTTTCTGAAATCATTCAAAATATCCACAATCTCCTGCACAGTGCTCTGATGCAACGTCAATGGAAAAGTGTTTTTTCCTGTTAAATGCGATTAACGTTGTCAATACTTCTAAGATGATCCCATACGATCTAAACAAACAAACTCGAAATTTTAGCTGAAGTTACAGAATCAGCTGTATATGTCCTTCTTTCATCTGTTCCTTTTGCAATGGTATATAATGTTTTTTTTATTTCCGCCCTTCTGAGGGTTGCACTCCTGGTAGCCGCCTGCCTGGCCAACCACTAGCTAGACATAGTAGAAGATGCCTTATCGCCTTCACAGTCACAAAAATATTCTAATCGCCAGATTTTGACATTTGTGGCGAATCAGTTTCAGTCGATTCGCCAACGATAATACAAATAAATTTCATTCGTTACTGTTCTGACGTTTGAGGCGAACAAGTTGCTAGCGATTCGCCAACCATAGTTGCAAATACCTAGTCACATTCGCCAAATTTTGTGTACGACTCGCCAATCATAATAGGCCCCAAAGCTAGAAAAACACGTCACATTAATAATTGAATTTTCTGTTAAGTAAATCAATGCAATAGATGAGACGTAAAACCAACCAACCTTTAATATAGGCGCGTTTTTTTTCAAATCTATATAGATTTCGAAAAAGCTTTCCATACAATAATAAGACTGGATAATTATCCAGGCTAAGGTTTTGTTGTATTTTACATTGAAAACATGTTGCGGAAACATGTTTAGCCTATATAGGTTTGAAAAAAAACACGCCTTATGTAGTTAGTAAGCTTACCTTTGCGGTGATTAGGAAGCTTTCGCTCAACTTTTAATCCACATTTGGAACATGTTGAGATAGCATTGGTTCCTATGGTACTATGACCTTGATGTCTTCCAAGAAATTGCGTTACAGGATCATGCGTCTATTGACTTCGTAACCTTAAACCTAAACAGCAAAATTGTAGACTCAGTTGTCAGACAATCTTGCACGATACCACTCTTTGTATGTCTGCGATGCATTCAAAGAAAGAA
This sequence comes from Brachyopa scutellaris, assembly GCA_949775065.1. Lineage (NCBI taxonomy): Eukaryota > Metazoa > Arthropoda > Insecta > Diptera > Syrphidae > Brachyopa > Brachyopa scutellaris. The sequence continues at coordinate 117,605,778 of OX459113.1, forward strand.
ATCCCTCTGCTTTTTTTTTATAATCTAGACACGCTAAAGGGGATATGAACACCCTTATAATGTTTACACACAGCGCGAGCACATGAAGAACAAGTACGAGAGACAGACAGATCGGTGTAATGATAGGAAAAATGAATCTCATATATTAGGTTTCAATTCAACTAACTCTATGGGTGTATCGCGACATCATCAAAGGGGTAGCAAAGACCACCATAGGCTACCAGCCACCACCCAAAAAGAGCCCTTGATATGATGATGAATGCGTGCGTCTGAAAAAAGTGACAGAAAATGCACACGTGCAAGCGCTGCAACGCAAAACAAGGACAGCGAGAGAAGAGTATCGAGCCAGAAGAAGCGAGGAAAAGAAGATCCTGCGTAAGAAGAAAAGGGCCCACGCAGTCTCCCAGCTCAAGGATATCGGAGAATCCCGCGATAGGAACAACATCCGGATGTTTTTTAGGAAAGCCAAGCAACTGGCAGCAGGCTTCAAACCCGGAACGCAGGCTCTTCGAAACTGTGAAGGAAACCTAGTCACCGAAGCGCAGGGAATAGTAGATGTGTTTAAGCAGCACTTCCAGCAGCTACTTAATGGGCATCAGATAGTGAGAGTGATAGGGCAAGAAGAGAACCCGTATCCAGTCAACGAAGAATCCATCCTCTCTCCTAGTTTTGAAGAGGTCGGCTCAGCTATCAAAAAGCTGAAGAACAACAAGGCCGCCGGCTCTGATGGTCTACCAGCAGAGCTTTTCAAACATGGTGGTGATGCTTTGGTGGGGTGCATGCACCAAGTCATCAGCCAAGCATGGGTGGATGAAGCTATGCCCGATGACTGGAGTATCAGCTCTATATGCCCCATCTTCAAAAAAGGCGATCCTATGTCTTGTGAGAACTACCGAGGCATATCCCCGCTTAATGTCGCATATAAGATTCTATCCAACGTACTATTTGAACGTCTGAAACCTTTCTGCAGCACACTAATCGGTACGTACCAGTGTGGCTTCCGGCCCGATCGAGCCGCATATGATAGAATTCATCGTCTTGAGCTCTACAAGGCGATGGCCGAATTCGGGATCCCGGCTAAACTGATCCAGCTATGCCGCGTGACGCTGGACATTACGCGGTGCAACGTGCAATTCGGAAGCAGTTCCTCCGAACTATTCCAAACATGCACCGAATTTCGGCAAGGAGATGCGTTGTCATGTGATTTCTTCAATCTTGTGCTGGAACAGATAGTGCGCAGAGCAGGTGTGAACACGGAAGGCACTATCTTTCACAAATCTCTCTAGCTACTAGGATACGCGGACGACATCGACATCATCGGTCGCTCCCAGCGCGCCGTCTTAGAGGCTTTTACGGCAATTGAAGAACAGGCGAAACGAGTTGGCCTTGAAGTGAATGAGGACGAAACCAAGTACATGTTGTCAACAAACAAAGAAACATCTGTCCACCGCCTAGGACAAAACGTAACTGTTGGCAGCAGTAACTTCGAAGTGGTTAAGGAGTTTACTTACCTCGGAGTAAACATCAACTCCACGAATGACACCTTAGTGGAGATTTGACGAAGACTTACCCTAAGAAACCGCTGCTACTTCGGTTTGGCAAAACAAATGGGTTCAAAACTCCTAACTCGGAAGACGAAATGCATGCCCCACAAAACATTGATCCTGCCAGTTCTGCTGTATGAAGCCGAGTGTTGGACGATAAGCAGGAAAGCAGAGCAGATTTTGAACACTTTCGAGAGAAAAATTCTTCGTCGGATATTCGTTCCCGTATGCGAGGAGGGCGAATGGAGGAGAAGATACAATCGCGAACTTTATGAGCTGTACCAAGATGTGGATGTAGTCCGAAAAGCCAAAACACGTCGACTACACTGGCTCGGCCACATCGAGCGAATGCACAACAATGCTTCAGCAAAGAGAATCTTCGAATCACAGCTCCCAGGTTCGAGACGAAAAGGAAGACCGAACCTCCGGTTTAAGGACCAAGCTACCGCGGATGCCAGTGCGCTTGGTCTAGACAACTCGAAGCAGCGTGCCCGGGATCGAAGAGAGTGGAAGGCTGCCCTGTCTCAGGCAAAGAAGTAAATCTATGGGTGGTGTCCAGGGCAACTGGAGAGTTTTTTTTTTGTGTATTATTGCAAGCCATCACATAAAATTGATAAGATTATAGCACATGTATTTCGCAGTAATATTATCTTGAAATTGTTATCTTTTATAAATGATAAACGGTCAGTACCTATATATACAATTGTTTTCAATTATTTCATTTACAGTATTTATATTTAATAACATTTCAACGCACAATAAACTAAACGTACCCATTGCGTACAAAAAAGTCAAAAGAATTATTAAGAAGAACAATTTTAGGTAGGTTTAAAAAATATAAAGTGAAACTGTTTATCAATTGTGTCGCCGATTTAATTGTCATTCTGTGATCCAATCAATGTGTGTTGGATTATACGCGCTGTCCTGTTATTGCAGATTAACAGACAGCAATCAACTGAGACGACTAATATTTTATTCTACTTTTATATTCTAAATTCGCGTTCTTTCATAGCAGTGGGTACATAGATGTATGGTGATCCGGATACAAATTTAGTTAGCAAATTGTTTTTCACATTAGCTCTATTTACTCAATGGATTTTTCATATATAAAATGTATCAGTCACTTCAGTGCATACATGTTCTTTCAAATTCAAATCACAATCCTGAAAACCGAAATCCCAAGATCCCGAAAATTCAAAATCCCGAGAACCCAAAATTCCGAAAACCCAAAATCCCGAAAATTCAAAATCCCGAAAACCCAAAATTCCGAAAAATTATATAAAATGCAATATTTGCTCAAATTTTTAATTTTATATAATTTTTTGGTAACTTTTTTAAATTTTTAAATAAACAAGTGTTCCCCGTTGGATTTAGTGTTGTAATATTTTACAATTCGCAATGTGCATTCAGTTGTGTTGATCTTATTCAGTGTGATAGCTGATAGATAAGATTCTAGTTTCAGTTATTTGAAATAAGCCAGTGAATATCTTAATACCAAGTGAGTTGTAATTCCATACCTTTATAATTAAAAACTTCAAACAGAACAAAGCATAACAAAAAAGAACAACGTGGCATCGGCGCGTCGCGAATTATGATTTTAGATTTTAGGGAATCATTAAACAATGGTTTAACAAACGACAAGTTTCCAATATAAGTTTCTTTCTTTCAATTAAACACAAAATTTATAATAAACCAACGAATAAAACTCTTCACATAGACGACACGTTACGCACTGCACTAGACTAATTACCAACTTACATAATTTTACTTGGAACATACCTAATTCAAAACAAACAAAAACAAACTGTAAAAGCATAACGCTAGACAAGTGCAAAGCACCCGCTCTTGTTAACATCGCATCAATCGGCCATTCCTGTTGATATACAGTGTTGTGCAAAACAAACGCAATAAAACTCTGTTTTGGCGTTCTGTTGCTATAACTTTTTTTTTCAATTGAATTTCGAACTAATTTATAATAGGTATTCAATTAACTCTATAATTGCTACAAAAAGGTATGTAATTGAAAACAATAACAATAAAAAATAAAGTACAAAAACAAATATCCATAACACATGACAGTGTGCAAAACTAACGCAACACCTTCCTGTTCTGCAATAGACAACACAATACAAGGAACTAACTGTACTTTTTACAGTTTGCAAAATGCTTCTCAATGTTTAAGAACTTGAATCCTTAAAATTTGCATTATTTAAATTTAGATCCTTTTAGTTAGTGCAGTTTTCATCATGGCTCGAACAAATTTGAGCGACCATTTAAAAACAAAAAAAATTGAAGATTATTTATTTATTATTTGTTGCTAAAAAATATAGCACTTATAGATCTATTGTATGCTAATTAGAAAAAAAATATAAAGCAACAGGTAGAGTCCTTACCAGTGCATTCAGGCGCACTACCTCGTAAAATGACGTGCAGAAGAATCTGCAGTATAATTAAAAAAGATACATTTCTGAGTTTGCAAGAAATTGTGAGTGGACTGGAACTTAATTTGCATTCAACCACAGTCCGGAGACGTTGCCATGGAACACGACCTTGGGAGCCACAGGCCAGCTAAAAATCTATTTGGGATACTCAAACGGCGAGTCACAGGGCAACGATTCCAAAATAAACTGGAGCTACTGACAAGGTTAAAAAAGGGGTGGGAAAACATACCCCAAAGCTAAATTAATAATTTGATATCATCCATGAACCACAAATGTGCCGAGATTATTCAAAATAAGGGGCAATACACAAAGTACTGCATATGTGCTTTAGTTTTGCACAGGCATATTGTGATGTTTTTTTGTTTTATGTTTTTTTTTAATAAATGAATTATTATTATTATGTTAAAAGTTTACAAATATAGTTCCACAAAAAAAAAATGTTTCTAAAATAAATAAATCGGAACAAATTCGCTTCTAAATGCTGTTGCTGAGTTTGTTGCGTTTGTTTTGCACAACCCTGTACATATAACTCGCGCGGCTTAAAGTTTTCGGCGTTCACACATTGGCATACATACATATGTACATATTTTCACTGATTGCTCTTTTAGGTGAAGACCATATCTATGTGAAAACATGTATACTGAAAATAATTTTATACCGAAGTTATTAAAGAAAACTAATTGAAAAAATGTACGCGGAACGTAACGAGCGTTCTGAAATGAGTTTTTTAATGGATTGCGTTCGATATGAACTTGTATTACATAGATACGAGTATTGATTTGTTATAGATCGTTCCTTGAATGTTTTTTGTCAATAAGATCTGAACTGTTTTCCTATGTTTTATTTATTTGAAGTTTGTTATTTTGTTAAATTTTCTTCTAATTTTTTTTTTTTCAAAAAAAATTTTATTTTCCGTTGCGGGATTTTCGAGATTTCAGATTTTCGGGATTTTGGATTTTCGGGACTTTGGATTTTCGTGATTTTGGAATTTCAGGATTTTGGATTTTCGTGACTTTAGATTTGCGCAATTTTGGAATTTCGCGATTTTGGATTTTCGGTATTTCAGATTTTTGGGACTTTGGATTTTCGCGATTTTGGATTTTCGGTATTTGAGATTTTCGGGTTTTCGGGACTTTAGATTTTCGGGATTTTGAATTTTCGGGATTTTGGGTTCTCGTGACTTTGGATTTTCGCGATTTTGGAATTTCGAGATTTTAGATTTTCAGGATTTTGGATTTTCGGTTTTCGGGACTTTGGATTTTGGAATTTCGGGATTTTCGGGATTTTGGGTCTTTGGATTTTCGCGTTTTTAGATTTTCGGGATTTTGGATTTTCGGGATTTTAGATTTTCGGGATTTTGGGTTTTCGGGATTTTGGATTTTGGTTTTCGGGACTTTGGATTTTCGCAATTTTGGAATTTCGAGATTTTAGATTTTCGGGATTTTGGATTTTCGGTTTTCGGGACTTTGGATTTTCGGGATTTTGGGTTTTTGGATTTTCGCGTTTTTAGATTTTCGGGATTTTAGATTTTCGGGATTTTGGAATCTCGTGATTGTGGATTTTCGGGATTTTAGATTTTTGGGATTTTGCGTTTTCGTGACTTTGAATTTTCGCGATTTTGGAGTTTCGGGATTTTCGACTTTCGGGATTTTAGATTTTTGAGATTTTGGATTTTCGCGATTTCAGATTTTCTGAATTTTGGATATTCGGGATTTTGGGTTTCCGGGATTTTAGATTTTTGGGATTTTGCGTTTTCGTGACTTTGGATTGTCGTGATTTTGGAGTTTCGGGATTTTGGATTTTCGGGATTTTGGATTTTCGGGACTTTGGATTTTCGCGATTTTGGAATTTCGGGATTTTGGAGTTTCGGGATTTTAAATTTTGGATTTTCGGGATTTTGAGTTTTTGGGATTTTCGGGATTTTGGGTTTTAGGATTTTAGAATTTCGGGATTATGGTTTTCAGGATTCTGCCTGACTCCCACTTTCAAATGCATCGTTCTTAAATAATTACTGATATCTCTGTATGATAATTGTAGTTAGTAAATAGGACATTACAATATATCATGTACATATAGGTATATAAAAATCCAAACAAACTTGACTAACCTTAAACTGTTTTCTCTTTACAGATCATGCGCTGTATAAAATGCTAATCAACATACTGCATTCAATTATTATAAGCATTATTCATTTATTAAAAAAAGAGAAAAGCAACTTACAAAAATTAACAATGTCTATGACACGTGTTTTGTCCCCTGTACTCAATAAAATTTGGTGGTTTAGAAGCCATCCACCTTCTGTCAACACAATCGATGAGATCGATAACAGAACCAATGATCGGCCCGCATTTAATTCAATATTTGTCATGAGCCAAGTCTATTGTTTTGAGATGGAGCGTCTAAAGACATTCGACGAGTGGCCGATCAATTACATCCATAAGGATGTGCTGGCCCGTACTGGTATGTTCTACACTCGTGAAAGTGATAAAGTGAAATGCTACTTCTGTACGGTGGAAATCGGCCGGTGGGAGGAATCTGATAATCCAGTTAGCGAACATATAAAATGGTCACCTAATTGCCCATTGCTACGACGAGGAATGACAAATAATGTGCCCATAAATGCCGATGCACTAGAAACTATCCTGCCGCCTACCAGCTATGATGTTTACGGCTCTAACGTATTGACAGAACTGCGCCCCACTGCTAGCCCTGAAAGTTCGATATCGTCCAGCAGCGCTTTAACGTCATCACCTAGTGTGTCGTCTAGATATCAAATGGCATATCCAGAGTTTGCTATTGAAGCAGTACGATATCGGTCTTTTGCCGAGTGGCCACGTACAATGAAACAGAGACCGCAAGAGCTCGCCGAGGCGGGATTCTTCTATGCCAGCATTGGTGATCGTGTGAATTGCTTTAGCTGTGGTGGTGGCCTGAAAGGCTGGGATGAGAATGATGAACCTTGGGAACAGCATGCCCAGTGGTGGGGCAAGTGTCGTTTTTTAAAGCTGATGAAGGGTCAGGCATATATTGATGCAGTGATAGCGAAGTATAAGTTGGCAGCTGACACAATTCAAGAGGATTTGAGCGCTCCTAGTGATGTAGGGGAAGTTCAAGAATGTGGAATCCAAACAGAAGGGCAACAACAAAATAATTGTTTAATAACAACGACGTTAGCAGTTGATTTGCTACAGCGAAGTGATAGTAACTCTTTGACCGAAAAAAGAACCATTCGAGAGGAAAAGCTTTGTAAAATATGTTATACTGCTGAATATAATACGGCGTTTTTGCCATGCGGCCATGTAGTCGCATGTGTCAAGTGTGCGTCTTCAGTTACCAAATGTCCAATGTGTAGAAAACCATTTACAGATTTAATGCGTGTATATTTTTCATAAAGATATTATTGGTTGATCCTCAATCAGCAGCACTGCCACACGTTAACTACACCGCGTGTCTCCACGAGACATTTCTGATGGCAGAATTTTATTGAAAGAGAAAAAAGATAATTGGGATTCGTTGGGGTCAAATTGAACCTTTTTTGATGGCAGGATCTGCCTTTTTGAAAATCGTCGAAATTTGACCCTTTTTGGGCCCTTTCTGTAAATTGGGAAACAATCGACACACTCAACCGAAATTCATTCACTTCTTTTAGCAGACATTCTCACCGATAGCAATCACACATGTGCACTAACCTGATTTCTATCTATGTATGTATTTGCCAACGTCGATTTGTAAATTTCCCCTGTAAACAGACACATTCAAATAGTTGTTGCCTTTCGTTTGTCATACTTCTACTATTGTAAATATTAAAAAAAACCTGCCAATCCATGCTATCCGCATTAAATGTTCTGGAAGATGACGAGTAAGAGGAGCGGGTCCCTAACTCGAATTTAATTCAGAAGTTTAGGGCTTTCATTCCTAACAATTAGGTTTTCCAAATCATAACTTTTTGTACAAATACTTTTCTTGTTTCTTTTGTTTTTGTTACTTTATTTTTAAATGAATTGCTTTTATTATTTATTATTATTTTTAAATGAACTGATTTGTTTGTTTTGTTTAAAAGTGTTTTATACTCGTATATGCATAAGATTTATATATGTTATTTTTAAGCAACTGAACTACAAATAAAATAAAATTAATTTAATAGTACTTATTCTACCCCCGTCTTATTCTTTCATTTTATATGGGACCCCTTTTTTTCGCCAGGTACCCCTTTTTTCCGGAAATTTTCAGAGGTATACCTGATTCTGCCATCAGAAATGTCTCGTGGAGACAAATTTTTAGCATCAGTGAAATGCCATGGCGTTCATTATTGCAAAGTTGCGTAAGCTGATGCGCAAACGTCAACGAAAAAAGCATCAAGAAAATTGCAGATGCTGTCGACGATTTTGATGGGTGATGAAACGGAAAAGTAAATAAATTACATGTTTTGATTAATAAAATAGGGTTTTATAAAAATAATACTTATTTGATAATTGTTGGAATACTTCGTTTTTCTGAATTCTGTTTAGTAACATATTTCTTATTTTAGTGTGCATCCTCTTTCATTTTAACATTTTCAACGAACTATTATCGATGTTACGGGTCATTATTATCAATTAAAACTTTTCTTAGAAAAATTTCAAATGCGTAAAATACGTTCTGAACGTCAAGAAAAAAAATTGTATCAGTTTTAGGGGGGTTCACATTTTCAAACATGTTTGACAAGCATGGCAGGATAAATGTTTGATGGATGGAAAGCATTAGCGTTCACATTTGTCAAACTTGCTGTCAAACATCAGTTCTCATTCGAATATCAACTATTGCGGAGGTTTTAATCGCAACTCTCGTAATCAACGAAATTTTGGAAGAAGAAGAACAAAGGCGAACAGAATAAGAGGAAGCGTATTTGGACTAAGGAATAGTTAAAAAATCGCCTAAAATGTTCATATGCTCTTTTATTTTTTTAATTTTTTTTATATTCTTCACTTTCTTCTACGAGTATTTTATTAAAAAAAAATGATGCGAATGTATCCAACAGTCCCGAGCTATGTGTAAACATCACGCGGATGGGGTGTGTAGCTCCACTTTATTGGAAAGAAAGTTAATAATAACTAGTCCATGTTCGATAAAATTCAAGCCAATCTCATATATACTTATCGAACCCACTCCATTCGCAGCAGTCGACGCCAGGAAACGAACCTGGGACCCCTAAACTCAGTTGTATACTGCGCCCGGCCGCGGTTATAAAAACTTTTCATCCAAGTTCTGACATAAATAATATCAGCTTGTAGGTACATTTATGTACATAACATACGAACTCTGTTTTGTCATCTCATCACGAATAAGAAAATTAGAAAAGAAAAAAAAAAACCGCCTCATCTATCTTCTATACATGTACAGTGGCGAGCATATAAATAGGGAAAAACCACCAAAGACAGTAATTTATGTGTGTTTTGTTAAAACTTTAAACAACTGGAAAACTATCAATTTTATTTTTTTAGCAGTATACATTTTAGGTGTAATATTATTAGGTATCTTATAACATCAGTTACAGGAAAAATTGAACTGATGAGGAAAAATTCTTATTTCTTGGAGAACTTTAAAACGCCATTTATATGTTCTTTCGCAAACGGAATTGTAGCCTTGCGATTTTCTTACTTATAATCGGCTTTTTCTTAATCCAAACAAATCCGCTTAGTGACGTCGTACTCTGTGTACACTCACATTCAAGTTTTCTTGTGCCGAAATTTCGACGTGAATGTCAACAGCGGCCCTGAAACGACCCTTTTCAGAAAGGCGCTGCATCATCCAATCAACACGCGGTGTAGTTTTTCGTGGTCTGGGAGCGCGTGGTTTATTAAAACTGCTACCATAGTGTTAGACCTGTTCCAAAACTCGATGAAAAACATTATTTGATATATTTAAATGTTTCGATATTGCAGGGAGCGTAATATCTTCACAGCTTAATCGACAAATTTCTCGCCGCTGTTCAGCCGTTATGTGTTTGCCCCGTCCCATTCCTATAACATCACAAATCGAGTTATTATGACTAGACAATAACAAAGCAATATTTATATAAACATTACATACTGAAAATTAAACATTTTCACACAGAAGTTGAGTACGAACTGAAAACAATATAATTTCCCTATTTATGTGCTCGTACCAATTTAACACTTGGCACGGTATTTTGTATCTGTACCGTGAAACGTAGACCAAGATATGTTATGCATGTTACAGTTACATAGTTCTAAAAAATCTGTTTTGAGGATAAACTTTGCATTTTAGCCAAGCTATTTCCTTAAGTGCCGGTATATGGTGATTTGAACTATTTTGACTGAATTTTCCTATTTATATGATCGCCACTGTATGTATGTATGTATGTAGGTAATTAAAACGCTAGCTCAAGAGTTTGTGATTCCTCCTGAGAGTTTATTTCTGCACCGATTTCAATGATTCTAACACTGATTGAAGGCTTCATCGGTATAAATAATTTTGAAAAAAGCATATGAATGAAGTTATTATAGGAAAACATTATTTCAACGTAACTACATTCACAAATGAGGTGTCTAAAGAAAATAATGTCTTGGAGCAAAGATGAAATGCACTCTGATTTTATAAATATAAACAATTTGTTTACACTTAATCCTAATATTTATCAGGATCTCTATCACGAAAAGTAGCTCTTATTTTTTGGAACAAGTTGCCACTAGGACACTAGAGGACACTAGGACACTAGGACACTACATGCGAGATTGTTAATAATATTTATAAACTAAAAATCCAAATCACTGCTCTAGAAAATCCTCTTTCTTTTGACATCGCGTTTGTTAAGATTGGTTGAGTGGGAGAGCCGCAAATGGTGATAATGATTGCAGAACATACTCACACACGAACACTGCCCGACTGCTGGCAGTGGTCTCCAGTGAAGAAAATTGTGGGCGATGCTTTGAATAATTGTTTTGAACATTGCTCAGCTTCAGGACAACGCAGGAGGATGTTTTATATCTCAAATGAATCAGGGACAAATTTACTAATTTCACCTATTTTTTTGTTTTCAATCTGATAAGCCATTATTGAGTTAGGGCTATATAACTATAATTCCCCCCCCCCCCCCCCCCCCCCCCCCAATATGCAGTATTTTCATCACTATTTTCTGAAAACCATGCTATTTTCCGGGATAAAAAGTGTATATATATAAAAGTTGACCAGGAACATAGGCAATGACTATGTCAATATTTCATCGCGCTGCTGTGAAATTTGAGTTACAAATTTCGTAACCGATCGAAATTCCATCCCCGAAATCGCGGAATTACTCCACTAGAAATTTTTCTAACGCGCGCTTAGATGTTTACACATCAAAAAAATCAGTCCAAGCCTTTTCTTACATTTAGTTTACAAAAAAAAAAAAACCTATTTTCTATGTAAAATGAATTGAAACATAATTGTTACAATATATATTTGTATACAATGTGGCGTATACGTAATTATTTTTATTCTTTTTTAATTGTTCGCTTTCTCCGACGCTTTTTCTTTCTCTGGGCGTTTTTACGATACCTTGGATGCAATTGTTTTGGGCCAGTTTATTTTTCACTTCTTTTCTTTTAATCAATACCTATAATAATTTGCTGAAGACAGAAAAAAGGACCTACGAGTTACCAAGATATAGCGATGATAAAGTGCTCAAAATATTCATGAGGCTATAAAATACGTTAGGCAGCCAACCTGGCAAAGCGAATGATGCAGAGTTTCTATTTTTGGTATGTACTTTTAGGATCAAGTCTTAGGCCCGAGACGATGAGCTGAAAAATGTCACACAGTGTAATAATGAAAACCGCATTTACATAAATCCGTTTAGTGGTTCTCGAGATTGTCCTGTACATACAGAAATACACATTTTGTGGAATTCCTTTTATACTATGTACAGATATACAAAAGTAAATGCAGAGTGCATTTGAGCAGCATTTATTTGATAGCTGCGCCTTGCGCAGATGCACTTGCCCCTTGCTTTTGCACAAACTACTGCATTTTAGAACTTTTTGTTTTGCCGTAAATTTTGTTTATGCGTTTGCCACCCTCCTGCTTTGCATATTTTTCACAACAAGTGCGTTTACGAATTCGCCCTTAATAACAGCGGTCCAATATAGTCATACAACTAAACTGACAAAGTTTTCAAATCATTTTCAGAAAGCGCAGTACAGTAAGTAAAGACCCCCCGCAAAAGTTGTAGTAAGCTAAGTTATCAACTGAAAAAATGCTTGATTAGATATTATGTATTACGTTTGTATATTCTTTGTTTATTTATGTTAGGTACCACGATTAGATTTTACGCCTTTCAAAATATTGAAATTATAAAGAAAACATTTTTATCTGCATTTGAAATCAAACAAAGGAAAATAATTTATTGAGAGCAATAAATTGGCTTTGTTTTCTAAATTCTTTACATACATACATATGTATGTCGTTAAATAAACTAGTAAAAATACTACACCATAGAACTTCAATGGAAATTGATTTCAAGTTGTTCTTATAAATTTAGAAAAGAAGGAATGAATTCATTGGCGCCCGTAAACGAGTCTTCTTTTCATGAACAAACGCCTACGCATGTAGTCAAACATTTGGCAATAAGTGGGAACTGAAAGATGGGCTTTTGGATGTACACTGTCGTGGTACGCCTTATACTTATAGAGTAGTAGTGAGTACCCTGGCCAGCATTAAGTAAAGCCTACACTATAACTAAACTCACCAGAGTCCAAAGAAGTGCAGGGATTGGTGACACCGTACCGGTGCACCACGGTGCCATGCGGTCAAGTCCGACCGAATTGTTAAACGTGATCGTCCGTTGACCTATGCATCAAGTAATTCGTTTCTTGCAGTGCGGTAAGACTCCGGTAATCTAATCAGGGTATCCTCAAAGACATATTGTCACAGAGAGAACTCGCCCTGACGACTACACTTCGCCCAAACATGATTTCAATAAATCTATTCAAGTCTTTTTTCCGACCAGAATGGAATGGAAGCACCTCGAAACTCCAAATAATGATCATTAACTCTACATATCTACTGCAGATAACAGTTCATATGAGCTTTGGTTGATAAATGAGTACACACGGAACACGGGTATCGACTGTACCTTAACCAAGTATTATCAAATCATTGAATGTAGCGCGATAAGTGTTTATATGTGTTTTTTTTTATCGTATATAAATACTCTTCAACACTTTTTTAGTTACAGTTGGAAAAAGACGTAAAACAACCAATCCTTAGTACAGGTAGACCTCACTTAACACGGTGGTAACGTTCCTGAAAAATATCGTGTTAAAAAATCGTGAAAAAGAGTAGTTACGTTCCATAATCTCAAAAAAAAAAAAATCCAAAAATATTTTGTTTTTACTTTTTAGATTATTTTTACTTTAAACTTTAATTAACCTACATTAAAGGGTTACCAGACGTCCCTTTTTAGGGGGAGCAGTCCCCCTTTTTCATACCAAAATTATGTTTGTCCCCCCCCCCTATACAAACCTCTGTCCGCCTTATTAAGTAAAATTCAAAAAGAAACAACATTCAATTTAAAACTATTAAAATATTTTCATTATATACAAATTATTTTCGTTCGCGTTTAATTTTAATTTTTTAATTAATTTTTAAAGGAAAAAGTAATTTATTCTTGTTGTTTTGTTTCTCATTAATTAATTTTAGTTGATAAATTATAATATTTGATTTTTGTGTTTTTTTTTTACAATAAAAAATTGAATGAAACTTTTTTACTTCACTTTTTTTAAGCTGGCGTTATATTTTTGAAAAAAATACAGTCGAACCTCCATAAGTCGAATCGTCACGGGGTCAAATAATGTGTTCGATTTATGAAGTTTTCGAGTTATGGAACACCCAGAAAACAGAGTGCAAATGCTCAGTTGAATTAAAAGATGTGTTTATTGTTGATTGTTTTTTATTTAGACTTTAACTTTATAATATTATTCCTTGACTTTGAAAAAAATCGGTAATTGTTGTTTGAAGTTTACGTTTATTTATAATATTTTTAAAATAATCTTCAATCATGTCGAAATTCTTGTATATGAGTTGAGAAGTCCCTTCACTGGTATCCGGAAAACATCTTATACTTTTAAATGCCGCTCTTAAGCGGCACTTACACGACGCAATATTATTGAACAATACTCCATATTGCGCAGTAATATTGACCGTGTAAGGGCTTTATTGCGCAATAATTTCGGTTTCCGCAATATATTGTGTGATGTTAAAAAATTTTAATATTTTATGGAGATTCTTCAATATATTGCGCAGTATATTCCGTCGTGTAAAGCGAATTGAATTTTTATCTGATTAAATACAAACATGGCGGACCAATGCATTAACAGAAATTATTAAGAAAGAGTTTTTTTTTTATTGAAGTGCATTCAGGTAGTTATTTCTTATTTCCTATTTGTTTAAAATCCGATACTAAAGAATCGTTTTTACACAGCATGTCTTCTTTCAGCAACGACCCGATACAGAATAAACTGCAGGAAGGCAATAATATTGCATGACGGTCAATATTACTGCGCAATACGGAGTATTGTGCAATAATATTGCGTCGTGTAAGGGCCGCTTTACTTCATCTGATTTATGAGGTTACAATAAAAGTGACACGAGCAAACTCAATTGCAAAATGTAGAAGCTACTATGAACTATTACCCCGTTTATATGATAACTCAATGTGCATTGAATCGATGCGCATTGGTTCAATCCGCATAGAAAGGTTGGTGTTTACATGAAATTATTCAAAACCGAATCCAAAATAAACGTGAGAAAATTGAGAGAATTTAATAAACAGCTGACTGATAAACAGCTGAGTTTGGTAAAATAAAAATTAATTAATTAAAAATTGCACTATTGAATTGCCTGACATTAGATGACAGATAAGAGAATGATGAGAGCGCGAGAGAGTAAAATGTTTCAGTGCGATTTGAAAATGTTTATATGATACTTCAATTCGGTTTGAAATTTTCAATGCGGTTTATAAAGAGGAGATATGAAGAGAATTTTCTATGAAAGTAACATGTTGAAACATATCACAAGGTTCGATTTAAAGAGGGATTCGACTTACAGAGAGTCGACTTATGGAGTATAAAATGTGGGGAAACTGAAGTCTTGGTTCTAAGTTCCGAAACTTCAGTTCAAGTAATAGAAAATTCGACTTATGGAGGTTTGACTGTATTTTGTTTCGCGATGTCCCCCTTTTCGTCATTTTGGATCTGGTTATCCTACAGTAGGGAAACCTGGGGACACTTGATCCCTTGGGAGACTTGATCACTGGCTATTACATCGATGTGGGAATGTTTTTGTTTTTACTGCTCACTGGCGACACACTATTTACCATTGGTTAGAAGCGACAAATATTAATTTACAACTCGCGCGCAGATAGCAGTATTGTGGTGACGTGTTTTTCTATTTTTGTTGTCCAATTGTTTTTTTATAAGTATTTTTACTGTTTTTTTTTAACATAGGTGTTGATAATTAATACGAGTTATCTCTGACAATAATCGAAAACGGGTTCATTTAGATAGGTCTTCGAAGGTTTGTTTTTAAAAAAAATATCGATACGTATTAGAAACATTTTCAAAAGAAAATTATGACCCCAGGGTAGATTTGGTCCCTATAATGTAGGGGAGACTTGTTCCCAAGATATTGTGCTTCAATAAGCACAATATTTCGCAGTTTTTCGAAAATATACGCTTATGATGAAAAAGTTTAAATTTGCGGGCAGAATCTATATGGAACATTGACGAGACTAGGCTAACTGCAGTCCATAAACCAAAGAGTGGTTGCTACCAAGGGGAAAAAACAAGTAAACAAAATGACGTCAGGTGAGCGCGGTGAACTGGAAACTGCATGCTGTGCTATACCTGAATGCAATGGGGAACTATCTTCCCCCTTTATGATCTTCCTGCATAAAAATTTGCAGAGCCGTATGCTGTATCCTCCCATAATTAAGTCTGCCCTAAGTCCGGATCAAGTCTCCCTGAATGGGGGACACTTGGTTATTTTGGAGAGTTTTAGAAAAACGGCAAAAAATATATTTTATCTTACATACTTTCTTAATTAAACTGTACAATATGATGAGCAATTAAATTGTTTATAATATCGTTAAAATAAAAAGGCAATTAATGTTTTACTTTTTAAGATATTTGACAAATTAAAAAGGGGGGATCAGGTGTTCCCAGGTTCCCCTACATAAGAAAATAAACAAAATAATACCTGCTCTTTGTGCAATATGTAAATCTTACTTACTTAGTTGGCGCTACAGCTCGAGGTGAACCTGGGCCTGCTTCTCGCAACCATTTGTGTGTGCGTGTTATATTTTTGCACGAATGGAAGGGACCTACAGTTTTTTGCCGACTCCGAACGGCGAGTTGAGAAGCTCAATCGTGACAAATGATACTCTTTGATGCTTGTCAGACATTCGAAAGAGGTGGGCACTGTGAAAAACTTTTAGGTGTTTGCGGCGGGATTCGAACCCAAGACCGCTGGCTCAGTAGTCCGACGCACTAACCACTTGCGCTACGGTGCCCACAAATATGTAAATCACACAAAAGTTTACAAAAAAAAAAAAAAACCAAAAAAAGTCTTATAAAGTTAACAACATTAAAATTCATCAGTGTTTAAGTTCTCCATACGCGGTCGTGTTTCATCAATGTTGTTCTTTTTGTTGAAAAACTCATCATCCTCAATCATCCATCATCGCGTTGGCACAGTTAATATGGGGAAGCCCCTATTTCAGTATGTGCATATTCTTAGAAACACAAACACAGCAAGTAGGCATGAGTATGCATAAGGCATATAAAGTGTATGTACATATGTATGCCTGTACATATTAACAAAACTTGTATGTTCTACGTGTATGCGCATGTGCATAATTGAAACAACTTATCGAGAAAAAAAATTGTTTCAGAAACCGTGCTATAAGAAGTACATACATACACGTTGAGTGAAGCCCCTCCTGTATGTAGTTACCTTTTTAATGGTCGACATTATGTAAAATGTAAACTCATCATCTTTGTGGTGATTAAGTAGGAAGCTGTCGCTCAACTTTTGTTCCACATTTGGAACTTGTTAAGATGGCATTGGTTCTTATGGTATTATGACCTTGATGACTTCCAAGGAATTGCGTTCCACCATCCATCTCATGATCATGTGACTATGTACATATTTGCAAAATTGTAGATTCAGCTGTCGGACAATTTTTTATGATGCCATCTCTTTGAATGTCTGCAAAGCATTTATTGCAGTTCATGCTAAAATTATAGCATTTGTATTTCCCAGTAAATATTATCTTAAAATTGTTATCATTTATAAATGGTAAACGGTGGTCGGTATAAATACACTGGTTTTCAATTCTCTACTTTCAGTAGGCAACACTTCACACACATTCAAACGTTAACCTAAACGTTCTGATTTCGCGTTCATTCATAGCAATGGGTAGGGGAAGCGGGGTTAGAAATAACAGGGGTAAGTTCTAAAAGCTAAAAAATAAGGCGTTCCCCTGAAAATTAAAAGTCGCGTGAAATCGAAAAATATTCGTCTTTTCCAAAGCAAACGACGTGACGTGTCTACTCGTACTTCCGTTTTGAATTGATCGTCGTCAGTGGAAAAAGTTGTGGGTGGGGTCCACGAAATTGAGAGATTTGTAACTTCTATTTTTGCTGGTATTTTTGGTATTCCTATTCACACGCAAGAGATATGTATAGTGCTAGTTGTTTTTTCCAGATATGTATTTATGTTTTGGTGAAGATTGTGTATATTATGTTAGGTTTGTGCGGATTTCGGTTTTTTTTTATAGTGATCTTTGTGTTAAATTTGATGGCAGGGCTAGTTGTAACATTTTTGCGGGGCAAGTTGTAACATGTTAAAATTCATCACCTCATCAAAATTGTTTGGCCAATGCCAGGAAAACTCAATCGCTTATGCAAACAAGCTAGAGTCACTCTTCTCTGGGTTCCAGGACATAGAGCAATAAAAAAGAACGAGAGAGCCGACGAGCTAGCCAGGCGAGGCGAGGGTCAGCCCTTATCAGCTCACTAAAGGAACATTTGCACATTCCTGTAGGTTGGCTGTTAAGGGCAATATATTCACGCACTTCTTAAAACTAGCTGTTCTCAGGTGGACTAGTCTAACAAACTGTGTCATTATGTAGAAAGATATAGCCAAATTACAATAGGTCAAAAACAAATGAACGAGAGCCAGGTAGGGCATACCGGTAAACCCTTCGGCGATTACCTTAAAGAGATATCCGAGAATAGGATTGGAGAACTGCTCCTCTCCTTAAACTCGACAGAGTGGATATAAATTAAATATCTTAAACTTCATCTAAATATGTACGTTTATTTGGATGTAGTTGGTCACCTGAGGCTGTGGTATTCTCTGCGCCATATTTTCCTCTCTACCGAAACCACCACCTCTACCTATGTATGTATGTAGATGTACCTACCTTATTTTATTTATTTTTTAGTTTTATCAAGTGAATTGTGATTTGATATGTTCTTAAGAGCTTTTGTATTTTTTTAATAAGTTTTCGAAATAAATTAAATTTTTTTATTAAGAACACTCATGATACAAGTTTTCATTAGTCGTAGCCGTAGTCGGGGTAAGTTGTAACATCCCCCTTTTTTTTCTTAAATAAGATATTTTGGTATTTGCTGAACAGACTTTGTTTGGTGGATTTAGAAGTAGAAGTAACCCCACTCTCCCCTTTATAGAGGGTATTATTTAGGCTGACCAGACGTACTCTTTTTTAGGACAACATACTCTTTCCTTAACATGGATTTACTAATTCTCTCTTTTCCTAAATTTTTGTTAAATATACTCTTTTACTCTTCATATCTAAATATGAATAAAATTGTTACAAACAATCTCTCTTTTCCTCTTTGTCGGTTGATCTTTGGCGAAAAAAAAAAAAAAAATAGGTGATGTACCTAAATAAAAATAATAGTATTATGCGAGAATGATGAGAGCTGACATTTTTCATGGGTTTTACCGGAATGACAGTCTAGGAATGTCATTTCAAAAATGCTAGTGTGCTTAAAGCTCGTTTTTAGGATTTTGTACCCAGATAAAAATACGAAACTATTGTAAGTTTGATCTAACTCTAAAATGTCTGTCACGATAAAAACTTCAAGAACCGTTCTGCTTAGAAACTTGAAATTTGGTATAGCTATCTATGCATTACGGTGGTCCACATATTTGAGACTACTCATCACTCAAAAATATTTCGAAACAACCGTACATGGTGGCGAAATGTAAACTCGAAAAAATCTCTTTTCTTCTTAGTTTTACAGAACTAGAGCAGCTTGTTGCTCTGTTCTGTCATTAGGAATAAAAAAAAATACTGATGTTAACTGATATTAAAATTTACAGATACTATTTTAGTTTCAAAAATATCTGGTCACCCTTTGTTATTTATTTATTATTATTGATTTCATTCGAAAAGGAATTTAGCAAAATACTTCCAGATTTAAAATCTAATGTTAAGTACCAAAATAGCATTTACAAAGTTTATATATTTAACAATTTAAAGCTAACGATAAGGAAAAAAAAAGATAAAAAAACAAGAATAAATAAAGAATAAAAGATAAACAACCGGCAAAAAAAACAGACGATGATAATAATTAGACTTAAGATATGTGGCTTCAATTAGTGTTTGATAAGTGAGAGAATAACCTTTTCCGAAATTCGGCTGATGAGCTTATTCTCTGCAACTCAACCGGAAGTCTGTTCCACAGTCGAATTGCTGTTACAAAGAAAGATCGCTTAGCAGTAGTGTGTGCGAATCGAGGCAAGATTAGACGTAGACCCCTACCGGATTGGGCAAATCGTAGCATTTCGCTCCGATACACAGGACAATGGTTATGATTTATGAATAATCGCATGGAGTTTCAGCAAGTTACAGAAGTCAGAGAATTTTTCAAATATGAGACACTGGTATATCTCGGAACGCTATAAATAAATCTGAGACAGTCATTGAATGTTACATTTATTTTGCGTTTGCATTCGTAGTCTAATGTGGCATATACAAAACAGTTAAACAAATAATAGAGCATGATAAGAGTTTTAACTAGACGCAGTTTCATGTTCGGTGGAAGGAGACAGGCAGAGCATCTCAAGCTGCACAAACCAGAGTATATTCTCCCAATTGTTGTCGATATGGCATCGCAGCAGCTTAACTTGTTGTTTAACGTAAAACCCAGAAATTTTACTCTATCCACGTATGGAATAATTTCACCATTAAGAAAAAAGCAGGGAAATTCTGAAGCCTCCACTTCTCTTCTTGAGCATAACATTGCCAGAGTCTTAGAGGGATTAAGTTTAAGTTTGATGAGATCAGGCCAGAGTTGAATTCTTGCTAGATCTTCATTAATCCTTGCCACTAGGTCCTGCATCAGTCCTACGGAACGACAAAGGTAAATCAAGATGTCATCTGCATACATTTGCATATTGCAAGAACTTACAGAATCTGGGAGATCATTAATATACAATGAAAATAGTAGTGGTCCCAGTACTGAGCCCTGTGGGACCCCTGTATTTATAATAACTGGTCTGGAAGTTCCGCTGTCAGTATTAACTTCTTGAACCCTGTCTCCGAGATAGTTATATAGCAAACGAAAAGCAGTACAAGGGGAAATTGAATTTATTTCTCAATCTTTCTATATATATATGTATATATATAAAAATGGTGTAAAAACATGTATAGTAATTCATCAATTGAGAACGGCTGGGCCGATTTGGCTCAAATTTTTTTTCAGTTGTTCGTAATTGCCAGGAGAAGGTTTTTGTGAAAGAAAATTTAGGGAAAACCCTCCGGAAAAGTGGGAAAATTCGAAAAATCGAAATGTATGGAATTTTGTGTGCAATTATCCCGGTATGGCTTTTCGAATGGAAAAATATAAAATTCTTAGTCGAAAGCTCGGAAAGTCCCGGAAAAACGCGAAAATTTTGGATTTTTTTTTGACGAAATTTTACATTTTATCACATGATTCGATGTAAAGGTGGAAAATTCGTTGTGAAGCTTGGAAAATTTCGGATAATTGTGAAATTCATTGTGATAAAAGACGTTTTGCGTGCGTTTTAGGTGTTGAAGTTAATGAGATAAATAATAGATGGCGCTGTGCTGCGATCAATGCCACAACTCGATAGATGGCATTATTCGTTGACTTAGGCTGTGCGCAATTTGACAGGTATCCTTTTCGCATTGTTGTTTTCTATTGAGCAAATGTGCTATTTTTCTTGGTGCAATTGATTCGAGTTTTGCGTATTATTACACTGATTTCGGATAGTCGTATATCGTGCATCACATCCGCAAACGGTACAAACATTACGATCAATTGAAATTCAATGCGATATTGAGTTCTTTTGAATAGGATCAGTCAAAAACGACTGTTGTTTTTTAGGGAGAGTTATTTGCTTGACTAATGCCTCCTATTAGACGATCAAACCTTGGACGACGTACATGAGATGATTTGGTGGGGCTATGATATTGCTCTCCGGATATTTTCGTCAAACGCTTCCCGTCATCCCAAAATCTACTGCTGCCGATGAACTTAATGCATGTCTGAAATCGTCGTCTTTGTGGCGGCATGTCAAGAAGTTGAAATTGACCACGAACATGAGATTGGCATTGCAGAACGACCCATCGGCTGCTGAATTCTCGAGACAACTGCTGGCGCTTGGCAATGGCCGAATTTCTATTGATGTTTCGACTGGATTGATATTGTTCCCGGCAAATTTTTGCGAGTTTACGTCGTCGAAGGAGGAACTCATCACCAAAGTGTTGCACAAAATTATAAAAAATCTCGATTGGATTAGTGAACCGGACAGATAGACAGACAGACAGGTAGACAGGTAGATAGATAGACAGATAGACAGACAGATGGATAGACAGATGGGCAGATAGACAGGCAGACAGACAGACGGACAGACATACAGACAGACGGACAGACAGATAGATAGACAAATAGACAGATATATAGATATATAGATATACAAACAGACATACAGGCAGACATTTCATTTTTATTTTTGGACATTTATGAAATTAATTCATTTTGAGTATTTATTTTCCCTTAATAAAAAACTGAATTTAATTCAGCTTATAAGTTGACACAACATTTATTAATTTTGAGGCGATACGAAGCTCACCGGGTCAGCTAGTTTTGATATAAATATTGAGTGATCAATACTATCGAAAGCCTTCGAAAAGTCCAACAACAAAATTAGACCATTTTTTTCTGAATCAAACTCCATACGTAAATCGGTAATGACTTTAATGACTACTGATTCACAGCTATGTTTGTTTCAAAAGCCTGATGTTATTTAAGTAGGTAAGCATTTGACAATGAATGATTTTTTCAAAAACTTGCGATAGATAGGGCAGCATGCTTATCGGTCTGAAGTCTGCTGGAATGGTGGGACTCGCCTTTTTAGGAATATGTATGATTTTAGCTACCTTCCAGTGTGACGGAAAAGTACTACTACAAATGCACACATTAAAAATATATACATATCTTTGGTGACATATTATCAGGGCCTACAGTATCAGATTTGACAGAGCGAACGGCATTTGAAACAGCTTCCATATCAATGCAGTTGAAGGAAAAGGATTCGTTTGAAATAGGGTTGTCCGACTAGTGACTACAGGCATGGAAGAACTGACGAAACTTGGGACAAAGTGCGATATCATAACGTCGGGACTAAGAGAGCACTTCGACATGTTTTTGATCCAGTGATGCCAAGTTCTTTTATGTTCTTCCACAACCGTTTTCAACTTAGTGCGGGATCAATTCTTCCTAGGAGATACGATCGCTTGGATGAGCGGATAAGAGTCGTGACCTTATTTTGAGCAAAACAGTATTGCCTTCTATTATACTCAGACAGATTCCTTTTGTATGTTCTAAAAAAACGTTCTCTCTCCTGGATCAAAAGTTTTATTTCATTGCTAAACCAGGGTCAACGATCTGATTCTCTTTGTTATCTATGGGACACAGTTGTCATATAGCAAGTTAATTAAAGAGTTTAATAGAACAACTTTGTTGTCGACCCCGGGGTATGGTAAATATCATTCCAATTTAAGAAATTGCAGTACAGCTGGAGACCCCCATAATCAATGTTACGAAACGACCTGTAAGTAATATATCTGTCACTATCTGAATAAATTATATCGAACTTGAAGGAACAATAAATAAAGTCATGAATGAAATCAGATGTGGGTCTTACTTGGTCGCTCCCAAGGACCTTAAATACCGAACTAGTTAAGACCATGTCAATTAAAGACGGATTCTCCAGTGACTTGAAACAAGTAGGCCACTGTGTATTCACAATGGATGGACTCATTCGGTGGGTGGGTGATCGTTTTTTTTTTTAACTTATCTCTATTTACTCAATAGATTTTTCAAATGAAAATTTTATCACTGACTTTACATAGGTATAATCATTACTATATATTATATATATAAAAATATATAGAAAGACGTAACTTCAAAAAACTATGTTACCGATGATCTCCGCAAATACTGCACCGATTAACGTGAAATAAATTCTATAATAATTTTTTATATTTTTATACCCATTTTTTTGACGCGAGCACGGGTCAGCTAGTAAATACATATTTTCAAATGCATCGTTCTTAAACAATTACTGAGATCTCTGTGTGATTTTTATGATTAGTAAATAGGACATAACATTACATTATGTACATATATGTATATAAAAATCCAAAAACAACATCACTAACCTGAAACTTTTTTTCTCTTTGCAGATCATTTGCTGTATAAAACGTCGAGATAAGTCCTTTCCACCAGTAGCCACAGCTTATCTACATACTGCATTCAAGTATTATTCATTTATTGAAAAAAGAGAAAAGCAACTTACATACAAAGAAATTAACAATGGCTGCCGATGAGATCGATAACATAACCAATGATCGGCCCGCATTTAATTCTATATTTGGAATGAACGAAATCTATCGTTATGAGATGGAGCGTCTAAGGACATTTGATGAGTGGCCGATCGATTATATCAGTAAAGATGTGCTGGCCCGAACTGGTATGTACTACATTGGTGAAAGTGATAAAGTGAAATGCTACTTCTGTGAGGTGGGAATCGACCGGTGGGAGGAATCTGATAATCCTGTAAGTGAGCATATAGCATTTTCACCCAACTGCCCATTGATGCTACGACGAACGACGAGTAATGTGCCCATAAATGCCGATGCACTAGAAACTGTCCTGCCGCCTACCAGCTACGATGTTTGCGGCTCTAACGTAGGGATAGAACTGCGCCCCACTGCTTACCCTGAAAGTTCGATATCGTCCACAAGCGTTTCAACACCATCACCTAATCTCTCGTCTAATTATCATATGGAATATCCAGAGTATGCTATTGAAGCAGCACGATGTCGGTCGTTTGCCGAGTGGCCACGTACAATGAAACAAAAACCGCAAGAGCTCGCCGAGGCGGGATTCTTCTATACAGGCATCGGTGATCGTGTGAATTGCTTTAGCTGTGGCGGTGGCCTGAAAGACTGGGATGAGAATGATAAACCCTGGGAACAGCATGCACAGTGGTTGGGCAAGTGTTTCTTTTTAAAACTGATGAAGAATCAGGCATATATTGATGCAGTGATAGCGAAGTTTAAGTTGCCAGCTGAAACAATTCAAAAGGCTTTAAGCGCTGCTAGTTATGGAGGAGAAGTTCAGGAAAGAGGAACTCAAACAGAAGGATAACAATAAAATACTTGTTTAACGGCAGCGGCGATGCAAACATCGAAAGTAGCGGTGGCGACGACAACGACCAGAAATAAAATTTTTGAGTAGATTATAAAAAAAAAAAACGGATAAAAAGCTAAATTTGCGGAGTAGATTGAAAAATACAAAAAGATGTGTGAGCCTTGTCCGCATAGAATCATGGAGGAAATTAATACTTATGCAACCCAAAGCATTGTGTACGTGTAATGTGTAAGAGATGAAGAACGTTGTCTAGTACAATAGATAGAAAATGTGTAATACAACTGATATTCATTTAGGTCAATTAATATAGAAGTTCTTAATAACTTGATTCCAGCGCCACCTATCGGGTTCAGATTATCGATCAAGCTACCTGGTCGAATTCTTAAATTTTCTATCTACTCCAGGGCTTCCTTCACATAAATTCAAACCAGTGATGAAAATCGACTGGTCTCGATTGTACTGAAAACCGAAAAAAAATTGGACTGAAACAGACAAAATAGTACTCAACTTATTTGAACGATAAAACAAGCCTCATACATTGCAAATAAATATTTTATTAAAACAAAAATAAATTAACATTTCATTTTAGTATAATGTAAAATAAGTCTTATGGATGGATATGAACCTTGGCACAACAGCATTATTTATAAAATAAGTACTTTTCTATTATTAAATTCCACGTTCAGATAACAATAGGCGTTCAGATAACCTATATAGGCTAAACATTTTTCCGCAACATGTTTCAATGTAGAATACAACAAAACCTTAGCGCTTAGCCTAAGTCTTATTTTTACTTGGAGAACTTTTTCGAAGCCTATATAAGATTAGTAGAAAGTAGCTTTAATGGAAAGTAGCGTAGCACGTTGGAAAGTTGAAGTTGGCTGAACTTTGCGCTTCAGCATACAATTCATACTACAGCTGTAACTTCGCATTGTGTTCGCGCTTTAGGGTTCACGTGTATTTTAACTTTGACAGCACTGCATACTTCAACTACAGCTTCACCATTGTGTTCGGCCAGTAAGGCGCAGGCAGGTAGAAACAGTGTGTACTGCGGGCGTGGACCTCACAACCGGCTGCTTCTCACACGGTCAATTATGCTTATCTCTTTCCCGTGTCAGCGAAAGTAAAAATGTATTTGTTTATGCTGCAGGCAACACAATCTCAAACTTTGTTTACAAAGAAGCTTTGTTAAAAAATGCCAGAACATTTTTTGGCCTTTTTTTCCACATTGAAAAAGGAAAAAATCCCAAAAAAGTGGTTGGCTTTTTTTCCAAATAGAAAAGAAAGAAAGACGTCGGTACCAGGTACTCGTGAAATTTGATGTGTAAACATTACTATTGCTATTATTACTCTGTGTGAAGGAGAAATGAACAAAGAGAATCATATACAGAGAACGCACTAATACTAAGTTTGGTTACGCACTAATACTACTAAGATTGGTTACGGGTTACGCATGACAGCGAGAAATTCATGAGGCCCATAAGAGAGCTAAGATGTTTACACATCAAAAGGCGCCAGAAAATTGTATTCTATGACTCACTATGTTGTTATGTTTTGTCGCAAAATAACATAACTTCACATGATTTTACAAACATACATACTTCATTTCAAATTCTAAAGTAAAAATTCTACAAATTGGAGGCTAGTAAATTTTGTGGACTTAGAAAAATACTTTGATGCTTCTTCGCTGCCACTGATATTACATATTTGTATGCATGAGCAAACCTTAAGGCCAATGCCACATGAGCGTCTTTTTTCGCGCTCCCATTTGGTCGCGCGCCATGAGTATATAGAAAACCAATAGAACTGTACACACGAGCGGCCGCGACCAAAAAGGCGTCGTGTGTGCATTTTTCCTTAAACTCAGGGAGCGCGGAAAAAGACGCTCATGTGGCATTGGCCCTCTAAGGCGAACCAAGGCGAGCACGGATTCAGCTGGTACAAAATAAAAATAGTTGCATCAATAAATCGAATTGTGTTTTAATTTATAGATTTTTTAACAAAAATAGATTGCACGACCAATCAACTGGTTTGAGAGCTGAGGACGCCAGAATTGTGGCAATCAGCACGGGTCATTGGGCAATCAGTACTCACGCGTCAGGCTTAGGATTCAATTCAATTCAATTTCCACTTGCGTAAGAAGGCTTGTCCCATTTTCTCTGTTAACGCCCACCGCTGGCTAGAGCCAGATATATATTACTTCCTATGAGACGATTCAGAAATTTCCGACATAAATTTATTTAACCTTATCAAAGTCCTTAATTTCACAGGATGGATTTTAACAACACCTTCACAAACAAATACGGACATCAGTCGGTTAAGCTGTGGTAACAAAAATGGCGTGACACGCCACCTCACCTACCTATAGCAACTGCTGACACTGCTGACAAGAAGTGTAATAATGTGTCAGCAACCCGTTAAAAAAAGCTAGATTTGAAAGTACCTAATTAAGGCACGCGATTTTAACACATTTTGCCACCATTAAATGCGATGGTATGGTTTGACAAAGCGGCTTATCATCCGCATCCTAAAATAACGATCTCATTTCGTCATCGTGTTTCATGTTTTAAGTTAAAGTGCTGAGTTGTACGATGCATCTGACATTATATTAATGACGCCATCTGTTGTCAAAATTAACAAAACTCAACTTCAAGTGAACATGTATGATGTATCTACTTTGCACAGTAACTATATTAAGCAACACGTTAGGTATGATGTCTAGTTTTCATAATAAAGTGCAAATCACCATCATCAGTTTTTTTTCAATTCGTTAATCAAATCAACCTACACTGCTTTTTCGTTTGCATCCATAGCATGGTACCTACCTACGACAAACTTCCACATTTGGATACAATGCAATATAATTTATTACTTAGAATAATTTTAGATTTAAGTTAAGGCGCCTCACATCAAAGTGACATGCAGCAATTCTGTTGAATTGAATTACTTCATCGAACTAATTAAACAGATCTGTAGGAGGGCATTCATGAGTAAATGTATACATATGTACAACATACAATAATTTTAACCTTGAAGCGAAGTTTATAAGTTGTATCCACATTGAAATGGTGGTTTAAATTATATTTGACTGCTTTGCAGCTTTGAATACATTGACAGTTCACACTTAACAGCTGATTTCATATGACCGAAATCACAAACCGGTTTCATACAATACTTCAAGCGCACATACTTCTGCCGACAGAAAAAATTGTGTACGCATAAACAGTGCTGCCACTAAGGAAAAAATTCCGGTAGCAAATTTGCGTAGCAAAACTCAATAAGTCTATAATATGCAGTTTTTCATCGACAACAAACCAACAACTACTTAATTCCTTATCAAAAATAAACAGCTTTGGAAGGACTTGTATGGTTTGTATAATAAAACCATTGCAATTCCAGTCCGATTGCAGTCAAATTCAAACACATCCGAAGAAATGTATGCTGCCTGTGTAGGGTAAGATACAACAGTAATATAAGTTGGTGTCGTGGAGTAGAGGTGGAGAAATATCGATAGTCAGTTTTCGATAGTTGGCTTTCGACTATCTATAATCATTGATATATATCGATAGTTTTTTTTCTTAAGAGTTACATAAAAAAAGTTAAATGCACCATAGTAGGTAAGCTTTTCTCACCGAGAGAGATTAGATTATAAGTACTAATACTCCTATTCCTGAGCTGCCGACTCATAAAACGGGGAGTCCCCTTTTTAATTTAAGAGAAAGACAAACAATAATGCTCATATTCCTACGATGCTGACTAATAAAACGGGAAATCCCCTTTTTAAGTTAAAACCATTTTGACAGTTGGCTTATGATCGGGTTCCTATGTGGAATTTTAAATAAACTCCTTTCGCTAGATACCGATCAGTCAAAGAAATATTTGGAATTCTGTATTTAAATGACTATCAAAAACAAATCGATAGTAGTCAAAAAGTATCGATTGTTTTCGATAGTGAAAACTATCGATTATAATCGATAGTGAAATCGATAGTTCTCCACCTCTATCGTGGAGTGTGTGGATAGATTTAAAAATTCAAAATTCTTGTTGACAGTTCGTGTTTCAAAAAAGCGTAGCAAACTCAAACTCAGTAGAAGATTTTCAGCCGTTTCTTACCGCAGACCTCAGTCTCTTCGCCAACAAAACCGGTTTTCTGCCGGCAGAAAATCCATTTCCACTGATGGAAAATTGTGCTCCAGGATAACGCAGAAGGGTGATTTATACCTCAAATGAATCTTAAAGGAATTGACTACAACCATTTTTGTTTTGTTTCCAATCCAATAAGCCATTGTTGAGTTAGGGCTGTGTAATGACAGAAAATCGGAGTAGTCTGAGTATACCCATTAATTCCGCCAGGAAATAATAGTGAAAAATTTTGGGACTTCCTTTTATACTATGCATAAATTTTACTGCCTGTTGAAGTTGGAGAAGGGGGAGCGTTTCACTTTTCGCCTGATTCAGGCAAGTTTGACCTACCGCTGCTAAAGAAGATTCACTGCAAAAAAAATCTGTTCGTTTAAGTGAAAAAAGCTCAAAAACTTACCATCCGATTGAGCTGAAACTTACACAATATATTATTTACTATGAAGTAAGAAGTGCACGTAAACAAAAGTAAGCCGTTAGCTGTCACCGTGCATTGCTGTAGTAATAATTCTGAGATTTTCGTATTCAGCGCCATCTATCGGAAAACTTGAGAGCGTTTGATTTACAAACATTTCTCACATCATTACAAATACATATATGTACATACATACATATGTATTGTGTAAGTTTCAGCTCAATCGGATGGATATCAAACGAACAGCTCATTTTTATCATTATCATTATCATTATCATTATCATTACTATTATATAAAGACATAACTTCAAGAAACTTTGTTACCGATGATCTCCGCAAATACTGCACCGATTAACGTGAAATAAATTGTATAATAATCGTTATTTTCCAGTAAGGCTATGTTTTTTTTGTTTAAATGTTGTTTGTTCTTAAGAAAATGCATTTTTTATATTTTTTTATCACAAATTATAAATTCGGGTGGAACATGTGTAAATGAGTGGAACAAACTGGCAATCGAATGCTCATCAACATTTTTAATATCAGCCGACGAAAACCCCGATTAATTTAAAACAAAATTTGATGACTTGCTGAAGAAAGCTGGTAATATGATGTATGATAGGTACATTAAAGAAGCCGAATCGTCAATCTACAGGGCTTTCTACAGTAAAGTAAACCACTTCTTAAAGCAAAAAACCTACTTCTTAGCTGACAACACTGCTGAAAAAATCAGCTTGTTATTTAAAGTAAGAGGTGAACTCCTTAGTTTGAACTACATTCCACATCGACTAGAGCTACCATTAATGTGTGACTTGTGCAATCGTAAAGAACGGGAGGATGTGTTCCATTTCCTGGGAGTTTGCCCAATACTCAAGGATTTCCGTAAACGCTTCTTTGGTGTAGCCACGCTTAATTTAGGGGAAACGATCAACATTCTGAACGGTGAACGAAGTTGGGACCTTCTTTATAAATATTGCTAAGAAAATGTAAATTGTATTTATTTTTGCAGTCAATAAAATCTAAAAAAAAATAATATTTTTTTATACCTATTTATTGAGGTTGACTCACATATTAACTCATAACTTTAAAGCAGTTAAACGAATTGGCGAACAAAAAATGTTTGCATAAAGTCAATATATATACGCAAATTATAAGACCTTAATCTTTTCTTAACTCTACGTACATGCTGAGAGATAAATAAATAACTATTTTAAAAACATAAAACAATTCATGAAATCACTGCCAACAATTTTCCATCAGCGGAGACCGAAGCCAACAGCCATGCAGCAGTGGGTGACGTCATAGTGTGTGTATGTGGCAAATATGAATTTCTGCGTATTTACTGAAATAACATTGCAAATTCAAATTTTAAAAAAGTGCAAGGGCTATGGCGGGCGGGCAACAGCTGCCTATTGGTACATATTATAGAAATGTATTAGAAGAAAACAATTTGTTTTCTCTTAAAAGTTGCAGGTGGGCGAAGCAACGCGAGCACGGGTCAGCTAGTCTATACTATTTATAAAGACGTAACTACTTTTATGTATGTTCTGGCTAATCTCGGGAACTACTGAACGGATTTCGATAAAACCTTCGCTAACATATTTGTTGAGTTCCTCTGTAATGGATTGCAGTTATATTATCGTGCTTTATACTTTTAATTATGCACAAAAATTATTTTTTTTATTTGTATGCTTACAATTTAAACACTTCCATGCACTTTACGTGATAACGCGTGCACCTATTTCAATGAAATTAATTTGGTTGATTTCAGCATTTCTTGCCAAAGATAATAAGGTATAAATCATCTTCCTACGTTACCTAGAAGCTGCGAAATAGACATAAAAAATGCGATTGTAAATGGTTTTAATTAAAAAGCACAGAAAACCATTGAAATTGTCCGTCAACCTGCTGGGAGAGGATCACGTTGTTGCATTACGAGTAGGTATGTAAGCTTTTCTCTTCGCTTTTGCTCTTGCAGTATGCTGGGTAACTGGCCGAACACAATGGTGAAGCTGTAGTGGAAGTAGAAAGTTGAAGTTGGCTGAACTGTGCGCTTCACCATACAATTCATACTACAGCATCAGCTTCGCATTGTGTTCGCGCTATAGGGTTTACGTGTATTTTAACTTTGACAGCGCTGCCTACTTCCACTACAGCTTCGCCATTTTGTTCGGGCAGTGAATCGTGTTTTGTTTTTGTGTGGTCGGTCTGACGATCATTTTCATCGCTCATCCGATGGTGATGATGATGGCTGATGAAACTTTGGGGAGTTGCTGTGTGGGTGTGCATACTGGTGAAGGTTATACATAATCTTTATTCATACATGTGCATATAAAAATGAATTTCTGTTTGATTGTGTTTTTACGATAAACTCCGATTTCCGAACTACTTTGCCGATTGAGGTCAGACTTGGACATAAAGTATGTTTTGAAGAGAGAAAGACTAAGCACATAATACAATTACTTTACGGTAGGTGAACAAATTTATATTAAGGACAAAAAAAAAAAACTTTTTGCACAACTGAGTTATAAGGGAGCCAATCTAATATGTACAAATTAAAGTTTGTTTGTTCGTCTTTTCTCCGTTCGCGCATCGTTCATCTGATTGCCATGAAACTTTGGCAAGTTATTATATGAACCGCGTTCGGAAAAATTCTGGAATCGGTTCAGATAGTTTCAGAGATTACCCCTTACATACAAATTTCACCTCTTATTTCAGAAACCTACCCCGGCGTGCGTACAACAACTACTTTTGAAAAATGATGCTTAACCTACCTTAGTACCACTTCGCTATTGGCCTGAATTTGGAAGCCAATGTGATATTGATTGTAATCCCTGTGACCAGTCCCGTGAGAGTTTTAAGGTCACTTCAGTGTATGTACTTTTTTAAGAAGATAATGACAAATGAAAATACATAATTCATAGAATTAAAGGTCATTCATCACACTACCAAACGCGTGCCGTGCGTGGATATGACGGAGAGTGGCTGGGGGTTTAGGTCAACGCAACATATTTAAAATAATTAACGTTTGACAGATTTTTCAAACAAAATCATCTTCAGCGATGAGGCGAATTTTTATCTTGATGGCTTTGTTAACCATCGAAATTGTCATATTTGGGATTCAGAAAATCCAGGAGTGATTGTTAAGAAACAAATGCATCCACAAAATGTCACTGCATGGTGCACATTTTGGGCTGGACGCATTGTCGGACCATTTTTCTTTGAAAATGCGGCTGGTCAGACAGTAACAGTAAATGGTGCTAGCTATCGCGACATGATAATCCAGTTTTTTGTGCCTAAATTGCAAGATATGGATATGGATGACATGTGGTTTCAACAAAAGGGTTCCTTTACTTACTTTATGAATTGATAAAAAAAATAACAACCGGTGTTTTATATCAAAATTACTTCCTGCGTGAACTTTGGGACACCCTTTATACACATATAGTGAACTGTCTCATAACCGGACACTGACGGTACCGAGAAATTTGTCCGGTTAGAAGAGGTATCCGGTTATGGGAGAAAAAAATAAATTGACATTTTTTAAAAAAAGTAACACAATAGACGTGTATTAATTTTATTTTATAAACGTATTCATTTTTATGTGATAAACACAAATTACCAAAAAATACTTATTTCTGGCACATACATTTAAAATACAAACCTATTTAAAATATGCAATAGGATTTATAAATGCACATACATAGTTGTTGAATAACACGTTTGCGGACAAGACAGCATATGCCGTCAATGGTTGAGGAAATTAGCGGGGCCATGACAATTTAAGGTATTTTAGGACAAGACGGGATACCCTGACGAGAAATACAGGATGCTTCCATATTCCGGCATTATTTGTCCTATCAGAGATAAATTTTCACTTCACTGTGACCAGCGGAATCATTTTAATCTTTATACAAAATTCGCACAATATATAATATAAAATATCTCTCAAAATGTCGGAAACATGCGTGTGTAATTCTAGCGTTCCCCACAGAAAATCAAGTGTTCGTGAACATGATAGTAAAGCAAAGGCACACTCCATAGCTTACATTTTTGTTTCGTTTCTTTGCAAAGTGTAAGGAAGAGGAGAACAAAACAAAAACAAAATAAAGTATTTGTCAATTTTTCCATTTAAGAGAGAGAGCGGCATTCTATTGCGGTTACGAAAATTGGTGTCCGTGTACGGTTATGAGAGAGTCCGGTTATGGGAGAATTTTTTATATGGAAAATCGTGTATTTATTTCCGTTCTTTGAAATCTGTCCGGTTTTAAGAGGTGTCCGGTTATGAGAGGTGTCCGTAAGGAGAGAGTACACTGTATACATATAGCAATATATTAGAAGAAAATATTTTGCTTTCTATTCAAAGTTGCTGGAAGGCGAAGCAAGGCGAGCACGGGTCAGCTAGTATTATATAAAGACGGAACTTCAAAAAACTTTGTTACCGATGATCTCCGCAAATACTGCACCGATTAACGTGAAATAAATTCTATAATAATCTTTATTTTCGTTAAAACCAGTTAGGCTATGTTTTTTTTGTTTAAATATTGTTTGTTCTTAAGAAAATGTAATTTTTTTATATTTTTATACCCATTTTTTTGAGGTTGTCCCACATATTAACTCCTAGCTTTAAACCAGTTAAACGAATTGGCAAAACAAAAATGTTTGCATAAATTCAATACATATACGCAAATTTTAAGACCTTAATCTTTTCTTAACTCTACGTACATGCTGAGAAATAAATAAATAACTATTTTAAAAACATAAAACAGTTCATGAAATCATTTCCATCAGTGGAGACCGAAGCCAACAGCCATGCAGCAGTGGGTGACGTCATGGTGTGTGTATGTGGCATATTTGAATTTCTGCGTATTTACTGAAATAGCATTCTATTGATGCATTGTGCTCGGCCTACTACGATAAATATGATTGTAAAAGCAAATTCAAATTTTAAAAAAGTGCACGGGCAATTGCTGGCGGCGGCGGGTAACAGCTGTACCTATACTATAGAAATGTATTAGAAGAAAACAATTTGTTTTCTATTAAAAGTTGCAGATGGGCGCAGAATGGCGAGCACGGGTCAGCTATCTCTATGTATAAAATAATTCACTGACTGTCTGACAGACAACGCACAGACCAAACCGATGGACCTAAAGGGCTGAAATTTGGACAGTACATTGCTATAATAACATAACCATCCACTTAGAGAGTATTTCTTGTAGTCCCACCTCTAAGTGGGTGAATTCGGAAAAATAATTCGGCACTCATCTCAAATACAATTTGTTTTGCCTTAAAAGTGGCAGGGGGGGCGAAGTAACGCGAGCACGGGTCAGCTAGTATAATATAAAGAAGATAACGCTTTTATATACATTTAAAATTTTGAATAAATATTTTCATTTTGTTGGAACCAAAAAAAAATCGGATTTCCCCTACTGTATGCGCAGGGCCACATATTGAACTAAATATCCCGATGAAATCGAATGCGTGAGTACAAAACTAGGCCAGAAATTAAACGCAAAATTACATAATGACTAATTGCATTCAAGCCATATTATACTTATTTTTGGGATTGGCAAACAAAAAACCTACAAATATTGAAATACAATGAACGTCATTCTACCGCTACGTGCTAATTTATTTTCAATATTGAAATTTCGCCGTAAAAGTAATTACATACACATACCTATACCTACGTAATATGTACATATGTATGAGTATGAGCAATATCTTTTCAGTAAACAAACCTCAAAGCAAGCTTTTTCCCTTAGCCGATCCCAAATGCATGCATTCCAACTGCATTATTGTTTACAGCATACAATTTGCGACTACTGTGCTGACGTCAATAAAATTCTTTCTTTATTATTTTGTTTGTTCTTTTTTTTATCGCACTGTCTTCTTGTGTCAGTGTCAGCTATTATACAAAAATACTAGTTGAAGTCATTATATTCTATTTACGATTTACCTCAAGCCCCGAGTGTCCCTCTCCAGCGTTGTGTGCACCGAATAACCTGAAGGTCGCATTCCTTTCATGGACGTCTCAGTCTCCGACCAAATTACTACTGAGACAGGCGTGCCCCGCTAGCCGCTACCAACCTATTAATGCAATGCAGTCAACATTTAAAATCAAGCAA
The DNA here is from genome assembly GCA_949775065.1 of Brachyopa scutellaris. NCBI lineage: Eukaryota > Metazoa > Arthropoda > Insecta > Diptera > Syrphidae > Brachyopa > Brachyopa scutellaris. The sequence continues at coordinate 117,641,196 of OX459113.1, forward strand.
ATTATCTCATTCCAACCGGATACACATGCCTTCAGAGTATCAGCGCGGTTTTGAGTCTCTTGAAGTGAAAATGCAAATCTTGTCGTGATGAATCATTCTAAAAACTCTGAAATTCCCATATGACAAGTACGAGTATGAGTGTGACTGTGGTGTTGGCAACCAGTTGGACTTGATTTGATCACCGGGTAAGGGAACACTTATCAGCGCAGTGTAATTACATGGACTAAAATAGTCATAAGAACTGTCATTCAACGCAATATGAGAGAGCGTTCAGTCTATCAGAGCGTGGTCTGCCTTGACAACTTTACTTTTAATCAGCTGTTAATGGCTAACTGATATATGATCTAGTCCAGATGATTGAAAAGTCAAAGACGTTTGCTGTGCTAATTACGGTGCCATTTTGACAGTTTGAGTGGTAATAAATAAAGAATATAATTTGAATATGAGCGGGACTTTTTTTCGTGACTGTCAACGAGTTGTTTTAATTGCCCAGAACAGGGTTCGATGACATGTAAAAATGACTCGCAATGTATCAGTATGTACATAATATGTATAATCAACGAACTCACAGAAGCATTGACGGTATTGTGACGAAAGATGGTTAGATACGTGAATATGTTTGTTCGTTTTTCTATACCGAAGTCGTGTGTCGTCTTGGCAAACTATTCGATTTTTGGTATTAACATTGGGGAGTAAATCGATTCGCTTGACATTCGAGTCACTAACTTGTTTTAAATTCAACGAGTGATGTGAAAGCCATTTCAAAAAAAAATGTATTTGTTCTGAAAGTAAAATACACAAATATGTACATATATCAGTGGGGAATTTAAAGAAAATGTTTAGAAATTATGAGCTATTCTTTGAAGAAGATGACGAAGAGCTTATAAATATGATTAGAAAGAACGATTTGAGACAATTCCAATCCTTTGCAACTTCCAGGGCAGATGACAATCATGCAACAAAAGCTTCAAACTAGCCTTTTTTTTTATAATCTGCACACGCTAAATGGGATATGAATACCCTTATAATGTTTACACACAGCGCGAGCACATGAAGAACAAGAACGAGAGACAGACAGATCGAAGTAGCGATAGGAAACTCAGATGTTAGCTTTCAACTAACTCTATGGGTGGTGCCCAGGATAACTGGAGAGTTGGGTTTTATTGAAAGTTATGCCATTGCGTTTTTTCCAGATGTTTCCTATTATTAGTTTCTGCGATCAATTTCTTCAGCCATACCACCATCCTACTGCCGGTGTTATGCCTTCACAGTAGGTTTTTGATATTAGCTTCTGAAACTGATCAATTAATTTTTTTTCGTGAGAAATAAATGCTTCGGACATCTGGATTTGAACCGTGAACCTTCAGCGTGACAAGCGACGACGACTACCACTACGCCACGGCCACCCACGGCCTTTTCGCTTTTCTTAGATTTACCTATCCACCGTAGATCTTAGACAAAAGAATGTGATGTTCCGATTCTCATCGGTGCTTTGGGAACCATCTTAAACGTCGGAGAGTTTCCATATTTTGTTGATTGATATCCGTTGAGGAGAAATCTTGTAGATCTTTGAAAGGAGAGTATTGGGTAGCTGCACAGGAGGTGGAAGGGGGATTCTTGTTCCTCCTCATCCATACAGTTGCGATAGAAATGTCATTGGGCGAGGATTTCCAATCTGTTGGCATGTCTACCTATTGTACAAAGAACTGCCAGTACTCCAACTAGGGTGCCGATATGTGCTGTGCCAATTTTGAGCAAGCTGTAAGTTTTGCTCTGATTTAGCTGATTGTAATGAACATATGTTATATAATACATACATATGTACCTACATGTTTTCCTATCAATACTATTATATCTTATGTTAAATAAAGACAGACAGCAGATCGGACGCGTCCTTTAACTCCTACGAACAATACAACGCCAAGTTGCATAAGCCTATTTCAGTGTTGCGTAAAGTCTTTGTAGACTAATTAAGGAAGCCTTTGTTTAAGCGCTGAGTTAGAAGAGACTCCAATTTAGGTCATCATCCCGTTCGTCTGTCATTGCTGCTATAATTTTTCGCAAATGGAAGCTATCAAAAAAGCGTTGGCAATGACATTGATTTGGGTCTCCCGTCGGTTATATTATCTGAAGTAGTAGATATATTGGACTCACATACATATTTGTCCGTTATGGATTAAAACGAAGATAACAGAAAGTGAAAGGCAGTATTCAAGAAATTCATTTTACAATAGGCGTGTTTTCTTTAAGCCTATATAGAATAAACATGTTTCAGCAACATGTTTTCAATATAAAATACGACAAAACCTTAGCCTGGATAATTATCGATGCTAAGGTTTTGTTGTATTGTATTGAAATTTGTATTTTTATTCTATATAGGCTGAAAAAAAACACGCCTAATGAATCGGGGTTTACTTAAGTTCTGAACTAAAGGTTATGCTGGAGAGATGGTATCAAAGTGGAGAGCGCAGTTTAATGTATATTTGGCGTTGTTGAAATGATGAAACACACAACATCAATTTACGATTTTTACAAATAAACAAATTTATTGACAACAAAAGCGACCGAGTTTACAATGTCGAAAGCGTGGATGCGAGCGAGCGATGTGTACGATGAATGCGATTAGACTAATGCGAGCGATGTTCACGATGAATGATGCGATTAGACTAATGCGAGCGATGTGTACGATGAATGCGATCAGACTAATGCGCGCGATGTGTATACGTTGTGTACGATGAGAACAATGCGACCGAAGTGTACGATAAAAACTGCGTTTTGATTGGTCGATCTTCGGCAGATAAACTGACAGCTGGAGGTACGGTGTTGACAGCGTCTGTTGTTCGTGGAGCCCTAACCCACCGCCACATATACTTATCTTTGCTTTGCGTCTTTGCTAGTATTTGATTTGTGTATCCTTCCACTTCACATAACCTTATAGTATGTACATATATTTTTATCAGATTCAGGCTATACATTTCTTCCTTATTTGCTGATTCAAATATAAATTTAATATAAGAGGGTTCTAGCTCTATACGCCGCAAGATCAGTTTGCAAACGGGCAACATCACGATTGATGCAAGAATATGCAAGAATGGCAGCTATAATTTCTATACTAAACCAGATTAGCAGATCAATTATCTCCTTGTATATATGAGTAACGCCATTGTTTGCACACACAGGCGATGCGGCGGGGCAGAAATTTATTATATGTAACTCTAGTATCGCGCGTGGTCAAAAATCGACCAATTGTGCGACCAATTAATACGCACGTATTAATATTTATTATTCAACCTGATTTTTACCTGACTACCAAAACACAACATATTGGGACAAAAATTACACACTGCACTGCCCCTCTTCACAACCTTTCCAAAAAAAAATAAAAATCAACTGAATATGTTGTGTTTAAGGCAGTTAAAAAGGGGTTGAACAGTTTTGACTCATTTGTCACGATTAAGCTTCTAAACTCGCCGTTCGGAGTCGGCAAAAAACTGTAGGTCCCTTCCATTCGTGCAAAAATATAACACGCACACACAAATGGTTGCGAGAAGCAGGCGCAGGTTTACCTCAAGCTGTAGCGCCAACTAAGTAAGTAAGTTTTGACTTCGTCTATTTATATAACGATGATGATGATTATATGTACCCATAGTATAAAATGCCTTATCGCCTTCACAGTCACAAAAATATTCTAATCGCCAGATTTTGAGATTTGTGGCGAATCAGGTTCAGTCGATTCGCCAATGATAATACAAAAAAATTGCATTCGTTAGTGTTCTGACTTTTGAGGCGAACAAGTTGCTAGCGATTCGCCAACCATAATTACAAATAGTAGGTAGTCACAGTCGCCAAACTTTTTGTTCGACTCGCCAATCATAATAGCCCCCACTAAGATCAGATTATTTCTGCTTATAAAAAAAAGAACATCGGGGTTGAATACTGCCACCATGAATACGTAGTCAGGTTTCAACAACAAAATGTTAACCGAAGTCATTTTCTAAAAATTTAGGTAATTTCATCACCTTTCCATGATAAAATAACTATTTTAGAACTCTTATCTCATATTTTTTTGATTATTTAAGCTCTGGCGATTAGAAATTTGCTCGTGGTGATAACTTACTATTGTTGGAACACGACGCAACGCACGTCTAAGATTAAATAAACCACACGAAATAATGAATTTTTGAAAGAAAGAGAAAATGCAAGAGAAAATTCAACCCCCAAAATCCACACTTCCCATATGATTTCCATCTGTCAACTCATGGAAATTCCATGGAAACCACACGGAAAGTGTTTATTTTGGGTAGAATATTTGTTTTAATAGATTTTTTAATTTGTTAAAATTTATAAAGTACAAGTGCAATTCGTCAGTGCTCCAGGAAAATCTCTATCTTTTGACACCTCATTTGTTAAGATCAGTACAGTGTGAGAGCCGCAAATGGTACCTATACTACAGAAATAATAAATACATATGTATATGATCTATATACATATGATGATAATAATTATTACCAGTATTATCTTAATTAACAGCAACATGAGTAATTCTTAACGCGTTACATATAGATATGTACAGGCAAACTTTCCCTAGATAAATGCGATTTTCACAAAAATTGGTTAAGAAAAAATCTGTGTTTGAAGACAAACATCTAAAGCAAAAGTACGGAAGGTATTAATTTTTAACTATTATAAACACTAATTAATTGTCTATGAAACGAGCCTACTTTGGTTGCTCTAAGTTTAATACACTTAAAAATTGTAATTGAACTAGATTAAACCCCGCCCGCTTCACCAGGCATTAAAAAAACATTTTTTTAACAATGTTTTCATAATCCTATAAGCCTATCACCTTTGTACCGTAATTATCTACATTTTATAAAAAAAGCAACTAAATTGGTTGAAAATTACGCGCGGTAGAGGGAAATATACGCATTTTGCCACTTAGTTTGATTGAATAACTGTTGCTACCAATTTCACTAAACGATCTTTTTTAAACACCCTGTAGCTCAATGGGTGTTGAAGATAGACCCCCCCGCTCCCGTACGATCTTTTTCATAATATGGACCAATGAATCAGTTCCCAAAATATCTGTATCTCAAACCGGACCACCCTGTATGCACCTATTGACTCTAGAAATATTTACAATTATTACAAATGGAAATTGAATCTGAACAATAGAAGAGCAGTGATTGCTTCCTACTACTTCCTTTCTATCATACTATGTATTTATAAGTAACGCGCCATTTTTTTTCGGGAGCGGGCAACACCGGTCGGGTAACCGCTATTTATATAATTATAACACTGCCTCGATGATGGTAAGTAAGTTTGACCCAAAAACGTAAGCTTCGTCTGTTTGTTTTCCTGTACAAAGCCATAGAAGAAGAGTTACAACTTGTTAAAAATAAACAACAAAACATTTTCTAAACTTTATGTTTTCTATTCCAACAAACGTGTTAACGCAACGCATTCATATGTGGTCGATTCTAATACAAAAGAGCTAACGGAAAACGTTGTCATTAATTAGCGATTTCCAATCGCGTCAGATTCTTATTCGCTATGGTGAAAGCTTTGTGCAAGTTGGCATAAATCGCTATATCAATGATGTTCGTGTTCGTGAAGTAGTCAACGGCCACCACATTTGCCGTCAGACTCCATGGTCCACCGAGCCAACTGGATAGCTTTGCATTTATAACGGTAGCTCGTTGTTCAGTTGTCTGTGCCTTGCTATTTGCGTTCTGTAAAAGACATAAGAAAAAAAAAACATTGGAGTGTGTTTGTATATCTATTGTAATTGATTGTTGTCAGTGCTTTCACCCATCTATGGGGCAAAAACAGAAACATTAACTCTGCCTGCATTCTAGAGTGGCAATTCAAGGTGAACAAATTGACGTTATTAATTATTTGTTCTCTCTCTCTATCACGTATGAATGTTTGTAAGTAAGTCAACTTTTTGATGAGACTGCCTTTCAAATCAAACAATAGCACTCTTAGTGAACAACAATAACAAAAGCAATTAACAATAAAAACACAAAATAAGAAGAAGAAGAAGAAGAAGTGCCTACCAGTGCCTGTTCCAGTCCAAGTACCGCATGAAATATCCAGCCCTCATCCTGGACGGGCGAATCGCTTTTCTTTGCAAACAAAAGCCTCATAAAGTCCAATGATGCGGATGTATTCATGTCACCCAAAGCGAATGTTTTCCATGTGGGACAGAGAATCTCGGATTCTGTAGAAGAGACAAAAAAAAAAGCGAATACAAAAATCAAATTAAATAAAAAATCACGCCTCGAGCGTCGTCATTGTACCCGTCAAACGCCAGGGAATGGGGATTTTCGCTTTGCCAATTTTTTTTTTGTATTAAGCCATTGTTTACACCGACTGTTGTAATTGTATTACCAACCAGCCACACTTGTACGTGTTGATATGTCAATTTGCTTTACGCTATCTGCCGCCAGACTATGGGCGCCCGCTGGTCTTATCGCTTTTTTCTGAAGCTGTTCTTGGAATAGATGTACACAGTCATCCATGTCATCGTGATGAGTAAGCATGTTTATTTGTATTTAGTACTTACCACTATCGGGATACGGCAACTCCTCAAGAGGGTAGATAAGTAGTAAATGTTTTCCGGTCTGGCGAATATCATTCATGGATAGTTCGTAGCATTTGAAACTGGGATCAACAGCTGAGGTGTTACGTTTGTAGGCTAGTTCACCGATTTCCTTTTCAATGAGACGGAACAGGTCGCTGTGCCGATCGGGACGTTTATAGAAGCCTTGAATTAAATTAAAAATATTATTTGATTTGTTTCAAGGTCAACACAACTATAAATAAAGTATAGCCCGGTAAAATATCTACTCCTACTATTTTAATACAATGTACTAAATTTCTTATTGATGTGCAAACATCTTAGCACTCGGTATGTGACTCACGAGTTTCTCACCGTCACGAGTAAACAAACTTAGTATTAGTGCAGGATGATAGCAATAAAAAACGTCAACGTCCTCTGTATACGTTTACATATCAAGTTTCACGCGTATCTGGTACTCACGCCTTTTTTTTCGGTGGCGGTACAGTTCTGTGTGAACTCGGGTCTACATCTCGCAACCATTTCTGTTATATAAATATTTACACGAACGAATGGAAAGTACCTAGGGTTTTTTCCCGACTCTGAACGGCGAGTTGAGATGCTCATCGTGTGTCAGACATTCGGAAGAGGTGTCTACGGGCAGCTTTGGTAGTAGTCCAACGCACTAACCACTACGCCACAGTGTCACTGTACTGTTCTTAACTATGAAATACTAATATACTATAATCCGATATCGGCATCGAGTAAACGCTTGACGGAGTTGGGTGCTGCTCGAAAGCTATTTAAAAATATATGTAGTTATGTATCACAATATAGTGAAATCTCCCCTAGGCGGACAGTGGCGGGGACAACATTTTCGTCCGCCTAGAGAAGTTGTCCGCTCAAAGGATTCACACAATTTTTTTAAACTAAATCATCATATATGTATATTATTTCTATATTAAAGGTACTATTTGCGGCTCTCGCACTTAACCAATGTTAACAAATGAGGTGTTAAAAGAAAGAGAATTTCCTGGAGCACTGACGAATTGCCCTTTCACTTTATAAATGTTAACAAATTAGAAAACTGATCAAAATAAATATTCAACCCAAAAGAATAAACCCTTCCCGTATGATTTCCATGGGATTCCCATCAGTTGACAGATGGCAATTACATGATAAGTTTGGATTTTGGGGATTGGATCTTGCGAGAGTTCTCGCAGGAGTACACTAGTACATATTATTTCTATAGTATAGGTACAATATGCGGCTTTCACACTTAACCAATCTTAAGAAATGAGATATCAAGTGAAAGAAAATTTCTTGGAGCACTGAAGAATTGCACTTTCACTTTATAAAATTAAACAAATTAAAAAAGAAGGAAGTTTGAATTTTGGGGGTTGGATTATCTTCTGCGAGAGTTCTCGCACGGGCACACTAGTTATCTTTAGTCATCAAAACAGAGAAAAAAAACTACTTTATTCAACAAATGCTGTTAAGCAGGTTGATCAACTCAGAACTGGAAAACTATAAATACAAATGGTCAGTGAAGCGTGGTATACCACAGGGAGCGGTATTGTCGCTACAATTGTGGCTCTTAACTCTGAATGAAATTTTGCTCATCCTGTAAAAACAAGGTTATAAAGTTATAGCTTATACCGATTACATTGCTATTGCTATTAACGGAAGATATCTTCCAACGATTAGTGACTTGATGCAAACAGCTCTAGCTACACTGGCAAGGTGGGCCAGAAAAAGCGGCCTGCAAATTAACCCGGCAAAAACAGAGCTTGTGTTATCCACAGAGAAACACAGCATCCCCCAAGTCATCCCCCCAAAATTGAATGGCACCTAGCTCAGCTTTTCAAATCACGCCAAATATCTTGGTTTGATTCTAGATAGGAAACTGAGCTGGAGGTTGAACGCGCTCGAACGAGTGAAATAATCCGCTGCCGCTTTGTATTCTTGCGTGTTTTTGTCCGCCTAATAGAATTAAATTAAATAATTTCTAACAGATATGCTTGTCTGCGTCCGATCAAGGGAGTGTCCGGCTAATGGAACGTCAAATGTATGCAATCTTAAACATATGTAGATGTTGGTTATGAAAATTTATCCGTCTGAGGGATCTATCCGTAATGGGAGATTTTACTATATATCACATCTTCCCAAAAACATACAGGGACACATATTTTTTTAAATTTAATAGAAGAAGAACCATAGACGTAGTGGCCAAAAATTCATCACAGCTTTGGTCAACGGATATTTTCTCTAAAAATTACGAGGTAACGGCATGCTTCGTATCCATAAAAAGAAGCGACTACAGTTGGATAAAAAAAAACTCCAAACTTACCAATAGGAAAAGAGCTAAAGTCAATTATAACTATTTCCTGGGAAATTTCGACAAAACGCTTTATATCCCTAAGAATCGGTGTCAATTTTGCGACAAGCATACTTTCGTTGACAACCCAAAAACTTTCATTGTCAAGAGGATTTCGATTTTTCTTCAAATTGACCCTGCAAAGGAATAGAAAGGTCGTATTAAATTGGTTGATATACAGTTATAAAAAAAGAGTAAAAAAATTATCACCCAATACTGATGTCAAGAAATCGAACTCCAAACACAAGTTGTGACCAAACGTCCAAATGTTGTGAGAATGCATAGTCCTTGATAAGATTTGATTTTTGATTTGTATTAAAAGCGCCTGATGCATGAGTTCCTGTAAAGAAGATGTAGAAGTTATTAACTAAAAATCTAAAAGGAAGTCAATTAAAAAAAACGGATGCAAATTTAAGTACACAGTTCTACCATATGAAGACTGCCAATTTTTCAAACAGCTCCTATCAGAAATGATCTCGCCGAGGCCTACTGTGACTTGTTGAAGACTTGTTTAGTGATCGCTTTTTAATTCGTGTAAGTAACGTTCTGTTAGAATCTACAGATATGTATGTATATCTATACATATAATAAAACTGTAGATTAAAATCTGGATGTGCGCGCATCACGCTAGAACTACTGGACGGATTTTTATGAAACATTGACATAGTGATTGCTTATTCTTGGTCAACATCATTTATACTTCTTATCCCGGAATATGGTATGGTTTTTAGAAAATAGTGAAGAAACTGCATATTTGAGAGAAAAATTATAATTATTCAGCCCTAA